>CM028131.1:1303520000-1304770000 GCA_016271365.2 Neoceratodus forsteri
AACACAGAACCATTTCCTTGACCAGTTGGCGTCTCCTTAGCATGGAGCTTCCACAGCAGAGTCAAAAAATTGACTCAGGACAGAGCTGGAGACAGGGAGAAAATAGGAAAATGTGGGGAGCCATGAACCAAAAGAGCCACAATAAGAACTGTACTGAAAATGCTACAGGTAAGGCAATAATGGCGTACCTTTTATAAATACAGTCATGCATATACCACTCTCAGGCAGCTTCTTCACAGCCAGCTAACACACCTAGATAGGCTGGTAGAGTTGGAAGTATGATGGCAGATGAAGTTCAGTGTGGACTAATGCAAAACACTGACACAGTGGCCAACATAAAAGCAACAAGAATACCTTATATTCAAAGGATTGTGTAGTGACACATAAAGGGGCCCTCTGGAGGAATTCACTTTTCAATCAGTGAACTAAAGATTTAAGCAAGGAAAACCACATTATTGGTGGCATAAAAGGGATGGGCGAAAATAACAGTAGATCCAAGGAGGTGGTTTTCAGTAGGACAGTGGTGAGGTACATGAAGTATTGTGTGCAGTTATGGTATACAGAGGAACTGGAAAAGGCGCAACATACAGCAAAAAAATGATGTAGGCATTTGGATGATTTGAGTTATGAGGAAATATTATAGAAGCAAGAATGTTCACACTGAGAAATGGAAGATGAAGTTGGGACATGATCTTGATATTCAAGATACTAATGGGTTTCGATCATCTTATTGATCATCTTAGTCAGGGATATCTCTTTCAGCTGGTAAGGACGTGAAGAAGAAACATAAGTGAGATTAATGGGAGCAAGGATACATTGCAGCATTGGCTCACATTTTTACTGAAAGAGAGAGAGAGAGAGAGAGAAGAGAGAGAGAGAGGAGAGAGAGAGAGAGCAAGAGCTTAACATGCTTAACCACCAGAAAAGGAGACAGATGTAGGACATGATCTCAGTCTTCCATATACTGTATTGAAGAGTTTAAATAAAGTCAAACAGATGAAGATGTTCAGAAAAGTGGCCAGGATTTTGAAAACTGAAGGCTCAAGCACTGGTACATGTTGTATAGGGCAGGTTAGTATCTATGGCTAGTTGTTTTAAGACATAATTGGTCAAAAGCTTTGTATCCAAATGAAGGCCTTACCTTCAGGCTATGGCCTGGCTGCTCCCATGATGTTCAGTCCAGTATGGTACAGTAGGACATGATGCCATGACCTGAACCTTAAAGGTAGTAAATTTAGGATTAATGCTGGGACATACTTCTTCTGCCAGATGGTGGTGACCCGACCCTATGGAACAGACTACCAGTGAAGACAGTGAACATGAAGACAGTACTGGCCTTTAAATTAAGCCTGGACAAATTTCTGCTTACCAAGGAACCACATTATATGTTTACATGCACAGTAACTGTATCTCCTATGGTTCTAAAGGACAATCTCAAGTTCTTTGGGCATGAGAACTGTGAAGCAAAGTTGAGCAGTTCTGGCACACAAAGAACTTGAGAAGAAATTTTACAACCATAACAGATGCAGTAACTGTACACATAAATACATTATAAATCATGCTGAAGATTGCTGTTTTAAAATGGAACTTGAGCTCAAAATTAAAATTTTGATTTTGTAGAAAATTACAGAAATCCCTGTGAGTAGAAATTGACCATGCTGATTATGCTTAAATCTTCAGAATGTTACAACTATGTGCATGAGACACCCACTTATGGTTATAAGAGTACCTGGAATGTTTAGAAATAAACTAGCTTAATTGGCTAAGAATTATGTCATGATTTCTAATATGGAATATAGGTTGCCAGAACACATAGAGCAAAGGCAAGCAGTATAGATGGTTGCAAAGCAACTATAGACAAGTTCTTCTGGACAGAAACATAGTGAGGTGTGAGTTGTGTGACATCAGTTTGTATGGCATGGGGTCATTAGTGTTCATTTATTAAAATAAAGAGATATTCCTGGAAAAAGGCAGTACTTTTGGACCTTAAATTCAGAGTTTTTCTCTTCTCGGAGGAAGGATCCACAACTGAGATCAGTGATTTACCACAGGGTACAGACTACATGGGCAGCTTGGTATGATTTAATCTCATGTTTCCTGCATTCCTAAGTGCCTTTTTACTATGTGCATTTCAGCTTTAAAAACTCAGTATGTGGCCCTGAATACTTATGTATATAAAAATGAACATGATTGTGTCTTACAATTATTTTGCTTCTTCTTTCAGATATGCAAGAATATTCAGAAAGATTAAACAATGCTAGAAGACTAAAAACTGGCGCAAGAAATACATGTTTTGAGAATTTCATGCAGCTTTTAAAAAGGAAAGGTAATTTAGAACAGATTATGCAGTCTAGCCATTTCTTTTAATAGATGCAAATCTGCAAACTAAGAGTACTAAAAAGCAAGATATTAATATTTATAAAGATACATTGTCACTGGATGGATACCTATGACTCTAATGCTTGCTTTAAACATTTTGAATATAAACAGTTTTTCAAGGACTGACCTTCTCAAGCATTGTCAAACATAAGAAGATCATGGACTAGGTTTTACTAAAGATACAGTATTGGATCAGATCTGTTATGGGCTACTTGTAGGAGTTAAACAGGACCATCATCTTAGGGTTCAGAACCAACACTTTTCAGATATGCTTTTCTCAATTCTCAACAGGCAGGAAAATAGCAAAAGTTCAAGTCTGAACAGAATCTGAGAATTTCCTAATCAAACATTTAAGAAATCAAACATATAATAATGTAAACAACTATAACATGGAGCAGTTACTGGGCTCTAGTGTCATCAAAGCCTCTGCCCATGCCAACTAAGCTCAAATGACACACATTTATATACATGGGGCTATTCATTTCCCAGATATATTTATTTTATACTAGCATCTAACCTCCTGATAAATAATTATCTATAGTTTAGATATGTCAGTCACGATCCACAACCTGAGAACTACCAGAGAGCAGCTTTCACATGTTTATGACATCACAATAACTGTCAGCACTAAAGTCAGTAGTTGAAATCAAAGAGAAACAGCTAAATCTTCACACAAATAGATTTAAAAGCACAATGGTCTGACTCATAATATTCAGTTTGTCACCACTTTTAAGGAGCAAAACTTTTTAAGTCACTCGTGACTCTACCACATTATTAGTTATGGTCCTGCCCTCTTATAATTGGAGATAAATGGCATATTTTGAGTCATGACACTATGCTTCCTATAGATATACTGTGTATGTATATCTCTATCTATCTATCTATCTATCTATCTATCTATCTATCTATCTATCTTACTGACACGGTCATGCCAGTATAGTTGAAATCGTCCAGCCACTTCTATATTAACCAACATTTTGCACTTTAATAACTTTGCAACCGTATGTCCAATGTATCCAAAATATTTCATGCTCTGTGTGGTACTGCAGATCTCCAGATCTGGCAAGTTTTGTTCTGGTCGGTGGTGCGGTTGGGGGCCGCATAGTGCCAACAACTGTGTAATTTACCATTGAGGTGCAAATTTCTTGCTCATCTGCATCTCCAAAAGGGCTTGGGGTCTAGTCTGAAATTGTTAGATTATATGGGTCTGGGCTGCAGATGTGCCTTTTGAAGGTTTGGTGAGAAAAGTTTAAACTGTTCAAAAGTTATAAAGCTTGAAGTTTCCCATTATAATCTATGGGAAAAAAAAATATATGTGCCATGTCGAAAGCAGTTTCTGCTTTTGTGAAAGAACTTTTGCTGCCTCAAATGAGGAAGTTAGTGCTGTGCTGCCGCCATCTTGTTTTCAGTTAGTGATGAGGAAAACAACTCTAATTCAAAAATACTGCCTCTTGGTAAACACCAAGAGTTGTGTTTACCTAATCAGGGCCCAAGGAACACGATTCTGACCTTAGTTTCTTTTTAAATAGCAGCCAGATATATGTTTTTTATCAGCCCTTAGTAGTGTTGCAAATTTGCAGCACTACATTTGTGAAAACTGCTGCAAATTTGCAGCAGTTGTCACGCAAGTAATGGCACTTTTAAAGAAACTGCCACAAATTTGCAGCACTTTTCACAAAAACTGCCACAAATTTGCAGCACTACTTCAATTTAAAAAACAGTCAGTCCTGTAAATGTCCAAAATCTTTCCTGAACATTTTTTCCAAATATAAGCCCAGAATTGTACACCTTGTCCTTGTTTCAGTAAACACCTGTTGGTGTTTATCTAATAAAAGGATATTTTTCCTTTATTGCCTCCAAGGGGCTGAAGCATATTTTATAGATAAAAGGTCTCTGCCAACATCAGGTGCCCAATCCCCATGTTGGCATTAGAAATCCCACCCTCACCCTCCACCAGTGTGTGACACTGGGATCCCAGTCCTAGTGTCCCAAAATATTTATTTTTTAAAATGCCTCTGCCGATATTGGGGTGCCCAATCCCCATGTCAGTGGTAGACATCCACCCCCACCCCACCCCAGCCACTGTGGGACACTGGAGAGCCCACTCCCAGCATCCCAAAATATATATATATATATATATATATATATATATATATATATTTTTTTTTTTTTTTAATGTCCCTGCCAGCATCGGGATGCGCAACCTCCATGTTGGCACTACAACCTCCCTCAACAATGTGGGACACTGGGCAGCCCACTCCCTATGTCCCCACTTATGTCCCTCCCAGTACTGTGAGGCACTGGGTCTCATTACTTCCAGTACCTTTGAAAAACAGTCCCCAACATCTTTTTTTTGTCATCCTGAAAAAGAAAATGCTCCCTCATCGTCTCCCCATCCTCCTCCCCCATACTGACCCTCCCACTGAGCAAGCCCCCACACACACACACCCTTGCCTATACTTACCACCAGCGATTGTCTTCGTCATCCTCTGTGGACTGGGACATGTCTGCACTCTTCAAAGCCAAACCACGAACTGAAGAATCAAGGTAAGTGCTGTATAACGGCTCTCAATGGTGTTTTGAACTCATGTTGATGTCTCTGCCATTTTAGGTATTTTGCACCAAACTTTCAACATGGGCTTCTTGGGATCCCTCCTCATGAACAATGTCACTGTTGTTTTGTTAGTAGGACCCTTAAGGTGATTTCCAGTCACTGCATGAAATCACCTTTCAGGGTGGAGTAAAGAAATGACAGTGTCAATGTTCATGAAGGGTCCAAAGCCTATGTTGAAAATTTGGTGCAAAATACTTAAAATCTTCCAAGTTATACTGCTCATTTAAATTTTCCAATGCACGCTGCACTTTGGCAATTTTCAATATTCTGTCACCAAATTTTCAACATAGCTATGTTTTCACACCACCTCATGAACAGTATAGCTGTCATTTTTAACATCCTGCCCAAAATATGTTTCCATACCTTTTTTCCCCAATTGTTTAACCAGGTGAGACACACTAAGAGAAAGCTTTTTACAGGTGCAACCTGGGAGCACAGGGAAGTTAAGTGACTTGCTCAGGCTCACACAGTATATGCAAGTGGGGGCTGGGATTCAAACCCAGGTCTCCAGATTTGCAGCTCAGAGCCTTAAACCACTCATGCTATACTGCCTCACCTGTGGTGAGGAATGTCCGCTTGTTGTGCGAAATCACCTTTGGGACTGATCAACAAAATGACAGCACCAGTGTCCATGAGGTGGGAACTTGCAGCAGCTAAAGAAAATTTTAAAAAAATTTAAAATGTTTGAGTTACTGCGTCTGCTGAATTTATTCTACGCACGCACATAACTTTGGTACTTTTCAATATTTTGCCACAAAATTTTCAACATAGCCATTTTTCACACCACCTCATGAACAGTACAGATGTCATTTTCACATCCTGCCCAAAATTTGTTTTCACACCTGTGGCACAGAATGGCATTACAGTTGTGCATGATTATGTTTTGCCTTGTATTTTACAATTTTTCTGTACCAGGGGACATGAGGTGGGGTAATGAAGATGGCTATGCTGACAATTTGGTCACTGTTGTTCAACACATGGAAGCATAGTGCCCTGGAAGCGTAGGGCCACACCTACATACATATGCACATCTACGGAGGGACCCACAGTAAAATAAGGATACTATTATACTATCTCAAAAGTAAGAAATTAATTGACAAAAGAAACTCTGTTAATGCATCAGTTAGGGTTCCTATTACAGCAACAAAAGTATGGAAATTCAGTAGTTAGGGTTCCCAACTACACCCACCCACACCAACAGGCATTAAGGTGTGCCTTGGGGTCAAATCTGGCCCTAACTCTCACCCCATTCTCCTATACTGTACCATCTCAGCTTCCTTACACATGGAATGAGGTAAGATTTAGTCCCAACAACCTCAAGGCACACCCCATGCCTGTTTGTGTGTGCAGGTGGGTGGGTAGGGTGGTAGGGTTGGGAACCCTAACACCAAATTTCCATACTTTTCTTGCTATAATTGGAACCCTAACTGATGCATTAACAGAGTTTTTGCAATGAATATATCTATATACAGTATATATATATATATATATATATATATATATATATATATATATTAGATAGATATTTTAAATACTAGTATTACATATCGGTATGTATAAAATGGCATACTGTAGGCCTGTTGCAGCAGGGCATTAGGTTATTCTTCATCTTCTCATTCATACTTATTGGCCATGATTCATGAATGCCTAAGTGCCATGCAAAGGCAGCACGTAGGCATTCCCATGACTGAATGCCACGTGGTGGTGCTCCATGCAACCTCAGAGCATTCATCAATAGGCATATTAGTACCCTGTGCAATGAATCCTGGCTAGCCATGGTGCCGCACCAGGGCATGTTGGAGTACATGCCGGGGCAGCACCCTGCAGTGGTGCACATTCATAACAGCACTATGTGCCATTCGGGCTGTATCCTCTATGCAGGGGGACACAGCGTAGCCATTGCACCTCCCTCATAGTGCCTCCTCTGGCCATGGCAAAGCACTGCTGGCCTCTTCTCCATGCCACCCCTGCCTCATGGACTGAAGGGGGCTGAGGGGTGGCCACTCAGGCACTCACCTGGTGTCCCCTCACAGTCTCTGTGTGCAGCTATCAGAACACCCACACCATGTGGGGCAGGGATCCACTAGTGGACTGGGTATGGGCATTCCATTGGCTGCCTGCTTGTGTCTCATATTCTGCCCCCATGCACTAGCATGCTGGGGAGGGTCTGTGGACAGGAGGCATGCAATGGCTGGTGATCGTGAATGCCAGCCACCATGCACCCATCTGTGGGTGTGGAGCTGCACGAATTGAGTTACGCACATTTCGTGAGTGAAATCTGCTCCTTAGTGAATCCACAGCCATTGTGCTTACCTGCAGAATATATATGGCTGGTATTTCATTTGCAATAATGCATGATGCATGGTTGAATTAGTTTTGTGTCAGTACTTTGTCTTTGGGAAATTTGTCTGCATTTTTGTTTATGTGATGGCTTTACATAATTATGCCTAGTTTAATTGTTCACCTTCAACATTAAAAGAAAACTACTCCCCAACATCTTATACATTTTATTTTTTCCATGTCAATAGACAACTTTTTCCCGAGTTGTTAGTGCCATATGTGTTTGCTTTAGTTTGTTTTCACTGTACATGCTAGTCCCCTGTAACTACCTGGGGGACTCTGTTTTATAGTTGTTGAAATCTCATTGTCCATGAGGTGCATTAGCATATGAGAACATGATGTCAGAGCACCCATTTATACCATGTATCTCTATCGTGAAAGAATAAATATCATGCAAAAACTCTCTGGAAACACACATAAACTGAATGTAGTTTAAAGGGAAAAGCCCTGCATTACAACTCAGACAGTTTGCAAAGTTAATTGAAGGTAAATGTGGTATTTCACACTTGCTGCAACTTATTTCTTTGAAGCCTAATTAAGCAGACAGGCATACTGTGGAATCTAAAGGCTGCTGACATATCATGTTTTCGTATGCTAATGCAGTCTTCAGTGACAATGAGACTTCAACAACAGAAAACGAAGACCCCCAGGATAGTTACAAAGACTTGTATGAACAGTGGAAATAAGCTAATGCAATCACATACTGTACATCTCTAACAGCTACACAAAAGAGCGGTTTGTTAACATGGAAAGAAATAAAATTGACAAGATATGAGGGTGTAGTTTTCCTTTAAGCAAACTCTGTCAAATTAATTTTGAACTAACTGCACAGGTCCACACCAATGTTTGCCCAGCCTCTGCTGTTGTTAGAAGGTGGGCCACTTGGGGGTATGGTTTGCTAACATGGCTAACTGGTTACTAGCTAACTTTTAGATTTGGGTCTCACACTATCTAGCTCCAACTTCTTCTCTAGGTCTTGCTCCAGCCCCTGAGGAAATCTCTTCCTGTGGCACCTACCTTTTGGATAACAAATGTACATGTATTAATATTACATGAAGGTGTGGGGGCAGATGAGGACATAGTTGGGATAGATCAGCAGTTTGTGGGACAGCAGTACTATATAATTCAGTAATATTCAACAACCTCTGCTTCTAGATGTTCTGGGCCTGCTGATGGAGGTACTAGTGACAGTGGTAATGCAAAGCATCACCAGGCCCTGTTTGGGCTACCCTTCCACTTCCCTAGTGCTGCCATTGGTGACTGGCATCTCACCAAGCTCATCAGCAACCTAATCCTCTCCCTTAGCCTATGGATGCTAGTATTGTTGCTACTGCCTTTGTAATCATTTCCCACTATGATCAACGCTGTCAGAATTTAGTCCCCTGCCATATAAAGTAGCCAACTTTATTTCTCTCTGACTTTCTCCACTCCATGTCTATAATCAATTATGCCAACACATTGGGGTGGGGGTCTGGTGACTCTCTCTAGCAGATCTATGAATCATCCTGCTCCCTGACGCTACCCAGGTGCTAGATGTAACTTGTACACTTGATTTCATAAATTATTGTTTTCTATCCATACAAGTGTATGTAACATGCTAACAAGTCTACTATTTTATTTTAAAAATATGTAACCAGATAAGCAAACATAGACCAAAGTTGGCTCCTTCCAGTTGTGACCTGGGGTTGTGGGGTATACAGGAAATTAAAGGCAGTACAACGTAAAACAATGAAATACAGTCAATCACAGTGGAGAGAGAAGCTCAAAACTCTTACTGTAACAAACAAAATATAGGCATATTGTAAAACAGGGTTAGCACTTAAAAGCAAAACTCCATGAACAAGTTAACAGGTAACAGCAAAATAGTGTGACCAGTTATACTGTATACAGTATTTATGGTATATTAGTAGAAACACCAAACAACTTTTCTCAGTGCAGGTAATAGTGCCATAAGGATAAATTATCAACCAAGTTTAAGAGATGGAAGAATACCGTTAAATAATGCAGGGACACAGAAATGCCAGTCAGCTGGGGGCAATTAATATAGGAGTGTTGAACCCTGAGGTGCTGCTTAAGCATACACTTAATAGACCCAGCATTAGTTAAGGTAGTTATGTTACTAGGTAAACTATTCCACAGATTAGGTAGCCTATACCAGATGTAAACCTTCTACTAATTCCCTTTTCATTGTGCTATCCTAGGCCTTTACCAACTCCAGACCTGAGGGAACAACTGGTATTAGCAGCAGGGGTAAATATGCAAAGCACATAATCAGGTAGTTTGCCAGCCAGGTATTTTGCTCCAATGATAGAAGCATAAAGTGCATGTTGCACCTCAAGTGAGGCCCAGCCAAGCTGATTACAGTCCACCATGCAGAGGTGGCAAGAAAGGCATAGCAGGATAAATATACTATAAACAGGGCATTAAAGAGGCAATATTCTTGGAGAAGGCTAGTTTGAGGTGGCAACAAAAAACAACACCTTTATAGTTCTCTTGTCAATGTTGTGAGACACCTGTTAGGTGTGAGACAGACTTGGCAGGAGTGCAAGAATTCAGACAGAAATGCCTCAAAGCATTGTTTTTAAGCCACTGCTGTGGGTATCAGGGAGACAGAAAGCATAGTGGGAGTTGTTGTCCCAAAGCTCTGTGTCAGACTACAAGGCTTCCTGTTGGGGTTTAGTACCAAGCTTTCATTCAGCGCCCAGTACCTGACTACACACCTTCAGTGCTGCACCTTTGGTTGTAGAAAGCTGTGTTATTCATTTTTAGTGTTTATTTTAGATATAAGCATTTAGGGAGTGATTGCTGCAAGTGGGGACAGGGTCACATGGCCACAAACACTTCCTGGTTTGGCTGGGATGAATTCAGTTCTCCATCCAGTCCCTGCATATTTCTCTTGTCCAAATGCTGTGAGACACCTATTAAGTGTAAGACAGACTTGGCAGGAGTGCAGGAGTTAGGACAGAAATGCCTCTAGACATCATTTTAAGCCATTGCTGTGGTATCAGGAGACAGGAAGTAGGGAGTTGTAGTCCCAAAGCTCTGTGTGGACTACAAGACTTCCTGTTAGGGTTTAGTTAACCAAGTTTTCATTCAGCACCCCAATACCTGACTAAACACTTTCAGGGTTGCACCTTTGGCTGTAGAAAGCTGTGTTATTCACTTTAAGTGTTTATTTTTAGATATAAGCATTTAGGAGCAATTGCTGCAAGTGGGGACAGGGTCACATAACCACAGACACTTCCTGGTTTGGTTGGGATAAATTCAGCACTTTGTGCAAGTGACACGTGCAAAGACACACACAAAGACACGCAGCATGTCTGGCAAGATGTCAGCAGTGTCCACAGGGTACACAGGGTAAACAGGGCACCTAATTAGGTAAGACCACATGTACTTTATTTAACAATTTACTGTGTCTCTGACTGGGTGCAATTACATAATTGGATTAGAAAATAGGATTACTTTACTTCGTCTATCTATAAAGTGTCACTATATGCAAATTTGAACATTGTATTTAAACATGGCTGACAAAATTAGAACACTTGAGGGGCTGGGCATATAAATGTAACTCCTGTTTTCATGTATACATTGTCAGAAAAGGAATTAGCTGAAATGAGTCACCTGCAAGAAATGTCTTTATGTAACATCCTTGAAGAGGAAATAAAAATGTTCCACAGCAAATTAAAGTTGGTCATAAATAATAAGACAGACATAAAGGAAAGAATGAATGCAATGGAATTAGGTCATCCATCAACTTCAACAGGGAACATCAGCACAGGACCTAACTCAAAAATGCTTAGTCATGTATCTCAGTCTGATGGTACATTACAAACAATAGTAGGTAATGGGGCCCAAAAAGGACTAGGGATGGAGAAGATGATGATCAACCGCTGAGGAATAGACACTAGTCACTGGAAATGTCTCTAAAAAGGGATGCAGGGTGATGGAATTTAATTTACCTTCAAGTAATAAATTCACCACTTTGGACATTGAATCTTTAGTTGCCAGGTAAGTATTGTCAGCACCCCCAAACAAATAGTAATGAAGACTTAAATTGTCATGGTGTTATTAATTCCAACAATGAACAGGCACCTGCAAGCTCAAATGAAAGAGACAAGAGGGATGTTTCAGATGTTAAGATGTCAGTGGCTCAGTAGGTAGTACACTTGCCTCTGAGGCCAGGAGATCAGAGGGTTGTGGGTTCAGTTCCCACATCTGGCACTTGGGTTAATATCCCAGAACTGACACTGTAGTGTAGCATGAGAGGGGTGCTGCACTTCTGAGGTGCCGCCTTCGGATGAGATGTTAAACCGAGGTCCCATCTACCTGGATTGGTGGTAGTTCAGGTGGATGTTAAAGATCCCATGGCACTTATCGAAAGAGTAGGGAATTTCCCGGTGTCCTGGCCAAATTTCCTCATTCAATAAAAATACCACAAACAGCTTAATCTGGTTCAAGGTCAGTTGGCATTCATCTGTATCCCTCCCCGGTCGTGCCTGAAAATAGGCAGGATTTGTCTAGTGCACTTACCCGGTCAACAAAAAGCTAAATAAAAAATAAACATGTCCCACATCACTCAACCACCTCCCCACAGTCTGAATGCCCCTTACTACCCATTCAACATGATACACAGGGTAACCCATCACTAACGTCAACCGCCACAGATATTAATGACCATAGTAATGTGGAAACTGGTCTAGCCTTTCATGACTTGTTTACTGTTAGACAAGCTTATGTTATTGGTGACTCCATAATTAAGCATATAGATTGTATCGTATGCAACCCTGATCACAGAGATGGGATTTATGTCAACTGCAAGTTGCAGTAGACATAAATCCCAAATGTTTCCCAGTCCTGTTTTTTTGTTAGTGCTTTGCCCCCACACCACCCGTATTAAGGATTCTAAACTCCAAGTCAGAGTTGATTTGGGGAGAGGGTGCAGGATCAGAGACAACATGCCCCTGTCTCAGGTGCACCAACACAGCAACCTATCAGCAAACTGTCAATTTTGTTGACAGCGACATAGATCCCTGTGTTGATGTCGCTGTTGGGGGCATACCCAGAGGGGTTACTGTATCTGATTTAACAGCTATGTTGAACATCCTCGCTAATGCTGGAAAAATCCACTAGTAGTAATTCATGCTGGTATAAATAAACTTCACTCTACAAGGTTAGAACACATCAAACAAGAGTTCATAATCATGAGTGAGTTATTAACTGCAAAGAATTGCATATATGTTTTCTGAAGTTCTTCTGGTGCCAAGAGCCACTATAGAGATGACCAATAAAATTAAGAGCCTAAACAATCAGTTACATTTATGGGGTCTAAGAAAGGTCATTGTTGTCTCACACATTGGGAGAATTTCAACAATAGTCCACACCTATTTTCGTGGGATGGGTTACATCTGAGCAAATGAGGAAGTACCTTATTGGGCAAAAGGATTGAAGCCTCTATAAAAGCTCATTTTAAATGTGACACGGTGGGGGTGGGAATCCTCAATAGGTGGTCTAGAGGTTCCCTCCCGTAACTCCTTACTTGCACAGAAGACTGAGTAACTGTAATATCCTTTGGTTAATGTAAAAGTCTGAATATTGTTAAGAAGCATGAGCTGGAGGTTTATATTAAACAAAACAATGTAAAAGTAGTTGGATAATTGAAACCTGGTGGAATCCTATTTCAGATTGATGCAGAACATTTCTGATTATAAACTTTATTATAAGAACAGAAATGGTAGAGCAGGAGGAGGAGTTTGTTTGTACATTCATAATTCTGTCCCATCCCATGTACTTGAACTATCAGATAAAGATAGCTTAGACACTGAATCAGTATGGATAAGACTGTCATTTAAAGGGAGACCAGTGGTTACTGTAGGGTGCTGTTTTAGGCCCTTAGCACTAGTGCAGAGTACAACACAGCATTATTAAGTGAGATAGCATGTGCATCCAATAAGGGAGATACCATCATTATGAGAGACTTCAATCTACCCAATATTAACTGGACTGACCTTAATGCAAACATTGAACTAGACAAATTATTTCTTGAAACCTGTGTTGAAAATGGGTTAGACCAGCTTGTCCATGAAGCTACAAGAGAAAATAATATTATATTTGATTTTAAAAAATACATATGATGAAATCTCAGATATTGCTGTAATTTGTCCATTGGGCAACAGTGACCACAATATGGTCAAGTGTAGCCTGAATATTGGGCATGTCCTTAATAATTTGAATACTCAAATCAAAAACTATAATCAAGCTAATTCCAATCTCATTCTAAAGTGTCTAACTGACTATGACTGGAATAAAATATTATCCGACCTCTCTCTTGAAGATTCTTGGAAATCTTTTAAGGATATCCTTACAGGGTTGAAAATGACTGTGTACTACAATTACCAAGTACAACAAAATGCATAATCCCAAAATGGCTGACTAGTAAGGTTAAAAGCAGATTAAAATCAAACATAGGGCTTATAGAAAGCTCAAAATAATAGCACAGAGCATAACAAAATTATTTTTATTAAAGAACAAAAGTTCTAAAAACTTAATAAGGGCAAAAGCTAATATTGAATTTAATTTGGTCCATACTAAAACATCAAACTGCTATATTCCTATATTAACTCTAATTGTAGAATTCAGTCCATACAGTAGGTCCAATCATAGGAGATAATGGCATCCTGGAAGATGACAGGAAGGTAGTTGACAATTTTAACACCTATTTCAGCTCAGTTTATAACCAGGCCCAGGAGATACCGGCTAGGGTTACTATATCTGACCTTGTTATAACACCTTAAGAAGTATATAATGAGTTAAACAAGCTATATAACCTCAAGTCCTGGGCCCAACAATTTAAACCCCAAGTTCATGAAACATGCTGCACCTGCCCTAGTGTATCCATTTACCCTAATTTTCAATCAATCCTTAAGAGAGTAAGGTACCAAATGATTGATGGCAAGCCTCAGTGTCCCAATTTTTAAAAAGGTAACAGAGGTCTTTTAGAAAACTATAGACCAATAAGCTAACACTCCATATCTGCAAAGTTATAGAACATCTAATCAAAACTCGTTTAGACTTCTGTCCTAGAGCACCTAGGCACCAGGTACTCAAACCAACATGGCTTTACTAGAGGGAGGTCATGTACTATAAACTTGTTATCCTTCTATAATTAAATCAGCAAAAGTCTTGATAAAGGAATTCCATCTGATGTAATACTACTTGACTTTGCCAAAGCTTTTGATAAAGTTCCTCACATCTTAATATCCAAACTGCTTGAACATAGAATTAATAACAATATTTTCAAATGGATAAATAGTTGGCTAGATAACAGAACACAAGTAGTAAGAGTAAATGGCACACTCCCTGGAGAAGCTAGGGTGACTAGTGGAGTCCCTCAGTGCTCAGTACTGGGACCCACCCTTTTAATATCTTTGTCAGTGATATTAACAATGATATAGAGAATTTTGTAATCAAGTTTGAGAATGATACTAAATTAGGTGGAGAAGTTAGACAATTGGTAGTCACTCTCTCTAGTAAGAGACCTTTGGAAAATTGAAAATTGGGCCATAAAAATGGAATGTCCTTAAATATAGATAAATGTGCAGTTATGCACTTTGGACATAATAATCAAAATACACGTACATTTTAAACCAAAACACCTTAAAACATTCAGTCCTCGAATGAGATCTAGGCATACTAATAAACAATAAATTGAACACAACTGATCACTGTATGGCAATCACAAAAAGGCAAGAAGTATGATACATAGGATCAATAAAGCATTTATTTGTAAGAGTCAGCAATTTATCATCTCTATTTATAATAGTTATGTTAGATCACTATTAGATTATGGCTTGCCTTGGTCCCCATACCTTAGCAAGGACATAAGGCTGCTGGAGAGTGTGCAGTGGTCTATTACTAGGTTCATTCCTAATCTGAAAAAATAAACCCTATCAGGAAAGATTACAAGCTGCTGACTTGCATTCCATTGAAGAGAGGAGACAAAGGGTGACTTACTATTTCTTTTTAAACTAGTAAAGTCACATGAATTAAAGAAAGAACTAGGGCTAGAATACAGCTCATCAGGGTTTACCCTTAGATCTCATAATAAAAACGTGTACTGCTGAGGGTTTCTACTCAAAATGAGATTGTTTTTTCACAGTAAGAACAGCTAAAACTTGGAATAGGATCCCACACAGCATTGTCGACTGTACCACATTTGATGATTTTAAAAGTTCTTGAATAGATTTTACCATTCTAGGCATGTATTGGCATACTTTTCCCACTTGTGTGGGAGGACATTCTCAATGGGCCAATGGGCCTCGTTTTGTCTGTATCTTCCAAGTAATCCTAGTAATACTAGTAATCATTAGCACTAGCAAACATTCTCTGGTGCTAAATGAGATGGTTCTTAATTGTATACAGTGTATTTAGTTTGCCATATTCTTGGGCCTCTGTTTAATCTCCATCACTCATGTCATTCAGAAAATGTATTTATTTATTTAAAAGTTTCACCAGGAAAGCATACTGAGCAGGACTGCTCATTTTCAGATGCTTCCGGGGTGGGGAGGAGGAGGATTACAGTGATATTTTCAGGTAAAGTAGCAGCACATAAAACTGATATAAACAGCAATACTATGATAACATTTACAGCATGAAATAGATTTACAGCTATATTACAGTGACATTTACAAAACTTTTATTGCAAAAGTATAAGATAATTTTTTTCTTTATAAATGGAAAAATAGCTTTATCCTATAAATCTTATCATCTCACTACCTACAGAATGAATCAATCAATGAATGGATAGGTATTTAATACAAATGTCACAAAGTTTTCCATTGCTGGTGATGATGTGGCAAAGTCACTCACCTTTGCAAAGATCTTGCAAAGTAACCCACTTCATCAAATTTGGGGCATAGTGCACTTTGCAAAACTATGTGAGGTGCTTCACCAACAAAGTCAGTGCCACTGTACCTCACAAAGGGTGAAAGCTGGTCAGGTCACTAGATGTGTAAAGACTGATCACAGATTTGCATTGCTGCATAAAATACTTAGATGTAGTCATGTGATAGTATGCAGTCCTTGCCTGCTAGGAGAATGAGTAGTATATGTCCCTATTATGTGTGAAGAACATCAGACAAAATCAGAAACACTGAGTGATTTAGAGCAACTATTTTGAAAGGTAATGTTTAGAGTGCTCACAGACAAAATCATTAGATCTGCCTCCCACACAAGGGTGCCCTGGAAGAGGTGTTAAAATACCCCAACTAGGCATATGTCCTTAAATCTAGTGAACACTATCTACTGGTTATCCCCAAATCCTGCGCACTTATGTATGGGAGACCAGGCATTTTATGTGCACCTAGGCTTTGGAACTCTCTACCATTGTGGATCTAGAGCTCTCCTCTAACCCCTTCTTCAGAAGCTCCTTATAGGACCATTAGAAGGTTGACTCAAGATGCCACTGTACTTTTTTAAATTGTATTTTTTATTGATTTTTAAATATGCAGAAAAACACAGAAAATTGCATATGTTTACACATTAACTTAGCAATTTAAGTACAGTTTCATTAAGTTCAGTAATTCAGTTCTAACAATCTGAGAGAATTTTTGGGCATATTTTATATCTAAGAGGTTAGCACTCCACTAATAATAAATGTATTTATTTCACACTTAGCAGCTTATATATTGCAATTATTGCATTCAAATTGGTGTGCATTCAGGCTGGTGTGGGACAGGGCTAATGTGAGCTCAAAAGCAACAGGAGAAGTAGGAGGCATTAGACAAGGGGTATAGGTCCTGGGATCTCGAGTCTGTCCAAGGAATACATGGGCAGACTAGATGGACCCTTGGTCTCCTTATGCCATCTCTTTTCTATGTTTCTATACAGCCCTTGAAAGGAAGAGGGAAATAATGCAGTGTACTATTTTAGATCATATCAACTAGGTCCTAAGTCCTTAGCAACCTTCCTCTCTTAGATTCTGTCTTCTGATAAAGCTCTTTGCACTGGTCCCCATATTTCTAAGTACTTAGTCTTTTGATTATTTACAAAATAATGGTTTCTTTCACACCTCATACTCTCTAAAGATAAATTTTCCACATAGCCAGATTTGGAACTTGGAGGATCTTTCCATGAATGAGCAATGCATCTTTTAGCATTTAGTAAAGCTATATGTATAGTAGCACCATGTTATGTCCTTTTGGTATATCTTGTATAGAGGCTGTTGGCAATAAGCACAGTTCGGTTCAATTATCAATCTGGTTTCTAAAGTTATGTTAATTTGATCTAAAACTTGAACCCAGATTTTATTTATTTTATTTTATAACATAAGACATAACATTATTTTATAATGTGTGCAGCACTGGTTATTTCGCAAAACCTCTGTTACAATATGGTGGCACAGTATTGTTGAACTTATTCAAAAGATAGAGAGAATAATAAATTATGTGTTAAACACAGAAATGAATCTGGTTTATCCTATGGTTTATTGCCTTATTCCATTTAGTGCATATTGTTTCCATTTCTGGTCAATGATAGAAATCTGCAAATCAGATTCACATGTATTCTTAAATCTTGTAAATTGTATTGTTTAGTATCCATAATTAATGTATATATTTTGAACATTAACTTAGTTCTTCCAGAGACTAATTCAATCATGTCAAATACTGGATTTGGTTCAAAACTAAATTTCCCCATTTACATAAAGTTTTGAAAGCTGAATGAATTTGAAGATAGCTAAAAGACATTATCCAAAGGATATTATATTGTATTGCATCTGCTGGAAGGACTTAATAATTTGACCTTTAAAGAAGTCTGATATTGAATGCACATTTTATTCTAACCACCTTTTAACATATTTGGTGTTAAACACAGGTGGAAATCGTTTCTAAGAAGAGAGGATAACTTACATAGGTTATGCTTGATGCCTGTGTCTTTATTCACTTTTTCCATTTTATTGTATCCATAATGAAACTATTATCTTCCTCACTGAGAGTTTGCTCGTTTAACCCTTGCAGGGCCATAGACTGATATATCAGTCCACAATTCCTATATGTTCTAATTCTATCGGCAGCTTAAGTGTTAAGTTTCAGAATAATAAATGTGTTATATTTCTATGTATGGAGTCACCTATCTCAAAGTGAACCTGAGGGAGGTGTAGGATTATGATATTCCTTTATAGGTTCCAGCATAGCTGCCCAATGATAACATTGAATGTTAGGTAGTTTTAGACCGAACTGATCATATCTTAGAGTCTTTGCTTTTTAATCTCGGGCATTTATCCTTTGATATAAATGTATTATTTTTATTCTCATCCAAGTCTCCTTGGGGATAGTAATTGGGAGCGCTTGGAGTATATAAAGAAACCAGGATAAAATATAAATTTTTATTACCTGTATTCATCCCAAAAGGATAATGGTAAACTCTTCCATCTTTCAAAGTCTTGTTCTACCATATTTATTAAAGGATTCAGATTTATTTTTAGTAACTGGTTAATATTGTTAGTTAAGTGTATACCTAGATACATCATACTTTGCATTTCAGTGTAACTGGAAATGTTTCTATATTTATATTACATTTTCCTGGTTTTACTGGTAAGGCTTCTGATTTTTTCAGTTGACAGTGTAGCCTGATTGTTCTCTATGCTCCTTCACTAACTGCAGTATTGACTCAAGGTCTTTCACTGGATTTTTTAATTAAAGTGGAATATCATCTGTGAAAAGCAAAGCTTCAATTTTCTCTATTCCATATTTAAAACCCCTGATATTATTGGATTTTTTTATGTATTCACAAGAGGCTCAATAATTAGTGCAAAAAGAAGAGGTAACGAGGGCATTCCTATCTAGTTCCTCTAAATAAGGTTAAAAATTGGGATATAGTACTATTTGTGATATTTTACATCGTAATGGTTGCTGTACTAATGATCGAACAGAAACTGTCCATGCAAGTCTACTTGACTGTAAATTGGGCTCCTAGAGGGCTGCACATGTTAAAATGACCAGATTCTGGTGAGAAATGGAGCTCCATGGTAACAAAGTGGAATGCTATCATGTCTGAAGCAACTGACAAATTAATGAATCTAATCATAGAAGACGATATAGAACAACAGGAGGAACTAGATGCAGAACTTAAAAACAAGAAGAAATCATAGCCAAGTTCACGCAACATCCTGATTTCACTAGATGTCAAACCAAGTTCAAGGAATATTTAACATCGTAGGATTTAAAACTGCAAGCTCAAAACAAAAGAAATAAGGGACACTAATGATTATCTACACAATCGTATCTTTTATTGGAAGAAGCATGGCCCAGGTGAATTATAAGGAACTACATCACCAATTAACATCCCTGTTACCTCTGCTCAAGCAGAAATAAGTGGACCTCTGGTTAAAACATTGCATCCTATCCTAAAGCACACAACTGCATCGGATGCCTCGACCGACTATAATACAGATGAGATTATGTCAGAGAGAGAGAAAACAGCAATAGAGAACAGGATCCTTTTAGGATTTACTCCTCCTGGCAAGGACTGCCCAGGAAGAGTACTCGACACACATGTTCTTTCATCCCGGAAGAGCAGAAGGGGCCGAACGCTTGAACGCCGGAGGAGCCTGAGGAAGAAAAATTGAGGAAGGAGACGAGCAATACAAAGGACATGGACAGTGAATCACTATTGACTGTATACAATTTATCCCAGAGAGCTCTCACTGAGGATGAACATAAGGTACTGTCAAAGGCTTGTCATTTGTCCCTATCTATACAGTCATACAGTTTGATGCCTTTTAGAGTTACAATTATTTGCTAGAAAACTTAATTTGAAATTGTTTTTGGAGATAGTAATACTGTCCAACATGATCAGAATGTCTGCACAGAACAAAACGAAGAGGGAGGTGAGAGATGGAGGAGAGGAGAGGAGACCGATAGATTTAGGTGCCTCTACCTTCAACCTCCACCGCTATAAAACATTTCTCATCTGCTGTATTTTTGATTTACAACAGGTGCACAATACCAGAATTCAACTCCCTTACTGTAATTTATCAAGAAAAGAAAGGGACATATTAAAACTTTGACAAACAATAGTACTATTACTATCAAATCAGCTGATAAGGGGAGGTATTGTGATCCTAGATACCAGCGAATATACAGCTGAAGTATATTGACAATTAGCAATCATGAATTTTATGATTCGCTCTCATTTGATCCTACCACCAGAATTAAACAGGAGATAGAAGTCTATTTACTAGAAATGTGCAGTTCTAAACAGTTGGACACTGATGAACTTTGTTACTTCAGTGTACAAAATCCTATAAACCTGCCTTTACATCCTGCCAAAAATATATAAAGATACAGAGAAACCTCCAGGTCATCTGATTGTGTCAGGCATAGGGTGGGTAATGGAACCATTGTCTCGATATGTTGATAGTTATCTAAATCCTCTGGCATCCAGTACCAGAAGTTATATTAAGGACACAATGACATGCTTACAATTTTGGATAATATACAAGTGGAACCAGAGTGGCTTTTAGTTACACTAGACATTGACTCCTCTACACTAATATTCTGGGGCTATAAGCAATAAACAAACACTTACATAACACAGACTTACCACAAGATAAAATCAACACGTTAGTAAATGTTACTGACTTGGTGCTCAAGAATAATATTTTCCTCTTTGAGGGAGAATTATTTAAACAAATAAAATGTACTGCAATAGGTGTTACTTTAGCACCCAGTTTGGCAAATATTTATTTAACAGAGTGGGAAGACAGGGTATTATATTACAAAAATTTTGTTTGATAAAATTGACATCTATAAATGTTTTATAGATGATCTGTTCATCAAATGGAAGGAACAGAGGAGAAACTTGCAGAGTTTATCCAGTATTTGAATTGTCCAATGAGAATTTGAGGTTCAAGACAAGTTGGAGTACACAAAGGATCAACTTCCTTGTCCTCATCATCACAAAAACATGTGATACTTTAAGTAAAGATCCATACATTAAACCAACAGATAAAACAGCTTCTTACATGTTACCAACTGTCATCCACCACATGTCACAAAAAATTATCCAGGGACAGTATATTAGGATCAAAAGAAATTGTTCAAACAATGAGGATTTTTACAAAGATCTACTGAGCTCACACAGAAATTACAGGAAAGGCGATACAAAATGTCTTCACTTGAAAATGAAGTGACAAGGGTTATTGAGACCCTAGGAAACTGTGCTGCTTCCTAAAAACAAGAAAAAGAAACAAACATTGAACAGCTATCTTTTGTAACTTCTTATGGGAGACAGCAGACAGCTTGTGCAAATTGCTCAAAAAATCTACAAATGTTAAGGGTGTCCCTATATTTAAAGACATCCTTTCTCAGCCTCTAAGAATTTCTTACATTGGAGGCAGAAAGCTTGGTGATATTTTAACTAGTAGCTACCAACCAGTGCCAAATGCAAGCTGGAAATCAAGTGCTCAGAGAAGTAAACCTTGTGGATTTTGTAAAACATGTCAGTACATGGAAAACAGAAGTGATTTTTCAATCCCAGGAAAGGCACAAGAGAAAAGGTGAAAGGTCAAATTGATTGCAATACAGAAAATTTTATTTATTTGCTTTTTGCACTTGTGGTAGCTATTATGTTGGAAGAACTAAGAGAAAACTTAAATTCAGAGTGAATGAACATATTTCTGCTATTAAGAATAAAAATGCAGATTATGCTATGGCTGTACATGTGAATAGCAATATGACCAACAGACATAAAGTTCCTGCTATGGGCATTGAAGCCATTCCCAAAAGTATAAGAGGAGGCGATTTAGACAATATGATTAATTGTAAAGAACAACAGTGGATTTTGAATTAGGTGCCTTGAAACCTCCGGTTAAATGGAAAATTGGAATTATCCCCTTTCTGAATTGAAAGACAATAAAGAAATACAAGGCATTTTTCCCATTATGACCTCAGTTTCCCACCTACCCCCACCGTCCTCCTTCCCTTTTCCCCATCCTGAACATTACATTGTAGTAGAGAAATTAAGTCCTTTTTAAAAACTCCTTTACTTCTTATTTTTCCTATAATTTCTTGGGTATTTTGAGCATTTTGATTACATGTGACATAAACTGAAAACAATACTGCTTAATACACATTATATATATGTATCTTATACATGCACAATAATTGTGATAGCAAACTGACAGCTTAGATGTCTTCTATATCTACTGTGTTTTAATGTTTGCAGGTCCTAAGAAGAAAATGGTCAAATGGAATTTGAACAAAAATGAATAAATGTATTTGTTGGCCTTCTTTATATTCACTAGGTGGTGGGTTATTTTGATTTCCTGGTTATAAATACATTGTTAAATTAGTACCTGTTTGTTGAATACAGGAGAATAAAGATAAGTAGTCTTGGAGAAAGAAATGGATTTTTTTTATTAAATTGTCAACACTTGTTTAATAAGGTGTACACTCTGATAGGCTGTGGGTATTTCAAATGTAATTGGGAAGTGTATTAAACACACTAGGTGAGCACTTTGTAATTAGCTCTGATGAAGCCCTAATGGTGGGGTGAAACATAAGCCAGGCAGGCAGGCTTGCTCTGTGCTGCCAGTACCTGTATTTTCATTTTCCTTCTATATGCTGCTGCAATAAACTGAAGCATGGATTGAAATGGTTTAAATATTTTTCTTTCTTGAATGAATGGTGTGAGCATCCTCCTTGCTACCTGTAGATCGAACAGCAAACTTTATCCTATCCTATCCTATCTTACTTGCAGCCTCCTGAAAATAGGCATGTATTTCTCTAGTCTATTTACCTGGTTGATTAAAAACTAAATAGATAAAATGAACTAAATAGCAATCAGTTTGCGGCCATGCTCCTTCAGCACCTGCCTGCCCTACCTTCCCTCCCCAACTCCCAGTCCCATGAGTTTCCCTAACAGTCACTACTAATGCAAGCTGCCTGACCATGCCCATTTGCACCCCACTATTTACTCTAGCACGTCTTTCCACTCAGCCTCACCTCACCCCACCCTCAATTTCTCCCTATACCTTATCGCCATTCTTCCCCACCCTTCACCTCCATCACAGTACCTACCTCTCTCTAGTACCTCCTTTCTTCACTGCACTGCCAGCTATCCCCTGCCCTCTGAACTATTGACAAGGCATTTTGTGGCTGCTTATTCCCCCCCACCCTCATAAAGTGTTTTTCTTGTTATTTTAACTTGTACCTATGTTTTCAGTTATTCTGTAAGTTCTGAATCCAAGCTGTATTGTTAATTGTGATGTACCTTTGCTTTCTCCTATTGTACTTTGTTTTGCAATCTATGACATGGAAACTTTGTAAAAGAGCTTATCACAGATCTTTTCTGAATCACTAAATAAATAAATAAATAAAAATAAGCCACAACTGTTTCAAAAATTATGCCTACTGGTGTGTATGAGGAGGAGGAAGTTTTCAGTGACTGAAGCTTGACCACTGAAATAGGCCACTGAGGTGTAATTTGTAATTTATTTATTATGGGTTTTTTACCGGAAAGGAGGGCTGAGCAATTCTGCCTGTTTTCCGCTTCGTCCCAGGGCGGGGGAGAGATAAGATGGACACCAACTGAAACTGAACCATATTAAGCTGTGTGGTATTTTTGTGAGTGGGGAATTTTGCCAGGACATCAGAGAAATTCCCTACTATTTTCAAGAAGTGCCATGGGATCTTTAATGCCCACCTGAGGAACCACCAGAACAGGTAGATGGGACCTTGGTTTAATGTCTCATTTGAAAGATTGCTCCTCATGAGTAAAGCATCACCCTAATGCTGTACTACAGTGTCAGTATTGGGTTTTACCCCAAGTTCCTGGTGTGGGGCTAGAACCCACAACCTTCAGATCTTCTGGGCCTCGGAGGTGAGTGTGCAACCTGCTGGAGCCTCTGGCACTGCATGAGCTTGCCCTTCAATATTTTTAAGTATTCTGAGGATGGCCAGGCTAATTGGCCTCATCAGGGTGTGTTGGATGCTGGTAAGCAATGTGTCCATTGATGGGCCATAGCCACAGGAGCTGCCTCCTGCCCTCTCAAGGGCTGAAAACAGGTATGCCTGCTCAACAGACAGAGTGCCCCCTCCAGCTGTAAATTTTAAATTTGGCGCCATTTCTCAGATGTTTATGTGAGCCTGACCATTGACTTCATCCTTAAACCGAGGAGCTGAGGGGTCACCTGCAATCTCTAACAGCTACTAAAATTTAAGAATTCATTTTATTCCCTCTCCTTAAGCAGCTTTCTAAATCAAGCTAGTTGCTCACTGAGGGACCTTTATGCCAAAGCCTACACTCACCTGATTTTTCGGCCCACCCCCAACACTTTATTATATAGACTCCTTCCAGGAACTCCTCCCACTGGAATCCCACAGTCAGCTGGTTTTCTATCCCCTGAAACGACACCATCCCTTCTTAAAGGAATCAAACCTAAATCACCCACTCCAGTTAACTCTTCTCAATTACTGTTGTAACCCCGCCTCTATTGTAAGGGACTCACCCTAATTCTACTTGCACACTTTAATTCTACACACTAGCTCCTTCCTCTAGTTGGTTACCCATCCCTTGTCCTCTGCTACATTATTGGTGGACACCTTCTCAGCCCAAGCCTCAAAGGGCTTTCCTAACCCTGGACGTCTGTTACTGCTGTTAGTAACACCTTCTCTATTGTGTGGCTCGCTGACTATTCTGGCCTTTTTGCTGTAATCTTTTGTTCTGAACCTGCCAACCATGACGCCCATGGCAATACCACATAGCAAGCTGTGTATGGCTCTCTTCTTGCTAAGTCACGTCCTTCTCCCCTCTCTTAATACTTTACTGTGTGGATGTTACCCACCTGGATTATTTCTGGCCTGGGGTATCTCCAGGGGACAACCCATGCAGCCACCTACTGCTTCAGCCAGTCTGCCTTCTCATATACCCAATATTATGTATGCGGTGCCCATGCGCCTCTCTGGGGATACCAACCCCAGGAGCTACTCGGAACCATATCACACCCTTATGACCCTCTTGGGCTCACCCACACCACTAACTATTCCTGTCCATATTGCAGTGTTTGACCTAGTATCCCTCACTTCCTCTCCCCACCATGACTATCCTCCTCCAGGACACTCTTCTCCAAATATGGTTGCCACTCGCTGCTCAAATTCCTGTATATGGGGCTTAAGAAGCTTCTTCTACTCTTTCTACTCTGCTCAGGAAACATTGAACTAAATCCTGGACTGCCTCTACCTATTCCTGCACTCTCAGATCTACCTCAACTAAAGGTCTCAGCTTTGTACATTAATGCCTGCAGCCTGCTAAAGAAAATGGATTTAATTCAAGCCTGGGTACTCCACGCCACCTCAGGTGTACTTGTAGTTTCTGAGTCCTGGCTGAAAGCCTCCACCCTAATCAAGCTGTCAATATCCTGTCCTACAATGTATCACAGAACAGATGGGATATCTAGGGGTGGAGGGTTGCAATTTATGCTCTAGACAAATACAGGTCTCTGTCCTTGACTCCACAACCCTACCCAAGGAATTTGAAAGTCTCACCATAAAAATTTCTCTATCAGCTAACGAGTCAATCTACAGTTCAGATTGCTACAGGCGCCCTTCTGGCAGACTGGGGATAATTTCCCACCTCTACAGGATACTAGGAACCATTGACTAGAATTAATTTGTATGGGGACTTCAACTTGGATGGAATTCTCATTGCTCTGAACCTCTAAAATTTCTGTGATGGACATGGACTTACCCAACCAATCTGTGATGCCACCTGCCCTAATACTAAAATCCTGGGCACGCACTCTCCTGGACCTAATCTTTACAAACAGGACCCATAAAATTGCTTACACCAGGTATTTCATAAGAACATTAGTGAGGCACGCCCAAAAACAACCAGTCCACCTAAATTTTACCTACAAAAGGAATTTCGCAAATTTAATATCGCTGAGTTCCTGTTTGATCTGAATGGGATCAGATGGCAAGATTTTACCTGGCTCCAACAGTCAATGAGGCATATACCACTTCCTCAACTTTGCATTGGAGGTATTAACAAACATGCCCCAATGACGAAACTAAGGGCTAAAAAAGCCTGTCCTTGGTTCTCCAACTCATTGAAATTCATCTTACATCACAGAGATCACCTATGGAAAAAGTCTACAAGACAAAATCTGAAGCTGATTGAGCTGCCTTCAAAGGATCTATGACTGGTCGACAAAAATCTATGTTCAACCCACCAGACAGCTAAACTGTCGAATCGACTGCTTTTCACGGTCGGTGACAGTTTCTTATAAAACAAACTGTTTTCTTCCGGGGCTTTGCCCCAAACCCCCATACCCCTACTAAATATAATCAACTCCAAGTCACAGCTGATTGGAGGGCTGCAGGAACCCGAAAGACAATGTGGTTCCAGCGCTGACACTATAGCTACCTGGTGCTGTAGTCACTGTGGTGTCGGTCGATGACAATGTTTCATTGTCGGGTGGATGAACACGCTCAGAGCAGCAGAACCAGTGCACCAGACTCATTTGGGCAGCAAAGGCCATACTATGAGTCTGCTTTGGAGTCATCCCAAAACAATGCTTAAATTCTGAAATATTACTAGGAAATCGAAGGGCATAGTTCACCTTCATCCTCCAACTAAAATAGTCTCAGGGGACATTACCTACACAAACACTGATGATATTCTGGACCAGTTAAATAATCATTTTACTACAGCTGGCCTAGCTTCTGACTCTTCTCACATCAGCAGGCTATCATCAAGCCACTTGCTTGCACCCTTTCACCACCTTCCCCAAATTAGACCTGGCTCTTCACAATTTAGTTTCAGCCCTGTCTTGCTCAAGCAAGTGGAGGATCTCTTGCTGACTCTTGACCCTAATAAAAGTGCAGGGGCTGATCTGCTTGAACTTTACTTTCTATAGATTGGATACTACACCCTGGCCTCGCCTATCACCCCTTATTCAATCTGTCATTTTCCCAAGGCATTATCCCTCCCATTTGGAAAACTGCTCATGTCATCCTTTTGTTTAAATCTGGTGTTCAATGCTACCTCAATAATTACTGATCTATTTCGCTTCTGCCCATTCTGCCTAAGCTTCTTGAAAAGCTGGTCAACGTCCAACTCAGAGACCACCTCACAAGCAAAAAATCTACTGAACCCCTGCAATCTGGGTTTCTCCAAACATAGTCAGGTATCTGCTCTAACAAAAGTTACAGATGACTGGTTAACCTCCTTGATGCTAAGCACCATGTTTGTGCCTTTTTAAGATTTAAGCAAGGCGTTCGACACCATTGACCACCAATTACTATTGGACACATTAAATAATTTCGGTCTAGATGACACCTCACTAAATTGGTTCTCCTATTATCTTACTGACAGGTGGCAACAGGTTAAAGTCATGGCGCCCTCTCCCTTTAAAACCTATCCTGAGAGGAGTTACTCAGGGCTCCATCTTATGTCTGTTACTATTTGCCGTTTACATTAATAATATTAACAACAATGTCAGCACAGCAAATGTACACTTATTTGCCGATGATACTGTGTAATATGTTGTCAGGTCTAGTCTCCAACTCATCCGCCGAGTTACAACATGACTTTGACCTACTTCAACACAACTTAATAAATCTCAACTATTCCTCTATGCTAAAAAGACAAAATTATGTGCTTGTCCCCTAATACCAAAGATGCTCCACCAACTTCTTGAACACAAATTTTCAGATTAAGACCATCCTGAGAAGTACAGGAACCAGTTGAGAAATTTAAATATCTCAGCTTCTGGCTGGATCGAAAACTATCCTTTGTAATGCATATAGAGGAAGCGGCCAAAAAACTTTGACAAAGGCTTGGTCTCTTCTATCACATAAAGCACTTGCTTGCAGGACACCAAACTAAGGTTGGTCCAAACAACCTTTCTCCTGTTAATTGACTATGCAGACTTTCTCTACAGCCATAGTCCAAAGTCAACCTTAATTATCCTTGACACATCCTATCACAGGGCCTTGAGATTCATTACAAATGCTCCTTTCAACACCCATCATTGCTCCTTTATCTGCAGGTTGGTTGGCCATCCCTTAGTGTCAGGAGGTGCCACAATGCATCCCTCTGTTTTACAGAGCTCTAACCCAGAAACTCCCTCCCTACATCTGCTCCATGTTTAAATGTGCCTCCAGTGTGTACACTCTCAGGAAGTTCTCATATATAACATTTGATACCCCACGGTTAGAACCTGGTTTGGTTCTTCATCCCTAAGGTATGCCCTGCTGACCTTATTGAACACTATACAAAAAGCCTTAAACTTAACCTTACCATTGGCTTGTGTACATTTAAATCCTTGATTGGTCGATGTTGAAGGACAAATGTAACTGCTATGCTTGAACCTGCTTACTGTAATCATGCATATTCTCTCTGACTCCTGACACTTAATCCTCCCCCTACTCCCCACTTCCCTCTGGCCCAGTTTGCTTCCAACCCCTCTATTCCCTCATCCAGCAATAGTACTAAGCACTTGTATATCATCCACCCCTGTGTTTCTCCCCCTCGATGCTTCTTAGTTTTCTGCATTCTTCATCCTCTCCTTCCCCCACACCTGCTCTCCTCTCCTTCTGTTATATTTCTGTAACCTGTATTACTTTTTCCACCTTAGACCATCCTCTATTGCTATAAATCCCTCGACCTTCCACTCCATGTCCTCTTCTATTGTTCCAATTTTACTTTTTGCACCTACCATTTTCATAATTGTTGTACTCAACTAGCTTTACCTGTTTAGGCACCTGTATTAGACTTGGAAACATTTTGCTATTCAGTATTGTACCCAGCTAACTTCCATTTGTCTGCTTTTCTTGTATATGGTATCTCAGCTGTATTTGTTTTGTACCACTATAACTGTTCTGTATTTTGCATTGTACTTATGTCCCCAGGACCTCCTTGCAAATGAGTTGTCTCAATGGTGTTATCTTGATAAAATAAACTTTGAATTGAATTGATGTGTCAGGGTCAGTCAGTACTAGAACTGGGATTTCTGGTGTTTGATTCCATCCTTAACTGCATTAGCTTTGAATTCAATTGTTCTATACACACCCTTTTAGTGTTTCTTTAACCACCAGACTGCATCTCTCCTCCCCCACACACAAAGTGTTTGGAGTCCACATTTTACCATTGGTCTAAACAGGTGAAAACTTTGAACTCTGGATTATTGAATGGATTGTGTGTGAAGGGTATTATTAAGTAGTGATTGCTTGTGTTCCACGAGTACAATACAAGCAGAACTAAGACTTGCTTTCGCGTCACAGTACTAATGTACATTGCATAATGCCTTCCTTAGCACACAGTGAAGTGAGACTGCTTGGCTTATGAATGCTATGTGGCCACTAACTGCCTCTTCAAAGGACCATAGGATGAGCATATTGGGTTATGTTGGGGTTTCTTTAAAATGCCCTTTTGCAGAGGCTTACATCTTGGCTTCTTGGACCCTATGACTGCAAAATCTGGCACACTGATTCTCAGTCCAAGGTATCTTATCCTCAAATTTCAAAATGATCTGGTTTGTAGGGTTTCTTTTAGGAATTAAGTCCTGAATTTATGTATTTTTGTCCAGCTAGCTAACTCAATTGTGCATTCAATTAGGTCCTTTGTTTTGTTTTGTTTTGGTTTTTTGTTTAAAAATTAATTAATTTAATTGCAATTAGTTGTTAGTGCATGCACATTAAAAAATGTGCCAAGAAAACAGTTAAAAATCATGCAGACTTTTTCCATGTAAAATTCTACATGAACAAAAACTTTAAGGTAAGATAACCTTTTAAACTGGGTGAAAGTCAAGGTGACTGTTTAGTGTTTGTGAGAGGGTTAGTACAAGTCACAAAAAGATGTTTTAAATAATTAATTAATGGTAATTAGTTGCAGTATCTTTGATTTAAAATGAAAATCTTAGCACAGGAATCCTTTACAATTTTTTTCTGTAAAACCCATATGTAGCATAAATGTTTAAAATATTTTTTAAAGTACTCGTAGTGCATGATAATTTTTCTACTGTGCAACAATTTTCAAACTCTTCATAATGTTATAAAGTATTTGTTAAAATATTCATACTGCATGATGGTTTTGTGCTTTGTGAGGTATAAAGTATTTGTTAAAATATTTATGCTGCATGATGGTTTTCACACTTTGAGATGATTTTCAGAATCTTTGTGAGGTTATAAATTATTCCTTAAAATCTTCATTCTGGAAGATCATTTTGAAAATCTACATACTGCTCAATGGTTTTCAAATTCTACATGCTGCATGATGGTTTTAATATTCACATACAAATCCTTTACATAGGTTTTGAAAATTTATATACTGCACTCAGGTTTTGAAAATCTATGTGCTGCTCAATGGATTTCAAAATCTATGTTTTCATAAAAATATTAATTTAAAAACCTATGTGCTGTTCAAATATTTTAATTACTCAACAAAACCTTTAATGCATTATAACCTTTTAAATACTTTAATGTTAAGGATGATGTTTTACTGTTTGTGAGGGAGTGATATATCTAGACACAAAATGGACCCTATGCATCACCGGGCTTAGTATACACCACAAAGGCGTGCACCAAGATGCTCAAGTGTCACTGTGCACCACCACCAGCCACGCATGCACAGCTGAGATTTGCTATCCGTGGCCTGATTGATGTGGCCTCAACATTCCACAAGGTGCAGGGTCACCCGGATGGACCTTTAGCTGAACTGTGGACTTTCAATTGGAAGCCCAAATGGTTCATTGACCCACAGGATCAGGAGATCATCATATACAACAGTCCATGGAAGGACTACTGTGTCCCCACAGCAGAAGTGCTTCTGGTTTTCACTAACCAAAAGGATCCTGTGAAAAGTATGTTAGAGTTACTTCTTGCTTTGTGTAGGGATTCAAAAGCAGTGTAAATTAAGTTACTACAGAAATTTCTTAAAAGTAAGAAAATGGGATTTCCAGTGACATCACCACCCAAATGGCTGGTCTTCTTTGAAGCTCTGCACTTCACCTGCTAACAAACTCCTTCAGTGCATTCCCAGCTAATTAAAACTGCTCACTATGGCTTCAGGAACTTCTGGAGGAGACAAATCGACCAGGTCCCATACTCCAAACTTTGCTAAGAAACCGAGTGGCAAGGATACAATTCCATGGATAATACTGCTGGTCGAGCTCCTCTCCCATCAGCATGAGTGGTATGGACCACGATACAGATACAGAAGCTGAACACCTCTCCCAGTTTCATTTTGAAACTTTACTACAAGAAATAAAGACCTTTCAGAGCGAAACCCAACATGAGTTAAAAATTTAAATCAAAAGCTGCATTTAATGAAGACCAGGATTCAGGCCACAGAAGACCACATTGCCACAGTACAGGATAGTGCATTACAACTCCACACAGCATTGGATTTTCTACTCAAGCAATAAGTAGCCCTTCAAGATAAAATTCAGGACCAAGAAGCTCGCTCCTGTTGGGATAACATGCACATATATGGCTTACCTGAAGGTGGAGAAATGGGCAAGATGACAAATTTTGTAGAGGATCTGCTGTGAGATGTTCTTGAGCTACCTGTGGCTTTTCAATTCTGACTCAAAAGGGTGCACAGAGCATTGAATCTAAAGCCACCTCATCCTAAGTCGAGACTACGGTCCATAGTAGATAAATTCTCCAGCTTTTAGGATAAATAAGAGGTTCTCTGGATCACTTGGGAAAGAAAACAGTTTAATATAATAATGCTCATGTTTTTTGATCAGGATTATCCTCCCCAAGATTTGGAGACACCAATTGGCTTATGCAGGTATTTTGTGCACCTCAGAGCTCACCAGATCCATTTTCAGATGCCCTATCCAGCAAAGCTCAGAGTTTTCTGGGAAGCTGGCACAGTCCTTTACACCAGCCCTATGGAAGTGAAAAGTCCTGGAAGAATGCGGCTGGACAATCCAACAACCAGACCCAGTGCCTCAGCCGCTTGGTCACAGAGTTTGACATGGGCTGCTGGCACCTTCATCACCACTGGAATTCTGGAAGAAAAGCAGCACCATTCACCATTCAAGGCATTCAGAAACCCTACAGTACAATCATTCAGGGAGGCCAGAGAAGCATCTTCATCACAGGAGATTCTGCTACCTGACTTGTATGAGAGACTGTTTCATTTCTTTTTCCTTTGGTTCACCTCCCAGTGCGCCTGTCCGCTTCACTGACTCAGTCCTGATTTAGGTTATGGGGCAATTAGAATATTAATGGCACACTGATTTCTATCTACTGTTACTATGCTTAACTATATTTAGCAGGATTGGACTTGGATTGTTCAGACACGATGAGTGATTTATAATAGCCTATTCATTTTTAAATCAATTCTACCTTATTAGGCTTGACCTCCCATTGCAACATTATACCTACGTGCATCTTTACCAGCAGAGGTCCCTGGACAATCCTTACTACTGGTTTCCTTATATGCAACCTACTGCAAAGTTTGGACCTTTGAAACCTTATGGATTTCAGTTTTTTCTTTCTCTTGCAATACAGGTGATGAGTTAAAGGGAGTCCAAAACTGAAATGGTACTCTGACTCGTGAGACATGGATTTCTTTAACTCTGTATTTCTCAGCCTTTTACATTGTCATGCTTATATAGTATATGTGATTGCTCTTTTCCGGCTTGCCTGTGAAATATTGGTAATACTGCCTTAATTGGGGTTTTAATATGAGAACTGAGAACTCAGTGGACATTGTTCCATTAGATGCTTTGCCTTACTGCCACCCTGTTTCGATTTATTACCCTACATGCCCACTACTTGCCTATCTGGGAGTAGATGCTTGTTTGTCCTCTCTTTCCTATCTATTCCATATCTAGGAATATCTGTCCAGAATATGTATTTATTTGTTTATTTATGTTTTTGATAACCAGGTGAGCAAACTGATCTAAAGGACCATTTTCAGTTATGACCCAGGCTGTACAGTGGCGCACACAATAGGTACAAGTTATAATACAGTGGTATCAGAAAAAGTGATACATAAACATCATATCTTTAAAACAGGGGTTAAGGACATAAAAATTAGTTCATGACAAATAAAGTGATGCTTCTCTGCTTGCAGAGAACCAAGACATACACTTACAGCAAGTCAAGACATTATTCAGCCAGTCCAAGGTTTACAAATAAAGTGCATAAGGATTACACTATAGCAATCAACATTTTCACAATGGAGTCAAAAACATGTCAATTGTATATGTAGTATCCAGTACTTAGAAGTAAGGCAAATGGTACACTGGGCTCTAAGGCAGATTTCTGGTGAGGTGTTTCCAAGGGAGCAGGCACAGGTGGCCTGAGACATGATAGATATATATATATATATACACAGTATGTATATATATATATATATATATATATATATATATATATATATATATACAGTGTATCACTATATATATATATACTGTATAGCAGGTATTTTAGCACCCTCTTTATTTAGCATGGAGAGGGGTGCAGTACTATTTAGTGCCTGATTAAATTAGCGCATCAGCTTCATGTCCAGTTACAGCACTATGCTCCTGTAATATTGGCAATCAGCTTATTTTAGAGCTTTACTCAGTTAAGCTAATATAGCGAAAATAAACTGAAAGCCAATATTTCCTGCTATACAGTATAGTGATACATGTGACAGTTTGAAGCCCTGCCACACTCTACGGTCACAGTACTGGTTAGCTCTTTATATTCTCCATTTACTGCCAGGTCGGAGCTTATTAATGCTGTGTGGTAGGGGTGGGGTAGAGAGAGACTGCTTGATGTCTTTTCTGGTTTAGTAAAGGGACTACATTAGCTTAAACAGATGACACTGATTCAGGGTATTTTTTTTTTCTACAAGCAACCAAAGGGTCTACCTTGGTGTATATACTTGTATTTTAATAGCAATCTCTGCTGCACCCTATTTGGCAATGGGTTATTGGATAATGCCGAGTATCTTTCTGGCTTCCGTAACTTCTGTTACGTATGTGGCCTTTTGGGACCACAATCCCTTATGCCCAGGTAGCCTTTTCTAGCAGGTGTGGCAGCATTCTTTTCCCATGAAATCTTTAGAGGTGTGGAGTATGCGACTCCTCATGACATTCATGGTGGTCATGCTTCACAACTCCCTGCTCCCCCATTGGCCCAGGTATGCCTGTAGCCAGGAAGCCTGACAGTTTCTACTGTCACCTTACCTCTTAGCTGGCACTGTCACTTTGTTTTGACCCTGTGCAGCCCTATAGACAGTATTGTTTTCAGTCCTCCTACCTTGGAAGCCTGTCTTGTGATCTATACATGTTCTTGTTATTTACTGTTGTATTATTTCCTTGTTGTTCTTGTTATATAGAGTTTGATGGTTTCAGCTGCTCTGTTTTTAGTAAGGCTTCACTTAGGTTCTGGCCTATTACCCTTATGATTGTTTTGCTGGAGCAGGTCACTCACAGAGTATGGCCTCCCTGTGTTGGAGTGTGTGAAATGGGAGGATTGGACTATAGTGGTTATCAACATCTCCTTTCCTTTTTCTGGGCTATATAAGAGGGAGTTTTCAGAAGAACACTATATGCCTGATAGGTCACTATGCCTGTTTCTACTCGCATTAAAATATACTCCAACAATGTCAATGGGTTGAATAACCTGCTAAAGAGGTCTAATGTCTTATCTGCCTTTAAAAAAAATCCCACATTTCTTCTTCTACAGGAGACACACCTCAGTCGTGAAGAACATGTTAAAACTGAGTAAATGTAGGTATTGTCATGTAGTGGCCTCCTCATTCTGGAGTGGGAAACAACATGGCATGGCCATTTGGTCCCTCCACCCATTCCAATCCACGGTCACCCACATTGATCCGGAGGGAAGCTGACTTTGTTGACAAGCACCTATTTGGGGTGGGTTCTGACCTTAGTTAGTCTCTATTCTTCCACCGAGCTTGAATGCAGACATGGTCCATTCTCTGTTCCAGAAAACTGCTGAATTTCCAAAGGGTGCTGTTAATGGGGGGACTACAACATGATTTTTAATGCTAAGGACACTACTAACCCTAATCCACCCCATAAGACAGGAGCTCAAAATGCCACACAATCCTATCTTAAAGAGATGGGATGGGTTGAAGTGTGGAGGATACTTCACCCTCGTGACCACGGCTACACTCATTATTTGGCCCCACAGTCTTTGTTCCCAAATAGATTTATGTTATGTTTCCAAAGAACACCAACATTTATGCAATTGTCAGATACTCCCTTTCTCCTTTCAGACCATGCCTAATGTTGTTGTCTTTAGAGTGGGACTGTCAGCCAGGACACACCCTTTGGTGACTAAGTAATTACTTACTCAATATACCTGCTTTCAACTCAATGATTAAGGAGAAATTTTCTCAAACCCTTGCTGACAATAACCAAGAGGGGGTCAAACCTGGTATCCTGTGGGATACAATTAAAACCGTATTGTGGATGCGCTGAGCAGCCTAGCAGGAAGCAGCAATTAGACTGAGCTCTCAGGAGAAATTTGGATTAAAACTAAAAGAACTTGATAAGAAGTTTGACACCCTTACACCTTGGGTGTCAGCTTTAGATCGCGTATGGACCAGTACAAGCAACTACTCAATGCTCCGAGGCGTCAGTTCTCAAAACCGTTGATGCCACTACGAGTTAATAAAGAAAATTCGCTCCTTAGACAGCGTTTGGAAACTGTTGAAAATCAGGCTAGGAAAGAACTTGTGAATTCTGGGCCTCTCAGAAGGGGCTGAAGGTGACAATCCCTAGCCTTTGCTACCATGCTGTTACCAGCTATTTGGGGTCTGGAAGAGTCCAATCCCCTCTGCACATTGAAAAAGCTTACCGTATCACTCCCGCCATGCAGCAACCACCTGCACAGCCATACGAACCTTTCTCATCATCTGTACCAGTATTGGGGATAGGGATCGGGCTTTGGCAGTTGCTAGGTGCTGTAGATCATTAAAATATGGGAAGACACTCTACCAAATGTTCCCAGACCTCTCCTATAGTACCCGACAACAGTGCAAAGCCTTTGATGGGCTTCAGAGACGACTGAGGCTAAAGAAAATCCCCACCAGTTGTTATTACCAGCTAAACTTCATGTTGTCTGGAAGGGAAGCAATACTTATTTAATGAAGAGCGGGATGCCAAGAGACTGATTTCCCAGTTGGAATGGAGATTGCTGCAAGAAAATGAGAACGACCCGGATGCGGATTGAAGTGCATGGCAGGCCTGGATTGTATGCGTGATCATGTGGAGAATGAGGATATATGTTTTGCTCTTTGTTTTTGGGCTGTTGTGGGACCTGTCTACATTCTTCAATTTCAGGACTGAATGGATCGGGTAGATATAACACCCTGTCGTTACAAACTTTGACTGTCTGAATTTAAGCAGATCTACTGTTAATGTGCTTTACCTGATTTTCTTCTCTATTATTACTGGGCAGCATTTCTGATACTAAACGAGATCGCTGGGTTGGACTTTCTGTTCCTATGTTAATTCCAATACAGTCCTTTCTTCATACAGTTTTTTTAATAAAATCTGTAATGATGAGCTTGGTTTTGGATCAGTTTATATAAAAATGCCTAGTTAGTCCCTTTTAAGGTTATGCTAACTTTATGGCTTTTTCTTCCTGGGAGTTTGAGGAATCTAAGTTTTCCTTTGAATTTTATTACTGGTTACAGTATTGGGGATACAAGCAGACTATTATAGTCAATATGTTAAAAGGGACTTTGGTATGCAACCCATCCTTGATATGTATCCCTTAGGCCTTCCTGGCGTTTGCATTACTTTAATTCAATTTTAGTGATAATATATGCTATGTTATTTCCCCAAGATGTAACTCAAGAGGGGTGTCTTTCATTAGTACTTTGTAAGAGAACAGATTCGTACTGCACTGTGTAATGCTATCCTCCTATGTGCATTTGCTTTGTAAGACCTACTTGCAAAATCAATAAACATATAATACAAAAAGTATTGTGAGGAGAAATCATTCAGTTTTATTCCCACTATAAAAAGCAGGCAGAGCAGCTTGATACCCTGCACACTCAGTTGTGGGATCTTCAGGCTCCATACCAATTGAGACTTGGCAGTGGCTCTCTTCTCACAGCTACGTGTCAAAAGACACAAGAGATACTAGATGCCAAAATGGAACTTGCTCAGCAATTTTGAAACAAAAATACTATGAGGGAGGCTCTCAGACTGCATGTATACTGGCCTACCACCTCTGGCAAGCATACAAGCCATATGGATGTTACTCAAATTAAGGATCACACTTTTGGTACCCTTATTAAATAACTCCACAGAGGTATTATAAGCTTTTAAATGGTATTACCAGACCCTGTATTCCTCAGAGGTACTCCCATCGCACAAGAGCTCAGTGCTTACTTGGTGAACCTTACACCTCCCTAAATTTACTTCCTGCACAGACTGAAAATTAGCAGAACTGGAAGGAGCCATCCAATGGTTGAAATCTGTAAGAGCCCCAGTCCCAATGAATATATATAGTGCTGAGAATTTTATAAATCTTTTCAGGAGCTAATACTCCTACCTATGTTGGCTGTCTGTAGGGAGGTGATGGAGGGTGCTACTATTCCTCTTACTTGGAAATTTGCTACTATTTCTTTTCTTCCAAAACTAGGTAAAGATATCATACAATGCTCCTCATATCATCCCATATCCATTTTAAATGTAGATTATTAATTTTTTATAGGATTGTCGTTTACGCTTAGAGGGTTTACTTCCTTCTCTCGTAGATGGTGATCAAACTGGATTTATAACAGCTAGGCAAGCTCAGGACAACATAAAACATACCCTCCACATTCTCCACCATGCCACCCAGTCAGAAATACCTTAACTTCTACTTAGTCTGGATGCTGAGAAGGCTCTTGACTGGGTGGCATGATCATTCCTGGTTTCCACTCTGGGAGGATGAGCTTCTCATCAGTTTGGGAAACTACTTAAACATTTATATGATAGTCCCATGGCCTGTTAAAATGAATGGCGTTATCTCTGACCTTTCTCTCTTTTAGGAGGCACTCTTGTTATTTGCAGTATACCTGGAACCCCTTGCCCAAGCCATCAGACAAAAGGACACAATTTCTGAATTAATTTGTGGGGTAGACACCAAAAATTGGCATGCTATGCTGATAACCAACTGGTCTATTTTACCTCTCCTGACCTATCTCTGCCCCACCTGTGGAATACCCTCACTACCTTTGGATACCTAGCTGGATATTAAGCTTAACATGACAAAGACAGATATTCTTCAGATCCACTACACCCTGTCTTTATATATACAACAAATGTAATCATTTCGGTGGATCTTCCTCATTAAAATACTTGAGGCACAGCTTGTGGGAGATTTTGCTTATTAGCATCTTGTAATTATTACCCTTTATTATGCCAATTTACTAGGATCTGGAGTCATGGAAGAATATCCCTGCCCTTGATCCAATGAATAGATGCCATCTGTATGAACATACTCCCTAGGTTTCTTTATCTCTCACAAAGCTGTGTCACCCCTCCGAGAACTTTTTTCGGAACTTAATAGAAAAATTTCCCGATACATATGGGGGTGCAGCAACCACCTATCCAGTTCTCTTTTTGCAACTTCCAAAATATTTGGGTGGGCAGGCAACACCTAAATTTTGCACAATATCATAGAACAGCTCAATTACACACCATATTTCTCTGGCTTAACAATACATACCAAGAACACTGAAAACCTGGAATGCAGGGAAGAGGATCTGCACTACTTAAATAAAATCTTGCTCTCATATCCTCCTATTCCCTTAGCAGATATAAGAGTAACCCTTACATGGGTAACACTCTTAAGCATTGGAGATCCCTGCTAGAGACAACCCCTATGAAACGGGTTAGGTATTTATTGTACTGACTCCACTCCTATCCATCTTTTTCCTTGCTCCTTTAGATCATGGTTTTAAGAATTGGGAGTGGTTTGGATTACATTTAGTAATTCATTTTCTCCAAAATGGTAAAATGTTACAATTTGAAGAGATACAACAAAATATTCCTACGAGCTGCAGGCTAGTTTCATTATTATCAGGTACTGCATTTTATAAAAAGAAAACTATTGCCCTTCAATCTAGAAACCCAGTCTCTTCCGTCAATAATATCTATATTATACACAGCCATAGAGAGTACAACCCCCATTTCACATATGCTGTCTCACATCTATGATGCCCTATACTAGTTACGCCTCAAATCTGCAGTCACTCTCAAACAAGCTTGGGAAGTGGATACACACTGTTCCTTGGAGGACAAAGACTGGAATAGACATCTTAAATGTTTATACTCCACCACAACATCATATGGATTGAAGGAATTTTCCTGGAAAGCAACTGCTCATTATTTTAGAGTACCCACTATTCAATGTAAGTATCTTCCGGGAAGAGGTGCAACCTGTTGGAGATGTTGTGGTTATTCCCCTACTTCACATGGACATATCTTTTGAAATGTCCAGTACTACAGTAACCTCAATTTTTGCCTCCTGAGAGTGCACTATCAGATATTTTTGATCTTCCACTCCATCGGACGGCTGATTTTATTTATTTTCTTGCTATGATGCATCATGGCACTTGCCCCCACAAGGAAACCACTACTAGATATTTGCTTATTAGCAGCAAAGAATGCCATCATGAAAACTGGTTACCTGCAATGTCCCCTCGTTTTCCTGGTGGGACCTTGTCATTGGGATTTACAGAATGGAAAAATAGATGAACAAGTCAATCACCATCTCAAGATATTTGAAGCCCTTTGAAGGAGATGTGTGATGTACATGATGCAACACAGATGAGACTTTGTTCCTTAGGAGGAGCAGTAGTGGGGACACCTATTGAACAACAGGAGGGTGTGCTCTGCAGCTTTAGGATTGCTTATTGTGTCCCTTGCCTTTATTTTCACTTTTGTTTTCAGGTCTCCAGAACTGATGACCTGTACATAACCTCTTCCATTATTGTTTTTCTTCCTTGCCACTGGTTCATAGACCTTAGGCCTAGAATAGTACTTGACCACCACCTGCATTTGTCTTCTGTAGCTTGGTTACATTTAACTATTAGGCCGCACTTTAGATGTATTGTTTATATATATATATATATATATATATATATATATATATATATATATATATATGCAGCCTTATCACATCAGTGTGACACTGTCATTACTATGATGTTGTGGTTGTGTCTATGGTTGTCTTTTATATAATTTTTTAATAAATATAAAGTTAAAAAGAAGTAAGAAAATGTATGACAAAACATTACATTAATGCTCTTTAGGGTTGCTACCCCACAAAACTCAAACGCCACAAAAGATGGAAATAAACTATTAGGGTTGTAAAACAAATGCCAACAAAGTTTGAAATGTACCATTAGGGTTGCTAAGCCTAACTCCCATCAACCCTAACACGTCCCCTACCTTCATAATCCAGGGACAGTCTATAGGTACAGGGTCATGGATCAAATGTATGATACCTCATACAGGGTCAACATATTCAAAATTAGTAAATAGCAACATAAATCTCTACCCACTCACCTATGTGACCATGGCTGGGCAAATCTGTAACCAGGTGACCAATGGGCAGTAAAACAGCTGATTTTGCTACCAAATTTTATAAGATTCCAGCCAACTGGGTACCTGCCCATGAAGTAGTTTTCAAGACCTAACAAATGATGGTCAGTAAAAATATTGATTTGGCTACCAGATTTTAAAAGCTAGTGGACAAACTCACCACCAGCTCTCAAACTGATTTGTCCCCAAGCTCATGATACAAAGCCAAGCTACATGTCTAGTACCATCTTACAAGGCTATGCTAGGATATGGGATTCTCTGAAGGTTCAATGTTCACTTGCACAGATACTGCACAGTTCTATGTTTGTGGGTGTATGTTGCTGTGTAACCTGTGTATAGTATGACACATTTAATAGCAATATTTTGTGTCATATATTGCCTACTACCATATGTACCATCCATTTGTAATTTCTTTTATGCATCTACAACAAGACCCTGCATAAAATAGTATACATATCCCAAACATGTAACTTGCTTTGGCTATTTTACCTGGGGCTCGCACCTAGCCACCAGAGGAAAAGCTACAAGCCTGTCCTGAAGCAACCCTTGATTCTGCTACTGCAAATTAGCAGACCCTGAGGCTTTCTTCCCTTGTTGAAACTGCCACTGGGATCCACTGAACTCCGGTTCATTGCAGGGCCCAGAAATCTACAGAAACAGCCAAAAGCCGTACACCCCTCAGCTGTGCCATGCCCACCTGGGACTCGCACCTCACCGCCCAGAGGGACAAGCTACAAGCCTGTCCAGGAAAGCAACCCATGATTCTGCTATTGCAAATTAGCAGACCCTGAAGCTTTCTTGCCTCTATTGAAACTGCCACCCAGGATCCTCCGAACTCCGGTTCATTGCAGGGCCCAGAAATCTACAGAAACAGCCAAAGCCATATATCCCTTCAGGTACATTGCTATTTGGTGCCTTTGGACATTCTGAATTTTCAGCGCCAACACTCTGATTGGAGGATCTCAGCCTCACTGACTTCTTCCTGCTGGTCTACATTTTACCTTGCTTCATTAGGGACGTTTATCAGTACTGCTGACCCTGGGACTATCTTTTTGTAAAGCAAGAATTTAATATTTTTTTTTTTTGTAAAGAAATTGTTCTTTTTGTAAAGCTAGAATGGCATGAAAGGCCCCCCCCACTGTTTCTCTCTCATCTATCAATCCAGTTTAGGCCATTCAGTGTTACACTGCCATTGTTTAAAGTGATTTAATTGATCTGAATGCACTGTGATTACATCCTCTTTAGAATGAATTTTCTGCGAAGGCGAAGAGTTTTAAGTTGACCTTTTAATGCACTCCTTAATATCCTAAAACTACAGCCTAATCATTTTTATTATTAATTCTGAGTGTAGAACTGTAGAGTCTTAAGATTATTAGACCTCTACTGCACTGTCTATTATTCTAAGTGAACAGCTGAATCCTTTTTAGAATTAATTTCTGTGTAAAGCTGTAGTTTTAAATTGACCAGACTTTTCAGTGTGCTGCCTAGCATTCTAAATTTAAAGCCCAATCCTTGCCTTTCGCTTGCCACCTATCTGCCCTCTAACCCACTTACGTCTCCTCCCTGTTTCTATTACCCACTTTGTAGTTTAACCTCCTCCTCCTTCCAAATAATAGTGACCATCCTGTTTCTTTGTTTGAGTTAACGACACCTTCCTGCCTGCTCCTACTTAATCCATCTCCTTTCCTCTCCCCTCAGGTGTGCCATGTGCCACCTGGGACTGCATCTCGCCACCAGAGGAAAGCTACAAGTCTCCTGGGAAGCAACCCGTGATTCTGCTACTGCAAATTAGCAGACCCTGAGGCTTTCTTCCCCTGTTGAAACTGCCGCCGGGATCCTCTGAACTACGGTTCATTGCAGGGCCCAGAAATCTACAGAAACAGCCAAAAACCGTATACCCCTCAGGTACGTTGGTATTTGGCACCTTTGGACATTCTGAATTTTCAGCACCAACTCTCTGATTGGAGGATCTCAGCCTCACTGACTTCTTCCTGCTGGTCTCCATTTTACCTTGCTTCATTAGAGACATTTATCCACGCTGCTGACCCTTGACTATCCTTTTTGTAAAGCAAGAATTTCATTTTTTTTGTAAAGAAATTATTCTTTTTATAAAACTAGAATGGCATGAAAGGCCCCTCCCCCCACTGTTTCTCTCCTCATCTTTCAATCCAGTTTAGGCCATTCAGGGTTATACTGCCATTGTTTAAAGTGATTTACCTGCTCTGAATGCACTGTGATTACATCCTCTTTAGAATTAATTCTCTGTGAAAGGCTGAAGAGTTTTATGTTGACCTTTTAATGCACTCCTTAATATCCTAAAACTACAGCCTAATCATTTTTTTATTAATTCTGAGGGTAAAACTGTAGAGTCTTAAGATTATTAGACCTCTACTGCACTGTCTATTATTCTAAGTGAACAGCTGAATCCTTTTTAGAATTAATTTCTGTGTAAAGTGTAGTTTTAAATTGACCAGACTTTTCTGGGTACTGCCTAGCATTCTAAATTTAAAGCCCAATCCTTGCCTCTCGCTTTGCTGCCTGTCTGCCCTCTAACCCCTTATGTCTCCTCCTGTTTCTATTACCCACTTTGTAGTTTAACCTCCTTCTTCCAAATAATAGTGACCACCCTGTTTCTTTGAGTCAACCACACCTCCCTGCCTGCCTTTACTTAATCCATCTCCTTTCTTCTCCCCCTCAGGTGTGCCGTGCCCACCTGGGGCTCGCATACCCACTGCCACAGGAAAAGCTACAAGCCTGTCCTGGGAAGCAACCCATGATTCTGCTACTGCAAATTAGCAGACCCTGAGCTTCTTCCCCTGTTGAAACTGCCACCGGGATCCTCCGAACTCCGGTTCGTTGCAGGGCCAGAAATCTACAGAAACAGCCAAAAGCAGTATACCTCCTCAGGTATGTTGGTATTTGGTGCCTTTGGACATTCTGAATTTTCAGCACCAATACTCTGGTTGGAGGATCTCAGCCACCTGACTTCTTCCTTCTGGTCTCAATTTTACCTTGTTTCATTAGAGCGTTTATCAAGCGCTGCTGACCCAAGACTATACTTTTTGTAAAGCAAAATTTCATTTTTTTTTGTCTACTTTCTCATTTGCAAATTATACTACATAGCCACTAGAGGGCTACAGCAGCTGTCTTTTCTGTTGAAGAGGAACACATTATATTTTCTACTTCTCTTCTGCTCTAGTGGACCTGGGATACCTCTCTTCTGAGGACCATCCCCAGGGTTTTCTGCCTGTTTCTCAGGCGAACCATGCTCATCCACTAAGCTTGCAAGACTTGAATGCCTGCCCCACTCCCATTCTGTACTGGTGGAGCTGGGCCAGTAACAGAAATGAAAGCTACAGACCAATCTTGCCACACCGTATTGTAGGCTTGAAACACCTCACTGGCTCAGCTGCAAAGAGTTGCTCCACAGGTACATTCAGTGCCAAACCGCCTCTCAGCCAACAAAAGGATTTTGAACTTATGACACCTGATCGCCGATTGGTCTAGGCTTCTAGTGACTTTTACTGCTGGCTGTTGTGGCATTTAGATCTACCATGGGAGGTTACAGCTGGTTTTCAGTGTGTCACTAGCTTTACTAGCACACAGCTCAATTCTTCAGAACCTCATCCCTCCCTAAAGTGGAATGACCCTTGTGCTTCTCCCTGTCCGCATCCAACAGCTCCTTTCAGGTAGCCATTCTGGACTATTGGGCTTCTCAGCTGTCTCTACCAGGGAGTGGGACATGTCCCAAGCTGCCGCTGCAGATTACTCCCCATCCAGACTCGAGACTTCCTACTCATGGCAAATTCCTGCCAGGACACTAGTGGTTGCAACACTAGGCCAGTATAACACCAGGAGTGGGTACAGGCCTACCCATCAACACCACCTCCCCTATCGCCCAAAAATAGTGTTTACAAATTACAGTTCACTGCCTTAAAAGAATCCTGCTTCTTTTACTATTGTGCTCAGGCAATGTCGAACTCAACCCAGGAGCATTAGACACCTTGCTTCTCCATCAGACCTGGCAGGTATCAAAGGAATATATTTTATGCATCTTAATGCCTGTAGTTAGTTTGCTGAAAAAGTTCACCCTTATCCAGGCTTGGGTGAGCCACACCCTACCTGACGTCCTAGTGATCACTGAGACCTGGTTTAGGCCATTCACCCAGACAATGAAATCAATATCCCAAATTATTTACTCTTCCGAGCGGATAGTCAATGAAGAGGAGGTAGGTGGCAATTTATGAAGGTCAAATATTCAGCCGCATGTATAGACGCATCATCCTCCCCAAAGAATTCAAGTGCTTGACCTAAAGTTTGAACTTTCTCCATCCAGTGCACTCTGTGTAATAGGCTGCTACAGGCCCCTTCTGCGGGCCTCATCTCCTGTCTCACCTCAGTTCCGACTGGGGCTCAGTTCCTTGAAACCATTATTCTTGGTGACCTGAACTACGATTGGCTATCAAGTGCATCAGCTCCTTGAAATTCTTTTGTGACACTCTAGGGCTGGTGCAACTCATTGTGAGACCTACTCACCCAAATAAAAACCTTAACAACAGCTCCCTCTTAGATGTAATTTTGGTTAGCAAGCCACTCCTGTTCTCTCATGTCTGAACATTTTCTCAGACATTACCAATCATTATTATAATCACCACCATTAGATCTGTGCACAACCCGCAGTTTCTGACAAAGTTCTCTATCAAGAGGTGCAAATGCAACTTCGATTTGTTTTCATCGTCCACGACTTGAAACATTCACCGTGATGGCAGGAATTCTTCCTAGCCAAAACGGTTAACAGGGCATATACAATTTTTATGATATTTTAAGTGAGGCTTTAAATAAGCACGCACCCTTGGTTAAGGTGTGGGTCAGGAGCAGCACCTGCCATTGGTTCTTGCCTGAGCTCAAAGCTTCCCTGTTAGAAAGGGATACGTTATGGAAAAAGCCTGAAGAAGCAAGAATGACTCGGATTGGTGTCTTTTAAGAGAGCACGAATAAGTGCACCAAGTTGGTCAGAGCAGCCAAGGCCGCTACTATCGTTTGGAGCTAGCCTCTGCCTCAAGAGCTTTGGAAAATATTAAAAGACATGTCTGGACATGCACCTGGTAATTCCATTCCAGCAAAAATTAACACGGTGGCAGCATTATTTCTAACCCGATCGGAGATATTGGAAGCCCTCAATAACCATTTTGCAATGGCAGGGCTAGCATTTGATACTTCCCTGCCAATGACCTCCGCACAGCTCAGGGCCCACCAACCCACGAGTCCCTCTCTATTGAGGAGGCCTTCTCCCTCCTGCCTGTCTCTCTAAAGAGGTGGAAGACTTACTGCTGCAACTGGACACCAGGAAGGAGCAGGCTCGACTTCATGAAACCATACTATCTGATATGTGCCTACCATGTGCTTGCGTGCCAATCACCCACCTATTCAACATGTCACTCTCCCAGGGTAGCCTCCCCCTCAGTAGAAAATAGCCCATGTCATCCCTCTATTAAAAGTAGGTGACCCCTGCAATCTAAATAATTACAGACCGTTCTCCCTCCTCTCCATTCTGTCTAAATTACTAGAAAAATAGTGTGTGGCCAGCTAGGGGTATACTTAGAATCCAGAAGCCTATTAAACCCGGTTCAGTCTGGATTCAGAGTAAAGCACAACACCATAACAGCCCTAGCTAAGGTGACCAATGATTGGCTCCTAGACCTTGACAACAAGAAGCATGTCTGTGCCGTTTCTTGGATTTTAGTAAGGCATTCGACACAGTCGATCACAGCCTGCTTCTTTCCTCCTTAAGCACCTTAGGCCTGGACCACAAATCTATGTGCTGGTTTGCAGACTACCTCAGAGAATGGAAACAGCAGGTTTAGCTGAAGGTGATCTTTCTCCATTAAAACCTATGCTGAGGAGCGTGCCCAGGGCTCTATCCTTGGACCCCTCTCTTTGCAGTCTACATTAACAACATCAATGACCCCATCAAAAAGCAAACATCCACTTATTCGCAGATGACACTGTACTGTACTTGAGTCATTTCACGCGGAAGCAGCCTGTGAAGACCTCCAAGCTGAATTTAACCTTCTACAATACCAGCTCATAAACAAAAGCTTTAGCTCAATGAGAAAAGACAAAAGCCATGCTCTTCTCCCCTCCTTGCATGCGGCAATTCCTATGTAGCTAAATTCAAATATCTAGGAGTTTGGCTCGATCATAAACTTTCCTTCACCGACCATCTCGAAGAACTACAGAAGAAACTAAGGCAAAGATTAGGACTATTCTACAGAATTAACCTCCTGCTCACAAAGGAGGCAAAGATTCAACTGGTTCAAGCTACCTTCCTATCTTTAATAGAGTACACAGACCTGCTCTACAGCCACTGCACTGCCTCTGCACTGGCTAAGTTGGACACCCTCTACCACAGAGCTATCAGGTTCATTACTGGCCTTCCACTTTCCACACCACTGCTCCCTGTACTCATCATTAGGCTGGACTTCCCTTCACTATAGAAGGAATAGAAACTCTGCCCTATGGGCCTTCAGAGCAGTGCCCAACAAGCTCCCTCATATGTCTCAGATTGTATTCCCAGAGTGTGTTAGGCACCTATGCTCTAAGGAGCTATTCCCTAATTGCCCTCAAGTTCCAAGAGTCAAAACTCATTTAAGCAAAGCTGCTCTAAGCTTCTCTTACCCACATTGTGGAACGGTTTACAAAGGAACTTGAAGCTGAGCTGCTCTGTTAGCCTGAATATCTTCAAGGCACCCTACGATCACTACATGAAAGCACCTTGCAAATGTTTTCTCTTACCGCTAGCCCACTAATTCCACAACTCCCCTTTCCATCCTGATGCTCGCCATGTTTCTACCCCTGGCTCTCAGTCTTTCCCTATTAACTCTTCCTGCTGTACCCACCCTTCCCTGTCCACTCCAGCCTGGCTAAAGTCCCACCCCATCCATAGTAGTGTCCCAATTATCTACCCTCCTCCATCATTATCATAATAAACAAGTACCACGATAGCCATCGTCACTTTCTGTTGTTTTAGCCCAATTTTTCCCCAGTCGTTGGTAATATATCCCTCCTCTTCTTTACCTCTCTAACCTGCCACCCCATACCGGCCTCTTTCCCTATATGTGGAGTTGCCGGCTGCCTCACTCAAAGATCTCTGCTTAGAACCCTGTATGCCTATGGTTGATTGTACATCTGCTGACTTCTTTAATTGTAAAATAATGCTGTTTTTTTATTTATTTCAACCTTGTACTGTACTGTATACACTGTATATACTTTTCTTCCTTGTATGTTATTTCTTTTTGTATACCTGCTTCTGTACTGTTGATGTATATCTTTGATGTATTCATGACCAGGTCCACCTTGCAAATGAGCCTTGCTCAATGGTGCCCATCTGGATAAATAAAGATTTTGATTGATTGATTGATTGATGTCTCTTAAAAATGCATGTTACACATGTGCAATGTGTAGAGTAGTATCAGGTTCCGCTGCTTTATGAAGGATCTACAATATTGTGTGCAAATTAAGGTACATGTTATAAATGGGTATAAACGTCCACAGGTGTGAATCCCAAAGTATTCTAATTACAGATGCAGAATTCATAGCATACGTATAAAACACCAGACCTGTGTGGCATGACTCTAGGCACGTACCTTGCCCACTGGTCAAAAGGATATAGGGAAGGAGGGGATTAGGGTTGCTGTTTATCAATTTTGATGTGTTGATCCTATGCGGTATCATATCACTGATGTATGGCCATGTACCTGTAGCCTGTCCTTGGGTCATGAGGGTAGGGGATGTTGTAGGTTTGGTAGGATATCGCATTACAATCCCAATGGCACATTTCCAAACTTTGTGGACATTGGGTTTACAACCTAATAGTTTATTTCCAACCTTTGTGGGGTTTGAGTTTTGACATAGCCACCCTTGTGAGCATTAACATAGTGTTTCATTACCATATCCTGTAGAACATGGAAATAATTGCTCAAAATAATTGTCACTATCTTCTCGAAGCGATCATCTCGCTAAAATAATAAAACAGTAATCATTAAAAGGGACAAATCTTTATTGATAACAATACAGAAAACTGAGTATTTAGTGATTCAGTGCATGATCAGTACACTAACAGTTCAATGAATGCAATGCACACAAGGGACATCGCTGATGTCATACATTGTCATGGTCCAATTCAGTTCTGGTATACTCCATATTTGCTGGTATCTCTGGATCTAAAGAAAGAAAACAGAAGTAAGAACTATGTCTAAAAGTTACTTTTCTTTATTGCAGACTGTATTTTGTGTTTACCAGGTTGAGGCATGTCATGTGGTGTCAGTGATGCCAGCTTCTGTGAAGCGGCAGATGCAATCTTTGTGCCATTCATTGGTTGTCACGGCTATAACAAAATACTGAAGCAGACTGACCAACTTGCAAACTCAGACTGTCAGGTAAAAATGTATTTTGTTTAGGTCTGAGCTATAAGAATGAAGGCCAACTTCTCATACTTTACCCTGATAAGTGCAGGGTTTAGGTGTAGGGTAAATCCTATATCTTCTTTGATATTAACCAGCAGCTTGCTGATTTCACTAAAAATAACAGCAACAGAGATTAAATTGAGAGACTCTGTCATCCTCTTCAACAGAAATACAAAAATCACACATGCTCCACCTTATGCAAAACATTATGTGATATATATATATATTGTATATATATGTAAATCACAATGACAATTTAGGTTGGTTCTGCTTTAAGAAAAATGCATGGTGCCAAAGGGCATCTCACATAATCTGCAAAGGTCAGAAGAAAAGACTCAGACATGTGGTCCACCCTACACAGAACTCATCACTGTGCCTCATCTATCTCACCCAGGGGACAACGAAACCAGCCCTAATATGGTTTTATGGATTTGAGTCATGGTAGGCCCAAAAAAGAAAGCAAGCTAAAGACAAGAAACCTCAGCACAAAAGCACTGAGGTAAGGGTTACCCAAAATGGCATTGTTAACAACGTGAAGTTTCAAAGAAATACAAAACCATATACCCCCATCAAGCAAAGCATCATGTAATATATATGCAAATCACCATGACAATTTAGGCTGATTCTGCTTTAAGCAGGAATATATGGTGCCAGAGAGACTCTCACACAACCTTCAAAGGGTGAGTACAGAAGCACTTAGACATGTCTTTGTCTTTTAGCTTCCTCTACAACAGGTCCAATAAAGGGAAACCTTCCTATGCCTCTAAAACCTGACCATGGAATACTAATGGCACTCTTCTAATGCAAACTATTTTTTGTTTTCCTTCAGGAACGCATGTAACTTGTTTAAGACAGTGATATCCCTTATCATGTCTTTTCTATGATTACTTACCTGTTTCTTTATAGAAAGGCCACAAAATAAATGATTTGATACCTTTTATTGGACCAACAGTGTTGTTAAAAAGAAAGCAGGTGCTTTGAACTTCCAGACTACACAGAGTCCTTCATCAGAAAATCAATGACAGATGGTTTGGAAGAATACATAGAAACATAGACTTTGACAGTAGATAAGACCACTTGACCCACCAGTTGTGCCCATTTCCTACCTATTGGATAAGCCACAGATCCTAGTTAACCAACAGCCTATGTCCTCCTACCCTCCACTATAATTGTCTTATGTCTGTCCCATGTATTCTTGAATTCCACCACTGTTTTGACCCCATGACCTCCTCGGAAGGCCATTCTATGTGTCCACCACCTTCTCTGTGAAAAATACTTCCTCACGCTGCCCTGAACCATCACCCTCTATCTTCAAACTGTGCCCACTTGTTCTTGCACATCTCTTTTCTGAAAGATGCTACCTTCTTGGACTTTGTTGATTCCCTTGAGGTACTTGAAAGTTTCTGTCATGTTCCTCTCCTCCTTTCCTCGAGGGTATACATATTAGCTTCTTTAGTTTCTTCATATGGTTTCTGGCGAGACCCTGCATCATTTTAGTTGCCCTCTTCTGGACTGCCTCCATCCTGTCTATGTCCTTGCAGAGATGGTGTCTCTAGAACTGCATGCAGTACTCCAGATGGGGTCTCACCAACTGTCTGTACAGAGGGATAACAACTTCTAGTTTTCCCACTGGTGATGCCTCTCCTTTGCATCCCAGTATCCCCCAGCCCTCCTTGCTGTCTTCTCACATTGCTTGCCTACCTTTAGATCATCTGCTATGACTACCCCAGGTCCCTTTCCATTTTTGTTGTTGTTAGTACCCCCACCATTGTGTACTCTTCCCTGGGTTTATGTTTCCCAGGTGCATTACTTACACTTCTTTGCACTGAATCTAAGCTGCCATACCTTTGACCATTCCTCCAACCTTGCCAAGTCCCTCTCATGCTTTCCACCCCGCCTCCGTGTATCAACCCTGTTGCAGATCTTTGTGCCATCTGCAAAGAGCCATACTTTCCTTCCATTCCCTCTGCAATGTCACTTATAAAGACACTAAAGAGGACCGGCCCCAGTACTGAACCCTGCGGTACCCCGCTAGTAACCCCCATTTCTTTGGAGTGGACTCTGTTTACTATCATCCTCTGTGTCTTGTTGTCCAGCCAATTATTTACCCAGGCTACCACCCTGGGACCCACTCCCAGGATGGCTAACTTGTTTATTAATCTTTTGTGGGACTGTGTCAAATGCCTTGCTAAAGTCTAGGTAGGCCATGTCCATAGCCCCTCGCTGGTCTACTTTGGTCACCCAGTCAAAGAACTCTATTAGATTCATCTGACATGACCTTCCCACTGTGAATCCATGCTGCCTTGGGTCCTGAGTCCCGCTGGCCTCTAGGTACTCAACAATTCTTTCTTTCAGAAGTGATTCCATCATTTTCCCTACCACTGAGGTCAAACTAACAGGTGTATAGTTTCCTGCCTCTGCCTTGCTCCCACTTTTGTGAAGAAGAATCACATCCAGCTTCCTCCAGTTCTCAGGTACCACTCCATCCTCCCAAGTCAGTGGTGTCACTAGTTCTCCCTTAGTTCTTTTAGAATTCTGGGGTGAATCCCATCAGGCCCCATTATCTTGTCCACCTTGAGTTTTAAGAGTTCTTTCAGGACCCTTTCTTCTGAAAGGACTGTATCGTCCCCCTATCCAGAGTGTCTTTGTTTGATTTAGATAAATCCTCCTCTTCTTTTGTGAATACTGAACAAAAGTAATGGTTCAGTATCTCTGCCTTTTCACTGTCACCCTCTGCCCACCCTCCCTTTATTAAGCCTCACTATCCTCCATTGGTCTTTCTTCGCTCATTTATGTAGCTATAAAAGGTTTTATCCCTTCTTAACTGAGTTGACTATGTTTTCCTCAGTTTGGGCCTTTGTTATTCTGATTGCCTTCCCCACTTCCTTCTGCTCTAACTGATAGAGTTCTCTGTCCCTCGCCTTCTGTGATTCCTTATACTTTCTGAATGCTATCTTTTTCTCCTAACCTTCGCCGCCACCTTTTTGAGAACCATAGTGTTTTTTTTCTTCATTTTGCTTTGTGTATTTGCTTCACACAAGCCTTGTTGCCTCTGTGATGGCAGTTTTATTTTTCCCTTGTTCCTCCACCCTTCCTTCCTATTTGCTAGTGCATTCCTTTAGACACTCTCCTATTCTGCCAAATTCAACCCTCTGAAAGTCCAGTACCCTTGCTTTTGTATGGCTTGACTCTCGGCTGTGTTTATTGTGAACCACACTGTCTGGTGGTCACTTGTTCCCAGATGGGTACCCACTTCTAAATCCGAGATCCTCTCACTGTCCCCATTTGAGAGTACCAGGTCTAAGACTGCTTCCTCCTGAGTGGGTTCCAACACTAGCTGCCTGAGGAATGCCCATTGTAGGGCATTGAGAATGACTCTGCTCTTGGATGTGGCTGCAGCAAATGTGCTCCAGTTAACATCTGGCATATTCAGTTCCCCATCAACAATATCTCCCTTTTTCTGCCATTTTAAGGATGCCTCCTATCATTTCCTTGTCCATTTCCTCCCCATGAGACGGGGGTCTGTATATAACCCCATGCGGATTGTGGTGCTATTTCATGTCTCCAGGGTGATCCACAGTGCCCTTCTCCTCCCTGTTTATCCATTAGTTCGGTTGATTTGATCCTTCCCTTATGTAGAGAGCTAGTCCTCCTCCTCCTTTACCCTCCCTGCCCTCCTGTAGATTGTGTGCCCTGGTATGTTGACATCCCAGTCATGATTCTCTGTGTACCAGGTTTCTGTGACTGCCACGATATCCAGGCATCACTCTTCCATCAAGGCCACTAGTTCAGGAAGCTTGTTACTTAGACTATGGGCATTGATCCTCATTGCCCTCCATTTTTGATGGCCTTACCCCTTTAGCCCCATCCCTGTACTTATTACCTTTGTCTTTTCTCCATTTACCCTTCCCTGCCTCCTATTGACCTCTCTACCTTGGTGTTACCTCGCTAACTACCCTGTTTTGTGGGAGAGGCTGGGAATTCCCTGCCCTTTCAGTGCCTCCCACTTGACTAGTTTAAATGCTTGACAATGAAGCATTTAAACCTATAACCTAGGATCCTTATTCCCTCCTGGATAGATGCAGACCATCATGCCAGCATAGGCCTGTACCTCCAGGTGGACCCCAGTCCCCAATGAAACTAAACCCTGTGCTTGCACCAGTTTTTCAACCATTCATTGACTCCCAGGGTGGAGTACCCTAGCCTGCAGCACCTCCAAGAAGGTTACCACACATGCTACTTGTCTAAGGCCCTCCCCAACTCCACAAACTCCTCCTGCACAGCTCTGATTCCATTCCCAGCTAGGTAATTTGTCCCAAGGTGGACAATGACTTCCAGCTCCTCTCCCATGCAGCTGTTCCCACGATCCTGAGGATTTGCTTCCTGTCCCTCCATGCCATGGCACCAGGCAGGCACCTTACTGCCCTTTCTCCCTCCCCCAGTTCTACCCCTCTAACAATTGAGTCTCCCACCAGGAGTTGTTTCCTTCCCTGTGGGATCCCATGGCACTTCCTGTTGGTCTCCTTGTGGAGGTTCCCAGCATCCTCCTTGGTCTCCATTGTGGGTACCTCCATAGAGGTACAAAGCTCCACCAGAAAGGCATATGAATTGTGGAGAGGTACAACTGGAGGGATGCACCCTGTTCCAACACCTCACCCTCCCTGAGCCCACCATAGTCCAACCACTACTTATTCTTGGCATCCTCTGAGGCAGCGGCAGCAGCCCTGGTGGTCCCTGAGTGGGGAGGAGATTTACCAAACCCCTGCCAGGTCCTGGGTGGGAGGAGGATTCCTTACTCCTTGCCAGATGGTCCTGAGATGGGTAACTTCCTCCCTCAGAGCAGAGAGGTGTCTACAAATAGGGCAGCATCTCAGCCTCCAGAATGTCTCCTGGAAGACTGCTGCCCCACAGCCAGTGCATTGCACCACTCCCCATGTCTCTCTCCCTCCCTGTTGAAGTTGTGTACATATTTTTTTCCGCTATTAGGGACCCTCACTTCCACTTAGTAGTGTATCCCTTTTCCTAGGGACTATGTACTAGGACCCCCAAGTTTTTTTTCTGTTTTTTTCTTACATTAGCAATCACAAGAAGATATCCTCAAGCTTATGCAGCACTGCCTGGTTGCCTTCTGTGGCACACCTACCCTGTTTTGTGTCTGAGCAGGAAGTTGTCATACCTTCCTGCCTAACCCTATAAAGCTAGGTTAGCCGGGAGGGTGGGAAAGGGGAGGGTAGGGTTTAGGCAGTCCACCTGTTCTGTGCTATGAGGACAATCAGAGCAATCCAGTTTGAACCTTCTGAATCTTTGTCTGGCTCTAATACACAATCGATTTACTGCAGGAATGAAAGAAGCCACCAGTAAAACTTTAATTTGTTGCAAAATGTCACCAAAATACTATCAAGCTACATATAAGGCACAAGATTCACAGAAAAGAAATAAATGGTATTTTAATCCCTCTGTATGTAAAGTAGCAATCTACAAAAGATCAGCAGTATTGCAAACCCTTCTTAATTCAAACAAGCAAAACCAGTGAAAATTGAAAGTAAGGCTCACTTCCCTCAGAATACAAGCAAGATAGTGCCTTCTCCAGTTTCCTAGTTCCTAGTTCAAGATTGTGCATCCTTCCCAGCTTCAAGTTCAGTTTGCAAAAGAAACCTTTACCCTCAAAAGATAAGGCATTAAAACCCAGATCATACATAAAAACAGATAAAAGTTAAGAATCCCATTGGCCTAAATTTACATTTAGAAATCAACATAGAAACATAAAAGACAGCAGAATTCCATCAAAGGAAATGCATTTCAAGATCAAATGTCACAGAATACATAGCTCCTTCCCTGAGAAAAGTCATAAAACATACTAAAGCTGCATTTTAAAACTATGCCTGTGTCGTGTGCATGTATTAGTAAATGGCTGTGATTTTAAACTACAAGTTAAAATAAGCTTAAAACTACATACTATATAATGCTAAAGTCTTCTAAATAAGGAAATATCCTTATGTTAAGCAAATAGTGGGTTTAAATACACGCTGCCTTAGTGTAAATTAAGCATTAACATGCTGTTTCGCACATTTATACAGTGTAAGCACTATTCAGATATGTTTGTCTTAAACTGAGTTCAAAAGTCAATATTATTCATGAATATTCAAACTTATACTGTTTAAACATGATCTATCTGCAACTCTGTAACAAGTGACTAGTGTTTGTGCACATTCAAAACCCAAACCTAACACAGACCCTTGTAAGTGAGACACTTTTATCCTAATATGTCCATGTATCCACATGTGCCCGTATATACCTAATATTCTGTACTACTAAATAACAGTTCTATAAATCTAAATTAAAACAGGGAATCAACATCACGCCACCACGCCTACATCCCCCACCCTGGTGAAACCAATGTACTGATAACCAGTTAAAAGGAATCCATATCCATTTTGTATCTAAACATATTGTAATACCACCATGTACCACACGTGTGTGTCCATGTGTTGTACCTGAAGCAGGTGAAAGAACAGGAGCAGTTTAAGCAGTGTAATGGACATGAAACCCAACTATATATTCATCTCGTCTCCCACCATGTTCAAAAAGTAAAATTAGTTTGACCTCAAAAGCCCGCTTTGTTGTGTATTTTGAAATGTCCTTTCAAAACCAGTACCATGTAGCGGAGATGGAGCAAGCAGACTGAGAGAAGTGTTGTCCCATTGGTTTTTAGTCTTCTTCATTTTAATAGCATGTCTGTGTGAGTTCATTCAGGGTGCAGAGAGGTTGTCCAGTCTCTCCACAAAACCTGTTTGTGGACATCTCTTGTATTGAATAAAATAAATAACATTCCGAGATGCACATGTATAATTCCCTGTATCCTGAATTGTTTGTTTTGTGTGTATTGATACAATCGGAAGTGGAAGTGTGTTCACAAGTCTTACATCTAGCATAACTGCAGGGTCTTGTGCCACCTAGTGTTCTGTTATTTTGTTCAAGTACAAGTTTGCTCCTAAAAATCAGGTTGGTTAAATTAGGTGGTTGCTTTAAAGACAGTAGAGGTAGTTCTTGAAAAATACACTTCGGGTGTCATCCTTACTTAATATTGGTCGGAGGTCCTTAATAATTTTATGTAGAAGCACCAGATCAGAAAGATATGTGACAATTATGGTATTCAGTTGGTGGTAGTCCTTTCTTTATACTGTAGAAGAGTAGTTGTCTCTTTGGTATCTGCAGTGCACTTTCTACTGCTCTGTCAAATTCTCAGGAAGAATGCCCTGCCCAATAAATGTATTTTTCAATGTGGCCAAGTATTTATCCCTGTCCTCCTCACTTGAACAGATATGGTGGTATCGAAGCACCTGACTGTACATTACAGATTTTTAGTGTGCCTTGGGTGATTATTGTTCCTATGTAAGTATCTTTGTCTGTCTGTTTGTTGGTTTCCTGTAAATACATGTCTGCAAGGTTCCATCTTTGATGGCAACTGTGGTGTCCAGAAAATTAACACTGGTGTCATAATATTCCAGAGAAAGTTTAATAAAGGGTGGAGGTTGTTAGGTTGCTGATAGAACTCTTTGAGTGTGTTGATGCCCTCTGTCCAAATTATAAATAAATCACCACTATAATGGAAATAAGCAAGTGATTTGTGCATACAGTGCTTTAGGAAATCCTCCTCAAAATTTGCCATAAAAGAATGGCATATTGTGGAGTCATTCTGGTACCCATTGCTGTTCCCAGAATTTGAACATAATGGCTACCATTAAAGCTGAAGTTGTTGTGTCCAGAATAAATTCAATAAGTTCCCCACCAATCATGGGTCGATGTCTTGTTGCAGTCCTTTCTCATGTAGGTATTTAAGACAGGCTAAAATGCCATCCATATGTGGAATATTAGTGTAGAAGGAGGTTACATCCATTGTGGCTAATATGGTATTAGTTGGTAAGTCCCTATAACCAGAAAGTTTATGCAAGAAGTGTATTTATAGAGAGGATTAAGTGATGTGTTTTTAAGTGTTTGTAATGTCTCAGGAGATTATCCACAGAGAACTTTGGGTCTGATTCTCAGTTGTGAAGAAGTGACGCTAAATTGGTGTGAATTGATTTAGTGACAGTCCTTTACTTGTGACACCCTTGAACTTTGCTCCAGATGGATCAGGGACCCTTCTACACCAGCACATGGGGTCAGCATGCATACTCAGTGTACTTTGCTGAGTACAGTCAAATCTGAACAAATCCAGAGGCAACATGAGCCTCAGGCCAGGACAATAAACACAAACAGAGCTTGATGTACCTGAAGAACTGTTTTTCACCTCCTTGAGATGCTTTAGTGTGAGTTTGTGAATGATTTTTGGAAGATGTGGGTGCTAAACTTAGAGGCCATTATTGTATGAGTAGGGTTCCCAGTTTTAGGTGTTAATGTTTTTAAATGGTGTTTATTTTCAAACTTTTTCTATCCCTTCAAAACTTCAAAAATCAGTTATTTTCAGTGTAATCAATTTCACGGACAACAAAATCTTTAAAATCAGTGTTTATTCACTCAATAAATATTTCACTTTTTAAAAATGCATTATGTACCATGATTGCTGCACTACAGATATTGCACCATATTAATTATTGCAATTGATTCATCAATATTGCACCATATAGTATAGAACAACATAACCTTAGTCTGGCTAGGACAGAAACTCTGGAGCCGTAGAGTCTACAGAAGCTGTTGAGCTTTTGAACAACCAAAACAACAATAGGAAATACAAAGTCGCAGCACTATTCTCACACCTTAAAGTAACAGTATGCTACATATAGCTCTAGACATCAGGATTTAAACAGGCTCATTAAGGCACCATAGGAGATGAGGTAAATCCTGCATTAGTGACAGAAATCAGCAGCACAAACAATCAATCAACTGCTGTCCTCCAATGTAAATACACACTGCAGCTTTCTCAGCCTTTTAGCCCTGGAAATAGCACTGCTCAGTACCTGGGTGTTGTTTGCAAACCCGCCGCTGCTGGGAGAGGAGAGGTCCGTCTAGGGAGTGCACTAAGGAGCAGCCTGGAGTATTGTTGCAAATGTTGCCGCTGCTGGAAGGAGAGAGGTCTGGTCTGTTGATGTTTTATGCATGTGCATAGTGTGATGCACCTTGCATGAAATGCCCATTGGGGTTTTCTATTTTTTAAGTTATAACCGATTTCAGATTTTAATGTCAGTGCTGTTTTATCTGTGATTATCGGGTTATAACCGAAAACTGGGAACCCTATGTATGAGTGACCCAATCTAGTATGTATGCATGAGTACTAGTGAATGGACTTCTGTAAGGCTGGCTACATGGTACAAGCTTTTAAAATATCCTAAACATTGTAACTTAAAGCCAGAAAATGTGAATCTATTAGGATCATTGGCTTACTACATATTGTTGATGGAAATGGGGTGGGGCAGTGTTGTGTGGAAGGGCAGCACATCTTTTGGTTTGTGTTTACTGGGGAACAGTTCTGTCACCTCTCAAGTACAAGTTTAAAGTTCCTGGCTACACCCCTGCACCAGCATACAGCAAAGTGCACGGAAGGGGCAGAGTTGGTATCTAAATGACATACTGTGTGATTCACATTGCTAAGTATGCTGCCACCCCATTGCAGCACTTCTGTGATGGTCCCATCCACCACAAGGAAAACCTGGCAGCATGGGCTCATCAGAGTGTTGTGCCAGGTACGCCATGCTTCATGGGACTTATTTTGGTGAGGGACCAGTGGCTTGGCAGGATAATATGGGTGGCCAGGGAAGGGAAGGGATCCTCTAAACTATGCAGAACTACTGGACAAAAGAAATAGGTTGGAGCCCACTAGACCATCAATACGAGCAGTGATGGACACAACAGCACAATACAATGGAGAGCAAGATTTGGCACAAAGGTATGGGTCAGAGTGGGGAGGCACCAATTTTCTACATAACATACACATATGTGTGGTGGTAATCAGTGCAGTTGCTGCACACAATAACATCTTGGTGCCCTAATCTAAATATTAGTATCTGTACAGTAGCAACTGTTTATGGTGGCTGGAGCTGGGTGCACTTTTCCCTATTTTCTGGCACAAAAACTGAGATTGAGAATTAGGGCCTTTGTATCTACCTACTAAGATTTTTGACAATGTAACAAAATGGTGCATAGCACAATGACAGAGGTTTAATGCTCAAAATAAAGTTTTTGAATTTTTCGTAGTTGTCTTACTCGGTAATATTAGTTTTAGTTGTTCAGAATAATTTTGTTTTGCCAGAAAGTTAAACTGAGACCAAAGTAACATTTTTCTTGTTTTCTTTTGTATGTATAAGTATTTCTCCAGATAAAGAGATGCAGAAAAAAATGGTTTGATACCTTTTATTGGACCACATACAGTAGATGTAACAAAAGAAAACAGTGCTTAAGCTTCAGACAGCAAATCCTTCCTTGGAAGCTTTGCGGCAGTTCAACTGCCATAGCTTCCCAAGGAAGGATTTGTTGGTCCGAAAGCTTAAGCACTGTTTTCTTTGTTACATCTATGTTGGTCCAACAAAAGGTATCAAACCATTTGTTTCTTGATCTGTTCTTACAAGGACCAGTACTGGCAACTAACTATTTCTGTGGGTCCAAATGAAGAGGAACTTACAGTATTACATATCAGAACAAAACTGTTGTACACTATCTAGAGACAACAGCTTCTGTAATTAGGAAACTACAGCACTGGAACAATTAATTTGAGAAGATATGTTCTTTTTCTCTTGAAACGTACACTGCTGTCTTCTGAATAACATTTCTTAGCTTTCCTACCTACTTCACCAATCCCAAAACACCAGCAGAGAGAGACATAAGAAAATAACAAGTGACATCTGTTTATCAAACTTCAAGATATCATGATGTCCTGTTGTTCAGCTGAATGGGTGAAAAAGACCAGGCTATAGGACAGAAACAGTGTCTGACAGGTTAGTTGCTTTATATATGGTCCTTAGGGCAGTCGTACATGGCACAGGCACATGGCATAGGCCCTAGACAGTATCTGACAGACTAGACCAGCTGCTTTAGAACCAAAGAAACAGAATTTGTCCACCATTAGTTGGCCAAGATGGTCCTCGCCAGTCTGTCTCCACAGATCCTAACTGGTCTCCGTGACCATCCCTTCACCCTGCCGATTTCCTAATATTCCCTATGTCTGTCCCATGCATGCTTGAAACCCCCACCTGTTGTTGCCTTCACCACTTCCTCTGGCAGTCTATTCCAGGCATCCACCACTCTTTCACTGAAGTAGTATTTTCTCACATCCCTCCTAAACTGACACACACACACACACACACACACACACATAGCTTCATTGCATGCCTTCTGTTTCTGGTGCTCTTCTGCATTTGAAAGAGACAGAGACTCCTTACTGCACCCTGTTCACCCTTTGGGATACTTGCAGGTCTCAGTCATCTGCCGGCTTGCTCTCCTGTCTTCCAGGTGTACATGTTGAGATTCCTCAGTCTCTCCTTGTAGGGCTTTTGGTGCAACTCATACACCATTTAAGTTGCCCTTCTCTGAATGGCCTCCACCCTGTATATGTCCTTTCTGAGGTACAGCTCCAGAACTGGATGCAATACTTCAGATGGGGTCTCACCAGTGAGCGATATAGTGGCAACATCACTTCCTCCTCCTGCTGTAGATACCACTCCTATACAGCCCAGCATCCCATTGGCCCTACCCACTACATTGTCACACTGCCCAGCCACTTTGCAATCATCAGATATGATACCCCAAACTCCTTTTTCCATTCTTAGTAACTGAAAGTACCCCAATCCTATACGCAATGATTTTGCACTTTTGGCATTGAACCCCAACTGCCATGCTTTTGACCACTCCTCCAGTTTTCCAAGATCCCTACATATTTTCCACCCTTTATTGTCCACCCTATTACAGATTTTGGTATTATCTGCACAAAGGCATACCTTCTTCCAGTTCATCTGCAATGTCACTTATAAAGGCATCAGTGAGGACCGGTCCCAGTACTGAGCCCTGCAGCACCCTGCTGGTCACTTTCCCATCATTAGAGTGACTGCCATTATACACCACTTTGTATCCCACCCCAGGTCTGCTCAATTTATTAATCAGTCTCCTTGTGTGGCACAGTGTCAAAGGCCTTGCTAAAGTCAACATACAGTAGGCTATGTCCATTGCCTTACCCTGATCTATTTCTCTGGTCACCAAGTCGAAGAACTCAATCAGATCTGTCTGGCATGTCCTCCCCTCCTCCCATGAACCCATGCAGCCTTTGATCTTACAACCCACTGGATTCAAGATACTCTACCAACCTTTCCTTTAACAAAGTTTCCACTAATTTCCCCACCACTGAGGTGAAGCTTATCAGCTTATACTTACTAGTCTCTTCTCTGCTGCCACTCTTATGTAAAAGGACCACATCTGTTTCTCCTCCAGTCCTCCAGAATTACACCTGATTCCAGTGAGCTGTTGAATAAGGCCATCAGCAGGGTAGTCAGCACCTCTCTGAGTTGTGTTAATACAAATGGGTGTATCCCATCTGTCCTTAGCCTTGTCCATTTTCAGAGCTGCAAATCCTTCAAGACTCTTTCCTCTGAAAATGGACTTGTGTCTAGCTCCCGCTTCACTTTGCTTCTGATAATTACTGGTGGTCCACTCCCCCCACACACACATATGCTGTGAGGACTGAGCGAGGTACCTGTTCAGGATGTCTTCTTTTCCTTGGTCCTCTTCTGTGCAGTCTCCCTCAGGAGTTGCTTATGCAGGTTCAGAAAGTAGGAGTGCAGAGGCCTTCAGGCCCTGTGTTAAACCGGACCTGACTTCTTACTTGCTTCATACAGGGCCTTTTGAGTTCTGTGGCATAACTGGACCCAAGTCTTAACACATTGTACAGGGCCTTCAGGACTGGGATCCGATTGTGATTTGGCATTCAGTTTGATGGAGTTCTTAGGAGTGGTGCATGGGAGCGGGAGTTAGGAATTAAAAATCCCTAAAATTGATTTCCTACTTGTGATGTTTCAAAAACCCTAACTGTTGCATTAACATACTGTAGTTTGTTGTTGTTTTTTTTTTGCCATGAATTTCTGTCTTTTTTAAATAGTGATAATACCTTGGTGAATGTATCATGCAGGACCCTGCTAGTCCTGTGCTGCAGCAACATGGCACAAATCAGCAAAGAGGAGATACAGTAAGTGCAAAGTTGCTTCATGCAGGACCCTTTGGGAGGTAAGTCTAACCCAGTTTGTGCAGTGCCTTTTGGCCCTGCACAAATCAGGAGGTGCTGTACAGTAAGTACTTATTTGCTTCATGCAGGGCCCCTTGCTTCAGGCAGGGCCTGGAAGAGCTGTGCCCTAAATTCATGTGCCTAACTTCATTTTGTTTTTATTTTGACCCCAACTATTCCATGTTTTTTTTCGCCAACCTCATGAATGTGACAAATGTAGCTTTTCATATCCCGCCTAACACATCATTTCTCAGAATGACCACAAAACAACATTTTAGGCAGGATTTCAAAATTACAGCTGTGAGGTTCATGAGGTGGTTGAAAAGCAGACCATGTTGAAAATGTGGAGTCAGAATCTCAAAAGACCTTGAAGATATGAATCAAAGTTTTGTTTGGGTGTTTTTTTTTTCTTGTTTTTACTCTTTGCTCATTTGTCTTTTGACACAAAGGGCCAGATATTCAGACTGCATTAGGGAGTGGCACAAGACATGGAGTGTGACTGGACTGCGCTGGGTCAGGACCAGGTGATATTCAACAATGATATGCCATGGCTCAGCACCATTGAATATTTCAGGAGGACACACACACTGCACATGGTGCAGTGACACTGCGCCAGTGCAAGACGCAGAAAGGGAATAGGGCGAGCGCCAGCACAGGTGCAGTTGCGCTAGGTGCATTATCCGTGATATTCAGCCGGGGCATGCAAATGAGGTCATATTGCATGCAAGGAGCAAATGGGGCTATTTGCATGTCATTATGGCCCATTTGCATGCGATGCACTGGCTCCTGTGAATTGTGCCTGGTGCCCTGCCAGGCTGCCCTGCAGGAGCTATTGCAGCCCTCCCCACTCTGGTACACCCAATCGCAGGCTGTAGTAAATGCTAAAATCCCTGGTGGTCTAGCTGCACTCCACCCCTTGTATGCCCAATTGCGGGCTGTAATAAAAGATAATATCCCTGGTGGTCTAGCAGTAACCCTCCCCGTGATGCCCAATCGCAGGCTGTAGAAATGAGTAGCATCCTGTGGTCTAGCAGTAACCCTCATACACCCGATTGTGGGCCATTGTGGAAATGAAGTTTTATCTAGTGGTCCAGTGGTGGCCCCTCCCCACCCACCCACAGAGGTCCCCAGCCACCCAGCACCCCCATCATTGGCGGGTGGCAGCACCCTGCCTGCATTCCACCCAGCCACCCATCGAATGACAGCGCATAGTATGATCTGTACACCTATTGGTTCACATTGTGGCATCACACACCTCAGGTGTGCATAAAATACCATTAACTACACTTCCCTATGCATTATTCTATATTTATTCTGGTTTATTACTTTATATTATTGCTAATGTTGTATTTATTTTTAATGTTATTATATTTTTTAGTTTAATTTTTATGGTACAGGGTATCATACACCAACAAATTCAAACAGTGCACAAGGCATAAACTCACAAAATACCTCATTAAACAAAGGAAAAGGACTGAATATTGCCACCTCAAAGGTTGCTATCTGCACTGCTAATAAAATAAAGTAACATTGACTGACAATGCTGGTGAGCATTTTAAAATTTATGGTTTATTACTTTCTTATAATTACGCATTTTATATGTTTTTCATATTCATATATGAAGAAGAATGCTAAGGAAACTAAAGAAAGCATTGACACAAGTGAGTCAGTCAAAAGATATGTGTTATGAAATATTTGTATAAATAAGTCCCAAAATAATTGATGATGACAGGTTGTTGAAGTGGTGGTGTCAGCATGGTTCAGTTGTAGCACATCTGCCTCTGGGCCAGAGGTGGTGGGTTGTAGTCTCTCACCAGGATTGGGTTTGTACCATAAATGCTGGCACCTAAGTGCGGTACTAATGACATGCTGTATTGTTACACTGGCTGGCATTTGGATCAGACATTAAACCAAAGTTCTGTCTCCTCTTCTGGTGGTTGTTCAGGGAATATTAAAGATCCCATGGCACTTCTCAAAAAAGTAGGGTAATTTCCCAGCACCCTGGCCATTTCCATTCACTAAAAAGAAGAAATGTCTTCATACTTTTGGTAATTTCTTTCTGTTAGCTCCAACAATGTCAATGAGTAGTTAGTACATATGGGTTATGTGCACTTCTACTAGTGTTAATGGTACAGTCCAAAGCTGCAGCAGTACCATATAACCCTAGGCACATGAAGATTCTGAATAGCAACAGTTTTCCAATCCCTACTGGCCTCACAGTGCCTAAGCAGTGGAATGAAAAGTAAAATCTATGGAGTGCTTAAAGTATACAATCCCTCCTTTTATCAATACAACACATACCACATGTGCAGAAAGCTTTCATCTGAAGAGAAAATCAATGATTAATGTACTACCTTGCCCTTGAAGCGTAAGGATCCTGTCTCTGCTTTTGTGCCTTGTGCTGAGCCAGTCTACATCTTAAAATTGCTCTTGGCAAATGTACTGTAGCAGATAAATCAGCAATGGCTATCAACATAAAATTGTATAACAGGAATAAGCACAGTAAGATTCAGTGTAACAGCAAACAGAGAGTAAATACTAACCTGTAACAGAGAGGCACCACCTCATGTTCATAAGCATCAGCCTGTGACCTGTGTGCCTGCAAGTCAATAGACTGCTTCCTGTTTTCAACTTAGTAGATAAAGCAGAATAGGATGCTGTCAACCATATTTGCAAAATATAATTTCTGGAGGGAAAAAAACAGACATCCCATACTTACATTGGCCAATATTCTCCAGTAGAGCCAAGACTCCTGGAGAGGCCCGACTGACAATGCTGGAGCTAACAAAAAGGAAATTACGGTAGGCATGAAGAAGAAGCTTCTTCTTTCTGTAGCATTCCACATTGTAAATGATTAGTTAGTACATATGGGTTCTAACAAGCAGTACCCATTAACCAATCAGATAGAAGAGAATATTGTCCCACATGCAAACTGCAAAAAGGGAAAAGGAATTTACCGGATAACCGACACCTGTAAAACTTAGTGACCAAAGGCCACATCAGCGAAGCTTTGAACATGCAATCTGTAGTGCTTGGTGAATGTAAGTAGAGGACCATATTGCTGTCTTACACAATTCTAAGACAGATGCCTCCCTTTCTCCACCTAGGAGAAAAAATTACTCACCTTAGTAATGTTGTTTCTTCTAATGGAGTCTTGCTATATTATGACAATTGCAGTTTGTTCCACCATTAGAACTGCTCCGGAGGTGAAAGGGTTAACTACCATTCTGAGAATGGAGTTTAGAGCGTGAGCTCGTTAGAGAAGCTCTGTCTGGATAATTTCAAACTGAAACTGTCAGATCTTTCGAGCAAAAACTCACTAAGGTTCTGTGTGGAGAGCTGTAACCTACACTAGCCAACTGGCTACCTAAATATTAACACATATTCCTGGTCCCAACACAAAGACTCAGGTCAGGAACCAGAAAATAATAAAATAAGGTAGAATAAAACACCACACCCCAAAACCCCAAAAGGGTGAAAACATAATGGCATAACCGGTGTCCACACTGGACTGCCAATCCCATACCCAAGTAGAAGTTCTGAGAGGGCGGTTGGGGAGGTTTAATATAGCAAGACTCCATTAGAAGAAACAACATTACTAAGGTGAGTAATTTTTCTTCAAACAACATGAAGTCTTGCTATATTATGACAATTGCAGAATACACAGCAGTACCTCCATGGAGGAGGGACAGAACCTACTTATGGAATAGGCTCTGAAGCATGGCTGTGCTAAATCTAGCATCCCTCCTGGCCTGATATCCAAGGAGTAATGCTTGGTGAAAGTGTGTACTGCTTTCCAGGTTGCTGCTTGACATATCTCTAAATAGGATGTCTCTGGCAGCAGCTATAGACGCAGCTGTACCTCTGGTAGAGTGAGCCCTCAGGCCTGAAGGGGAACCTTTCCCAGTTTTGATAGCAAAATTGGATACAAGAGACAATCCACCTGGCAATGGATCTCTTAGTGGCAGGTTTACCTTTTCCAACCTCACCAAAAGTGAGAAAAGTTGGAGGATTCAACCTATGACCCTTGGTACGCTCTATATAGTAACTAAGGGCCCTCTTAACATCTAAACTGTGCAACCTCCTCTCACCAGAGGAGGAATGGTCAGTAAAGAACAGTGGAAGGGAGACAGATTGGTTAAGATGGAAGTCTGAAACCACCTTAGGCAAAAACTTCCTGTTAGTCCTAAGGACTACTTTATCCCTGTGAAAGGAAATAAAGTTAGTCTCCACTGACAAGGCTTGTAACTCACTTATGCGCCTAGCAGAAGTGATGGCTATTAGAAAAACAGTTTTCCAAGTCAAATACTTGAGCTCTGCAGAAGACAGAGGCTCAAAGGGAGGTTGCATCAACTGAGCAATGCAAACATTAAGATCAGGCAGGGGCCGGTCCCTGAAAGGTGGATTAGTATGAAGTAATCCCTTGAAAACGGAAAAACAGGGTGAGTGGAAAGAGAAGAGGGCTTTCCTGCTGAAATAAAAGCAGAGACAGCTGCCAAATGAACTTTCAGGGTAGCTGGTCTCAGGCCCAAAGAATTAAGATGGACCATATAGTCCAGAACAATGGGCAAATCAGCAGATTCCGGGAAATATGCTTCCCTGAACACCAGATGGAAAACCTTTTCCATTTAGAATTATAAGTGGCCCTAGTGGAAGGCTTCCTGGAAGCCTTCAGGATGTCGAGAACACCTTGAGAAAGGTGTAGGTCAGCAAACTCTAACTCCTCAAGAGCCAGGCCTTGAGGTTGAGGGATTTGAGATTCAGATACCAAACCCTCCCTGGGCACAAGATAACAGATTGTGTCTCCTGGGGAGGCACAGGGAAGACGGACTGTTAAGGACAGAAGGAGTGGGTACCAGGGCTGCCTGGCCCAATCTGGAGCAATCAGAATTATCCTGCAAGGCTTGGATCTGATTTTGACTAGCACCTTGAATAGGAGAGGAAGGGAGGAAAAGCATATAGAAACTTCCTTCCCAATCTAGGAGAAAGGCATCCAGAGGGACTGAGCCCATCACTGGGGCTTGCAAAAAACAGTGGAAGTTGGTGATTGTCTGGGGCTGCGAAAAGATCTATCTGAGGGTGCCCCATCTGGCAAAAACTATCCCCAGTACTTGGGGATCCAGTGACCATTCGTGATGGCCCTGGGAAATCCTGCTGAGAGCATCTGCCAGGACATTGTCCTTTCCTGGGAGGTGAACTGCTATGAGGGAAGTGTTCAGGGAATAAGCCAGAGACCATAACTTCATTGCTTCAGTGCACAAGGTCAAGACCGAGTGCCCCTTGTTTGTTGATGTACCACATTGTGGTGGTGTTGTCTGTTCTGGCTTGTACCACTTTGTTCTGAACAGATGCAGAAAACACTTGAAGTGCTAGAAAGACAGCTCTGAGTTCCAGCAAATTGATGTGGAGCAGAGATTCCTGAGGGACCACACTCCCTGAGTGGAGAGGTCGCCCATGTGAGCTCCCCCATCCCAGAAGGAATGCATCTATAGTGAGGTAAAGGGACCGACAGAGGGATGAAGGGACCCCAGTCTTAAATTGCTCTGATCCTGCCACCACTGAAGGGCCTGGATCAGGGTTCAAGTCACAGGGACCAACTTGGAAAGGGATCTTTTCTCTGAGACCAAAAGGCTCTCAAGTGAAACTGAATGTCCCTCATCTGAAATCTTGCTCCTTGCACTACAGCTGTGGAAGCAGCCATGTGTCCTAGGAGCTGTAAGAAGTGCCTTGCTGGTCGAGAGACCTGCAGAGTGAAGGAGGAGGCCAGGGCCACCAGGTTCCTTACCCTCTCTAAAGGTAGGAAGGCTCTGGCCTGCTTTGTGTCCAATTCTGCACCTATGAAGGTGAGTACCTGAACAGGTTCCAGAACTGACTTTGGAAGACTGAGCAAGAAGCCCAGAGAGGCGAGCAGCTGCTGGGTAACTTGCAGGTGTGATTTGACCTGTTCTGGAGACTGGCCACAATGAGCCAGTCGTCTAGATAGGGAAAAACAGCAATCCTTTGCCTTCTTAAATGAGCAACTGCTACTGCCAGACATTTTGTGAATACCCTTGGGGCAGAGGTGAGGCCAAAGGGCATTGCTCTGAACTGGTAGTGACCTGAGGGCAGTTCGAATCTGAGGTACTTTCGGTGGGAGCTTCTGATTAGAACATGGAAATAGGCATCCTTGAGGTCCAGGGAAGCTAGCCATTCCCCTGGCCTTAGAGAAGGTAAAATCATTGCCAGAGTCACCATTTTGAACTTTGGTTTCAAAGGTGCTTGTTCAGACATCTTAGGTCTAAAATGGGCCGCCATTCTCCTGTCTTTTTGGGGTAAGGAAATATCTGGAGTACAGACCCTTGCCCTGGTGTAGGAGGAAACCCTTTCTACAGCTCTGAGAGCTAGGAGGTTGAGACTTCTGTTTCTAAGGTAAAAGTCTCTAGATGGTTTGCAGGTGGAAAAATCTGGCTCTCATCTTTGGAAATGTTTTGAAGCTGAGAACCAGACCCTGGCTTACTACTTCCAGGACCCATTTGTCTGATGTTAGAGACTCCCAGTCCGGTGGGTAAGCCAGCCTGCCCCTACAGGTAGTGGAGAACTGCCCAGGGCACCCCATCAGGGTGCCTGTTTGGCAGGGGCTTTAGTCTGAGGGGTGGGAGCAGACCTACTTGCACCCTGGCCTGCCTCTGCCTCTGAAGAACCCCTTCTGAGCATAAGCAGAAGAAGCCTGGTTTGGTAAAAGGCCTGTGAAAGGGCCTACCTCTACCCCTGGGGTCTGCTTCTGAGGAGTGGCTTGCCACTCCTTGGCTTGTGCACTCCTATAAGTTGTTCTGTATTCATCCATTTTTTCATGTAATTTCTGTTTGCTCCCCAAACAGAGAATTCCCCACAGGAAAATCCATAGCCTTAGACTGGTATCCTGACAAGTTAGTACACCTGAGCCAAGCTATCCATACGAAAGGCCACAGATGTAGCCATGACTCTAGAGGATACATCATTAGAATCCACAGCAGCATGGAATTGCACCTTGGAAGCCTCAATACCATCAGAAGCCACCTGCTCCAGCTCCTTGGCAAGCTGGCCAGGGGCCTGTTCAAGCCAAAGCCATGACAGTGTCCCATCTAGATTTTTGGTATCTTGCCACATAAGCCATGTAATTTGCTTGTCTGAGTCCCAAGGACGCTGCCATGTATTGTATTTTAGCCATGGCATCAATCTTCCTGGAGTCCTTGTCAGGAGGATGTGAAGCCAGGGAATGTTAGCTTTATCACAGGCTGCAGCCTGAACTACCTAACATGACTGCATTGCTGTGAAAGAAAGTCTGCATCAGGACCTGACAAAGTTTACCTCCTGTCCATCTTTTTGTCAACAGGAGGCACAGAATTAGGGCTTTTTAGAATTTTTATTGTTTGCTTCCTAAAAGACTTATGTAAGGATATATAATCTCCTAGACTCTGGGATATCCATCATTTCCACAAAATCAGGTTCCTCTTGCTCATCCACAGCTTCCTCTAATGGGAGCTGGAGGTTTCAACAACCTTTTATAAAACAAAAAATGAGAAGGGACTCAGAAAGCATAGGGGAGATTCTAAAGGTCTGTCTGGGGAGATGTCCGTTCAATGGGCACATCCAGACTCTCAAAGTCACATTCACACTGTTCATAATCCTCCTCCTCCTCTGGTTCATAAAATCTCCAATATCATATTCTTGAACGGTGGAACCGACCGAACCCACCTCCTACCAGACAGTGGCGGTTCGGACGGAACCAGAGAAAGTGACTGTACAATTTGTATAGCTTTGCTATTTCTGCAGCAGTTGGAGAAGGAATTTTGGACTCCATACCTGCTGATTTTTAGTTTCTTTGCTGGAAATGGCTCCTCAGAGCCAGCTTTACGTTGCCGAGGAAGTCTCGCCCTGGTCAGAGGGACTCCCTCCGGTTCGGTTGGCACCGAACCGGGCTGGCCCATCGGATCAGCGGACTTTTGGCCTCTCGTTCCTGAGCCTGCCCACTCTCTTATCCAGGGTGGCTGCAGGAAATTCTTACAAATCTGGCAGTCTGAATTGAGGTGGTCAAACCCCAGACAATAAACACATGTAGTGTGTGGTCAGCCTTGGCAAAGGCTTCCCACAGACACTACAGTGTTGAAACCCAGTGGGCCCTTTTTCTTTGGGTTTCAGACATGATGCCAGCCTAACCAACAAACTTGCCCTTTAACGGCAGTGCCAGGCAAGACACCCTTATCGGTTCCCAACCGTGTCACAGGTTGTGGAAAACCGTAATGAAATCCGTTTTTAGAACCGATAAGAACTGGGAACCGCACTCTAAAAGCTTTAAAATGCTTAAACTTTAAAGTTTTAACTAACCTGATCAGTTCGAACCGAACTGATAAACATTTACAAGTTCCACACAGAAATAAAAACCTGTCTGTTACTTACAATACCACAGACAGAGCTTGAACCAATCAGTTTGCGGTTAAAAATAATAATACCACGGTTGAATTTAACCGAGAAAATACTGTTTAAACTGAGAAATGAACCGAGCAGTAGTAGAAATTCGAGCAACTGTTCAGTGAGGCGGAGTAAAGAATCTGACAGTTTCAGTATGAAATTATCCAGACAGAGCTTCTCTAACCGAGCTCACGCTCTAAACTCCATTCTCAGAATGGTAGTTAACCCTTTCACCTCCGGAGCAGTTCTAATGGTGAGACAAACTGCAATTGTCATAATATAGCAAGACTTCATGTTGTTTGAAGGTGGCCATATCTCTGGTTGAATGAGACTTGATGAAAGCCGGAGCCCCTCTTTTTCACTGCAACATAATCTTTGGCAATGCATGCTCTCATCCACCTTACAGAGTGGCCTTGGAGGCTTTTGTCCCTTGTTGGCTGCTTGAAAGTACAGACAACCTATCTGATTTTCTGAACTCTGCAATTCATCTAAGATATGTCCTAATTGCCCTAAGCAAATCTAACTTGTGCAACTCTCTCTCTCTTGGATGAGTTGGCTCTGGACAGAAGGATGGAAGACAGATTTTGATTTACATGAAAGGATGTAGGATCCTTTGGAATGAAAGATGGAACCATTCTCAGAACCACATTGTCCCTATGAATAAGGTAAGGTTATTTGTGGGACAAGGCCTGGAGCTCACCTATCCTCCAGGCTGAGCACATAGCAACTAAAAACACCTAGTAGGACAGAATGCCTAGCAGTACTGATGAAAGAAGTGAAAATGGTTCTTTACAACGAACATTCAAAACTAGATTCAGATCCCATGGAGGGACAGGGATCAGAAAGAGGTTGGTTTCTGCTGACAGATTGTAGGAATTGGATAATGTGCTCAAGGCCAAACCTTTGTCCACTCCCACCTGCAAAAATCCAAAATTTGTGGAATTGTTGTTTTAGAAGCTCGTATATTTTCTATCTGGCCCAAGCCAAAAGAGTGGTCCATATATGAGCATAACCTGCAGATGTGGAATTTGTTTTGGCGGTCATCAGGGTATTCACTACTTTTCTGGAAAAACTCTGTTTTAGGAGTCTCCTCCTCTCAGGAGCCAGGCCACAAGCTGAATCCCTCCGTGTTTGGATGCAGAATGGGACCTTGGGAGAGAAAGTCTTCAAATTTTGAGATGAAATAGTCCGTGTTGAGCTAGATTCATTAGGTTGAAGAACCACAGCCTTTTGGGCCATTCTAGAGATATCAGAAGAAAACTTCCTTTGAGTGTCTTATTTTAGTATGATCTTAGGGAGAAGCAGCAAAGGAGGGAAGATATACAATCTGCAGAAATTCCACATCTGTGACAGGATGTCCACTGCCTCCTCCTGTGGACACACATATCAGCTGAAGAACCTCTGCACTTGAGCATTTTAGCTGGAGGCTAACAGATTGATCTGTGGAAGACCGGATCTTCTGCACAGAAGGCTGAGCACCTCTAGGCTCAGCGTCCACTCCACTGGGTGGATATTCTTGTGGCTTAACCAATCAGCCTGAATAATTAACTCCCCACTAAGTGAACTTCTGAAAGAGAGAGAAGGTTCTCCTCTGCCTACAGTAGCGGATCTGTTGCTTCTCTTACTATCTCTGCTCTTTGTGCCTCCTTGATTGTTTATGCATGTCATCATATCCAAATTGTCTGACCTTATTTTCATAGTTTTTAACTGTACCAGCTTGCAAAATGAAGAAGGGTGAGGTGTACAGTCCTCATCTCCAGGACATTGATGTGCAGGTGCTGTTTCTGTGCAGACCAAGACCCCTGAATTGGAAGTGGTACAGAACTGCACCCTAGCCCAACAAGCTGGCATCGGTTATCAGGAGCAACTCTGGGAGGACTTCCAAGGGAACTCCTTGCTTAGGTTCTCTAAACTCACCTACCAATTCAGTGACTGTTGAAGGGTTGGGAAATTGGAATCATAGTCTGATAGTCCTCTAAGGTTGGGTCCCAGGCTGCCAGCAACTCGATCTGAAGAGGTTGCTATGTAAGTAAGCACATGGAATTAGTTCTATTGTTGTCATCATGACACCCAGAATCTGCAATAGACTATGAGCTGAGGCCAACAATTGGCTCCTCAACCACTGAACCTCTCATATCAAGGTATCCTTTCCAGCTGCTGAGAAAAGACATTCCCCTCGTCTGTTCTGAACACTGCTCCCAGGTGCTCCAGGGTCTGAGATGGGTTAAGAGAGCTTTTCTCCCGATTGAGAATCCAACTGTGGAACTCCAAAATCTCCATAGTGCTGGTCAATGATTCCCTTGCCAGTGTGGTAGAAGGCATTCAAATGAGCGAGTCATCCAGGAAAGGATAGACATGATGTCCCTCCTGCTGAAGTTGTGCTTCTAGGCAAATGAGCACCTTCAAGAACACTCTGAAGGCTGTTGCCAACCCAAATTGAAACACCCTGTACTGGAAGTGTTGCCCCAAGACCATGAACCTGAGGAACCTCTGATAAGACTGCTGCATGGGAATGTGGAGATATGTACCCTCAGATCTATGGATACTTAATAATCCCTGGCTGGACAGCCTGGATGACTGACCGTAAGATTCCATCTTGAAGGATGTGGGCAAATAAACTTGTTTAGGTGCTTTAAGTCCAGAGTAATGTAGGTCTGAAACTCCCTGACATTTTTGGGGACCACAAAATAAATTGAGTAGAATCCCTGGCTTTGTTCATCGGGAGGCACTGGCGTAACATTTGAGACACTGCTTGTCTCTTCACTGGGTCCTTTGCTATGGAGGACAGTAGAAAACATCCCTTTGAGGGAATGGTTGTAAACTTTACAGCATAGAATAATGCTAGAATTTCTAGGACCCAAGCATCTGATGTTATCTGGGCCCATCTTACATAAAATTCTGCAGTCTTACACCAAGGGAAGGGGGCAAGATAGACCCACATACCCTCATTGTGACGTGCCACCTCTTTGCCCCAGACCTCCATTACATTTTGGGCAAAAGCTCCTCTGCCAGTAATGCCTTTGAACCCAGACTAGATCCCTTATTCCTTCAGTTTCCAAAGTTCCAACAGTGATGAAAACCCTCAATACTGCCTCTATTGGCCACCTCCTCAGCCTTTCAAAGCTGAGTTGACCTTTGCTGTTGTTTTGATATCAGAAGATGTCCTTTTTATCCTGGATATTTTTCAAAATGTCATCCAAGCTTGATCCAAATAACAAGCCTCCTCAAAGGCTAGATTAAACAGCTTGACCTTCGACACCTGGTCTGCAACCCAATGCCATAGCCATACACCTCACATTTCAGACACAATATGATAAGAGAAATGAGCTGACATCCATAAATTCTCCACTGTGACATCCCTAAAATGTGGAGGCCATGGATACCAGCAGTAAAATGCTCACCCCATCAGAATCTGGGAGAACTAAAGTATTCAGCATCATAACCCACAAGTTTAGTGCTCTGACAACAACAAAGTATGCATATGAGGTGCGGAGGTTTGCTCTGTTGGAGGTGAAGGCTCTTCTGGATGAAGTATCCACTCACTTATCATGCATATCCACTTGGGCCAGAGATCCCTCAGTTGGAATAGTTGTGTGCCTTACAGAGTTAGATACAGTCTTATCAGTCAGGGTGGAGTTTCCCACTTGACGGTATTTCCTTCCATAAAAAGAAAACACTGTACCCTGGATATTGACAGATAGTTTCTCTGGTCTGCACCTGACCATTCTTGTTCAATAATCTGATCACAGTGAATAAAGTTCAGAAAACTATTCGGAGTGGAGGCAGATGCAGACAGGATAGGATGAACATCTAAGGCCTACATGGTTTGCACCTCCTTCAGCTGCAATGTCCTACAAGCCTCAGTTATAAGATGGGACAGATATTTTGCATTGAACAGGAGGGACCAGAATCCTCCTCTTAGGCTCTATCCACTCCTTCCTCCTCCTCCTCCTCTTCATCATCATCAGCGAGTCATCCTCATCATCAAATAAAACTTTTGGGCCAGGATTTTCCCCAAATCCCGGTATCCTCCTCCTGACCCTCAGCATGGTCAAGTTCTGCATGCAGATCTAGGTTAGCAGAAATGTCCTGCTCTAGCACACCTGGACTTGCCTGTGTGGGCCCCTGACATGAAGGGCCTGGCTTTGGGTCAGGTGTGGCAAAGAGATGTCCTGCAGAGCATCAGGGCTCAACAGCTCACCTAAGAGCAACAACAAAGATTTATGAAATTCTGCTTTGCCACTGCCAGCCGGTACACCAGGGTGCACCCTCCCCCAGCTCAGGGTTCCAACTGGGAAGAACTGTGAGAAACATGTTAGCTTGAGTAACACAATGGGGCAATAGGAACCCAGAGGAGATGATTCATTACTCTTGTGCAGGTCTTACATCTTTTGAACACTAGAGGTCTCCAATAAGCCATGGTGCCAATGGCTCCAAAGTAGAAAACAACCCAGAGCGCACAAAAGGAATTGTCTAGGATCTTTTTTTAAGTTACTCTGCTCTGATTCCCTCCCCACTGCTGTGATGGAAAGCCACAAAGAAAACCAGCAGACTGCTGAGAACTGAAGACCAGCTGAAAGACAGGCAAAACCAAGCAAAACTATCACACAATAGCATTTCTACCAGCCTATAGAAAAGACAGGTTGCAGAAGGACCAATCACAACCAGAAGAAAGAGGAGATGAGCTGGGGAACACTACCACCATGTCTGGTGCTTGAAAAAACACCAGGTGGGGAGGTGCACCTAGTGTACTCGCACCTGTACTTCATGTCCACGATGCTACGGAATGTCACCATGTCAGGTTGTGCCCAAGCTAACAGGCATGAAATCTGATAGAGCTGGGGCATGGGACAGCATCCTGGTTTGCAAAGGAGTGCAAGCCTAACTGACAGGCTTTCACAAATGGCAGGAGTCCATGCGGTTCAGTAGAGCCATTAGAAGAAAAACCAGTAACCACAACGAAAGTGCTAAAGGCAAAAAAACAAAATTGGCCTCGGAAAGAACCCCAGGCTCAGGCAAGCAGGACACACAATGCCCAAAGCCCAGTGAAAGAAAAACACCTCACACCAAAAGCAGTTTTAAGCACCAAGGGCACATACAATGTAAAATAACAGCCCTGTAACAGTCCCGGGGACTGACGCCAAAATAGATGCTAGGAGGAAAAAGAAAACAATTAGTCAACCTGACTACTAGACCCTAACAATCACCCCCAAAATGAAAAGGTGCTTACCTGAGGCATCAGAAAGAAAACAGAATTGGAGACCTGATAAAAAGAACAAAATAAACACCCTTAAAATAGTTTGGCAGAATGTGGCTCCCAATCCAAGCAGACAGGTAGTGGAAGCAGGGAAAAAGGCAGGTTAGCCAATTTGAAAGCCACAACTTAACAGGAATGATTTTCAATTTAGGGTTGCCCTGTCACCAGGTAGCCCCAACCTTCTCAGCAGAATCGCAGCCCTAAGAATTAAACACTAAAAGAGAAAAAGTTCTTCAGAGAATCTTCTATGCTGCTTCCTTCTATGGCACAGCAAAGACTGGAGAGCCATTGACAATGCTGAGCGCTACAGAAATACAACCAACAGCTTAATGTGGTTATGTTTTTGTCAGTTTATTGGTTTATTTGTATACCGCCCGATGAGGCTGAAAATAGGCAGTATTGTCTGGCACTCTTTTCCTATCAACAATAAATAAATAAATAAAAACACAAAGTAAAGAATAACAAACAACGTTATGTATTTACAGTACAACCCTGTTTATCGGAATGTAAGGGAGGACACAAAAGCTTTTGAATAAATGGGGTTTCAGTTAAATGGGTGTTTCAAGATTCAACAATTCTTGCCACACTGCCTCCACCCACAAGCCTCACGCAACAAGTGTGTATACGATTGTAGTGGTTAAAGCTCTCTTTAACTAACATATCTGATGTAAATCAAACACAGCAAAATAAAACCATTACAGTACAGCAGTAAATTAAAGTCACTTAGCTTCACTCATTTTTTCACTCACACTTGAGGCGCTGGTACAGGTACGACTGCTATTGTTCCTTTGGGCCAAAATAATCCATTATGCCCATCTGCCTTTTTTCCCATTCCATGTCTTGATGGTCTTTCCCTAGTTGCTAAACAGGTAGCAGATGAAGTTGATCAGTCTCAGACTGATTCTCCATCCATTTTAAACAATGTTCAATTATTCCACTGCATTGGCATCATTCGAACAGCGGACTGCGGGTCACATTCATCTTCGTTCCCACTGCTGTCCTCCGTTTCCTGCTCAGCAGGCACTTCACACACAGAGGAAATTATTTCCTCATTGGTTGAGCCCTCGTGACTCAGATCTTCAGTTTCTTGCTGCCAGGCAATCAAGTCGAGTTGAACTTGGTCAGCGAGCGGATTAGATCCTCTCAGCTTGAGCAACCTGCTCATTCTCTGGTTGTGTGTCTGTAAAGACAGTGTTCAGGATTGTGGATTTCTTCCAACATTTTTTATTTATTTATTTTATTTATGACTTTGATAACTGGGTGAGTGCACTGATCCCAGGGACCATTTTCAGGACACGACCGGACTATAACACATGGTGCAGGGTGACAGTGGATTACAAGGTAACAGTAATACACACGAAATAGATTTGATACAAGCAACAATAGTAGACACAATATACAGGTTTGATGCATAGGTCCATTTCAGAACAGTGAATACAAGGTTTCAATTTTTCAATTGTTTGTGGCATGGTCTCAGACCAACTCTCTGCCAGAAGGTAGATCGCATCCTTTCTTGTTAGGGATTTGATGATGGTACACAGGTTGTTGTGCTCATTATCCTCATTCAAGACCTGTGTGAGCAACTCACTATTATGAATCCTCTTAAGCATTGCTAGGATGCCTTGATCCATGGTTGGATCTTTGCTGTTGTGTTCTGCAGGTAGGAACTCACAGCAAATCAAGCCATCTGGAATTATCAATGAATCAGAGCTCGAATGTGCTCCAGCATTATCCAGGAGCAGCACAGCTGGAGCTGGGACACCAGATGCCCTTAGATGGGTTCTAACAGAGGGAAAAAACTAGAAAAAAAACACTCCTGGAAAATGTTGCAGCTCATCCAGGCATATGCTTTGCTCTGTAAACAACTGGCAGGTTATTTAAATTGACAAGCTTGAAGCATCTTGGCTTCACGGACTTGCTGATAACAAGCAGAGATAGCATGTGGCTACCAGTAGCATTACAACATACAAGCACAGTGAGCCGTTCCTTGTTTTTGTACTCAGGGGCATGCCTTTCAGCTCCAGAGGCTAAGGTTTTCTCTGGTAGCAATTTCCAGAAAGACCGAGTCTCATCAGCATTATAGATCTGCTGATCAGTAAGACCCCTGAAACATAACCTCCTTCATTTTTTTGCAAAAGGTTCTATAGAATCGCAAGCTGAGGACAGACTTTCACCAGCTATAGAAAGCTGGCAGATACCGTGGCAGTGTTTGAACTGATCCAACCATCCCTCACTTGCCACAAAGTTTGGTGCACCTCCATCTGCTTATTGAACTGTCTGGCTTTCTCTTTAAGTATGGTGCCAGAGATGGGGATTCCTTTTGCCCGATTCTGAATGAACCAGAGATACACCCATGGTCCAAGTTTTTGTCCCTACAGGCTATGTATTGTTTTCTTTTTTGCTGCCCATTCCTCGCTATCAAGGTGGCGTTCTCTATACCAAGCCTGCGGACAATATCCACCACCTTCTCTACTGCCTCAGTGACTCCAGCACACAAAGTTTTGTGCCATATCAGCACCGAGCACTTTCGCTTAGCTATTGCTGAATAACAGAAGGTATGTAAAGCTCAACAAGTTCCGCACAGGCTGACATGACTTCCAGTGCTGGAACAGTTCTGTATTTAATTGATCAGTCAGATCCAGTAACAACAAGGGCTGCAAGTAAAGGTACTGTAACACTCATTAAGGGATTAGTGACGCATGAAACAACAGCTGTCAAACACTCATTTGGGGTTTAGGGACGTGTGAAACAACAGCTGTCAAACACTACTAATGGATTAGTGATGCGTTAAACAACAACAACGGGGACATGTCCGACTTTCAGATAACTGAGAGTTTCAGCTATCCAGGGTTCAGATAAATGGGGTTGTACTGTATTTATTTATTGAATTTCAAAAGTTTTTCCAGGAGAGGCATACTGAGTTGATAACAGCTTGTTTCAAATGCATCCAGGGGTGGGTGTAGGAAGTAAACTATACAAGATGTGCAACTGAAAATAACATATTGTAAGGTGCAACATAAATAAGAATATAACACAATAAAATTGCATTACAATAAAAATAAACGTAAAATGCATCACAGTTGTGCAGTTGTGATGTACTGAGCAGATAGACAGGGCAACACACAACATAGTTGTAAAACAATGCAAATGAAGGTACAAGTGCAATACAGAAGTGGTAGCATACACCAGATAACGAGCAGAGTACTATCACCCAGACTGTGATAGTGTGTTAGTTACCAATGCCAGTGCAGTTAGGTAGGTGCAGGAGCAGTACACTACACGATGTAAATGACTGATATGGAGCAGTTTAGAGTCTCACAAACCAGGGTCCTAGGGTGGTTAGGAAATAGCTTGCAGCCGAGGGACAGGGCGAGAGGGGTATCAACAACACAGGAGGGGGAAACTCAAAGGTCAGGAGTCAGGAACAGTTGCAGAACGGGTAGTAAAGTCATGAACAAGAGTCTTAAGGGAGGAGAAGGATGAGGCTGAGCAGATAGATGGGAGAAGAGAGGACCAGAGCACAGGACAACAATATGAGAAGGTAGTTTGACCTGTGGAAGTTTTCCTGCAGAAAAGAGAAAGGAATAGGAAAAAGTGTTCTGGAGGGAGTAGGAGGAAATAGGGTTGAGAGAACAGAATAGAAAGGTAGGAAGGAAGAAAGTCAAGCTAGAATTTTGAGGTGAAGCTGGTACCATGGGCAAGGTGTCTGGCATCGAAGGAAGGGAGGGAGAGGGAGGAGTAAAGACAGCAGTGGTGTGTCCAAGGAGGGCATTCTAAGGCAAAATGGCAGAAATAGTGGAACATGGGGTGCAGTCTGGCAAGGGTGGACTTTGAGCTGCACTGGAAACAATGTCACCATAGTCAAAGATTGTGAAGACTATCTTTGTGACTAGCTCTCAGCAGGCAGGAGAGGGATACTGGTTTTTTCATACAGTGCACTTAGTTTGAGGTGGATCTTAGGGGAATAGCATTAATCTGAGCGAGAAGTCGAGGTGACAGTCCAGCCTGTCCCAAGAAACTTAAAGGAGGATACATCCTCTATCCCAGTACCTTCAAGGTTGTGGAAGGAGGTAAAGAAAGAGAGTCTATTGAGCCTCTGTCAGGAGAAAAAGGTCATGGAGACAGCTTTTTCTTTGTATTGAGGAACTGAAGGTTGGAATGGAACCAATGCTGAACACTGTCAAAATCCTGGTGGAGACAGACAGAAAGGTCAGCAGCAGAGAAGCCAGAAGCAAACAGTACAGTGCCATTTTCAAACATGTGGTTGGATAAAGAGTAACAAACTGAAGGAGGTCATTTAGGTGTAACCCCAGGTGGCGCTATCCCAAGGGCTACTACCCTGCTGTAACTACTAACAGGTTGAGGGGCCTAGGTCCAATAGCGGTGCCTCCACCCAGAGGTCAGGGTTTGCAGTAGTTAAACTAACTTGGTCACAGCCCTCTGGGACACTGTAACCCCTTTCTTCCCACTAGTGGCCCACACAATATATCAGAAGTACTTTCACAATGTACACTTTCCCCAGGACTCATTCGGTCAGCTTGGCACGGGGACCCCTGTAAAGCAAGATGATGTAATACAATAGCCACTGTACAATATGTTAGCACAAACACATATCTTTAGTCAGTGTAACTTTGCTGAAACAACCAGATCTGATTCATTTAGGGATGGCAACAAGGACGGGGGAAAATCAGGTTAATTAGATCAATCACATTAATATTCATAGCACCGTGCACAATGTCAGAGTCCCTAATTGTCACCTTCACTGGGTACCCAGGATGGGGGCTAGCCAGAATCGGTGCAGCTGGTTGGGGCCCTGAGATGGAAAACACTTGCACAATATCCAATTTGTAATCTGGAGCCAGTTGGCTCAGTTCAAGTACCAAGAAAGAAAATCAGATGAAGACACTGGCTATTCAATGGTACAGCTGGCAGGAGCTACCCTGATTTTCACTCACTACTTTTGACTGGATGCTGTCCCCAAGAGTGGCATGGATTTCTGAATGCCTTTCACACAGCCAGGGACCAGGGTTCAATGAACAGGACACACTCCAAACATTTATATGTAAAAGAAAGTTACCATACCAGGCAGCTGCTCTATGTCCTGATCGTACTTACTGCCAACACAGGAGTTCACGATGCAGCTTCACTCTCCTGACAGACCAGGTGCGATGAAGCAGTTTCTCCAGTCCTCTACAGGGTAAGCCTGGTTCTTGGCTACACAGCCCTTCTTTCCTCCTCACAGCGGATTCAGTCCGAATCTCCATGGCAAACGTGTCGCCCAACTTTTGGCCTCCATCCCCACTTTCACCGTGCAAAACTCTGCAGCACAGAAGCCCGAGCTCCTTCCTCAGTCACGCCACAACAGATCTGTCCTCTCAGCCACTGGGCAGGGAATTACAACCAGGTGCCACCCAACCCAATTGGATGGCTTCAGATGCCAGTCACTCAAACCCCACTGGGGTGAAAAGGCACCACAGTCCAGAACTTCACTTCCCAGAATTATTAGCTATATCCCCCATTGGTAGCTGGTTCCTAGAGAGTCCTAATCCTGGTTGGTCACTCAATACTCCATTTTAAGTGTCCCTCCCTCCTGATTGGATCCAGTCTGCAGTTCCGATCCAAAATGGAGGGCAAAGCACACAAAGTCCCAGCTGCAAGAAAGGCAAGTTAGACAAATTACATTCTCACTATCACTCTAATAGATTGCTAGTAAACAGTTACATCCCTACATAGTGCTCACTCTGCCCACTTAGCAATGGCAGAAACAGAGCACTTTGTCAGCAGCTCAACCTGGACTCGAGCAGAGAACCACACAGCCCCCAGGTTCAAATTAATTACACTGCAGTCGGGCAGCTCTTAAAGAGACAGTACCAGAGGCTCTAAAAGCACTCACAAATAGGCGGCTTAAGTGCTGAACCCCATCCAGGCTGGGGCCTCTAGGCAAACTATTGGAAGATTTTGGGAACCCCATTTACAGGGGGTTACATAGGGATATAGAGAAGAGTATGGAGCCCAGGGCAGAACCTTAGGAAATGCATGAGCAGATAGGGAGTGGGGGAAAGGATGTCTCTAATATGGACAGCTTGTGACCGTCCTCAAGGTACGAAGTGGAACTCGCTGATCGAAGGCTGAGAGTCCTGCTGCCATAAACTTGTACAAGAGATGGCTTGTGGTTGCATGAATAAGTCCAAATAATTCAAGACAGCTGGATGAAGAGTGTAATAATAGGGTTGAGGCCAGGTGAAGTGCAGCGGTTCTACTGATACAATCTGTGTTATGTAATACAACCCACTGTCACTGAAGGTGAAGTACTGTCTATACCTAGGCTATTGATATTTAATTCCCAGTTTCTACTGATATGATTTTCTATGTAATTCAAGCCACTCTGAGAGATGCAGTTCCATAAGGTACCAAAATACTGTCACCTACTAGGCTACCACTGTACTGTGTAATTTAATATAACTTCCTAAAGAAAAAAAAATTTCATATATATTTTCTTTTAGTTTAGCTTAGTGACGGCTAACTGCAATAGAAGAAACCTGACAGCTGCAGTGCTTGTTCCCATGCCCAATTAAGGGCCTAATATATTATCAGCCGCAGCAACAGTAGCCAGGAAAAAAAGATTACAAAGATGTATGCAATGAAAGGTCACTTCACTTTCGCTACTTCACAGGTGTTACACCTGCAAAACATTAGTCAACCTCACTGAGTCTAAAACCAATTAGCAGGTTTTAGTCAGCAGAATGAAAATCCCTTCCCTTTCACCATACTGACTATAGCACAGTGCAAAACAATCCTCACCGGGCAACACATCTGCCCCAAAAGGTAATTTCAAGAGATCAAAATCAGTCCTACACTATGATGTACTTATGCATTTTCTGCTCTTTTGCAGTTAATCTTCTTTCTTCCCTTTGGTGCACTGGCAGCTACCATCATGCCAGCCACCCCAGTCCTACCACCTGACAAATTCCAGGAATTATGATCGCACAGAGACAGCATGGCCTGGGTCATTGGGTCGGGGCCTGTGGGCAGCTGGAGTCATCCTGCCACTGGTGCACCAGTTTTTCCTGTTTACTAGCCATTTCTCCCGTGGTGATGTGCAACACCACCAATGATGGCACGATGCATGTTCCCACACTCCGGGCATCTGCCCCTCCTATTCTGTACTTTGTTAAAGATTTTATCGTGTCCCAGAAATTAAGAGGTCTATCAGTGGGGGCTTTCACCCATACTGTGTCAGTTAAATGGAATTTGCTCTAAGATCACATCAAAGAATCAGGCAAAATGTACCCACTCAAAGCATTCTGCTCAGCCTTGCACCTCTTTCCAGTTAGCTGTTATACTGCATCTTATTCTATCTGTCTGATTTTACTTACTGTGCGATAGTGATTGATTGTATTTACATTTACCTTCATAAGTTGTGGTCTCTCTTATTTATCCATCCATTTAGTTATGGTAACTAGAAATGTGACAAGTTCAGAACCTTCCAGAACCTGTGCCATTTTCTGTAAAAGAATATAATCAGAACTTTTTCAGGTTCTGGTAAGGTTCAGATAATTTTTAAAACATTGATTTTGCAACTGGATATACTTCTAAGCAAGTCCTTATACTAGACAGAAGGATAGTTGTGGTGGTAGAAAGACACTGAAAGACGTCTGGAGGTGGAAAAGTACCTAGTGAGCCAAATCTGAATTAAGTAGATGTACTCACAGTGGTGTTATACAAAGAGTACTAACTAGTTATAGCATCTGACACTACCTACAGTATAGTTACCATAGTACCAATCCAAGTTGTTTTGGACTCCTTTTCTTCACTGGCAATTGTTTTCGGTGGAATATGATGTTTAAAATGATGTTTGTACTTTAAACTGAAAAGTTCTAAAAGTTCTGATAAGGTTTGGTTAGCTACAGTATCAGAACTTTCATTGCTTCTCAATCTTTCAGAACCTGAGAACCTTTTGTGGTTCTGCCATCCCTATTGGTAACAGAGTACGGCTGCACAGCTTATATCTGTTCCGTCTCCAGACTGGTCAGATAGTGTGAGCCATCCACAGATCATGATAGTGCACTGCCAGTATGCATCATCCATACTGAACAGATCAGGTACTTAGCAATAATGCACGCCAGGTGTGTGTCGGTTAGGATAATGTCACACCTTTGGTGGTTGGGCACGGCCACAGACCAAGTGTGTCCCACACCCAAGAAGTGATGTTATTAGAGAATAATGCATAAAGGATGTGTGTCGTGCTGGGATAACACCACTCCTTGTGTGGTTGGGCACAAGGTCACAGACCAAGTGTGTCCAACACCTGAGAAGTTGCATTTTTCCAGCACGACACACACCCTGAGTGCAATATTTCTATTATACAATGGCCCATTTGTGAAAACAAAGAGAGAGTTTCTTGTGTTCCAAAATTCTTTCAGTGATTTTTTTCTTTTACATTACTGTTGCAAGCTGGAGCGGCAGCAGCAGGTACAGGTACAGCTGGGACCAGGTAAAGTGCAACAGCAATCCTAGGTGCCTGCAGAAAGTACCCTTCCTTGCACAGGTATTTTTAAATGTAGGAAAAGAATTTTGGAGAACAAGCCTCCAACAGCTCTCCCAAGAATTTTGGGCAATCTGTGTTTTGTTTTTTAATTAATATGCTTAGTGCAGCAGCCACAGTGGAAGAAGGCGGTAAGCCAATCCATAAGTGGCTCATGTTCAACTCTGTTTAAAATGGGGACACGCTATTCATCACCATCACTAGTGGTATCAGTTGATGCTGACAGCTTTATAAAGATGCAGTGATACCTTTATTTCTTTGTGCAGGTTGTTTAAATATGAAGGATTTTTTCTGGTGCTGATTTACAGCAACTGAAGAGAGAGGTGCGTCCTGCCTTTTTCAGAAGTGCTGAGCACAGTTTCGTAACACGCAGCCCTGAAGCCTATAGCAGTACTGGCTTTATCAAAAGTAAAAAGTAAAGTAAATATTTTAAACTTCCAATGTAAGTGGAGGTTTTCTGGTTTTGTTAAGTGGGAATGTGTCTACAAATTACTAAGCAGGAAACCCAAGTCAGGACCATAGGGTGTCAGGAGCATAGCGGCTGCCAGTTTTGTGTGCTTGAAGGGTGAAGTGATTTTACAGCTGTGGGAGGAGCCTACAGCCATCTTGCTTTAGCTTTAAAATGGAACAGTGAAGCACCACTTTTGGATTTTTCAGTGTATTCTTCCACAACTACAAATGATTATACCAGTTGATTGAAATACTCTCTTCTCTCTGTTGAGTAGACCAGTTGCAACACTATTTTTCAGCTTGTTTGTCTCTCTCTTGTCTCTCTCCTCATGCCTGCTTTAAGTGACCTGACAGCTAGTACATATCTGATTAGATGGGATTGTTGTTGATTTGTACCTCCTTTATATTCAGATAATCCCTTCACAGCTTTCTAGGCTGAGGATCTTGTGTCTAAGAATCACATTTCTGCTGTACTGTGCAGTGTTGTGTTGTGCTGTACTACGCTGTGCTGTGCTATGCTATGCTATGCTATGCTATGTTATTAGTCATTATACCATGGACCTCGGACACCGACCAATGAGAACAGCAGGCTGGGACCTTACCTCCATTGTAAATCCTCTGATAATCACCACAAAGGTGCCAGCCAGCCGCATCTCTTAAAAATCATCTGACCTGGGAAATTCAAACCGAGATCCACCATGTTGAAACGCCTCGCTAACCGCAGTCTCCATTCCCATGACATCCATTCAGCAAAGCACATCGTGACAACACAACCCTCCCAAAGTGGATCTGCACTTTAAAAAAAACAACACAACATGCTTGAGTACATATTTCCCCATAACCGCTGAAACTGCACCTCAGTGTCTGCTCCAGCGCTGTCTGCCTTCCATCCTGCCATAAGACTCCACTGCATCTCTCGGTTCCCTCATCACTGTCTCCGGTCGAACATACAAACATACAAAATTTGCCAGCAGATAAAGGCCTAGAGGTCTATCAAGTCTGCTCGAATGTGCAGCTAGCACCCTTATTCTGCAGCTGCCCTCTTTTCCACCCTTCCCTTCATTAACCCTCCCCCTTGTCCTGTCCCATCCTCGTTTGAAGCAGCCCACTGTTCTACAGCATACCACTTCTGCAGGTAATGCATTCCACCCAGCCACCACCCTCTCTGTAAAAAGTGTCTCCTCATCTCCTCCTGAACCTTCCTCTCTCCAGTCTCATATCATGGCCCCTGGTAGCCCTCCCTCCCTTACTTTGAACAGCCCCTCTGTACCCGTCTCGTTTATTCCTTTCATATATTTAAGGTTTCAATCATGTCACCCTGTTTCTCCTCTCCTCCAGTGAGTACATGTTCAACTCCTTCAACCTCCTCTCATGATAAGTCCCAGCCCCTTGATCATCTTTGTCACCCTGTGCTGCACCCTCCAGTAACTTAATGTCCCCTTCAGATACGGACGCCAGTACTGCATGCAGCACTCCAGGTGTGGTCTAACTAATGACCTATACAGTGGCAGAACTCCTCCCTTCTCGAGGATGTACCCCTTGCAATACAACCCAGCATTTTGTTGGCCTTTGCAGCTGCCTTCCTACATTGTGCCAAGTTGTTCATTGACCCTGTAATGAGCACACCCAGATCCTTCTCCTCCTCTGTCTGGGCTAGCTGAACTCTCCCTAGCTGGTAACTCCTCCTTGGGTTCTTCATCCCAAAATGCAGCACCTTGCACTTTTGGCATTAAACCCCAGTTGCCAGGTGTCTGACCAGGTTTCAAGCTTTGCCAGATCATCCTGCAACCCCTGCCACCCCTTAGGTCATCCACCACCGCGCCTACCTTGGTATCATCAGCAAACAGACTGATCTTGCTCTTGATGACCCATGATATGTCTGCAATGAATATCCCAAACAACACTGATCCCAACACGAGCCCTGTGGAACACCGCTCGTCACAACCCTGGGTGTGAGAGCTCCCCACCACCACCACCCTCTGTTGCCTTCAAGGCAGCCAGTTTCCTACCCATCTCACCAGCTTTGCACCACCTCTGTGCCTACTAACTTTCTTCCCAGCCTTCCATGTGGCACGAGTCGAATGCCTTACTGAAGTCCAGATACAGGATATCCACTGCATGGCCCCTGTCCAGTTGCCTGGTCCACTCAGTCTCTGCCCTCATTAGTTTACCAGGCTACCTCACTCCTCCATATTAAAAATATATATTTAAAAACAAAAAACACGCACTTCGGTCACTTCCTGTTCGCACCAGAAACCCAACCCGAAAGCACACGCTGTGCTGTGTGACTTCAGTCACTTCCTGCTTGCACCAGAAACCCAACCCAAAACATATGTTGTGCTGTGCAACCACACGCGAGGAGGCAATCACACAGTCATTCTCGCAAGCTGGCTTATCAGCTCCAGCTCTGCAGCAAGCAGTTTGAATTCAGTGCCTCTCGACAGCTCATATGAATCAGCTAGGGACTATTTTCTTTTGTGCAACAATGTTTCTTAATAAAATGCATTTTTCACACAGGAAAAATAAAATAAAATAATTTCAGCTTAAATCTATACCAAGATTTCATGGGTATAATCCAATAAGCCACTTGGGGGTGTGGGTTATTATCAGGGATTTACCACAGCTGTTGAGGATTTACTCACTCAGCTGCGCCTGTGGGCAAACCACACTAGCCGTGGTAAACTCTGATAACCCACACACCCTCGTGGCTTATTGCTTAAGTGCACCTCCCTTCATTACTGATATTCCAAAGCTGAAGTTAAGAAGCACAAAGCAGAGAAAGATCTATAGTCAAAGACCTAATAAAACAATTAGTTCAGTGAGATTTATTTTTCAATTCCTCTACTTTGCCTTGTGATGATGAACTGGATCTGGTGTGGGCAGTAAGGAGTGATCCATGTGTTATAAATGCATGGAGAAAGGGGAGACAGCTAGCATTTTGCAGTTGATAAGGTTAACCCATTGTTAACCTAACAAAACAGAGCACATGCCAAGTTGCAAGTGATTTCCCAAAATGAATACAGTGGTACAAAAACAAAAACGGTCACAGACTGTAAGAAGCATCCTTGGCTGTGTCATTAATATGTAGACAATGTATGAATTATAAAAATAAATAAATAAAATCCAATAATGTAGCTAACAACATTGGTATACAGCTGCATACCATCATAACGCAGTAACTTCATACAATATGTACCGATCATTGACTACTGCTCACAGTTTTGGGGAGCTTTAAATATTACTATTACTAATAGGAAGACAACTGTATTTATTCAGAGGAAGGCAACAAGAAAGGGTTTGGAACATAGAAACATACACTTTGACAGCAGATAAGGACTGCTTGGCCCACCCAGTCTGCCCATTTCCCTACCTATTGGATAAGCTGCAGATCCTAGTTAACCAACAGCCTGCTTCCTCCTACCCCCACTAGAATTGCCTTATGTCTGTCCCAAGCATTCCTGAATTCCCCATTGTTTTTGACCTCACTACCACCTCAGGAAGGCCATTCCATCCGTCCACCACCCTCTCTGTGAAAATATACATCCTCATGTTGCCCTGAGCCATCCCCCATCTTCAAATTGTGCCCACTTGTTCTTGCACATCTTTTTCTGAAAGATGCTACCCTCTTGGACTCTGTTGATTCCTTATGATACTTGAAAGTTTCTATCATGTTCCCCTTTCCCTCCTTTCCTCAAGGGTGTACATATTAAAGATCAATAGTAACCATTTTACATCTTGTTAAAAAAGCCTGAATTCAAGTCCCTGTGTCACGAGTAGTGTTTCCTGAAAATGTCATGCTATTCAGTTTTGTGATTTTCTTTAAATCAGCATTTGTTAGCTTGTTCTGCACAAACTGAAACAGTCAGGCTGTTTCTGTCCCTCTGACTGAGCCTTGGAGCGTGATGACATCATACTGGGTAAGCTACAGCTTCAGCAGTGTTCAGTCCTGCTTGACTGAAGAACTGAAGAGTTGTTAACTTCCATTTAGAGCAATATATGAGTTAATTGTTTGCTGTCCAGGGTTTACTAACTCAGTCTCTGGAATTTGTTCAGATGAATTAGCTGAAAATCCACATGCACCCATTCAACAGTCAGGGCTGCTGTACCCTGATGCCCTCCTGCGTTCTACCTCACAGTCAGGCTTTTGCACCATGCTGTCCACAGTCCCTGCCACCACAGCCATGGCTGCTGCACCTGCTCCTGCCTTCTCAGGCAGGGCTACTGTGGCCTGCTGTGCCCTAGATCCCTTGTCTCCACAGTTAGGGATGGTGCACCATGCTGCCACTTTCCAAAAGAGTAGGGCATTTGCTGCACCCTGTCCTCTGCCTCTGTAGTTGTGTCAGTTCCACTCAGGTGTGGTTGCTACATTCTGACCCACACTTTGGGCTGCTGTACCTTAAAGCCTCCCTTGACACTGGCCAAACAGTCAGGACATTTGCACCCTACTGCCCTCTGTTCTTCACCCCATAACACAAGATTAAAATATTTTTCTTTTTTTCTTTTAGGCAGTATAGCACAAAGCTGACTTTGGTGGTGGGGCAGCATGGTGCACCATCACTAACTATGAAGTCAGGGGTTGTGGCTGTGGAGCTATAGCATGCAGAAGGGCACAACAGCCCTGACTGGCAGACAGGAACAGGGTGACGAGCTCTGGCTAAGGTGGCAGTGGATAGACTGCATGGTGCAGAAGCCTTGATTGTGGGCAGGACATGGGGGCATCAGGTACAGCACCTGACTGTGGGATGGGATGCAGCTCTGTCCATTTTGGAAAATGGAAGTAGGTAGCAGGGTGCAATAAAAGCCACACCTCTGGTGGCATGAGCGGCATGGTGCAGGAGCCCCAAATGTGGAGGCTGGGGACATGAAATTCTACGGCATAGCAGACTACAGCACTGTGGTGACAGGAACAGGGGCAACAGCAGTGGCTCTGAAGGATGGGGGAAGGGCAACAGGTGCAGCAATCCTAACTGTTGAGGCAGGGGCAGCAGTGTAAAGGCCCTGACTGATCAGGCAGAAGATGGGGTAACAGGGTACAGCAACCCCGACTCTGCGAGAAAAGAGAGTGGACAGCAGGGTGCAGCAGCCTCAGATGTGGGGCAGGAGACAGGGTTTTTGGAGGCAGGTGACGGGGCATCAGAATCCAGCTGCCTCAACTTTAGGCAGGAGATGGGGGCATCAGGATGCCTATAGTGTTTCTAGTTATACATGATGTATTTTCACACAGAACCCATCAAAGAACTGAAACTTGTTAGCTCATATAGTACATGTGCCTGAAATAGCAGAGTGTGGCAGGCACCTGTTTGTCAATCTGAGAGGAAAAAAATGTTCTTACATGAATCTATTTATTGAGGCTACATCAAAGACCAACTACTTGTATAAATTAACATACTTATCTAATTTATTAAACAACCCAGTGTTACATGTATACAGCTAGAAAACGTAGAGTTTTGATAAGAAAGAACTGGCAACAGCTGTGATACGGACTAGTTGATTTCTCAAATGTATACCACTTCAATTCAGCACTGATATCCAAATGATCAGCTTTTAGAAGAACAAAATGTGGATTTTCAGCTAATTTGTCTGAACAAATACTAGAGATTGAGTTAGTAAAACCCTGGACAGCAAACAATTCACTCACAGTTGCTCTAAATGAGAAGTTGACAGCTCTTCAGTTCTTCAGTCAAGCAGGGACTTACACTGCTGCAGCTGTAGCTTAGCCCAATATGATGCCATCACTCTCCAAGGCTCAGTCAGAGGGACAGAAACATCCTGTTTCCAATTTGCAGAATAAGTTAACAAATGTTGATTGAAAGAAAACTACAAAACCAAATAGCATGACATTTTCAGGAAACACTACTATGGCACATGGACTTGAAGTCAGCTTTTTAACAAGGTATAAAATGGTTGACATTGATCTTTAAGCTCCTTTAGTCTCTCCTCATATGGCTTCTGGTGTAGACCCTGCACCATTATAGTTGCTCTCCTCTGGATCACCCCATCCTGTCTATGTCCTTGTGGAGATGGGGTCTCTAGAACTGCATGCAGTACTCCAGATGGGGTCTCACCAACTGTCTGTACAGAAGGATAACAACTTCCTGTTTTCTACTAGTGATGCCTCTCCATATGTATCCCAGTATTCCCCAGCCCTCCTTACCTGCCTTCTCACATTTCTTCTTGCCTACCTCTAGTTCATCTGCTATGATAACCCCAGGTGCCTTTCCATTTCTGTTGTTGTTAATACCCCCGTAATCATCCCTGGGTTTGTGTTTCCCAGGTGCATTACTTTTCACTTCTTTGCATTGAATCTATGCTGCCATACATTTGACCATTCCTCCAACCTTACCAAGTCCCTTCTCATCCTTTCCACACACCCTTGTGTATCAACCCTGTTGCAGATCTTTGTGTCATCTGCAAAGAGGCATAATTTTCCTTCCAGCAACTCTGCAATGTCACCTATAAAGACATTAAGAGGACTAGTCCCAGTACTGAACCCTGGGTACCTGCTAGTAACTCCCTTTCTTTGGAGTGGATTCTGTTTACTATTGCTCTCTGCATCCTGTTCTCCAGCCAATATTTTACCCAGGCTACCAGCCTGGGACCCACCCCAGGCTGGCTAACTTGTTTATTAATCTTTGTGTGGACTGTGTCAAATGCCTTGTTAAAGTCCAGGTAGGTCATATTCACAGCCCCTCCCAGGTCTACTGCTTTGGTCACTCAGTCAAAGAAATCTATTAGATTCATCTGACATGACCTTCCTGCTGTGAATTCATGCTGCCTTGAGTCTTGAGTCCCACTGACCTCCAGGTACTCAACAATTCTTTCTTTCAGAAGTGATTCCATAATTTTCCTACCACTGAGGTCAAACTAGCAGGTCTATATGTAAACCTTTTATTACCCAGGGTTACTAGAATCCCAGTAAGACCTAGTGGTAGGCAGGAAGGCAGCTTGTGAAACTCCAGTTAAATGGGTTTCACACTGTCTCACTCTGTCCTCAGTCACAGCTGAGACTTGAGAGATGACATCACTATAGAACTGTCGAGCTGCATGAGCCACATTGGAATCTACAGCTCAGGGAGTGAGTTTAGGAACTTTGGGAAATTAAAGGCATTCTTCTTCAGTTTGTCCTAAAGCAAACAGGAAGGAAGTCAGTCAGTCTGCAGTTTGTTTCAAAGAAGGAAGTGTTCCTGTGTTTACCTTTTTAAAGTGGTGGAGACCTTCCTCGATCTCAGTGCCCCTGCCTCCGGGGGAGTTCTCTGTGGGTTCCAGGGCAATCCCTTCTCCCACCATGGACGGAAGCTGCCTGGTTTTATTATTTAGTCTGTTCTGTATAACAGCAAAGGTTACAGTACTTCACCTGTGGGGCACCTGCAACGAATGGGTGAGTGTTTGGCTCCATTTGAAGGGGCAAACAAATTGTTTTCTTCAGTTGGGAAATGAATGTGGACTGCTATTTGGGAGGACTATGTTACTAGGACGAACAAATGGAGCAGTCAAGCAGTCTAAAGTTTCATTGGATTTCAAGTAATGCTGTAGAGGGGTGCTTCAGGTCATCCACCGTTCAATCTACATTTAAAGTTCTAAAGTTTTCTGTGTGTGTCCAGAGAAATGGCGGGTATGGGCTGTGGGAGCTGGAGATGGGAAACCCCCATCTTTAGTAACCAGGTCCACCTCTACAGATTTCTTCTGTGTTTTGCTACTTGTCTCATGCACTTGGCCAGTGATGGGGTGGGTACCCAGACGGGTCGCAACTTGAAAATCTTCTAGAGTCACAGACTCTAAGTGGTGTGGGAGCCACAGGATGGGAAAATGACTCCTTGTTGGATGGGAGTCTCCTTGTTTGATGGGAGTTTGTTTGGAAGTAAGAAAACAAATCTCTCTAGGAGTCACTGAGACTCTAAGTGGTGTGGGGAGCCACAGTTTGGGAGTCTCCTTGTTTGATGGGATGTCTTTCAAGTAAAGTTTGGGTTCATTCTTCAAGTGGACCATCAGTCAAGTGGCTGGCAGGGGAGCCGGGCCAGTCGGGCTATGTATCCAAAGCGCATGCAGTCTGGACTGAGTGCCTGGTGGGTCCAAAGCCAGACAACTGTAGTAAGGTGTTCATTCTTCAAATGGACCACTTGGTTAACCTCTAATCTGCACATACAGTAACGTGGCCCTTTGGGGACCATGCAATGCTTTGTTTATGTTCAGTTAGTTAATAAATAAAGCCACACTGAAAAATCCCAATTCTGGTTCTGGACATTACAGTTATTGCTTCCTGTAGTTGGATTTACTTGCGTCCTGTGCAGAGTAGCCAAACCTAGGTCCCTTGTGCCAGGTAACCTCATCCTCCCGAACCCAGGTCCCACCAGGTATTGCTGCCAACGCCAACAGCATGCCACCTGTCGCTTTAGTAAAAAGGCAGGTGGGGTCCTTCACATAGTTTTCTGCCTCTGCCTTGCTCTCAGTTTTGTGAAAGGAATGAAAACATGACTTACCACAGTAATCTTGCTTCTTCTAATGGAGTCTTGCTGTATTCTGACTATATGCAGTTAGCTGCTCCAGTTCAACTGCACCGGCGATGAAAGAGTTAACTATGCACATGCATAAAACATTGAGCTCGAGCTTGGTTTTAAACCCCTGTCCCTGGTTAATTCTATGTAACTGACAGATTCTTACGAGTACTAAAATAGTGGCTACTAAACTATACTAAATAACCATGACCATAATACAAATCACAGTCGAATGACTAATAACACAACAATAGGACATATAAAGAAGATTCAAGTCATAGAAGGTGAAGAAAATGCCACCTCAGTGGTGCTGCACTTACAAAAGAACAGCTGGAGTGCAGTGCCCCCTCCCCAGGTTCTGGTAGGGAGGGAGGGAGGAGAAAGGTCAAATACAGCAAGACTGCATTAGATCAAACAAGATTATTGTGGTAAGTAATTTTTCTTCAAACAACATGAAGTCTTGCTGTATTCTGACTATATGCAGACTACCAAGCGGTGCCCCATGGAAGTGGGCACAGAACCTACTTAGGAAATAGGCTCTGCAGTACTGCTGTGCAAACCTGGCATCACTCATGGCCTGGGTGTCCAGGTAGTAATGTTTAGTGAATGTGTGAACAGTTTTCCAGGTAGCTGCCTTGCAAATTTCAAGCAAGGGAATATCTCTAGCAGCTGCTATAGAAGCAGCTGTCCCCCTGGTAGAGCGAGCCCTAAGGCTTACTGGTGGCTCTTTTCCCAGTTTGCCATAGCAGAACTGAATGCAAGACACAATCCACTGAGCAGTGGTCCTCTTAGTGGCTGGCTTGCCTTTTCCACTTCTCCATAGACGAGGAACAGCTGAGTACATTCATTCCTATGTGCTTTTGTCTGATCCAGATAGTAACTAATAGCCCTCTTAACATCCAGGCTATGCAGTCTGCATTCTCCTGCACTAGAATGTTCAGTAAAAAGACAGGTAATGTCATGGACTGATTCAGGTGGAAGTCAGAGACCACCTTGGAAGAAATTTCCTGTTTGTCTAGGGATGACCTTATCCCTATGGGGTGCTATGTGGTTGGACTCCACTGACAAGGCCTGTAGCTCACTAATCCTCCTTGCAGAGTTATGGCTGCCAGAAAGACAGTATTCCATGTCAGATACTTGAGTTCAGCAGAAGACATTTGTTTCAAATGGGGCTGCATTAGCTTGCTATGCAGATATTCAGATCGTAAGAAGGGTAGGCTCCTGTGAGGGGTGTGGGTGGGCCCCTTTAAAGAAGATTGCATGAAAGGCCAGGAAGGTTTCTTTCCTGCAAAGAGATAGGCAGAAACAGCTACCAATTCACCTTCAAAGTAGGAGGCTGAAGGCCTAGAGAATGAAGATGGGCTATATAGTCCAACAGGACTGCCAATCCAGCTGCCTGTGGATCTATTTCCTTTTGTGTACACCAGATAATAAATCTCTTCCATTTGGAAGTACAAGTCTTTCTGGTGGCAGGTTTTCTGAAACCCTCAAAATATCCAGGACCCTTCAGAGAGATGCAAGTCTGCATACTCTAGGTCCTCAATAGAAACATAGAAACATAGAATTTGATGGCAGATAAAGACCGCTTGGCCCACCTAGTCTGCCCATTTACCTTCCTAACGGATAAGCTGCAGATCCTAGTTAACCAACAGCCTACTTCCTCCTACCCCCACTAGAATTGCCTTATGTCTGTTCCATGCATTCTTGAATTTCCTCACTGTTTTGACTCTCGACTTCTCAGGAAGGCTGTTCCATGTATCCACAACCCTCTCTGTGAAGAAATACTTCCTCATTACCTCTGAGCCATCCCCTCTATCTTCAAATTGTGCCCCTTGTTTTTGCACATCTCTTTTCTGAAAGATGCTACCCTCTTGGACTTTGTTGATTCCCTTGAGGTATTTGAAAGTTTCTATCATGCCCCCACCCTCCTTTCCTTGAGGCTATACATCTTTAGATCCTTTAGTCTTTTTTCATATGTCTTCTGATGCAGACCCTGCATCATTTTGGTTGCCCTCCTCTGGACAGTCTCCACCCTGTCTATGTCTTTGCAGAGATGGAGTCTCCAGAACTGCACATGTACTTCAGATGTGGTCTTACCAACTGTCTGTACAGAGGGCCAACAACTTCCTGTTTTGTACTGGTGATGCCTCCCTATGTATCCCAGTATCCCTCCAGCCCTCCTTACTGCCTTCTCACATTGCTGGCCCACCTTTAGGTCATCTGATATGACTACCCTCAGGTCCTTTCCATTTTGTTTTGTTGTCAGTATCTCACCCCCTATTGTGTACTCTTCCCTGGGTTTTTGTTTCCCAGGTGCATTACTTTGCACTTCTTTCCATTGAATCTAAGCTGCCATACATTTGACCATTCCTCCAACCTTGCCAAGTCCCTTTTCATCCTTTCCACCCCACCTTGTGTATCAACCCTGTTGCAGATCTTTGAGTCATCTGCAAAGAGACATACTATACTTTCCTTCCAGTCCCTCTGCAATGTCACTTATAAAGACATTAAAAGGACCAGCCCCAGTACTGAACCTCATGTACCCCACTAGTAACCCTCCTTTCTTCACTGTGACTCCATTTACTATAACCCGCTGTGTCCTGTTGTCCAACCAGTGTTTTACCCAGGCTACCCCCTAGGACCCACTCCCAGGCTGGCTAATTTGTTTATTAATCTTGTGCGGACTGTGTCAAATGCCTTAGTAAAGTCTAGGTAGGCCATGTCCACAGTCCCTCCTGATCTACTGCTTTGGTCACCCAGTCAAAGAAATCATTGAGATTTGTCTGACATGACCTTCCCACTGTGAATCCATGCTGCTTTGGGTCCTGTGCCCGCTGGCCTCTAGGTACTCAACAGTTCTTTCCTTCAGAAGTGATTCCATCATTTTCCTATCACTGAGTTCAAACTGACAGATCTGTAGTTTCCTGCCTCTGTCTTGCTCCCACATTTGTGAAGGGAATCACATCCGCCTCCTCCAGTCCTCAGGTACCACCCCATCCTCCCATGATTTATTAAAAGGGTAGTCGGTGGTGTTACTAGTTCTTCCTTAGTTCTTTTAAAATTCTGGGTGAATCCTATCAGGCCCCATTGCTTTATCCACCTTCAGTTTTAAGAGTTCTTTCAGAACCCTTTCTTCTGTGAAAGGACTAATATCAACCCCCATCCAGAGTGCTTCTATTGACCAGATTAGGTATTTCCCCTGCTTTTCTATTGTGAATACTGAGCAGAAGTATTCATTCAGTATCCTGCTTTTTCACTGTCGCCTCTGCCCAATCACCTTCCTCTTTGTTCAGCCTCAGTATCCCTGCCTGAGTCTTTCTTTGCTCACTAATGTACTTATAAAAGGTTTTATCCTCTACTTAACCAAGTTGGCTATCTTTTCCCAGTTTGGGCCTTTGCTATTCTGACTGCCTTACCCGCTTCCTTCTGCTTTAACTGGTACAGTTCTCTGTCCTGCTCCTTCTGTGTTTCTTAGACTTCCTGAATGCTATCTCAAGAGCCAGGTCTTGAGCCTGAGGGACTTGAGGCTGGGGCATAGGATCCTCCCTTGACAGGAGGTCAGAAGATTGTGCCTCCTGGGAGGCAGACTAAACTGGTCACTGCCAGAAATAGCAGCATGGGATACCAGGGCTGTCTGGTCTAATCCCAAGCAATCAGAATTATTGATGATGGCTGGCTCCTGAATTTGATCAGTACCTGAAGATCAGAGGAAATGGGGAAAGGCATGCAAGAATTTGCCTGTCCAGTCCAGTATCAGTGCATCCAGAGGCAATGAACCCAGAGCTAGAGGCTTGCAACAGACCTGGGGTAGCTGATGATTGTCTGGGGCTGGAAACAGATCTATCTTGGTGTGCCCCATCTCCTGAACACTGCATGCAGTATTTCCCTGTTCAGAGCCCACCATGGTGTCGCTGATTTATTCTGCTGAGGGCATCTGCCAGAACATTGTCCTTGCCTGGCAAGTGCACCACTGAGAGGGAGGGAGAAGGTCTTGAGAGAATAAGCTAGACTCCAGATCTTCATTGCTTCCATACACAGGGCAGAGGACCTTGTCCTTCATGCTTGTTGATATAGTACATGGTGGCATTGTCTGTTCTTACCTGAGCCACCTTCCCTGTACCATTTTTACAATGACTGAAGGCCAGGAACACTGCCCTGAGCTCCAACTGGTTGATGTGGAGAAGAGATTTCTGGTGAGACCATGTCCCATGAGCAGTGTGGTCTCTAAATCAGCTCCCCACCCCAGGAGGAAGCATCCATGGTCAGAACCACTGTAGGAGATTGCTGAAGGAATGGTATACCTCCTTGAGGTTGTTCCTGTCCTTCCACTACTGTAATGCCTGTATCAAGGTGGCTGTCACTGGGGTCAACTTGGACAGAGAATCCTTCTCTGGGACCAAAAGGACCTGAGATGAAACTGAATATCCCTCATCTGTAACCTAGCTCCTGGAACCACTGCTGTGGATGCTGCCATGTGTGCCAGCAGTTGGAGAAAGTGTCTTGCCGACAAGACACATGTAAGGAAAGAGTTTGCCAGTTGAAAGAGGTTGTCTGCCCTTCCAACTGGCAGGAAAGCCTTTGCCTGAACTGTGTCCTGCTCTGCTCCTATGAAATCTAAGATCTGGACAGATTTCAACACTGATTTTTTAGGTTTACCAGGAACTTAAGGGTATGAGGGTATCCGCATCAAACCCAAGGCCTCCCTTACCTGCTGGGGAGGTCCCATGACTAGCCAGTCATCCAGGTAGGGAAACACAGCCATCTTTGCCTTCTCAGGTGAGCTACAACCACTGCAAGTCATTTTGTGAATGCTCTGGGGCCGAGGTAAGGCCAAAGGGCATTACCTGAACTGATATTGGCCTGAAGGCAATTCAAACCTTATGTACTTTCTGTGAGTGTCTGATTAGAATATGAAAATAAATGTCCATGAGATCCAAGGAAGCTAGCCAATCTCCTTGCCTGAGTGTAGTAAGGATCATGGTTAGGTCACCATATTGAGTCCGGTTTTGTCAGATACTTGCTGAGATACCTCAGATCTAGAATGGGGAGGCAGTATAGTGCAGTGGTTTAAGGCTCTGAGCTGCAAATCTGGAGACCTGGGTTTGAATTCCACAGCTCCCACTTGCATACTGTGTGACCCTGAGCAAGTCACTTAACTTCCCGTGCTCCCAGGTCACACTCTGTAAGCAAGCTTTCAGCTTAGTGTGCTAGTCCTGGTTAAACAATTACAAAAAAAAAAAAGAATGGGCATCCACTCCACAGTTTCTTTATGGTAAGGAAATATCTTGAGTACAGACCTTTCCCTGTGAAGAGAAGGAACAGGTTCCACAGCTTCGTGTTCCAGAAGTGTGGTAACATCTGCTTCCAAAGAGTTGTCTCTGAACTGTTGGCAGGTTTGAATGACCTTGCTCTTGTTCTTGGAAATTGTTTGAAACATAGAGCAAGTCCTGGCTCACTACTTCCAGGACCCAGTTGTCTGTGGTAATGGCTACCAGGCCTGGAAGTAGTGAGCCAGCCTGTCCCTCACTGGCAATGGAGAGGCAGCCCTGGCTGACATATCAGGTGTCTGCTTGGCAGGAGTTCTAGACTGAGAGGTGGATGCAGCCCTGCTTACACCCTCCTGCCTCTACCCTGAAATACCCTCTTGCTGCTGGTAGCTGAGGAATGCCTGGTCCTGGTAGAAAGGCCTCTGATAAGGCCTGCCTCTGCCTGGCTTAGCCTGCTGCTTCTGTGGAGTTGCAACCTTTCCTTAGCAGCCCACTCCTGTAAGTCACCCTGTACTGGTCCATTTTCTTCATGTATGTCTCTGTCTGTTCCCAAACAGAGACTTCTGGACAACAGGGAAATCCATAGCTTTGATAGGGGTATCCTGAAGCAGCCAAATAGTGCTTCTTGGCCATGGCATCAATCCTTCGAGAGTTCTTTTCAGGAGGGTGTGAAGCCAGGGTAATGCCAGCTTTATCACAGGCAGCTGCCTGAACTACCCTTACATGGCTACAATGATTATACAGGAACTCTGTACCATTGCCAGACAGCATATACCTGTTGTCCATCATTTTATCCACGGTGGGATGGAGGTTGGCATCTGCAGAATTTTATTTGTCTGCTGCTTAAGAGATTGTGCAGAGGTATTGAAAGTCTCAGTGTCAGGAACATCCATCATTTCAATGAAGTCTGGCTCTCCTGTTCCTCAGCATCCTCCAGAGTAGGCAGCTGTAAAGTATCAGCAACCTTTTAAAGAATAAATAACGACAGGAAGATTCCCAGGCTGCCTAGGAGGAGAAACAGACTGATCTATTTGGGAGACATCAGGCTCGATGGGTTTACCCAAATATTCTTCTTCCTCCTCCTCCTCCTCTTCTTCTTCCTCCACTCCAACTCATAGTAAGTCTCCAGATCGTATGAACCAGTGGGAAGCAAACCAGCAGGTGACCAAACCAAAGTATGTGCTTTATGATCCGGTCTCAGTTCACCTGCTCCGGTTTGTAAAAGATTGTACAATGCATATAGCTTTAGCGATCTCTTCCATGGTTGGAGCTGCAACGTTGGCTCTCAAACCGTGGATTTTCTTTTCTTTTTGCAGGAACCGACTTTTGGTATCTGTCTTCTTTGGTCGAGGCGGTATCACCCTGGTCAGAAGGCACCTTCTCCGGTTCCCTAACTCCCTCAGGAGCTCGAACCGACTGGCCATCCAGATCAGTGGAATGCCATTCTTTTCTCTTAAGCCTAGACAAATGCTTATCCAGCACGCTCTTTCAGAAAGTTCTTACAAATTTAGCAGCCTGTTTTCAGATGGTCAAACCCCAGACACTGAACACAGACAATGTGGGGTCAGACTTGGCAAACACTTACCCAAACTCTGTGCAGTGCTGAAACCCTATTAGACCGGTTTTCTTCTTGGGCTTCTCTGACATAATGAGCACTGATAAGCCAAATTACCTTTTGTGGCAGTCAGGCCAGAGTAACTAAAATTGTTTTGATTAATGACCGGTTCAATGATCGATTGAAAAGAAACAAGAAAAGTCTGTTTTTTTTAAACCAAAAATAAACCGATTCCCAGACTAAATCTACAACAACTTAAAAGACTTTACCTCAAAAGAAAATAAGTTTCCTCAGTTACACTGAACTGAAAGGAAAGCCAAAAACTTACAGAAATTGAGGTAAACCTAGTCTAGTCTAACCTGTACTAAGGAACAGAGGTTTGAAGAACCAAAAATAAAAGCAGTTTGAAGAAATCGAAAAACCAACACTTTAACTGAAGTGAGAGGAGAAATCTCTAGAGCGACTTCACAGGTAGGCAGAGTAAAGAATCTGGCAGCTACACAGAATGAACCAGGGACAGGGGTTTGAAAACCGAGCTCTAACTCAACGTTCTGTGCATGTGCATATAGAAGAGTTAATTCTTTCATCTCCGTGTAGTTGAACTGAAGGGCAACTGCATATAGTCAGAATACAGCAAGACTTCACGAGAATCTTCACTGAGCTCACTACGTCCCACCAGGAGCAAAGGGACCCAACAAGAGCCTTAATAGGTAAGGCAGCCTCTCCTGTTGGCTTTGTGTGGGTGATGGACATTTAATTTCACACAGTGACTGATTGTTTTCCTGCATTTGAACATTGGGCATCTCACTTGGGATTTTACTGCATCTCAGTTGGCACTTTAGACCACATACAGCATTGTTTGGACATTTCTAGCAAGTATTTACTCTCAATGGATGTACTGTCTAGTCATTGTTACACAGATTGCTCTAGCCTGGTGGGTATTTACAATGGGTGTTTAGCGACTGAACTGGATTAGATGTCTGTTTTAGCAGTGTCCTATCTGTTACAGAGAGCCTTCTGGCATTCTATCACCATCTTGCATCTTGACCTCATGCATGCACATCAGGGACTCAGTCCCGTTAGCTACTCCAACACTTGGCACATGCACAGTAGGGTCTCGATACTGGTAGCCTTCCTGCTAATTAACCTTTGTTCACCCCTCCATATAGGCCGTAGGGATTCCTCTTCTCCCCTTCACTGCAGCTCACTACACTCTACCAGGAGCAACGGGACCTGACAAGTGCCTTAATAGGTAAGGCAGCCTCCCCTGCCAGCTTCTTTGTGTGGGTGTTAGCCCGTCAACACTCTATGCACATTGACTGCCCGACCTCAATATATTTCCTTATCCTGCCATGTGATGTGACTTCCTGTTCCTTGTGGAACTAAGTCCCCACTTTCCCATTTGCAGCTTATATTCTCAACCACTGGAGGAGCCTCTCTGTGTGCCAACCTCCCATATCTCACTTGTCTCTACTATTCTCAGGCACTCTGACCATCCAGCTACTCCACTGCACAGTCTCCTGCCTAGTACCCTTTGCTCTTCTCTCCACCACCCCACCTCCCCACTCTGCTCCCTCATCTTCTATCTCTCCACCATCTACCCCTCTCATCCCCTGCCTTATTATGCCCAGTGTGACCATTAGGAGTCACTATTTCACCCCTTCTGAGCCCTTTTTCTAGCCTCTCTTAGCCCACTCATCAGTTCCAACAACCTCTACAAAGGCCCCACAGCACCCCCGGGTTTCAAACCTGGTACCTTGCCACCAAAGGCAGCAGCACCACACTACACCACAGCGCAGACACCCTCAGAGGATGTCAGCTGTTCCCCTATTACCTCCACAAGAAAATAACAATGGGTACCACTGCTCTCACACTTAGTCTGCTCATGGTTGCCCTTCCAGCTCAACCCATGACCTGTTCTGCACCCCTGCCTTCCATCCTGAGCTGCCACTCCCTCAATCTCCCATAGCGGCCCAGCCCCCACCCTGGACACCCTATAACTCCATGGCACCCACCACCAACCAGTACCCCCACCCTCTTTCCCTCTAGTACATCCTGGTCCCACCCTTCCTTGCCATACCTACCCTCTGACCCTACCCATCCCCTGCACCCCACTATTAGAACCTCACATCGGTACCTGGTTAAGGGTCCTGGTCACATGCAGTCCAATAATCAGATTAATTGCTGTACTTCTACTGCCTCTGGGAACATACACCCCAACCCCAGTCCATTGCCGACTAGCCCTCCCATACCCCCACTGGAATTGGCCTCCGCGATTGCACCTATGAACATTTACAGCTTCCTAAAGAAATCTACCACTCTCCAGTGCTGGGTTGTACAACACCAACCTGATGTTATAGCGCTAGTGGAGACCTGGCTTTCCAAAACAACTCCTGACTCTGTTATCTCCTTCCTGGCTACACTCTGTTCGGGGAAGACCGAGTAGGTAAAATTGGCAGCAGGTGCGCAGTCTATATGTAACACCCTTTTAAGTAATGTGCGCCCTCTGTCCTCAAGCTCAGTTTGGTGCCCAAGCCCTCACCCTAAAAGTTATCCCTGATCCAGCCAGGGGCCCACTCTTCCTCACAGTCTCATACATACTCCCGAGGGACCAGGGCCCAGCAGTCCAATCCCTCATCGATTACCTCACCCACTACCACACAAAGCTGAGCAACTCATCCCTGGTGACCTTAATGTCAACTGGCTTGGTACCACTGCCTCTCATACTAGGGACTCCTTCACTGCCCGATATATGACCCAGTTAGTTACCTTGCCTACTAGATTCAACCAGTCAAGTGGCTGTAGCACCCTCCTAGATGTAATTCTGTCGAACCACCTTTATAAAATCAGGATATTAATGTCCACCCGACTCACTTAGAGATCACTCTCCTGTGCTCTGTCTCTGGTCATCCCTGCACGAACCCGTGTCCCAGGTCACCTCGCATCAGCTTTTCACCCGGGGCCTCAGGAAGCTAAAACTGCATCTAGCTCAGCTTGACTGGTCCCCAGTCCTACACACCACAGATATTGACTCTGCTCTAGCCTCCTTCACCAAAGCATTCAGCAAGGCCTGTGACCTTTTCACCCCTTACCAGAATCAATTACCAAAAACAAAATGCCTCATGGATCTCCCATCCCTTATCCAGAAACTGATACAAAGAGATAATCTCTGGCATACTGCTATCAAGTCAGGCAAATTGGCTGACAGATAAACCTATAATGTGATGCGTAATAAGGTGCACCTGGGCTATTAGACAGGCTAAGGCCAAATATTATCAAACCACCCTCGCATCCACTGGGAGTTCAGCTCATGTGTTCTGGGACAATATGAAAGAGCTCAATGGGAAGACCCGCTCCCCCCACCATCCCAGCTTTCCATCGACGGTACGTCACTACTGATCTCCATTACTGATTGCCTCAATATGGCCTTCTCAGACCTAAGCTCTGTCCTCTTCAACTACTTTTTGACCCAATCCCTGCCTCTACCCCCTGTCCTGATCACCCCTTTCTACTTGCGCCATATCCCTCCATGAAGCCAGGCCACATCTGCAAAAAGCCTAACTAGCAGCAACCCAAGCTGTGATCCCTAGACTCCAGGATCCTCCACTTAGTTTTGGATGTTATCCTAGCCCCCTTACTGACCTGTTAAACCAATCCCTTTGTCTCAGTCAGTTTCCCAGAGCATGGAAAACAGCAGAAATCACCCCAATCCAAGAGTGGAGATCGGACCGCACCTAACAACTACAGGCTGATCTCCATTCTCCCCTGCTCTCTAAAGCACAAGGAAAAATAGTGTCCATTCAACTCTCTGAGTACCTGGCCAAATATGGCATAATGTGCCCTGAACAACATGGATTCCGCCCAGGACACAGTACCACAACACCCCTCCTGGAGTTCTCTCAACACCTCTACTCTGCTCTCAACTCTAGCAACGTTGCTGGTGCAGTGTTCATTGACCTCTCAAGGCCTTTGACACTGTTTGTCACCCCTCCTGCTCGACTCTCTCCACCAACTTGGCTTCTGCTGGCCCTTGCCTGGTTCTCCAGCTACCTCTACCAGATCCCAGCATGTGAAGATAATCGGCTCCCTGTCCAATACCCGGCCCGTTCGCTCCGGGTCTCCCAGGGTTCCATCTTGGGCCCCGTACTTTTCAACCTCTTCTCAACACTCTATCCAGCTCCTGCTCAGGCAAAATGCTCCTCTATTCTGACAATGCGGTCCTCTTTGCCTCCCACCCTGACCCTGCCTCACTCCAGGAATCCTTTCAGCATACATTCAACCAAGCCAAAGTGGTTCCTTGACCACTGACTGGTCATTAATCTCAAGAAGACCAAATCGATGTTCTTTCCCATCACCAGAACAAGGCCAAAATGCCCCCCTCTTCATTCTCCCAGTATTCTACACCCTCTTGAGCTGGTGTCCTCTACAAATGCCTGGGTGGCCGACCCGTCAAGCGCGGTGGTTGGAATTCTGCTTGCGGCAGCTGGCAACGGGTTCGGGAACAGACTTGGGTTGTCAGAGGGCTGGCGGGGAGAAGGATTGAGCATCCATGGACTGCTGTCCTTCTCTGGGAGGGAGGGGGGTAGTACGCCTGGCTGCGGCTCCCCAGCGGAGACTGGATTCACCGCGAATGTGCCCACGCCAGCAAAGTCTTTGGGCGGGATGGATGCTGGGCATCATTGCACGTCCCCACCCTGCTTACAGGGGAGAAAACACCACAGGATTGCCTTCATGGCGCCCTTCCCTCTAAGTCCCAATTAGCCTCTGGTTCCAGTGTTCCCCCAACCAGATATTTGTAGTGTGGGGCTGGTGGGAAAGCAGCTCCGTAACCCCACCCTCTGGGGGTAAGCCAGAGGTGACAGTGGAGAACCTGGTGATTGCCCGGTGAGACCCGAGGTAGGGGGCAAGAGGGACCATGACTAAGGGCTGAAATTACTAGTGATCCAAGGCAACAAAAAGCATAATAAATTAAAAAAAATGCCTGGGTGTCACCTTTGACTCGGCTCTCACCTTCCACACCACATCAATACCCTGTCCTCAGCTATAAATTCTCAGCTAGGCCTTCTTTATCGACATAGAGATTGCCTCCCCAAGCTGTCCTTCAGCAGGCCATCACCTCCTCCCTCCTGTCATTCATGGACTATGGCCAACCCATCTACGCTGCAGCAGACAACACCGCTCGACCAAAATCCAAATCTTGATCAACAAGGCCTGCAGGCTCCTGACCGGCACATTGAGCCGCACACACACTTGCCTGCTCTGCTCCTCCATCAACCTGCTCACCTTTGAGGAGTGCCTGCGCTACCAAACCTGCTTACTTGCCAAAAATCACCTAGGGCTCCCCTCGGGAGTCGCCACATCCCTGTGGCTCGCATCCCAATCTGTTGCCAACCATAGCTCAGTTAAGGCCACCTTTCAGGTGCCAAGAACCAAGATCTCCTTAGCCCAAAGGTCCTTCCATTATCGAGCCCCCACATGGTTCAACTCCCTCCTGCCCTACATCACAGATAATACCAAAATTGTTCCTTCAAAGTCACTCTCCAGAACCACCTCTTTGACACTTGTAGCTGTAATTGCACCTAATTAATACAATGGTGGGTCCTCATGTCTGACCCACAGTATTGACAACTCTCTGGACTGCCACCCCCTCCCACCCACTTCCTCCTAACCTCCTCATTCCCAGGTATTTTTCACCGGTACGTCCAGGGCTGACCAACATATAATTGTAATATTTTACTTGGTTGTAACATTTGTAAGCAACCTATTCTGTAAACCACTTTTGTGAATGTGTTCTTTATGTTTATTGTACTGCACCTGTAATGTTATTCTGTTGTACCTCACACTGTAACCCTGTCTACCCTCCTGTGACAAGGTGCCTTTGTAAATGAGTCCATGACTCAAGGTTGTAAATCCGACTTTCTAAAATAAATAAATTAATTAATTAAGGATAATATATATAGAACATTTGAAACTCCTCAGACTACATTTTTATTTATTTATTTATTTAGAAAGGTTTCACAAAAGGCATACTGAGCTACAATAGATTGTTTCAGATGCATCCTGGGGAAAGGGGACAAGGGAATACAATTTTGAATACAAGATCCAAATGAAAAATACACATAGACTAAGTCCATACATACCACCAATAATTTTAAAGCTATACCAAACATTTTTGTGGAATAGGCAGGCAGCACTTGCCATTCAGAATATAGTCTATATACATATACGCATTATACATATACACATGTTTTTAAGTTGAACCAGCATAACAGTCTGTGGTGATTTGCATATGCAGCCCATGATGCTTTGCACTGTGTAGGCATGTGTGATTTTGTATTTTCTTGAAACTTAACTTCCCAACAAATGCCCTTTGGGGTAACTTTGCCTCAGTGTTTGCACACAGAGGTTCTTTGTCTTTATATAGTTTTTTATTTTAATGGGTTCACCACAACATAACCCAGACAAACCGTCTTAGGGTAGCTGGTTCATTCCACTGGGTGTCAAACAGACGAGGCATACTGATGAGTCCTGGTAGGACCTTTGCAAACTGTGTGAGAGGCCTTTCGCACCATGCAATTCTGCTTAAAGTTGAACCAGCATAACATTCTGTGGTGATTTGCATATGCAGCCCATGATGCTTTGCATTGTGTGGGCATGTGTGATTTTGTATTTTCTTGAAACTTGGCTTCCCAGACAAATGCCCTTTGGGGTAACCCTTGCCTCAGTGTTTATCTAGAGGTTCTTTATTTTAAGCATATACACACACACACACACACACTTACTTTTATACTCATGTGAGTATAAAAATGTATCTGTGATTAAATGCTTTGTGCATATGTGTGTGTATATATATATATATATATATATATAAATATGCACAAAGCATTTCAACACAGATACATTTTGCTTTTTAGCACTTGGGATAGTAAGTAGCAGTGTCAGTGGCTCAGCAGGTTGCACACTCACCTCTGAGGCTGGAAGATCAGAAGGCTGTGGTTCTATCTCCACATCAGGCACTTGGGTTAAATCCCAGTACTAACACTGAATTCAGGGCTCCCAGATCTACAGGATACTTATATTTTACAAGGATTTGGAGTCATCTACAGGAAATTCTTCCCATAGATTTGCATTGGTTATACAGGAAAACAGAGCTAATTCTGCTTCCATAGGAAATAATGTAGAACACAGGAAAATTGCCTTGGAGTTACAAGGAAAATGCCAAATCAATCTGGGAGCACTACACTGTAGTGCAGCATGAGGTGGGTGCTGCACTCCCGAAGTGCAGTCATTCAGATGAGATGTTAAACCAAGGTCCTGTCTGCCTGTTCTACCAACATACAAACATACAAAGTTTGCCAGCAGAGAAAGGCCTAATGGTCTATCATGTCTGCTTGATTGTGCAGCTAGCCCCTTGTTCTGCAGCTGCATCCCTCCCTCCCTCCCCCACTTGAGCCCTCCCTCTCGCCCTGTCACAGCCCCTTTTGAAGCAGCCCACTGTTCTACTGGATACCACTTCCACTGGTAATGCGTTCAACCCAGCCACCACCCTCTCTGTAAAAAGTGTCTTTTATCTCCTCCTGAACCTTCCTCCTCCAGTCTCATATCATGGCCCTGGGTATCCTCTCCTCCCTTACTTTGAAAAGACCACCCGTTCCTGTCTTGTTTATTCCTTTCATGTACTTGAAAGTTTCAATCATATCCCCTGTCTCTCCTCTCCTCCAGTGAGTACATGTTCAACTCCCTCCGCCTACTCTTGTATGGTAAGTCCATCAGACCATGGATCATTGTCACCCTGCGCTGCACCCCTCCAATAACTTAATGTCCCTCCTCAGATACAGGCGCCAATACTGCATGCAGTACTCCAGGTGTGGTCTAACCAGTGATCTATACAATGGCAGAATCACCTCCCCTCCTTGAGGATATACCCCTTGCAATACAACCCAGCATTTTGTTGGCCTTTGCAGCTGTCTTTCTACATTGTGCTGAGTTGTTCATTGATCCCGTAATGAGCACCTCCAGATCCTTCTCCTCCTCTGTCACAGCTAGCTGCACTCCCCCAGCTGGTAACTTCTCCTGGGTTTTCACCCAAAAATGCAACACCTTGCACTTTTTGGCACTGAACCAGTTGCCAGGTGTCCAACTAGGTTTCCAGTTTTCCAGATCATCCTGCAACCCCTGACATCCCCCTAGGTTGTCCACCACCACTCCCATCTTGGTGCCATCAGCAAACAGACTGCTCTTGCTCTTGATGTCCAATAATATGTCTGCAATGAATATCCCAAATGACACTGGTCCCATCACTGAGCCCTGGAACACTGCTTATCACTGCCCTTGGGGATGAGAGCTCACCCACCACCACCCTCTGTTGCCTTCCTGAAGCCAGTTCACTACCCATCTCACCAACTTCGCTCCCACTCCTGTGCCTTCTAACTACATCCTAACCTTATTTATGCCTTACTGAAGTCCAGGTACAGGACATCCATTGCATGGCCCTCATCCAATTGTCTAGTTACCCAGTCATAATAATCCACCAGGTTGATTTGGCAGGATCTGCTACTGGCAAAGCCATACTGTCTGCTGTCCTGCAGCCCATTGGCCTCCAGGAGGGACACCAGCCTCCTTCAGGATAGTCTCCATTAGCTACCCACGATGGATGTGAGGCTCACCAGTCTGTAGTTCCCCTGATCATCCTTGGGGCCGCTCTCATGGAGGGGCACCACTTGATAAATCCTCCAATCCTGAGGTACACACCCTCAGTGTAGTGAGGCATTGAATAGGTCTGCCAAAGGCCCCTCCGGGACTTCTGCCAGCTCCTTCAGTACCCTGGGGTGAATACCATCTGGCCCTGGCTCCTTGTCCACCCTCAATGCCCTCAAGCCCTCCAGAAACCTGCCCTCCATGATTTCTCCATCTATCACCTCCTCCTTTCGTTCCTGCCTCCCACTCCCTTGGGTATCACCCCTTCTCTTTAGTAAATGCCGAGCAGACATAGTCATTTAGTGCTTCTGCCTTTCACCCTCTACTTCCACCCATCCCCTCCTTCCTAATCCTTACTGTATGGTCCTTACAGCTCCTTTTCTCCCTGATGTACCTGAAGAAGTCCTTTCCCCTTCTTAATGCCCTGTGCCAGCCTGAGCTCCTTAGATACCTTGGCTGCCCTTATTGCCCTTGTCACCTCCTTTGATTCCTTCAGGTACTCCTCCTGTTCTCCTCCCTCCTGTTTTTATGTACCTCCTAAAGGCTGCTCTTTTCAACCTTACCTTTTCCATGACCTCCTTGCTCACCCAACTAGGTTTCTTTGCCTAGCCTTCTTACTCTGGGCCTTGCTGCAGGTTCTGGAAGCCTCCACTATCCCCAGCTTTATGATCTCCCACCTCTAATTGGTTCCCATACTAGGTTGAGATTTTGGCCAGGTAACCTTTTACTACTTCCCCCATCCTCATGAGTTGGCCCTCCTGAAGTCCAGCACCCTTGTACCAGATTCCACTCCTTCCTTACCCATATACAACGTGGAACCATAATGAGTGGTGGTCACCTCGCCAGCTGTTCTTTCACCCTCAGTTCCCTTACAAACTCCCATTTGCCAGCACAAGGTCAAGGGTATTCCCTAACCTAGTTGGTTCACTGACCATTTCCATCCAGAAGCTGTCCTCGAAGGCATCCAGCAGTACCTGCTCCTTCTATTCTTGGTGGTTGGGGTACTCCAATCCACCCTGGCAGGTTGAAGTCCTCACGGTCACCACACTTCCCTTCTGCAGGTCTTCCTGATCTGTCCCACTTGTTCCTTGTCTAACTACTCTGTCTGAGAGGGTGGCCTGTACACCATTCCCATCCTGAGAATCCTATTTCTTGGGAATCCTGATTTGCATCCATAGTGACTCCATTATCCTCCTCCAGTACACTTCAGTCCTTCCTCACATATAGTGCCACCCCTTTTCATTTGCTTTATCCCTACAGAATATCCTGTACCCGGATACCTACAGGTCCCAGTCACTGTATTGGGTGGCCCATGTTTCAATGATGGCTGCCATATCCACCTCCCCTCTGCACATGAGAGTCTGTAGCTCTGCAGTCTTCTTCCCAAGGCTGCTAGCATTCAGTGACCACCTTCCACCTCTTCACCACCCTCCTGCCCTTCTTTGGTAGCATCACCACTAGTAATGCTAGTAAAGGAGGGTGGGGAGGAGAAGGGAGGAAGGTTCTATAGATGTTTAGGTGTACGCTAAAGATCCCATGGCACTTCTCAAAAGAGTAGGAGAATCTCCCTGTGCCCTGGCAAAATTTCCCATTCACTAAAAAATACCACCAACATTTTAATCTGGTTCAATTTCAGTTGGTTACCATCTGTATCCCCCACCTGTCAACCCTGAAAGGGACTTCTAGTCCTAGTGGGCCTATCCGGTCAACAAAATTCAATAAATAAATAAGTGAGAAACCTTGTCAGAATAGGGGATGAGAGAGTGGGAGATGGTTGGAGATTAGGTGAGCCTCTCACCACTCCAGAATGCACACCCTGCAAGGGATTAGCAGGGGATATGGGGGTGGTGAGGGATAAAATGGGGAACAGAATATAGGCACAGAAGAGGTGGGTGTGGCTAACTTGAAGAAAGGTGGGGGAGGATTGGACAAAAAGGGATGGGAGGAGGTGGTATGCAATTGGGAAAGGGAAGAATTAAAGAGGAATGAAGAGGAAGGGGGTAAACAAGCCTTAACCCCAGGAGTGGAACACCAAGGTTATAAACACCACCTGATGTAAATCCAGCTAGTGCTATAGGCTATCAGCATGCCTAGGAGGGTTAGAAGTGGGTAGAGTAGTGGAAATAGAAGAGAGGGCAAGAGGGGTAATGAAGGAGAGTTGAGTCAGGTGCAACTGCAGGATGGGGAAATATAGTGTCAAAGAAGATAGGACAATGAACGAGTAGACAGGGCAGAACAGCTATCTAAGGGAGGGAGTTCCAAATGTTTAGAAAGTGATAGGAGAAGGCAGCTTTCCTGAAGTGGAAGTATAGGCAGGAGGTTGAGGGTCCTATAGGAGGAGTTGCGGAGGGAGTAGGTGGGGGTGAATACTGGGCACAATAGGCGTATTGGGGGAATGTATTGATGATGTACAAAATCATTAACAAGGAAGATCTAATGGAAGAATTAAACAAAATTTTAGAATGGAACAAAAAGTAAGGGGCATGAACAACAAATTAGGCCAAACAATTTTAAAACAAGCAATCGTAAGATTTATTACACACAAAGGACATTAAACATTTGCAATAATCTGCCTTCTGAAGTAATAAATAGCAGTCAGATTTTATGTCTGTGTGAGCCAAGCTCCGCAGACGTTATGCCATCACCGTTTGTATAAAAGCACTGTGGAAACATGTGACCGGACCGCTGTCTGGTGTGCTGCCACAGTTCTCCGGCATAGTTCCAGTTATTCTGTTTATGCAGCCCTTCCCTTCATGGGCTGCATAAATACACCCTTCCCAGCACACTACTTTTCCTTTCGCAGTGCAGAAGTGACATCTGCCATGTGCAACATGTCAGTGTTGACCTAAACTGTGCATGCGTGAGTATCGTATACATAATCATGTCAGCATTGCCATGTTGCGCATGGCTGACTTCCAGGACAAATTGTGCATGTGCAAGTATCACACATGTGCAATACTGTAATCACTTCAGTATTAGTTATGGCTGACTCGGTGTGGCGAGAGCACCACATATTCTTTTCAATGCTCTTGCCACTCCTAAAAGCTCTCCACAGCGATATCGGCTCTGACCAGAATTTGTTTTACATGTCATTGGGTCATGTATGTGATGGGACTACACAGTTTCCAGACCATACAAACATACAAATGTGCCAGCAGAAACAGACCTCCTGGTCTATCAACGTCTGCTCAAGTGTGCAGCCAATGACCCTAAGTTGCAGCTGCCCCACCCCTCTCCTTTTGTCCACCTCGACGTTCTCACCTCACCCACCTGTACTCTCCCTGTTCTTTGTCACATGCCCTTTTAAAGCTACCCACAGTTTTGCATAATATCACCTTCTCTGGTAAGGTGTTCCCTTGCACACCACTCTCTCTGTGAAGTAATGTCCTCATCTCCTCTCAAATCTTCCCCTTTATTCTTAGCCCATGCCCTCTAGTGCCCCTTCCTTCCTCAGTTTAATAACCCCATTGTCTCCATCCTTGTTGATCCCCTTCAGATACATGAAAGTTACGATCATGTCCTCCCTATCCCTCCTCTCTTCCATGGTGTACATATTCAGTTCCCCAGCCTGTTCTCATAGTCTCTCCCCTCCATTCCCTGTATCTTAATCATTGTCCTCTGCTGCACTTCCTCCAGTAGCTTGATATCCCACCTCAGGTATGGCCTCCAGAACTGCACACAGTACTCCAAGTGCAGCCTGACCAGTGACCTGTGGGGAGCAAGATCCTCCCTCCGCCTGGATGAGAACCCCTCACTATGCACCCCAGCATCTTGTTCACCTGCTGCTGCTTCCTGTTTGTACCTGGAGAATACGGCATAGTGCTGAGTGAAAGTGAAAATGCTGGTGGCAATCAGTAATAACAATGTGTTGTGATGAGAGCACAGGCTCTTCCTTTACATGTTGGCAGTGGGCTTAGGAGCAGGGAACTGTGAAGCTGGTTGGCTTAGTTTAAAACATTGTCCAGTTATTCTGTTCTCCAGTACGGTTGTCCGACTACTGTTTGTACTGGGAGACTTGCAAAAGTAAAACTGCCGCACGGAATTGGTAACAGTGTTCATGTGTGGCTCAGGAGCAGGGGACTCAGCAGGGTACTGTCAGTGTGAGTAGTGATTTTTGGTTTGGTTGTGGTTTTGTATGTGCTGGACCTTTATTCAGTAATGTTATACTAAGATAACATCACTGGTAAAGGTGAGAACTGACCAATCAGAGCCCAGGAGTCTTTCCTTGCCATTGTATAATTTATATTTTGAAAGTGCACTATCTAAGCCTTCAGCTATCCATGGGGATCAGATCACACACTGTTTGCTCAACCCTAGTTTCTCCTGCCTCACTTAGGTGAAAACAGTTTATTTTGTACTGCCTGTTCATAATGCCTAACTGAATGTACATATAACCTTTGTTGCTGCCAACCTCTGGGGACCTTCTAAACTACAACTTGCATCTGAATGAGGCAATTCAAGTGAAAATATTTAAAATGGACACTGTTTTAGTTTCATACATATTGCTGACTTTGGTTTACCTTCAGTTTATTCAGACTGGTGCTATGCTAATTTGTCATTATTTCAGCTGCATATTGCAGCCTCGATCATTCATGCATCTCAGCCCATCGCAGTCCTTAGAATTCTATGTTGTCCATACATTTACAGCCTTTGGCAGCAAAGGGTCACAGACTAATTAAAAACAATAATAAAACTTAGAAGAATAGGAACAGAAAAGACCAAGGGCCCAATAAGATTTCGGTGTGCTAATCCGGATTTGCACTGGCACCCCAGCCATCCCATATTTAGAAGCTCCCAGGAGTGCTAGCGCAATCCCACAGTGCCAAATGCTATAACACTGCTGCACCTATACAAATGAGGAGGTCCTCCCATGCAGATTGGTGCAGCAGTATCTTCAAAGGTTTGCAGTGACAGTAAGAGCTCTCAAAGTGGCACTATTTACTGCCACTGAAAACCACCTCACCAGGGTGCCCCCAAAGGTGGAGTGGCTATGCAGCAGCCACCCACCCCAATCACCCATCCTATTGATAGTAAGATATCCATGATGTCTAATGGCACCCCGCACTGCCCTATCACCCATTCCATTGTTAGTGAGATATCCCTGGTGTCTAGTGACACCCCATCCCCTCAAACACCCATTCTATTGATAGTGAGACAGTCCTAGTGTCTAGTGGCCCCGGAACACTCATTCCATTGATAGTGGGATATCGCTGGTGTCTAGTGGCACCTCCACCCCGAACACCTATTCCATTGATAGTGAGCTATCCCTAGTGTCTAGTGGCACCCCCAAACCCCCATTCCCTTGATGGTGAGATATTCCTAGTGTCTAGTGGCCCCCAAACACCTGTATCCTTGATAGTGATATATCCCTAGTGCTAGTGACACCCCATCCCTAAAACACACATTCCCTTGATAGTGAGATATCCTTGGTGTCTAGTGGCACCCCCACACCCACTCCCTTGATAGTGAGATATCCCTGATGTCTAGTGGCAACCCCAGTCATCTGTTTTCAATGCTACGTACGGTCTGGTGTCCAGTGGTTCCTCACCCACCCAATTACCTGTTGACCTAAGTGAAAGTAATCATTGGTGGCCCAGTGGCCACAAACCCACCCCACCTGCTCACATACCACCACCCATCACCCCCCACTAGTGTGTCTGGCAATGCCCATTGAATCCTGGTACAAACAGCACAGGCCTCCTCTCCCTTCTCAACCAGCTGCCACAATGGCTGTCAGTGGCAAGCGTAGAGTATAAATAGTTATGGTGGTGGTATGTGACAACGGATCACCAGTGATTATTTTCACTTATGTCAGTGGGTGATTGGAGGTAAACAGTTGTAAATGGGCAACCAGGGGTGAGGGGTGCCACTAGACACCAAGGAATAACTCACTACCAATGGAATGAGTGTTTGGTATTGCCACTAAACACTAAGGATATCTCACTATCAATGGCAGTCTGAACATCAAATGGATGTTTGCATCTGCTACTGTCTTTGTAACTCAAGTAGAACTCCAGGTGTACAGGGACAGTCCATACAGGTTTCCAGTCAAAAGCCTCGATCAGTTGGCTAGTAGACCCCTTTTTCTCATGACTAGGGATTCTGGGATATAGCAGTCTGCTTTGTATTGCCATATCCCAGTGCAGGGGTTAAGTTTGTTAAAAACAAACAAAAGTGGCCACTATCCTCACAGCACTCCAAAAATCATAGAGGACTGGGGACAAAAGATGCAGAAGGGGCCTGTTTATTGTCTTGAACATCAAGCCTCCTCACAAGTTGGTAATGGAGGTGTTACATCAGGTGTCCCACTTGAGTAGCTTCTGCAATCTCCCTGAGCTCAAATCCATGTGCTCCTGGCTTTTAGGATGCTGTGGGATATGGCCTCACCTCCACTGGCAACCTTACAGTTGTAAATGGGCAACCAGGGGGTGGGGTGCCACTAGACACCAGGGATAGCACACTGCCAATGGAATGAGTGTTTGGGGTTGCCATTAACCACATATATAGGTCCTTTGAATGGACAGGGCACCCATCCACAGGTGGATGGGAGTGGCATGTTCGTCGATCCAGCACAGGCTTCTATGTGTGCAAGAGGGGCCTCTACTCATGGGTGTGTAGTGCAATGTGGATAGGGACCTAAGCCATGTTACATGCTGCCACTTGAAACTTGTTAACTATTGCACTAGCTGTCAGATATTTTACCCAAGTTTTTAGCTGACATGATTTCAGAAAATGTTGCCGATCCTTAGGTTTTAGCTAAGTGACTTGAAAACATTTTCCAGGGTTTTAAAAGCTACGTGAACTTTTGACATCAAAGGTAGTGCTTTTATTTTTATGTTACCCAATACACCCAAGGGGATGACAAAGCTTTTGTTTGCCTAATTGGATTTTCTTTGTACTGTATGGATTACAAAGGCAAGGGACCAGACAGGCTGCATTTTCTGCCCTTGAACTTTTCTCACTCTGTTTGTAATGAGTCAGATTTTGCTGAGGATAGTACTTGCTCAGGTGGAACTAATTGCTTGCTGTCACAATATTAGAATGCCCTCCATTTATTTTATGAACACAGCAATTTTTCTACAGCAGATTCATTCAATTGATTCATAATGTGTTTTAAAGAGAACAGTGTTCTGGACTGTACATAAGTGCAGATGCAAATACTGTAGGGACTGAACGTTTAAAGTGTATTTTGCAATAACATTTTCAATGCAGGACTCAGCGGCATCATAAACATAAACCCCTGATTGACAGGACTATATCCTTACAAGGTATCACAGCAAAACATCACCGTTTAAAATGTTCACCTTAAAAGGTTGTACAATTGCTGCTATCACTCTCTGGCTCCATTGGTCATTCCAATTATAGTACCACTGCTCCAGGATATGTTTACCAGCCAAAGTGATCCAGGATCAGTTTCCAACTGTCTTGATCAGCATTCAGGTTACTGTGAGAATACTTTAGTTCAGGAACTACCCTTTGCTACTCTTGACTCCCTTTAGTAAGGATTTATTATTCTATCACCATGCTGCCATGAATCAGCACTTTGGTGAGGTTAAGGAGAATTAGGTATTCAGGACTCAAACCCAGATCTCCTGGTTCTCAGTCTTGTGCAATAAGTGCTATGTTATGCTGGTTGCAGTTTTGAGGTTAGACACATCTCTGACACAAACTAAACCAAGAACAGTACGACCCTTAAACTGATCCTTGATCAGTTTGGCTGTAAACGGATCCTTTTGAAAAATGGCTGCTGAGCTGGACAGGTCGTCTGCTAGAGCTCTGTAGCCTCTGGCTTTTTTCCTACAGAAAGCCCATTTGGGAGCTTGCAGATCTGCTTTTTGCTGTAGAATTTACAACATACTGTAGTGTTAAGGAGTATGATATTAATATATTTCACAAAGTTACAATAATTTAATATAGGATAACAATTATAGTTAGCAGTATAGTGAAGTAGAGTTAGGAGAATTGTTGTTTTATTTTTCAAGGTTAGGCTTCTGCAGTCATAACTTCTGGCCTTGTGTACTCCTTTTATCTGTGATGCCACTTTTATTTTGTGGTTTACCTTATGCAGAATAGGACTAAACATCTATAGGGAGAGTAAACAATTGGAAAATACCTAACCAGAGTTTTTTTTAGTTGTTTAACCAGGAGTAGCACTAAGCTGAAAGCTTTTTACAGGTGCGACCAGGGCACAGGGAAGTTAAAGAGGACAGGAGCTAATTTCTAGCTGGCAGCTGTTAATAAACTTCTTATTATCAGAAATTATATGCATTCCCTAAATTATCCATATTTAACCTGAACAAAAGTGCTTCAAAAACATTTTCCATTATTTTGTTTTCATGGGCAACACAGTCTGTTATAGTTCTCTTCATGGAACCAGTGATTTGGAGTTTTCACTATGTCACAGTTTGTGCACAGAACTCTAAGCATGATTCTCATGGGTCAGCAGCTCATAATTGAGCATTCTGTACACAAACCATGACATAGAAAACTCCAAATTACTGGTTCCATAAAGAGAACTGCAACAGATTGCTGCCCATAAAACAAAAAACTATGCAAAATACAGCTCTTCATGTCACTTTTATTCCAGTACAGTTAAACATGGATAATTTAAAGGAAGGCAATCATTTCTGAGAATACAAGTTTATAAACAAATGCCAGTTAGTACACATTTTCTGTCCCTTTAAGTGACTTGCTCAGGGTCACACAGTATACAAGTGGAAGTTGTGGGTTCAAACCCAGGTCTGGTCTGCTGGATGTCACCAGATTTACAGCTCAGAGCCTTAAACCATTGCACTATACTGCCTCAATCACCTGCAGCAATGCTGGTAAAGCTAGTGAAGTTGTGAAGCTATGAGTAGTAGATCCATCAGTGGAAGGCATCCAACAGGTGATCTAGTGCCTTATGGTGCATACCTGCTGTGGGTGCCTTTGTTAAATACCTTCCTGGGGCTCTGTGAGAGAGCACCCTCAGGTTAAAATTCCTTGGGTCACGACTGGACTTGCAAGCCAAGTGCCTTGGGTCTCTTGAGTTCTGTGCCCTGAGGGTAATTGTCTCTCCTTTTTGTGGCCCTAGTTGGGTCTAAAGTGAGTCAAGCATGCAGGCCAAGTTGAGAGCGATGCGCTACTACAAAGGCTGGTGGTGGTGAGAGAGCTGGTTGATTCAGAAAAGTTTCTTACTCTATTCCCTATTTAAACTGTCCTGGATTAAGTTTACAGTACCAGCAGAACTGATCCAGGATTAAGTTACGGTACTAGCAGACTTGATCTGGGATTAAGTTTACAGTACCAGCAGTATTTAAATTTTTTTATTCTGCCTGTAGAGCATTGAAAGCACAGGATGGATGCCTAACAGATACATTTGTCTTACCTTGCCTAGATCATTTCAACTGGTATACTGATCCTTGATCAGATCTGCTGTACTGTAACCTTAATCCTGAATCAGTTCTGATGGTACTGTAAACTTAATCCTGGATCAGTTCTGCTAGTACTTGAACTTAATCCTGGGTCTGTTCTGCTGATACTGTAAACTCAATCCGGATCAGTTCTGCTGGCACTGTAAACTCAGTTCTGGATCAGTTCTGCTGGTACTGTAAACTTAATCCAGGATCAGTTCTGCTGGTACTGTAAACTGGTCCTGGATCAGGTATGCTGGTAAACTGATTTTAGATCAGCTCTGCTTGTAAACTGATCTTGGATCAGTTCTGCTAATAGTCTAATACAGGATTATTTTAACTGGTAAATAAATCCTGGATCTGTTCTGCTGGTAAACTGATCCTAGATCAGTTCTCCATGTAAAATTAATTTTGACCAGTTCTGCTAGTAAACTAATACAGGATTATGTTAACGATAAATAAGCCTGGATCAGTTCTGATGGTAAACTGATCCTAGGTCATTTTGCTGGTAAACTGAATTTGGATCTGTTTTGCTAGTATACTAATACTGGAATATTTTATCTAGTAAATAAATCCCAGATCAGTTCTGCTGGTTGATCCACGACGCTGCATCAACAATTTCATGTTGGCCTTCGTTACCCTGACACCACTACATCAACCACAGTTGCAGTAGGAAACATGCAGGCATGTGCAATCTTCCTGTTTTGCAGGGGGCTGTGCCCCACCCCTCTTTTGGATTCTCAATTCCAAGATGGAGTTGAGTCAAGGATGGGGTGCAAGACCTTGGGGAAGGGTACCGGGGTCTGAGGCAGACTTTGCAGTGATGTGGCGATGTTGTCGGTATTGACCACATCTCTGTAAAGTTGTCACTGTAACAACAGTATACCCTGCTGTTAACCTTACCCTGGATCAATTTGTTGATAAACCGATCGTGGATCAGTTCTGCTGGTAAAATGATACAGGATTATTTCAACTGGTAAATGGATCCTGGATCAGTCTGGCCAGTAAACTGATCTTAGAGCAGTTGTTAGGGCCACTCTACCTGTGTTTAATTTCTGCTTCAGAATAAGCTGTTTCAGCTGCTAACTATGACTGATGCCTGTTCCTGAACTAGAAGTCTTGCTTCAGAGCTACTGTTCCTGCAGTGGAAATGTCAGCATTTACAGTATATACTTACAAACATATGAATGTAGGCAAGAAAGAAGACCACCAACCCATCAGGTGCTTTCCCCACTAGCTCAACAGAAAAATGTATTTTCTTCAAAGTATTTATCTAGTTTAAAAGCATCAGTTTTGGTACTTTCCTCAAGCCCCAACAGCAGCTTACCTCCAAAAGCGTCAAAGTCCACTTCTTACAATTTTTATAGCCTGTGTAACTAGGAGGAAGGGCGTAAATCCTTGGTCAGAGGAGCCAGCTGCCCAATCCTTCCTCTTCCCTGATTTGAGCATGTGATACCCCCTCACATTTTGTGATGTATTAGTTTGGAGGCGCTGCAACATGCTGTATTGATAGTAATGAGAGACAGACTATGTTATATTTTGAGGGCCACAAAAGTTAAATCAAAGCAGATCAACTAACACCTTTGATTTAACTCTGTGGCCTCTAAAACATAAAAAATTATATTTAAAAACAGATCCCATTACTATCAATATGCCACACCTCCACGCTGTCCAAACTAATACATCACAAAAACATGAGACTGTGGGGATAGTACCTGCTCAAATCTGAGAACAGAAAGGATGGATCAGGCAGATGGCCCTTCAACCAAGGTTTTATGATCCCTTCCTCTTAGTTGTAGAGGCTATAAAAATTCTAAGAAGTTGATTTTTGAAGTCCTTTAGAAGTAAACTGTCGCTGGGGAGCTTAAAGAGATATTCAAAATGAGTACAATCAGTGCTCTTTAAGTTTGAAAGTAGATGCACTGTTTACTGATACCACCTGTTCTTCTGAATAGTTCTCTTGGCTCTTCTTCTTTTCAATGAAATTTAATGCCCCATGTCCTCTCATAGTGCTGCCTCCCCCCACCCCCACTTGCCCTTGTGTGAAAAAACGTGAAAGATACTGAGTTATGCTCACTTTGGGAAAGACTGGAGGTATTATAGAATAGATAAGGCATACAGCACAGCTCAGTGGTAATGGTGTTTAAATACCAGTCGACTGGAAGACAGCCCTGCTGTTCAGTATTTTCATTAATGACTTGGAGGTGGGGGTTGCTACAAGTAAGGTAATAACATTTGCTGGTGATGCAAGTTCAAGCCATTGGTAAACTCAGAAAGAAGATGATTATCGGCAAAGGGACATGAACAAACTGGGGAGTGAGTGACAGAGTGGCACTATAGGTATAATGTAATGAAGATAAATACTGTACAAATTTTTCCACCATGACTCACAGTATTTAAAGAGTCCCTAATATTTCAGAGGCAACTTTGGAGAATCGTCCTTTTTATACACAATTCAATTTCAGTTAAGCAAAAAGGCATGACAGGATCTGCTTTGTGCTGCAATGACTGCACCCTTCAGATGGGTTAAAGCACAAGGCCAAAGGTAGAGTGCTGCCACTACCCAAGAAGTGATGTCTTCCCAACACAAAGCATGCCCCATAGTGCTTTATTGCGATTATGAAATGCATCCATTCAGATTAGTAAAGAAACAATTTTGTTATTTTAATTTAAAATTGAAAATGAGAACAAAGTAAAAGAAGATAGAAAAAGTAGTCTTACTGAGCCATTGTAATTTTACTGTTTGGTCAACAGATGGTAGATATCACGTTATTTGAACTACAAGCACAACAATTCAGGTCCATTGATGCAGCTGGTATGTTGCCTGCAGCTGGTACAGAGTGCTGTGACCAGGATGGTAGCAGGTGTATCATACAGGAATCACATTTACACTTGTGCTGCAGCACCTACACTAGCATAGGACCATAGACAATGACAGCAGAAAAAAAAAACATAGATCCATCTAGTCTGCCCAAGTTCCTAAATCCCTGCAATCATTCTTGGAACCTAATGTTACCCCAGGGTACTAACCCTCCTGGACCTTCCTATTTTCTTCTCTGGTCCTGTTGGCCCAGGTCACCACTATTCCTTTCATTCCATCCCAGGCCTGTTTAAACCCCTTACTGTGCTCGCTCCCACCACCTCAGCTAGCAGACTGTTCTAGGGCTCCACCACCATTTCTGTAAGAAATATGGTACTTCCTCGCATCTCTCCTGAACTGTCTGCCAACTTCCTCATGACCTCATGACCGTGAGTTGGTACTCAGGCTAAATAATTTCCCACAGCTCACTTTATTAATTCCTTTGAGGAATCTGAAGGTCTCGATCATATCGGCCCTCTGCTTTCTGGTTTCCAATGAGTGCAAATTTAGTACCCTGAGGTGCCCTTATAGGATTTACCCTGTTGTCCCAAAATCATTGTGGTCACTCTGCATTGTACTGTCTCTAACCTATCCTTGTCTTTTATGAGGTAAGGCTCCAGAACTGGGCACAGTACTCCAGATGAGACCTCATCAGGGCTCTGTAGAGGGTAGTAATACCTCTTTTCTCCTACTATCAGTTCCCTTGCAATGCATCCCAGCATCCTGTTGGCCTTACTATTGGCCTTGTTGCACTGGCTAGTTTGTTTAAGGGGATTAATGGTAACTCCTAGGTCCTGTTCCTTGTTTGTAGAGATAAGTCTCTCAGCCCCCATCCAGTACTCCGTCATGGGGTTCTTTTTCCATAGGTGGATTGCCTTGCTTTTTGCATTGAATTTTAACTGCCAGACCTTTGACCACCCCATAGATCCTTCTGCATATTCCTTATTCCTTCTTCACTATCTACCCTCCACATAGTTTTGTGTCATCTGCAAATAGTCACAACTTGTCCTGGATTCCTTCACCAGTGTCACTAATGAACATGTTGAAGAGGACTGGCTCTAGGTCCAATCCTTGTGGAACCCCACTCATTACCTCCTTCCCTTCTAATTTGGCCCCATTGACCACCACCCTCTGTCGCCTTCCTGCTAACCAGTTTAGCCACCCAACTCATTAGAATTTTAGCTGTACCCAGGTCTTCCATTTTTTTCAGCAACTTGTATGGTACTGAATGGCGAACTTTACTAAAGTCAAAGTACAACAAGTCCACGTGTGGCCCTGTCTCTGTTTCTTAGCTCATGATCAAAGAGACTATCAGGTTGGTCTGATAAGACTTTCCTATGACAAAACTGTGTTGTTTATCATCCTGGACTCTGTTGCTCTTCAGGTATTCTACAAGGTCTTATTTAGACAAGGATTTCATCAGCTTCCACATGATAGAGGTCAGGCTAACAGGCCCATAATTCCACAGTTGCTCCATGCCCCCGCCATGTAGTGGCACCACATCTGCTAACATCCAATCTGCTGGGACTTCCCAGTCCTGAGTGAGCTGTTGAACAGCTCAGCCAGTGGATCAGCCAGTTCAGTTGCTAACTCCCTCAGTATCCTCAGGTGCAACCCATCTGGACCTGGGGCTTTGTAAACTCAAGGGCTGCCAGCTTCTTCAGGACTGGAGATGCAGTATAAATTCACTGGTGAATTTGTTGCTAAAATGGGCACAATTCACCTCCACATGCTCTCTGAAGTTTTCCCCAAACTCAGAAAATCCAAAATGGCAAGAGTTCCACTGCAAAATTCAGAATTTTGCCCGCAAAGGCAGAATTTTGCCCGTGAAAACAGAGTTTCAGCAAATTCCACAATTTGTGGGTAATATTCCGCACTTCACAGTGGAATTCCCCACTTCCTCACAGAAACCTCACCATGTAGAATTTGTGCAATTCACGCGAATTCATGGATTAAGCCATGGGAGCGAAGTAGTCATGCAGCACATCTCTATTCAGGATTCTTTCCCTAGTGAACACTGGCGGGCTCATTTCGGGATTCACTTTGAGGCCGTTTTGATGCTGCTCTCAGGCAGGGGCCCACCTTCTTTCTTAGTGAAGACTGAGAAAAATAGTCATTCAGAATGGCTGCCTTTGCCCATCCTCTATTATCACCTACCCCATTCACCAACCATGCGATTCCTCCCCATTTTTGACTTTTGGTAATATATCTAAAACCTGTTTTTCCATTCTTCACCCCTCCACAATGTGCAGTTCTGTGTCTGCTTTTGCCTCCCTGTTGGTCCTCTGGCCTCCCTGGCTTTCTGAAGATATTCCTCCCATTCTACCTCTCCTTGTTTGCTCTTGCATTTATAAAGGCCCTCTTTTTGGCCCTGACCACTTTCCTGACTTGGGTGAAGCCCATGGCTATTTCTTCTACCTATTTTTCTTTATCACTGCTTTTTGTATGTCTTCGATGCCTCAAGGAGGCTCCCTTGATTGTCTTCACTTCTCCTCTACTGTGCCTATGCCCCACCTCTGTAACTTCTCTCCGTCCAGTTCCCTCATCTTATCCAAGTCCGCTCTTCTAAAGTCAAGGACTTGGTTTTCAAATACAACTTACCAGCCCCTAGGTACTGATTAGGTGGTGTACCACCGTCACAATTGCTTGTAAACATACAAAGTCCCCATAGTTCGAGCCTTACTTATCTTAAAGATTTCTTGACTTTATGTGCTCCCGTTGACTTGCTCCGTTCCTCTAAGGAGTTGCTGTTAGCTGCCTGAGATCCTGTCTTAAATGCTCTTAAAATCGAGACTTTCTCAGTGATGGTGCCCAAATTTAGAACTCTCTCCCATACCATCTGAGCATTCCCCCCTCAATGGAGGCATTTGAGCGTGGCCTGAAGAGTCATGTTTTTGAACTTGCATTCAACTCAGATGTTTAATCAGGTTTGACTTGTACCTCAGAATATATTCAAAATGTATTTATTATTAAATGTGCTGTTTTATTATTTTATTTGACTGCTGTATGCTAAGCATCCTGAGCCCTTGGGATAGGGTGCTGTACAAAGAAAATTGTCTTGCCATGTCTAGCTATGTCTGCATAATGTAAACAAGGGGTGAGGTCACAGATCTTTTACCAGTGTTGTGCTGGTGATAACAGTATTGGCTTCTGAGCTCCTCAGCCAATCAGTTCTAGGTTTTTGTACCCCTTCATAATTCCTTATATTTTGCATTTTGTCTTCCATTTTCAATATAGCTATGCACATTAATGAAACAGAATCCTGTTGCCTAGACTTCATATGCTATGGCTCCTGTCTACACCTGATGCCACAGTCTTCTGCTTGTGACATCACAGTCTGTTGCTCTGCATATGATTATGATGTCGGGGTAGACAAGTAGCCAGAGCAGATGATGACTGGAAGACAGTGATCATATTTGCATTTTAATATGCCCAGGTGTAAAGAAAAAATGAAAGCAAAATACAGAGTAAATATAAAGCTGCAGTGCATATTTACTGAGAAAGCGTTTGACCAATACCTTTTTATTCTGTTTTAGAGTGCCTTTGCTTTGCTCTTTGTCTAACTAAGTACCCTTTTCACAATTTGACTCGGCTTCATTTATTTTGTTTTGTTTTATTTCTACATTTCAAATAATTTAAAAAGCACACATTTAATATGACTATCCTTCAGGTTTCCCATCGTTATTCTAAGCTGTTTTGAACACCCATTGCTTGTGACAATGGTGAGTGTGATGATGCAGCCAACACTGCTCACTAACATTATAGAACAATAAGTGCTCCAAAACAGTGGAGGAGATTAAAAAAAAATGAGGATAGCACAATGAAAAAGTGTTCCATCTATTTTTCAAATGTAAAAAACTATATTACGGCAGATGCAAAGCAGTTAGAAAAGGAGGCATCTTACAAGGCGGAGGACAAGGAATCTCTAAAATAGATTAAAAGGTACAGGCCAGAATTTTCACTGTAACAAGCACTGCTGCTTTATGTACAAACTGAAATGTGTGTATACTGTATATTATGTTTTTTTTCAAAGTGTTTGCAGAACATCAGTAGCTTTTAATGCAGCACTATCTGTTAGTCATCATGTTATTTTTAGGGCTGCAGTGGACAGAGTCCAGCAGACCTCTTGCTTTCAAAAGGACTCCACATTCCTTGCATTCTTTTTGACTGAACAACATGTTGGAGTTGTACCACAGTCATCTCCACTTCTGTGGAGCACTCAGCAAAAAAAAAAATGGCAGTCCTGATAGGGACACTGGGATATTGGGCATCCCAGTCCCATTCTTATGCTTTGGGGGATATGGGCTGGTGGGTGCTGAGAGGGAGGGTGGGAGGCATATCTCTAATTTAAAACAAATAAACAGCAGTCATGACAGAACATGGCACACTCTGCTGTGTCCAAGATGGCCGCCTGGCTCTACTGCACATACGTGACTACTAGCACATGCATAGTAAAGTGTGGCAGCCATCTTGGACATGGTAGAGTGTTCCGTTCTACCATTTCTGCTGTTTGTTTGTTTGTATTTAATTAGAGATACCCCCTACTGACCCTCCTCTGAGCACCTCGAAGCATAACAGTGACACTTTGGGTGCCCAATCCCCAGTGTCGCCATCCCGTATCCTCGGGGTTTTTGTTTTGTTTTTAAACCCTGTAAACAGAAAAATGTCCATCAATGTTTTTGCAGCTGTTCCTGACCCCCCACTCGACTCTCCCACTAGCAGCCACCACCCCACCCCCTCAAGCCCTTACTTACCCATCTGAGGGTCCAATGCCATAATCCTCTCTGGACCCCAGGCGTGTCTTCACTCTTCAAAGTCGGACTGTGAACAAGAAACAGGTATGTGGTTCAATGTATTTCAACGGTGTTTTGAACCTAGTGACATAACTTGTCCATTTTTGCATATCTGTGGCCCAAATTTTCAACATGACTTCTTTGGGACCCTCCTCATGAACAATGGCACTTACATTATGCAAATCTGTCCCTAAAGGTGGTTTTGCAATCCCTGCACAAAATCTCTTTTCGGCAGGAGTTCAGAATTTTCACTGTCCTTGTTCATGAGGTGGGCTCATAAGAAGGCTATGTTGAAAATGTGATGTAAAAACATTAAAAACAACATAATTATGAGCCTACATTAAATTTTGCAAGCATGAGCTTGTAACTTTGGTAATGTTAAATAATTTTACCCCAAATTTACAACATAGCCATATCTTTACAGCACCCCAAGAATGTGACAGCTGTCATTTTTCAAATCCTGGCCAAATGTGTTTTTTTTTTACATCCCAAAAGCTGACTTTTGTGGTCCCCACGCCAAAATCACCTTTCGGTCAAGAATTGAAAATCTTCTCTGCCATTGTTCATGAGGTGGGGTCATAAGAAGGCTATGTTCTAAATTTGGTGTAAAATATTTAAAAGAAAAGTTATGAGGTTATATTTGAATTTTGCAAACACAGGCTCGTAAGTTTAGTAATATTCAATATTTTACCCCAAATTTTCAACATAGCCATTTCTTTACAACACCTCATGAATGTGACAGCTGTCATTTATCAATTCCTGCCCAAAATGTGTTTTCATCCTGAAAGTTGATTTCACAGTCCTCGCAAAATCACCTTTTGGGCAGGAGCTGAACATTTGCTTTGCCCTTCTTCATGCGGTAGGGTCATAACAAGGCTATGTTGAAAATTTGGTGTATAAATATTACAAAACAACAAATTTATGAACCTACATTGCACTTTGTTAGCACAGGCTTGTAACTTTGTAATTTTCAATATTTTACCCAAATTCCTCTGCTTCAGATCTTTCGCTATGGCCAGAGCTTGTCTAATAATGCATTCATTGCAAAATGTCTCAATATAAATTTTTCAATTTCATTTTCTTTCATTCTTGAACTGAAAAATGTGATGTTGCTGCCTTGCAATCCCCATCATGACAATATTAAATATCTTAGTGTGGTGCAGTGCTGTTTGCCATCAGAAACATGTGCTAGCATCACCAGTATACATCCATAGGATAAATCCAGTAATTACAGTCAAAGCGTCCCACCTCCAGAAGAGATTTTAAATACTGCAGAAGCGGTGAACATCTTCACTCAGCTGAGTCATTAATTACAAACAAAGTTACAAAAGCTGGTTTCAAATATCTGAGGAAATTAAAAATGATTATGAAGGCTGGCAGAGATAAATTTTGCTAAAAAAACTATATGATGAAAATCTTTGCCATCTAACAACACATACTACTACTTTAAGTCAGTGATACCACTAAAAGAGATTCTACTGGCCAGCTCAGTCCTCAGTGGATGTACTCCTCCTCTGCATGCGTGTTACAATTTATTTACCTAGAGTAACCCATCTGGTCACAATATTTCATTTTCAGTGGGGTCTTGCTTTGATGCATTTTTGGTCCATCTCCAGCTACTGTTTTACACTCTTTTCTTGGCTGGTACAGTATTTTGAGCCAGATGCTCTCCATGGAGGCAGACACTATCCCAGTAAGTACACGTCTTTATAACCAAACAGGGCTGGACAAGTTTTTCAAACAAATGAGGGTGAGGCACTCCATGCAGGGGTTGATTGCATGGTGGTAGGCAATTAAAGATATCAGTCTGGCTCCACCTTCAGTTTCTTCCATTTCTTTTTATCTCACCCAAACCTCATTACACCTCCCCACTATCAAGGGCACTGCATCCTGTCCACCCTTTACCCCGCCAGGACAACAAAAAGCCATACTAGCAGACTTCATAAGAGTTGTTGTTCAAATCAGTGTCTTATCCTGTCATCCCTAGATTATTAGAACGAAGCTCTGTTGCACTGCTAGAGCTCCATCTGTCAGAGCCAGAGGTTGGCCCAATTATATAAATCCAGGATGGCCCTGCAGTATTTGTTTAAAATATACAGTGACAGCCCAATCCTCTCAAATTCAATCAGTTTTGTCTTCTTAGTTCTTGTTCCGGGACCTACTTCAGCACCACAAGTGCTGCTGCCCATCTAAGGAGGAGCTTCATTGCACTGTCTAAGAACTCTAGTATAAAATCAACCAGCACACCACTGCAGGACCACCCAGTCACCCTCCCCCAACTTGAGGTCGGGCCTGCAGTGCAGTTCTGAGGCAGATGTTTGTGACAGGAAGATCCTGCTACTCTTGAGAACTGACCTTTCTTAAATCTGTTGCAACAGTTCCTCGATTGCTTAGCCTAATCTATCCTTTACAATTTCTAGTCCTTAGGTTGGCCACCTATGGGCCCCTCCCCTTTCTTGACTATGCTATAGTTTCCTCTTTAATTTTTATTTCCTCTCATATCCTTGTACAGGAGGTTATTGTGGTGACCTCCGAGCTCATGTAAAACAGCAGGCTGTGTTTATCATTGTTGGATTTAGGATGTAATAGCACTATGTCATAAAAATACCTTGATGTATATAACTTATGTGTATGAAACCTGTAAATGATGAAAATACCACAGCACTAGGTGTTTTTGATAAAGGTAAAAGTATTAGGTGACTGTATTATAGAAATTGTTACTGGGGTAGAAATATCAGAACCCCGTTGTGTTGTTAAATACATAAAAATTGCAGATTGTTTGAAAGCCCTCTTGGTATCATGCATTCCTGCTGTAAACTGAGCCAGTTGAAATGTCATGGTGATTTGCATATACATCCCATGATGCTTTGCATTTTGGGGTATGTGGGATGTGTTTCTTTGAAACTTGGCTTTATTGCCAGTGCCCTTTGGGGTAACCCTTGTGTGATGGTCTAGAGGTGGTCTGAGGCACTCTGCTCTAAAGGTGGTAAAGAGATGAGTGAGACACCAAGGTCCAAATATTGTGGATAAGATAACTGTTACCCAGACAAGGAGAGGCAGGAGTCGTCCTAGAGATTCAGTGCCCAGGATATTTATTTTGTACCACAGGTAGGGAGACACAGTCAAAGAGGAAGAGAAGTCACCCAAAATAATAGAGGCGGTAAATAAGACAGATACTTTATCTATGACTGCTAAAATTATTTCAACAAGAATAGAATAGATGCTGAGGCCTACTGCCACTCTAATTCTATAATTATTCTACAATTCTTATTCCTATCAATAAGCTTAGGCGAAGATCAGATGACATACACTACCCATAACAGTATTTGGTTTAGCTATAACTACACACTTCTACCAAAGTCCAGATGTTATGGGAGTCCAGAGGTTCTGACGTCTTGCACACCATTGGCCTACTAAGGGGAAACAAACCAAACAGTAGATGCTAACACAATTCCCAGCAGGGACCTTATAAAGGCCACTGGGTGGTGAGAGGTTTGTTAAACAGACCATATGATTCTTCGACAAAGCCCACTCTCCAAGGCTGCCAGAATAAAGAACCAGAGCAACTGGTTCCTGAAATAACCCACTAATGGGCTGTCAGATTCCAAACTGAAAACAAAAGGTTCCTGGCCAAAACCCACTTCCAGGGTCGCCAGGGCGAGGAGAAATCAGGACCTGCACGGCGAAGAATCCAATCGAGGACTACCACGACCTGACTGATGCTGCAGCACCCAAGGGCCAGCTAAACTCTGAAGGATCTTCTTGATAGGACCAGAAACCAGAAGAATTTTTAGAGATGATGGCTGATTCTGAATCTTGTCACAGAAACTAGAACAAAAACAAAAGAAATGGCGGACCGTCCCGTACTGGGCTTGACGGACTTGACTTCTGACGACCAGGAGCACGCGAACCAGGTTCTCAGGATGAGCACACTCTTCTGTGGAGGCGACCAAATCGGGACATCTGGAACAGGAACCAACGAAATGACACTGGCACGGCTGTCGTGATGTGCTTCAGCAGTGACACCTTGGAGCTGTGAAAACAAGAAACAGCGGGCACGACTTGTACGACTGGCGATGGACTCGACTTCTGCGGACGACACAGATGGAGGAGATGATCTTTTGGATGATCCCTTGGATGAAGAATGATGAGAAGGCGTCCTCTTCTGGGTAGAGACTGATTCTGAAGTCAGTATTACAGACCACACTATGGGACTGCAGTATGGTAGAAGATTGAGACTGTCCCCATACACTGGTAACAATGTAGCTGAAAGATGCACCTTCCTGCAATGCCAAGGGGACTGCAGAATGATCCGATAATTTGCGGGAAGGCAAATTATAAATTTAGGGTAATTATTACAGGTGGGGCAATTGTTCAGGTGCTTGGAGCAATAGTTCAGATGCTTAGGGCAATAGTTCAGATGTTAAGCAATAGTTCAGATAACCAGGGCAAATAACCACAATCCATATACAATACCGTCTTGGTGCTTCTTAGCAAGTTCATAGTCTTTCAAGTACTTCAGCAATATCAGTTGTATGAACAGTACAGTTGTTACAGTAGCTTTACAGTATTTGTGAACTGAGCACCCTTGGATGAACCCGTTTCACTGACTGTGGGGCCTTCCTGAATAGGATCTGGCTACCCTGAACATTTTGCTATGGATGCCTAACCCCTACACTGGGGTACCACTTGCCCTATATTAATTGCCTGGAACCTAAAGGCCTAAATGTCTTATTTGCTATGGGGCCTATATGCCCTACTTACTACCGCTAGGATGGATTTCCCTAATCCGCTAGGCTGGGGCTGCCCTTACTACCACTAGGCTGGCTGCCCTAATCCACTAGGCCAGGGCTGCCCTTACTACCACTAGGCTGGTTTGCCCTAATACACTAGGCCGGGGCCGCCCTTACTACCATTAGGCTGGCTTGCCCTAATACACTAGGCGGGGCTGACCTTACTACTACTAGGCTGGCTTGCCCTAACATCCCTAGGCTGGGGCTGCCCTTACTACTACTAGGCTGGCTTGCCTAATACACTCCCGGGGCACCCCTACTACCACTAGGCTGGCTTGCCTTATTACACTGGGCCGGAGCCTCCCTGTAACCCTGCTTTACCTGGGTCTAATGCCCTATATTTACCTCGGGCCTGATGCCCTACACTTGGCTGTGGGCCTACTAGCCCTTTCCAAACTGGGCCTGGTGCCCTATAGTGGGGCCAAATAGCCCTTTCAAAACTGGGCCCGATGCCCTAACAGAAATGGGCCTGGCTCCTCTAGACTGTGGGCCTAACTGCCCTCTTACAGCTGGGCCTGGTGCCCTAACAAAATGGGTCTGAATTGCCCTCTATACCATGGGCCTGGCACCCTCTTTGTATTGGGCCAAATAGCCCTTTCAAAACTGGGCCTGGTTTGCCCTTTAAATCTGTACAGTCCCAAAAGTGGCAGAGCCCCTTTAAATCGAAAGAGCTCTCTGAACCTGCTGCCACCATTCGGGAGGTCGCCTCCTTTAATCCCACCCCTTTATGAATATTTATAAGGCCTTGCACTGGCCTTGCATGCTAGCCACTCCTGTGGGTGTCGCTACCCCATCTCCTCCTAAATATTTAAATCCAGGGTCCTAGAGACCCGATGCCCCTCTTGGTGGCTCATCCGCCTTCCTTACGCCCTCCTCCGCTCCTTTTAAAAAAAACAAACAGTCACTTCTACACAGGCAGTCAGCACATAGAGTGCGCTGTCGCGCGACTCACCGCTCCTCAGGCTGCTGGAGGGCTGTTGCGTGGTCTCGGGAGGTGGGAGGGATGCTGGCAGTGGGAGGTAGCTCTACAGGCACTGCAGCGGGCAACAAGGGGCCTCAGAGGGCCGACCGAACATCGGCGATCAGCAGTCGCTTCAATGCCACCGACGGGGAACAGAAATTAAACTTTAAATATATGGAGGAGGGTTAAAATAATAAACGATGGGCTCTTAAGCCCAACGCAAGGCAAACGGATGTTTTACTTCTTCATGGTGCCCCGATGGCACCACCGACCGCAGAACAAAGCAGAGCAAGGAGTCTTCAGGCAGAAGAGATAGCACAGGAGCACAGCAAGCCCAGAGGACGGCTCAACACAAGGTAAGCCCTAAACTGTCCCTTGACTTCTGTGTCCTGTCTCCTCAACCACTGCCCAGGAACAACTGACCAACTGAAATATTTTTAAACTTAAACCTCCTGGGTTCTAGAGTGGCTGGGTGGAATGCTGTGCATGAGCAGCTCAGCACAGCATTCCATCCAGGCCATTGTTGCTGAAGCTACTGAATTCTACTTTTTTCACAGCATTTTAAGTGCACAGGGCACTTTCCTTTATTCATTACAGGGTTTTTATACTGTACAGGAGGGGAATCAACTACTGAGGGCCCCTTTTACCTATGCCCTGCAGTCTATACCTAAGGCAGGCATCCTGGGCACCTGTAAACCCCTAATCTTTTATTGAAGTTAATTTTCTGGGATGCCCCAACTTTGGGCATTACACTTCTTCAGTGCTTCTGCATTGAGGTTCTTTGTGTAACCCCTGCAAATGGGGGTTCTGAAAGCTTCCCGGGCTTGCCTAAATGCTCCACACCTGACTGGTGTTGCGTAAGGCCACTAAATGTGGGCGTTGTGAGTGCTTTAAAGCCTCCAGTACTGCCTCTTTAAGAGCTGCCTGCTGTAGATTTAAATGGTACAAATAGGGGACTGGGGTTTCCTGCTCAGATCCCACCGGGACTGCTGTCTGATCGCTCCATTTCTGCAGTCGCTAGGAGGCGCTGAGGGCCCCTCGAAAGGTGTAAACTATTTGCCTGAAATCATTTAGAGTGATAGGAAAATGCAGTTTTGTTTAACCTGCCTTTGTTGCAGATGGGACTCTGTGTGCTGTGCCCTCCATCTTGGACCAGGACCATTCGAGGGTCCAATAGGGGCGAGGGGTATCTAATCTGGAGTAAAGCAGCCAACAGAAACCAGGACTCTAGATGGAGCCGGCCAACCAATGGGGACAGCTTGTAATTCTGGGAAGTGGCATTCTGGGCTATGGCACCGTTTTTGCATCAATGAGGGCAATAATGAGTGACTGGCATCTGCAGCCCTCAATGGGATCAGGTGGCGCTCGAATAGAGACTTGCCCCAACTGCCAAGGGCAGAGATGCTGTGGCTGTGGTGAGGAAGGAGCCCTGGACTTCTGCCGTTAAGTCTTCGCGCTGAAGTGCATGTGTGGTGAAGGCCAATTTCTCGGGCGGCCTCGGTCACCGCTAGATTCGACTAAATCCGCAGGGCAGTGGTCAGAGGAGGCTGTGCAGGAGCACAGCTACCCACCAGGATCACCCTGTGGAGGACTGGAGAATCTGCTAAATCGCTGCCGTCTGTTAGGACAGTGAAGCTGTAGTGAGACCCCAGATAGCTGTGAGTTCAGTCGGGTCCTAGGAGCAGCTGCCTGGTATGATACCCTCTGTTGTTTTCCATATAAATGTGTGAGGAGGCCTTTGAGCTCAGGCTCAGCCCTGTGAGTGGTGAAAGAGTGGTTTTCTGCTGGAGTTGTAAGTACTGAATCAGGGTAGCTCCTGTTAAAGGTTACAAACAAAGGCAAAATCATCTGGTTGTATTGCTGACTGCACTAGTTGAGCTTTCTGGCTCCATCTGATCTGCTAAGGAATTAAATGCTCATTTGTGTCAGGGCCCCAACCAGCTGCATCGAGGAACTAGCCATTAGGGCTTGGGTACCCATAGACAGTAATTAATAAGTTAGGCCTGTGCACAGAGCCCTAGGTAGGCAAATATATATTTATAGTGGTAAGCCAATCACCCTGATTTCCGGTCCTTGTTATCTCCCTTAAATAAATCAGATCGCTTGTTTTGCAAAAGCACACTGGCTGGTTTGTGTTTTACTGGTGACATACTGCACAGTGAATATTTGATAACTGTACCTTACTTTCCAGGGGTCCCCAGAGTGAGCTGAGTGGTTCAAACCGGGGGTAAGTGTTCAGGGTAAGGACATTGTAATTAAACTGTGTGAGCCAGTAGTGGGAAGAACGGGGTTGCAGCAACCCAGAGGGCTGTGACCGAGTCAACCTTTGACTGTTCTAACCCCACCTCTGGGTGGAGGCACCCGTCAACGGATCTGGGCCCTCACCCTGTCACGGGGCTGAGGCAGGCAGGGTAGTAGCCCTAGGATAGTTCCCCTGGGGTTACATTTGTGTTCAGCTTTTTTTTTTTTTGAGCCCCCACCACCCTAGCAAAAGGCCCACATAGACGAAGCTGAATCTCAACTGAAAAGTTAGATCAGTAGATCAGGGAGTCAGTAGGTGCTGATAAGTGCAGAGGAAGGACATACATAGTATGTTGCTGCAAACTTATGTATTAAACAAGGAATATGCCATTTCTGAAGGTTATTTCCTATATTTTGAATAAGCAACACACAGAGATTGTGTGTTGAAACTGAAGTTCGTGTCTGGTCCATCTGTTATCCCACACCCTTCCACAGTGTTTACCACAAAGATAGTTGCTAGCTGTGGGTGAACAGACACTGGAGATCAACTCATTGGTAAGAACAGTAAATCATTAAAGGACATCGGATGATGTGGGTATGATCTGTAGCATTTGAATTTTTTTTTGACATGGTAAGCCCACTGGGCCTCCTTTTCAGGGGCAACCAGGGGTGAGGGGGATACAGATGGTAAGCAACTGAAATTGAACCAGATTAAACTGTTGGTGGTATTTTTTAGTGAATGTAGAGCTGTTGCAGTTCTTGGGAATTTTATTCCACCAAATATTTGAAGAATTCTGCAAGATAAATTTTGTAATTGGCCATGTTGTAAAGTTTTCATGTACAATTCCATATTTTGCTGACTTCACATGATATTCATTGAGTCCTCTTTCTTGAAGTATATGATCATGCCCCAAAAAAAAAGAAAGTGTCAGTAGAAAAGACCATTAGTCCATCCAGTCTTCCTGTTTTACCCCTTTCTACCCCTGGATCAAATGTCTAGTTAAGATTATTGCTCCCTCTCCCCTCCCCTTGTCCCCTGCCTTAGTGCATTCCTCTGTGTAACTGCAGTATTAAGCTTTTTCCTCAGTCCCAGCTGTGCTTGAAACCATTAATGGTTCTTGTGCCCACCACCTCAGTTGGTAGACTGTTCCATGGCTCAACCACTCTCTCTGTAAATAAAACTTCTCACATCCCTCCTAAATCCCCGCATCCACTCATATCCTTGTTTTCTTGATTAGACTGTCCGCTGAATATTTCCTCACAATCAATATTGTTCATTCCTTTCAGGAACTTAAAGGTCTCTAACATATCTACCCTATTCCCTCTGGTCTCCGTGTGTAAATGTTTAGGGCCTTAAGTTGATCCTCATAGGATCTGCCCTGCTAGCCCTGAATCATTTTAGTTACCCTACACTGCACCATCTCCAGCTTATCTTTTACCTTTCTTGGGCGGGGCTCTAGAACTGGGTACAATATTACAGATGCAGCCTCACCAGTGATGTATACAGAGGCAGTATCACTTCCTTCCCCTGCTGTCAGGCCCCTCCCAATACACCACAGCTTACTGGTTGTCTTGCTGTAGGCCTTGTTACATTGGCTAGATTGTTTCAAGGAGTCATTTGTGATGACTGCCAGGTCCCTTTCCTCAGTGGTAGTGTCAAACAACCCTGTCATCCAGTATTTCTTCCTGGAGTTCTTGCTGCCTGTGTGCATCAGCTTGCAATTTTGGTGTTGAATTTCAACTGCCAAATGTTGACCACCCATCTAATTTTTGCAGGTCCGCTGCAGATCCTTAACCCTTTTCTCACTGTCTTCTCTGACACAGATCTTGGTGACATCTGTGGAGAAACATCTTGCTTTGTATTCCATCTCATATATCACTGATGAGCATATTGAAAGGACTAGCCCAGGAAAGAACCCAGTTGACCCACTCATTACCTCCCTCTCCCTGACTTGACCCTGTTTACCACCTCCCCCGCTGTCTCACCCCAGTCAGTTCCCCAATCTAACTAGATCCTTGCTGTTTCCAGATCTTCTAACTCTTTGGAACCTTCTATGTGGTACAGGTCGAACACCTTGCTAAAGTCAAGGTAAAGAAAATACATTGATTGTCCCCTGTCCACTGCCCTAGTTACCTAGTCAAATGATATTATCAGGTTGGTATGGCAAGACCTCCCTGTCACAACCCCCTGCTGCTTACTATCCTGGAACCCATTTCTCTCCAGGCAGTCCACTACATCCTCTTTAACTAGTGTCTCCATTAGTTTACCTGCTATGGAGGTAAGACTAAAGGGTCTGTAGTTTCCTGGTTGCTCTGTGTCTCCTCCTTGTCGAGTAGGGACTCGTCCCCACTCTCCAGTCTTTCTGAACCACCCTGACTGTAGGGATCTATTGCATAGCTGTACCAGGGGTTTAGCCTATTCTGTTGTCAGTTCCTTGAGTACCCTCAGGTGCATCCCATCTGGCCTTGGGCCTTGTCTATTTTGGGGGCTGCAAGCCCTTTTCCAACCCTTTTCCCATAAACACCACCTGCTCCATTTCTAGGATCCCTCTTGCAGCAACCTTTATGCTGCTTTCAGGCAAGGGCCCACTATCCTGTACTGTGAACACAGAGCAAAAGTAGTCATTTAAAATGCATGCCTTCTGCTCGTCCTCATCTATTACCATGCCCTCCTCTGTCAGCCTAATAATTCCTTCTCTGGTCTGCCTTTTCCAAATAGAACACACAAACATAGAATCTGTCAGCAGAAAAGGACCATTTGGCCCCCCAGTCTGCCCAGATGATCCCTGCCTAGTGTGTCTCCGAAGACCCTAACTGGTCTCTAGTGAACTTTTCTCCTCCTGCCTATTTACTAATATTCCCCAATGTCTACACCACATTCTTGAAGACTCCTAATGTTTGCATCTCCACCAGTTTCACTGGCAATCTATTTCAGACATCTACCACTCTTTCAGTGAGTAGCACTTCCTCATATCCTCTTAACCACCCACCCCAGCTTCATCATATGTCCTGTGGTCCTGGCGCTCTTCCTCATTTGAAAGAAACTCCTCTGCACCCGTTCACCCTCATAGGAAGTACCCTTGGGTCTCTATCACATCATCTCTCCTCTCTTCTCCTCTAGGGTGTACACGTTGAGATCCTCAGTCTCTCCTCATATGGCTTTTGGTGCAACCCCAGCACCATTTTAGTTGCCCTCCTCTGGACTTCCTTCACCTTGTCTATGTCCTTTCTGAGGTGCAGCTCCAGAACAGGGCGTAGTACTGCAAGAGGGTTCTCACCAATGAGTGATACAGTGGCAACACCACCTGCCCCCTCCAGCTAGATATACCTCTCCTAATGTATCCAAAGAACTGTCCTCCCCAGACCCCTCTGCAATTTGTAGTTCTGTGCCTGCTTTAGCATCCCTGACTGCCTGTTTGGGTTCCTTCATCCTTAACTGGTATTCACCCCATTCTTCATGTCCCTGTTTCTGTTTGTATCTAATGAAGGCCCTTTTTAGCCCTCACTGCCTCCATTTCCTTCTTTGAGAACCATAGTTTTCTCTTGTGCCAGTTACTCTTGGCAACCATTCTCAGACATGACTTATTTGTCACTAGAATGGCCCTTTAATTACTCCCCACCTCTGCTTCATCCCCTGATTTCATCCACTCCTATCAGCTTATGCTGACTGGCTCTCTAATCTGGTCCAAGTCTGCTCTTCTAAATCAAACCACAACCTTCAATGACAGTATACTGGTACCAGGGCCAATTTGAACAGATGGTGTTATGGTCACTGAACCCCAGAGGTCTCCCCAGTCCTCACCCTGTCTACCATTTCTGAGTTGGTGATCACCAAGTCAAGAATGGCAGTTGCCTCATGAGTTCTCTGACCAGCTTCACAAGCAGGCAGTCCTGTTATGTACCTAGCAGGGCCTAACTCTTGATGCTTTTAGCTGCTGGAATGTCCCAATCTGCATCTGGTATGTTGGGATCTCCCATCACCACTTACCTCACCCTTTGGTTTCCCTTCAGAACTGCTTCTCCTAGTTCCCTATCTCCATCATCTCCCTGTCCTTGTGGACTAAATCACCCACATGCACTGCTTCTTACCCGATGTTTATTTATATTTTTTGTATTGGATTTTGCTAATCAGGTAGGCTCACTGAGACATGCATCCCTTTTCAGTCAACCCAGATTAATTACCTTTAGTACAGACACTGGACATACTGTAGTAACAAGACTCTATGCAGAATGCTAAACGTCTTATAACATGAAGAAAACAGTAATGATAGTGGTGGCAACAGGTGAGAACAACCTATGAAAATGAAGAACAGCAATAATAACAGTGGTAGTAACATATACTTACTCTTAAAAACAAGATTCAGAAATACAATACACAGTACATTATCTATTTGCATAGTACAGCTCAGTGGTCAAGAATGGGACAAAGCTCATAGATTACATAAGACTTACACCGTCATAAGCTGGTGATGACTTAACAGGAATCAGGCAGGCAGTACAGTTGTTTAGGACGGGCTTGCTCTTTAAGCTGCCTTTTGAAGGATAAGAGTGTAGTGCTTTCCTGGATGGGAAGAGGTTCAATCCAGAGCTGGGAGGCTTTGTGTAGAAGGAGCATTGACCTACTATAGTTAGGGTCCTAGGGACCTCAAGTAGGGAAGAAAGGAGGGTGAAGATGCCTCCTTTAGGGCTTATGGACCAGGACATCTCTGAAACTAGGGAAGCAGCTATTCAGCATCTTAAAGTCTAAGCATATGATAGAGTAGTTAAGTCTTTCTTCCATGGATGGCCAGTTGAGGGAGGCAAGGACATTGCAGTAGTGTTCTCTTTTACCAGCATCCACAGCAAATCTGCCAGTTCTGTGGTACAACAGATTCAGCTTGTTGAGTTCGGAGTATAGGGCCCCATAGAGTGTGGGGATCAGAAAACTGATAGTTACAGACAGTTGAGTCTCAGTACTGAGATTGGCCCTGAGCCTGTAAAGTGCACCTAGCTTCTGTGTGATAGCTTAGTTACTCATTCAGTTTGTGATTTGAAGGAAGGTCCAGGCTGAGTCATACACCAAGGTACTTTGTAGTGTTCCTGATCTTTAACTGGAGTGCGGCTTTGAGGTAGTGATCTGCAGGAACTCACTAAGGTCAGAGCAAAATTTCCTTGTCCCAAATAGTATGGCCTTATTTTTATTATTTTTTTTGAGGAGAAGATGGTTAGAGGTGAACTGCTTTTGAGTTCCTTAAAGTCCCAGTTGAGTTCAGAATTGATGACATTGGGGTCAGGGATGGTTCTATAAAGCATTGTATCACCAGCATAAAGAAGCACTTCAGCTCCACTGCAGTTGGAGGAGAGTTCATTGATGAATAGTGAGAAAAGAATGGGTCCCAGGACAGGGCCGTGTGGCACCCCATCTGAGATCCCACATTAGAAGGAAAGACAGGCTCCCACTTAACTGACTGATTTCAGCCTATGAGGCAGCTTGAACCAATGGCAGTAGAAGAGGTCAAGACCCAAGTTCATTAGCTTGGCCCGAAGGAGTTCTTACCTTGGGTGATTATAGAGTCAATGAATGAACCTAAGTTACAGTAACACACATGAGCTGTTATTGGAAACCAGAAGCATGCACTAACATCCAATCAGTATCTATTTCAAGGGTAGAAAGGTCAATACAGGTGAGACAGGCTCAGACTCTACTAGTGAGCAGTTTAAGAGATGCAAAAGTACATCAATATATAGGCAATGTAACAGCCTGTTTCTATGCTATGGCCTTAGCAGCTCAGTGGTGCAGCAGCTTAGAACACCTCTATTTGTGAGCACTTTGAAGGCGCAGCAAAAGTCAATGATTATGCAATGCAAAAGGCCTGGTGTCTGTGTAGTCACTCTAATTGTTCAGTAGTACATCAATTGGTTGTGAGCTGCCCCACAATGATTCTGTTTCCCCCTTCCCACGTGATGGACCACTCCTAAATTGCCTCTATATCTTCCTTAAAATAAAGGGCTACTCGACACCATTTTCTTGTACCCTTATCTCATCCAGGCATGGTGTATCCTGGTATTGCTAAGTCCCAGTCATTATTCCTGGTTGCCCATGTTTCTGAGATGGCTGAAAGGTCTAATATTACATCTGCCACCATCATCTGGAGCCCACAACATTTTTGTTCCCCAGGCTCCTGGCATTTAGACAGACTGCCATCCAGTATGTGCCTATACCCCTCCCTGTTTTGGCACCTCTCCCATTGTCCTCCCTTCACGCCTTAATTTCCTTCCCTTGCTTGTGTTGTATGCCCCAGCCTTCTTGACTCCTTTTCTTACTTTATTATGGACCCTATACAGATGCCTATATTTCCTCTGTTTCTAGACCCCATATGGCATTGGCTATGTATATACTCCAAAATGTATTGAAATTCTGATCATCAACTGCTACAGTAATGATAACTGCTGGTAAACAGACTGACACCCAGAACTACAAAAGAACACAAAATGACTGTGCAAGGACCACATAGACTACAAAGCACCAGTACTTTAAGGCGTCCTCACACACTCTTGGGCGATGGCGAAAATTCTGGTCAAACCTTAAGGAAGTAACTGGGAAAGATAACAAAACACCCCTGTCACATGATAGGCCTATATCCATTTATATGGGTTCATATTGTATATGCTGTAATGTACTTTAGAATGAAGACACTGTCTCTTTAAAGGTTTTTAGGAATAAACTTACAAAAATAGCCTTAATTGTTCTAATGGCTAAGGTGGATGGTATGTCTCAAGATAAGGGAGACAGGTATATAGTCCAGGAAGGCATAAAATATTCCACTGTGGCTTTCCATGACAGGAAAGGTAATGTAGTGACCTAGGGGTCAGAGGTCAAGCCAAATGCATGGACCAGATGTCACTGGGGCTGACATGAAACCTGTCATGGATCCACAGTGACACCTGTAGAAAAAGGCAAACTGTTGCACCCTACTGTCTGTATTGTCTTGGGACCATTTAACCCTACCCCAGAGGGAAAAAGGTGTGTGTGTCTAAAAAATGACCCTCATGTATTTATCAGACACACATTTTGAATTCAGGGCAGTTGAAAACAGTTCAGCTGGAAGTCAGATCACCTGTCCAGCTGACATATACTTGAAGACCAAGTATATATATAGGCTGAAAAATCTCTAAAACCAGATGTGAGTGTGTAGAAAGTTTGACTTGTCACATACTGAACAGAAAATTCTGATTTATAAGTCAAATTTTGGAAATATACTTTTACCAAGGGAGTACCAGGAGACTTTTAAAAGGACATCAGAGAACTGGAACACAACACTATAACTCTGCTGCCTAATGACTGTTACCTTCACAAGGACATTAAATCTTGTGTGAACTCTAACATCAAAACAAGGTATAATTTAGAATATAGTATCTAGTGTGTTCTGTAAACAATCCAGTTTTACTTTTGATATTGTCTGCATTTCAATGTTCTTCCAAATTGTAGACTTTTTATTGCTTTTATGTTAAGTAACGTTTATGATTTTCTTATCAACTCTGCCTGGGGTCTGATTGCATGATTTAACATTTTAAACAGAAGGGTTTTGAAAAGACTGTGTGCCTGACAAGACAGAACCACTTGGCTATTGTATAAAGGCAAGACATAGCCAGTGGCCATGGCGGGATTCAAATACTGAAAGTAGTGCAGAGTCAAGGAACTCAAAACTACAGAATCCACCCTCCACTGGAAAAGGAAGGCTGATAAGTCTTTCTGAGCAGTTACTCCTGCTTATGAGTTCTTAAAGGGACCCTCTCTGCAAACAGGAGGTCCTGCCAGGCTGCCGAGATTTGGGGCCAGGGGCTCGAGACACCCTTACCATTCTTAACATTGATGGGGTACCCACACTGGATCCTTGCATCATTGCTAATAGGTTTAATGTTGCTTTTCTGATCTGAAAGGTGTTCTTCCCTTGATTTCTTCCATCACTCCAACTCAAGGTATAATGCTAGTTCTGAAGACCAGCCACCAGCCCACCCTCCTTTCCACTTTAAAGCCGTCTCCCTGGGAGAAGTTAGAAAATACTTACTTAGGGTTCTAGGAAAGGCTAGATTCAGTGGTGCCTCCCTGGACCTTAAATTTGTGACACTAACTCTGGATGAAATACTCGCTCCTTTGACACATATATTCAACACCTCACTGAGATACTTTCAAGTCCCACAGATATGGAAATCCGCCTTCGTGATACCTGTATATAAGAATGGGGACGCACATCTCACGGTAACTATAGACCCATTTTGATCCATCTACCATTATCAAAAGCACTTGAAAGAATTGTAGCGGTTCAACGGTTGACTACCTGGAAAATATCAAATTCAATGTCCATAACAACATGGCTTTCACAAAGGACACAGTACCACTACTGCTTCGCTTGAGCTTACGGGTCATATCCACAACTCCCAGTATCAGGGTGTCCTTGTTGATGCAGCTTTTATCGATCTAATAAAAGCATTTGAGACAGTTAATCATGTCCTTCTGCATGCACAATTGGAGTCCATTGGGCTTTCATGTGACACTGTTGCTTGGTTTGAGAGCTACCTTTCAAACTGCTTACAGTAGTGAAGATCACTGGCGTCCTATCTACTAGCAGACCTGTCCAATCTAGTGTCCCACAAGGATATATATTGGGTCCGTTATTATTCAATCTATTCCTACACAGCTCCGTACTCCTGTCAGTGCGAATTCTGCTTTATGAGGATGATGCAGTCCTCTTCTTGAGTGATCCTGACCCAAAGCAACTGGAAATAAATCTCCAGATGAGTTTTTCAAAGGTAGAAAGTTAGTTAGCTGAGCAAAAACTCATCTTGAACTATAAGAAAACAAAAACAATGTTGTTCTCTAGCTCCCACAATAGACATCGTACTTATCCTCTTAACATCACACATAAGGCTGGGACATCTTTGGAGCTAGTCTTGCACTTTAAACACTTAGGGGTAACAGTTGACAGCGCTTTGACTTACTGTATGTCTACCACATAGACAATACAGCTAAAGTCAGTTAATAAACACATAGGCCTTCATACAGGCATAAAGAAATGATCTGACCGTGAGCGGCTCTCACGCTAGCTATCCTTTGTTCAGTGGTCTTGCTAATAGACTACGGTTTAATAATCTATGGCTCCACAACTGACATGGCACTCTGCAGGATTATAGTGGCACTAAATAAAGCCTACTGTCTTGCAACCAGTTTGGCAAGATTCACACATACATGTGACTTATATGTTAAGACAGCCTGGCTGCAATTTGAAGGAATGCTCAAATGTCAAATCTGCCTGATGGCTAAAAATTAATCTAGGTCTGTGCTCCTGGGTACGAAGCTCCTCATCCTGCATGATAATAAGTACTGTGCAGGAGTACTGATAGTATGGTTTCAAAATCCTGTGCTGGTGTACCTCCCAAGGACAGAGGGCTTCTTCTCATCAAGCTCCTTACCCTCGGACATTTCTTCCATAGCCAGTTTAGGCCCCTTCAAACAAAAAGCTAAGAAAGTATCTTGTTGCAAATTCAAGTTGTGACTGCATTCACTAATCCTTCACTCTTACAGGGGCTTGGTACTGTATACTCTTCTCCCAGGGCAACCCTTAGATGGCCCACAGGTTTTCTACTCTTGGGTCCTAATTTCCTTGGCCTTCCAAAGCAATGTTCCCCTAGTTATCCGCTCCTCTAATATACAGTATCTCCTACAATCCTCCTATATCTTCCGCCCAATTTTCATCCCCAAAGTTGTCTGCCACCTGGACCTGTTTCCACAACATGCAAATATATTCACTTCCCCTATCCTTTATGTGAAGCCTCTCTGGCTGATGTATTCTCCCTCCTATGTAAGTCTTCTGATCTATTATGTATGTCTTAGCCTGTCTTACCTATCTGTTTACCTTTACTACCCCTCACTCTCTTGCTCCTAATTGTATTTTTACATACATTTGTACAATGCCAACTTGATGTCTTGTTACCTTACTTGACTAAGTTTAACATTGTATGTATAGTTTACTTAGTATTTAATTCTTGCTGCTTAAAAGCAATCACTTATGTTTACACTGGTTGTCTAACTCTGACATGGAACCTAAGTAAAAGCTTGTTCTCAAAAGGTGTTAATCCAAGATCACAATAACATAAATAAATAATTTGGATTCCCTCTAAATGATGTACCAAATGGAGGTTATTATTCAACACCTGATTCATTTCTATGCATACACAGTACATGAATGTAAAATGTACTTATCCAATGTCTTTTCATGTATTTAATAAAATACAATAAAAATTACAAATATATATATATCCTCTCTTGAATGCTGTTTCAGTGCCTGTGTCTCATCAGACCATATCGAAGAAATTACAAAGTCTAATTGCCTTGTTGGTGGAACATTTTTCATAGAAACATAGACTTTGATGGCAGATAAGGACCGCTTAGCCCACCTAGTCTGCCCATTTCCCTACCTACAGGATAAGCCACAGATCTAGTTAACCAACAGCCTATTTCTTCCTACCCCCACAAGAATTGCCTTATGTCTGTCCCATGCATTCTTGAATTCTCCACAGTTTTAGACCCCACAACCTCCTCAGGAAGGCTGTTCCATGCATCCACTACCCTCTCTGTGAAAAAATATTTCCTCACATTGCCCTAGAGACCCCCCATCTTTAAATTGTGTTCCTTGTTCTTGCACTCTCTTTTCTGAAAGATGCTACCTTATTGGACTTTGTTGATTCCACTGAGGTACTTAAAGTTTCTATCATGTCCCCCCCTTCCTCAATAGTATACATATTAAGCTCCTTTAGTCTCTCTTACGTATGGCTTCTCTTGCAGACCCTGCACCATTTTGGTGCCCTCCTCTGGACTGCCTCTATCCTGTCTATGTCCTTGCGGAGATGGGGTCTCCAGAACTGGATGCAGTACTCAGATGGGGTCTCACCAACTGTCTGTACAAAGGGATAACAACTTCCTGTTTTCTGCTGGTGATGCCTCTCCTATGCATCCCAGTATACCCTAACCCTCCATACTGCCTTCTCCTGTGCTTGTTAACCTTAAGGTCATCTGATATGATTACCCCCAGGTCCCTTTCCTTTTTGTTGTTGTTACTACCTCCCCCACTGAGTAATCTTCCCTGGGTTTTGCTTCCCAGGTGCATTATTTTGCACTTCTTTGCATTGAATCCTAGCTGCCATACTTCCAACCATTCCTCCAACCTTGCCAAGTCCTTTCTCATCCTTTTCATGCCTCCTTGTGTATCAACCCTGTTGCAGATCTTTGTGTCATCTGCAAAGAGGCATACTTTTCCTTCAGTCCCTCTGCAATGTCACTTATAAAGACATTAAAAGAACTGGACCTAGTACTGAACCCTGTGGTACCCACTAGTAACCTCTCTTTCTTCAGAGTGGACTCCATTTACAATTACCTTCTGTGTCCTATTGTCCAGCCAATGTTTTGCAGGCTACCACCCTGGGACCCACTCCCAGGCTGGTTAATTTGACTATTAATCTTTTGTGTGGTGCTGTGCCAAATGCCTTGCTAAAGTCTAGGTAGGCCATGTCCACAGCCCCTCCCTGGTCTACTACTTTGGTCACCCAGTCAAAGAAATAAATTAGATTCGTCTGACATGACCTTCCTGCTGTGAACTCATGCTGCCTTGGGTCCTGTACCCACTGGCCTCTAGGTACTCAACAATTATTTCCTTCAGAGTGATTCCATCACTTTCCCTATCACAGATGTCAAGCGGACAGGTCTGTAGTTTCCTGCCTCTGTCTTGGTCCCACTTTTGTAAAGGGAATCACATCCACCTTCCTCCAGGCCTCGGGTACCACACCATCCTCCCATGATTTGTTAAAAGGGTAGTCAGTGATTTCACTAGTTCTCCCTTAATTCTTTTAGAATTCTGGGTGAATTCCATCGGGCCCCATTGCTTTGTCCACCTTCAGTTTTAGGAGTTCTTTCAGAACCCTTTCTTCTGTTGAAAGAACTGGGATCGACCTCCTTATCAAAGTGCTTCTGTTGATTGGATTTGGAACCTCCCTCTCTTTTGTGAATATTGAGCAGAAATATTCATTCAGTATCCCTGCTTTTTCACTGTCCCGTTCTGCCCACCCACCATTCATTCTATTCAGTCTCACTATCCCTCCCTTTGTCTTTCTCGCTCCCTGATGTACCTATAAAGGTTTTATCCCCATCTTAACAGTGGGCTATCTTTTCCTTAGTTTGGGCCTTTGCTATTCTGACTTCCTTTCCTGCTTCCTTCTGCCTTAACTGGTACAGCTCTCTGTCCTGCTCCTTCTGTGTTTCCTTATACTTTCTGAATGCTATCTTTTCTCCCTGACTTTCCCGCCACCTTTTTGAGAACCACAGTGGCTTTTCTTTCATTTTGATTTGTTATTTGCTTCACACAAGGCTTGTTGCCTCTGTGATGGCAGTTTTGATGATTCGCATTGTTGCTCCACCCTCCTTCTTGCTGGTTTGCTAGTGCTTTCTGAGGCACTCTCCCATCTTGCCAAAGTCAGCGCTCCTGAAGTCCAGTACCCTCACTTTTGTATGGCTTGACTCTGTAGCTGAGTTTAACGTGAACCACACACTGTTTGATGGTCACTTTTTCCCAGATGGCAACCTACTTCTAGATCTGAGATCCTCTCACTGTCCCCATTTGAGTACTAAGTCTAAGATTGCTCCCTCACAAGTGGGTTCTGAAACTAGCTGTCTGAGGCACCTATAAGGCATTGAGAATGACCCTGCTCTTGGATGTGGCTGCAGCAAATGTGCTCAGTTAACATCTGGCATGTTCAGGTCTCCCATCAACAGTATCTCCCCTTCTCTGCCATCCTAAGAATGCCTTCTATCATATCCTTGTCCATTCCCTCCCTCTGACATGGGGTCTGTACACAACCCCTGTGCGGATTGTGGTGCCATTTCCAGTCTCCAAGGTGACCATGAGTGCCTCCTCTCCTCTCTGTTCACTCTTTTGTTCAGTTGCTTTTATCCCTTCCTTTACATAGAGGCTACTCCCCCTCTTCTACCCTCCTTGTCTCTCCTGTAGGTTATGTACCCTGGTATGTTAACATCCCAGTCATGGTTCTCTGTGTACCATGTTTCTGACTGCTACTGATATTCAGGCATCCCTCTTCCATCAAGGCCACCAGTTCAGGAGCTTGTTGCCCAGACTATGGGCATTGGTACTCATTACCCTCCATTTCCTGATAGCCTTACTCCTTTTGCCCAATACCTATCCTTCTTGCCTCTGTCCTTTCTCCATTTACCCCTTCCTTCTCCCTATCAACATTTCTATGTTGGGTTTACCGCACTTACTACTGTGACTTTTTTGGAGGGGCTAGGATTTCCCTGCTCCTTTCCAGTGCCTCCTCCTTGGCTAGTTTAAATGCTTGCCAATGAAGCATTTAAACCTATCACCAAGGATCCTGGTTCCCTTCTGGACAGATGCAGCCCATCATGCCAATATAGGCTTACATCAGTCCTGGTGGACCCCAGTCCCCAATGAAGCCAAATCCCTGAGCTCTGCACCAGTTTTTCAACCACTGCAGTTGAATCCCATGGTGTGGGTACCCTAGCCTCTCGCCATAAGCAGAGCAGCACCTCCGAAGGTTACGTGCATGCTACTTGTCTAAGGCCCTCCCCAATTCCACAAACTCTTTCTGCACTGCTCTGATCCTTTCCTAGCCAGGTCATTTGTCCCTAGGTGGACAATGACATCCAGCTCCCTCCTGTGCAGCTGCTCTGGCAATCCTGAGGATTCGCTCCCTGTCCCTCAAGCCATGGCGCCAGGCAGTCAACTACCTCCCTCTCCCTTCCTCCCCAGTTCTACTTTCCTAATAATGGAGTCCCCACCAGGAGTTGTTTCTTCCCTGTGGGGTCCCATGCCACCCTCTCCAGGTCTCCTTTGTGGAGGTTCCCAGCATCCTCCTTGGTCTCTACTGTGGGTGCCTCCATAGAGGAACCACACTTTGCCAGAACAGCGTAGGAATTGTGGAGAGGTACAACTGGAGGATCGCCTCTGTTCCACCACCTCACTCTCCCTGAGCCCACTGTGGTCCAACTGCTCCTCTTTCTTGTCAACCTCTGTGGCAGTGGCAGTGGCCCTGGTGGTCCCTGGATGGAAGAGGAGGTCCCACAGATCCTGGCCAAATCAGCCTGGAGATGAGCAACCTCCTCACTCAGCCCAGAGAGGTGCCTGCAGATGGGACAACACCACATCCTCCAGAATGTCTCCCGGAAGACTGCTGCTCTCACAGCCACTGCACTACCACCCCATCATGTCTTATTTCTGGCCTCTTCACTATTGTTTGAATTCTTACTCTTTCCTCTGTTTGTTTGTTTTTTTTGTTTTGTTTTTCCTTCTCTCTCTCTTACTTACTTACTGTTACTGTTCCTTTCAAGCTCCTGATTGTCGGTTCTGAGACAAGAGATCCTATATTTCTCAGTAGACCCTTACTTGCTCAGAGGCAGACCTCCAGCAACTAGAGGGTCAGAACTTCTCTTGCCCTTCTAAGATGATCGTCTTTGGTGGCTCTGTGATCACTCACCTCCTGCTCCCAAACAGGAAGTTCCTGTTGTCAGTCACATCCTGTGCCTATAATAGTAAAACTAGCTTTGGGTGGAGGGAGGGAAGGAGGGCAATATAGTCCCAGTAGAAGTCCAGTCACACAGCACTCCTTCCTCCTGGTGTCTTCTGCCAAGCTTCTGGCAGAATCTTTCAAGGCAGTGTTTATATCTAGCTTTCCCCTTTAAACTGTGCCCCTCCATCCTTAGCATATTTTAATAGGCCTGAGTCCTTCTGGAATCAATCAGCCCCAATAAGTCTTCCCTGTTTACCCCCACTATATCCTTGCATGAACTTATACACAGTAATCATATCCTTCCTTTGACTCTTTTGTTCAGATGAGAACACTTTAGAATCCTATAGCCTTTCCTAATGTCCCTTTCCTTGTAGTCCTATAATAATTTGTGTTGCCCTCCTTTGCACCCTCTCCAACTCCTTAACTTCCTTGCTTCAGTATAGGGACCCAAACTTGACAAAATGCTTACCTATCCCAGCAAAATGACCTGTGCTTTTTAGGCTCTTGGTAACTAGTATGCCCAGGTGTCTTTCACTATCCATTGTATCAAGCTATTTTGTCCTCTGTTGATATAGTACAGCTGCCCTTGCTTTTTGTGCCCAAAGTGCACTGCCTTGCTTTGATGACATCAAATTTTATTTGTTGTTGTCATGCCCACTTGCTGTTAACGTTGCCAGGTTCTACAAAATTTCCCAATTTAGTCCTCTTTGTCTAACTTTTTCCTATTTTGTATGGTTTACAAATAAACAGAATTCATTTTGTCTTCATAATATTTATTTCTGTAAAAGTGAGCTCAATGTTTATTGTCACTGCCATAGGTGTACATAAAATGCAGAGTTTTGTATCATTTCATATGCCTGACCCGATCGTTACTTTTAGTTCTACTCTAAAGTAATAATCGTAATATTCTTGCAATGTGATATCTGTATGAATAAGTAATATTTTAGATATTAATTTTTATTTGATAACATTTCAAAAGAACTTCAAACAGCTTATATGTGTTGCAATAAATAAATCTAATCTCAAATGTAATTAACCAGCTGTTGAGCCCATCCTTCAAGTCCCTTCTGTACAGGCTGAATAGTTTTGGACCCAACACCAAACCATGCATCCTCCCTCTCCATTCACTGCTCTTGTCAGCACTGCCTCCTGTGATCCTCCTTGTAGAGGCACTGTAACTAGGAACTTGAGCATCTCACCCTGGAGGATAGCATTCTCTGGGATACTCTATCTTCCTCCTTCTGTTGGCACAAGGGACATACCAGGGTTGGAGTGAAAACCTGTGCTACTAACATGGCACATGGCTCCGCTGCTAGTATGCAATTGGACTGTCACTACCCATCCCAATATTTATAATCATTATATCACGGCCAGTGGTGCTGAATGCCTTAGAAAGGTCAACAGCAAGGGCCCCAGAGGAAAAAAAAACTTTTGCCCATAACAGTTTGGGCGCCATTTTAACCTTTTCAGGATTTTAAAATATAAAGAAATCCATCTGTAATTATTAATCAGATGTTTTCTGCCAACTTTAAATACTGGGGTTAAAGGAGTACTTTCAGCCACTAGAGCTCTCCTGAGAGAATGAATATATTAAATAAGGCAGTTAAGGTATGATAGACTACGATGCTGCATACATTGCTATGGAACCCATAGTGCTACAATTTAACTCTAACCACACCTGCTCCCTCTCCAAATCCAAACCTACCATACACTGAAATTCTGACCACTCCTGCTATTTGACCATTAGATAATGCAAAAGTAGATTGAAGTAATAATACTTTTGATGCCGACAAGCATCCATCTGTGTAGACAGTATGCATATACAGTATATATTTTAGCTCTAACAATTGTAACTTGTCTCTAGCGATAGCAATATTCTGCTGCTGTAATTTGTTCTCAGGACACAGTGCCACCACATCTTAAACAAACTCTGGTCAGAGCCAAAACGTCCACAGGATTTGACCTGATAAGGAATAAATGTAGTGTGTATGATCCATTCTGAGTAGCCTTCTGAAGTTTTCGTTTCCCTTGGTCTTCTGTCAACTACACAAACATAAAACTACATAAAAGCACATTTTATAGGGTTGTCAGTTTGTGGTAAAGATGAAAAAAACATTTAATTAGGGTGAGGGCTGTTCTACAAATCCAGTCTACTTCCTCAGTCTCAAATATTTTGCATACAATAGAAGGGCATCAGTATTTGTTTTAAGTGAAAAGAGCGTTCTATGCAAAGAGAAGAAAATGCAATAAAATTATCTCTACTTAGTTTTAGATCTGTTTTTCTTCTGTATTTCCTTCAGTGGAGATGGTTATATCATTGCATGGCTCTCGGTTTAGGCACCCTGTCATTATTAGGCCAAGCATTGGCCATGCTTCTGGACAGTAGCAGAGCGCTGCTGCTGCTGCAGATGGGGATACACTAACACTGCCTACATAACATAGCTGGCCACGAGTCCTCGTCTGTAATAGCAGACATTACATTACAAGCTGCATTACAGCTTGCAAGATCAAATAAAAAGAAATGTCAAGGCACTCCTGATAGTTTCCGTTGTAAAATCTCTTTTTACTTTAAAATATCAAAACAGAGCAATAATTACAGAACAAAATATATTCCCAACACATACAGCCGTAAAACAAACAGGTGAAAGTGCAGTTCCTACAATACATACATTTAGACTGGTCTAATCTAATGCTTACTTTCGTTCAGTGCTTTGAGGGTCTGTCTTCTCTCAGTCAGAATATGGTCTCCTGCAATTAAAATACAAAATAAGACTGGTGTCCTCAGTGCAGGGGAGGGCATGGAAAGGAAGGCAGTTGAGAACCCCTCCCCGTGTCTCAGCAGACTCCAGGATCTTGTTTCTGAAATTGCTATATTGGAGCCTCCTGGAATTTAAACATGGCTCATTTTCAAATGGGCCATGTGATTAACTCAATATCATTTTTTTCTGTCTGTTCAGATTAAGTCTCACTGCTAGGAGGCGGGTCTCCTGCATTTAATTACAAAGTCTCTCCTCTATCCTTTCTTCATGGAGTGGGTCTCAAGTGCTGTGCTTGGGAGCAGACAGGGCACACGGAGTGGCCAACAGCAGGTGGTGTGAAACGTCACAACCAGTGTGTGTACTGGTACTTGAGAGGGAGGGTCAACATGGGACACAACTGAAGGGAGTGGGAACTGGGTAAACACTGGGATAAATAAAATAACAAAAGAAGAAATCATATCGGGTTAAATTCTTGAGAAAAAAGTCACAACATTGCTGTGCAAGAAAAGTGGATGGGGCACAGAGAGCAGAAGGAGTAATGCCATGCTGGGAAGTGGACAGGGTAACACTGCCGTGCATGAGGTTATGATTATGGTACTTTTGAGAGGTTCAACATGTCACACTGAGAGACATGTCTCAACTGATAGTGTGGTGCCTTGGAAGGAGACAAAAAAGAGGAGGAAGCTGGGATAAATGAAGGGATGAAATGCTGTTTTGGAGGAATGCAACCAAGGTGCAGGGGGATATTAATAAATAAATAAAAAAAGGTAAAGCGCTGTGCAAAAGTTATAAGACTTACATTACAATATATAATAATGGAAAACGGATGTGGAGAGGAGCAAATTAACACTATGGCAGAGAAGGGCTGCTTCAGGTGGGTATAACATTTCCACGGAAGGATCACCATGGGACATGAAACAGGAGAATTACTTGCAGTAATGATGCACTGGATGTGGTGGTAATCTTGAACAAACAGGTTCAGAATTATTATGTGTTTCTTTTAATTACAGGGTCTAAATATTTGTCACGCTAGTCTTTGCAGAATGTGCTCCACACTTACAAAATGATTTCTGAGAAAAGTAACTGAAACTAGCAGAGGACAAATATCAGGGCATGGGAGCTGCAACTCGATGGACATCAGAAAATGGAAACCGTTGCAATAGATGACAAATAAATGACATTGCAATAAGGAAAAGGAATGTGTCAGCAGACATCACTTTATATGGTACTGCATGTGCTGTCCTCCTCTCTATCTTTCACTCTCTCTCCGGGCAGTACTGCTCCATTGTGCTCCCGCTGGTCCCAGCTCCTGACGGGCAGGATGAAAGTGTAAGCAGGCACCCTGCTGGATACAGCTATATCGCCGCTCATAAAAGTTCACAGATTGTTAAACCTGCCTCGCTGGGTGTGGGGAGGTGAAGGCATACAGCGCAGTGGGAGACTGCAGGAGGGTTTGTTTACAACCATAGTAAACCGTAGTAAACTCCACGTGGGGCAGAGTTGGGGCAGGTTAAACATACTCTGTGGGGAAGGCACCTCTGGAGACATGAAATGGCAAGAAAAATAGGGCTGTTTAACTACCATGCCTTATACAGTCAGCGTAGTACTTGGGGTGGGCTCTGTGGGAAGAAATACTGTTGTGCAGATGGAAAACATGTTGTAGGTCCTTTTCTGATGCAAAACATCTGCAGGCTCCACCCACTGCAGATGTAAAAAACCTCCACTGCCAAGTATCCCACCCACCTCCTGATCTTTCCCTATGCCTGTCCATGAAAAAAACACCCTTTCACTGCTAAGTATGCTGCTACCTTCCAGTCCTTCCCCAGTTCCCATCCATAAACGTAAACACCCTCCCACTGCAAGTATCCTGCCCAACTCCCAATCCTCCCCATGTTCCATCCATGAAAACAAAATACCTCCCATTCCCAAGTATACCCCACTTCCAATCCTTCCCTGTGCCCTGTTCATGAAAATAAAATACCTCCCACTGCCAAGTAACCCACCCATACAATCCTTCCCCATGGTCTGTCCATGAAAATAAACACCCTCCTACTGCCAAGTATCCCATTCACCTTCTGATCCTTCCCGTGCACTGTTCATGAAAATAAAATACCTTCTCACTGCCAAATATCCTGCCCACCTCTCAATCCTTCCCTGTGCCCCATTCTTGAAAATAAAATACATTGCCAAGTATCCTGCCAACCTTCTGATCCTTCCCCATGCCGGTCTGTAAACCTGTGAAAGAAGAAACTGCCAACCTCCCAATCCTTCTCCATACCCAGTCTGAAAACCTGTAAAAGAAGAAACTGGCCCAGCAACAACGTCTGCCCACCACTCCCTACCACCCACCCCAACCCCACCTTGAGCACCTACCACCCCAAACCCATACTTACCTATCTGGTCCAACACTGCTCCTTCTCAAATGTCCAGCTTCTCCTGAGCTCCACCAGGAAGTGACTGGAAACAAGGTTAGTATGGTTAATGGCTTTAATGCACTTAGAACGTTTACTCATAACTTTCATTACTTAATGTTTTAACCGAATTTTCAGCATAGCCTTTTTAAACTCACCTCATGAACAAAACAGGCATAATGTTTCAATCCCCAAAAAAAAACATGTTTTCACAGTCACTCTGTGAAATCACTTTTGGACAGGATTTAAAAAAATCACCTATCCTGATCATAAGGTGGGGTTAATAAAGACTATGTTGAAATGTGGGTCAAAATCTAAAAAAAAAAAATTTGTGGAGCAACATTGACAGTTTTCAGTGTTTGCTCCTCACTTTACTATGTTTCCAGATTTTGACCCCACATTTTCAATATAGCCTTTTTTACCTCAACTCATGAACAATGCAAGTGTAATTTTTCAAATCCTCTCCAGGCATTTGACACAGTCCCACACAAAGATTAATAAAGGCATTTGATGCAGTCCCACACAAAGATTAATAAACAAATTAACCAGCCTGGGAGTGGGTCCCAGGGTGGTAACCTGAGTAAAAATTGTCTGGACAACAGGACACAGAGGATAATTGTAAATAGAGTCTACTCTGAAAAAGAAGGGTTACTAGTGGGGTGCCGCGGGAGTTTAGTACTGGGTCTGGTTCTTTTTAATGTCTTTATAAGTGAAATTGCAGAGGGACTGGAAGGAAAAGTATGTCTCTTTGCAGATGACACAAAGATCTGCAACAGGGTTGATATGCAAGAGGGGTGGAAAGGATGAGAAGGGACTTGTCAAGGTTGAAGGAATGGTCAAAAGTATGGCAGCTTAGATTCAATACAAAGAAATGCAAAGTAATGCACCTAGGAAACAAAAAACAGTGGTACAGTACACAGTGGGGGGTTATTAACAACAACACAAATGGAAAGGACCTGGGGATAGTCATATTTGATGACCTAAAAGTAAGCAAGCAATGTGAGAAGGCAGAAAGGATGGCTGGGGATACAGGGATCTATAAGGAGGCATCACCAGTACAAAAAAAAAAGAAAGTTGTTATCCCTCTGTACAGACAGTTGGTGAAACCCCATCTGGAGTGCATGCAGTTCTGGAGACCCCATTTCTGCAAGGACATAGACAGGATGGAGGCAGTCCAGAGAAGGGCAAATAAAATGGTGCAGGGCCTAAAACAGAAGCCATACGAGAGAGAGAGAGAGACTAAAGGAGCTTAATATGTATAACATTGAATAAAGGAGGAGAGGTGGGACATGGTAGAAACTTTCAAGTACCTCAAGGGAATCAACAAAGTTCAAGAGGGTAGCATCTTTTAGAAAAGAGATGTGCAAGAACAAGGAACACAATTTGAGATATGGGGGCTCAGGGGCAATGTAAGGAGTATTTTTCACAGAGAGTGTGGTGGGCGCATGGAATGTCCTTCCTGATGAGGTCTTGGGGTTCAAAACAGTGGGTGAATTCAAGAATCGTGGGACAGATATAAGGCAATTCTGGTGGGGGTGTAGGAAGAAGTAGGCTGTTGGTTAATTAGGATCAGTAGCTCATCCTATATGTAGTGATATGGGCAGACTAGATGGGCCAAGTGGTCCTTATCTGCTGTAAAAGTCTATGTTTCTATGAAACAAGTCTTCACATCACTCCACAAGATCCCCTTTCAGATGGGATTTCAAAATTCTACTTGTCTTGAATGTAAGATGGGATAATAAAAGACCATGTTGAAAATCTGAGGTCAAAACCTTAAAAACAACAAAGTTATGAAGCAACACAGAAATTCTTCAATGCTTTCTCATAATGGTGCTATTTTTCTAGATCTAGTCCCCAAATTTTCAACACAGCTGTTTTGTCCTCCTCCCTGCTGAACAAGGTTAGCGTAGTTTTCAGAGCCCCTAAGCAACATGTTTTACAGTCACTCTGCAAAGTCACTTTTCAGATGGGATTTCAAAATTCCACTTGTGAACATAAGGTGAGGCCATAATATCATTTTGCTGAAAATTTGAGTCAAAACTCAAAAAATCTGCAAAGTGATGAAGAAATGATGACATTGTTCTGTGCTGACTCCTAGCTTTGCCATTTTGCCAGATTGTGACCCACATTTTCAACACAGACATTTTATGATGGATCATATTTTAAATCCTGTGCAAAGTGTCTTTTCACACTTGTGCCAAAAAATTACATTTTGGACAGAATTTCATAAATGAGACCTGTCATGTTCATAATGTGGTGTAATAAAAAGAATGCTGAAGAGCTGAGGTCAAAATTATAAAAAATAAATTATGAACAAATAGGATTTTAAGGTTCACTCATAGCTTTGCAATATTTTGATTTTTAATCCACATTTTCAACATACTCATGTTTTTTTAGGGGTGTCGTAAATTGAAATCACTGAATACAGCATGTACTCAACAAATTCCAAACTCTGAATACTTGCTGTATTCATTGTATTCAGCTGTTATATTTGGCAGATGCTCCGTGGGAGCGTTTTTGGGAGCTCTTTTTATAATGACTGAGGTCAGTGGAGTCGGAAGAGTGCAGTCAGGTAAAGAGTCAGAGAAAGGTGATGTGAGTTGATGTGGCGAGGCCCAGCCCCTGCCCTCTGCCAAAATGGTTGTCTTTGTGAGCTGGTGGTCAGGACTCTGGGTCACCAGGTCAGAGGCCAAGATGGGCATTTTGAGTAGCGTGAAGGGGAAAGCAGAGTGTGGGCTTAAGGGCTCAGCTGCTGCCTTATTACAGCCTTCAATTGTAGGTTTATGGTGAGTTTTGGGTTGCATTTCATAAATGACACCTTTCATGGTCATACGCTGGGGCAAAAAAAAATTGTATTTTGAACATTCAAAGTTGCAATCTAAGAAAATGACAATTTCACTATCATAACTCGTGTTATTAATTTATTATCACCTCTGCACTGTAATCAGTGGCAAACACCTACACAGCAAATACAAGCAAGCAAACATTCGGCATTGACAAATGCTTGTTTTATATAGTATATGCCTCCTTTCCTCATCCTGCTCCTTTTTCCTCTGTCTTTCCTCATATTCAACATATGGAATGTTTATTATGGAATGTTGACCACAGAATACAGGGACTCAAAAATCTGCAGAGCTCCAGTGGCAGAATGTTCCTCTGCCAGCATGCCGTACTACACACACACACACATACACACCCACACCCTCATGTGGAGTCAGGTCCTCAAATTTACCTCTGTCAGGGTAAGCAACAGAGATTTTCCTAATAAACAGGTAAAGATAGGAGCAGGATTTTGTATTGTCAGCAAAGAAACACTAGTAATGAACAGTACTGAAGAGGAACTGTCAACATTCCCCGACAAAACATAGGACCTCACAGCGTTCTGATTAGATAAATCACACTGGTGGTAACTTTTTAAAATCACTTATAAAGCTTTTGTAATTTACCTGGTTGATCCTGCATCGCTCCACCCACCATTATGATTCCAGAGTCCCCGTGGCAAGCACTTTCTTGAGTCGATTGGTACCAGAGCTAGAAGTGCAAACATGTGCTGTATATCTTTGATATTTCCTAGCAACTGTACTTTCACATAGGAGCCCCCATGGCATAGTCTGTCAGCTATATCATCAAAGGGCTTGCCATAGGGACTTTAGAATAGTAATGGAGGGTGGAGCATCACAGAATCAACCAGATAAATTAGAAATGAAAGCTTTGTAAGTTATTTTAAAAAGTTACCACTAGTGTTATTACCTAATCGGGACCTATAGGTCCTGTGGTTTTCAGTTTTTGTTGACCGGTAAGTGCACTAGACAAATTTTGCCTATTTTCAGGCATGTCTCGGGGAGGGATACAGATGAAAGCCAACTGACCTTGAACCAGATTAAACTGTTGGTGGCATTTTTAGTGAATAACCGAGGAAGTGCTGATAATTCCCATTTAATGCTTCTAATGTGTTATGTGTGTAAGGAGAGTGTGATGATCAAGGAAGCAACATTTAATTAATTTGTTCTGTTTCTTATTTAAGGTAGTTTATTGTTAGGGCCTAGCTGAAGGTCTTTAGTAAGAAAAGGTAGGTTTGTGATGGAAGATCAGTTCTGGTTGTAGGGAGGCTGATTTGCTCATTGTGTGATGTGGCTGCTAAAAATCTGGTCAGGTTTAGGATAAGACGACTTTGCATTATGTAAAGAATAAGACATGGATTTCTGGCTGTGCTGCATCCTGGTTGGATGAAGACATACCGGTTGGCAAAATACGCATTGATAAGGGCATGGCCAAAGTACCTCTCAGCTAGTCAGGACACAGAAATTCTCTACCCATGTTATAAGCAATAATAATTCATGGTCACCTGACATCATAAATAACATAGTACAAGGAACAGCTACATGCATGACAAACATTGTACTCATGTTGTGAGACACAAGTCCACAATATGTATGAAACCTGGGTTGTATTTTGGGATTCAGTATGTTGGGGTTCATGAGGGTGGGGTAGAGTGTGGAGTCCAGGTCAAAAACCCTAACTTCATATTTCTTTTCTTTTGTCACTTTAATAACAACCCCTAACTTGTGCATTGACATAGTTTTGCACTGCATTATATATATTAGCATGTTGTTACATACTATTATTATTTTATATTTTGTTAGAAAATAATGTGAAGGAAATGAGTCTTAACTCAATGGTTGTTTCTTTTTAACTAAACATGAATACATGCAGTGATCAATCCAGACTGGCTTAAATTATGTCATAATTTATAAATCTTTAAAAGTTCAGCATTTTATCTTTAGCAGCATTTTACTGTATCTCAACCTTTTGTCACCACAGTGTGGGGATATTATATTTACTGCAGACAGAAGCTTAGAATACTACAGTATCTTCAGTTTCGTAAACTTAGGAAACAATGTGCCCCAAAGTAGAACTGAGGGCATTCCTGATTCCTTCCTAGGGCGACATGTTCAAAGTGGTCAGGACTCAGTGCAAATGGCACTTTGCAATGCATCTGCTGTGCTGTCCCAAAACCACTATGATATACTGTATACTATGGAGAAGTACTCACTGCAAGTGTAATGCAAACTACTGCTGATCCAAATATTGCTGTGAACATATTAGCAAGCGGTGCATGTGCTTTCATAGCACTGACCATGGTGTACACAGCACTTAATCACATGGCTTCTGTAGTGCCAGACGCCCATCCTTTAGTTTCCTCCCTGTTGTCCAGTGGCATCCCTATTATTCATTGACCTGCTAGGGACTCTGATCCTTGGTGCCCCCACCTCAGTCCACCAGTTTTACTGGTTCCTGATGTCAGTGGTCCTCACAACTTGACCCACCAGTTTCATCAGTCCATGTACAGTGGTTTCTCTGACCTGCTTCCCAGCCCACAGATTTCACCATTGTTTATGTCCAGTAGTCACCCATCCCACTACCACCCACCAGTCCCTGGTGTTTGGTGGTACCACTCCATTCTTGTTCTGCCAGTTTCACCTGCACCCTGAATGATCTAATTATGCACCTCCACTCCACCCATTCCCCATGATCTCCTGGAATTGTTTGTTTGTACAGCCTGTTGAGCAAACCTGGCACACAACCTGTGTTGTAAGGGCTGCTGGCCACTTACAGTAGGTTAGCCGACTGCTTTCAAGGGTACAGTCGGACTGAGCCGTATGCACTGCAGCCCCCACCTACATTCCAGAGTCTCTGCAAATATCTTTGTTGGCACCAAGGATTCAAGGAATTGTTTGCAATGTGCTAACATTACTCAGTTAGGTTGCAGACATTTTAGATGACAATACCAGACAAAATTTCTAACATTACAACATATGATCAATAATTTATCATAATAAAGTACACTCCTGTACCAAGCTATATGAACAGGTGTAATTACCAAATCACAGAAAAATCCACTTAAAGGTTCATATATGTCCACTTATGTATAAGTACAAATAATTATATAAGTACATCAATGTACCAATATAGCCAAGATAAAAATAAAATCCAGGTACTTGGACATTTTTACCATGTTACTTGACCTCCCTGTGCTTCAGTCCAGCCAGACAGTAAACTTGGGATACACAATCAAACTAAACATCATATTTTATGTTGGGCTGTCTTGGATAAACTCATTTAAAAAATAATAAGACACATACATTCCTTTCAAGTCAAATTTTCTATTTTAGATAACTGCCTCAAAAATCGTTCAGAATGTGCTAATGCCAGTGCTGGAAATGGTCAAAATTGACAAGGAACCCACCAGCCTTTTATATATGATCACATGTGCCTGTCAGGGGTCTGGATACATATTTCCTTATTATATATTGTATTTTAACACCGTATTTATTCAGTTTCGTATTTTGGTTGATAAATGTTGCACAGGAGCAGTCCTTCCCACCTCCCACATCCCTTTCCACCACCAACTTTGTTGCGCCAGTACTGCTTAAGTTGGTATTGTTATAGTGCTGATCAATGTTTTACTGTATGGCTGTCACTTTGTAATACATGTTTCAAATAATAGTCAGCTGCAGACCAAGATGCAGCAGTTGACTAAGAGGACTTCCCTGCCTGCAATGCTCCATCCTTCATGATGGCTTTCTCCCAGCTGCTGGTGCGCTCTCTACAGCTCTACTGTACACTGCTACAAAAATCTTGGATATTTGTTAGTCCAAACAAATCAGTTTAAAGTGAGACAGAGACACACAGTTATGTGCTGACTAGGGTCAAAAATGTGATATTTTAATATATTACATAAAATATATTCAGTTGATAAGGTGCGTTTCAAATCAAAGCCTTTTCCCACTTTAAAATGTCTTTTGCAACAAGATGGAGGACAGATGAGAGAGAGAGAGAGAGCATTCCTGTTTTATAATGACAGCCAGAATACAGGGTAGCAAAGCAAGAGTATGACAGAGAGACAGACTCGGCAGCATTCACATTTACGAAAGGAAGTCACAGACAGTTCGCATATTAAATAAAGCAATTGCAAACCTAAGCAGATTTTGACTGAAAATAAATAGTGCAAGCACCACTACCTGTTTGGGTACGTATGCTGCAGACAGATAGGATAAAACAAAGGTGTATGTAAAAAAAGACATTTGCTTCTGTGCACAGTGCAGGCACTCTAGGGGACCATAAACTGACCCAGAGTTTCAAGGTTAGCGGGTGTAATTTCAGGCTCACTAAGACCATAGTAAACCGTAGTAAACTCCATGTGGGTCAGAGTTGAAGCGGGTTAAACATACTCTGTTGGGAGGGCACCTCTGGAGACATGAAGCAGCAAGAAAAATAGGGCTGTTTAACTACCATGCCTTATACAGTCAGCGTAGTACTTGGGCTGGGCTCTCCCCAGAAGAAATACTGTTGTGCAGGCGGAAAACATGACATAGGTCCTTTTCTGATGCAAAACATCTGCAGGCTCCGCCCACCACAGGCGTAAAAAACTGAACAAGAGTTCCACCACATAGAAATCTAGATTGTGAGACTTCCCCACCTAAGCATGTTTAACTTAACAACTGCCCAGGACCAACTTAAAAACTAGGCACTACACCTAAAAGGGATTTCCTGGCATATAAAACTCTAAATCAATAAACAAACACAATGAGGCCATTACTAATTCTGGCTGCACTGATCCTCAATTTTGGGGCACCTACCAATGCTGCGGTTTCAGCCCTTGCTTATGGGGTATGCACCAAAATGGACTACAGTGTAAGGACTCTTGATTTTCTGGCCCACTGTTACTATCACTGCTAGTTGTATGGATACTTGATTCATGGATAATTCTCAGTGCTGATCAAAGGAACCTAGCCGGCTGATACAGTTTGCAGTGGCATGAGGACAGTGGGTCTGCGAGCTTTAGTTGTGAAAGCAGCATTAACAGCAGAGATCTAAGTGGGATTGCAATTATTGACATGTTTATTGACCTCATTTTCCCTCCACTAGACCACCGGCTATGTTAGTTGGTTCCCTGAATAAAGGCAGGAGGGAGACACGCTAGAAGAGGCGATGAATACACTCAAATCCTGACTATAGTCATCTGCAACAGCAAGCTTCAAGCACAGGAAACACTCCAGATATATCACTGTGCTATTGCAAGTCAATGACCGAAACAAAGGCAAATCACATGACTGATTTTCTGCTGGGTTGTCAGTGGGGAATAGTTCTACACACACCACACCAGACAATCTGATACATATTACAGTCACACTCACAGCAATAGGTTCCAAACTTCGTTTGGTGCCTAAAAATATTTTGCACATCAAGTGCAAACTGGGACCACTGGCAATACACATAGGTGTGAGGAGCAGCTCTGCTCTTAGTACGGATTGTTCTCCTTTTATTTTGGATCCTTTGGATTGGCTACATCTTAGTAATAGAAGATCCTATCACATATTAGCATATATGCACAAGTGCTATAAGGAATGAATACCTGACTATATACTGGAACATCTACAGCAAAGAAATATAAACAAGCATTTGTCAATGCCAAAAGTTTGCCGTGTTACTAAAGGAACAGCACAAGGAGGCATTCCATAGAGTTTAATGGGGCAATTTGTAAAAGCTTGTTTTATACTTTCCAGTGATTATTCTGTCAAAGAAAGGCAGTCGCTTAACTAACAAGGACCTTCTTAGGTAAGTGACTGCATTTCTTTGATAAAATAGTCACTTGAAAGTATAACAGCATGTGTCAATGCCAACTGTTTGCTTGCTGGCATTGGCATTGGTAGTGAGTAGTGCAGGAGTTAGAGATGTATAATAGGAATGGTAATGAAGTATTGAACTGGCGTAACCCACCCCTACCTACAGAGACTGACAGGCATTGGGGTGTGCCTTTGGATCATTGGCCATAACGCTCATGCCATTTCACCTCATTCTACCCTGCAGACACTGACAGGTGTTGTGGTGTGCCTTGGGGTCTTCAGACCTTATGCTCACCCCATTCCATAAGAAATATGCTGAGATAGGTGTAGTATAGGAGAATGGGGTGAACATTGGGGCTGAAGACCCAAGGCACACCCTCGATGCCTGTCACTGGCTGCAGGGTGGGGTGGAATGGTGTGAGCATTACATACGATGATCCCAGGTCACACCCCTGACACTCCAGATTTTCAAAATGGGCTTTTTGTGACCCGCCTCATGAACAGTGGCACTATCATTGCGTTACTCAATCCCAAAAGATGATTTTGCACAGCAACTGTGCCATTTGGTGCCACAGGTGCAAAAACACATTTCAGGCAGGATGTGAAAAATGACAGCTGTACTTTTCATGGGGTGGTGTGAAAAAATGGCACTGTCTAAAATCTGGAGTGAAAATTGAAATATTGGAGAAGTTACAAGTGTTCATAGAAACTGTGCAATGTACACCTGTAACATAATCATTTTGGAATTTTTCACCATATTTTCAACATGGCCATTTTGGACCTCTCCTTATGAACAGTGGCACTGTAATTTTGTTAATCTGTCCCAAAGCTAATTTCCCACAGCAACCACACCATTCTACGCCACAGGTGTGAAAATAAATTTCAGGCAGGATGTGAAAATGACAGCTGTACTGTTCATAAGGAGGTGTAAAAATGGCAATGTTGAAAATTTTGAGTGAAATATTAACAATTAGGCGAAGTTACGAGCATGTGTAGAAATAGTGCAATGCATATGTGTAACAGAGTCATTTTGGAATTTTTCACCAAATTTGCAACATGGGCTTTTGGGACATCTCCTCATGAACTGTGGTACTGTTATTTTGTTACTTGGTCCCAAAGGTGATTCTGTGCAGCGACTGCTAAATCACATTTTGGGACGAAACGAGAGACAGTGCCAGGTTTCCTGATAGGGTCCCAAGAACCCATGTTAATCTGGGTCAAAATCTGAAAAATGGCTGAGATATCAACCTAGTTTAAACCCCTCCCCACTGACACCGTTATAGGGCTTACCGTGATTTTCTTCAGTTTGCGATTGGCTTTTGAAGAATGCAAATGCATCCCAGTACACAAAGATCACTGCTCCTGACCTCCAGAGGTAAGTATGTGGTGCGGGAGGTGGCTGTGCAGAGAGAGAGGGCCGGGATGGGGAGAGGGACGGGTGAGGTGGGCTCTCAGTGTGCCACATGAGTTTTGGGAGGGTCTGATGCCAACAGACTTGGGCATCCCCATCAGCAAAGAAATCGAGTGGGGGCACACTGGGGTGGTCTCCCAGTGTGCCACATGAGTTTGGGGAGCCTGATACCAACAGGGTTGGACACCCCATCAGCAAAAAATTGAACCTGGGGGTGGGGGCCTCCGACACAGGAAATGGGCATCTCGGTGCCAGGAAAATATGAAAACTGTCTTGGCACAGAGGTGGGCTCCCAGTATGCCACAGTGTGGGGAGGGAGAGGATACATGCTGACACATGGATTGGGCACCCCAATGTCAGCTTTCCTGGGGAGTGTGTGGTTTCTGCACATGCACAGAAGCAGTGGCACTACTGCGCATGCGGAATCGGCTGCATGTCACACATATTTGTTCCATGACCGAACAGTGATCAACTGTTCAGCGGCTCCTTCTTTTGAAGTTTTCGCACACACTACTCATACCAATAAGTTTGTTGCACACAGGTGCGGCAAACTTAAAAACTATCTCAGATCTCGGGAGGGTGACATTCAAATTACCAAAAATAAATCAGAAATTGGTAGGTCCAATTTTTTGACATGGACCCACATCTGTGGAATTCAATGCTTCTTTATCTGAGACAGCTAAATAGTACAATTCATCTTGGTGCAATAAAAAATGATTTATTGTATGGATAGCACAGAAATCTTGTTGTTGTCCAGACCTGCATACTACTTGATATGCTCTGCAGAAAGAAGTACATCTGTGTTGTAAAATGTTATACTCTGTGGATCAAGGAACATTATCTTCCTGACAATAGTGTGTTTGTCTTGTGTATGACCAAGTCTTTTAATACGTTTTTAGCTATGTAAACATCCTCATATTTATGTACTCAAATAGCTAAACTGTTACGTAGTGTATGTTATCTGAAACTTCCTGTGATTTGATTTTTTGTACCACAAGGACATCACTGAAATGTACTTGTCTCAAAGGTTTCCTAGTCATTTTGATGAATAAAATATTTTACTACTTTAAGCAGCCTGGGCAAATCATAACACCTGAGCCACAATTCCCTAATTGTGTAAACCCCCTCACCTTGGGGAATAGTGAAGGATTCAAAATAAAATACCCAAGGATGGGGTATGAAACAGTATGAAATCCTGGGCCCACATTCCCTAAGGCAGAGAAGACACCAAAATCCTAGGTAATCCCCATTTGCCCCACACTGCCAGAGGTGGGGTGGGTGGGGTAACTGCTGTATAACATGAGTAAATGTATTTGTTTCAATGGCCTTTTGTTGATAATATATTAAATTAATTTTACACAAACACAGCAATGCAGTGGTTTAGTTATTGCATCATATAAAAAAAAATAAGACTGCATCTGCACACATAGAACCAACCAACCAGTCATGAATGTAATGAGATGTCCCAGACAGCATGGGCAGCATTCATGAGTAAGGAAAAGTGATAGGCTTCTGTGTCCATTCATCAGATGCAGGCCACCAGAAGGATAGAGTCACTTATCATTTTAGATGAGGATCTGGAAGAGGAAAGCTTACCAGTTGGTGATTTGCTCTGTGCCTCATCTCCTCAGCCAACAGTCCGCTTCATGGTCAGGTGTCTCCATAGAACTAGAGTACTTTTGATTTCTATGGGCATCTTTCACTTGATTTGATGGCATTCTCTTGGACCATGGCTGCATATGCTGTTCTCACACTGTACACAATCAGCAGGACTCGAGGATGTCAGCAGCATGCTGATTGGCCAATCATGACTGGGGTGGGAGGTGCATGATGGGGAAGAAGCAGGGCACCTGTAATGTAAGCACACTACTGTGAGTCTGCTGGCAACCAGGGCGTGGGACATGTCAAGTCTAATTTAAAGACACAGAAAAAGGGTGTTTTAGTAAGGGTGGGCGTTCAAACCTGATGAACCCAGCTGGCAACAGGCAACAGGCCAGGTTTTCTTACTTGTTCTATTGGTTCCATAAAATATATAAGCAATAAGACACTCCAGGTGTGCACTGAACATATCTGACCACATGCCCAGGGGTATAGTAAGGCAGGAAGCCACAGGTCAAGTATATTCTGGCTCTGGATGTGCAGTCACATCTGTTCAATGCACACCCTGGAGTGTTTTATTACACTTATAAAATGGATTCCCTTTTTTTAGAATTTTTTAATGTTAAAAACTGTTTAGATATGAAAAACTGAAATAATTTAGTATATTTATTGTAAAATAGTCCTTCTGCTTTTATGTTTTATAATTGCTTTAGGTCATTTGTCCTTTATTGGCATCTGTAGTTATCATACTGTAAACGAGGTCAACCCCTCCCCCATGGAGCCTGGGTCATAGTGAAGCAAGGTGCTATATCGTCCATCCCTTCACTTGCTTAGTAAAGGGACAGAGTGTGCCATCTGACTTTCAATTTAACAAGAAAAAAAGTAGTGTGGAGCAAGCAGGCATTTAGGAGAGACTGGCTGCACTTCTGCAGTGCCCTCCCTTCACTGAGCATATGCCCATAAATTAGCAAGCGGCTATACCCTCCACACACACAGTGTACTACGTGAATGGAGTGTGTAAGTCAGTTGGATTTAACAAAAAAACAGATGCAATGAATTTTATTTTCTAAACTGTGGGATAACAGTACTAAGAGCAGGTCAGAGAGTGGGAGCAGACAGGAACGTAGAATGGAGGTATACAAGCACAGCATACAAGGAAAGCAGGACCTAGAAAATACACATTTATATTACATTTTAAATGTGAGATATGTGTACATGTTACATTACCTACAGAAACTTGGCAAGTATGGCTACTGGACAGCTGACCTGTTTACAAGTTTTAATTATGATTTCCTCACTAACAGATGCAAAAAATGGTTGCTTTTAAAATGGAGTGTTCTAATGGCACAGTTATTTTTTGTGTAGCGTTCTGCTTTTGAGCATTTGTTTTACCTGCGCCAAATGAATTTGATGCACAAGTAACGACAAATGAGAATGCAGGATTTTCTCCCCATTTTATAAATGTCACTTAACAGAGGCTCTAAATACAGTACTTCTGTCTTGAGATTTTGTGTACAGTATAGGGTATTTTGAGATATAATACAGGACAGAAGCAGACCCATTACCATATTTATATTCTTTAATGATCATGCTTTCCTTTAAAATTATTAAAATTACTAAAGTATCTAATACATCAAATATTAGCTGCACAAAACTGCATACAGGAAGTGTATATGTTTATACAGTATAATAAATAGGGTTCAATATCAAAATTACTCTTCACAGTGTATATCTGGAAATGTTTAACACCATATGATAACTGGTGATCCCGTTATCAACCCAATGTTCACAGATTTCAAATGCCATAATAATCGGATATGAAGTCATACCCAGTTAGTACAGCACTTTGCATGTTCACGCATCAGTGATTCATGCCTTTCAGTGACCCTTTTCTTCACCGACCAAAGAGTGGGACACATTGAAGGACAGCGGCAAAAGCATTTTAAAACTTACTGCACAAAACATTTTGTGTACTTATGACACCCCATCCAGGATGTGTTAACTTAATGTGAACATCTCCCTACAGTGGGCCTGAGTCCAACCACAGACATTACTACCACCTGTAGTAGTGAGTTTTAACAAGCATTTGTCAATGCCGAATGTTTGCTTGCTGGCAGTGGTAGTGTAGAAGTTACAGAGCTGCGTAACAGGAATGGCAGTGAAGTATTGAACTGAAGCCAACCCCACCACCACCCTGCAAGAGTGACAGGCATTGGGTGTGCCTTTGGGTTGTCAGGCATAACGGTCACGCCTTTTCACCACCACCACCCTGCAGACAATGACAAGTGTCACGGTGTTCCTTGGGGTCTTTGGCCCTTATGCACCCATTCCATTAGAAAATATGGTGAGATGGGTGCGATATAGGAGAATGGGGTGAACTTTGGGACCAAAGAGTCCAAGACATACCTCGATGCCTCTCACTGGCTGCAGGGTGTGGAATGGTATAAGCATTACAGGCAAGAATCCCAAGTCACACCCCTGATGCCTGTCATTCTCTACAGGGTTGGGCGTTATGGTTGGAAACCCTAATACCTCAGGCATTCGTTGGTATTTTCACTCCAAATTTTCAACATGTTTTTTTGTGACCCCACCTCATGAACAGGGGAATATCAGTTTGTTAGCGAAAGCTGCTTATGCACAGCGACTACGGCATTTAGCACCACAGGTGCAAAAACATTCGAACAGGATGTAAAAATGACAGCTGTACTGTTCATGGGGAGGTGTAAAATGGCAATGTTGCAAATCTGCAGTAAAAATATTTAAAAATGGTGAAGTGACCAGCGTACATAGAAACTGTGCAACACACCCGTAATATAATTAGGTTGGGGATTTTACAGCAGATTGTCAACTCAGGCATTTTGGTGCCTCTGATCATGAACAGTGTCACTGTGATTTTCTTCATCTGTCCGGAACAATGATTTCCTACAGCGACCACGCATCTCTGCACTGAAAGTGTGAAACACACTTCGCCATGTTGTGAAAAATGACAGCTGTACTGTTCATAAAGAAGTGTGGAAAATGCCACTGGTGAAAATCTGACTGAAAATATTACAAAGTCATGAACTTACGAGGTGCGTGGATACTCGCGCAATGCTCACTCGTAACACAGTCATTTATGGACTTTTGTCACCAAATTTTCAACATAGCCATTTTAAGACCTCGGCTCATGAACAGTGTAACTGTGATTTTCTTAATCTGTCCCAAACATTTCTTTCGCACACCAACAGCACCATTGTGTGCTACATGTGCGAAAACACATTTTGGGTGACATATGAAAATGGCAGCTGTACTGTTCATAAGGAAGTGTAATAAAATGGCAATTTTGAAAATCTGGAGTGAAAATATTAATCTGAAATTTCATTAGCATGCATAGGAACTGCTAATGCACACTCAGAAACAGTCATTTTAGGAATTTTTTCACCAAATTTTCAACATAGCCATTTTAAGACCTCTGCTCATGAACAGTGTCTCTGTGATTTTCTTACTTGTGTCCCATACATTGATTTCAGCATCTACTGCGCCATTGTGCGCTACATGGCAGAAACACATTTTGGCCAAGATGTGAAAATGACAGCTGTACTGCTCATAAGAAGGTATGGTAAAATGGCAATTTTGAAAATCTGAGTAAAAATACTGAAAATTGCTTAACTTACTAGTATAGAACCGCGCACGCACCGTAAAACAGTCATTTTTAGAATAGTTTTCACCAAATTTTCAACATAACCATTTTAAGACCTCTGCTCATGAACAGTGTCACTGTGATTTTCTTAATTGTCCCGTACATTGATTTTGCACACTGACTGCGCCATTTATGCTACATGGTGAAACACATTGTGGGTGAGATGTGAAAATGACAGCTGTACTACTCATAAGAAGGTGTGGTAAAATGGCAATGTTGAAAATCTGGAATGAAAATATTGAAATTCTGCGAACTTACGAGCGTGCGTAGGAACTGTACAATGCACGCTCGTAAAACAGTCATTTAGGAATTTTCCACCACATTTTCAAAATAGTCTTTTGAGAGCCCACCTTATGATCACTGGTAGTGTCGTTTGTTAATCATTCGGAAAGGTGATTTCGCCAGTGGCTGCGAAATCACCCTTCGGCCTGAGTAATGCCATGACAGTGCAAGAATTCATGAGGAGGGGTCCCAAAACCCATGTTGAAAATTTGGTTCAAAAATTCCAAAAATGCCTGAGATATGCAATAAAGTTGAAGAACCCCTATCTAGCCCATTATACAGCTTACTGACATTTTCCTCAGTTCAGCGGTCGGCTTTGAAGAGTGCAGGCGTGTTCCCAGTCCACGAAGATCATTGCGCCGTACTCCGGAGTAAGTATATGGGGTGAGGGTGTGGGGAGGCAGGAGTGCGCAGTGGGTGAGTGCGGGTTGTGGGAGAGGGGCTGGGAGACTGTGTGGGACAGTTTTGCTTTACAGGTGTTTTTTTTTTTAAGATGACAGGACATTTGCCACACTGGGGTGAGGCTCCCAGCATGGCACAAGGACGGCTAGGGGTGTGAAGCCGGCCAGAAGTTGGGCACCCCGTTAGTATAACATCAGTTGCCACGCTGGGTGGGCTCCCAGCGTGGCACCCGTACTTTCGGGAGGGGACAGTGGAGCCGACAGGGATTGGGCACCCCTGGCCGGCTATACTGATAAGTTGCCATGCTGGGTGGGCACCCAGCGTGGCATTTGGAAGGCTTTGGGGGAGGCAGCACAGCCGATGGCGGATTGGGCACCTGCCGGCTATAGAGTGTGTGCATGGGGGCAGCACGCATGGTATGCGTGTGTGTGTGTGTGAGGGGAGCCGCGCATGAGCAGGGGATATCTTATCACTGCTCACTGAAGCGTAGCCCCCTTTCAACTGTATGCCACTGCATTTTGGAGCTTGTCATAGACAGCTCCAGCATGCATTGGCGGACAGGCCGCGCCTGCCAACACACTGACTGAATTGGAGGAGGGGTGACACACCTCCGAAAACTCGGATGATGGCACTATGTGTGCAAGCAAACATAAAACTTACGGTGCTCTGTGTCTCACTGGGATCTGGGAGAGTGAACAGAGTGAAGCAGGGTAGATGTCATGTACTACTTTAAAATGTATTTGTATTGGCTTCAGTTGACTTAAGCAACTAGTTACTTAAGACAAATGTTCTAAAGAGACGTGCTTGAGTCTGGAATAAATGAGATTTGTTCCGCCTTACAGTAACAATTTATTTGCATGGAAACACCTGCACCAGTTATTATAAAAAATAAAACAGATTGAAGTTGTGACTATTCATTCTTAACACACCTCGGTATGTGGCATCTACAGTCATAATCCAGGACACTGAAATATTTTTGTTGGACAGGTAATGTTACTCCACCTGTCACCTGCCAATCTCCCATTTAGGTCCTAAGCTTAAACTCAGATAGAATAGATGTTAACATTTTGCCATGATTACAATTGTTTTATCTGCAAATACATGTTGAGGTATGGAAAGAACATCATTCAAAGTGTTAACATTGAAATTAACCTCACTCAAAGAATTTGTTTTGTATTAAGCATCTCCGATGTCAAAATCATGAAATTTAGAGATTCCATTTTAATGTACTGTACATGAGTACATCCCTCAAACACATGCCCATTTCTTCAGTTGTTTTTAAGTTGATGGATGCAAATCCATATTTATCATTATCAGTGATATCGCCTATCTACATTCCCACGGAAACAAAATATGGAGCTCCCCATCAATAAATAAAACTTATACTGTTGATTATATTTGAAACTAAGTTTAGTAACACTTCAAAAATGTGACCAGATTTCTTTTCTTTATACCGTGGCACTCCCAGCCCATATAATCATCCAGATTTAAATCTTTGTCATCAGAGATCCATGTTTCCTGTAATGTCACAACATCAAAGTTTTAGATGGATTCTTTTACCCCTTGTATCCTTCCTCTTGAGTGCCTGTTGGCCCCAGTATTCCCTTCTATCTGACCCACCCAGGTACAAATTCCATCAGAGTCTTGGCTTCAGCCACCTCTTTGAGCAGTTTATACCATTCGTCCTCCGCTCACTCTCATGTTCCTCCTAAATCTTCTCCCCACCAGTCTCCATGAATGTCCTCTAGTCCTTGAGCCCTCCTCATTCTGTATGAGCAAGTCCTTACAATTTACACCATTTATGCCTCATAAAAACCTATATGTCTCAGTCATATCTCATTTTCCCTCCTGCCCTCCAGTGTATACAATATGACCTAACTTTCAGGCCCCGGATCATATTTTTGGCCCTCTGTGTATGGTCTCTATGCAATACCGGTCCATCTTGAGGTGTGGACTTGACCTGTGTGGAGTGACCCATGTGTAGTTTACCAGGACCTGTAAAAGAACAGCATATCCTCCTTTCTCCTACTGTCAGATCCACTTCCTAAACAGTACAGCATCCTGTGTAGCCTTCCAGTATATCTTATTGCACTGAGCTGTGGACTTGAGGCTGTAGCTAATGATTACCCCATGTCTCTTTCCTCTGTTGTCCACACCCTTACTCACCACATCTAGTATTTCAATGTGATGTTCTTTCTAGTGATGTGCATCACTTGCACTTTTAGCGTTCAATTTTAGTTGTCATAAACTGGACCACTTTTTCAATTTGTCAAGGTCTCTTTTCGTTTCTCTAACTCCTTCCTCGGTGTCTGCTCTGTGGCAGATTATAGTGTCATCAACAAAGGGGCTTAGCCTTATTCTGGATTTCCTCTTCTTAGCACAAATGGAGATACTGAAGAGCACTGGTCCTAGAACTAATCCCTGAGGTATCCCACTTGCAACTACCCTGGGCTCCGAGTGTGTTCCACTGATGACCATCCTCCAACCAGTTCCCTATCCTCAGGCTGCTCAGATTTTTGTAAGCCTTCTCAGGGGCAGAAATTAACAAAATAGTCTGGTGGAAGAGGTAGAGTACCAAAACCTGACTATAGCATTCCATCTAAATATCTGGTATTCTGCCAATCAAAAATAGGTGTTCTACAGATTAAACTGCAAAAGGGGTCATGAAGCAGTTGTATTCCAGTTGTAATACCAGCATGATAAAATGGTATTCCAAGGGCTGGCCCACCAGCATAGTGGTAGCACTACCATCTGCACGCTGACGACCCATGTTCAGAAATGAGCGAGTGTGTCAGTGGGTCTGCCAAGGGAAGCAGGATGAGCATCCCAAGCACAGCTCTCCTCCCTCTGGGGGAGTTGTGGCTTCCCAGCAAGCCAGGGACACCCAGAGGAGATTGGGTGCACAACAACCAGGGCCACTCATCAATGGAGATGTTGGAGGACGCCTATAGGTCAGGTGGAGGAGCGCCCGGCCTGTGCTGATACCATTGCATGTCCACACCTCTGGGGACCTTGAAGAGTAAACCCTCTGGGCTGGCTGCACTGTGATGCCCCTGGACCTCAGCCTGAATGATGCCCCAGGTGCTAGCCTCAGCTGGGGCCTCTGGTGATCTTGGTCTCTCACCTCAGGGAACTCCACCTTAAGGGAAAGCTGCAGGCCACCCCAGTCTGAGCTACCTGGGGGATGCTGGGTGTGAGGTCTGGGTGCTGAGAAGGTATAAATCCCTGCCAGTCCCAGGAAGAAAAAATAGTTAATTAAAAAAAAGGTATTTCACCTTAAAAACTGGTATGTAAAACCATTAATTTCTAGCTCTGCTTCTGTGTGCGATGGAATCAAAGACCTTGCTGAAGTTGAGGTTCAACACATCCACTGCTTTTTCCCCTGTCTACTGTGTTTATATTCCAATCAAAGGAGTCAATCAGATTAGTTTTACAATAATTTCTTTCTACAAAACCCATGTTTCTCCTGTTCTGCAATCCAAATGACCACAAGAATTCTACTATAGTTATTAATGATGGTTTCAGCATCTTGCCTGAAATTAAAGGACAGTCCCTCAGCCTTTTATTCTGTTTTCTATATAGTTTGTAGGCATGCACAATGATTGCCTCTGTTGCACCCTCCTACTTTTGTTGTACATATTCTTTGCAAAATACCACTTGTAAATAAGCTGTTTCATTTTTTATCTTTGTTGTTCACTGTATTATATTGTCTGATGATCTTAAGTATTGTATCCTCTACCCGGTCTCCCTGAAAAGGGACTGCATTGTCTTACTGTGTTTATCCCATTAACAAATTTCAAATAAATAAATAAATACTTTCATCAGGATTTAAATGTAAATGAAGGTACTTAAGTCTGGTGTGAAAACCAGCTTAACTCCACTGCGAAAGTCATGACCTGACTCATGTAAGGCATCCTGGAATTGTATGATGTTTTAATGCTAAAGCCTGAAGTAGTTAAATGGTATTAGTGCTGTTGCTTCCTCTGCAGTCCCTATGTTCTTCTGTTATGCTGGCCATGAAACATTTTTAGGCATAGCAGGTGCCCTGCTGTTTTCTGTCATTTAAAGTGTATCTGCTAGAAAACAATGTTCTCAGATAATTCTGGGACTTCACAAGACATGTAGTAGAACTGATTAAGAGCATAACTTCTGCTGGCTTCTGCACGTATGCATAATCAACTCCCATGATGCCTTGCATGAGTGGGATCATGACCTTGGCATGGAGACAAACAGGTTTACACACTAGGGCAAAACAGAGTGAAGCAACCTCATTTATTTTAAATTAGGATGCAATTAGGGTGCTACAAGAGGCAAATCATTGCTCATGCCTACAGGCTACACAGGTATGTAGAAAAGGGTGGGGACTTTCCTTTAAGGTGAGACTAACTGGTCTGTAGTTTTCAGGTTCATCTTCATCCCGCTCTTATGGTTGCAAGGCATATGCTACCTCTAGTTTACTGGAACACCTCCATCTCTAGTTTACAGTTGAATAGACCTGTCAATGTTGCTGCTAGTGTCTGCCCCAACTACTTCAGTACTCCGGAGTGCACCCCATCAGTACCAGGTGCTTTTCCCACTCTTAGGATTTCAGACCACTGAGCACACTTTCCTTTGAGATTGGTATTAATTCCAGTCCACTCACCCCTACTCTGTGGCCTGTTACCCACACTCTACCAAATAGCCACATCTAAGGTGAGTATTAAACAAACATATTCATTCAGTGTATCAGCCTTCTTTTCATCCTCCTCCTCCACCCATGTCCATTCCTTCATTAATCTGATAATACCCGCATTAGTTTACATTTTCTTCATGTACCTAAAGAAGGTTTTACCTCCTCCTTCCTAGACTCCTCAGCCAGCTCAGATCCATATCTGTCTTTCTTTTATAGCCATGGTTCTGGCCTCTTTCAGCTTTTTAAGATAATTTTCTGTTCACCTTTGCATTTTCAGACTACAACTGTAGCTGGAATGGAATGGAATGATAAAAAAGCCTATAATCTAAATTGGATGTGCTCAGACAATTAACAAATAACAACAACAAATAAAAATGTTATTTCGCAAAAGTGTTTTTTGGCCATCAAGGCACTTTACAAAAGATAAGAACAGTTACAATAAAACAGTAAACATAATAATAGAATAAATAACAGAGGATCCAAGTTACTCAGTGCCACCAAAAGCATGACACCATAAAAGGTTTTCAGCGCCTGTTTAAACCCTCCCATAGTCATGCACTCCGAAGCTGATAGGGTAGAGAATTCCAAAGGGTTGGAGCCATGGGCATGAATGCATGGACCCCTGAAGATTTCAAAGACACCCTTGGAATCTCCAGCAACCCCGTCAGTGCAGTGCAGTGGCTGTGGAGCAGCAGTCTTCTGGGAGACATTCTGGAGGATGCGGTGTTGTCCCATCTGCAGGCACCTCTCTGGGCTTTGGGAGGAGGTTGCTCATCTCCAGGCTGAGTTGGCCAGGATTTGTGGGACCTCCTCCTCACATCCAGGGACCACCAGTGCCACTTCTGTTGCCTCAGAGGTTGCCAAGAAAAGGAGCGGTTGGACCACAGTGGGCTCAAGGAGGGAGAGGGTGGTGGAACAGAGTGAATCCCTCCAGTTGTACCTCTCAACAATTCCTATGCCATTCTGGCAAAGTGTGGTTCCTCTATGGAGGCACCTGCAGTGGAGACCAAGGAGGATGCTGGGAACCTCCACAAAGGAAACCCACAGGAGTGTGGATGGGACCCCACAGGGGAAGGAAACCACTCCTGGTGGGGGATTACATTGTTAGGAAGGTAGAACTGGGGAGGAAGGAGAGGGAGGTGCCTGCCTGGCACCATGGCTTGAGGACAGGGAGCGTAACTCAGGATTGCCTGAGCAGCTGCTCAGGGAGGAGCTGGATGTCATTTTCCACCTAGGGACAAATGACCTGGCTAAGAAAGGATTAGAGCAGTGCAGGAAGAGTTTGTGGAATTGGGAGGGCCTTAGACAAGTAGTAACGCACGTAACCTTCCCGGAAGTGCTGCCCATCTATGGCGAGGAGAGGTTAGGTGTTCTGCACCATGGGATTCAATCAGTGGTTGAGAAACTGGTGCAGAGCTCAGGGATTTGGCTTCACTGGAGATCGGGGTCCACCTGGAGTGATGCAAGCCTATACTGGCATGATGGGCTGCATCTGCCCAGGAGGAGAACCAGGATCCTAGGTGATGGGTTTAAATGCTTCATTGGCAAGCATTTAAACTAGCCAAGGGAGGCACTGGAAAGGATCAGGCAAATCCTAGCCCCCAAAAATCACGGTAGGTCAGTTGGTAAACACCAACATAGAGGTGGGATAGAGAGGTGAGGGTAAATGGGAAAAGTGACAAAGGCAAGAAGGACAGGGATGAGGCAAAAGGAGTAAGGCCATCAGGAAATGGAGGGTAATGAGTACCAATGCCCATAAATGGTACACAAAGTACCATGACTGGGATGTTAACATACCAGGGTACATAACCTACAGGAGAGAAGGCAGGAGAGAAGAGGGAAGGAGTAGCTCTCATATAAAGGAAGGGATAAAAGCAACTGAACAAAAGAGTAAACAGGGAGGAGAGGAGGCACTGTGGGTCACCTTGGAGACTGGAAAGGCACCACAAACGCAGGGGTTGTGTACAGACCCCCATGTCAGGGAGGGAATGGACAAGGATATGATAGAAGGCATTCTTAGGATGGCAGAGAAAGGGAGATACTGTTGATGGGAGACCTGAATATGCCAGATGTTAACTGGAGCACATTTGCTGCAGCCACATCCAAGAGCAGGGTCATTCTCGATGCCCTACAGGTGGCATGCCTCAGACAGCTAGTTTCAGAACCCACTCATGAGGGAGCAATCTTAGACCTCATACTCAAATGGGAGCAGTGAGAGGATCTCAGATCTAGAAGTGGGTTGCCGCCTGGGAATAAGTGACCATCAAACAGTGTGGTTCACGTTAAACTCAGCTACAGAGTCAAGCCATACAAAAGTGAGGGTACTGGACTTCAGGAGGGCTGACTTTGGCAAGACGGAAGAGTGCCTCAGAAATGCACTAGCAAACAGGCTAGAAGGAGGGTGGAGCAACAATGAGAAATCATCAAAACTGCCATTATAGAGGCAACAAGACTTTGTGTGAAGCAAATAAACAAATCAAAATAAAAGAAAACGCCACTATGGTTCTCAAAAGAGGTGGCTGGGAAAGTCAGGGAGAAAAGATAGCATTCAGGAAGTATAAGAAAACACAGAAGGAGCAGGACAGAGAGCTGTACCAGTTAAGGCAGAAGGAAGCAGGGAGGGAAGTCAGAATAGCAAAGGCCCAAACTGAGGAAAAGATAGCCAACTCGGTTAAGAAGGGGATAAAACCTTTTATAGGTATATCAGAGAGCGAGAAGACAAAGGAGGGATACTGAGGCTGAATAGAATGAATGGTGGGTGGGCAGAGGGGACAGTGAAAAAGCAGGGATACTGAATGAATATTTCTGCTCAGTATTCACAAAAGATGAGGGAAGTGCCTAATCCAATTAACTGAAGCACTCTTGATGGGGGAGATCCCAGCCCTTTCACAGAAGAAAGGGTTCTGAAAGAACTCCTAAAACTGAAGGTGGACAAAGCAATGGGGCCTGAAGGAATTCACCCCAGAATTCTAAAAAGAATTAAGGGGGAACTAGTGAAACCACTGACTACTCTTTTAATAAATCATGGAGGATGGTGTGGTACCCGAAGACTGGAGGAAGGTGGATGTGATTCCCTTCACAAAAGTGGGACCAAGACAGAGGCAGGAAACTACAGACCTGTCAGTTTGACCTCTATGGTAGGAAAGTGATGAAGTCACTTCTGAAGGAAAGAATTGTTGAGTACCTTGAGGCCAGTGGGGCACAGGACCCAAGGCAGCATGGGTTCACAGCAGGAAGGTCATGTCAGACGAATCTAATAGATTTCTTTGACTGGGTGACCAAAGTAGTAGACCAGGGAGGGCTGTGGACATGGCCTACCTAGACTTTAGAAAGGCATTTGACACAATCCCACACAAAAGATTAATAGTCAAATTAACCAGCCTGAGAGTGGGTCCCAGGGTGGTAGCCTGGTAAACATTGGCTGGACAACAGGAAACAGAAGGTAATTGTAAATGAAGTCCACTCTGAAGAAAGAGGGGTTACTAGTGGGTAGCGCAGGGTTCAGTATTTGTCCAGTCCTTTTAATGTCTTTATAAGTGACATTGCAGAGGGACTGGAAGGAAAAGTATGCCTCTTTGCAGATGACACAAAGATCTGCAACATGGTTGATACACAAGGAGGCTGGAAAGGATGAGAAGAGACTTGGCAAGGTTGGAGGAATGGTCAGAAGTATGGCAGCTAGGATTCAATGCAAAGAAGGTAAATAATGCACCTGGGAAGCAAGAACCCAGGGAAGATTACACAATGGAGGGAGGTAGTAACAACAACTAAAAAGGAAAGGGACCTGGGGGTAATCATATCAGATGACCTTAAGGTTGGCAAGCAATGTGAGAAGGCAGTAGGGAGAGCTGGGGATACTGGGATGCACAGGAGAGGCATCACCAGCAGAAAACAGGAAGTTGTTATCCCTCTGTACAGACAGTTGGTGAGACCCGCCTGAGTACTGCATCCAGTTCTGGGAGTCCCCATCTCTGCAAGGACATAGACAGGATAGAGGCAGTCCAGAGGAGGGCAACTAAATGGTGCAGGGTCTGCAAGAGAAGCCATACGAGGAGAGACTAAAGGAGCTTAATATGTATACCCCTGAGGAAAGAAGGGAGAGGGGAACATGATAGAAACTTTTGGCACCTCAGTGGAATCAACAAAGTCCAAGAGAGTAACATCTTTCAGAAAAGAGACGGCAAGAACAAGGGACACAATTTAAAGATGGGGGGCGGTTCCAGGGCAGTGTGAGGAAGTATTTTTCACAGAGAGGGTAGTGGATGCATGGAATAGCCTTCCTGAGGAGGTTGTGGGGTCTTAAACTGTGGGAGAATTCAAGAATGCATGGGACAGACATAAGGCAGTTCTTGTGGAGGTAGGAAGAAATAGGCTGTTGGTTAACTAGGATTTGCGCTATCCTGTAGGTAGGAAAATGGGCAGACTAGGTGGGCCAAGTGGTTCTTATGTGCCATCAAAGTCTATGTTTCTATGTCTATGTCAGCTGAACGTAACTGTCGCATTGGGCGGTAAGGCACAAGAAGCTCTTTCAAGTAGTCAGGGCCCAGTCCATGTAGGGCTTTATAAGTCAGTAAACCAACTTTAAAGGCGATCTGCCACCTAATCGGTAGCCAGTGCAGATAGCGCAGCACAGGAGTAATATGGGAGGCCTCGAGAAGCCCCAGTTAACAATCATGCTGCCATGTTCTGCATGAGCTGCAGGGGCAGATTTCAACCCCAGAAAGCCCTAAGTACAGGGAGTTACAATAATCAAGGCGTGAGGTCACAAAAGCATGGACCAATGTAGGCAAGTTCTCGATGGAACCAGGTTCTTAATCCTGGAGATATTCCTAAAATGATAAAGGAAGTCTTGACGATGGCGATACCTGAGATCGTAAAAGTCAGCCTGTCGTCAACACTACCCCCAGGTTTCGCACACGCTCAGAGGATAGATCTGAGAGCCCCAAGAAAAGTCCAGAGGGATGATCAGCCCACAACCCTCATCCAGCGACTCCGGTCCACTACCATTACCTCCATCTTTCCATGCTCAACTTTAACCAGCTCAAGTTCATCCAGTCCTGGATTTAAGCAAGGCAGGTATTAGCACCGAGACAGCTGTATCCTGGTTGGGAACAAAAGACAGGTAGAGCTGGGTATCATCAGGATAGCAGTGAAACCTCAGCCCATACCATCTTACAATGTCTCTGAGGGGCAGCATATACACTGCAAACAACATGGGGACAGCACTGAACCCTAGGGGACCCTCACATGGCAGGGAGAAAGGGTCCCAGACACCACTCTCTGACTCCTGCCAGTGAGGAAAGATGTAAACCACCTGAGAACCGTACCTGACAGTCCACAGATGGACCTCAGACATCCAAGCAGCACCCTGTGGTCTACAGTGTCAAAAGCTGAGGAAAGATCAAGGAGCACCAAGATAGAACAGTTTCTCTGATCTCTTGCCATCAGGAGATCATTGAGCAACCGAACCAGCACCATCTCGGTACTATGCCTCTTTGAAAACCAGACTGGAGAGGTTCATAGATGTTATGGATGGTCAAGTGTCGTCCAGCTGTACCGTACTACTTTCTCAATCATCTTCCCTATAAAGGAAGGTTTGAGATTGGTCTGTAGTTAGCCAGACAATCTGGGTCCAAAGAAGCTTTCTTTAGGAGGAGATTACCACCGCCTCCTTCAGGAGCTTGGAAACTCACCAGATTCCAAGGAGCACTGGACTATCTGCGCCAGGACCAGGTGCTGTCATTACTGGTCTCAGTCAGAAATATATCATTGTGTTTTGCATTCCATGTTGTTTGGCGTTTGTGCATCTCTCCAAACCATGCACATATTACCAAGCCACATTCCCAGAGCAAGGCATCATGGGTATGCAAATCCTTGTCCGGTTAGCTGACAAGGTTTCACACAATAAATGTAGCTCTTATGCAGTCTTTGTACATCTGGTCCAGCTGAGGAGGAGAATGAAAAGTACAAACACATGTCTTGCCCTCATTGGGACTTTTCATTGTGCTTAAATCATAACCTCAACAAGGCACCTTGTCAGACCACTAGATAATGTCAATTTAGAACACTTGGAATGAGTGCACTAGAAAAGCAGTTTGCAAGGAAAGCAATATACCAGATCAGTAAAAGGATGGTTAGAGACAAGAAATAGCCAATTTTTTTTTTTTTGTTTCATATGATCAAACCATACACATACGCCCAAGCCTCATTCCCAGAGAAAGGCATAGAAACATAGAAACATAGAATCAGTCAGCTAATAAGGACCATACAGCCCACCTAGTCTGTCCATTTCCTACTTGGTTTGGCAATCCCTACTCTTATCTGGACTGCCTTTCCCCACTCTGCTGTCCTTACCTGTGTAAGCCCTCAGTGGCTCTTTTCAAACTTTAAAGTATATTGCTGATAAAATGAAGGTTTTCAGTTTATGTAAGGACATGGTCTAGAGGTGTTGCGATTCACTTTATGAAGTGTGGAAATTTACCTTTGCAAAGAGTTCAGTGAATCGTGCTAGTGCGAAAATCTCAAGATGACATCACAAAATATCATTTTACAATATGTTTTGAAAATCCACATTCTGCAGCCTTTTCTCATTGTAACGTGCACTCTTACAAGCTTTTCCTTTTTTTCTCCTCCTCCTTCTCCTCTTCAGCCAGAACTCCTTCCACCTTGCTAATGCCCCACCCATTTTACCCATCATTTCTGAGTTTGCAGTCCTACTACTTTGCACTGCCCCACAGATTCCACCCGCCCCCGCAAGCCACCCAGGCTCCCCAGGCCCAGGAGGAGACAAGTAACAGATGCAGCAGCAGGCAGCCCAGTAAACAGTGCAGGGCAGTGCAGCAAATTTCCCACAAGGGACTCAGCTTTTTCTTCAATTTTCTCCCCTCCTCTCAGGAGCCACGTGGGCATGGACTGAGCAGACGCATGCATGTGTGTACATCCCAGTCAGGAAGTGACCACCATCCCCTTGTGGTTTGCTTACGCCATGGTCATCCAGATGGCAGTATCACAGTACAGCCAGCAGACGTCCCTCCCGGAAGAGAGCATCCTGTGGCATGCTCAATCCTCCTCCCGGCTGACCCACTAGTGATCCCGTACATTCTTGAACCCAGATCTTTGACATGACAGCAGGTAAGGCACCAGCGCCTCAATCCTCTGTGCCACTGGGCCAGTCCAGGCTTTTCCTTTACCACAAAGTGTACACTTTGTGCAGCAGGCTGTTCTCACAGCTTGCAGAAATTCTTTGAATGAAGCAAATTTCTGCAACTTCCCACTTTTCTAACGTAGTCTAAGATGAGAAACTGAACTGTGAAACAGGATCACAGTTTGAAGTCCTACTATAACCACTGTCTAACCTTGAACAAGACATTTGATCACTCATCCTCCACCCCAGATGAACAGCTGGGTTGAAACTGGACCCTGGTGAAAACAAATGTTGCATCTTAGTTGGCCAATCTTGCATCACACAGTTATAAAATGAAACACATCTTGAACATTGCTTGAAGGATTACATTACAGTACATAGCAGTTTATCTTTGCAACAACAAAAAATCTTCCTAATAGAAATGTAATTCTGGCACAATACCATCAATTAAACATACCAGTGTCAGTCTGGATAATTGCTTGTGTGTTAGGTTACATTCATGTAATCTGTAATGGTGGGAAAATGTCAACTAAACTAAGGTGTCAGCATGGCTCAGTTGGTAGCACATCTGCCTCTGGACCAGAAGGTCATGGGTTCTCGTCCCACACTGGGATTGGACTTGCACCTAAAAATCACTGGCATCTGAGTGCAGTATTGGGGGTGCTGTACTGCTGGGGTGTGCCGTCCTTCGATGAGACATTAAACTGAGGTCCTTCTGCTCATCCTGGTGTTGTTCAGGTGGAAGTAAAGAACCCAGGGCACTCTTCGCAAAGAGTAGGGAACATTCCGGTATCCTGGCCAACATTCCTCTTCCCATAAAACCGGTTCATGCAATTATCCAGGCTGTGTGTGGGTGATGATGTGCGATATGGCTGCCACCACACATTCAGTCACTTCACTACCAGTCTAGCATTGCTTGTAAAGCTTTGGGATACACTGTTTATGAAAAGCACTATACAAATGCTGATTCTTCTTCTTCTAAACTGTAATGGATTACATTCTTAATGCACTGCTGACAGTACAAGGGTGTCAGGACTACAGTTTCTCCAGCACTGAATTACTTTCTCGTGTTGTGGTCAAGGGCATGGGTTTCTGACAACGATATATACATTTAAATTTGGTTATTAACTTGTAATATTATATTAGGAGTTTATATGTGGGCAAAATGGATTTTCAATATCAAATGTTCCAACTTCTAAGCAAACTGTACATCTTTAACAAAACCAAGGGCTATACTCCCACCTTCTTTAAGTTATCAGAAGAGAAATGCAAAATTTCGTAGTCCAGTGACCAAACCACAAAACCACATTGCCTTTCAAAGAAGAACAAAGGGGTAGTTAAATATGTACTGTGGTAGATTATTCTTGATGTGTTAGAGTGGCTAGTTAGTTCAAAAGTCAGGAACCCCATGGGTAATGGCTAGGAATGAGAACTGTTTGTTTGCATGATGAAATAATGCCAGTTTCTCATCTTGCACCTGATGTGACATGAGCATCCAAGGTCACCAGCTCCCTGCTCACACATCACTCTGGGACTGTGCAAGGAATTGGGTATGGGGTTCACCACGCAGACTGTCCACAGGGCCATGCACAAAGCATGGCAAACCTCTCAGGCAGGCACAGAGTTGTCAAATACTCCTGACTGTAGAACAAATACAGAATGTTAGCAGGTGGTGCCTAAATGCAGCACTAACCACTGACAAGCCATCAGTTAATGTAGATTGGCAGGGAAGCATTGTAAAACCTGACATGGGCAACTGGGCTATGGAAGTCCACTAGACAACTGGTTACTACCATGGATGTCCTTAGAAGAGAGAGAAGAATCATGACAGTGTCAGCCCCTACAGCTAAGGGTTGGGTGGGTGGGGAAAACACAGTGGCAGTGCCATGCTCTTGGGGTTCTAGGTAAGGCATGGTACCATGGGACTGAGCTATGCCATGTCCAGAACTCCACAGAGGCACACACCAGTATGTTTGCTAGTGCAAACCCCATTTGCACCACCAAACATCTGCTGTCACATTTGCATTGTGCCTTAGTTGCCAGGAAAACCTCCCCTAGCAATTAAGGATTCCATTTGTTTATGGCAATATGCTGGAGCAAGCGAGCCTTAGAACCCTAATTTTGCACTGCATCAAACTACAGCTGGGAATGGGGCCTCAGATGACTTACTTTTTGTAAAAAATGTACATGCTGTTGATCTAGGACCCATGCTTACCATCCTGATGAAACTGCCTAGCCATAAGTCACCAAAGCTGACATCAGTGCCAGGATCAGCCACTGGTGCTTCAGTAAGTTTCATATGCTGATTGGAGACATGGCAGCTGTCAGTCCTGCATTTGCTACCAGTAATGTACTTAACTCACTGCAAGGAATACATTCTGCTATTTAGTAGTTGGCAAGGGAGGAGAGCATAGAACAAGTGATGAACACAGTGTTGATAACCTTCAGTATCCCAAATTAGCACAAAATCCTTATTGTAGTCTTTGCAGCTGTTCCCATTAGCCATGGGAACTTGTGGAGAGGCTGCTATATCATGGTAGGACCTATGGTTCAGCAGTATGTAAAAAGTTTAACTACATCATTTAAAACTTATAAATATATTTAGTACCTATTAATAAGGGTGAGAGATGTTGTTCTTTGACAGATTCAATATGAATTTGATTCAGACCCCATGAGTACAGTTCAGTTTTTTTTTAATGTTCTTTTCTCCCTCTCTGGCACCCACATTCTGGAGGGTGCCCAGTCCAATCCCCCAACGTCCACCAGGCTCACCGACCGCCTTCCTCCAGGGTCTGTCCATCCTGCTGGAGTTGGCAGGAGGGCCCCAGGCCCCACCAAAGACTGGATGAAGTTCTGGTCAGTGCTTGACTGGTCGAGGAGCAGGACCCGCGAGCCCTCCTTCATCCTGCCACCAGAGACTTTTCCTCTTTTTCCCCTCAGAGGAAGGGCATGCAATGATACCAATGATGGTGTCACACATGCTCCTTACCCTGCCTCTGCCCACCATGCACTGCATCAGTGTGCCTGCCCCCAGCCTCCACTAGGTGCCAGGCAACAAGCAATCACTGATCCCCTTCCCGGACAGGAGAGTTGTCCTTGGGATGCATGATCCTCCTCTACCCAGCCCACCCCTGGTGACCCACTCGCACTGTGAAAACTGGTCACTGGTGTGGCAGGAGGTAAGGCATGATGCCACAGCCCTCCATGCCACTGGGCCATCCAGTTCAGTTCAGCTTTGATAATTTAGCTGAATTACTTTGGGCCCCAGCTCATTGACTGGCATGGGTACAGCAGACAACAAATAAGTGGGGAAAAGCCTTGAGGTGAGCAATGAATATTTATAAAATGGCTTGAATCAAACAAGCAATCTGATTGGTCAAAACTGGGCACATGATCATGAATAAATTTCAATTATACCATGGACATAAGTGAACAGCCAATGAAATGATCAAGCTGGCAGTCTACCACTGGTGTAAATCCTATGATAATCACTGGCTGATGAGAAAAAAGGCTCAGCCATATCCAAATCATCTGCAGCCCAGAATAACTAGAATAAAAATAAAATCACAAAGCAACCTCTTTAAAAGTTGTATTTTATTATTATAAAAGAATGAATCTTGAGATATTGCAATAAGCCACTCTGAGGATGTAGGTTATTGAGGATTTACCACAGCTGGAGAGGATTTACCCACTCAGCTGCACCTAGTGGGCAAACCACTCCAGCCGTGATAAATCCCGAGATAACCCACACCCCTCATGGCTTATTGCTTAATTATCACACAGCTCAAATTTACTTTTTTTTTCCTGCTTTTTTAACTCTTATAATCATTTTATAAATGTAATAAGGCACTCCATGGTGTGTAGCAATGCCATAAATTACCACACTTCTCAGGTAGTTGACAGTACTCAGCTGCACCCTGTGCCTCATGACCCACCTGAGGTGTGTGCAATAATTTAGTATTACCACCACTCTGTCATGTGTTATTGCTTACTTACTACCTAGCTTCTTTGTGGCAGGTTGTGTTGGAATGCCATTGCTCAAGCTTGCTCTGTTTGTGATGCTGTGATGGAGTCTGCAACCACTAAGACCACAGTGGTAAAGCCAACTGGGCTAGAATAATAAATATTTGTTGCTGATCTCAAGGCTTATATCCTGCTGTAGTCTGTATTTGACCTCCATGCAAGGTACTGTATTCATCTTGGCCCTATAGATTTTAAAATATAGCAATAATAATATCCCCAAACAAAGCAAACAATAATGTATCAAGAAGCATACAAAACAAATGAAATGAAAAGAAATTAAAAAGGACCAACTAAACCATGCAACCTTAGCTCATTCACTGCTGTGCAACAGCAACCACATAGTGAATCAGTCCATCTACAACCTAATCCCTGCTGCTTATCTAATACAGTACATACTAATCCATAAAACTGACCATTTAAAGATACAGCACCAAATTGCAACACTATTAAACTAATAAAACAAATAAATATTACTAAACAACTAGAATAAGACATTTCAAGAGGAAGGATATATTTCCCAGTGTGCTTCCTTGTGGTTAAAGCCTGTCACCACTGCAACACACCAGTTGGTGCATTAGCATAGCATACCTCCACCACCCCATTAGGTCTTATTCCTTCTGTAGTATAGAGTCAGTTACCTGGGGACGTGAGTAATGTGAAAAGGTTGTCCCACATTCACAGTAAAGAATGTTACTGATACATGAAATCTAAAGGTAAAATATGTACAGTATATTTAACAGGTCTTCTTACACATTCAATGATCACTTTGGAGCACTGTCGCTCAGGTGGTGTCATTAGCATAAGGATGACACATCCATTTTAGACTGATTCTAGTGCCAGCTTTAAATGAATAACCCAGTTTGTTTACATTAATAAACCTTACAAATCAATTTTACACAGCATTTTCTACAAAATGGAGCACATAATAACATAGGTATGGGTTTAACCTGCAGCCGGTGTTTCCAATTTTGCTTTACAAAATATGCCCTGTTTAGGTGCCCTCTAACTGTAGTACACTCAGTGGTAGCATAACTGAAAGGCAGGTTGGAAAATGTGCACTTATTTATTTAAGTCTGCTTTCCTTTTAGTGAACTAGTGCACCTGTGGAGTTACTGCAGTGATAGTAAATTATAATTATACAATGGCAAGAAAATTTCCTGGACTCTGATTGGTCAGTGTGTCCCTGGTACAGTGAGGTTATCCCAGCACAACCTCACTGTATCAACTCAGGCACATACATGACCCTCTCACATATTGATACAGGACAGATATTATTCACACACTTCACACAATTGTATTCCAACCTCCCATCATATGATACAGCCTCCCCTACAAATGAACAGAACACCCTCAAGCACCACCAATGGAAACCAAAACCTTAAGTGCAAACTGGAAATCTGGTTTGTGTGTGTTTTTTTCAAATTGTCCCTATGAGCACCTTTACAGACATAGCTTCTGCATGACCCCTCCTGCTTCAAGCCCAGCTCTATTTCAAGTAACCTCCTAATGGAGGCAGATTTAGCATGAAAGGGCGCAGATTCACTGAGTTTCAAAATGTAGACTAAACCCCTGACTCATTCAAAGGAAACTCAAACAGAGTCTACAAAGTACAAAAAGCCATAACTGGGGCTATAACTTTAAACAGCTTTTCTATCCCCACTCTGCTACAGCACGTGTACACCTAACACCGCCTGAATACCGCTGACGGCAAATCTACAACTCCACTTATGCCTCTCACCTTTTCCTGCAGCTCAATTTTTCAGAGCACAGCACTCACACAGCTCATTTCATCTGATGCAGCACAGCTCCCAGTACATGTCCCTGCCCCATACTCAAAAGCAGAATCTCACAGCAGCTGCTGACTTCGGAGTTGTGCTGACTTCATTTAATAAATTTCAGTGGCGGGAGTAGAGAGGGCTTTGCTCTCTAAATTAAAACTGCTGGAGAAAACGTAAAAGAATCAGGAAGTGAATAGCTATGGGGGTACCCAAATATTGAAGCTATGTGTTAGCCCAAGATTGCATCCAAGCAGTCACTCTCAGTAATGGCAAACAGAAAAACTATGGACTATTTTTTGTATATGTACACATCCACACACAAAGTTAAATAAAAAATAACATTAAATTATGTTTTCTCCTTGTTTCTATTTTCTTTGCAAATGAGCCATTGTATAATAGCAATAATACACTCCAGGGTGTGGGTTATGCTGGGACAACCTCACTTCTGGGGTGTTGGTAGCACTGGGCCTGTGGCCTCATGCCCAACCACCCCAGGCATGAGGTTATCCAAGCACAACTCACACCCTGTCATGCATTATTGCTATAGTGTGGACTCAACAGTAAGTCATTGCACATATGATTGTACATGTGCAAGAACTAGAAATAATAGTCTATATATTACACAAAAGTACCATATAATTTATAAGGCATTCACAAGGCCTGCTGATGGGTAAACCTGTGCGGGAAATATGACTGTATGGGAATAGCCTGTAGCGATCCACGACAATTTGTGCCCAGCATTTCACTCCCGTCATCCCGCTCCCAACAACTCGCTCCATCGATATTTTGCTCCCCTGATAACCTGCCCCAACAATTCACTCCCGGAGTGGAATTAATTAAAATGGACTCTGTCTCTTTGCAGGATGATGACAGGTAGGCTGTCCTACAAATCTGGACAAAAAAAATGAATTGGGCAGTCAGTGGTAAAGATCACAGGGTAAGGAAATTAATGAACAAATGAAAAAAAAGAGTTAATTTTTGTCGGGAGCAACATTGTAGGACCTAATTGATGGGAGCAAATTGTTGTACAGCCTAAACTAGTCTATTGTTTATTAAACTTAAATATTTTTAAATGATGTCAATGGTATTCAGAAAGAATAATAGGTTAACTGCAGTGTTTTGTATCTTCTGTTTTAGTTAAATGAAGCCTGCCTGTTACTGTTGAATGAATGTACCATGTTTAAACAGCAAGATGGTTTGGTAAGTATGCAATTTTGGTGTGAATAATATTTACTCAAGTCTTCCTTTGATACAATAAATTGCTTGGGGCCACAGATCTGAAATTATATTCATTTGTGGCATTGGACTAAAAATCTATGGGCTGCCAGTCAGGCAGTAGCTTCACTACAAGGTGCTCTGATTGTCAGTTAAAGCACTGAACAGTTTACACTCCCTCTTCAGTACCTCCAGGAGCTCCTGAACCCTTATTAACCACAGAGTTACCCATTCCAGGGGCCAGGGTCTAAGGGTGGTCTCATTTATAAGATTTAAATCAGAAGGTGATCAAACTTCAGCAGTCATGATCCCTGGCCACTAGAAAGAGTTACCAAAAGAAATTGGACAGAACCAATCAATCTCTTCCTGTTTTTGTTTTTTTTACTTTTCTTTATATACCTCTTTCAGTCTCCAACTTCCTTTTCCATTTGGAGCACCATTGTTACCCAAACTCCTGCACCACTCTACCTGCAGCCACTGATCCTCCATGACGCCTTGATTTGCCCCCAGGCAGGGTAAGGAGGAAGATTTACCCTCAGGCTTATTGTACCATCAGGCAGCACTGAGGCAGTGGTGGAGGACCTGTATGTACTGGGGTCTATTATCACACTAGCTAGCTATTTTCACTGTTTTTCCTCTCCTGGGATATCATTTGTCATGTCATTAACGGTGCACACATGTTTAGCTTGCAAGGTGCTGTTCATCGTGACATCCCCTTCGGCTCTCTGACAACACTACCACCTGTGGTCACCTCTGTGGCTATATTGCAGTGGAGAATGGAACCCTTCAACCCTGGAAGAGTAGAACATCCTCTGGGACACTCAGTCTTCCTCCCCAGCTGGCCTCAACAACTTGAGTTCAGTCCCAAACTCAGGTCGCTGGTATCGCCAACTGTAGCACTACCACTTTGCTGATGGGCAGGCTATCCCTTACTATGGTTTAAAACTGTTGTACAGCTGTTTATCGCACCAGGCCTTTTTGGCCATTTATAATGTCATGTATTCTTATAGTATATGTTGTTTATGCCTGCTTGTTTCCAATCCCTATCTTGCCTGGACAGTTTTGTATTTTCTATGGTGCTCTGAGCACAAAGGACACCTCACAAATATTATGCCTCCCACAATACTGTACTGATGCGGCTCATACAGTTGTTACCTTTTATCATTTTTACTATGAAAAATAGTTGTTTTTTGTGATTGTTACAGGACATGGTATTCTAGCTCTTTATAATCTATACAGGTGCAGAAGAAATATGGGTTTGCCTTTTTATAGAAATTAGCTGTGTCCAATTTTTTCTTTTATGTTGATTTATTACACTAAAACATTGTCAGCTGAGTATCAAGTTCTATGACAGGGACGATTCAACCAAACGATGGAGACATTTAACACTATACAGTATTGTGCCAAGTATATTTGGATCAAGAGTAAACACCTTAACCAACTTCCTCTTTTTATGTTTAGGTTAGCGGACAGATTTTCTCCATGTTCTGGAAAAATTCAAAATTCCCATGAGAGCTGTAGATCTGGAACATCTATTGGCTAAGTAAATATACCATTCACTTACAGCATAAGTATTCTACGGAATGCATAGTTTTTCTTCATGTGGTATCAAACATCTATAGTTCCTATCGTTCTACTACTTTTGGGGATGGGACTGGGAATGAAAACCTCAGGGCCATGGAATGCGTTCTCATCATTACATGCATTATGTTTTAACTACTGTCTGTGCCCCGTGGTATTCACTCTTTCAGGTGCTCTCATCTGTGCCACTCCTCTGCCCACTGGGCTCATACTCACTGATATTGTCTACCTCCTGTCCAACAATGGTGTCCCTGGTGCCCGGTTCAGTTCTTTTGCTCCCCTGGGAGCCACCTTCTCCTGTGAGGCTACAGCAGGAAAGGGAGAAGCATGCAGCTGAAGCCACTGCCCAGGCACCAGGGACTGGATAGTGGGCACACTGCTGATGAGGGCCTGGAGGCATGGGGCAGCAAGCAAGAGAAGGCTGTCATCCAAGACTGCCAAGCCAGGCACATTTCCTTGATCTCCCCAACCACCCACCCCACCCCTATGATCTGCAGTATATTCACGTCAGCACCCTGCAGGTGGGGACCACCAGCATGGGGTCACTAATACTGGCTGCAACCACATGGTATCTCCTAGGCACCACTTTCTGAGCAATGCATGTCTCCTGCCTCCCAGAAAGATGCTCTCTTGTCCTCCCTCCAGACTCTGCTCCAGATGTCCTGGGCTTGTGGCACAAACCCAGCTCACCAGTGTACCAGAGGAGTCCTGCATGGTTCAGCACCATAGAGTTGGCACATGCCTTACTTTTAATAGAATTCAGCAAACAGAATTGCTTGGTAAGAAATTTGGGCCCATGCCTCAAAACAGGCCATTCTAAAAGTTCCACCTTGAAAACTACCAAATCATTTGCTAATCCCTCTGCTCCTTAGTGGTACTGTGGGAATAAAAGCATGCCTATGCATTCCATAATAATTCCTAGTTAAATTGCAAGTCTAAATAGAAATTAAAGAACATTAATATTTCACAGGAGACATGATATACAGAGACAAAAGTTATTAAACACAGCTGGAGGTTAAAGTTTTGCACAGAGATATACCTTTAATAATCTAACTAACATGTCTAATTATAATAATAAAGACCAATGGTCTATAACAAAGAAAAAAGGGGAAACTGGCATATTAGTAAACTTGAGGTGGCATGCCAGAGGAAATTTGGGAGGAGAGCAGTATTTGGGCTCCATGAAAAATACAGTGAGACAACAAATGTCATATTGGTTTGGTTTCTGTATCTCTTTCCAAACCACACATATACACTCTGAAGCCTCAGGCCCACAGAAATAATCATAAATATGCACATTCTTGCATAAGTGGAGGGTGATTATTAGCCAAGACTGGATAAAAGTACTATATTACAGTATATGGCTAAGGCCAATAATCCATGGACAGGGACACAATTCCAAATGCAATAATCCATGATTTTTGATTGACAGTAGGAGATAATCCATTTCTAAACATGGATTGTAGCTACCTGTCAATCATCAACAGTGGATTATCACAAACTGACAAAATGTACCGTGCCACTGAAAGCTGACTGCGCACCAGTTTTCCTCAAACTGGCACCATCGCACTTCAGTCACCCTAGCTTTCATTTCAGTTGACAATGACATACTGTTTCATTCTTCCTAATCCTGAGGACAGGCACGCCTTTGATAGAGCAGCATAAAATGCAAATGCTACTAAAAACATTGTGTGATCTGAGGTTAGTCACGGGTTATTTACAGCAGGCAGGAGAAAATCTGGCCCTTCGAAATTCTTTTCAGTGCTTTAGACAAGCACTTCAGTGACTTTATCTGTGCTACTAAAAGGGAAACTGAGATGAATATGAACCTGGCAAAATGAGGGAATTATGTAGAGTGCTGACAGGCATCTTCCCAGTAAAACCTTTCTGGACCTGTTTTCCAATATTACCCTGCTTCCATGCCTGACAAGCAAAACTGCAAAAACAGTAAGTGACTATTTAACTGTGGAGTATCCCTGTAATATAAAACATATGGGTTCACCACAACATACCAGATAGACCATCTTAGGGTAGCTGGTTCCTTCCACAGGGGTGTCATACAGACGAGGCACATTGATGAGTCCTGGTAAGGATTAAACACGTGTCTGTGTCTCCTGTAGGCACCCTTTGCAAACTGTGTGAGAGGCCTTCGGCACCAAGCATTTCTGCTTAAAGTTGAACCAGCATAATACTCTGTGGTTATTTGCATATACAGCCCATGATGCTTTGCATTATGGGGGTATGTGTGATTTTGTATTTCTTTGAAACTTGGCTTCCGGCCAGTGCCCTTTGGGTAACCATTGCCTCAGTGCTTCGCACTGAGGTTCTTTGTCTTTTCTTGTTTTTGTTTTATTGGGTTCACCAAACATAACCCAGATAGACCATCTTAGGGTAGCTGGTTCATTCCACTGGGGTGTCATATAGATGAGGCACACTAATGAGTCCTAGTAGGATGAAACACATGTCTGTGTCTTCTGTTGGCACCCTTTGCAAACTGTGTGAGGAGCCTTTCGGCACCATGCATTTCTGCTTAAGGTTGAACCAGCATAATATTCTGTGGTGATTTGCATTATGGGGTATGTGTGATTTTTGTATTTCTTTAAAACATAAAACTATGGAAAGTGTGAGTTACAAGTGACAATTCAATCTCGGGGATTTATATACATCAAAATCCACTCTACCTTTGGCATTGTGGATTATTATGTATCATAAAGCCCTCAATTGAGTTATCACTTTGTAACTCACACTTCTCCATTGTTTATTCCATGTGTAATTAGTTTCTCCCTCCCCACCCGGCCTTTTCTTGTCTGGTTTCAAAACTGCAGATGCTTTCCTGAAAAGAAGAAAACAGTTCATAATAAGCAGGGCAGATACTAAGTGTATAAGAAATACCGTAAGGAGGAGGTTAAATAGTGGCTCACTATTTTTGCCATAAGAAATAGCCTTACTAAAATATGTGGTCAAGGTAAGCTTAATTTCTTGTACTGTATATGTAGCAGTTGCCATAAGAGTGAAAGGCCATTTTATCTATTTTTTTTGTTCTGTTTATACTCCCTTACTCTTTGACCTGCTCCATTCTGCCAGTTCAAGAGCCCATCATCCACCTGATCTAGGTGCATACCCTTACCTCTGGATTCCATGGCTTGCCCCCATGGTGGGATCATCAAGATTCCTTAAGCCCTTTGGGGTTTATGTGTATGGAGGAGAAGTGGGCTTCAGTTGGCAATGTGTGGGGCCTGTGAGCTGCTGGCTTCATCCTGCCATGCCTAGGTTATTTCCATTTCCTCCACACCCCTAGGGACCAGCAGCAAGGATGGCAGGGCTTGTGCATGTCGGACATACTCACACACCATCAGGTATTGCCCCAAGAGGCTAGCTCTGCCACCACCTGTAGTCGCCCAGGTGGTGATTTTGCAGTGGAGCCTCGTGCTTTCTGTCCTGCAAAGGGAAATGCCAAGGTGGCCCCCATCACAGGGCTAATTCCCAAACCCTGCTTGCAAGCATCACAGGCAGAAGCCCTGCTGCACTGAAAGTCTGTCAAAAGACTGTTTTTTAAACTGGCATAAATCACACAAAATATCTGACATTTCTGCTTAGCTATGGAGACTGTGCCTTTTTAGGGTATAGACAGGTACACCAGTTAAGGCCATAGAAAGTCTGAGCACCAGTACAGATTAGAGGTGAACACAGATATTGAAGCCTTTTCTGTTTGTGTGAATAATGAAATCACATACACTAAAATAAACGTTTTAGATGTTAGTGTGTCTTCCTGCATAGCCTACATATCATAATACAATTGATCTTGTTCCTAATGGTACCATTTACTTTTGCCTTAAGGCTCAGTTATTTGAACAAGCAGCTTGCCTGTTCCTGCCCTAATCTAGGCAGTGCCTTTGATGTTACTTCCAAATCAGAATGTTCATACAAGCTAGGCTTCTGTTAGTAACATATTCAAAACAGAAGGATTGGAGACCTTACACATAGGAGTTTTGCCCATATAAACATTTTAAACTTTGTGACGTGCATCAACCATGCATCAAAGAAATGGTCAACAGCAAGCAGCCTATACTTATGTTGACTGTGGGCAAACCATGATCTCATAACACTTTATAATAAGTTTTCACATTCAGTTTGAAGAATGACAAAATAAGCCAGCGCACCAGTGCAGTAGTAGCTTTACTCCTAGCGGTGCCAATGACTTAGTTTCAAAAGTAAAATGGAATCTGAGGACCAGCTGGAGGAACGAAGATCAAACATCTGAAGAACTGCTCTCTCTCCTCTTTAGGGAGAGGGTTTACAGACCCAGTGATTGCCTGACCCTTGTGGGGAGCTGGCAGAAGAGCATCAACACTACCAAGAAAGTAAGGTGGCAGAGCAGATGCCAACATACAGTATGCAGGAGTGTGTGGGCATGTCATGGTGTCATTGCATGCCACACCTCTTGGGTGGATCACAGGAAAAAATGGATACCACCAGTGACAGGATGGTGCTAGGTACCCATAGGCCCCACATCTGACCAGTCGGGCCCACCAGCCAGGACTGGATCCTGTCTCCGATAGGGATTGGGGAACCCCATTGACCCCATGGGGACAAGCCCTTGGGAACACTGGCTGGGAGGAAAGTCTCCGTGGATGTTAAGCTGTCAGGGCTCAGAAGTCTGGCAGATGGGGCTGTCCAATAAGCAGAGAAACAATTAGCAAAAAAGAATTAAATAAAACATTAGAGAAAAAGTCTTGTGATAACTAAGCACAGAGCTTAGTGTGGGCTGGTTTGACAAGGTCTCAGACCTGGCAAGAATAACCCAAGGAGGGTGGTACCAGGTCCCTGAGTCCTCCTTTCCAATGGTCTTGCAAGCTACTGCTGTGAATGTTGCTTACACCTTCCATGTCCACCTACCACTGGACACACTGTTGGCTGCCTCTCCTGACCCTCCTGCTCCTTTCTGAGACCCCTATACTGCTACCAGTGCTGTCTGAGGCAAGCCCCAAGTCCAACTGGCAATTGGCATGATTCTGCACTGGTCTTAGCCTTCCCAGTGTCATCGTGGATGGTGGTCCAAAGACTCAGCTCCCCAGACTCTATTACATGTCAAAAGCAGTGGTCCCAAATCCTCGGGCACAGTTGGAGGTTAACAAAATAAAATAACCTATTGAACAGCATTGGAGCACTGTGAGCTTTGGACCATAAAAAACAGTTTCTTGGTTCATCAGTGGGTCCTGCCCATTGGAGAACCCAGAGATTAAGCTGGAGTCTTAAGGATGGGAGGAGGCTGACTATTCAGGCATTCTAGTGGACTTGATGTCCCTAGAGCATTCCTTAGAGCCTGTAGGCCACGTGGGCTCTAGTGTCCATTCTAGAAATCCAAATTCAGTGGGTCAGTTGGCCAACTGAGTTTGAAAAAGGTGAGCCATTTTAAAGAAAGTGTGGGTTACTCAGGAATTTATGAAAATAAATGAACAAACATTTCAGATGGAATTCCTTTCCATCTGTAGGAAAACACACTGTATGTGAGGTGCTGTGTACTGTCCCATCCAGGACCTCCATGTAAATGAGCTTGTTCAACAGAGCTTTTTCCTGGTGAAATAAATACAAAAATTACATTCTGTCTGGTATTTTGTCTCTCCTGGCTTTTTGTGATGTTTAAAAGTTCAGACTTCATTGAAAACCCTATCCAGTACTGCTTAAGACTTGCCTGCCTCTGACAGCTTGATGAAACAAACTCTGGTCAGAGTCAACACAGCTGCTGTGCATTAACATGAAACAAAGTTTTAGTTTGTTTTTTCTTTTGTTACAGAAGTACTTCAAAAATGTAATGCTTTAAATGATATAGTCTGCTTTGGCTGGTTTTGTTGTAGAAGTGTTATGTGTTAGGGAATTGGGCAGGTGGGGAGAAAAGGGCATGAATCTGGAGGCATTGTTAAGGTTCTCCTAGGAGGAGGAGGAGAATATTCTTTTGTGGCAAGTCTGATAGCTCTAGTGCAGGCATTCTGGAGAGCGCTATTTTAGCAAATCAACAAGAATAACAGAGGCCTGGCAAGTCTGCCATGCTTGGCCACAAGCACGCCTGACAGGCCTGAAGTTCGCTGAAACCCATGGGAGGTGAGAGCTCGAACTCTGTTTTTCTTATTGCAGCATATCAATCCCAAACGTTCAAGAACTGGGTTTTGAAGTAGGCCAAAGCTGAGTCATTTGCTATTGAGGCAAGTCAATACCGACAAGTTCCTCATGGTGGGGTGTCAGTCAAGTGACCTAAAAGGTGGAGGTATTTGGCGGTACTTAGGAACGGATTTTACGTGATGCAGTAGACCAGTGATGGTCAAGTGCATCTGGCAGGATTCCTGATGTAACTACCCGTGGCGGTGAGATGATAGCACCCAGTCAATTAGAGTGCTTACCCAATTTTGGTTTCAACGGGTTAGGTCAGATATCAATTCAGTGAGATTCAGAGAGGAGATGAAGTATGAAGTTTGGACTGTGTGCTGGAAAGCCAATTTATATTGAGATCTCTGAGGATGAGGAGTTCACCAGAAGAAGAGTGGGTAGTGAGATTAGTGATGATATCTGAAACAGAGGAAGAGGGAGGCTAGGTCAGCAGGAGATTCCCCTACAAATATAGGAAGGAGCAGGGAAGAAAAGTTTAGCAGCAGAAGCTCCTAGACAGATGGGGAGGTAATAGAAAGGCAAAGGAATATTGGATGGATGATGCGATGTATATGGCAACCCTACTTCCCACCCTGGTTGACTGGTCCTGCTGAATAAGGAGTAGCTAGGACAGAGATGGAAGAATCGGAGATTTGGAGGAGAGCCATGATTCAGTGATGATCATAACACTGAGTTTTAGGCTAAAAATAAGAGGCTGAAACAGATCAATCTTTATAATAAGGCTCCTGATATTGAGATGGAGTACCTTTAATCCTTTAGGGAGATAACTTGGGGAAGATGGATGGCCCTGGGTCATGCGCTCAATATCACCCGAGAAAGGAGCAGTAGAATGATCTGCAACTTGAAGGATAAGATGTACGCCTGAGAGAGGGAGGTTATATGAGATAAAGAGGAGGGGTAGGAGCAGGGAGTGTCAATGCATGGACAATATGGAGCGAATGGAGGCTACGTGGATACCAGGTAACTGAAGGATGAAAGGTCCTGGGCACCATGGAGAGGGAAGAAGGTTGAGGAGACAAGAGGACAGAAGGTGGGGAGGAGGAATGAAGAAAGGAGGAGATGTTGGCAACAGACAAGGGAAGCTGGGGGAAGCAAGTAAGGGTAAAGAATAAGGGAAGATACTGAGAATAAGGAGGAACATAGTGTATTAGGGGCAAGGAGATGGAGCAGAGATAGATAGTAAGGAGATAGGATAAGGGAAGTATTGTACAGAAATATCAAGAAAAGGAGACACGATGGGGAGAGGGAGGAAATAGATTAAAAGGAGACAGACGGGAAAAATAAAAGAGTTCAGCAACAGTTTAAATAAACAGTGGTGGTGTAATTAACATAACTCTACAAAATGAAATAACAAGCTAAACTAAAAATGAGTAAGAAGTATTGAATACAAGACACAGCACAGTGCAGTAAAACAGATCATACACAGTGACTCACCAGCAGATGACCCTTCCTCAGTATGTACTCATTTCAACTGATCAGAGTGGCAGAACCATTTAGGACGCTATACTAAACAACTAACAGACCCTCCAATACACTTAAATAGACAATACCCTTATATAGAACCCAACCCTAAATCAAGAATCTGTAACAGCCCCCAACTTGTAGACTCCAATACTGCTGCAATTAGAACACTTAACCAGCAAGTTATCAGTCTATAGCTTTACAGATTAACACTTACATCAATTATCCTTCATTGGGCACTGCAGTTGAAACCCAAACTGCTCCCCCACCCCGAGACAATGACCCAACACAATGTAGTATTCCAAATGCAGCACACATAAACTACTTAAAGTTCAACATTTACATTATTACATCCCATATTAATCCCTCTGACTGTAACCCAAAAGCAGAATTCCAGTATAGTGTATATAAAACACTTAAAACTTTAGGTTAACTAGCCTTGAGCATTAATATCATGCCCCTCGTGACATTAACCTAAAAACAGAGTGTACATTGAACAGCCGTGAGCATTGTCTCAGTTCTAGTCATAGACTTTTCTACACCCATAGCACTGTGCCTCCTCCTCTCCTTTCTACCCAATCCCTATTTACCTGCTTGCCCAGTCTCATTTGTGCAGACTTCCTCCCAGTGTTCTAGTAAATCTTCCTCCTGATGCTTTAATTGGCAGGGAAGCCCACAGAAAAGCTTCCTCCAGACATGTCTATTAGGTGCAGGGCAGAGTGGCCCCACGCTGGGACAAAGCCAGTGTCCTTCCCCTGTGCTGCTCCCAGACTGGGCTTGTGCTGCATGGTGCAGCTTAGCTGGACTCCTTGTAAAATCTTCCTCCCAATGTTTCTAGTGGGTGCAGGGCTGGACGCCATGGCCATTCTTGTCAGGAAGGCCATTCTTGGCAATTTAGCTGGATTCCTTGTAAAACCTCCTCCAATGTTTCTAGTAAATCTTCCTCCCATTGCTTCTAGTTGGTGCAGGGAAACCCACAGAAAAACTTCTCCATATGAGTCTATTAGGTTCAGGGGCAGAGGGGGTCCCATGTTGGGACAAAGCCAGCCTCCTTTCCTGTACTGCTCCCAGACTGGACTTGTACCAGTTCATAAGATTCAGAATAAGTTGAGGGGAAGATAGGAAATCTCACTTTTAAGAAGTCAGGCAACACTTTCTCTGGCTGTTGCACTCGTATCTTTTTTTTTCCAAAGATAGCTCAGTGTGCATTAAAAAGAGGTTTAAAAGCACTAAAGAGAAGCAGCTGACAAAGTGCTTCTTATAGTTTCCATTCAGAGCTGAGACCAGAACTGCAAAGGGTTAACTGCAGACAAGACTAATCTCAAGACAGTTTATGTTACAGCTTCCAGAAATGCACTTAGGTCTGTAGTGGGCAATTCTGTTTAATGATACACTTTCTTCAAGAGCAGATTTCTTTATAAATTGTCCCTGCTTTTAGAAAACACTTATATTGTGAAAATCAGTGGCAAGTACTATGCATAAAGCTATTTATCCTATATGCCTCAAAATGACTTAGAATGCTCAGAGAGATAAGAGTCCAGATGTAGCGAAGGCAAGACTGACAGGAAATGAAGGACAAAACAGACAGAAACAGGCCACAGCTTTAAATGAGATAACCTGGACCAAACACTGACATATGTCCCTCCAAGCACTCAGGAGAATAACGCTGTCATTATGTCCAGTCAGTCTTCTTCTCTCTTTCTCTCTCTCTCTCTCTTCTCTCCTCTCTCTCTCTCAGTGATGCAAACACCTGCAGGACTCTCGCCCATGCAGCCATAAAAGTTACTGATAGTAGCCTGATAATTTTTACAGTAGTGTGATGTTCCAGTTAACAACAGCTAAGGCACAGTAAGTTACCAGTGCTGGATCTCACAGCAGTAATTGTTTGTCTGAGTGCATATATGTTTGATAGTTAAGTAGGCCAAGAGAAGAGGTACTGAAGTGCTTACATTTATAAATAAAGAAATGTAAAGTCAAACATGACATAAGGTATACCCCTCTACCACTTCATGCCACGGGTATTCAAGTTCTCCTACCTGCTCTTTGCCTTAAAAAGATTCCCACCTGGCTATTGCTCAGCACTGCTGTCACTTCAGTTTTCTGTTCAGATCAAATATTGACTGCTAAACACAGCACACTGCATATAAGCAGGGAAGCGTAAGGTTTGATTTACCTGTAGCACGGGTTTTCAGACACCTCGTGGTACATGATCCCTGCTGCAGTCTGTCTGTCCTACTCCATTGCTGGCCATTCAGTGTTCTCCTTCTTCCTGAGACAGAAGCTGCTTGCTCCTGCTGACTGCAGTAACAAAAAATAAATAAATAAAAGCTTCAAAGTCTTGAATGGTGTCTGCGTGACACACATGGTGGCGCACCAGAATGACACAGATGATGTGCGCTCACGCCATGCTGGAATGCTACTGTAGCTCACCCCAGGTTGGAACACTATTATGTACCACTTGACAGCCAGCCACTCAAAGACATAGCTGTTGGCTGAATAAACAAGAAAAGGCTGGGACAAGTGGCTGTTGTAGTGTGCCATGTGCAGTCCCATGGCCCAAAAATGAACACTGGGGCTCCCATGTTCCTGTTACTCACTGGTACACATGGTAGGTCTGCACCAGTGAGCTGTCCCCTTGACCCAATCATTTTGAGAATGCTTGATGTACTTAAGCTTTTCACTGAGCTTGTGTGCTCCTCATGCTCAATGCACAAACACAAGCATCATTGCAAGGATACGCATGGAGGGAATGGTTGCTCTCATTAAGAGACTGATGTAAACATTATATAATTGGCTCCAGAATGGCAGCATTTCCAGGTAGACTGGCTCAAAATGCTGTGGTACTGTGGGGTCCTCTGGCCACTTAGAACATAAGACTTCCTTGAGGCCTCTTAAAGGAAAAACTACACCTTCATGTGTCATGCTTTTTTAACATTTTGTTTCCTTGTCACAAATCAACTTAATTTCTATATTTGTTGTGAAAGGGTCAATAACATATGATGAGGTGGTTACAGCTGATAAGAGCACGCCTTAGGTGTACTTAGCACGAGGCGCTACAACAGTGCCTTATGCCCCTAGGAGTGTTTTATCAGCACGCAACCCACACCTCGGAGTGTGTTATTATGCTTATAAAATGGGCTTATCTATTGATTATTTAATGAATAAAAAGAAAAGCTATAAAGTAAAAATATTTAAAAAAGAAGGTTTAATAGTTCAAATAGGAAAATTAGTCCCTTATGAAGTCAGTTTAAAGAAATGTTTCATTTGAATTACTGGGTTTCTATGGCTTTCTTAGGTTATGTTTAGCTGTTTTAAGCAGTATATTTTGAGAACCAGTATGTGTATTTACTGATAGGTGGCACTGTGTCTGTGTATGTGACAGCATCTGTGTGATCAATGTTCTTGATTCTTGATGTTCGCGATGCTGTTGTTAGCTGGCCGCTGGGAGTGAGAGTGTCCGTTACTGGGTAGAATACAATAGCACTTCTTGGTTCTGTGAAACCGCGGAGGTAGGGAGAAATAAATTTTTCTGATTTTTTTCTTCGCTAGTGAAGTCGACGTAATTGGGAGTTTTGCCGATCGTTTTAGCTGGCGGTGGGAGTGAGAGTGTCCGTTACTGGGTACCATAGAATAGCGCTCCTGGTTCTGTGAACTCACGTGTAGGAGATATAATTTTTTCTGATTTTTTGTATTCGGTAGTAAAGTAGACGAATTGGGAGCAGGTGTGTTTCAGTTTGAGAGGTTTTAGTGTCAGTAGAGAGCGTGTTCGTTTTGGAGGCTAGGAGTGAGCATGTGTGGGTGCCGCATAATACTGCTTCATTTTTTTAAACCCGGTGTACACTGATAAGAGTGAAAGTTTTGTAGTTTGTGTCAGAAGGGGCATTTTTGGTATCTGACTTATATGTGCTGACAGTAATGTGATACTGTGCTGGTGCGAGTGCCGTTGTGGTGGATTTCTGCCGCTTCAGTGAGCTCTGTAATCAGGGTTTGCATTTAGGTTTGGCAGAGCTCACTGATTTTGTTGTGATGGGCATCATGGTGGGCAGTAGTCGGTTGGCTACAATATCATCTGATAAGGACACGGCTCAGATGATGTTGTAGCCAATCAGTGAGTTGGGATTTCTTAGCCCATTTTATAAATATATATATTTTTTTTGAATAATATATTTATTAGATTTTCATTATACATCCAAGCACAACTATTCATGTTCCATATACATTAATCCATTGTCATTTCCTTCGCCTCTCCTCTCCCAACTCCTGTCACTTTGCATCAACTTTTGATATTTGAGTCCTCCCAAAAAGAAAAAGAATAAGAGAGAAGGAAAAAAAACCTTTCACGTCTCTTGTATCTCCCATACATTCTTCTCCTTTCCAAGCTCTTCTAGCTCATTGGTCCTTGACATCCCATGACTCTAACATTATGTGAATCTCAATTTCGGCTCACCCTGCCCCCAAGCATATCCTCCTCCTCTCTTCCTTTATGCACTACTAATCCTCCAGCCTCTCGGCACCCCAAGCCATCACCTTCAGCTCTCCAACCTTTTTCCATAGGAAATATATTTTTAACTGTTAGTAACTGTAGTTGTATCCCCTGCAACTGTCTTGAATAGTATGGTAACTGTCTTGAATAATAGTGAATGGGGTCAGATCAGAGGAAAGAGAAGTCACTAATGGAGGGCCACAGGATCTGTTCTGGTCCCAGTCCTCTTTGTTATATTTATCAGAACTTGGGAGAGGGAATCCAGGGTTAGATTATGTCTATTCACAGATGACTCTAAACTCTGTGGAAGGGTTAACAATGTGGAGGGATAAGGAGGTTGCAGAGTGATCTGCAATGGCTAGAAAATTGGTTCAAAGTCTGACAACTGAAATGTAGTGCCAAAAGTGCACAGTTATGCACTTAGGGGACAAAACTCAGAACAGAGTATTGGATGGGGGGTTACACTAGACACAACATCAGAAGAAAGGAGCCTAGGAGTCATCACTAGTGACTCCTTAAACCATCCCAGCATGAGTGGAACAGGATTGGTGTCTTAGGACAGTGCAGGCATCCACAGGCATGCAGGGAAACTGCTAGTCCAACAAGGTAAGGTGAAGTACCTGTTTATTTGTTGCTGCCTGTAAAAGAGTACTGAAAGAAGGTAAGGGGTAACGGAAGGGATGAAACAGGCTGTAAAAGCAGTAGCTACCTGTTGAGTGGGAAAATAGGAAACGCTTTATCAAGGGTAAGGATACAAAATAAATTCCAGTAAAAGTAGAGTGTGAAGGAATGGGAAATATAGGAGTGGTGCAGTGCAGCAGATGTGGAGCTGCACTTTTCAGAGAGAGACCTTCTGAGACTGAGATGTGCCACATCTGAATGCACTTCTCTGAGCTGAGGAGGAGGTCGCTGGACCCAAGCTGAGTTGGCTATGATTTGAGAGACCTCTTCCCCACCCAGAAGCCACAAAGTCTACTACAGATGCCCCAGAGGCTGCCCAGGAGGAGGAGGGCTGGCTGGACCTAGTGGACTCTGGGAAAGTTGGAGTAGTGAGTCACAGGCACATTCCTCAGCCTGTGCCACTATGGAACTCATTTGCCACTCTGGCAGGATGGGACTGCCAGGAGGAAACACCTGTAGTAGAGCCCAGGGAATGTGTGGGGATCTCTGGAGGAGGCCCCAAAGTGGAAGACGGAGGTCCCAGCAGAGAAAGCAATTTGTCCGGTACTTATTGTTGAGGGGGTAGGATTCGGGGACAGGAAGGACAGAAAGAGGGACGTGAAGTACTTCCTAGCACCATGGCTCATAGGAATGCAAAACGGATCCTAAGGACTGATAGAACATCAGGGCAGAGGGGAGCTGGATGTCATTGTCCACCTGGGGACTAATGACCTGGCTGGGGACAGGGGCTGTGATAGTGCAGGGGATTTTAGGGAGCTAGAGAGACTCTTAAGGCAGGTGAGTACACTTGGTGGCTTTCATAGAGGTGTTACCTGTCTACATCTGGGGATAGGGATAGGGTCTCCACACCAGGAGTTTCATCTCACGGTTGAAGCAATGATGCAGAAAAGAGGGACTTGACTACATTGGTGACTGGGGAGTAACCTGAGGTCTCTGGCTGATACAGAGGTGATGAACTGCATCCATCTAGAGAGGAACTGCAGTCCTCAGTGAACAGTTTAAATGTTGCTTTATGAACTTTTAAACTAGTTAAGGGGTGGTGGAAGAAAAAGGGAGGCATAAACTCCCCCACACAGATTGAAACAGAGAGAAGTGAGCACCTCAGGGAGGAAAATCCTTCAGGGTGCAAAATAACAAAAATGCAGTGTGGTAGAAAACAAGGGAGATGGAAATAAGAATTGTAAAAAGAGTGGAAAGGAAGCAGGAAAAAGGGAAAAGAGGAGGGTATCAGAAAGAGTGGGAACAAAGTGTAGAAGGCCATGTATGCAAACGCAAGAAGTCTAGGAAACAAAATTCTGGACCTAGAGACCATCATAGTGAAAGCAGACCTGGATATTGTAGCCATTACCAAGCCATGGTGCATGCAAAACCATGACTGGGACGTGGCCATACCAGGCTATACTCAGTTCAGGAAAAAGAAAGTGGAAAGGAAGTTGTGATGATGCTATATGTAAGCAAGGATGTTAAGGTGACAGAGACACAGGGACTCCAGGAGGGAATGGAAGGGTTGAGGTACAGTGGGTCACCCTGGAGACAGTAAACAGAGCCACTATTTGCATTGGCGTGATCTACAGGACTCCAGCACAGGTGGAGAAAGTGGATAGGACATTGGTGGAAGCTATTAGCACAATGGCAGAAAAAGGAGGAACTGTTGGTAGAAGGACTTCATTCTGGCAGATATACATTGAACTACAATGTGTATAGGAATAAACAGACCACTCACCAAATTCTACATTCAAAAATTACGGAAGATTTATTAACTGTCGTAAAAACACACCAAAGCCCACCAATGTTTTCAGGTGTCCACAGTACCCCTTCCTCAGGGGTGGAATGTGGTGTTTCTATTGCTAAGTACTAATGTTCAATGCTTCCATCTACATATTTCTCAGGAATTTTGTATTCCTCTGCTTATTTCCTTGTCAGTATATATAATTCATTGCACTTTCATTTTGGTATCCATTTCATGGCTCCTCACGTTCTGTCCATGAACAGAAGGGGTACTTGTGCTTTTGGCCCACACTCTCTAAAAAAGTGTGACTTTTCCTACACTTTCCCAAATGTTCACATTTTGCACCCCTCACAAAATTTTCACTTCCAATCCTTGTGAAATTAAGAGGTGTCAGTTTGGAAGTAGTGCAATAGAGGTACATTTCAGAGTTGCGGTGTAAGGATACACACTGTTGAAGAGAAGAACAGAGAAGAAATAATTTGAGGAGTGATGTAGGGCACTGGGTAGAAATATGTCTTATGGTTTAGAGTCGGGTATAAATTTGTAAAGAGTAGAAAAAGGGGTCCAAACTTTGGGGCAAGGACAGAGTATATGTACTGTAGGAAGTGAGATCTTAGGGAATACAACTTTGGAGGGTACAACTGTAGAGTTGTTAATTTCAGGAGGAGATGGGTTTATGAGGTACAAATTGTATGAGAGGTGCAAAAGTAGGGGTTACTTTTCATCTGGAGTGTACAACTAAGGACTGTAGGAGATGCAATTTTATAAGTTGTTTGGGGAAAAGGGTACATAGTTCTGGAAGGGTGTAGTGGTATTGGTGCAAAGTTTTGGGATGGTACAACAGGTAAGATAAAGTTTGTGGAGCTAACAAGTTTCAGAAACATAGAAACATAGATGATGACAGCAGAAAAGACCAACAGTTCAGTTGGTCTGCTCGTGTTATCCTATCATACCCAGGACCTGTTGCCTTGTGGGGTCTTTGCTTACCCTGTTCTCCCAGTTGTTCTCTGTATTCCACCACTCTCATCCCTCTGAGTAGCTGCTATACCTTTGACTCTGTCCCAGCTGTGTTTGAAGCTGTTTATGGTTTTGGCACCCACTACCTCTGCCAGCAGACCATTCTATGGCTCAATCACTCTTTCTGTAAAATATTATTCCTTTACATCCTTTTATATTTGCTTACGACATGCGAAGAAACAGTACAGGGTAGCTTTGGAGAGAAGCGGGGTTTTGGAGGTGCGGCACTGTGGTGGCTAATGCCCCCACTGCATTGTGATGCTTGGCCCGCTTTCCCAATGCGGTGACACACTGCTGCTGACACTAGTTCAGCCAGCATGCCACCAACTTGAACGATCCACCGCTGCAATGAGGGAGTGACCCATCATTGCAGGACAGTGCCTTGCCTGGTGTAACATATCATTAACATGGCGGCGCCTGTCACCATCCACCTCAGAATCCCCTGAAAGCCAATGGGGTGCCTCAATCCCTTATCAGCATGACCCCTCCCGAGTTCATTTGCCAATGGGGTATCCCAATCCCTGTCAGCATGATGCACCCCCATTTGTTCTGTACTGAGGGGTTGCCCAATCTCCCTCAGCTCATGCACTCCCCCAGCACACTGTATGGCTGAAGGGGTGCCAAATCTCTGTTGGCTCCAGTACCCCCCACAAACACCCAGGTGGAGCAGCTGGGGAGCCCACCCCAGCATGCCAAAAGCATCCTGTAGTCTTTTTTAATCCTATTAAAAAGAAAATGGTCCCTCATTGAGTCTCTTGACCCCTCCCCAACCCGCACCCACCCTCTGCACCCCACCTCCCCACACACACCTCACCCCATACTTATCTCCAGAGCGCAATGATCTTTGGTGGACCGGGAACACGTCTGCACTCTTCAAAGCTGACTCGAAATGAAGAAATGCCAGTAAGCTGTATAATGGTATAAATGTTTTTGTTTTTTAGTCTTTTGGTAACCGGGAAGGCCCACTAGGCACAAGTGCCTGTTTTCAGGGCGACCTGGGAGCACTGGGCAGTTAAGTGACTTGCTCAGAGTCACACAGTATGCAAGTGGAGGTTGTGAGAATCAAACTCAGGTCTGGTCTGCTGGATGGGCTTAAGCTCGTTCACACCTCGTTCCTCTAACCTCTAGGCTATACTGCCAGCCCAGTTTTCAACTTATGTGGCTATCTCAGCCATTTTTTTCTTTGGCACCAAGCTTTCAACATGGAGTTCTTGGGACCCCTCCTCATGAATTCAGTCATTGTCATGGCGTTATTCAGTCCTGAAAGGTGATTTCGCGGTCACTGCACAGAATCACCTTTCGGACCGAATGAATGAAATGACAGTGTCACTGTTCATGAGGTGGGCTCTCAAAATGCTGGTGTTGTAAATTTGGTGAAATAATTCCCAAAAATGACTGCGTTATGAGTTTTGCTATGCAGTTTCTACGCATGCTCAGAATTTCCACAAATTTGTAATATCTTCACTCCAGATTTTCAACATTGGCATTTTCCACCTTCTTATGAACAGTACATCTGTCATTTTCCACATCCTGGCCAAAATGTGTTTTCGCACTTCTGGCACAAAATAGCGTGGTCGCTGTGGGAAATCAGTGTTCAGGACAAATTAAGGAAATCACAGTGACACTGTTCATGAGCAGAGGTCCTAAAATACTTATGTTGAAAATTTAGAGACAGAAGTCCATAAAATGACTGTGTTAAGGCGTCGTTCGCAGTTTCCACGCACCCTGTAATTTCATGCATTTGTAATATTTTCACTCCAAATTTTCAACACTGGCATTTTTCACACCTCCTATGAACAGTACAGCTGTCATTTTTCATATCCTACCCAAAATATGCTTACACATCTGGCGACAATGGATCACTCATGGGAAATCAATGGTCAGGACAGATTAAGAAAATCATAGTGACAGTGTTCATGAGCAGAGGTCACAAATGCCCATGTTGAAAATTTACTGATGTAATTCCACTAATGACTGTGTTACAGCATATGTTGCGCAGTTTCCACGTATGCTCAGAAGTTCGAGCATTTTAATATTTTCACTACAGATTTTCAACATTGCCATCTCTTCACACCTCCTTATGAATGGTACAGCTGTCATTCTTCACATCCTGCCCGATCTGTGTTTTCGCATCTGGCGAGAATGGCACAGTCACCGTGAGAACTCAAAGTTCAGGACATTCAAAAGTCACAGTGTCACTGTTCATGAGAAGAGGTCCCAAATGCTTTCATGAGGTGGGGTTCACAAAGGCCATGTTGAAAATTTGTAGTAAATACTAAGAAATGCCCTGGGCATTAGGGTTTCTAACCATAACGTCCACCCTGTGCAGACTGACAAGCATCAGAAGTGTGCTTTGGATCGCTGGCTGTAATGCTCATGCCATTCCACCCCACCCGAAGGCAGTGACAGGCATCAAGGTGTGCCTTGGACTCTTCAGCCCCACACTTCACCCCATTCTCTTATACTGCACCCATTTCAGCGTATGTCCTTATGAAATGGGGTGACTGTGAAGCTGTACACCCCAAGGCACAACTCAACACTTGTTGGTGTCTACAGGATAGAGTGAGGTCAAATGCCACGAGCATTATGGATGGTGGCCCAGAGGCACATCCCAATGCCTGTCCATCTCTGCAGAGGCGGAGGTGGGGCTCGCGAAGTTCAATACTTCACTGCCATTCCTATTCTGCATCTGTCTAACTCCTGCACTTCCAATGCTAATAACAGCAAGCAAACATTCGGCATAGACAAATGCTTGTTAAACCTTCCTCCCATTAACCTCCATTCATGATCCTGTGTACTAGCTTTTTCTGTTTCTGATAAATAGCCCTTCACAGTTCACTTTATTTATTCCTTTTAAGAACTTGAATGTCTCTATCATGTCTCCCTTCTCTCACCTGGTTTTGAGAGAATACATGTTCAGCATCTTTAGCCAGTCCTCATATGATCTGCCCTTCTGGCCCCCAAAACATCTTTGTCTCCCTGTGTTGTACCATCTCTGGCATGTCTGTGTCCTTTTTCAAGTGGGGACTCCTGAACTGGGCACAGTAGTCCAGGTGGGGCCTCACAAGTGACCTACACAGTGTAACAGTGCCTCCTGTTTTCTATGGAAACCCTCCCTATTGGGATATTTAGGAGTAGTGAGGGAATGGGTTAAACTCAGAAAGGGTACAGGAGAAAGGATTCAAATTTTGGGAGAGCAGGTGTAGTGGTACAAATGTTGTAGAGAGTTTTAAGTTAGATGTAGACATTTTGTAAGGAGTACGGTGTTGAGGGTACAAATTTAGGATGGGGCAGATTTGGGAAGTAGTACAGGAAAGGTATACATTTTGTAGTAGTGCAGGGCAAAGGTTACTCATTTGTGGAAAGGTGTAGTGGTAAGTGAGTAATTGTGGAAGGGGTGCAAGAGAGTGGGGAACACATTTTGGAAATCTTGCAAATTATGCTATTGGTGCAGAGTATGGGGTAAAAAGTCTGAGAAGGTATATGGCTTATGGTATGCATTTTGGGAGAGGTACAGAAAAGAATGGTGCAACTCTCTGGAAGAGTAAGGTGGGTAAATTTTGTACAGAATGTGGCGGTAAAGGTAAACGTTTGAGGACTGCTGTGTGGGGTGAAAAGTTTGGTAGTAGAGTGGGGCAGAAGGCACATATTTTGTGATGGGAGGAGGTACAAATCTGAGGAAGGTTGCAGATTTGGGGAGTAGCAAAAGGGAGGTACAAATTCAGGTTCTGTGAGCAGTGAAACATCTACCTGCTAAGCTAACTGTTTGGGCGCTATTAACATCGTAACATCTTGCTCTGAACTGTGTCATTGCTTCCCTCTGCTGCTTTTTCCCATATGCTATCTAAGTTGCCCAGTGAACCAGCAGTTTTCTTTACTGCCTGACTGAGAAGGAGGAGACCTGCAAAAGAGCGCCAGTGGAGGAGGAGGAGGGGCAGTAGGACATAAAAGGGAGCGCACTGCCTGAATTTACTCAGGTACTGTGAGCAGTGAAACATCTACCTGCTAAGCTAACTGTTAGAGCGCTAGTAACATCATGTAACATCTTGCTCTGAACCATGCTGTTTCTCCCTCTGCTGCTTTTCCCGAATGCTATCTAAGTTACCTAGTGAACCGTCAGTTTTCTTTGCTGCCTGACTGAGAAGGAGGAGACCTGCAAATAGCGTCAGTGGAGAAGGAGGAGGGCAGTATCACATAAAAGGAGCACACCGCCTGGAATGTACTCGGGTACTGTGAGCAGTGAAACATCTAGCTGCAAGCCTACTGTTTGGGCGCTATTAACATCGTGTAACATCTTGCTCTGAACTGTGCCGTTGCTCCCTCTGCTGTTTCTTCTCATATGCTATCTAAGTTACCCAGTGAACCAGCAGTTTTCTTTGCTGCCTGACTGGAAGGAAGAGACCTGCAAAGAGCATCAGTGGAGGAGAAGGAGGGCAGTATCACATAAAGGAGTGCTCAGCTTACAGCGCCGACGTGAAAAATATTTGTTAGTAACAGCCTGGACTTTATGTTGAATGAGAAGGTATTGTAGTTATAAAAGTTTAGTGTATTTCAATCAGGCACTTTGAAAAGGTGTTAATATTTTAGATACATTTTAATAGTTACTTGTTTGCCTTTAGGGAGTTTCAGAATATAAGATAAACTTATAAAAAGTCCCAAATTACCACAAAGTGAATCATTGCACATCTTTCTTGATATTTAAGACTGGACTACCTATACTTGAGTTGGTATGACATATACAATAATGGATGAAGTGTACTTAATGAAAATTAATGGTTGCCCGAGTGTGGGGATGCTACACATAAACCCCGATGGCAAAGCCCAAGGGGTTTATTAAAGCATCCCATAATGATGGCAACCATTAATTTTGAATTTAGTACACTTCCCCATCTTTATTATTTATAATTGCTGGGCAGCAATTTTTTCTAGTCTTCATTTACTGTTTGTGACTCCTGACACACACAGACACACACACACACACACATATACTCTTTCACTCTCTCACTCTCACTCTCACACAGACAGGCACACATTTTTTTTAGGTAGTTATTTTTAATTGCTGGTCAATTATTGTACAGTACTTCTATTTATTTTGTGGTTGTGATCTTACCACAGTTTTAGATGTTAGAGCTCTTCCAGTTTATGTTGTGTGCTGGCCACGGAATGACAGGATCAACTAGATAGTGAGCAAGACGTGAAGATGTTCTATGTGCAGGTTTCAAATGGTAGGATCAACCAGATCATTTTTTAGGCTAAAGTGGTGGGTTTTTTAAAAAGAAAAGAAAAGAAACAGCGACGGACTAGAAGTTGGTTGGCAGCTCCTCGCTGCGAGTGAGGTGCCGCCATGTTTTGAAACTGAAAGCCCACCCTGGACCACACGCACAGCAAATGAGGGAGCAGGTTTCGTGACTGACTGGGCACATGTTCCCATTATAACTCATGAGTTATAACAGGAAATTATAACTTCGGTCTGGCAATGTAAAAATTGCTGACCCACGTTATTATAATAATTTAACAATGTATTACATAGAGGGTAAGTTTTATGGTGTATGCTATCTTGTTCTGCTCTCTGGATGTTGGTGCAGAAAATCCACTGGGTAGAAGAAGACAGGATTTATGATAATCGGCTTCAATTGGGATTTCAGAGTAAAGATAATGAACAAGACGCTTATAAAGTGGCATTTGGCATAATGGAATACAGGAAGTTAGAAAATTAGGGCACTTCTTGAACTCCAGGAAATTGTATTATTGTATAGATTTCCTTATAATAAAAAATGAAAGAGAACCCAGGGCCCTTAGATAATTCAGAAACTAAATGGTTGCATGCACGGTACAAAAATGGTGCATTTAAATATTTGTAGCCTTATGCCAAAAAGCAGGAACTGGAGGCCTGGATCATACTGCATAACCCCAATAATGTTAATAACTGAGTCATGGTTGAAACCCAAAGTGGATAATAATTTAATAGGAGTTCCAGGTTATAATCATAACAAAGGGACAGACAAGGGAAAAGGGTGGGGTTTAGTAATATTTTACAAAGAACACCTTGAGGTAACGAAATATCCACCTCAGTATTGGAATTAGGATATGAGTTTCTTCTCATATAATTGACACTGGATAAAACAAAGAAGCTGAATGTGGGTTGTGTCTACAATCCTACAAACTCCAAGATTCAGGGACTGGAATAACTAATAGGTATGTTGGAAAAATTTAACAAAAAGGAGTTAATTGTAATGGGGATTTTAATTAAAATTGTTTGGGAATGAGATAATTAAATATAGGAAGCTGTTACAAAGACTTAATCTTGAACAAATTATAACAGATGGAACAAGATTAAATTGTAAAACAAAGCAATTTAGCCTAATTGATTAGGTATTGGTAAATAATGTAAAAACAATGGTATTTTAGGAGTATTAGCAGATGTAATTAGTGACCATCATCCAACTTATTGTGTTTGGGGTAATGGGAGACCAAAGGTAAATATCATATAGTGGAAAATCGGACTTTGAAATGAGGAGAAATTTCTAGCTATTAAACAGGATTTATCACAGGTTAGCTGGATTCAATTAAATAGCATTAACAATGTTAATAAAGCAGTAGATTTATTTTCTGAAATTTGAAATGCAATAATTGATAAACGAGCTCCAAGGAGGAAGAGAAGGGTGAGGGGGCTCATAATAAATGGTTAAATTCAAAGTTGTTCAAATTAATGAGGGAAAGGATGCAGCAAGTCAGTTATACAGAAAACAAGACTAGACTCAGACTGGAACCACTATAGACAATTAAGAAATAGGTGTAAAATAGAAATAAAAAGATCTAAGGTTGAGTTTTATAGAAATGAGCAGTTACTACTTTCCATGATAAAAAACAGTTCTAGCGAAATGTGAATAACTTGCTTGCTCCTAAGAAAAGAATAATATTATTAGCCTAGTAAAAGAACAACAGGATATTACAGAGAATAAGGCTACAGCAGACTATTTAAATGAAAAGTTTACTGATTTAGATGAATATCTATCTGAATTTGGAGAGCAAGTTAGATTCAATCCTCCAAAACAAAGTAATAACTTACCAAAATTTTACTTTAAGAAAATCACATGGAAAGAAGTGTTTTGGAATTATTAAACTGGATGAAACAAAGGGTTTGATCAGCTAGAATCCAGAATTCTAAAACTAATGGCAAGTGAGATAGCAACACCATTGCAGATAATTTTCAATATATCACTTAAAACAAAAATTGTTCCAAACATATGGGAAAAAGCTATAAAAATACCAGTTTATAAGGGGTCAGGCAAATCTTGTGGTTAATTACAGAGAAATCTCTTTGTTGTCTATAGTGGGAAAATGCAGGAGAAGTTACTGCACTCTCAAATTGTGGAGCACCTAAATAAATATGGGGTGCTCAATGAGGTACAGCATGGCTTCTGAGAGGGGTGTAGTACGACGACAGCCTTGGTCAGGTTCATGAATGACTTGCAAGAAAATATGGATCAGGGGAAGTATACTGGTGCAGTGTTCATGGACCTGACCAAGGCTTTCAATTTAGTGGACCACCAGATACTAATATATAAACTGGAAGTATTGGGATTTGGGAGACCTGTGATTGAATGGTGATGAGCACAAGTTGGTGGTATGCTCATTCTCTTTGCTCTGCAACACAGAAAGCCATGCAGCTGCTGATAACAAACTATAAAGCTCTTCTTGATTAAATGGCAGCAGAAAAAATCAAAGTTTAAAGAACCAGCAGAAGTAAGGGACAAGGCTTTTGACAAGTTATTTTCCCTGAAAATGGAAACTAACTCCGCAGCAGGAAGCGGATTCTCCGCTTGGTGGGCAAGTGTGGCTTCCCGGCATCAAGCGCCCGGAACTGGGTGTTAAGACTAAGGCTGCAATGAAGCCAACTTTGGCTACAATCCAGACATGCCTCTTATTTCAAGCAGATACTAAACAATCTCTTCAGAAGGTGCATGCCACTTTAGAAGAGATTTCTTCTCGTTGTCAAGTAGAGGAGAAGATGGCTGAACTTGAGGAGAGGGTTAAAGCAACAGAAGAAATAAATAGAAAACTTTCAAAACCAGGTGCTAACGGTGTATAGTGCAGTTAACGCAGCCTTACATGTGCAGTTAAGTACAATGGCCAAGTTGGAAAAGATTGAAAATAATTTATTATTGAGGAATCTCAGACTGATTGGTATGTCCTCAGTTATTCTGAATGCTGAATTGAAATTAGAGATTGAAAAATATTAACGGTTCTATTTTCACCTGAACAGCGGTTATGCTGGACTCTGTGTACCGTCCTCTGGTTAAAGAGATTTAGCAGTACTTCAAGAAGCAGAGCAAAGTACGTGATATGCAAGTTTTCTTCTGTTTCATTAGAAATAAAATGTTACATCTGGCCAGAATCAAGAAGGGACTATTACATGAAGGCATTAAGTTACATCTCTATCCGGACTTTTGTTTGGCAACAGAGAAGAAGGAAGAGGTTCTAGCAATTAGGTCTGAGTTAGTGGAGGCTGGGGTAACAGCGATTTTGCAGTCCCACCAAGCTAAAGTTATCTTTCAGGGAAAATTATTATTTTGTGGATGCAGATGCTGCTCGTCAGTTTTTGAAAAAAATGTTGCATTACCGTTAGACCTGGATTCAGACAAAGAAGAAGAAGAGATGAGTCTGCAGAGGACACACAATATATCCCAATGGCAACTTGAGGGCAATGAGATATTCTTGCCTCGAAATAATATTTGTCTTTAGTATAATTAATTATCTGGTAACCTTAGTCTGATTTGTTTGTCTTTAACTGGACTTTAATGAAGGGATGTCAATGCTTGGAGCAAAAGACAGTGGGATATGATTATACATTTTATTCCCCTGAAAAAGAAAAAATATATATACTTCAAGGGATTTTTTTCCTTGATGTTTTTCTTTTCGAGATGACGTGTCTATTTAATGGAAAAAATTATTTTCTCTCTGAACAATAAAAATAAAGTATAAAAAAATACTCACCCATGATTCCACCAGCTGGTCTAAAATGTCTGTGGGATTTTCTGTGAAAACATCAAACAGAGAAATAAAACTGTTTATGCCTGAAAATGACAATCCCTGGATTTATTTCTAATAAAGAAGGACTGGCTGTCCTTGTGGTGGGCAATAGTACATTTTAAATGCATTGCAGTTGATCTTTGATGGTAAACTCACATTAGTCCCTGGTTTCCTGTCTGTTTCTTCCTTACCTGGTTCTGTAGTTGTGAGAGTATACTGTACAGATCCTCCATGCAAATGGACACTCCTCCTCCCATGCAGCTGTATGGTAGTAGTAGTAAAAATCTTTATTTTTATACAGGATACAAACGATGGTACCATATACACCATTAGGACCGAAGTCCTATTTTCAAGGTGGTCCTGTTTGAGTTAAATCTCAAAAATTTACACTATATATATATTATGGTAGCATGGTAGTACTACCATAGCTAGGGTTGAGTAGCCCTTTTGAAGGTTAAAGGTCAAATTTTGCACCTTAATAACTTTGCCACCATTCAATGGATTTGCCAGAAATTTGGAATGTATGATCAAGAACCATACATCTTAGGATCTACCAGCTTTCACACGGTCGGATATACAGCTGCGGAGTTGTATGTGTGAATCTGCGGTGCGTTTGCGTTTCTGGTGAATTCTTTGCTCGCACCTACAGATCACACGGGTTTGCACGATTGGTCCAAAACTTAGGGAACATGCGCATCGGGTCCCCGATGTGCCTTTCAAGATTTCGTGGAAAAAATATTAAACGGTTCAAAAGTTATTAAAAAACAAGTTCCCATTATAAGTCAATGGGAAAAGTTAACAAAAAGTTCACCAGTGTCGCAAATGCACTTTTAGTGTCACACATGGCCCTAGTAGTGTCGCAAATCCACCATTTTGGTTTCAGTTAGCAATCAGAAAAATGCTTGCCATTTAAATTTGGGACCCTCTAGCAACACAATTCTTTTTGTGTTCACCTAGTCGGACCCTGAAGATGCTAGCCTTGTCTCTATTTTGGGTGAAACACCCTAGAAAATATGTTTTCAAATTTCTGGAAAAAGTAGGTCGCACTACTACATTTCGCAAATGTCATGAAAGCTTCTTCACAAATCACAACACTACTTTTCTAGACTAGGGCCAAATGACAGCAGTTCTTCTGCTACCCTGCTGCAAAGAACGGTTTGGTCTTTTGAGCTGAAATTTGGAAGGCATGGCCAACCTCTCACAGATGTGCCTTTTGGTGGTTTGGTGAAAAATATTGCATGGCTGCAAGTTACAGTACTCTGAAGTTGGCGTTTTTCCCATAGACTAACATTATAAGCGTCGCCATGACTTTCAGGCTCGTTTCTGAAAATGATGCGAGATACAGATTTTTGTCACCAGTTAGCAAAAACCTAGCCAGGAAAATCATGATTTTGAGAAGTTTTATTTTCTTCTCGTTCATGCAGGTTGCTGAGATATTAGCAATTAAGTACTTCCAATGCTCATTTTAGGCTCGATGCCCATTATACGCATACATTCTTTGTACACACTGTGTTCTCTAGGCACCTGTTCAGCAAAAACAGAGTATTGCTTCTGTTACTGTTACAGTTACTGTTTTCACTTGCATTTATGTCCCCATTTGTGTTACGTTTCCATATACACCACCGTATGCGTTACCCTTTGCATTGTTTCTGTTTCTCTTTCATTTTGCATCTTCCTTGCTGTTACTGTTACCATTTCGCGTCTGCAATTAGCGTTACTATGCCACGTCTCATTACGGTTTGTGTTTCCATATGCGCTTGCATTTCCTTTGCATTTCTGTTTCCTTTGCTGATATTGTTGCTGTTACCGTTACCATTTCCATTTACAATTGTGCTACTGTGCCGTGATGCGTTTCAGTTTGCGTTTCCTTCTGCGCTTCTGTTCCTGTTTCCATTTCCTTTGGCGTTATTCTTCGTATTAACTTTACCATTTGCATTTACAATTGTGGTACCATGCCTGTGCATTACCGGTTGCATTTCTGTGTGCACTTGCATTAGCGTTCAATTCTGTTCCCTTCGGCGTTCTTTTGCTGTGACACTAACATTTCCATTTAAAATACGCTGCCATCACTGTTAGCATTACCAGTTGCATTTTATACGTGCTTCAATATCCATTTGCATCCTCTTCGCTCGTCACTTTCGCTTGCATTTCTATTAACGTTTCCTTTACCACTTGATCGCTAACCATGACGCCACTGTTGGCACTTCTGTTTGCATTGCTGTTCCTGTTACTATGTCTAAAAGAAATTAGAGGCAAAAACTCTGTTTAATGCATCAGTTAGGGTTGTTCCACAGTGACAAAAGCGAAATTTGCTGTTAGGGTTGAAAGCCCCCATGGACCCCTGCAGCCCTACATGTGTAAAGCTGAGGAATAGGAGAATGGGGTGAGAGTTGGGACTGATGACCTAGCGTGCACCCGATGCGGTTGGGGGTGGGCTGGAGGGGTCCAAGGGGGCTTTCAACACTAACAGCGAATTCCTCACTTTTTGTAGCTGTAGAACAACCCTAACTGACGCATTAAACTGAGTTTTTGCCTCTTCTAATATATATATATATATATATATATATATATATATGTATATCTATCTATATATACATATATATATATATATATATATATATATATATATATATATATATAATAGTGGCATGGTAGTGCTCTATAGTTAGGTTGAGTACCCCACTTAAGGTTAAAGTGTGAAATTTTGGCAGCTTAATGACTTTGCCACCATATGATGTATTTGCTTGAAATTTGGCAGGCATGGAGCAGTACCATAGATCTCTGGATCTGCTAAGTTTTGTACAAGACGGATATACAGTTGTGGAGTTATAAAGCACCATTCCATGTCTCATTTACGCTTTTTGTGCATTCTTTGCTCACACCTACAGGTCACATGGTTTGCATGACCAGTCAAAACCTTCAGAGAACATGCAGCCAGGGTCCCCAATGTGTCTTTCGAAAATATTGTGAAAAAATATTAAACTGTTCAAAAGTTATTCAAAACAATTTTCCCATTATAGTCAATGGGAAAAGTTAACAAAATATTTGACAGTGTTGAAAATGCAGTTTTAGTGTCGCAAATGACCCTGTAGTGTCATGAGTCAGCCATTTTTTTTTCAGTTACTGGTCACAGAAATGCTTTGCATTTAAATTTGGAACCTGTAGGGATACAATTCTTTTTGTGTTTACCTAGTCGAGCCCTGAGGATGCTAGCCATGTCTATTTGGGGGATTAAACACCCAGAAATATGTTTTTGAAATTTTGTAAACTGTACTGTCACAAAGTAGTATCGCACTTGACACTTTCGTGATTTTTGCGAAAGTGTTGCAAATCACGCACACTACCCTTAGCCACACTTAGCCAAAATAACAGGAATTCCTTTGCCACCCTGCTGCAAAACAACTGTTTGTCTTTTGGACTGAAATTTGGAGGAAGAAAGCCAACATCCCACAGATGTGCCTTTTGGTGGTTTGGTGACAAAATATTACAGAGATGCAAAGTTGCAGTACTCCGACACTGGCGCTTTTTCCCATAGACTAACATTCGGCATCCGCTGCACCTTTTGGGGCCCATATCTCGGAAGCGCTTCAAGATACGGACTTTTCATCTGAAAATGCTTAACCCTCCACTAGAAGCTAAGAGCAAAACTAGCTAGGAATGTCATAACTCATATAAAATTTTAATTTTTTCTATGTCATACAATTCTGAGATATTAGCAATTTAGTATTCCAAGTGCTCATTTTCTGCTCTGAGGCCCATTATTTTGCATACATTCTTTATATTCACTGTGTTTCTCTATGTAGCTTTTGGGAAAAAAGTGTGTGCTTTGTTACTATTACTTACTGTTTCCACTTGCATTTCTTTTACCGTTTGTGTTACCGTTACCGTCTACACCACCATGTGCATTACACTTGGTGTTTTGTTTACGCTTACATTTGCATTACTGTTACCATTTGGCATTTCCATTACTGTTTCTGTTTAGTTTCATTTGCATCACCGTGTGCATTACCATTTGTAGCTTGCGTATGCTTCCGTTTCATTTGCATTTGTGTTTCCTTTGGCCTCATCATTGCTGTTACCATCAGCATTTGGGTTTCTGTTGCAGTAACATGTCCGTCGTGTTACCATTTGCATTCTGTACATGCTCGCGCTTGCATTTCCATTATGCTTATTGTTCACTTTGGCGTCATCATTGTTGTTACTGTAACTGTTTGCATTTCCAGTTGCATTACCATTACTGTTTGCATCTTAAGTCAGCGTTTGCGTTCTGTTGCCTTAGCGTTTGCATTTTCAGTTGCATTTCCATTGTCGATTGCATTACTGTTTCCTTCTGTGGCACGTTGCCTTAACTGTTTGCATTTCTATTTGCGTTTCTGTTACCATTTGCATTTTCTTACTGTTTGCGTTTCCATTGGCATTACTGTTTCCGTTACTGTTTCCGTTAATGTTTGCGTTTCTGTTGCCGTTAGCATTAGCATTACGTTTGTGTTACCATTTTCTGTTTCATTAATGTTTTGGCTTGCGTTTCTCTTACCATTTGCATTACCATTTACCTTTGCGTCACCATGTGCATTACCCTTTGCGCTTGTGTTTTGCATTCGTTAAGCGTTACTATGTGACAAAAATTCACTATTTATAGTGCTCATTCTCAAAAGAAGGAAATTCATGGCAAAAACTCTGTTTACTGCATCAGTTAGAGTTGTTCCACAGCGACACAAAAGCAAAGGAAATTCGATGCTAGTGATCCCACTCCTACCCACACCAACAGGCATTGGGGTTTGTGTTGGGTCGTTGGTCCTAACTCTCACCCCATTCTCCTATACTGCACCACCTTAGCTTGTTTACATGGGATGGGGTGAGAGTTAGGACCAACCAGCCCCAGCTTACAAACTTTGATGCCTGTTGGTGAGGCGGGGTGTAGAGTGCAAGGGAAGTGGGGCTCTTACATCCGAATTTCCTTGCTTTTGTCACTACTGTGGAACAACCCTAACTGATGCAGTAAATAGAGTTTTTTTTGCCATATATATATATATATATATATGGCAAGAATTATTTCTAAGATGTTAGGTACTTAAATATTACACAATTTGACAATCACATCACTTTACTTTACAATACAAATCAGACAGATCATTCATGCAAGTAAAATTTACTTATCTTAATGCTTGTGTAGATTCAGTTTTGTCATTTTTAACCATTACACATACATCTGCAAGACAGTTCTTTTTTAACTGAGTTATGAATCCTCCTAGAGTTTTGCAGATTTGACTTGATAGCTAATCTTAATCCATATGTATAAAAACCTTTAAGAAAGTCATCTCCCCAAATTTGTTTCTGGGTCTGGATATTCTAAACCCACTATTGTTTTGTTTCTTAAATTATATTTATGTTCCACTTTCTTCATTTCTCTAACAAATAAAAGTGGTTTAGAGTCTCTTTTTCATTTGTACATTTGATTGGCCCAAATTATTGTTTGTTTTTGTTCAAGTGGTAACCAATTTAAAGCCTCAAACATTGTACAATGATGCATCTTTTAATCACGTTAGAGTACAAAACAGGCCATTATATTGTATGGTACATCAACCTTTTTAGGTATTTTTGTTTTTCAAGCTGTAGATATGACTTCCTTAGTCCATTACTGTTATTAGTAGCTGATTGACAATGTGTTTCCACATACACATGCTGGTAAAGTGACTTGATCTTCTAAAGGCCCCTAATCTTTTATTCAAAACAGTGATCATTTTAGAAACATGTGATTTTAGATCGGACCTGCAGCTCGTGCAGAACACAGCAGCACGATTGTTAACTGGGGTTTCTCGAGTATCCCATATTACTCTCTATGCTACGCGATCTGCACTGGCTGCTGATTAGGTGGCAGATCACCTTTAAAGTTGGTTTACTGACTTATAAAGCCCTACATGGACTGGGCCCCGACTACCTGAAAGAGCTTCTTGTGCCTTACCACTCAGTCGACAGTTGTGTTTGACTGACGAGGGGTTGCTAGAGATTCTGAGGGTGTCTCTAAAATCTTCTGGGGCCAGCGCATTTACGCCGTGACCCCAACCCTGTGGAATTCTCTACTCCATCAACCGGAGTGCATGACTGTGGAGGGTTTAAACAGGCATTGAAAACCTTCCTTTGGTGTCATGCTTATGATGGCACCATATAACTTTGATTCCCTGTTACTTATTTTATTATTATGATATTTATCTTTCATTGTGCTCACTGTTTTAATATGATTGTTTTATCTTTTATAAAGTGCCATGATAGCCCAAAAGGCACTTATGTGAAATAAAATGTATTTCTATTATTGTTATTCAAAGTCTAAGTGTTGGTTTACCCAATTCTCAAATATTTATACTAGTCAACCTGCTCCAAGTGCATCACCCATCAAATTTTTAATTATTATATTTGGGTGGTTTAGTCTACCTTTGGGGTAGATTTACAGAAAACCATAATCTTGGATTTCTTACTATTTAAGACTAATCTGGGGTCCTCAAACCATCTACCTAGGCTAAGGAAGTCAACCTGCAGCTAGTAGACCATTTAGTCTCTAGAGGGATCCAGGGCCACCATTATAGTGTCATCTGCATAGTGACACGTATTAGTGTTAGTTATGACATCAATTACCTGATTTACTTATATCATAAATAATGGGGGCCCAGTATTGATCTTTGTGGGACTCCCTTACAGCAAGCTTTGTATCTGAATATTCATTTCCTACTGCTACAAACTGTCTTCTGTCTTTTAAATAGGAATCAATGCAGTTTGCTGCTTTATCTGAGATTCCTATGTCCAGTAACCTCTTCGCATAATGCTATGGTCTATGGTGTCAAGGCCTTCGATAAGTCCACAAACACCATGCCCTGCCAGTCATCCTCAAGGAGGAAGTAATTATATCGACCAGGTCTGTGAGCACAGTGTCCATGGAGTATCCATTTCAAAAGTCCAACTGATATTTGGACAAAAGTCTGTAATCTTCCAAATATTTACTAAGCTGTTTTATACCAACCATTCAAAGATCTTTGACACCACAGACAACAATGCGATTGTGCAATAATTTGATGCATCAGAAACAGATCCCCATTTATGTACTGGAACTATTTTTGCTGTTTTCCAATTTGTTGGATATATACCTTCCCTCAAGCTCCAGTTAAACAGTTTTGTTAAAATTGGAACCACATGATCAGCTGCATCTTTTAGAAATCTAGCCTTATATCATCATGGCCATATGATTTTTTGTTTTAATCTTTTTGATTTCAGTATAGACCTCTTTAAAGGAGATTATTTTAAACCTAAACCTTGAATGTGTTCCTTTCCAGGAATCTTCTTTTCCATTTTTATTGTTTTTGTATCTGTTTCTTTTTAAGAATATCAGCATCCAGTAAGTGACAAAATAAGCGGTTCAGAATATTTCCTGAGCTCTTACTATCCTGTAGGACTCCGTTACTTTCTGTTTGTATAGGTGGAGTAATACTAACTGGGATTCTATTGATTTAATTAGTGACCAATACTTGGTAGGGTCAGTTGTTTCAGTATTTTTTTACTGTAGTAATCCTTTTAGCTTTCTTAACTATGATTTTTAGTTTGTTTCTTGCTGTTTTATAATTCTTCCAGGCAGCCTGTTCTAATGTCCTGTTTGCTACCCTCCAGAGTCTGTTTTTAACTCCTATTTCTTTCTTTATTTTCTCTGTTATCCAGTGTAAGTGATTTTTCCCTGGGTCACATTAATAAAAGGTCAGTTTCATTACAAATTTTGAGAAACAATTTGTAAATTCTTCTATTACTAAGTCCAAACTTGGTATAAGAAAAATTCTATCAATTTTTCTTCTGATATTTTAGACTAAAGATGTCCCCATCGTGCTTTTTGAATGTGTGTCACTTTTCTAACCTTCCTAAATGTGTTTCTATATTTTGGTTAGCAGAACCCAATTCAAATCCACATAGGAGGGAATTGTGATCCACTAATATTGGTTGATTTACAGTCACTTGTGTAGCTACAGTTTCTGGGGACATGAATACCAGGTCCAATACTTCCTGTGCTAGCTAAAGAAGTTTTCTAGACATCTTAGAAACTACCTGGTTTCGTTCTGTGGTGTAAAACTTTGTTTGAGACTTATTCTCTTTTATAACTCCCACATTGAAATCCTCTACCACCAGCAGATGGTTTCCTTTTGTGTGTTTATCTAGAATCTGGGCCAGTTAGAAACATAGAAACATAGAAACATGGAAGTTGACGGCAGATAAGGACCGCAAGGCCCATCCAGTCTGCCATTTCTTTTCTACCTTATAAATGTGCCATCGCCTTTGCTCTGTCAGTGGCCTATCTATTCATAGTCATTTGTATTGCTCCTTATGCCTATCCCATGCCTGTTTGAAGCCCTGCACTGTATTCATAGCCACCACTTCTTGTGGTAAGCCATTCCATGCCATCCACCACCCTTTCTGTGAAAAAGAATTTCCTCATTCCCCTTAATTGGCCTCCCTCTAATCTCATGCTGTGTCCTCTTGTCCTGCTATTTTCTTATATTTAAACATGTTAGACTCTTTCACTTTGTTTATGCCCTTAAGGTGTTTGAATGCCTCGATCATATCACCTCTCTCCCTCCTTTGCTCAAGGGTATACATATTGAGCTCTGTTAATCTGTCCTCACTTATGTCTTCTGATGCAGTCCCTGCACCATTTGGTTGCCCTTCTCTGGACTGCCTCAATTTGATTAGTTCATCAAAAGCTACTAATTTAGTCTTTGGAGGTGCGTAAACTATCCCCACTGATAGTTTTAAATTGTGAAAATTTACCATTTGACATTCTATTAGATCAATGGAACCTCGTGCATAACTTTTTCAGAACCTAAATCCGATTTAGAAGAAAGTAATACCCCTCCCTCCTATCCTCCCTATCAAATCTAAAAGAATAGTAACCAGCTATTTTAATTTCTTTTGTACTGTATTTATTTAACCAATGTTTCAGTGAATGCAATCAAGTCTAGGTCTGCTTGTGAGATCCAGGCTTTCAAGATGTCTTTTTTGTCTTTAAACTTCTAGCATTGTTATATAAAAGTTTTATTGGGGACTTTGACTGGACTCAGATTTGATTCCACATCCCACATACAACTAATATTAATAAAAGAATGTGTTCAGTGCCACCAGCTATTTTATGTCTCAGTATGACCACTTTTGAGTAGTTATATAATTATTTTGAATTAGAAATAATTTCTTCTTTTACTAAGTTTTGTTGGTCAGACCCATTTAGTTTATAATTTAATTATTTAAGTAACTCACTGGTTCTAATTGGCATTTTAGATTTCTTAGTTGAGACTAATTGTAGCAAGGTGGAACTGATCACTACCAATACAATTAAGAAAGGAAACATGTATTTTATTATTCACATTTTACAAACAAATTTATTACATAGGATACTTAAACCAACACCTGTAGTTTTTTAACCAAGTAAAGAAGCTGTTGTAATACCAAGTAGGACAAACCCAACAGTAAGAATACCAAATGCTACCTAATAATTTTCCTAACTGTTTTCTTGTGTATTGACCCTAAATAAACAGGCCCTTATACATCTATCTTTGCACAGATTTGAATTTGATTTTATGACTTTCATATATACATGCACATTTATTCACTAAAATCTATACCTGTCTGAATAGTTCCTTGTCTGAGATTTAAAAGTCCAGTTATGGTTATTTTAAATAACTTTAAAAACAAAAAGTGTCCACCTATTAGCAAAGCTGAACTAAACATCTACATTCCCTCTTGTATGTTTGCTGTGCTCTTTTGGTTTTCTCCACAATTGCCATGGAAGCTATGTGGGTAATTTATGCAGGAAACAAACCCTTAAAACCAAGGACAGTAAGCAAAACCTATACTTTTAAACTAGTAATAAAAAAGTTAGCATACCCATGAAACCTTTAAACTTTAAATGTTTTTATTGAGCAAACTCTGTGTGGGTTAATATGCCTCGGAAGATTCCCCGCTCATTGATTGGCTTTCCACCAAGCCCCACAGCTAGCAGTTAGTTGAATGCTTCAGGCTGTAGATGACAAAATTAGCACAGCAGTGATGTTACATTAGGAGCCGCGGGGTATAATGTTGGTGCACACACACACACACACACACACACACACACACATCTGTTTCAGCCACCTACAACAGTTTACTATATGGTACTTGCAGAACTGCAGCCACTCTCATAATCTCTTGTGCAAGCAGGATACTCATGGCCATGCCTCTATTAGTCACAGCACAAGCAATCCATACTACTTGCACTAGGTGGAAGTATAGAGCTTGGGAGCTTGTGGTTTGTCATCTTCATGTTTGTTATTTTTGTATAAGCTCACTTTGGTCAAAATTAAAATAGTTTTTCTATGCCCAAGCTTCTGGTTTCTTTGAGTCCTTGAGTGCATCTACTGGTTCCTTAAAGTAAGGAGGCAGTATAGTGTAGTAGTTTAAGAGCACTAAGCTTGCAAACTTGAAGAACTAGGTCTGAAATCCACAGCCACCACTTGCATACTGTGTGACCATGAGCAAGTCATTTAACTTATTTTTCAGTATCCTTTTGGCCTGAGCCATCACCTACTCCTCCTATCTGGTCTTGCTGCTGTGCTTGCCGGTAACCCCTCAGCCCTAGCAGCCCCCAACCATCACAGCCGGTGAGGATCCACAAACAGCAGGGTCTGAGGGTGCTCCCAAAGTTCCTATGTCCACCGAAGGCATGAGATGGGCCTTCATTGGAGTCTGACATCACAGCATCCCTGTGGCAGTAGCTAGCCCTCCCCATCCCCTCCACTGGGGGTCACTGTGTTCCTGAACTCACCAACAAGCCTCTGCAACTCAGCCTGGTCTGCCTCCTCACATGGTGCCTAAGTCTGCTCCCAAGCCCAGATCACATGTGTGGTAGCAGAATGCACTGCCTCTGAAGCCATTTGGGCTACCGACAGTGTCAACATTTTATAGCATCCAGGCTCCTAAGATTTGAAGTGCATTTCTAATTGTAATGGGAGAATCAAAGATATGGAGAGAATGGTTAGGTGTTCTACAGTACAGTATTGGCTTTTGCTGGTAAATATTTTCTCAAAGGGATGGCAATGTGATATGAAGAGAGTCGATTTCCTGTGACACATGGGAAATTATGTTCTGAATATCTACATGTAAACCTAGCCTTGTGAACTTATACTATGTTGATAACAGAAATTGAGAGACAGAGCAGTGATAGCATTATGTGGCCAAACCTCCTGTTATAATGACATAACACTTTTGATCTTATTCCAAATGCTGTAAGTGGAATAATCCCACTCTGGGTGTGCAGCAAAGCTGCAATAACTGCCACTTCCTGGGTGGTTGAAGGTCCTCGGCTGTATTTCATGACTCTCCACCCACCCAGGCATGCAGTTATTGCACTATTAGCACACAGCTATCCATGGATTATCATTATTCCTTATGTAGTAGTATGAGAGATCTGTGACTATCTCAGTGGGGTGACATAAACAAGTAATGTGTGCCAATTACTACAGCCCAGCTTGGCCCAGTGGTGCTGACAGAGAGCATCATGATCTCATGTGGGCAACCCAGGTTCTCCGTCCAAATCCCCACCCACTCTGGACAGGTGGAGTCCAGGAAATGCTAAAGAGGCGGCATTCTCAGACCCTGGGGAGAGGGATGTTAGAGTTCCCACTCTATCAGCCCCACAACCATGATGGGATAGCAGGAGGGATTGTATATTATGGAGAACCACACATTATCCAGGCCCCAGACTGGCATGGTAGAGCAGCCAGTAGCAGGTGTATAGTAAGATGAGTGAAGAAGATGCTTCTTGTAGCCTCAATAAAGCTGATGCTGGACCCATATCACTAACCCCTAGTCGTCCTCCTGATTCTATATGGCACCAGAGGAACATCAAAAACCACAGGGATATCTTGTAATCTGGCTGTTGGGAGAGGAACTTTCCTGTGGGGTGTTCTAGGTACTGGTAGTTGGACTGAAATCACAGAGGCTGACCAGGAGGCAGTCTGGAAGGTCCAGTGTGCTCCTCTGAAGAAGGATAATTACAGTAGCAGCATGCAAGATCCAACATGAGTGGCAAAAAGATACTAACGCCTACTTGACAGATATAATTTGTTTTCTGTGTATATGTCATGTGATAGAAATGAGCCCTATGTCCACAACTAAGTATGACTAATAGTTAAGGATGCACAGTGCTGCCTGCCAGAAGGAAGTGCTCTTTTCACAATTTCTTCTAGCAATATTGTGATGGACACTGCAGAAACATAATGCAATCCAGTTGCTGTTACACCAATTTGTCCAGCAGAAAGTGTGAAATCTTTATTACCAGATGCTTCTTCCTGAGTGGGCAGCACTGTACTGTGACACAACAAGGTACAGCACCGCTGTCTATCCTCTACTTAAAAAAATGGTGCATATACCAGATACACAAGGCTCAATAGATTTACTGGTGCAAGCTGTGAACCACTGACCAAACACCCCTACATATCAACAAGCCCTGTGGCTCTTCAGGAGCTTGAAGAAGCCATACAGCATGGTGATACGTGAGGAGATTGGTCATGGTTCACAGCCTGCACCAATAAATTCATTGAGCCTTATGTATCTGTGTGGGTACCATTTTTTGTTTATTTTGTGTTATATAGTATGGTTGCACCTTTGAAGCTCAGGAGTACTGTCACCTTTCATGAATCTGTGCTGTCCTCTCACTGAAATGTAACGTTTCTTTGGTTATTTTTCCTTTTCAGATTTAACTTGAGGAGCAAAGATGGAAAGGTGGACTATATCAAGTTTGTGGAAAATTAAAAACAGATCAAATTTGAGCCTACTACAAAAAACACTGGATACCCTGAACCTCAGGTAGTTTAGGCAGAACTTGTAGACTATCGCAGAAATCATTGGCTGCTTTAGTTACTATCATGTTACTGATTCTGTTCATGACTAGTATTAACAAAGCTTGAAGTGATGCTTCTTAGCAAGGTGAAATCGTTCATATAATAACAATATAAATCATTCTAATAAAGAGGACTTTGGCCTAGCTACTGTAGGTTTCTACTGGCAACAAAAGGTAAAATTGTTGAAGATGCATGAACAGCATTACAAAGGGCTTACAAGGAGTGCCACAAAGTGGTAAGAATAAGAACTGCAATTTTGATACACAGCTCAAACAAGGTATGGAATGAATAAGTGGAAGTTTCCAAGATTTCTTTTTTAAATTATATTTATAATATAGCAACAGAAAAATTACATTGAAAATAATTATGTGGTCGGGATGTTTCAACATACACTAAACATATAACATGATGTAATACATCACTTGGATGTGTGTGTGTGTGTATATATATATATATATTCAACAAACTAATCTAAGTTACTTAAAGCAGCAGTGCAATGAAAGGCCACAAAATAATTGAACCTGCCTTTTTTCACAATAAAAGATTCCAGACAACATCCAGTTTGATTTATTGATATATTTTTTCTTCTTCCATCAATATGTGAGTGTTTTATAGATATTTCAATTTATTTTTTCCTCCAAGAAAAGATGTATGCAAATTTGGCTTAGAAATATCATAAATAGCATTGTAGATCTGGCAAGGGTTAGGCTCCAGAAAGTAAAAAAATACATATATATTCATGGTGCACAGCTTAGGAAGTACCTAGAAAAGCAGGTTTGACAGGTATGCTAATATGTTTATTAACTAGCTCAAGCTAGCTTTTGGAAAAAATGTTCATTACATGGCTGTTTTAACTATCTAATACTTATTCCTAAAAACCGAGTGCATTGTTGTGTATGGTGTTCCTATATGCTATAAATGAAGTCATTTAATTTCGTATTATAGTCTTTTCTTAAATGTTCCACAAAAGAAGACCATATACTGTATTATTAAAGATGTCCAACTTGTCCTTCAGGGAATAGCTGATTAGTTCATTTGACGTGTGGTGCTCATACTTCTCCAACAATCTCCATCAAGTTTTTGGCAAGGTCTTTCAGTTAGACAGTATTAATTATTTCATCGTGATTCTCCTCTGTCAGTGCGTGACCGAGATGGATGCTTAACTAGTCAGCTTTCCCAGCCACTAAAATAATTGACTAAAATCTGTGGCACTAGTTTTCAGAACCTGGCAACCTGCGTATCATTGGCTCCCAAAACCTCAGGACTAATGAATCGAAGCTAGAAGATTTTCTGATGGGGCAAACTAAAGTTATTCCAGGAAAACCACAGTGGCTCTGACTGGACTTGACAGCAGTGATGGCAGCGGCTCCCAAACAGTCCTCCTCACAGATGCAGCTGGGATTAAGGGCCTCCTGCAGATGGTTCTCAAAAGAAATGAACACCTTCAAATTGTCAGTTTTTTTTCCTGGAGGACAAAGTCCAAACCCTAACAGTGAAAGCTCAGGACACTGAAATCTTTCTGTCTTATACTGATTAAAAGGATAACTGACATAAAGCAGAATGCAAGAATTAGAGCAGATGATCAGTCTGCTGTGGAATAGAGTGGAGGTGCAGAAAACTGAACTAGAAGAAATAACCTAAGTGTTATTAGCTTCCCAGAAAGGGCTGAGCACAGAGATGCATCTCTGCTCCTACAAAATCCTCCCTCTTCTCTGCCGGACCGGATATCCTTTTTAATGCTTTCTGTCACTTTGCAACCAACTCCTCCTGCACCCACCATTGCTCCTCTACCCTCCCTTTCCATCCTCCCCCTACCCTTAAGGCACCAGTCCCATTGTGCTATCTTTATCACCAAATACTGGTTTCGCTCTCTTCCCTCCTACCAATCTTCTCTCCTCTCCTCTACCCCACCCCCAATGTCTTTGCTCAAGGGGCATCCAGCACCTTCTCTATTCCTCACCTCCACTCCACATACTAGACAAGCTGCTTTTCTTCTACTGGCTCCCTCCCTTTGGAACTTGCTCCCTCTCCCTTCATCTATCCCCTCCTCCAAACATTTAAATGACTGCTAAGGCTCTCTTCTCCTCCTCCCCCCATGTACCTGTCACTCCTCTTCCTAAATCCTCTGTTCCCTTTTCCCAACAGTTTCTACTATCCCCAGCCTAAACCTCCTCCTATCCAGAATGAGTTGGCATTCACGGCAGAAATACAAGGTGTACAAATAAGTCCAAAAAGTAGAATCAAACAAAGAAAGAATCGCGCATGCCTCAATCAAAGTACACAACACAGTGTGTAATGCAAAAGGTGCAAAGTGCTGCTTTATTAGTACCAAATCACACAGCCAGGGGACTGAGAAAGAATCAATAAGATTCAAAGCGCGGGGGAGTAATGTTGTTGGGTACTCACCCTAGCTCTGTGGCTTAGTACTAATAAAGCAGCACTTTGCACCTTTTGCATTATAACACTGTGTTGTACTTTGACTGACTGAGGTGTGTGTGGCATTCTTTCTTTCTTTGGATTCTAAGTCTCCTCTTTCCTGGTGTCCCTGAACTCCTGGCCCTCAGTCTGCTTTCTCTTGGGGTCTAAACTCAACCAAGCACACTTACAAGCTTTTGTACAGCCTAACCTTGCATAGCGTGAGCTTCTTAACCCATTTGCAATCTTTGTAAATTAACTGCTTTATATTGTTCTGCACTTGTATCCTGCTCTCAATGGACTTCTGATGTTTGCAATGTCTGTTTGCCTTGCTCCTCCACCCTCACTGGGTCACACCTGAAACAAGCCTCAGTTCAATGTGCCTTTCCTTTTCTGCCCCACCCGCCCCAACCACCCTCCCACCCAGGGGCTGTCAATTTAGAGATCCACCCATGACATCACATCCGGTGACATCACGTCCTGTTGCCCAGAACCTATCTCCCACTTTCCCATGTGCAGATTATACCTGCTGGCCACTAGAGGACCTATGCTCCCTCACTACTTCCTACTCCTACCTGTACAGCACTACTTCCTGGGATCTTGCTCACCACAATGTATTGGCCCTGCCTCATGCTCTGCCTGTGCCTATCCCACTAGCAGTGCAATTACCCCTTACCATCTGCTACTCCGCACTGTGCCCTGGCACCCTCCTCCCCTTGTTCCTGAACCTGCTCTCCTGCCCCTTGGGACCTCTGTGTGTCTCAGTCCTCCCTGCCCTCCCCTAGCTTTCTTGTCACCTCAGGCACATCTGGGTGTCTTCTTATTCTTGCCTTCCTTCCTGTACCACCCTGCCCACCCCTGCCCCTTAGCCTCCCCTCCCCCATGTCAATCGTAGGAAAACCTCTCACCATCTCCCAGCCAGGGTGTTAGTCATGCTACTACTCCTGTCAGGGAACATTCATCAAACCCTGGCCCAGTTCCCAGGAGCTCCCCGACCGCACCACAGGCCTATGCATGGTCTCCATGAATATCTGTAGCCTCCTAAAAGTTTGACTCACTACAACGCCTGGTCACATCAATTAACCCTGATGTCATCACTCTGGTTGAGACGTGGCTGTTGAAATCCTCCCTGACTCCTAGTCTCCCTTCCTGGTTTCACCCTCTTCCGGTCCGACCGTGTGTGGGGGAGGCGGCTGTGCTATTTATGTCAGGAATCTCTCCCGTACTAGCCCTGCCTGCTCCATCCTTGACTCCAGGACCCAGGCGCTTACACGAAACTAACCCTGACCCTTTAAAGGGACCCCTTTATCTGACTACTGCATCCGTGCCCCCAGGGACAAACGCAGGCCATTGCCTCTCTTACAGAATACCTACCTCTACCTCCTTCCGCTGATCAAATTCTGGTAGGTGACTTAAATGTCAACTGGCTCAGCCCCTCCTGCTCCTCTATCCGAGACTCCTTTTCTGCAATAGACCTAACGCAACTAGTTACCCACCCTACCAGGACTAACCCCAAGAGGCTCCAGTACCCTGCCTTGATGTGGTACTCACCAACCACCCTAATCGGATCCCAATGTACAAGTCCTCCCAGACTCTCTCAGTGATCACTCCCCATTCTATTCCACTGGTCATCCTCAGTCCCCAAACCCATAGCACAGTCCACATGCGGCGGCGTCTAATACCTGGTGGACTGATAAAACTAAGGAACTTCTGTCCCAAATTGACTGGTCTCCTATACAGGCAACTCCTGACATTGACACTCTCTCCTTCTTTACCCAAACTTTTAATAATGCCTGTGACATCTTTTGCCCCAATGTTGACCCGCCATTCTAAAGGCAGAATGCCCCTAGGTAACCCCAGCTTTGATCCACCAACTCAAACATAGGGACAACCCAGTGGCACCGTGCCATTGAGATCTGGCTGGCCCAATGACAGGTGGTTATATGCTGTCCGCTCAAACAAGTGCACTCTGGCCATCAGAAAGGCCAAGTCTGAGCACTATCGGTCCTCACTCACTGCCTCATGGGGAACCCCAGAACCTTCTGGGATAACATTAAACAGTTAAATGGGACTGCACACCCCCCACCCACCCAGATCAACATTAATGGTGTGATCTCCTCAGACCCAGCCCTTATAGCCAACCACCTCAACACCTCATTCACTGACCTTAGCCCTATCCTCCTACAAATTTTTTGGCCCTCCTCCCCAGCACCTGCCATAAATCTTTCTCGCCTTATTTCTCCTCCGCCGTGTTTCTGCCCAAGAACTTGAGCCGCACCTTGTCACTGCCCTCAAGAGTAATAGTACAGGCAGTGACACCTGAAATCCGTGTATCCTATGGCTGGTCTTAGACACAGTCCTTACCCGATCACATGCCTCATCAACCACTCTCTTTGTCTGGGAAGGTTCCAACTGCCTGGAAAGTTGCCACTGTCACCCCTATCTTTAAAGGTGGTGATAGGACTGTGGCTGGAAACTATCGACCAATCTCCATTCTCTCTCCTCTCTCCAAGGCCTTGGAAAAAGTGGTGGCCTCTCAAATCTCTGACTACCTCTCCACCTACAATGTCCTATGTCCTGAGCAGCATGGCTTCCAAGCAGGCCACAGTACCAGCACAGCCCTCCTAGAGTTCTCCAACTTTCTCCACTCCTCCTTAGACACTGGTTCTCTGGCTGGTGCGGTCAACATTGACCTCTCTAAAGCTTTCAACACTGTCTCCCACCCTCCTTCTTGATGCCCTTAGTCTCTCTGGTTTTGCTGCTGGGCCTATCTCCTGGTGCACCAGTTATCTGTCTGACTGCTCACAGCGTATAAAATGAATGGGACCTACTCAGACATCTGTCCCATCTTTCTGGGGTTCCCCAGGGCTCCATTCTGGGCCCTACTATTCTCCCTTTACCTTAACACCCTTCCACGCTCTTGCTGGGGAACATTCTATTGTACGCTGATGATGCAGTCATCTTTGCCTCAAATCGTAACTCTATTGCCCTCAGGACTCGCTGCAGAAGTCCTTCGCTGAAGCCGAGGGCTGGTTCAAGGAATAGATTGGTGATAAATCTTAAAAAACAAAAACCATGTTCTTCACTCATCCTCAAAACAAGTCCTGCAACTTCAAACTCCTCATTCACTCTGGGTCCTCTTTCCCACTCGAACAAGTTTGCTCCTATAAATACCTAGGGATCCATTTTGACCCTCCCTCTCCTTCCATGGACACATCGCTGCCCTAGCCACTGCCACTAATATCCGATTGGGCATCTTACGCCGGTATAAACACTGCCTCCCCAGGAGGCTCTTTTCGACTTGCAGTCACCTCCTCTATCCTGTCCCTAGTGGACTATGGACTGCCGGTGTATGGTGCTGCTGATCAGACCGCACTCCACAAAATTCGCTACTACTCTGAATAAGGACTGCAGGTTAATTACTCAGGGCACCTAGGCTGACACACACCGCCTACTGTGCGGCTAAAGCACTGGTACTTGATCTTGATGAGCACCTCAAATATCTGACCTGTACCCTTACAAAAGACCCTCCTGGGGGCTATCACACCAGGATTGACCACCACCATCGCGCTCTGTCCAACTAGTTCATACTCGGACCTCTGGGAAAACTTCTCTTGTTATCTCTAGAGCTAGGACCTCTCCGGCCAAAGAGCCTTCAGCTTTCAGGCCCCCCCTGGTTCAACACACTGCCTCCCTCCATCTCCGAGCTCCAACTATATCGTGCTTCAAAACTTCCTTACGTAACCACCTTATTAACACCCGATGCTGTAATTGCCATTAGTCAAAGCCGGATCAATACTTATGACAAAGCTTACTACTAAGCTGCTAAGGACAACATAACTCTGGTATTGTTTGCATCAATCCTACCTGTACCAGCTTGTTTGTATCTATGTCTTAAGTTACTGTTATACTTATGTGTTGTACTGCTATACTGTGTATTTTCATTTGTCTTACTGTGACAAGGTACCTTTGTAAATGAGCCTATGGCTCAAAGGTTTTCAAACTACTGTTTAAATAAAATAAATAAAATAAATAAAATAAAATAAAATATCAAAATTTTAAACAAATAAATTATTAAAAACGAACTCCCAAACTTCTGAGACATAAGTGGTGCCTGCCCTGAAAATTGAGAGGACACACAGATCACTCCCCACCACCTAAACAAGGGGCCATCCAAGGTCTATTATTGCCAGATTTTGCTTCTTCCTGACAAGCAAAAATTCTTGCTTCTGGCCAGGAGACTGGGACCCCTCTTGGAATGGGCTCAAGAGCTGCATCTTTAATGACTTCTCCACAGACTTAACACTTCATAGGAACGACTTCACCAAAGTCCAAAAAATATTCCAAGCCCTGGGGTCCTCTACCAGCTACAACACCCAGCCATCTTGAGAATCACCAGAAATCCCTGAAGTAGCTGCAGAATACATTAAGAAGAACTGGCCCAACAAAGTAAAGGATTTGCTTGGCTATGATAGCTAACTTCAGCAACTGTCACCTTGGCCCAGTATGTCCCATTGTAAATATAAACCACAGCTTCCAAACTGGCTTCTGAGTCACAGTATAGCAAAATGGACTGGCAGGTATCGAATCTAAACATGCTAGCCAGAGTGGTACACACAGGAATCAGTGGGTACTCGCAGTTGAGCAACAAGGTGTGCAGCAGAGACTGCAGCTGGAATCTGGGGATCAGAGCTCAGCACGAACTCCATGGATGAACTGGTAACCAAAAGAACGAGGCCCAACCCTCCTCCATCACTAGCCAAGAAATAAACACCTTCAGTGAAGGCCTCACTGACTACTGGAGAGGCTACATAGTTAAATCACCATCTGGAACCTCTGGGAAGCTGCAGTGCTCAAGCAGGCTCTGAGACACAGTACAACTCAGTAATGGACTTCTGACCACCTAAGTGTAATCAACTTGCCATGGACAGTTTCTGAAAAGGGCTCTTGTAGCCTGGGGTACCACATTTTCTTCTCTATGTAAGGTAACTGCAACTGCTTCACCTTACTGTTTCACTCCCCCCATCCCACCCAACCTCCCAAACTGTTCTGCAATTGGTCTGATTATTACCAATGTAAATCATACTGAGCTATCTAGCTATTTATTTAGTGCAATTAAAGCAGAGGACAGGGCTTTTGGTCTATGCAATGTATATGCCGTACTTATTTTCACAGCTGTGAGGTAAACTACTGTGTTCATGGTAGGTGTCAAAGGAGAAACACAACAGGGCTTCCTGCCACCATCCACACTATGGTGGGAACCCACCTAACCAATCACATTCAGCCATGGCTCAGTCTGCCAATGCTCGTGCAGCATCTGGCACAACTGCCTTGTTCCTCAAAGACTCCTCCTCGGGTCATGCTCACATTCATGAGGTGCCAGATGCTGTTTGAGAGATTGGGAGGAAACCCTCATGCTGAGGTTTCTCCTATCTCTGCCAGTTGCCCGAATCTAGTGACAGCACACCAGAAACATGTAGCAGTAGCAGTCAAACATAGTTTATACTGCTTACCCTCAGATACATTACTACACAGTGGTTCCCTGGCTTAGCAGCTTACTCTTCACTGAATGTGAGAGTGTTTTAGGAATACTGTCATTAATGAGCCCTGGTGCCGGGGGACAACAGGATTTAGCAGCAAGCTACATTATGCCCAAGATAACTGGATGTGCTAAGTATGAGATCAGGCTGCTGATCTAGTTTACAGCAACGGCATCAGCTGCAGAAGTTCCAGTAGCCAGTACATACCAAACAATGGAGTAAACAGTCAAACTGCCAGCTAACTGGTCATGCTACAGGCACCACTGGGACATAGGCAGGGTCCCAGATGCAGCTAAGAGGGCCCTGATGCTACAGGGGCAGTTATGTGTCCCAGGATGGTGAGATGGCCTAGGAGGCTGTCTGCACCTGCTCATGGGGCACCAGTGGGCAATGGAGCAGAGTGGATGGCACAATAATAAACAAGCCCACTGTAATCAAGTTGTTGCAGGACAACATGGAACTCCAGAACTTGTTGTCTGTCTGACTGGGAACTGAGCCTCTCACAGCCTACTGAACATAGCAGCTGACCCTGCTAGCATGAAGAGCCACTTACTCACCAGCAGTGGATCCTCCAGACTGCTGCAGAACAGCTGCATCAGCCCCATGAGGCTAGACACTTAGCCATGCTTATCTGTACTCCCTGACCCACTCACACCTGAACTCAGACAACACTCAGAATGAACAATACAAATAGTAAAAGTCCAGGTGTTATTCCTGGTAACACAACTCACTGGTCCTCTATTAGGTACAGGACTTAGAACCATAAGATTGTGCAACACGATTGCGTTATAATTCATCCTATTATTTGCCTATGACAACTCACCCCAGACTATTAACTTTGGTGTCAATCAGCTCTCAAGTCAATTCATCTCTGGTCAATTCACCCACAGCAAAACATTATAAATAAATTCCAGGTGGGCTGAATTTTCCACCAGATGAGGCAATGTGTTCAAGGGCTGTAGAAGTGGAAGTCATACTGTAATTGTTGTTGGAGTACAGTACGATATGTAGCAGGAGTGAATAATCCAGGGATGAATTGACATGGGCATGGATTGACACTGAAGCTAATAGTCTGGGGTGGTTGTTGTGAGTGAAATAAATCAGGATGAATTGATATATCCAGTGCAACGAGCACACACTGAAGACATCAGGAGGTTCTGACGATTTTTCCTCTGCCTAATGCAGACTCTCAAGGACAAGGCATGTTCTATAATTTTATGTATGTATTTATTTATTTGTAAATTGGTAACAAGGAGAAGCACACTGAGCAAGGCTCGTTTCCAGTGCAATCCAGGGGAGGAGAATAGTGGAAACAGCAGTACAATACAAAGTAGCAAAACATTGAACAACATTCAGTTAAAAAAAAGCAAAATTAGAATAAATACAAAAGTTGTAAGTGCAGAGAATAAAGTACAGTACAGCTCAATAAGAAGGCTAGCAAGTGCATATTCAGAAGTGACAGCAATACTTGGTGAATAAGAACAAAACTGAAACCTAACGATTGACCTGAAGAGTGAGTTATTGCCCAACCACGTGTAAGAGGGACAAATCTGTAGTGATGTGCAGGTTAACCTCGGCAGGAGCAGGGACCCAGCTGGCTGCTTACCAAGATGGTTAAATAAGGCATGGTCATGGAGGTATCAGGAGGAAGGATAACAGGAACAGGTGGAGAGGGTTAAAGTTTCAACTGTTTCTGAGGGAGCCAGGGGATGGGTAGAGGCAGAGGGAGGAGGGAGGGTTGGGTTGGTTCCAGAGTGAGGGAAGTTGATGGGAGAAGGCAGATTGCCCAGCAGAGCAGAAGGGAGCAGTTGCAAAGATGATGTTACCTGGTACAGAGGAACAGGAAGCAGGGGGAGTTGGGAGAAGAAGAGGAGGGTGAGAGAAGTGAACCAAACCAATATTTAATCAATGAAGGACATGCAGTGAGCCTGCGATGAGAGAGCAGAGGGAGGATGGATAGGGATGAATACAGTGAACAATGATGGATCGACACAGTTTGTAGCAAAGTGGCAGAAGGAGTTGTAGAGGGTGTCCAGTGTGGGAGGAAAGTGGAAGAGGTGGTGCCATAGACCACATCTGTGTAGTTGAAGACAGGAACAGGAGTGGATGGGACATCAATCGAAGACTTTGGCCAGATCTATGAATATAATGGTTAAAATGTGCCCTGATCCATCCCAGAGAAGACAGAATCAGTGACATGCAGCAGGGAGGAGATGGTGGAATGGCTTCTGAAAATCAGACTGTGAGGGTGAAATGAAGTTGGTGTGAAAAGGAAGTTGGAGGATGAAAGGAAGTTGAGTGAACTAGTTTATCTTGCAGGTTGGGGGCAGGAGGAAGATGGGATAGAAGTTGCCAGGGAGGAGGGGTCACCACTTTGTGAAGTGTAATAACTTTGGCCAACTTCCAGGATTGAGGAACAGCACAGAGGCAGAAGGAAAGGTTGAGCACGTGGAGTAAAGGGAGTTGCAGTGGCAGGAGCAGAGAGGTGGAGGAACTTAGTGTCCAGACCATCAGGGCTGGACTTTGATGGATTGAGAGAGAAAGGGCAAGAAGGGTTTCCTGGATGGTGACAGGTTGAAGTGAAACCTGGTGAGGGATAGGAGGGAGCAGCAGGGGAAGGAGAGATGCCAGAAGGGGGAGTAGAAGGAGGGCACAGGTTGTGGAAAGCTCATTGAAGTCAGCAGCAACAGAAGTAGGGTCAAACATAGGTGAACCATTTACCATGAGGACTGGTGGAGCAGATTGGGCAGGAGGTCGAAAGGGAGTGGATGACCTTCCAGAATTTAGCTGGAGCATTAAGATTTTTCTGGAAGTTGGCCTTAAAATAGTGTGATTTTGCATGCATGAACAGCCTTTGTAGGTTGTTCCTCAGAGTTCTATAAGAGATAAGGTCAGGAGAAGATTGGGATGGTTTGTAGATTTACTACTGTTGTTATTATCTACATGTTATGTCTGTATGTTCTTTTAGTTAGAATTTTCACACTTCAAGGTATATGGAAACAAAGTATATTGCTATACAAGACTCCCCAGTCCCCTATGTCATTGAGGTAATCCTCTATAGGGCCTACACACCACCACACACACGAGCAGCACATCCACTAAGCCTTGCCATGTATGCACAGGATAATGGCTAACCATAAGTTTCTATATTCCCACAGCTCATGGCTTCTTTACCGCTAACTTTTATATCATGGAATGTCAAAGATATTCACTCCTCAATAAAAAGGAAAAGATTCTGGCCCACTTAAACAAATTTGGAGCCAATGTAGCCTTCCTCCAGGAAACACATCTCCTGCAGAAAGTGACTGATCAGCTTAAAACAAGCTGGATAGCACATACATATGGCAGCCTGTACAATGCTGAGAGCAGTGGAGTTGCCATCCTGTTGTGGAAGGGTTACACTTCTGTGAGGAAGAGGTCATTAAAGACCCAGAGGGTCACTTCATTATCCTCACAGATGAATTAGCAGGGCAAAGGTGATTTTCTGTAATGTGTATGCACTGAATACACAAAATTTGGAATTCTTTCACTCCGTCACAGAAAATCTCAAGTGGCCTAAGGTCACCTCCTGAGTTGGGGAGTGGGAGACATGAACACAACTCTAGATAATTTGGAGTTGGGGAGACATGAACACTACTCTAGATCATTTTCTGGACAGAAGCAGCCTCCAACTGGACCCAGGCTCCCAAGCTTCATCAGCACGCCACACTCTGGCCTCTAATCTCAATCAAACAGATATTTGAGACTGATAAATCCCGAGGGTGGGAATATTCCTTCTTCTTCCAACTACCATCAGATCTACACCAAGATAGACATCTGGTTGGTCCTGTAAGGCATTATGGCTGACACTGTATGTAAAGGCTGTGATAGGGCAGATCCTGATATTTGACCACGCACTGCAGTTTCACCTGGCTCCTCCAGAAGCACAATTCAAGTGAGGCTCCAAAGTAGACCTAATGTTTCCTTACTGAAGGACAGCTCTTTAAACTGTAGCTGGGCAAAGATATTTGGACAGTACTAGAGATTAACAAATCTAGGGACACTTAGGATGCAATCAGGAGGATGTCCTGAAGGCTTTTGTCAGAGGGCAGGTTATTAGCCATGCCTCCTTTCTCAAAAAGAGAAGGACCAATAAGCTAGAAACACTCCAGATTAAACTAAAGACACTTGAAACCACTTCAGTCTGGCCCAGTTGCCCATGTAGGAGACAGGGTACCTAAGCAGGGACAAAGGCATTCTTGGTTTCTATACAGACATGTATAGATCAGAGTCCCAGGCCACACCTGATAGTCTGCATTCTTTCCTCACAGAATTGCACCTCCCCAAGCTATCATAGGACCAAAGATAGCTCCTGGACAGATCCTTTAACACCTCAGAGCTAGTCTCAGTCTTCTGCTCAATGCCCTAAGGGAAGGCCCTTGGATTAAATGGCTTCCACTGGAATTTTATTCCACCTTTAGCGTGGAATTCTTAGACACTTTATTGCAGGTCTTTGAGGAGGCAGGGCAGATGGGAGAACTCCCACACTGTGCTCACTGCACTAATCACCTTGATCCTAAAGCCCAGGAAGGACCCTCCAACTTCAGCAGTTACTATCCTATCTCCCAAATAACAATGAAATGTAAGATATATGCCAAACTCTGGGCTCACAGGCTCCAATAGGTTCTGCCTTCACCGATCTCAGAGGATCAGGTGGGTTTCACCCAGGGTGGACAGGAACAGATAACACAAGGCACCTGCTCAGCCTCATGTGGAAAACCCTACAACCCCAGTGTCACTTGATGCCAAAAACACTTTTGACAGAGTCAAATGGCCATACTTATTCCACAAACTGTAACAGTTTGGCCTTGGAGAAAGGTTCATCCAAGGTATGAGAACACTATACAGTGGAGCCCAAACAGCGATCACAACTGATGGAGTTAGGTTGGAATCTTTCCTACTTCAGAGAACAGCACAGCAGGGTTGTCCCCACTTCCCTGTACTTTATATTTTCACACTGGATCCTTTGTCACAGGCCCTCAGGCAAGACCCATATATAAATGGTCTACATATGGGTGAGAAGCATAAGATACAAGAGTACACAGGTGATATTCTTCTCATGCTGACAACCCTACAGGAATCAATACCAGCCCTTTTGCAGCTCAATTTAAACTTTTGGGGCCCTTATGGAATACTATCTGAATGTCTCCAAATCTCTTCTCCTCCTCCCTCGCACAAAGAAATAGAGAAGCTACCTTACTATCCTTGGGGGCTATCCCCAGCTGACCAGAACATCAAATATCTAGGCATTGACTTCACCTGAGGCCTTATCTAACTTGGTGCCCTAAATCTGACCCCATCATCAAAAATGGCAGACTTAATGAGATTGAGACATCTACATCTCTCCTACTGGGATGGGCACACACCTACAAAATGATGGCAGTATCTAAAATCACCATACATACTTGACAACCTGCAATTGCTCTTCCGACTGCCTGTTCACCCAGCTCCAAGGGCAGATGCAGAATTCTTCTGGGCCAAGAATTTAAGTGACTGAGCTTCAGGAAATTGCAAGAGACTCCTTTATCAGGCAGACTCAACCTTCCAGACTTTAGTCTCAAACATAAAGCACATGCTCGCTTAAGCTACGTGCAGGTGTAACCCAAGACCCATCACCCCAATTCCCTAATTGAGCAGACTATGAGGCACATGTCCTTGGATACCTAATGCATACCTCTGTTCTGTTTAAAATACTTTGACCCAGGATAGAGCTCATCCCACCATTCAAAACACAAAGAAGGTTTGGGACTGGGCTACAGAACATACTCAATGATCTCCTGAAAATCCCTCACTTCCCTATATGGCACAATGCCGTGCTGTAGATGAATTTCAGGCTAATATACTGGTAAACCTGGCCCAATCAAGGTGTCCACTAATTGCAGACCTCCTAGCTATGCCCTCTGGAGTGCTGAAGTCCTTTTCACGGTTCTGAGCAGAATTCAATATACCAACTAACCACCACTGGAGATACCTGCAGTTTAGGCCCACACCTACTATACTCTGGGCACCATCCTATTGGGAGGGTCAAAAAAATACAGTTGCAGCCAGCAACATCTGTAAGTTTCTCCAGTTCCTCAAGCCTGATCCTACCAAACCAACTTTGTAGAAATGGCAAGAAGACAGGTATACAAATATCGGCACAACAGTGGTACAGTTGTTGTGTGGTATTAAAAAGAGATGTAAAGGATACACAAAACAGATTTACATAATTTAGAATCCTCCACTGATGGTATATAACCCTATCAAAAGTTACACAAGTGGAGTATAGCTGCTTCTGATAAATGCTGGAGATGCAGGCTAGAGATAACCTCCATCACCCTTCTAATATGGTCCTGCATAGTTCTGAAGGATCATTGGACAGACGTGAAGCAGGCCTGCACTGATATCCTTAAACCACTGATCTGCCACAATCCCACGTGGGTGCTATGGGTACAGACCTTCACTGCATTCCTGTCAAGTCAAATCTCCCAGATGGCTGATGAGCACGCTCACCAATGCAAGAAGAGTGGTTCTCTATGACACCGCTAGTCCACAGAACACCACAGGCCCCAAAATGGCTAATGGAGCTGGGTGAAATAGTCTGCTATGAAAGAGTCTGGCTCAGCACTGCAGATAGAATGGACCAGCACTAGGCTATCGGGGACACTACCTAAGCTCAGCACACTGTCTAATGCCAGACAGATGCCCTCGACCACCCCATGTCCCTCTGCACAGACGTAAGGGCCCCCACCACCTAATCCACTATACAGCATAGCCCCTCTTAGCAACACCAACTGGGGCCAAAAACAATACCAACAATTGTATAATCCTTGTCAGCCACATACTTAGCATCACATTTCTTGTAGTCCATCCAAACCTGTATAGATCTGGATGTAATAGTTATTTATCAAGTTGATCCGCACCATGAACATCACCACATTCTTAACCTAATGCTTATTTTCCTTACTTACCTTACTTACCCCAAGTCTTTCTAAAATCCCTTGCATTTTAGATTTGCATTTCCATGAAGCACTGCCCAGCTAGGAATGAATGTAATTGAATTGTTTTGGTATATCCATCTGATATTTCAATAACATATTAACTATAACAAAAACATCTTCATGAATATTGCTGACATCTGTAACAAAGACTTTTGGTGGTGAGCCCTACTCAGTGAAGTTACTTAGTAGTATCCTCTAAAATCCATAGCAATGGATCTAGAAGAAGTGCTACTTTCAGAATGTCAGAGCACATTCTTATTAAAGAAGTCCAGGCAGTGTGTATGGAGGAACATGACCATAACATGTGTCCTGTGTTGGTATGTAAACATGTTTTTTCTTTCTGGTAACCATACAACTAGACACAAGGCCTGTTTCAGGAGTGCACACAAAAAAAAAGAAGACAGCGAGCTTCAGCGAGCCGGTGCTCAAAACGAAGGTGCTAACCCTCAAATTATCAACCAGCAAACATAGAAATGAGCACTCAGTAGCTGGTACAATTCAGAAGCAAGGTATATTAATGACAAGGAAAGATCCAAAACCCCTGTGCTTCGCTAACACCTTCAAAGGGGTATCTGTTTCAGGAGTGACCTGGGAGTACTGGGAAAGTTAAGTGACTTCCTCAGGGTCACACAGTACACAAGTGGAGGTTGTGGGACTCAAACCTAGGTCTGCTAGATATACCAAGCTCAATCAAAGTCCATTACTCTAATGCTAGGCTATACTGCCAGCCCCATTTGCACCTCCAGTAAATCCCATCAAGACACAATATTTGTTCTATGAGCAGATTTGTTCTTCAGTTGTACCCCACCCCAACCCCAAAATTAAATATGTACATCTATATTTAAAAAATACCTTAGGTGTTAAGCATACTGTATACAGATAACATCACACATAGTAGTTGCCAGTATAAAAAGCCTACATTTATTGTAAAGACCTTTGTGAATGGTTAGAACAAGTTGTGGTAAAAGAATAGTTTCCTACTTGACACCTTAACTCTGGAATAGTGCACCAGCCTCAATGTCAAATGCTTGACATCTTAATTTGTCAGATTTTAAGGAGTGTATGTATTTGTTTCTGAATTATAGCACTAGTTCAGTTTTTGTGATATTTTGTGCTTGTTTTGCAGCTGCCACAGCCTCCTCCAAGCACTCTCATAAAAGACATGTATACCTCAATGAATTTCATCTCCGCTAAAATAAAATAAAAACAGTAGTGTTGAATAAATAGTCCTGTCCTGATATGATGTTCAAACTGGCCAACAAAAGTATATTACATTATACCACTGCTCTTCATCATGATAAGAGGGTGGTAAGAAACGAGGACAGGAGTAGGGCAGGCAAGGTGCTGTACAATAGATCAAACGGTGTAGATCAATCCAGGTTAGTACCAGGGAATCAGAACCATCAGTTGAGGGTCACTACATAGGCAGAACTGCCAATCAGAGAATTAATTAATTTATATTCCAACTCCATCCAAGACTGTATAGCACGAGGAAATGTTTCCAGTATGAACGTGACATAATTTTTGAGAATTTAGCAATAACAGTAGCCAGTAATTTATTTTTCTAAATAATGGGCAGTATATAGTCACTCTTATCGATTAGTGTAATGCTATGATGAATCTGTTGTTCCAACATTTAGAGCATCTTGGTGATGATATCTAATTACATAGATACTTAAAACTAGAATGAAACTGGATTTATATGTGCACAGCCAATGTACTGTAAAACCGTAAACAAATTTTAAAACACTAGTCAGTACCCAGTTGCACCAGCAGTAGAACACTGCACTATGACGTGGAAGACCAGTGTTCACATTATGATCCCAACCCCAGCCAGTGAAGTCACAGGAGCACTGCCTCTGCAGTGCTCTCTGACATTGGGGTGGGAAGTTTGCTCTGCTGCTCAAGCATCTCTTGTGGAGAGATGAGCTGCCACAACAACATGGGCTACCAAATAACATCAGCCCTTCCCTCACAGACTGGAGTAGGGAGGCTGGAATAGCCATTCCAGGAGTGCCAACTTTAGTGAACCTTTCTGGGTGCTCACACCCAATAGGTAGTATTTTTCATATGGCTATGTTCCCAAGTAATCCTTTTTGCAGGTTACCCTCAAAACATTGAGGGTGCTTAAGTCAACTTTGTGGGTGCTTGAGTACCCGAGCACCCATGGAGTCGGCACCCATTAATTCATGGGAAACTATCCCTAATTGCCATTAATGAAGGTTAGCCATGGCACCTATGACAAAGGGCCTGACACTACTCTCTGCTCTCCCAGTGGCACTACCATGCAAAACACATGGGTTCACATTCATGATCCTGACTCTCAGCCCAAGGTTAGTGGAGTCCCAGAGGTACTGCAGAGGCAATGCTCTTAAACCCGGGGTGGACAGAGTGATGTTTTCCTGCTGCTCAAGCTCTTCTTGTAGTCAGGGATTGGCATTAACAACACGGGTGACCGATACCATAGAGTTTCAGCTTCTTGAGTCCTCCCCTGCAGTCCATGGTCACCAGGAAGGATAAAGCATGACGGCAAGGAGAAGCCTTTTATGGGAAATATCCCTTGCTGCCATTTATGCAGGATAACCCAGGCACCTACACATCAGGGCTTAGCACTGCCCCTCAGCAATCATACCTCTCAGCCTAGGTTCCCCTGCCCAGGCTACACTACATCGTTGTTTTCTACTGCGTGCTTGGATGGGGATAGTTGTCTAGTGAGAACTGGTGGGGGCAGGGCAAACAGTCACCGTCCTGATGGGAAGCTGCATGGGTTAAAAGAGTTAAAAGAGCTGAAGTGGAAGAGATAAGCCAGAGGCAGAAAAAGTGTAAATCAAAACATTAAAACAATAGGTTTTAATGGGCTTAGGACCTGACATCTGACTCTAAGGTTTCTGACAGTTGCTGGTATTTGATCAGTGGACAGACAAATTATGCTAAAAATAAACTGATGACAAAAATCTCATAGCAAGGACACTGCACCTGGTCAAGAGATTTCAATTTAAAATGCTACAAAATCTCGTGATTTTTCCTTGTAATGTATAAAAATAAAGAGAAAAGAATGAACAGCATTTAATGGTAGGTTTTCAGACTTAAGCTGAAGTACACATTTAAGCATGGAGCTTAATGTTTAGGTGCCACCTCTTTAAGAACATTGAGAACACTGTTGTTGTTACAAATTGTTATACTGTAGTGCCTTATCATAGCAGAGGCTCTAGAAATCCCCTCAGTCAGAGCATAGTCACATGTTATGCTGAAGGTCCTGGTGCTAAGTAAACAGTTTTCTACAACACTTTAATTTTATGCATCAGACTAAAGTTATTTACACAGTCTTGCAAGATGGCATTCATTGGTACAGTGAGAGCTGAGTATGGAAGACCTAAAGAGAAGGTATGGGTCTAGTGGCAGACCAACTCCAAAACACCACACATGGTGGAGAATGCAGCCTTTCTCTAGCCTTGGCCCTACCTCACCACCTGCTCTGGTCCTCTACCACTATATGCTTGCTGGTTGCCCAGTCACCATCCCTAGTCCAGCAGCCAATGCTCTGGACTTCCAAGCACCTCAACACACCCTGGCTGCAGAAAACTATCTTCTGCGGCAGACCTCCTGTAACCCTACCACAGGACTCTACAAATTAAATAAACATTTGACTTTGCTAGCCCAGGTACTCCACCCAGCTACTCAGCAATCATTTTCTTAGCCCTGGAAAGCACCAGAGCCCCAGAAAAGCCTGCACCAATCCCCCACCTTGCTGCAGCTTCACCTCGTGGCAGCAGGCTTGCATGGAAGTCCCTGCCAGCCTCAAATTCCTCCATTTGGCAAATTATTGTCTCTCTGTTCCTCCCAACAATGCCCTGCATGTTACTTCTATCTTGTGGCCACTCTCTCCATGGCCCAACTGGAGTAGAGGAATTCGGATCCAGGCCTGCAACAACTGCTCCCTCCCAACAATGTGGTTTCAACTGCCCAACCCCCAAACTGCTGCACATCTTTGCTGGTTCAGGTCACACAAAATGAAATAAAAATGAAGACATTAATAACTAAACTAACACAGCAGGTTAAAAATAGCAAGGCTGCATTCCACACCCAGTAACAGCTCTGTACTTCAAACCCGTGGCTCCACACTGTCGCCTTACTTGCATGCTGGAGTCCTCCTGGCCAACTGCACACATGGGTGCAGTAGCTCAATACCACTCAGCTCCTCAATGCTCCCAGACCTCGAGGACTCTGACCAACCTGTCTGACTTCTGACCAGTACAACCACTGCTAGGTCCAAACTGTTCAGTTCTACTCTGCCATACCCCGACTCTACAGCCATTACACAGCACCTCCAGTTCAGCTGCTACTGGGCCACAGTATACCTTGGACCATACACACAAATAAGCAACTAATTTCAATAAACAGGGCCACAGGAGCCCATGAAGGTAATCAGTAAATAAAGCAGGGCTACAAAATCAATATATAAAAGGGACAGCCTGGGAGGACACAGGCACCAAAACAAACAAACCTGGGAGCAATAAATTAAATTAAAATGCCAACAATGAACCTCACCAAAAACAGTGCCCACCATATTTTCCTCCCAGCTTGTGGGGGACAAACTACGGGAATCACCATTTTGTAGCAGAGAGCACCTCCACAGCAACCTTGTGGCAAGTAGCAGTCATCTTTGTTTGGCACACATAGTCTTTCAAGGGAAATGACCCTTAACCCCTGTCAGCAGCCATCTTGGTAGGGTAACTCAACAAGGAAATGCAAAGCCCTATTCAAGTTCTGGCAGCTATCTTTGTTAAGGGCACCAGCTTGCTTCAAAATGGCTTCACCTATAAAAATAATGGTGGCTACCTTTAAAAAGGCAAACTCCATTGAAATGAATGGACAGTGACTCAAAATAGCTGGTTTGAAAATAAATCTTAATTTTTTCATCAGCATATTGTCCACCTATAACCCTAGCTAGCACCCTTTGGACCGAACCCACAGCATTACAACCTAATTGCTCCTGGACTTACCCTTTTGCTTCTTGGCTGGATGTTCCCAGTCATCAGATGGGGCTGCTGAGGTCCGGATATCATCCTGCAGTCAGAGGGTTTTTCCTCCTGATTTTTGTTTGCCCAACAGCCATCCACGTGCAGTGGTGTAACAGACAAGCTCCGCCTCTGCAGAGATATCCTCAAACACCTGTGTTAGCTGGTAGTTTGCATACCTGAACTGTTCTACAACCTGGACACTTCCAGGTGGCAGGCAAGCGTGGGTCATGCAAGCCCCCAGCCCCAAGGGAGGAGAGCAGTCTGGTGGGATGCTCAATCCTCCCTCCCCTAGCAGCCCCGCAACCCAACTCTTTTCCCAAACACAGGTCACTGGTGTGGCATGAGGTAAAGCATCAGGTGCCTCAGCCCTCTACACCACTGGGTCAATAAGAAATCTTTATTTAAATATTAGACAACAAGGATTGGGATTGGAATTTTATATTTAAGACATTACTCAAGGGACTTTGCTTACACATAATTGTCTATGGCAACATTTTCTTCCATCTAATCCATGATGTCCCTTCCTCTGCATGATAGCATCTCCATCGCATCCTTTAACCTCCATTCTGTCAGTCAAAGATCTCCTACAATCTCCATGTCTAATGAAGAAGGAAATATGAATGCAGGAACATCCAGAGACCTACCTTCACCCACCTCAAGGGCTTGTGGCTAGAAAATAGAAAAGCTCCTGCAGAACATAAGTCCACCATCTCATCAGAGGAAAATCAGCAATGCAATCCAGTCAGGATGACCTTGGCTACATTAAAACTATCTCACCAAACTCCACAGTGCCTACCAGCCTACAGCCACCATCCTTCTCAGCCTTGCCTCATGAAGATGCTGTTGACTGGCTACAGCAAATCCAGGTCTGGATTTCCTTCATTGGTTGGACTGATCCCTTGCATGTCTTCTAACACCTTATAGAAACATAGAAACATAAAAGATGATGGCAGAAAGAGATCATAGGTCCATCTAGTCTGCCCAAGGGTTACTGGGGCCTTCTATGGGTCCCGGACCTAGCCCCCACACACTTTATTCTTGTTTGAGAGGGCTTATTTCCCCTGTTCAACGACTGCCAGAACAAGTTAAAGGAAATGCTGCCACCTTATAGGCCACTTTTTAAAGATTCCTTCGTCCAAGCACTCCCACCCTGGTTACTGGAACAACAGTTGGAACACACCATGCAGACCTCCAAATCTCGGAAGCCTTCATAGTGGATACTGAGTCATGCTGCAAACATCTGCAGAAAACATAGGAGGATCAAATTACATCCTTCGTCTGAGGACTGCTTCCACAACTTCATCCTTATGTATTCCAACAGAAGCTGGGGATGCCATCATCTATAAACAAGCTGAGTAATGACCCTCAGTTTTAATTAATTATCTGGTATTCAGTGCCCTTCATCATTTTGACTAAAAGACTTTTATCCCTATCCTATTATTTTCCAATTATTGTAATATTAAATGTTGTCTTGTGCAAATTTAACCTATATATTTATTTTTAACCACAAAACTATCCAAAATGGTTTCAAACACCATCAAACTGTTTGATATTGCCTTCTGGCTTGTAACAAGTTCTCTCTAATTTGAAATATCTGTCATAAGATTGAACTATTCCTTGTATGCAAGTGGTATGAAATTGTTTCATTTTTGTAATATTAATTTTTGGCTGTCATCATTGCTTTATCAATAAAAGAAATCACACTTGGATTAGAGATATTGAAATTGTCAGGGATTATTCCCAGAAAAATTCCACCTGGATCAAAGGAAATTCTACACCCAAGGGTTTTACTAATAATTTCATCAATCTTTTTCCAGAATGAAGTCAAGAAAGGGCAGTCTGCAAACACATGCTTTAGAGAGCCTATATATTGTTCAGACATCTGGGACACTATTCAGAGACTGACGACTAAATTTATGCAACCTGGGGTATAATTTTTATGTAAGAGATTAAACTGTATCTGTTTAAATCTAATGGATTTTGATACTATGTTTGGATATAATATAACTCTTGACAATTTAGCTGGCCCAGTCTCAGCATCCTCTCTCTCCCAAGATTCCTTCAGTGCTGTGTGGAGATTTGTTGTTTCTCTTTATGTAACTGTATTTTTTTCTTTTTTTATGGTTATCAACATTTGTAAAGAACTCCTCCAAGGGGACAATGGTATTTTATCTATTAGATTCCAATACCTCCTAATATAGTCTTTTATTTTTAAATAATGCAGATAGTTGTTTAAATTATATATTTTTTATTTCTTCAAAACTCATCATATATCCTCTGCTGCATAGATCAGCTATATTCTGTATTCCTTTAGAATACTATATTTTCCAGATGGAGTTTGAGCTTATTTTTAAATAAACATTATTATAAATTGGCATATATTTGGAAATATTAGATTGTTGACCTAATATTTTATTCATGTCACCTCATATTTTTATATAGTTTTTTTTTTTTTAGAAATGTTGACACTCTTATATTTGTATGTCATTATGAAGTGGCATAGTCATAGCTGTTCTTATATTCAGAAAGGAGTAGTACTTAATTCGATTTACATCCATTGTGTACTTGGGATTTCATTAATAAATATGAAAAAACTTCACTTTGTGTGGCTATAAAATATCATCTAAAATTTGGAAGATTAAGTCCAGCTATTTTTCTGAAGAATACATTTTCTCAATGTTGTACCTAGATTTTTTGTGTTGCCATAAGATTTTTTATTTTCTTTCTAATTCTAGAAAGAAAAGCTAGGGACACTGATGGGGGGCCTGAAACAAAAATAATAGACTTGGTAGAACATTCCTGTTTATTATGTTTGCCCTTCAATTAGTATCAACAGCAAATAAATTCAACAGTCTGTATCAGATACAATGTTTTCATTAATGATCTATAGTTTGCTTTGAACACATCATTAATATTTTTATTAATATTATTTCTAAATAGAAATTATTCCTGGGGTTCTAAAAAATGCAGTTTTCTGTTTTGTCTCTGTTTATTAACATTATCTGTTTTGTGCCAGTTTGGTTTATATCCAGTTACTTTTGCAAACTCATCTACCAGTTCTAAAAGAGTTTATATGAGGATTCAAAATTATCTAAATATATTAATACATCGTCTCCATACAGTGTTATACTGTAGTTTTTTTTCACAGTTTTATACCTCATAGATTTTCTCCTTATATATTGTGCAAATGGTCAATATATAGAGCAAACTAGGCTGCAGAGGTAGGCAGTCCTGCCATGTTCCTCTATGCAATTTAAATTAAGCTGATGGTATAGAGTTAGCATACATTTTAGCTTGTGGTGATCTATAAATTATTCTTGTACATGCCATCATATTCAGACCTATTTATGCCCTTAACAGGGTGGACACCAAAAATTCTAGTCCACCCTATCGAAGGCCTTCTCTGCATCCAGAGCAACCAAAGTGGCATCAGAACTTCCAGTCTGTTCCATTATATTCATAGTTTTCCTGACCATATGTGTTGTCTTCTACCTTCTACAAAGCCTACCTAATCAAATTTACTCATACTGGAATTATTTAATTCAGCGTGTCACTGGAAATTTTAAAAAAATGTGATAGTCTCCTTTAAGTAAGATCGGCCTATAAGAGCAGGGTTTTCTGTAAGATTTTTAGGCTTCAAAATCTTGTTTACATCATCAATGGGTGAAGGCATAATCTGCATTTCTTTAATCATATTGTATATTTTGCTAATTTAGGTGCTAAGATTTCTTCATATTTCTTATAAAATTCTGTTATTATGCCATCTGGACTTGCAGATCTATTTTGAAGCCCTCTTATTGCATTACTTATTTCTTCTTGAATTATTTCTCCCTCCAGGATTTGTTTCTGAAGATCTGTTAAAGTTGGAAGGTTAACCTTGTCTAAGAATTTATTTTTCCCCACCCATTTTGGTCTTGGATTGGGTCCATGTTTGACCTATATAAAGTCTAATATTATTCTCTTAGATTGCTACTGTATTTTTTGATCTGAGAAATGATGCTGTCTCCTCCTTGAATAGACAATATTAATGTAATGGCTTCCTCACATTTTAATTGCCATGATAATAATCTATCAAGCAGGGACAGCACTCAGATCATCAAAAGGGCACAGTATTCAGGGCCTGGGTTAAATTCCCAGTAGGTCACATTATTTCTTTGTCACTACAGTTTGGGACCTAAATTGTCTAGCAGTGGTTAATACTGCACAAAAACATCTAACTGTCATATCAATTGTTGCAATACCTGAGTGATGGGTGGAGGAACAACTAGACACCAGGAATGTCAAATATATACCTAAATGGATGATCAGGAGTAGGGAAGACCAGTAAACACCAGAAACCCATGTCTCCAACACCTCTGGTGTCTGTCATAAGGTAGAGGCAGAGTGATGTGTGCTCAGTGGGAGGGTCAGGTGCTATGTTGGTGACTGTTTGGGGACCAGTAGACACCAGGAATATTACCAAGAAATACAGAGTTAAATTGTGATACTGTACACTGCCACAATGCCCTATACTGCCATGCACTCAAAACATGCCTTTAGAACTAGAAGAAAGCACTCTCACCCTCTCTGGTGTCACACTGCAGCATTTCTGCCTACAGGAAATTAGAATAGAAGCAGCATGCATGCATTGGGAGGTGGATGCAGTCAATTTTAGAACAATTGAAATAATGATCAAACTTCATTTTTTCACTGTAGAGCCCCATTTCATGAGAAACAAGGCTAAAAGATAAGGAATGAACTAAGTTTAAACATCAGAAAATCGACTATGCACATGATCTTTAACATATTTATTTGTAATATATGGATTTTAAAAATAATACCCCAAAAGCATACCAAAAAAAAAACCTGTAATACCTTAGTCAATTATTATACTATACTTCGGTCCCGTAATACTATACCTCGGTCCAATAATACTATACTTCTGGTCCTAATAATACTATCGTTCATGATCACCAACTTTTCTAGTGTCCAAAGCATAGTTTCTTTTTCTTTCTTTCTTTTTATTCCTGAGAGAAGAAGCAGGACTCCAGCAGGGAAAGGGGATGTGGAGTGAGGAGCAAGAACAAGTAGCACAGAACCATCCCACAAGGAATCCAGAGGTAAGACTTCATCAGCATCTCGCATCATATATTACAAAAATAACAGTTAGGTTCCACTGAATCACTTCGGCTGTAATTCGTCTCGAGGTTCTGGGACAAAAGAACCTCTCGACTTCGCTCTCGAGGTTACCCTATGTCCCCAGAACCTCGATGGAATTACAGCCTTGTAATCACTGGAACCTATCTATTATTCATTTATAATTTCTACTGCTCTTTTTTGTTTCACTATTATCTACTGATCTGTCTATATTATTCAATGTTAGTTATAATCTCCTACTATATAGGGAGGGGCACTGAGACAGACACAAAATAAGTTTGTAAAAGTAGTGGTGAATCCTCATTAGGTGCATATAATCCTACCAATGTAAAACTTTGATTTTAAATTGTAACTGCAAATAACATATTGACTGTCTACAACTACAATGAAGTTTTTACAGCATAGCAATGAGTTTTTCTTTATTAACACAGTTACCCTTGAATGTGAATCATATGTAATATAAAACCCATTTGATTTGACTAGATTTGCACAATATTTAACATCCTGCATCATAAAGTGTGTTCCTGTAGTATTAATATTTCTGTTCACTTAGAGTTACAGTACTGTACCACACGTCTCATTTTAAAACTTTCTTGTATTGAAGCAAATCTACAGCGTTATTGTTAATTTAAAGGGAAAGTCCCATCAGCCTTTTATTTTGTTCCTCTGTATAGTTTATAGCCATGCACAATGATTGCCTCTATTGCACCCTCCTAATTTCTACCAGGATTTAAATTTAAATGAATGTACTTAAATCTAGTGTGAAGATCTACTTGTCTACATTGCAAAGGTTATGACCTGACTCGTAATGCATCCGGGAATTTTATGATGTTTTGGTGCTAAAGCCTGCAGTAGTTAAACTATATTGGTCAGTGCTATTCCTGTCCTCTGCAGTCCCTGTGTTCTTGTCTTATGGTGGCCATGTATAGACGTTTCAAAGGCACAGTAAGTGCCCTGCTGTCTTCTGCAGTTTACTGTTATCTGAGTTAGAAAAAATGCTTTAGAGAACATAAGGACTTCACATGACATGTAACAGAACTAAATGAGAGTATAACTTCTGCTGGCTTCTGCATGCACACATAACCCCATGATGCCTTCCATGAGTGGGGTCATGACCTTGGAATGAAGACAAATTAGATTTTCACACCAGGGCAAAACAGAGTGAAGCAACCTTATTTATATTTAAATTAGTATGAAATTAGGGGGCTGCAAGAGAGGGAATAATTGTTCATGCCTACAAACTACACAGGTATACAGAAAATCGTGAGGGACTTTCCTTTAAATTACTCATAAGTGATATAACTGGCTAAACTGGATGGATACTTACTGTCATTCAGTTTTCCAAGGTTTATCTTAAAATATATTTTTTTTATATCTGTAATACTTTGCTTTTATAAAATTAGTTTATATCCCAATGTTTTGTCTAGTTCACCCTCTTCTCTCTGTACTTATACAAATATAAAACATAACATGTAAAGGGTAGACTAACCACAAATGCAAAGTCCTTTCCCTGCCCTTTCTACCACCCCTCCCATCTCTATCGTGTATTCTTCTTTCCCAATTCAAAATCAATCAGTAATAAGAGTGTGACTAGATAATGTATTGTCTCTGCCTCCCCCTACAATTGTCCCTTAAACTACAGCTCTCCCTCTATTCACCCTCAATACAGAGGCATGGGCACATAGAGTATGTGTCCACCTAATGAAGCAACTGAAAGCTCCCAAGTCTGCTCCATCTCCATTCCAATAAAAGGCAAAATATACAGGGATGCTAAGCCCATTATTTTATATTTTCTACCTTTCTGACTCACCTTTACTTCTATTATTCTCATTCCCACTTCACTCAGTAATGCCTGTTATTTCCCTTCCTGCCCTCTTCATCTTGACAGTACTCTTCTTCCTCTCCTCCCATCTACCCCTCCTCTCCTCCTTTGCATCAATTCATTCTTTACTACAGCAGGCTGTATCTTAATCAAAGATGGATTGAGCAGATTCATTATCAGTGCCTTCTAAATGTTTGTCTTGTGGATTATTATGCCTTTCCAAATTGTCTTGTTTCTCAAGTATTGTTTGTGTAAGGTCTGTGAAATCGGTATGATTTACTTTATATTTTCATGTGCTTTTCTGTATTTTTTTTTTAATGCAATCATATTTTCACATTCTTGATTACGGTCTGTTTTGGAGATGAAAGAGGTAAATTATTATTCTGAGTTGTATTCTCATTCTCTGACTGATGTACATTGACCGATTTGGGCTTCCTGTAAGTCTTTTTGTCTTCATATAACACAGTTATTATCATAGCTTCAGCTTTTGTTGGTGATGTAAAGTTCATGTTTTACCATGTAGTGTTACTTTATGTTTGGCCGTGGGCAACATTGTGAATTTTATAATTTTTCTCCACAATAAGTCTTTGACACTCTGGAATGACATTTGTTTTCTCTACCTTCTGGTAGTAAATCTGGAAACACTTGAATAGTTATGTTTTGAACATGCATACCCTTCTCAATTCTTGCCTTTTGTAGCAATTCTTCTTTATCTTGGCATTTTAATGGTTTTCAAGATGAATCTTGGAAGATGTTCTTTATAGTTAGTACTTCGAACCCTGTTAGGCCCTACTAATATCACTTTATTAATGGATATTCTCCCAGAGCTTCTGTCAATATAGTTTCAAAATGTTATTAGATTCCCATCTTCTACACCCACTGGGATTCCCCTAATGTTATATTGCCTCTGTATGATCCAGTTTCCATCACTTCTATTTTTCCTAAGGGTTCTCAGTTCTTTCCTGTTTTCTTGTATAGATGCCTGACATGGCACTTTTTCATCCTCTATCTTACTTATCCGGATCTCTAGCTTGCTTCTCCTTGTATTCAGTGATTCTAGTTGTTTTGCAATTGCTGATACTTGTTCAGTTAATCTGCCAGACACAGTGTTTGTAGTGTCAAATCTGCCTCTCATTTCTTTTAATAAAATGTTGCAGTGCTCTTCCTTGATCCTTTCATTTTCACCATCATCTCTCCCCGCATAAGTCATGCCATATGTTTCTTCTTTCACCATTTTACTTTTGTTGAAATGTTTTGTACCAAATTTTGATTTGTTCCTTTCTGACCAGTCATATTTCTTTCACTTTCATCCGATTCTTCCCCAGAATCTGTGTTTTCTATAACTGCTTGCATGATTTCTCAACATACAGTTTGTGATCTTAGTTGTCACTGTATGTTTTCTTCCTTTTGTTTCGGGTCCAACACCTTAAATTCTTTTGCCATTGACTGCTTCTTTTCTGGTTATAATTGTATTTTCTCCTTCTATTTTATTTGGTTTTCCTGCTTTTATCCAGGCTGCTACTTCTTTGATAAGGTGAAACTTTTTGACATCACCTTCTTCTTATACACCTCCAGTTTTGTCAGTTAATTACTCTATGCTATATGTAGTTAATAGCTATGCTATCATTGTTCATTAACCTTAACATTCTTGTAAGACCTACAGTATGTTCAGTTAGTTCTGTTAGTTTCTTTGAAGCTGAATCACAATCTTATAAATTCAGGCTTCCGGAACAGATTTCTAGTGTTGCCCTTAGTCAAGGTTTACCATTTGAAGGATGTTCTGTGCAGCATTTTGCAGCATGAGTTGTTTTATTCTTTTATTTAAGCCTCAGGCCCTTTGTTAACTTTATCCCTAATTGTTACTAATTGTTGAGTCCGCTGTGAACTGCAAAGATAATTTGTTGTCTGGAGCCAAGGAGGGGAGGGAGAGGAATAGTAGAGAATAAAGGGTAAATTAAAGTACAATGCCTTCCACTCTTACATCTTTTCCAGCCATCTACTTCTCCACTGATCACAGCATCATCTTTGTTTAAAGCTATACAAGGTTTTCACTTTCAGGTGCACAAATTCTCAATATAGTCTCTATGATTATTGGTATGCCAAGGACTCAATGGAAACAATTAGCAGCAGTTAAACAGTCTCTTTCAGTGCTAGCGTTTCTTATAAGGGAGAAAGTCATGTCACATTTGGTCCTCATCCTTTTCAAATGCATAATGCTTTGTTATATCTTCATATATCAAAGCCAGTTTATCTGTACCTTTACAATTGCGACTGTGCACTAAATGGAGAAGATAACAGTATTTTGTAGCAAGTCACAAATCACAAAAGCAAGAAGGCTAGTGAGGGAAGGATTAAATTTCAACTGTGTCTAAAACACAAAAAGGGGCAAGAATGGAGGAGGCAGCCAATTAAATAATCAGGGTTTACACAATCGTTTTTCATGCATGCTTTTCATTCATCTTACTTCCCTAGGTTAGCATTTTTCCCAAGCAGACAAACACCAAACCATTAAAGTTCATTTACCTCTACAGCACCATTATACTTTTACTCTAGTGCTGCACTGAATATTTACAGTAGTCAGAACTTAAGAAGTGTTGACAAAAATATATTTGACTTATCTGTACTGTTCTCTGTTCAGCATTCCTCTCTATTTGTGTCCAGCATCCCTTATTACACTCCTACCACAGGGCTGCTAGCAAAAGGAAATAAAGAACCAATAAACAAAACAAAAAAAACACAAAAGCAGATCACACTAAATATCGCTTAACTAAATATTAAACATTGGATTAGCATTCCAAACCATTGCTTCTCAGAAAGCAGCAGCTGGGCCTCCTCTCACTTGGTCAGCATGGCAGCTAGCTTAACTCCCTCTGATCTACTGTGGTCCAACAGAAGTTGACAACCTGGATGGACACTATCAAAGCTGCACACATTGTGCAGTTATCCATTACAGTGTTCCAGGTCACCAGGGTGGAAGGACCTCAGTCATCACAAATGGCTACACTCACAGCATGCGTCCAGCAACAAGTAATAGAAACATAGAATCTGTCAGAAGATAAGGACCACTTGGCCCACCCAGTCTGCCCATGTTCTCTATCTACAGTATTACAGTGGACTATACTTGATCTCTGGCTCTTTACCCCTCCTCATTCCTTTCCCTAAAGTTCTCTTTATGTCTATCCCAAGCTTTCTTTGAATCCTTCCAATGTTTTCACCCTAACTATCTCAGCTGGTAAACTGTTCCAGAAATCCACCACCCTTTCTGTGAAGCAGTACTTTCTCACAACTGTCCTGAATTTACCACCCCACCCCAGCTGCATATCATGTTCCCTTGTTTTCAAGTACATTTTTTCTGAAAATACCTCTCCTGCACTTTATTTACCACATATATGTATTTACGGACCTCTATCATATCCCCCTCCTCACTTCCAGGTGTACATATATTAAGTTCCCTCAGCCACTCCTCATAGTGCATGTGATGGAGACCCCTCATCATTTAAGTTGCCTCCTCTGGACTGCCTCCACTCTGTTTATGTCCTTTCATAGGTGTGGTCTCCAGAATTGTACATTATTCCAGATGAGGTCTCACCAGGGACCTATGCAGGTAATAATATAATAATATATAATAAAATAATATATTAATAACGCATTAATAATACAATATATTAATAGTATAATAGTAGTAATATATAATATAATAGTGTGTGTGTACATATATATATATATATATTTCTTCTTCCTCTGCTACCTCTGTCAAAGCTCTGCAATAAACTCTACAACCACCTGTTCAACCACCAACTTCTTGAGAGTCTGTTATCTGCCAGTGGTGTGAATTAAGAGGAAACACTGCTGCAGTTTGCAGAAAGCATGATGATAGGAATAACAGGAACCAAAGACATCTACCACAGCATCATCAGTAACATGAACACAAGTACTAACAGAATCAGGAAAACACATGCTGCCCAACAAACTAGGGGCTTTTGTTGGGCAGAGGAACCTTCAATTGACTGGTCCTCTGACTCTCTCAACTGACACAGGCAGCATCCTTCATCTCAGAGAACAAACTCCGCATCATCTTGCTTCCATTAGCAGCTGTACATGCCATTAGATGACCATTTCTAGTAAACTACATCTTGGTGACCATTTCAGATTGGTCTGTGCATGCCTTGATTGACACTGGGGCAGACATCTCAGTCACCAATACTAATGTCCTGAACAGCAGAGCTCTTTGTCAGTCATTTCATGTCTCTCCAGCTGACTAAGTACATAATCACAGCAAACATCTCTACAGTGCCTATCACAGGTGTCATCCGCCTCAAACTACACTTTTGGCCCACAGCAAGCTACTGTAAAGTTCTACCCTAGTGCCTGATCTACAACCATCAGTGATTCCTGGCATGGACTTTCTTAATATTACAAAGCCACCCTGGACATGTTTCAACCACTGGGCCCCCAGTGTCAACTTGCAGCTATGGACCCAGTCACTGTGCTCCTAAGATAGGGATGGTTTTGACTGCCAAGAATCAAGGTGCACCACTCCACAAGGCATTGTTGGCATTGCTATGGGATCCCCACTCTGCATTCCTCAGGTCTTCTCTCAGAAACACCTTATCTGCTGTACATAACAGCAAAGTATTCCAGAAATGTTGCAACTTTACAAATGAATCAATTGTCATCTAATAAGGGTGGCTGTGTTGGAAAATCTGTCTGCCCATTTACTGGGGACTAGCTCTATCTCATGCAAGAACCCCAGCCTGGTTTCACTATCTTTATACCTGTTAGCACTACTGCACCACACTAGCTTTACCAGTGTTATTCCTCAGTAAATGACTATCCTTTCCAAGCTTCCAGCTCCTCCAACAGAGAAATAACAGCTTTTGGATTTCTTGGAGGACTACCCAGAAATATTTCTTGGTACAGACAACAAACTGTATTTAGTGATATCCTGCAACACACTATTGAGGTGCAGCCCATTCAGAAACCGATCCATCAGTAAGCCTACAAAATGCAACACAAAACAGAAACAAGTCCTAAAGGACATGATCAAGGACATGTTGAAACAAAACATCATTGATGAAGATGCAAGTCCATGGGTACACCATGTCCTTGGTGGTAAAGAAGGATAAGGGGAATCCTTTGTGGTAGACTATGGAAAGCTCAACACCTGTATGATGCTGGATGTTCATCCTTTACCCACAACAGAGGATGACTTACGGAGTCTTGGCACAGCTGGCTGCCTACTTTGCCACTTGGACCTTCAAAATGTATTTTACCAAGTCTCCATCGATCCAGCTTCTCATCTATAACCTGTTTGGTGCTGTTACATGGGACTTGTCCAATTCAAATAACTGCCTATGAGACTTCAGAACAGTTCATTCACATTCCAGCATGCTATGGAAGCCATACTAAGTGAGTTGTCTTGAAATTATTGCCTTGTCTACCTGAACAATGTTACTGTCTTTAGCTGAGCTTTTCTGGAACACCTCCAACACTTCAAATAAGTCTTTGATCACCTCTGACAAGTGAAGTGTTGTTCTGCACGGCATCAAGTTCATTACCTAGGACATGTTGTTAGTTCTCAAGGCATCTCACCAAATGCAGACAAACTGTTACAGTCAAAGACTATTCAGAGCCTAACAACCTCGAAGACCTCAGAACTTTCCTAGACCTGTCCGGATACTACAGAAAGTTCATCAGTAACTATAACAAGATTGTAGCTTCACTGTACACCTCACCACAAAGGCATGTGAATATACATGAATTTCTGGGTGCAAAGAGGCATTTGATACCTTAAAGGACAAACTGAGCTCTGCTTCAATATTGGCCTACCTAAAGTTTGACTAACTCTTGAAACTCTTCACAGAGATGAGTTATTTTGCAGTGGGCACTGTGCTATGTCAAGCTCAAGGTAGAACAGAACAAGTCTTTTTTTAGAAAAGTTCATCCCCATGAAAGCAGTCCTGCTCCTTTGCAATGTCTATTATGGCAATTCTAAAAAAGATGTGGCAGTGCTCAATGATGACATATCAGACACCTAGCCCTGATGTAGATATTATGGAGACTATCCAGAAACTGATGGTAACTAAAGGCATTTGGTTTAAAAGACAAGGCAGCAGACAGTTATATTTTCTTTAGAAAATTTAATGTGAAACCTTTAGAAATATCAAGATGTTGGTGAAATTGAAAGATAATACAAGTAAATCACACTGGAGCAGACTAAATAGACCGAATGGCCTGTATCTGCTGGCAATTTTGTAAGTTGTAAAATCTGTACTACTTTCCAGAAAAAAGGAAGATTGGAATTTTTCCTTACCGAAGTTTCACTACTGCTTTTACTTTGCAAGTATCAGCTAAAATTTACTTTTCATAGTTCCCTTTTCAGACATTTACAAACAATATCTAGTGTACTGACTCATAGTATGTTTCTACACTGAATGGAATATGGTGAATATCTGCAACAAAGTAGACACACCAGGTGGGGTTGAAAGAATGAGGGGATCTGAAGAAGTTAGAAGAATGGTCACACATTTGGCAGCTAAGAGTCAATGCAACAAAGTGCAAAATCATGCGCTTAGGGCACAAAACCTGGGGCAACATACCAACTCGGGGTGGGGAGTATTAACAGTCACAAAACAGGAAAGAGACCTGGGGGTTATCATTTCTGATGACCTGACGGTAGCTAAACAGTGTGACAAGGCAGTGGGAAAGGCTAGTGGAATGCTCAGATGCACAGAGAGGGGTAACACACCAGCAGAAAGAGGAAGTAATAATACCCCTGTATAGACTGTTGGTGAGACCCCACCTCAAGTACTGTGTACAGTTCTGGAGGCTCCATCTCCAAAAGGACATAGATTGGGTGGAGGTGGTACAAAGGAGGGCAACCAAATGGTGCAGATCCTGCATCAGAAGCCCTATGAAGAAAGGCTTAAGGATTTAAATATGTACTCCCTAGAAGACAGGCAGGAACGGGATATGATAAAGAAGTACCTCAAAGTAAAAAACAAGGTACAGGGAGGAACATTTTCCAAAAGAAAATATACTCAAGGACAACAGGTCACAATATGAACCTGGGGAGGAGGCTCAGAGGAAACATGAGGAAGTACTTCTTCATGGAGAAAGGTGATGGATGCTTGGAACAGCCTCCAGAGGAAGTGGTGGGGGCTAGAACAGTCAAAGGATTTAAGAATGCATGGGATAGACACAAGGGAATCTTAGAGAAAGAGAGGCAGGTAGCTGGAGTCCAGTAGGGTCTCCCGGTGACACTATATGTAAGGGAATTTAGGAGCAGACTAGGTGGACCAAGTGGTCCTTATCTGCCAACAACTTCTATGTTTCTATGGTCCTGATGCAAAGATTTTGTGACCTGGAAGCTCATTGGCAAGTTATCATTTATGAAATAAGTAAGCAAGACTATATAAAACAAACCTCCAGAGACCCACCAAGATCAAGCTAAACTACAAAGACTCCTTTTCACAGCTGCATGTGCTGACATATTTGAACAGAAGAGGAGGGGGTCAGGGTCAGGAAGTATATAACCAGATCCTACACAAATCAAGTTTCACCTGCAAACTGGAATCTCATCACATCATTGCTATGCATGAGATCACTGTGCTTCCTCTCTGTCTGTCTGTGTCTGTCTATCTCTCTCTCTATCCCTTCTCCCCTCAGGCAATTTTTTCCTTCCTTCCTTCCTTCTGTACTCCCTGGTGTCTAGCGCCCTTCAGCCCCAATAGTAGCAAGTCTGCCACTCATCCCAGACCCACCAGCTTCCTCCAAACACTTTTTTTCAGTGGATCAATCAGTCTCCTAGCCAGCACTGTTTTATTTTTTCTTTCAGTGGGTCCTGTGCTCATCCCGACCCAGCAGCTCCTTTCATGCACTGTTTTTCCTTCCTGTCTGTCTCTTTCTGGCACCTCTTTCTGGCACTTTTTTCTTCCCTCTGTTCTCCTGGTATCTATATGCCCTCCCCCTTGCTAGACCAGAATTATAGCAGGTCCGATGCTTACCCCAGACCTGCAAGCTCTCTTCGTCATTGTGTTTTTCCCCAGTGGGTTTGGTGCCCATTCCAGACCCAACAGCCCCTTCTGGCACTGTTTTTATTTCATGGTGCAAGGCCACTGAAAGTAGCTCTTCTCTACTTGCCCAGCTGCCTACTCTGGGGTCAGGGAACAATGCATATGATCTGAACCAACAGCAGGGCTTGGAGGAGATGAAGTGAAACATGCAGACCCAGAGTGCTGAGGTAATTGCAGAGTATGACTGTGTGCAACATCAAGTATGTGCTTGCCTATGCTGTGCACATCATGACATTATGTACTGGGGATGCTTCAGCAGTGAAAAATCCATTTAAAAGAAGAAAGCCACCATCAAGCACACATTTCTTATTCAGGACACTAATACATGCTCCCCACTTATGGAGGGATTGAAAACAGAAACCATCTTTTCTCCATACCACCCCCACCCTGCCCCAAGACTGTCAGCCATTTCTGTCCCTAAGCCCAACAGCCCCTGCCTACTCCAGGCAAGTATATTTTATCCACCAGATGACACCCACCTACCAGCTGTAATTAGTACTCACTCAAATACTGCCAAGCCTATTTTCTACCTTAAACTCTGAAGTTTTTAAGTTGTCTACCAGCTCTTTCACATGTAACCACAGCTGAGTCTGACCCTAATTAAAGGACTTGATCTTTCAAGTCATAGCGGAGATAGGACAGTTATGACACATACAGTACCTGCCCACAAAACTGGATGATATCTATGAAAAGATGCAAAACTATTTGGGAAATTTAGATCAGTATTAGTGGTTGGTGTGGACCAGGACATCAGGCTGCTGGACGAGGTTAAAGTACAGCTCTGGGATAAATGACTGCCATTGGGTTGAGAAGTAACCCCTTGGAAGAACTTGGTAAATTCCATACCACCATACCCAAACCAGATGAAAATGCTAAAACTGGACTAGCTGGTGCAGCTGGACCAGGTGCAACTTCTGCAGTCCACCAGTTCTTGATGGACCAGTTGGTATGGTTTTTATTGTTTAGTTCCATCCATTCCAACTGGTCCAGATTTTATCTAGGTGGGGTAGGGGTGAAATCCGATTGCCGGACCTGGACCTTTACTGTTTGGGTCTGGAATGAGCACCAAACCCACTGGGGGGAAAAAAACACGATGACGAGAGAGCTTGCAGGTCTGGGGTAAGCATCGGTCTGAGTCCAGTGATCCAAATATCACTCATACTGACATGTTAACGAAATTCAAACCAGACAGAAAGGGTGGACCAAAACAGTAAAACTGGATTGGCTGGCACAGTCAGACCATGCATGTTGTGCCTAATCTGGTCAACCCAGCAGGACCAGCTGATCCAGTTTTTACCTGTTATGTCTAGTCCCTGTGCATCAGTCCAGATTTTACCCATACCCTCTCATTGTCTTTAAGTCCCCACCCAACCCCTACCAGTTCATGTCTACTTAAGAAGAATCAAGCTCTTAACATTTCAGGGGTTAGTTCTTTTGCCACACTTTTTTCTGTTCTGAAATTGTTATTGGGGTATAATATATAATAGTTCTGCATTTTCAGTGACTGAGTGGTCCCACTTGTTTTTTAGTAAAGTATATCCCCACTGAAAGCAGTCCTGCTCATTTGGAATATCTATTATGACAATTGTAAAAATAGGGCAATGCTCAACTGGTGAGACATCAGATGCCTAACCTGAAGTGGATATTATGAGGGCTATCCAGAAACTGATGGCAACTAACTGAGAAAGCATTATGGTATACAAAGACAAGGCAGAGGACAGTCATATTTTCTTTAGAAAACAATGTAAAACTTCAGAAATATCTAGATGCTGGTAAAATTGAAGATAATGCAAGTAAACTATAGAATATGCCATACTCCTCTCCAGTAAACATAAATAGGAGATTGGAATGCTCACTACAACATATGAAGTTACAGTATTGCTTTTACATTGCAAGTACAGTATCAGCTAAAATTTCCTTTTCATATTTTCATAGCCCTTTCGTTCAGACACTTGCAAACAGTATGTAGAGTATTGAGCCACAGTATATTTGCAACTTTGTCTGTGAGGGTAAGGATTATTTAGACCTATGGAGCAATACTGTGATCTTTACCCCCCGTTCTGATTGGTTCCTTAAGACAGCATGTATATTTGCAAACATTGATCTGTCCCTGCAGTGCTCTTTTTGGCATACAAAATCTGCACACAGTGGTTAATTAAGAACCTCTAAGAGCATTATGAGGGTTTATTGTAGTTTTGTTTTTATATATCTGTTTTCATGAATCCAATGATACCTATACTGCACTTTCCTTGTAGAGCACAACATACATTTGTGTGATATATGATAATCGATGTGTTAATTACAAGCACTTTAAAATGCATGACTCCACAAGCCAGCCACTCCCTGAGGAAGCCTCTAACCAAGGCAATACGTAGGGGTAATCCCTGGTCTGCTGCCTTATACTATGCACATTCAATAAGTATTTCACAGTCCCTTTCAGACTGCACACTGCTTTTTTGTTTTCTAATACATGGTTTCTGGCCACAACACCTTAAGGAGGCAGGAGTGCTTCTCTTTTGTTTCCACATTGCTTTTGTTTTCAGAGAAGGTACCCAGCAGTGTATAGCCCTCACACTGCAGCTACTCTATGATTAGAGTCACATAACTCCCAAACAGAGCTCCTTATCTGCAGTTAATGGCAGCTAACAGAGAATTCAATATTGATTTAGAAGAAGAGACTCAGGAAAATCAAGGGACAGACAGCATGAAAATGTATTTAGTTTTAGGAATGCTGAGAAGGGTGCATGGAGTTGAGACATAAGGAGCACATTTTGCTGATGCAGCCATTGTAAGTATAGAAAATACATAGGTGAGAGGACTGCGCAGAAATTGAAAACTGACTCCTCCAAGAAATGAATTTATACAATAGGTGAAAGGATATCCCATTGAATAAAACAGCATATGTTCCTTACTAACAAAATAAAACACCTACTCTCTGCTTAGCAGACCTACCATAGTAATAAATGAAGTTACATTCAGCCCTGGTTAATCCATGCACATTTGTGTTTGACAATTTTGTTACGTAATACAAATCTACGTAGTAACCAGACAGTGATAATAAAGAGGTCAATAGCCCAACAAAAATCCGTGATGTAGTGTTTTTCATTCGGGATAGTCAGACATATGGGCACGGATTAACCAGGTCTGACTGACACTGTGAAATAAAGGCATTTATTCACATAATAACTACATTTATCCACATAATAGCTACTTCACAGAAAGCAGCAAATCTCAGAACACCTGAAACCCCCAAACCAAATGCAACACACCTGCAGAGAATAGCAAAGAAAGCATTTTCAACACAGAATTACACCTAGAAAGAAAGCAAAACCCAAACAAACACAGACACCAACAGTAGAAAGAGAAGCATCACAAAGAAACAAATGCAGAACTTTAAACTACCACGGAAAAAACATTTCAATTGACAGAAACCTCTAAAAATATGATATAATGGGAAATAAATATCAAACACACTGAAACCACACACAAAACCAACAATGCAACACATTTCAATGGGATATCCTTTCACTCCTATTGTATACACTAATATGTTAATATCAGGAATACACTATTTATCTGTACCATGCACACTCGACTCCCAGCATCACTGGTCTCCGCTTACGCTTCACCACTCATGAAGGAGGTCAGCGTCAACTCATGCAGATAAATAGTGTTCTCCACCACAGCCCAACATATATCCTCTATATCTGGTCAATCAGATAATATTAGAAATGTACCATGTAGTAAATAGAGTCTGAGGGGCCTGAGAGTGCGCAGCCCCTCCTCAGGGTACCTAGACCAGGATTTGAAGGAATGTTGGGAAAACTCATTGGCAAACTGTTCTAAAGATTTAATAGCCATTTTAATGGAACAGTACAAAACGAAACACAGCAATAATAATAACAAACTTACTAAGATGCAGGATGAACTTAAAAATATAAGAATACCAATGAGTTTAAAGAGTTTGATAGCTATCTGCAGAAAAGACTGAACATTTTGAAGCTGAAGTAGAAGTCAAAAAAAAGAACAAATCTGAATGAGACAAATGGGATTATTCAGAGGAAGAAATATTCAGTTGGGATCAAAGTTTAGATCAAGGAGCAGAAGATGATCCAGGAGCAGAAATCCACACTGAAGGAAAACAAACGACAAGAGGAGCAGAATTTGGGAGGGAATCGAGTATCAGCAACAAACACATAATTTTTTTTAGACTAGACCTCTCAAGAACAGCTGGAGAAATGGTCAATATAGGTACAAAGGCAGAGGAAGAGGAGGAGTAGGATGAGGAGGAGTAAAAATCATAAGTAGTGAGACGATTATCATGAGAGAATAACGAACAACAAATTGAGACTGTACAGTTATTAAACATCTCATCTACTAACCTTCAGATGCACAGATTAATGTGCTGGCCATGGGATTATCCTATGAGCCGCCTGTCCCACATGACTAATTTACAAGTAGACTTATTTAGACTCCTAAGGAAATTAGATTTAAAAGTTTTTTTTTCCTTGAGCATCCCTCCCCAATACAGAATCCTGTGACCATAGGACGCTTGTAGAGAACATTCAACATGAAGAGACTAGCACAACACTATTGGTAACATTTTGAATGTAATTGAAATAGAATAATAAATAGGTGAAGGTGATGAGAGAGTAATACCATTGAGAGATTCTGGGGACAAGAGAACCTTAAAAGCAAAGCTGAAGAGGTTTCCTGTCCCCAGATCCTTGAGATGGTATTACCGAGTGACACATCCTCACCTATGTTATTTTTGCATATATGGATCCATTTTTAAACATTCTGGGGCTCTGAATTATTTTTTTCTTTCATGCATGCTGCGAGGCCAGCCAACAGCCACAGTGAGCAGTCATTCACTCTGTCTCCTCCTCTACCCCACAAACTTCTGGTGAACTAAGAGTGACACTGGTCATTATGTTTGCCAGAGTGTTCTACTTGAGACATTTTCAGGGTGAGTGAAGGCAGGATCGACTAGCTAATTCTTTAAACTTTGAGGGAAAAATGTGGACGAAAGAGAGGAGTGGACGAATTACTCTCGGTGAGTGACAGGCAGCCGCCATGTTTTTGGATTGTTCTGCCCACCCACAGACAGAAAGTGGCCAGTCATGAGGCATGCTTTGAAAAACATCACATCACCTGTCTAGGAACTGGAAGTTGGGAGCTTAGTTAAGCTTGCATGTTCATTTTTGATAATGCTATCGCTCAGAGCTCCAAATGATAGTATTATGGCTCTGAACAATAGTATTATCAGTCATCATTGATGGTATTATCAACTTTGGGCAGTAGTATAACAGGAATTATTTTTAATAGGTTACTACCATATTAAGATAGCTTATCCATATATTACAAAGCAATGATGTGGAACAATGGAAGATATTGACTTTCTAGTCAATGTTGCTGAGAACATGTTGTTTAACAGTATAGCTAGTCAAAATTGGGTACACCATTACAGGCAAACACTAATTTAAAAAACAAAAGTAAATTTTGTCCATATGCACCTAGACGTGGCACTGTTAAAGTATTTGAGAACTTGGTTAGGCATGACAAAATCCACCACCACACGGTACAACAATATGACTGGTTGGGACTGGCAATTAAGTCTTAGGAATTATCCTAAATTACTACCAAGCCAGCAGACAAGAGAGGTGCAGTAGTGGTCAAGACACTCAACAATATATCTCTAAGTTTGCAGACAGCTATCTGATAAGGATTGCTATGCTAAATTAACTTTGATCCAACATTACCATTCAAGAACATATTGATTGAGTTACCTGAAAGTGCTAAAGAGTATGGCTGAATCAATCAGGCAGAATACAACTCTCTGCCCACTGACTTCCCCATTTGTACCACCTTCTATACCATCCCCAAGATCCACAAACCTGTGACGGACCCCTGGGTGACCAATAATTTTGGCATAGGGTCATTCAGTGAGGGTACAGTACTTCCAGATTTTTGGATTATTTTTAAACAAGTTGTGATGAAAACAACTTCATATTTGACAGACACACAGATGTGTTAGAAACTTGAGGGGTTACGCTGGTAACCTGAGTAATGCTGGATTGACATAGACATAACTTCTCAATATACAAGCATCCAGCATGAAAGGGAATAGCTGAAATAAAACAGTATTTCTATATGGAACCAGCTTTTGACACTATACCAGAGATTTCATAGTAGAGCAGTTAACTTTTGTGTTGAAATATAACTACTTCACTTTTGACAAAAGCTTTTATTTGCAGTTAAGAGGTACTGCTATGGAGGTAGCTCTTGCACCCTAATATGCAAACCTCTTAATGGCCCATTGGGAGGAACTTACGGTTCTTTCATACTCCAACCCCACCTCAGACACATTGTACACTGGTATTGTTTTATTGACAATATCATCTGTGACTGGGTAGGAGTCATGTCATCAGAAACGTTTGTGGATTGGTTAAATGATAATCAGTGTCTAAAGTGCACATACAGAATTGATTCCAGAGCCATAGAATTCTTAGATATTAAACTGGTGGTCAATGAAGAGGGCAAAGTGGAGAGCACTCCATACAGGAAACCAGTGGCAGGCAACAACCTGCTATGGACTGACACCTTGCACCACAAATCTACACACAGAGTATTCTCTTTGGGGAATTTGTGAGATTAAGATGGAACTGTACTTCAGATAAAGTATTTAAAAAAAAAACTAACCTGGTTGCACATAAAGTTAAGTAGCAAAGCTCCATCCTCAATACTGTACAGAATGCATTAGAGAGGTAAAAATCAGCCTCGAAGGAATTTTTTGCAAGCACATGCTGCAGTTAGCCATTCAGCTGGACCAGCATAAGATCAACCAATCACTATTGTGATGGATTACCATGAGAGGGCAGATGAGATCAGCAGGTTATTGATAGGAGGTGGGCTGTTTTAATAGCTTGTGAGGTGAGTCTTTGATCCCTAGTGGGACTATCCCCTCATGTAACATGTAGAAGAGGCAGGACACTTGCTAGCCATATACAACCAACAGTCAGTATATGGCCACTTAGCCCACCTTGTCCAATGAGAGGTTGGTCTCAATAAGTGCAGGTGGTGCAATGTGTGCACATATGAAAATAAATTCAAACATCCCAAGACTGGCAAGGTGTACTGGCTAAATAGGTATACAGATTGGCAGACTTCTTCTCTCTATCCATGTATGCTAGTGTTCCTGCAACTCACTGTATGTAGAATCGACTGTGTGCCTCTGAAATGCCACATCCAGGAGTATGTGATAGCGATAATTAATCACAATGAAAATGATACCCTGGGTGCATGCTTCGGGGAGGTTCATGGTTCATCAACAGTGACATTGAAATTCTGACTCTTAGAACATGTCCCACCCTCACAACATGGAAGGGATGGGTACGAAATCTTCTGCAGAGACAAACCAGATGGACAGTGGCATTGGATACACTGAATCCATCGTGTCTCAATGATCAACTGGATTTTAAGCCATTTTGTAAACATCTAAATAATTTATGAAATTGAGCTTTTTAGCCTTTATTTGCAATGTGTCTGGTTTCTGCCACTTTTTCGTGCTTGCTTGGATTTTGTGGTTAGAAATTATTTTAAACTGCTTTCCTTCGTACTTGTTTTTGCCAGTTTGCTACGTTTGCACACACATGATATAGAATGGAAAATATGCGGTAAGAAGGATGGTTTTGTGGAGGATTAGGGACAAGGGGTATATATTTGAAGTGTGTGCTTTATATAATGGACACCATGTAAACACATTTGCAATGTGTCACAGAAATAATGGTTCAATATGAGCAAGGATTATTTAGACCTATGGAGCAATACTGTGATCTTTATTTTATCCTCCTACCCCCACCCCCACCCTCAACCCCATTCTATTGACTGGTTCCTTAAAATATCATATATATTTGCAAATGTTAATTTGTCCTTGCATTGCTCTTTTGGCATACACAAGCTGTATATTGTGATTAATTATGAACCGCTAACAGCATTATGAGGTTTTGTTGTAATTTTTTATATCTGTTTTCAGGAATGCACTGACACCTATACTGCACTTTCTTGTGGGCTCAACATGTATTTGTGTGATGTATGATAATCACCTATGTGTTAATTAATTACAAGCACTTTGAAAATGCACAGAATCACAAACCAGCCACTTCCGAGGATGCCTCTGGCCGGCGATACAAATGACAGCTGGTCAAGTTCCTTATACTATGTACATTCACTCTACATGTCACAGTCCCTTTCAGTCTGTATGCACCGCTTTTTAGTTTTCTAATGTAAGGTTTACTGGCTGCAGCATCTTAAGGAGGTCAGGAGTGTTTCTCTTCTGTTTCCACATTACAGTATATTCATACCCTAAAAGGAATATGGTTCTGATGCAAAGGTTTTGTAACCTGGAAGCTCACTGGCATGTCATTACTTATGAATTAAGTTATTATTTATTAATTAGGTAAGCAAGACTATATAAAACAACCCCCAGAGACCCACATAGATGATAGTAAGCTACAAAGAGTCCTTTAGTTTTTACAGCTGTATATGCTGAAGTATTGTAAATGGAGGAGTAGATGGAGCAGGGTCAGCAATTATTATGTAACCAGATCCAACACAAATCACGTTTTGCCTCCATAGTGGAATCTTGTCCGTCATTGCTCAACAGGAGATCACTGTGCTCCTTTATGTCTCTCTTGCTCTCTCTGTTCCCTTCTATCCCTTTCTGGCAATTTGTTTCCTTCCTTTGCACTCTCTGGTGTCTAATGCCCCTACTAGCCCGGATGGTAGCAGATCCGGTGCTCATCACAGACCCACCAGCTCTCTCCAGGTACTGTTTTTTTTTGTGGGATCCACTAGCTCCTGCCATGCATTATTTTTTTTCAGCAAATTCTGTGCTTTTCCAAGACCCCCAGCTCAATGTTTTCCTGTCTGTCTGTCTATTTCTGTCACCTCCCCATGCTGGCTCTTTTTTCTTCTTTGGTAGGGACATCAACCTGCCAGATATAGATGGGAGCCTCCCAGCAGGTGCTTCAACTAGAAGCAGGAACATCCTGAATGCACTACAGGGTAATTCCTCAGGCAACTAATCAGCAAACCCACTCTTGATGGGGCAGTACTGGAGCTGGTACTCACTAACCGTGACAGTGTTGCAGACTTCAAGCGGGAGGCAACCTAGAGACCAGTGTTCATCATACAGTGTGGTTCTATATAAAGATGGCTCATGAATCAAACCATACAAAGTCAAAGGTTCTGGACTTCAGGAGGCAGATTTTGTAAAGATGGGTGAATGCCTCACTGATGACCAAACGGGGAGGATGGCCTAGGTGGGGTGGAGGAACAGTGGGCAAAGCTAAAACGAAGTATAGTAAAGCAATAGACCTCTGCATCAAACGAAGTGAGCAAAAGAAGAGAAAAAAGACTGCTACTGTTCTCAAAAGAGGTGGCTGAAAAGTAAAGGCTAAAAGGTGGCATTCAGAAAGTATAAGGAGATGCAGAGGGAGGAGGATAGGGAGGTGTATCAGGAAACAGAGAAAGCAATAAGGAGCGCAAAGATGCAAACTGAAGACAGAATAGCCCAGGAGGTAATGAAAGGACAGCACATTTTTAGATATGTAAGGAAAACAGGAAGGCCAGGGATAAGATTGTGAGGTTAAAAAGGAAGGGAGGGGGTGCTGTTGAGCCCGAGCAAGATGTCCACATATTGATAAGACTCTGACTATCATGCTATTAGAACTTGAATTTTAGAGTGGCATTTATTAAGAGAATTTACCCCAGAACTCCAGAGTTGTGTGTGACAGTCAACTGGCAGAAATGGAAATCCTGAAAAAGAAAGGCTCAGGAGAAGGAGCTAGACCTATAATGTAACTGGTGCTCTGACCACGTGGGCAGCTTCAGGCCCGAAACTTGAACAAGATGGCTTGGAACTTCCAAGGATCTTCTAAGAGACCCTTCAATCCTTAGGAGTCAAACTTAACTACCTGATAGCCTCAGTCACTGGATCGCGCGACCAAGATTGATATTCTTACAAATAGAGTGGTAACAGTGGAGTCTACAGTGAGTCCATCACTCTGGCATCCATGGAATCCTCTAAGAAAGCAGCGCCACTATAGGGAACAGTAGCAGCAGTCTTAAAAGAAAATAACCATCTTAATCCAGATTAGAGACCTTGTAAAATCAAGCAAGGTCTCAGAATCTAAGATTGCTGGGTCTAGGCGTAGGGAAGCGCAGCGAGACACCTCATGTTTTTTCTCCAGGACTGGTTGGTGCAGCAATTAGGCGATGAGGTGGCACCTGTTGTACAACATTTCCAGAAGGCCTATGGAGAACTCTCCAGGGCTGAATAGAGGATCAGAGACACCCAGGACAGTGCTGATAGTGACAGATGGCATAGGCTGTAGGGACTGTTGACTGGTCCAGTCAAGGCTGAAGAAACCCTTCTACAAGAGGGTCAACAAGTGTGAATGTTTCCAGACTTGGGGTATGCCACAAGGCAGAAGCGTAAGAAGTTCGATGGGACCAGAGCACTAATATGGGAGGCTAGAATCCTGCATGGGTTGGTCTTTCCAGCCCGCTAACGAATTGTATATCAGAGTTGAGTATATATTTTCTGACCCAGCTGATGCCATGAAGTGGTATCAAAGAAATGCTCCTTCTCGCCATCGATCATCGCAACAAGAGGAATCGATTCAGAGGATGATTTACCTGCCAGTTGAACATTCTATTGTTCAAAAGGTACAATTCAATAAGTTTGGGAGAGGGAATCAGTTAAGTTTACAACATAATTTTGGGATGAGAAGTCAATTCTTCAGGTGGACATACAGACTTTGATCTATTCAGCTACTTTCACATGCCTCCTCCACTTAATGTTTACTGAGCTTTGTAAAAAAATAATAATAATAGATACAGTGATTCGTGCCCACTTGTGGCGATTGTCAAAGTTAAAAATGTAAAAATGTTCCTTAAATCACATCTCTTTGGTGGGGTAGCCAGTTTAAGTGCCTTATTATACTTACATAAACTGTATCTCTTTTTTTGTTCCATATCGGTACTTGTCCTGGGAGCCTAACTCTAAGTAGATTTAAGAATGCCTTATTAAACGATTTTTGCACTTTTTGTGCATTTACTTTATTTTGGCATGGTGGATAATTTTGACCCCTCAATGGAGAGGTGTCATTATAGATTTTAGACTTGGACAGTAGTTCTCTTATCCCCATACAGCTCCTGGGCTCTTTAAAATAGCTCTTCTCGAAAAACTGCATATAACTTTCTAATATGTTTGGTATGTCCCCTAATGCTGTATCTTATAATGTTTGATAGGATCAATGAATATATTAAGAGGAGTAGCACCCTCCTGGTATTATTAAATGGATATTTGTTATATAGAATGTTAGTGAATATAACTATATGTTTGTGTCATTAAACAATAAACATAATTTTTGAAAAAGGGAGGGACTGTGCAGAGGGGACAGAAAAAGCAGACATACTGAACTAATACTTTGGTCAGGATTCACATAGGACGAGAAGGAAAGGGCAACAAAAAAGTAGCAGAAACTTTAGAGGTAGGAGGTGGACACTAGTCATTTTATGAAGGAGAGATTCCTTAAGGAACTCTCTAATCTAAAGATGGACAAAGCAATGCTAAGTTAGATGGGGTGCATCCAAGGGTACTGAGGGGCTCACAGAAATACTGGCTGCACCTCTGACAGTCATGTTTAACAGCTCATTGCAAACAGGATTGGTTCTAGAGGACTGGAGAGGGATAAATGTAGTCCCACAACACAAAAGTGGAAGCAGGAGGAGGCTGGCAATTATAGGCCAGTCAACTTGACATCAGTGGTGGGAAAATTAATGAAATCACTGCTGATGGAGAGGATTGGAGTATCTTGAATCTAGTGAGTTACAAGATTCAAGGCAGCATGGTTTCACAGTGGGGGATGTCATGTCAAATGAACCCGATAGATTTCTTAGACTAGGTGACAAAGGATTTAGATCTGGGTGAAGCGGTAGATGTAGTACCTAGATTTCAGTAAGGCTTTGATCCCTTTAGCTCAGAGTAAGCATTCATAGTGGTAAACTGTGTAATAAATTAGTTAAAGGATAGTGACAAAGGAATGTGGTGAAATGGATTTCACTCCTGGGAGAATGGAGGATAACTCAGTGGCACCAGAGATTAGTGTTGGGACCAGTCTTGTAATGTCTCTATAAGTGACATCATAGAAGAGCTGGAAGGAAAACCTTCCTCTTTGTGGATGACACCAAACCTGCAATAGGGTGGACACTCGGGGGAAGAAAAGGATGGAAAGACTGTGAGAAAACTAGAGAGAGTGGTCAAGGGTATGGCAGCAGGGTTTCAGACGCAAAAGTGCAAAATAATGCACTTAGGTAGGGGCACAGAAATGCAGGGGCAGAGTACAAAATGGGTGGAGTGGTGTTTATGGCTAATAAGCAGGAAAAGAACCAGGGCAACCATATTGGATGACCTAGTGGTGGCCAGGCAGTGTGACAAGACAGTCAGGAGGTATAGTGGGAAGCTGTGGTGCATAGGGACAGTATAAACAGCTGAAAGATGGAGGTGGTGGGATCTCTTTATAGACTGCTGACAAAAGCCCTCCTATAGTACAGTGTCCAGTTCTGGATACCACATCTCTAGAAGGACACAGACAGAGTGGAGGCAGTCAGAGGAGGGCAGCAAAATGTGCAGGGTCTGTATCAAAGAGCCCTATGCGTAGAGACTACACAGGACCTCAATGCCTTCTGCACACCCTGTAAGACAGAGGAGGAGGGGGATAAGATGAGGACGCTTAAATACCTCCACAGGGGAGTAAATAAGGTACAGGAGGGAAATATTTTTCAGAAGGAAAGATGGTCAAGAACAAGGGGACATACTATGAAGCTGGGGAGGTTAGATTTAGGAAAGATGTTTACTTCTACAGAAAAGAGTGGTGGATTGCTGGAACAGCCTTCCAATAGAGGTGGTGGGGATGAAAACTGTGCAGGGGTTCAAGAATGCATGGATAGGGGTACATAGTGGAATCAGAGGGAAGGGAGAAAGAGCTATAGATCGAAGCACTGTCTGCGATAATAATGTAGGTAGGGAAAATTAACAGACTGGGTAGGCCAAGCAGTCCTTATCTGCTACTAAATTTTGTTTCTCAGTGCTCCCTGGCATCTACCAGGCCCCTCGCCTCCCCTGCACCTGCTTGTAACAGAGCAGTGGCTCATCCTGGATCCACCAGCTCTCCCATCAGTGCTTTTTCCCAAAACTGAGTTATGTTTAGTGCTGCAGCCAAAATAGATCTGATCCCAACTGCCGCCTTCAGATGCTGACTCCAGTTTAATTAGAATAGTGCAGAAGACACACTGAATGAATAATGAGCATTTTTGTCTGTCTCTTAAGTTTTGTTTTGCCCTTTTTTTCCTCAGCCACCCCTGCTCAAACTTATCCAGCAACCTCAAAGCTTTGACAACCCTCACCTCACTGTTAGAGTTTGTGGGCACAACCCACAACTAGCAACTATCGAACAGTATGGTTCACAATAAACACAGCAATAGAGTCAAGCCATACAAAGACAAAGGTACTGGATTTTAGGAAGGCTGACTTTGCCAAAATGGGTGAGTGCCTAAGGAATGCACTAACAAATGGGCAGGAAGATGGGGTGGAAGAATAATGAGGAATAATAAAAACTGCCATCACAGGGTAACAAGCCTTTGTGTAAAGCAAATAAACAAAATGAAGCGAGGTAAGAAACCACTATGGTTCCCAAAGGAAGTGGCAGTGAAGGTTCAAGAGAAAAGAAAGCATTCAGGAAGTACAAGGAATCACAGAAGGAACAGGACAGAGAACTGTATCAGAGTTAAAGCAAAGGAAGCTGGAAAGGCAGTCAAAACAGCAAGGCCCAAACCGAGGAAAAGATAGCCAAATCAGTTAAGAAGGGGATAAAACCTTTATAGGTACATCAGGGAGCGAAGGAAGACCAAGGAGGGATAGTGAGGCTTAATAAAGGGAGGGAGGGTGGGCAGAGGGTGATTGTGAAAAGGCAGAGATACTAAACAAATATTTTTTCTCAGTATTTACAAAGGAAGAGGGGAGGTACCTAAAACAAACAGTAGAAAACACTTGGATACAGAAGTTGATACCAGCCCATTTACAGAAGAAAGGGTTCTGAAAGAGCTCTTAAAACTGAAGGTGGACAAAGCAATGGGGCCTGATGGGATTCATCCCAGAATCTCAAAGAACTAAGGGTAGAACTAGTGACACCACTGACTACCCTCTTTAACAAATTATGGGAGATGGGGGTGGTACTCTGGGACTGGAGGAGGGCAGATGTGATTCCCTTCACAAAGGGGAGCAAGGCAGAAGCAGGAAACTACAGACCTGTTAGTTTAACCTCAGTGGTAGGGAAAATGATGGAATCACTTCTGAAGGAAAGAATTGTTGAGTATCTAGAGGCCAGAGGGGCACAGGACCCAAGGCAGCATGGATTCTAGCGGGAAGGTCATGCCAGACAATCTGATAGATTTCTTTGACTGGGTGACCAAGTAGTTGATCAAGGGAGGTGCTGTGGACATGGCCACTAGACTTTAGCAAGGCATTTGACACAGTCCCACACAAGATTAATATACAAGTTAGCCAACCTGGGGTGGTTCCCAAGATGACAGCCTGGGTAAAGAATTGGCTGGAGAATAGGACACAGGAAGTAATAAATAAATGGAGTCCACTCTAGAAAAAGGGTGAGTTAATGTGAGGGTACCGCAGGTTCAGTATTAGGACCAGTCCTCTTTAATGTCTTTATAAGCGACATTGCAGAGGGACTGGAAGGAAAAGTATGTCTCTTTGCAGATGACACAAGATCTGCAACAGAGTTGATACAAGGTGGGGTGGAAAGGATGAGAGGGACTTGGCAAGGTTAGAGGAATGATCAAATGTATGGCAGCTTAGATTCAATGCTAAGAAGTGCAAGGTAATGCACCTGGGAAACAAAACCCAGGGAAAGAGTACACAATGGGGGTGAGATTAACAACAACAAAAATGGAAAGGGACCTGGGGTAGTCATATCAGATGACCTAAAGGTGGGCAAGCAATGTGAGAGGGCAGCAAGGAGGCTGGGGAATACTGGGATGCATGGGAGAGGCATCACCAGTAGAAACAGAAGTTATTATCCCTCTGTACAGACAGCTGGTGAGACCACATCTGGAATACCTGCGTGCAGTTCTGGAGACCCAATCTCCATAAAGACATGAACAGGATGGAAGCTGTCCAGAGGAGGGCAACTAAAATGGTGCAGGATCTGCACCGGAAGACATATGAAGAGAGACTTCAGGAGCTTAATATGTATAGCCTCGAGGAAAGGAGGGAGAGGGGACATGATAGAAACTTTCAAGTACCTCCAAGGGAATCAACAAAGTCAAGAGGGTAGCATCTTTCAAAAAGAGGTGTGCAAGAACAAGGGCACAGCTGAAGATAGAAGGGTCTGCTCAGAGGTAATTTAAGGAAGTATTTTTTCACAGAGAGGGTTGTGGATGTATGGAACGGCCTTCCAGAGGAGGTTGTGGAGTCAAAAACAGTGGTGGAATTCAAGCATGCATGGGACAGTCATAAAGGCAATTCTAGGGGGTGGGGTAGGAAGAAGTAGGCTGCTGGTTAACTATGATCTGCAACTTATCCATCAGGTAGGAAATGGGCAGACTGGGTGGGCCAAGTGGTCCATATCTGCTGTCAAATTCTATGTTTCTATGTAACCACAAGCAGAATTCAGTGTGGACTAGTTGGTTGAGTGTGGGACTAGAAGAGTACAAGCACTGCCCTTCTGTAGCTTGCATTTTACCTCCTTGTTTTATTTTCCACATCTACCCTGTAGGGTATTGGTGGCTAAGACTCCAAGGTCAAGCAAGCAAAGTGTGCCAATGCAGAGCCTGCAGTCACCTTCACCTGCAGTAAGGTGTGTCATCTGACCAGGGCTAACCTGAATGTTACCCCAGGGTCACCAACATTGCTAGCAGTTCTGTTTGCTGAAGTGGTATGAGGGTTTATTTTATATTTTTTTTTTTTACAATTTGTTCCTCATGCCAGCCCAGCAAAGATGCAATATCTATCTTTTCAACTATCAATCTAAAATAGGCGCTAGTAGACAAGCTCCTTAATAGATACATACATAGATACATAGACAGTGTCGGCAGACAAGGGCCTATAGCCCACCCAGTCTGCAGTTTGAGCTTGAAAGTTCAGTTTGTTTTCCTAGAAGTCTGTTGCCCCTTACCCCTGACCTCCAGAATTCCTTTATGTCTATCCCATATATAGCTGCCACTATATCCATTTACTGGTGTGAAGTGGCTATGGTAGAATTATAAGCCCCTATGTTCTGGGCTTGCCTTAGTCTATCTCACCCCTGGGCTGGCACTTTAGATGGGTAGGGTCCCAGTGGGTGTCCGCCTCTTAGGTGTGACTCTCCAAGATGCAGTATAATTTGGGCACCTGGGGAAGCTCGGGGAGGCAGCGGGTGAGGCGTTTACCGTGGGGCCACAGGTTTGAACCCCTGGTCCAGGGAGTTGCAGCCTGCTCTCTGCAGCATAGTTATCAGTGCTCAGTTTTGGGTGGTGTGTAGAGATGCAGCTGGTGTGGTGGGACCCCCATTATGGAGAAGGAGCTGTGGCCTGGAGGAAAGGTGTGGGCCACCCCATGCTCAGTGGTACCGAGGTGGGCCTGGGTCTTGTCCTTGTGTGGATCAACAGGGATTGGGGACTCAGTAGTGGTGAGAGGGTTGCTGTGTGGACTTTCCAATTGTGGAAGCACCAGAGGCTGTTACCCATGTGGCACTACCTCGGGTGAGTGCCTGCCTGTAGTGACTTCACTGAATCCACATTCCCCAGTGCAGTACAGAGGTCCAAGGGGGTAGAGGTGGCTGTCTGGTGTTTTATGTCCCATGTTCTGTGGCAGGGAAAATTATCGGGGCCAGCTATAGTTAGAGACTTCCCTGTTATGGAGGTTGTCTGAGGGACAGGTGTTTCAGTAGCTGCCAAGCCATTTGTGTCGAGCACGTGTTTTAGAGTCCTGGTGGTGGTGTGTAAGCCTTGGATCAGTTATTGCACTGCACTGAAATCTGAGCCTCTGGCTCTTTGAGTTGGTGGAGCTTATTTCTCGGCCTGCCTAGGCCTAAGGTTTGTGCTGTAGCTTTGTGCTATCATTAATAACCTTTTTCGCTCCTTGTCCTGCCCATTTGTGCCTCCAGCCCCATGGAGTTGTAATTATTATTTTATTTGTTTAAATTAAATAAACATTTTATTGTTTTAAATTCTGTGTCCTCACATGAATTTGCTGTTGCTGTCTGTTCCAACTCGTTTTGCCCTTGCAGTAAGTTTCTACCCCTGCCTGCCTGCCTGCCTGCTCTGTCCCAGTGAGATAGAAGACTGCCTGCCTGTGCTGCTCCTTCTGGAGGTAAAAGTCTACCGGCATCCTCCACTATCCAGGTGAAGTTCTCCAAATAAGGCAGGCCAAGCAGTTTATTCTGTTACCTGAGATCTATGTCTGTCCTTGACTTGTACCCCTCTGCTTTTCCATGGGACCCCAGACACTAGGAGGTGAGGGTTACAAACATGGGGACTTGTCCAGGATTACCTTTACTGCTCTGCCAGACTGGGTAGTAAAATCTGGAGGCTGGTAGCTGTGGGGTCTATATGTAATGAAACTGTGTCATTTATGGTGTCACCATGTATGGGGCCAAGTTTTTGTGCCTCGTGTTGCTTCAGCCAAGTTGGCACTACATATTTACATATTAATGAGTTTGTGCCCACATAGTGTAGTATGACTGTGGTGATTGGCTGGGAGGCAGTGTAACCAGCTGGGAGAAATTTGGTGACCACCATATTGTCCAGCTGCCTTGTGGAGTGTGGAAGTTCAAGAGATCACTATGGTGGAGAAAATGCCAGCTGAGAAGTCCCAGGCTCGGATCCCTGCCTCTCTATTTTCCTGGCTTTGGAAGACTGCTGGCCAAGGAACTGCGGAGGAGTGCTGTGTGCACTGCAACTATCAAGGGGTGGGTATTGTGCACCTGCATTATGCCAGCTTGTGCAGGGGGGACTCCATCTGGGTTATACAACCTGCCACCCTATACAACCCTCAGGACCTGTGCCTCACCATCTGTAGGTTCTGCCTCCTTGTTGTCGATGGGAAGTCTAGATTTATGGGATGAGACCAAGGCAGCTATCCCCTGTGGAGCCCTCCACTTCTGCTCCAGGTATGGTGTTGAGGTAAGTGGAAGAGAAGATATCTATGTTGTGTGCAAGGGCAAGGGCGTCTGCACAGTTCTTCCCCCACCACCATCTTCTGGCCCTCCCCATGCAGACGGAGAGGGCAACGAGCATGTTTGAGACCTGCTAACCACCTCAGGGCCCAGGGTTGGCCCCACCTCCTCAGCTGGCAGCAGTGGTAAGAGTGAGGCTTCTATCAAGGCCGAGTCTGTGAAGGTGGAGGCCTCAGTAGAGAAAAGCAAGGCAGACTATTTGAAACCCACAGATTTGTCCCTGGCCAGTCTGCCTGGTGCTACATGTTCACTGACCAGGATGTTTACCATGCCATCTCTCAGCCATAACAAAGGCCAATATTAACTCTTCCTAATACCATCCCTCACTTTCTGGCAATAAGCAAAGTGGTTACAGTGAAAATGGATGGCTTGTTGAGCACAGACCCCTTGAATCCTTGCTATGAAATGGTTTGGCTGGAGCCTAGAAAAGCCCACTAGACCAGCATAAGGGAGTTGCCCGAATGGTCACAGGCAGAACGCTGGATAAAGCAGTGGATCCATCTAGGTAGCCACAAGCCGACTACCCCTATTTGTCAGACATGTATGAGACATTTTGGAAGAAAAAAGGAATGACTGGGTGTTTAGAGGGATGGTGCAAAAGTTGCAGATGCGTGGTGATGAGACCAGACCCCCTCAGAGCTACTGATTTGTCATGCCAGGTCCCTGTGTCATTCTGTGGCCTGGGCTGGTCTGACCTTATTTAAACACTATGTTCTGGTGCAGGATGTAGTGGTTGGTTGGCCTAAAGCATCATGTGATCTCTGTGGACTCATTCTGCAATGAAACAACCAAACCTGACCCCGATTTCTATTACCCCGTGGTGGACCCTTCCATCTAAGAGATGCACTTCAATGAATTTTGTGTGCTGCCAGAACTGTTTCCAGTGTTGAGGTTCCTGTGACTGTTTATACTCCTTGTTTGTGTGTTGATATTGGGTTCTGAAATGAAGACAATGTACTCAGGAGCTTGTCTGAAAGTCATCTGCCACTAGCTTGGGACTTTGCGGACTGTACTTTTGTGCTAGTAACGAAGGACTGTGTTTCTTGAAAAGAAAAAAAGAGAGGACTGAATGTTTTGCCCAACATTGTTACCTCATTTGGATTCACTGGTGTAAGTGTGGCAGCGAATATTTAGTGGGTTCACGTTGGTGTGTGTGCTTGTATGAGTGTCTTGGTAGTGTGTGTGTGTGTGTGTGTGTGTGTGTGTGTGTGTGTGTGGGTGTGTGCTCACTGTTTAATATAGGCTATAGATTTTAAAGATAAAATGCTACTATTTGAATGTTGTCCTGTCAGATTTTATTTCTTGATTCTGCTGTTGTTTGAGGAGTTTGGGTGAGTTAGGAGTACTGGGCTCCACCTGCTATTTTAGGTTTAGTTGGTTCCTCCTTGGGTCCTGTCTTGGCAGTCCTATGGGTGGGGTTTGCCAGAGGCACAGTGCACATATCCAATGTGGCACCCCTCCTGTGAGTGGTCATGTGCCCCATTCCCCAAGGGAATGGATTTCAGAAGGAGAGTGTAACCCTTCCATGTTTTGGGGCTTACTGATAGTTACCCTCTCTCTCCCCTGGGCTAGCACTTTAAATGGGTAGGGTCCTGGTGGGTGTCTGCCTCTTAGGTGTGGCTGTCCATGGTGCAGTATAAATTTGGGCACCAGGGGAGCTCAGCAGGCTGGCATTTAGGGACATTTACAGTGAGCCTAGGTTTGAACCCTGGCTCAGGGAGTTGCAGTTTGCAGTCTGCTCTCTGTTGTGTGGTTATCAGTGCTCAGTCTTGGGTAGTGAGCAGGGATGTGACTAGTGGGACCCCATTATGCAGAAGGAGACCCAGCCTGGAGGGAAGGTGTGGGCCAGCCCAGTGTTCCACAGTACAGAGGTGGATCTGGGTCCTGTCCTTGTGTGGATCAACAGGTAGTGAGGAATCGGCAGTGGTGGGAGTGCTTCTGTGTGGCCTTTCTGGTGGTGGCAGCACCAGGGGCTGTTACCTGTGGCACACTACCCAGGTGAGTGCCTGCCTGCAGTGGAGTCATTGGGTCCACCTTCCCTGGTGTAGTACAGAGGGTCCAGGGGTAGAGATGGTTGTCTTGTGTTTTATGGGCCAAGTTCTGTGGCAGGAAAAGTTGGGGAAAGTTATCGGGGCCAGTTGTAGTTTGAGACTTCCCTGTTATGGAGGTAGTCTGAGGGCCAGGTATTTCAGTAGCTGCCAGGCCGTTTGTGTCCCAGGGTGCATGTTTTAGAGAGCCTCAGTGGTGGTGTATGAGGCCTTGGTTCAGTTATTGCGCTGCACTGAAATCTGAGCCTCTCAGTTCTTCGAGTTAGTGGAGCCCATTTCTCGGCTTGCTTAGGCCTAAGCTTTGTGCTGCCATTAATAACCTTTTTGCTCCTTGTCCTGCCCATTTGTGTCTCATCCCATGGAGCTGTAATTGTTATTTTATTTGTTTAAACTAAATGTTTTTATTCTTTAAATTCCACGTGCCTCTGATGAATTTTCTGCTGCTGTCAGTTCCAACCTGTTTAGACCTTGCAGTAAGTTTCTACCCTGCCTACCTGCTGTGTACCAGTGAGCTAGAAGACTGCCTGCCTGTGCTACTCCTTCTGGAGGTAAAGACTGCCAGCATTTTGCACTCTCAGGTGAAGCTCTACAAATGGGGTAGGCTGAGTAGTTTATTCTTTTACCTGGGATCTCGTCTGGTTCTGGCTTGTGCTCCCTCCACTTTACCATCAGGACCCCTAGACACTCATAGGTTGGGTTAGAGAGTCAAACCTGGACCTTCTGTGTCTCCTGGTTCCTAAGCCTCTGCTCTACTCATTAGAACCCACTGCCTCTACCTCTTTTGATGGAATTCATTTTTGGTGGAGTTCTTGTTTTTTAAGCTTTTATGCTTTTTGCTCTGCATAGCAACAGCTTTGCTAATATATTGCAAACAGAGGACGAGAGGAAGCAGGATCAGAAAAGTCTCTCTCTCTCTCTCTCTCTCTCACTAACTTTCCCTTTCTGGCACTTTTTCCTTCTCTCTGTAGCTCTCCAACCTGCCAACATTCTGCTCCCAGATGTTTCTCACCCCAATCCAATTACTGGCGTCACTGCCTGGCATCAAGCAGCCTCCCCTCCTCTCCCTATCCCCCATCATAGAGGGTCCAGTGCTCATCCCCACCCAGCGATCCCCTGGCACTTTTTCAGTGGGTCTGGTGCTCATACCAGACTCATCAGCTCCCTTCCAGCACAGAGTCCTTTCAGCACATAAGGCAGCCTCCCTTGGACACTAATCAGTAATTGTTCAGTTGATACTTTAATATCAGAACTGCTTCAGTGCCCTCCCCAAGTGACTGCTAAAAACAACATATTCCAAGCCCTGTAACTTTTAAGTGATTAAAAATATATATAGCTTATGGATACTCCTAACAGCCTTACACTATTCAGATGCTGCAAATGCAGTACCCAGCCGTGCCACACAGCGTAACAGTAATCGTTCACTTGCCAGAGGAGTGCAGGAGAATAGTGAAATCTATAAATAGCTACCATGTTTTCCTATATTAATTCTAGCCCTTTGCTTGGAAAGTGCTGCCAAAGAAGAGGCAGGCTGAGTCTACATGGCCAGTTGTCAAAATTACTTTTAATAGTCTCTGCGACAGTCAGGATTCTAGACTAGTCACAATCACACCCAGGCACATTTTCAAATAGATGTAAAGCAGACCAAAATGTATATGTCCTAGAAAACCAAACAAATCTGTCTAGGACCTAAATATTTTATTTAAAATTCTAGGAAACTAACATTGTTTGTCTTAAATATCAGTCACATTATATCAATACTATTGCATCAGCAGCCATTGTGCCTCTGATTAGAATTTGTTTTATCTTTTAAAGAAACATAGAAACATAGAAGTTGATGGCAGATAAGGACATAAGGCCCATCCAGTCTGCCTATTTCTTTTCTACCTTATGGATGTACCATCGGCCTTTGCTCTGTCAATGGCCTATCTATTCATACTCATCTGTATTGCTCCCTTATGCCTATTCCATGCCTGTTTGAAGCCCTGCACTGTACTCATAGCCACCACTTCCTGAGGTAGGCTGTTCCATGCATCCACCACACTTTCTGTGAAAATAACTTCCTCACATTACCCCTTAATCAGCCTCCCTCTAATCTCATGCTGTGTCCTCTTGTCCTGCTATTTTTCTTATATTGAAACATGTTAGACTCTTTCACCTTGTTAATGCCCTTAAGGTGTTTGAATGTTTCAATCTATCACCTCTCTCCTCCTTTGCTCTAGGCTATATATATTGAGCTCCGTTAATCTGTCCTCATATGTTTTCTAATGCAGTCCCTGCACCATTTTGGTTGCCCTTCTCTGGACTGCCTCAATTTGGTTAATGTCCTTGTGAAGGTGTGGCCTCAATACTGCATGCAGTACTCCATATAGGGGCCTAACCAGTGTCTTGTAAAAGGGATTATAACCTCCCTCTTCTGACTTATGATACCCTACTAATACCCCCAACATCCCCCTAGCCTTACCTACTTCTTTAGTGGTCTGCTTGGATGATTTCAGGTCATCAGTGATGATGATGCCCAAGTCCCTTTCTTCCCTTGTGACTGCCAGCAACTCCCTCCCAGCCGATAGGTGGCTTCAAGGTTTCTCTTCCCTCACGTGCATGACCTTGCACTTCTTTGCATTAAACCACAATTGACACTCTTCTGACCATTTTGCTAGTTTATCCAGATCTCTTCTCATTCTACCCACCCCATCTGGATCATCTACTCTGTTGCAGATCTTGCTGTCATCTGCAAACAGACAAACCTTACCCTCCAGTCCATCTGCAATGTCACTGATGAAGATATTGAAGAGGACTGGCCCCGAGACTGATCCCTGAGGTACCCCACTTGTGACTTGCATCTCTTCTGACTGTATACCATTTACCACCACTCTCTGTTTTCTGCCCATCAACCAGTTTGTTACCAGTCGACCAACCTCTGACCCACCCAAAGCCTACCCAGCTTATTAATCAATCTTCTATGTGGAACAGTATTGAAAGCTTTGCTGAAGTCAAGGTAGCGACATAAACTGCTCGCCCTTGGTCCACCACTCTGGTTACCCAGTCAAAGAAATCTATGAGATTAGTTGTGACAGGACCTTTCTTTGTAAACCCATGCTGTCTTGGATCCTGTGCTCCTATGGATTCCAGGTGTTGCACTACCCTTTCCTTAAGGAGTGCCTCCATAATCTTGCCCACTACTGAAGTAAGACTGACTGGTCTGTATTTCCCTGCCTCCTCCTGCTACCACTCTTGTGGAGTGGGATCACATGAACCCTTCTCCAGTCTTCTGGGACCTCTCCTGTGCTCAGAGACTCACTAAACAGTTCTGATAATGGCTATGCTAGTTCCACCCTCAGCTCCTTTAGTACCCTGGGATGTATGCCATCAGGTCCCATTGCTTTGTTCATCCTGAGCTTATCAAGCTCTTGTTGGACCCTTTCTTTTGTGAAGAAACTAGTGCACTCCCTCCCCTGTGTCCATGGTGCTGAGCTGTTGGCCCATGCCCTACCTCTCTCTTCAGTAAATACTGAACAGAAGTATCTATTTAGGATAGATGTTTTACATGGTCCTCGTCCTCACATGCCCCTTATCCTCTTTCATCTTAGCACTACCCCTTTGGACTTTCTCCTTTCACTAATGTATCTATAGAAAGTCTTGTCACTTATTTTACTGTTTGTGCTAGTGTTTCCTCAGTTTGGGCCTTTGACTGCCTTGCTGCCTTCCTGCTTCCCTTAAGGAAGTTTGGTATGCTTCCTATCTTCATCTTGATGTGTTCCCTTATATTTCCTGAAGGCCAGCCTTTTGGCTCTGACCTTTTCTGCTACTGTTTTTGAGAACCAAAGTGGTTTCCTACTTCTTTTGCACTTCCTTTTCTCTCTAACACAATGAGATGTTGCTTCAAGTATTGCTTCCTTATTGCTTGCCCACATTGCCTGTACTCCCTCACCTGTATTTTTTTTTTGCCAGGGCTAGCTTAACTCTGTTGGCCATCTTATCAAATTCAGCTCCTCTGAAGTCCCATATTTTGCCTTGGAATGGGATGATTTAGTTCTAGTGGCCAAATTGACACATCATGTGATGGTCACTGGCCCCAGGTGACCTTCTACCTGGAGATCTGTGATCCTTTCCCTGTTAGTCAGTACTAGGTCTAGGATAGCCCTGTCTCTTATAGATTGTTGCACCAGTTGTTTGAGGTCCTCCCCTGCAGGGAATCTACCACGTGTCTAGTTCTGGCAGATGTTCCTGCTGGTATTGATCAAACTGTATCTGGCATGTTGAAGTCTCCCATTATCAGAACCTCCCTTTAGCTGTCATGTTTTGTATATCTTCTAACAGTAATGTGTCTATGTCCTCCCCTTGGTCTGGAGGCCTGCACAACCCAGTTCATATGACTGTCCCATTTCCTGTTTCCAGGGTGACCCACAGTTCTTCTGGCTCCTTATGTGTATTCTGAATTTTGGCAGCTTTGATATTTTCATTGACATAAAGGGCCACTCCACCCCTTTTTTTTTGCACCTCAGTCTCTTCTAGAACAGTACATAGCCAGGTATGGAAGTCTCCCAAGTGTGGTTACTGCAAACCATGTCTCACTAATGGCTAGTATGCCCAGTTTAACCTCTGTCATTATTGCCTGCAGGTCTGGGATCTTGTTTCCCAGACTGTGAGCATTTAATGTACATGATTTTCCATTGGCCAGATTTTGGTGTGTTGTAGCTGTTGGGCAAGGTCTAGCATGTCCCCTGTGCGTCGTGTGGGGGAGCCGGACCTTTTCCCTTACCTGGTGATGCATAAATGAACTACAAACATGCTGAACTTGTGTTTGACCACCAGCTGAGGGGATGGGGTGTTCTTCCCATTCGACGCATGGAGTGCTGCACCCTTCTCCCCATTTGCTAGTTTAAATATTCTGCAAAGACGTCAAACTTCTGTCCCAATGCACTGACTCCTCCTTAGTCAGATGCAGTCCATCAAATTTAAAGAACTTTCGCTCCCAAAACTGTTGCCAGTTCCCTACAAATGTGTATCCTTTTTCCTGGCACCAGCCCTTGAGCCACATGTTTGGCTCCCCATCTCCCTTCTCTGACCTTCCATCCTTCTGCCCCCCAGACTGGCAGGATGTCAGAGAAGGAGATGCGGACAAAATGGATAATAGTTTGTCACCCAGCCTGGTCAGGTGTTCCTTGGTCTCCACAGCTGAACAGCTGGTGAGATCATTAGTCACTATGTGTACCAGGACATCAATGTCTCTCCACGCTGATGTACCTGGGAGACATCTGACCATTACCCTGGCTGGAGATAGGTATCAGCTCCCAATGATTATGACTGATGTTCTTTACAACATAAAGAGAAAGCTTCTGCTCCTTCTCCCAGTACTGTAGAACTGCACACTGTGCATGAGTTTGCATGGTTAACTTCCTCCTGCAGTGTACTATGTTTTTATTTATTTAGATTTCAGATAACACCTTTGAGCCAAGGCTCTTTACAAAGGTTCCACATTAGTCATTAGGTACAAAACAGCGGCAATGTACATAGAATGAGACAACATAGAGCAAAATACATACATCAAGACTAAGACAACTTTAGCAGCTAGAGCTTTGTCAGGCACAGGAGCTAAGACTACTTACTCAAGATAAACAGGGAACAATTAGGTTGATTAGAAAAGGAGTCTAAGTAGAAAACTGGAGTAGAGGCAGAGGAAATGAGAAAAGCTATCGCAGGGGTGGAGAAAAGGAGGAATATTGAAAAGACAGGGTGGGGGGAGTGAGGGGGTCCTAGGATGAGAAGGGCAAGGGTTGAGTGGGACATGTAGATTGTTGGCATGTGGATAGGATCTGTGACAGCTGGGCTAGGAGTCAGCAGTCACAGGAGGCCATACTTGATGAGGTGTTGGCAAAGATCTCGCTTGAAAGAGCACAGAGATGTGTTGTTAGTAACATTTGGAGGAAGGAGTTGTACCACACTGGGGCTGTAGATACAAAAGACCATTATCTTTGTGAGGTCCATGTGGGGACGGAGAAGGAAGAGAGGTCGAGGAGTTTCTGGTATGGCATAAGCTACTATGAGGGGCCAGCAAGGCCAAAACTCGAGGGGTGATAGTAAGTTCAGCGTGGTCTTTTTAGCTCTGTTGCAGGTTGGTACCAGAGCCTGCAGATAGTTGTAGCCAGTTAGGTTGTTCATAGAGATTGCAGGTGTGCAAAATGCAAGGTGCTGCTGTTAGAGGAGGCGGCAGGCATTGTTTAGCCCTATGCGAATACATCTGAGTACAGTGTCAGTGGCTGATCCGTAAATCACTAGACCATAATCAATTATAGAGGTGATTGAGCTCTGGATTGCTGGCCTTAGTGCTTCATTCATAAGGCAGTTTCTATGTCGGTACAACTTTCCAATCCAGGTATTAACTGTTTTGGCAATGTTGTTTATGTGTTCAGAGTAGGCTAGAGTGGGATCGAGGGTCACTGCCAGGTATTTGAACAGGTGAACTTGTTCAAGTTTTTCTCCATCATTGTTAATGATATATCAAGGACTGTATTTTTATGTTTGTTGTGAGAGCCATGGAACATCACAGTTTTGTTTTTTGTAGTTGAGGATGAGTTTGTAGAACTGAAACCATTTCTCAACTACCATAAAGCTAAAGCTTGATTGTAGCTGTCACTGAAGATGAGATGGATCGGTGTAATGTAAATATAACTGCATCATCCACATAAAAAGAATTCTATCCTGGCAGGAGGAGGGAGATTGTTAGGAAAGATACTGAACAGCAAGGGACCCAAGAATTGATCCCTGAGGGACTCCAGATCATACCAGTTGGGGTGGAGAGGGTGTCACCTATTTTTGACCTGTTGAGTGCGATCACTAAGGTAGCTATGAAACTACACTCATGATGTCAGTGATACAGAGTCCTAGGCAGGACCATTGTTCAATCAGTAGTGAGTGGTTGACAGTATCGCGCCTTTGTCAAGTCAATAAAACTGGCACCAGCAAGGTGTCCCTGGTCCAAAGTGGCGTGAATATATGAGGTGAAATCAAGGAGGGTGGTGATGGTGCTGTGTCTCTTACAAAGCCATGCTTCTCAGGGCATTGAAGGTCATATTTCTCTAAGTACTCAGTAAGTTGATCAGCAATTATTCTCTCAAGTGCTTTAGAGAGTGGTGGGAGAATGGAGATGGGGTGGCAGTTGCTGGTAGTGGTCTTGTCACGCTTTTGAGGATTGGTGACGCCACTGCAGATATCCATTTTGGGGAATTCTGAGAGCATGAGGGACCTGTTTAGAATTTTGGTGAGGGTGACAGAACTTCGTCAATAGTGAGAGCAAGGAGTTTGAGGTCCAATGAGTTGGAACTTGTTCTGGACTTTCAAGAACTTTGATGCATATGTGACCAACCTTTTACAAAATAAATCAGTTATTTGACCTTCTGTTCCATGCATTTTGTGAAGCATAATGCACTTCACCAGAAAGATGTTACCATCAGGAAACTGCTCAAGTTCCACCCACACACACACACACACACATATACACACTGCACTGAGAATGCATGAAATTTGTGCTTGTTTTTTATATATATAATGGGTAAGGAAAATACTGCATCCTGATTATGGATTGATTTGAAAATTGGTGATGGGGAGAAGCACACTGAGCCAAGGCTGTTTTCCAGGTGTGCCCTGGGGAAGGGAAAAGCAAGTTACAAAGAAATAGGAAACACACTGATAATGATAATTACAAAACAATGACATAAAGTGCATATGTTAAAGTGCAGTACTGACAGTAATGCCAAAATATTACAACAGGTTGTCTAAAAAAAAAGTCTGATGAAACAAAACAAGTGTGCAATTAAGGTAAATTCAAAAGTGTGGTGGAACCTAGTTGATACCAGTGCTGACCTAGTACTCATAGATGGGGACAGGAAATGTAAGGAAGAGTTTAGGAAGAGGGTGGCAGGAACAAGGGAGGAAGGAGAAGTTTTACTTGTCTGCTGAGAGAGGGAAGGGAAGGGAAGGAGAGAGATGTATGGAGGACAGAAGTTGATTCCAGAGTGAGGGAAATTGTATAAGAAAGATTTTCCAGTTGAGGAGTGTAGGTGTAGAAGGAAAAAGTGTACAAGTCCCTGAGTACAAGGAGAGGGAGGGAGAGGAGGAGGAAATAAGCTGAGATAAGTAGGAGAGAAGGATCTAATCCAGTATTTAGAGATGATGGAGGCACAATGAAGTTGGCAACATGTGGGGAGGAGAGGATGAATAGGAGGAATAAAGGAGCAGTGGTGGATGTGGGAGGGGAGACTTGAAGCGAAGCAAAGCAGCAGAAGGAGTTGTGGAGGGTGTTCATTCTGGCCTGAGAATGAGATGGAGCACTGCCATAGTCCATATCTGCATAGTCAAAAACGGCAAACCATTTTGATAACTAACTCCCAGCAGACCAATGGACAGAGGCATTGCTTATTGCAGTACAGGGCACCAAGTTTGGGGCAGAATATGGCATGGATGGCATCGATGAGCGACAAGTCCAGTCTGCTATCAAGCCACACACTGAAGTACTTGAAGGTTGCAACAGACTCAAGTGGGGAGCCTTGCAGTGTGGAGAAATGAGAGGAGGAGGTGAGCTTGTCCAATTTCTGGACGGTGCCAAGTGTCATAGATACAGTTTGTTTTTGTGTTGACCCTTAGCTGGTTGGCTGGAAAAGGTGCAAAACATTGTGAAAGTCATGCTGGAGTGAGACTTAAAGACAGAAACATAGAAACATAGAATATGACAACGATAAGGACCACTTGGCCCACCAGTCTTCCTATTTTTCCCTACCTGCATTATCGTTGCAGACCCTACTTGATCTACAACTCTTTCTCCTTTCTCCCTTCCATTCCACAATGATTCCCTTGTGCTTATCCCATGCATTCTTGAACTACACAGAAGCAGTTGAGGGACCTGAGGTATAAGGACAGTGTCATCTGCATACATGTGAATATGTGAGTTGGCACAAGCAAAGGGAAGGTCACTGAGGAAGACTGAGAATAGTATTAAACCCAGGATGGAGCACTGTGGGACACTGGCCTGGATAGGGAGTGGTGGAGAGAGTGTGTCTCCTACCTGTTGACGTTGATGGGCCATGAGATAGGATTGGACCCAGTCTGCAGCAGAGGCTGAGAGATCAGCAGTGTGCAGCTTATACAGGAGAAGACGGTGGGACAAAAATCAAAAGCTTTGGTCAGATCAATGAAAATGGTCATAGTAGCATGCCCTGATCTACCACTAAGATGATGGAATCAGTGACCCAAAATAGGGAGGTGACGGTGGGATGATCCTTCCTAAAACCAGACTGGAAGGGAAATGAATTTGGAGGAGTGTAGAAGTCAAAAGACATGAATCATTTTTTGCAACTTTGCAAGAGAAGAGAGGAGGAAGATAGGGTGGAAATTGACAGCAGTGGAGTGATTGCCCCTTTGTAGAGGGGAAAACCTTGGCAAACTGAGGGTAGTGCAGAGGGTGAAAGAGAGGTTTAGGAGATGGGTGATGAGGGAGGCAATGCCTGAAGCTGACAGATGGAGAAGTTTATGGTCCAAACCATCTGGTCTAGATTTGGAAGGTTGAGTGAGGATGGGGCAAGAAGGGTCTCATTGAGAATAACAGGTGGAAAGTCAAACCCAGGGGAGAGGAAGGAAGGAGAGGAGAGGGAGGGAATGGAGGAGCCAAGAATGATCAAGCCCTGTGCCTTACATGGTGACAGCCACCACCCCAGGAACCCTTCCAGCAGCCAGGATGCAGTGCACCCATATATCCATGCCTACCACAAATTTATTAAAGAAAATGTCTGGCAGCCATGTTTGCAAAGTGCCCAAACCCACCATACCACTTACCATCACTTAAAAAAACACATAGAACTTGTCTCTAACATCTACCATGTCCCCCCCCACCACACAAGTTCTGGAATGTCATTAATTAACCTCAAAGCCTTCTTTTAACCTTTTGTTCCTTTTGTAAGCTTGCATTTCAGGCCTGTGTACATCTGTCATCAAGTTCTCAGCAACCGCCACTCAGTCAAACACATGCCTGCATTCTCTTTGAGTCTGTCCCACCCGCCACCAGCACTTTTATTCCAGCCACAGAGAGGCCCATAACTTGTGAGTTACACAGAAAGCTGTGGCAACAGCAACCCAGAAAGCCCTCTCAGACGTGATTGCAATTAATGTAGGTGCATTCCCAAAGTGCATTTAAATGCAGCAACTTTCCCAGAGAACGCTTAGAAGCCATGCCAAAAAACAATGTCGCTCTCTTCCTCTCCCTTGAATGCATCTTCCACTGGCCCCTATGGACACTGCCATACATCACTCTCTATTTGACTAAGCCACAACGCTGTCTCCCACCTACAAAAAGCATATTGATGCCACAAGAGTCACTGTTTTTAAGAAGAAAATATGAAACAAAAAGCCACTTTTTAAAACATATTAAATTTGTTTACAACAGTGTCACACAGTGGTGTAAAACTGGAAGAGGGACTTTTTATTTTTTTTCTAAAAACACTTTAAATGTCATTTGTTCAGTATTTTTGCACGTGTTTTATTATATTTTTTATCTTCTTTTTATTTTACTGGAGACCCATTTTATAAAGCTCAATAAGACATTCTAGGGGCATTGCTTGCCATGGGTTAATGCACTTCCTGGTGTTTAAGGCGCCAGTGCAAGCACCTTCTGCCTCACTATGCACCTGAATGTGCATTAATGCATGACAACCAATGTCCCCAGAATGTCTTATTATATACATATAGATATAAGCTGCAAAAAAATTTGTTAATGCTCCAGTAAGGGTCAAAGTGACAGAAGTTAGGAAATGAGCGTTAGGGTTTCCTAACACCTCTCCCAAACCAGGCAGGAGAGCAGGTGTGGGGTGTGCCTTGAGCTTCTCAAGCCTAATGCTCACCCCATTCCATCTGTAAATAAGGTCAGATGTGTAGACTTTATGAGAACACAATGACTCTTAAAATGCCAAGTTTCGTTCTGCTTGGATTCGGAGACCCAGACAGTGCAAAATGTGTGAAGTTTTGGACTTTTGCTGTTTTTGTCAGCCTCTAGCACCCAGGTGGTTTGGAATTTTGGTTTGAAATTTTGGGTAGAAAGGTCTTGGCCCAGAATAGTGCATTTCACTGGTGTGGTGAAAAAATAATAATCTGCCCCAGAGTTTTAATTATTTGAAATTTTGGTTCTGAGCATGTTCAGTAGTCAATTTAGGATAAATGTTTGAAACAAAAGAATTTGGCCGTACAAAAAAGGAACTGTTTTCATATGGGGCAAATCCTTTTCATGAGGAAAAATCCTTTGCGAATGTCTGGCATTTTCTTTTAGTGTTTAAACACAAGCATTTACAGTACATAAAATAATGTCTTTAACAAAAAAAACACCTGAACCTAGCTAAACAGGACCAATTTAGCTAAATTCTGGTGGTTTTTTTAAGAATTAACGAGAAATATGTTTTCTGGGTACCCAAACTCTAGGGTGCCCACCTTTGCAAGAGGAGCAATTTACCCACATTCTCTGTATGAGAAAAGTGGGACTTTCTTGACTTCTGCAGCGCAGCTGGAACTCATGTTGTGGACTGCACTGAGAGCAGTGAGCCACCGTTTCCCTGATGTGTCTAGTGCCCCCCATTGCCATCCCTTTATGTATGTAATGTGTTTCCTTGGTGTCTAGTGGAGCCTCCCCCACCTTCTGATCGCCGTCTCTGTAACAGATTACTCTTTTCCCTGGTGTCTAGTGTCATGCCCCACCCTCCATTCACCGTCCCCATAATATATTGCTCTTTCTCTGTTGTTAGTGGCCCCCAACCCACCCACCCTTCACTCACTGTCCCTGTAATACATTTTTCTTTCACTGGTGTCTTTTTATACTTTCTTTTATTAGTTTCATATGTTCATACAAACATCAAGTTTCCTTATTCAGGAAATACCAAGGTAAAAGTTACAAAACCAGGAGAGGGAAATAACCCTACTTGATACATAGGATAGATGACTCCTGAGTATTTGATACCACACAGGCAGGTTATTTCTTAATAATATAATTTACTAATAGATTACAGTAGTATAGTGTTGTGTAATGAACCCAAGAGTAGTATGACTAAGTACTACAATTTGTAATCTAAAGAATAAGCCAAGAAAAACTTGCCCCTTTTTAAGGCTATGTGGTGTCATACTATGTAGCTTAAGATATACATTTTCTAGTTTATGAACAACCCGGCAGCAAAACTTCTATTAGCAACAAAAACTTCAGCTGTACCACTTAAAATATCATGATTAACCAGTCTTAACAAGTTTGTAACTCAAAGCTCTATTTACTTAAAGATGTTCCACTTTTTAAACACCTGTGTAACATAAGATGAGTTTTAAAGCACCAGAGTGACACCCCACCCCCACTCTGTGATCACCATCCCTGTAGTAGTTTTATCTTTCCTGCTGTCTAGTGCACCCCACCCTCTGATCACCGTCCCCATAATGCATTTATCTTTCCCTGGTGTCTAGTGGCACCCATACCCTCCAATCACTGTCCCGTGATAGTCTTATCTTTCCCTTGTGTCTAGTGACACCCCCACCCTCCGATCACACGCCCCCATAATACATTTATCTCTCACTAGGGTCTAGTAGCACCCCCACCCTCTGATTGCTGTCCCTGTCTGAAATAAAGAAAACCATCCCTCGATTTTTTAAACCTACAAAAGAAAACAGTCCCTCACCGATCTGACCCCACCACCCCACACCCCAGTACACCCCAAACACCCTCACTCACCTGAACAGGTCACATGGCAAGATCCACTCTCCAGTCAAAGACAAGTCTTGCTGCTGGAACCGTCGACTGCAATATAAGAAACTAAGGTAAGTGCAGTTCAATGTATTTCAATAGGGTTTTGAACTTTGATGTACAACTTTGTCATTTTTGCATATTTGACCCCAAATTTTCAATATGGCCTTTTGGGAGCCCACATCATGACCAATGGCAGTGGAACTATGCAAATCAAGCCCAAAGGTGATTTCACAGTCATTTAGTGAAATCACCTTTCAAGTGAGACTTGAAAATTTTCACCACTCTTGTTCATGAGATGGGGTCATAAGAAAGCTATGTTGAATATCTGGGGTCAAAATATGTAAAAATTACAAAGTTATGCACATATGTTGACATTTTACTATGTTCACTCATAATTTTGGTAATTTTAAATATTTTGACCCCAAATTTTCAGTATAGCCATTTTTACCACCTCATGAGCGTGTCAGCTATTATTTTTCAAATCCTGGCCAAAATGTGTTTTCATACCTGTGGCATGGAATTACTTTTTCGATACTGTGGAATGATGTTTTGGCAGGGATTTGAACATTTCACTACTGGGTTCATGAGGTGGGGCAATAAGAAGGCAGTGCTGACAATTTGGTGTACAAATATGGTAAAATGCCCTGGTTATGAATGCATGTTGCAGTATTTCAACATTCACTCATAACTTCACTAATTTCCACTATTTTGACTCCAAACTTTCAACATAGCCATTTTCCACACCACCTCATAAATGTGACATGTGTCACTTTTTAAATCCTGGATGAGACGTGTTATTTGCACTTCTGGTGTAAAATGACATTTCAGCCAGTATACTATAAATGATACATGTTGTGTTAATAAGGCAAATCATAAAACAAGTGCCTTGACAATTTGGGGTCAAAATTGAAAAACAATATATAATTGTTAACAAACTTTGTGTGTAGTGCCACTCTTGACCCAATTAAGTATGCTTTGTGATCCTGTGCTGGTGAACTGAGTTGGGGGTGAGCTCAGTGATCCAGCTGGATAGTGATGGTAGGGGATAGTGTTGTTATGCAACAACCCCCAGTCAGGAAAGGAAAGGAAAGGTGCAGGGCTGTCTGCACAGTGCCAGCCATAATGCTTACCCCTTCCCCCAGCCTGTAGCCTCCAATCTGAAGCACAAGTTACAGCTCCAAGCTACTGCCTCATAATGATGCACTCTTCAAAGGTAGAGAGTATGTTTTGCTACAGGTTGCCAATGCAATTTAATGTACCTTTCTTCATACAGGCCCTGTGGGCCTGCATGAACAAAGGAGATCATGTGTGATGTTGTTTGCTCATGGAATGGGGTGGGCATTAGAGTTGGCGACCCCCAGAAGACCCCACCACTAATTCAACAAGACTCCAGAGGCCCAAAACCCTAATGTTTTTCCTTTTGCTGCTTAGGGGTGGGGCATTAGGGTTGAAAACCCTAACACCACATTCCCTATTTTTGTGGCATTAAGTTACACTAAATGGTGCATTAACAAATGTAATCCCCACTTGAGGGCTTACCTTATTTGCCCCAGGTCCTTTGCTGTCCCGTTTCTTCCTGTTAGTGCTGGTATCTTGCTGCATCCCCTGCTACCAGTCCAAGTGTCCAAATTGTTCTTCTGGTACCCCTTAGTCCCTAAAGCTTCCCCAACATAGCCATTTCATCAGTTTAGCCCAGTTCAGGTTTACGTGTAACCGTGATCCTCCTGCTGTTAGAAGTGTACCTCGGTGCAAGCTGGGATCACGCGAGCCTTATGGGCCTTTGATCTGCCGACTGGCGATTTTACCATCAGCAGAAAGCAATCTTGCAGTCCGGCACCTCTCTTTAGCTACATGTGGGCTGGGGACCAGAAAGCTGTGGCAGAGAACCCACTAAGGGGACAAATAAAAGTCTGAACAAGAGCAAAAGTCAGGACTCAATATGCATGAGCCCCACATAAATATGCATAAGCTGCTGCTTGACACCTGGGGGAACTGTATAATGGCGGCAGCGACAGCAAAACAAAAGGGAAAAGTACATAAATGTGGACTTGATCAAAGAGAACAGCCAGGAAACATGTTAGTGGGAATCTGAAATAAAGTACATTTACTGGCTGCTCCAGCCTCAGAAACATGGGAGACTGCATAATAGGAACAGCACATTTTTAACAGACACCATTTTAGGACTGTAACAGCCAACCCAAGCCAGGATTTCAGCCAGAGACTTATGGGACAAGACAAGTGACTTGTGGGAGAGAAACAAGGGTTTATTCCTGGTACCAAGGATCCAGCCAATTAAAAGGCTCAGACTGTAATTGATGACTTGCAACCAACCAGATTCCTGGAACAATGCCCTTTGTTTTAAGAGAGACTGTTTGAATTCAGTCAGTTGTTCTTCAGCTCAAGAGATCGAGAAGAAGGAGCCTGTGTGGCTATGTGCTGCCTTTTCACAGGGAATGCCCTGTGAAGAATCCTCCAGTCCAAAAGGGGATCAGACATTGGAACTGCCTGCCAGCAGACCAGAAAGAAGTGCTACCAGTGCTACTTGTGATTTGGACCAAAGATTTTGCTTCAGTGAAGCAATCAGCCCAGCTTGTGTGTGAGGCGTCCTCGGATTGAAAGGTTTGCTCAATAAAGCTGCTGAATTGCAACGGACTGTATCAAACTGTTCAGAAAAATAGCTTGATGTTAAATGTGCTGAATGTGTTATGTGGGTCGAGACCTGTTTGCCCGCAGCCAAACCTGTTAGTACCAGCTAGAGGCTTCACCAGCAGAAGATTATGAACTTTGCTAGACTGCTCATCCTGTCTGGGCCTTGGCAATTCAGCCCAGACCACAACTCTTGCACCAGAGACTGTTGCAGTGAGAGACCAGCTTTGGGATCCAGCTTCTGCTCAACAACAACTCTCATGTTGAGGCCACCTGGAGGAAAGGCAGTGAAGAGGAGGTGCGTCATGTCAGCCCTGCTTCCCCATGCTCATTGGTGAACACCACAAAGTCTCCATAATCACCTGCATTCCAGCAGAATCCTGGTAGCATGAGTACAATCAGGGTAGCTCCCTGCAACAAACATTTATATCATCCTGGTACCATCTAATTGCTTCATTTCATTGGGTTTACAAGGGACTGAGCCAACAGGCTCAGATTACAAATAATCATAGGGTTGTTTTGTATGTTAACTGCATTTTCTTCCCATCAAGGGCCGAACATCAGCTGCAATGCTGACCACCCCTGGCAACGCCTTTGGCTAGCCAGACTTTCCACTCTAGGTACCCAGTAGTTGCTAGACCGGTAAACTCAGGGACTGAAGTAATGAACAGTAATGTAGCTTGTTTTTAAATACAGTAAAGTAATCATTTACTTAAATTTCCACACCTCCCTTGTTCACATCCCCTTAATAAATCAGATTTACTGTTTTGATGTTAACCTGGCTTGTCAGCATATGATTATCTGGTCTAAAGTCATTGAATGTACTGCAAGGCATATTGAACGTGCATGTTGGTATTGTTGAAACTGTCTTTACAGGGGGTTACAGGGCAAGAGCCAGAGATCCAGACCCTGTTGGTAAGTGGGCTGTCCGTGAGCATATCATTAATGGTCAAACTGTTTGGTATTCTGATTGTTAAACACTGCAATTGTTCAAGTTTTCACAAAAGGTCACTAGGCGGGATTGTGGGTGGTATAGTTTCCCAGAGGGCTGTACCTACTGTGATAGTTACCCACATGATTTCTCTGGGTGGAGGCACCATAATTATAGCACTACTACTGGTAGGGCTCCCTCCTCCGTTACTAGACAGTTATGAACCCAGGCCCTTCAACCTGTTATGGGATACATGCAGGGTAGTAGCCCTTGGTATAACAGTGCCAGGTTACACAAGTTAAATATATATATATATATATATATATATATATATATTGAGAACTTTAATTGGGTAAAACCAGTCAGGTGACCTTGCATTATTAGAGCACAATACATAGTTATCCTGGTCCTAATCTGACCAGACTTGTTAATAACCACATCACACAATGGACAAATTAGTCCCACTACAACCAGAACTATCTTCCATCAGTCCCCCTACAATCAGAACTGAACTTCCATCACACACATGGCTGCTGCCTTTGCACAGTTAAAACCTACAGCTGGGCCCTAAAAATAAAACTATCTTAAATAAAAAATAAAACAAATTAATTAAATGTTGTTTCCTTATCATCACACTCTCCTTACACATAAACAAACTAGAAACATTTAGTATTGTTCATATAGTTTTCATTACAAGTGTTTCTTTGCTGACAATAAAATTCCTCCTTCTATCTTTACCTGCTTATCAGGAAATCTCTTTTGCTTGCCCTAACAGAGATATAATTGAGACTCTGGCTTCACAAGAGGCCTTTGGGGTGTGTGTGTGTGTGTGTGTGTACAGTATGTTGGGAGAGAACATTCTGCCAGTGGAACTGGGCACAATTTTGAATCCCTTTGTTCCATGGTAAACATTTCATATGTTGAATGTGGAGAAACACAGAGAAAAAAATAGGATGAAGAAAATAGACAATAATACTTTACAAACAAAGAGAAAGGTGGGAAACATGGTTACATAGGCAGAGGCAGACCCAAACTGCTCAGATACATTCCTGAAGCTTGTAAAAGCAGATGTCTTTGAATAAAACATGGGTGTTTTCAGGTGAAATCTATACCCCTACCCCCACACCACACCCCAAAAAAAGCAACCTGGCAGGTTCAACGTTTTGAACACATTTCCATTAAAATCAGTACTTGCAATGATTTGAAATGTAAGGTAACGTTTTTTTCTTAGACAAATGTGTGCTACATGTGGTTTTATTATGTTTTATTGTTTTTAGCTAACCCCAGTTGCCAGAATAGGCACTATTTTGTATTCAGAGTTAAAATGGGAGCATGTTTCAATGAAAGGTCCAGTCTATCTTTTAAAAGCATTTCTTCTTATTTTATTCATTTTAAGTAACATATTTAAATGCTATTTTATAAGAGCAATAAGACACTCCAGGTGTGCCATCATGGTGAAATAACTACATATCTCAGGTGCATTTAATGGCACTTGACTGCACCTTGTGCCTAACAACATACCTGAGGGTGTGATTATTTTACCATAATGCACACCCTCTCATGTCTTACAGTATATATATCTATATATCTATATATATATATATATATATATATATATATATATATATATATATATATATATATTATAGTGTAACAGACAGGGTTCAGCGGTCATTTATGTACTAAACTCAGAAGTTTGTGCGTTAGTAACTTTGGACCCGTTTGATGGATTTGCCTGAAATTTTACACACAGTGGGACATGGTAGATCTCTTGATCTGCCAGAATTGTATTTCAGTCAGACTTACGGTCTTTGTGTCGAAAGTGCTGAAAATGCAAAATTATCCATTTTGGAGGCACCTTTAGGGATTCTGGATGTGGTCCTGCACGGCCATTGTGTAGTATGCTACTCTGTGAGATGGCTTGTTTGAAAGAGCTTTGGTAGCGGACATGCCGCTTTCATTTGTTAAAAAATATTAAGGCATTCAAAGTTATGCCCCTTTTAATTTCCATTATAAGTCAATGGGAAAATTAATATGTATGTTTTGCAAACAAAGAATAGGGTTCTGGCCATCTCGTTCCGCCTGGTGATCAAAGAATTTGCAGCCTCACGATTCAAGAATCTTTGTCCCGAGATTTTCAAAAATTCTTTGATCGCGAGGTCCGCCATCTTGTGTTCAGTTTTCCGACTGGAAAACACAAATATCTCGCTCAGAGGTCACTTCTGAAGTAAAACTTGGATGGGTTTTACTCAGAGGGCCCGATCTATCGAGCCATGCCTTTAGTTGCATCCAAATTGGTCAAAAACAGAGTTCTGAACATTTATAATCTTGAATTGCGGCTTGCTAACGATCTTTGATCGCGAGCCTGCAAATTCTTTGATCATGATTCTTTGATCGCGATCGTGCATCATGAGGAGGGACAAGATGGCCAGATTTCTAAATACATATTTTGCAGCCCAGGTTGCCTAGCCAGTTAACTAAGGGTGAGTTTTGGTCAGGGCTTTGTTCTGCCCCATCTGAGTAAAAACATAAGTTTTATATCCTGGTATCTAAGCGCCCCCATCATGATAAGATATATAATGATCATTGTACCCTGGTCATCTAGTGGCCTCCCAATCTGTATTGAATAAAATACTGTTTTTTTTTTTTATCCCTGGTAGTCTAGTGACCCCCACAATGTGTATTGCCTCTATATTTGTTATCTCCTGGTGGTCTAGAGCCCCCATATGTATTTAAGTTATTATTATTCATATCCCATTGTCTAGCAACCCCCACCCAGCTGTGCCAACCCACCCAGCACCCCCAACCTTCCCCAGCCAGCGACTGGCACAGCCACCTCTCACCTCCCACGACCAGCCACCCGACTGTGTGTTTTATGAGCACTATAATGGAAAAAGGCACTCAGAAATAATTTCAGGCACCTTTTCCATTAACGTCATAAAACACACAGTTGATAACTATTCAGTGAGAAGATAACTATGCTCAATCACCGACTGAGAAGGGTGGGAGATGGCTAACTGTGCTGCAACGAAGAGGAAAGACCACTAGACTACCAGGAAAAAGCAACTGCTTATGGATTTCATTATGATGGGGCTGCTAGACTACTAGGATATGAAGAAGAAGAATTATATACAGATCGGGGGCCATTAGACCACCAAGGAGATAAACAACAAATATAGAGGCAAGACTTTGGGAGGGGCACTAGACTACCAGGGATAAAAAATATATATTTATTCAATACAGGTTGGGAGGGCAACTAGATGACCAGGGATACAATGATCGGTATATATCTCATCATGATGAGGGGGGCTAGACTACCAGGGATATAAAAAAGTATATTTCTTTATTCAGATGGAACTGTGAAGCCCCTGAGCAAAACACACCCTCAGTTAACTGTCTAGGGCACCCTGGGCTTGAAAAATGAGTTTTAAATCTGGCCATCTTGTCCCTCAATCTTTTGTCATGACCCTGCAAATTCTTTGATCACAAGCCTGCAAATTCTTTGACCACGAGATTCTTGATCATGATTCGTGCATCGCTAAGGGAGGGATGAGATGGCCAGATTAAAAAATCAATTATCTCAGGCTAGGGGTGTGCTAGGAAGACAAATGAGGGTGGGTTTTACTCAGGGGCTTCGTCTGATGAATCATGATGATGATGGTTTGCTGCAATTCTGTTAATTTTTAAATTTGAAGAGTTTTATTCTTTGATCATGACCATGCAAATTCTTTGATCACGAGCCTGCAAATTCTTTGATCATGAGATTCTTTGATCGCGATCGTGCATCATGAGCAAGGGATGAGATGGCCCAATTTAAAATCTATTTTCTCAGCCCAGGGTGTCCTAGGAAGTCAAATGAGGTGGGTTTTACTCAGGGGCTTCTTTCTGTCAAATCATGGTGGTGGTTTACCCAATTCCTTCAATTTTTTATTAATAAGGTTTTTAATTCTTTGTTCGTGAGCCTGCAAATTCTTTGATCATGAGCCTGCAAATTCTTTGATCATGAGATTCTTTGATCGCCATCTTTGATTGTGAGGGCAGGACAAGATGGCCAGATTTTGATAATGATATAGATAGGAAATTTTACTAATATTTGACACTGAATATTTCGAAACAGTTTGGTCTTTTTCTTGAGATTTGAGGGAGGAAAGGCAACATCACACAGATGTGACTTTTGGTGGTTTGGTCAAAAATATTACAGAGTGGAAACTTACAGCACTACGAAGTTGATGCTTTTCTCCATAGCATAACAGTATGGCATCCGCTGCATTATAGAATTCTTTGCCGCCCTGCTGCAAAACAGCGGTTTGTTCTTTTGGGATGAAATTTGGAGGGATGGAAGCCAACATCCCACAGATGTGCCTTTTCATGGTTTGGTGAAAACATATTCGGGTGGCAAACTGACAGCACTCCGAAATTGACACTTTTCCCATAGGACAACATTATGGCGTCCGCTGCATTACCAGAATTCTTTGCCGCCCTGCTGCAAAATAACGGTTTGTTCTTCTGGGCTGAAATTTAGAGGGATAGAAGCCAACATCCCACAGATGTGCCTTTTGGTGGTTTGGTGACAAAATATTACAGGGTGGCAAACTGACGGCACTCCGAAATTGACACTTTTTCCCCATAGGATAACATTATGGCATCTGTGCATTGCCTTTCAGGGCCATATCTCGAAACAGTGCGAGATACGGACTTTGTCACAAAATGCTTTGCCCCCACCTGGGGGCTAAGTATAAAACTAGTCAGGAAACTCATAATTCATACAAAATTGTAATTTTTTCCTAGTCGACACGGTTCCTGAGATATAAGCAATTTAGCATTCCAAGTCCTAATTTTGTGCTCCGAGGTCCATTATTATGCATACATTCTTTGTTTTCACTGTGTTTTCAATGCAGTTTTTGGGGAAAAGAAGGGTGTGCCCTTTCATTACTTTACCATAGAGTTTCCAGTTGCGCTTACATTACAGTTTGCATCAACATTCCTGTCGCCACCATGTGCATTCACGGTTTGTGTTTTTGTTTGCACTTGCATTTATGTTTCTGTTTCATTTGGCATTATTGTTGCTGTTACCATTAGCATTTTGTATTTGCAATTGTGGTACTGTGACTGTCGGCGTTACAGTTTGCATTTCGTTCACGCTTGCATTAGTGTTTGCGTTTCTGTTTCCTTTGGCTTTATTGTTGCTGTTACGTTACCATTTGCATTTACAATTGCAGTACCATGACCATGCATGTAGCGGTTTTGCGTTCTGTACATGCTTGCATTTGTGTTTGCATTTCTCTTTCCTTTGGCATTATTGTTGCTGTTACCATTACCATTTGCATTTACAATTGCAGTACCGTGACTGTCGCCTTACAGTTTGTGTTTTCTGATCGCTTGCATTTCTGTTTACTTTGCCATTATTGTTGCTGTTACCATTACCATTTGTGTATACAATTGCGGTACCGTGTCCGTGCATGTAACAGTTTGTGTTTCTGTATGCACTTGCATTAACGTTTCCATTTCTGTTTCCTTTGATGTTATTCTTGCTGTTACTGTTGCCATTGCATTTACAATTACAGTAATGTGTCCGTTAGTGTCATGGTTTGCGGTTCATTATCGCTTGCATTACGTTTCTGTCTCCTTTGGTATTATTGTTGCTGTCACCATTACCATTTGCATTTCCAGTTGTGGTACCGTGAATGTGTTCATTACCAGTTGTATTTTGTATGAAATTCCATTTGTGTCTCCGTTTCTGTCACTGTTCACTTTGGCGTCACTTTGCTCTTGCATTTCTATTTCCGTTTGTGTTACCATTTCGCATGCAGCACCATATGCGTAACTATTTACGCTTGCATTTGCATTGCACTTACTGTTACTATGTCACACAAAATCACGTGGTGGGAGCCACTAGCACAACTTTCTACTTTTCTATTCTTTCTTAAAAATAAGGAAATTCTATGCAAAACTTCATTAATGCATCAGTTAGGGTTCTTCTATAGCAAAAAAGCAAGCACATTTGATTTTATGATTCCCACCCTCACCCCACCCCAGCCCGACCCCACCAACAGGCATTGGATTGTGCATTTGGTGCGTTGGCCTAACTCTTACCTCATTCTCTACACTGCACCACCTCAGCTTGTTTACACATGGGATGGGGTGAGAGTTAGAGCCAATGACTAGCACACCTGATGCCTGTTTGGTGGGGATGGGCTGGGGTGGGGTGCAAGGGTGGGAACCCTAAAATCGAATTTCCTCACTTTTTGTCACTGTAGAAGAACCTTAACTGATGCATTGATGAAGTTTTTGAATAGAATATATATATATATATACACACACACACACACACACACACACACACACACACACATACAAGCACAACAGCAGTGGGTTAAGAATAAGAAAATAAAAAGGTGTATTTTTAATGATATCAGTAACAGCAACATATCAAAAATATGTTGTTGCTGCTTTGTCACAATGGATATTTTTAGGTTACTGTCATCACAGTGGAATTCTGAACCAATCAGAGAGTAACTTTAACAATCCTGATGACATTACAATGCCTAGTGCAACACTGAAGCCACAGCAATTAAAGTCAAAGAAAAACAGCAACATTTTCAAACTGCAGATTTCAAAGCTATAACCTATAAACTACTGCTGTATATATGAAAACACAATAGCCTGACTCACAATAGGCAATTTATCATCACTTGTGTATGGGCAGGTCTTCATAATTCACTTGTGATTCTGCATCTCATGAGTCATGGTCCTGCCCCTCACACTCTGAAGATAAATTGTATATTTTGAGTCAGCCTATATACACCCATATATATAATGCAAATACTAGAAATGCAAAAAAGAATAATTGTGTTTGGTTTCCCTTTACTTAATTAACATGGTGTTTTTTCCTCTCACGCACAGCCTAGACAGTGTGGAATTTTTCATGAAACTTTCAAGGTAGACACTACCTGTACTGAGGTAGAGCCTCTCAAGGGTTTTGTGAAAAAATATTATACAGTTGCAGAGTAACAATGATTTCTGGGATAACCATCAAGCTCGAAAAGTAAACTAAAATACCAAACAGAAGTGCTCATTTTCATGATTTACTTGTGAGGAAAAAATGATTGTGGTGGCTATCATCTTTTTAACCCCAAAATATTTAAAATACATAAAAGTATGTATTTTCAAAACAAAACACCTGAACCAAGGTGAACAGGACTCGTTTAGCTAGATTCTGGTGTTTGTTTTTTGAAAATTGCACTGCAAATTATGTTTCTGGGCATCTGAAAATCCGGGTGCCCAGCTTGGAAGGAGCTGTTCATCTGTGTTCTCAGTATGAGAACAGTGGGATTTTCTTGAAATGTAAAGCTGCAGCTGGAGTCGTGCTTCTGGCTTCAGTTGCAGCAGTGAGACGTGACCCCTGCTCTCTCTGTCCTTCTCTCTCTTTATAGCTGTCTGTCTGTCTATTAAAATAAGTAGTGGACTGATGTTCCCTCCCCGTATCACCTCTTTTCCTCTTTCCCTTCCAGGCCACCTGGCATATATAGAGGGCCCTGCACTCCCACAGGGAGATTAGGGTTAAATACAATGTCTATACACTTATGGCTACACAGGAGTGCAGGGACCTTTTGGGCCCTGTGCAACCTAACACAATATAGACTGATGGGAGCACTGGGCTGAAGGGCCTGTGCTCCCCTGGGCTACTCAAAAAGGTAGATTACACTTTCTCAAAAAAGTAAGAAATTCATTGTACAAAACTTTGTTAATACATCAGTTAGGGTTGAAGCAACAAAATAGGGAAATGAGGCATTAACGTTTGAACCTAACACCCCCACCTCTACCATAACCCTCACCCTCCACACACCAGCAGGTGTTGGGGTGTGTGGGATTATTGGGCTAACTCTCACCCCATTCTTTTTATACTGTACCATCCACCTTACATAAACATGGAATGGGTGAGAGTAAGACTAATGATCCCAAGGCACACCTCGATGCCTGTTGGTGTGTGGAAGGGTGGGGCCGTGTGGTAGGGGTGGGGTTAGATTGAAACCTAATGCCTCATTTCCTACTTTTGTTGCTTCAAACTCAACTGATGCATTAACAAAGTTTTTGCAATGAATGAAAATATATATCAGTAGCCTGAAATGGGATGCCCAATCCCCAGTGTCGAATGTCCCTGAAATAAAAACATCCCTTGTTGATTTTTTAAACTTGTAAAAGAAAATGGTCCTCACCAATCTGATCACACACACACACACACACACACACACACACACCACCCACCCCACCCACCACACCCTGACCTCTGACTCTGCACCCACCACTCCACCCCACACACATATGCCCTCATTCACCTGAATAAGTCCCATAACATAGATCCACTCTTCAATCAGAGGCACTTCTTGCTGCTGGAACCAGTGACTGCAAAATGAGAAAATAAGGTAAGTCCAGTTTAATGTATGTCAATGGGGTTTCAACTTTTATTTATAACTTTGTCATTTTAAATATTTTACACCAAATTTTCAAAATGGCCATTTTGGACCTTACCTCATAACCAAGAGCAGTGGAATTATTCAGATCTGGGACAAACTGCAATTTTGCAGTCAATCACCTTTCAGGCAGGATTTGAAAATATTCCCAACCTTTGTTCATGAGGTAGTAGTAAAATGTTTTATTCATAGAAATTATATGAATTAGGATAATCTCTGTTGAGCCATTGCTCATTTACAATGAGGTCCTAGAAGTTCCGAGCAAACATACAATACAAAAACAAAGAGCAACAGGTAAATAAATATACACATTCCAACTTTCAGGACTCCTGTAAGCCCTCGGGCTGTGACCGCCGCTGCTTGGTCAGGACCATCGACAGGCGCCCCATGGTGCTAGGAAGCTGCTGCACCAGCCCCTGCTCCTCGACTTTCAGGTACAGGTTCCACACTTCAAACCTGGCTTCTCTGGGGAATTTTCAGACCAGCTTTTTCCTCACACCTGCAATGCTGCTTTGGGACAGCTCTCATTGGCTGATTAGTCGGACAGTGCCTCCTGATTGGTCTGCTCCTTTGCCTGGGATTTTGAAGCCTAAATACTTGTCTCTCTCATTGAATTTTCAGTCTACCATTAAGAACATGATGTTTTGCTGATGTAAATGCTTGTGACCACTGCCACCAGACTTTAGCCCTAGTTGAGTCTGCTGAGCCGTCTGAACTCACGTCAGATTTACGGCACCAGTCAGTTTATGGTTGCTGCTCTCAGGACTATTTGGCTAGTGGGAGGTGGCAGTCTATGCAACAAACCTCTGCTACAGTTCCTTGTAATTTAAGTGTGTGACTGCATTGTGTTTTATATATTTATTTCTCTTGTTCCTTTGTGGTTCACATGTTGAGAGCTGCGTTTGGGGTCATGGAAGCCTAATTGCTCTGTCACTGCCCCCGCCTTTGCCTATGTTGTTTCTCAGACCTTTCAGACCCAGTCGGCACCTGCCCTAGTCTGAATCCTCCCCATCTAAGACACAATTAAGTGTCACAGCTCTTTTGTGTGCTTTTGTTGCTCTCAAACCCTCCCCATATCCTGGGCCCTTCTAAAAGTGTGCATTTCTTTCCTTCTGCAGGACTTCTGTAAGCCCCTGTTGAGCTGTGACCGCCCTGCCAGTCAGGACCGTCGACAGGTACCCCACAGTGCTAGAAAGCTGCTGCACCAGCCCCTGCTCCTTGACTTTCAGGTACGGAGTTCAGCGTTTCAGACCCAGCTTCTCTGGGGAATTTTCAGACTGGCTTTTTCCTTAAACCTTTGGCACTGATTTGGGACAGATCTCATTGACTGATTAGTCAGACAGTGCCTCCTGATTGGCCTGCTCCATGGCTGGGATTTTGAAGCCTAAATACTTGTCTCTCTCATTGAATTTTCAGACCCACCCCTCCTTAGGCTACCTTAACTACTCTTTAATCCCCGCCCACCTAGCTATCCCTCTCTTCACTGACTTATCTCCCAGCCACTTTATTTTCTTCCATGCCCCTTTTAATGCCACCCTTAATTAAATGTCTTTCTAACTTTACCTGCTTTGCTGTTGTTTGATTCTTTCTTTTTATATTCCTGGATGTCTTAGCACCTTGTCTAGATTCCAGGAAATATTCTTACCTACTCCCAGGCATTCAAATCTGTCTCGGTTTTTGCAGAATCTTGTCCTTCATATCTCTGCATCATGGATACTGGCCTAATAATACGGAGGTCATGGGTACTATTCTGCCTGTCTGTGATCCAACTTTCCTTATTATCAAACTCTGTAACTCACCCGTCTCCCACTAAAATGGAAATCATCTATAACTTGGATCATGGCGACATCCTGGGAATCATCGATTACCTCATAGGTGCCCTCAGTTCCATCCCCTGAGTCTGGATACATATCTAACACAGTATAGCAGTACTCTTGCTGAGCACTCCCCAAACTTCTCTTATTCATCTCCTCACTTTGACCACCACACTTTGTAGTTTGCTGAAGTACTGCTATATGTAGCTCTACATCAACTAGGTATTAGCCTTGGGGCTCCTCATGCCATACCAACGTTCCCGTGGCGGGAACATCAAACTCTTAAAATTAATCTTAGAATTATCTAGCAAGCTTCTGCTTCTCCTATTACTGTGCTCAGGTAATATTGAGTTGAACCCAGGCCCACCTGTATCTATTGGATGTCCGACAGACTTACATAGCCTTAAAGGATTAAGTTTTATGCATGTTAATGCATGCAGCTTGCTAAAAAAATAACCTCTATCCAGACTTGGATATGCCACACTGCCCCTGACATTTGGTTGTCACAGAGTCCTGGCTCTGCCGAAGACCAACAATAGGAAATAAACCTCCTCTCTTACTCTCTGTTTCGAACTGACAGGCAGTCCAGAGGTGGTGGGGTGGCTATTTATGTTAGAGACAAATTAGCAGTCTCCATCATCGACTCAACCTGGGTTCCATGTGAGTTTGAAAGTCTTACACTGCAGGTTGAGATCTCACATGGAGTATCACTTTGGGTGTCAGGCTGCTATAGGCCCCTGTCTGCCAGGTTGCAGCTGCTACATCACTTAAGCCTTATTCTGGGGCATAGGTCCTCTGAGTCTATACTACTACAGGACCTTAATCTAGACTGGATGACCAGTGTATCCTCTCTCCTTAAAATGCTCTGTGACTCTCTCGGACTGACACAACTCATCAGCAAACCAACACACCCTAATAAGTCAAACCTCTCTAATAGCACCTTGGGATATTAGACTTGTCAGCAAACCTCACTTATTCACCCATGCAGGTGGCTTTTTTCCAGACATTAGCAACCACTGCTTCAACACCTGCTTCAGGTCCAATCACACTGCCCCAGGTGCATCTAAATTCTCTTTCAAAGGTGCATCTGGTATCTTGATCCCTGTGCATCGTCACCAGAACTATCTCATTCTGTATATTGGACTGACTTTTACTTAGCAAATTAAGTGTCCACTGCCTCAGACATTTTCCAAGGCATAGTATTAGGTGCTATTAACAGGCATGCACCTCTTGTGAAAACTCGTGTTGTAAGAATAGGTCCTGCTGGTGGTTCACCACTGAGCTGAAGGAAGCTATGCTTGTAACAGAGATATGCTGTGGAAAAAAGCCCGAAAATCCAAACATATGAATGATTGGAACCTCTTTAGGAGGGTGAGGAACCTCTGCACCAAAATGATTAGAGAAGCAAAGGCTAATTTTACTGCACTCAATTTGATTAATCAGCTAAATGCTCCTCAAAATTCTGGAAATTAATCAAAGACATTGAAGGCCATTCCTCTGGTGCCTACTTGCCGTCAAAAATTCTGACTGGTGTCAATATACTCACCGACAAACCGTCAATCCTTAATGCCTTCAACAATCACTTTGCCACTGCATGGCTTGCCTTCAACACTTCCCCAGCCAGTATGCTCTGTTCACAGCTTGAGTCAATAATCAAGGTATCTCCTTCCCTAATCCATCCTTCTCACTTCAACCTACAACCCTGAAGGAAGTTGAGGACCTTCTGCTCCAGCTGGATGTTAGGAAAAGTGCTGGAGCTGACCTTATTGAGCCTTACCTCTTGGGTTGGCTACCATGTCCTTGCAGTGCCCATTACACACTTGTTCAACTTATCCCTCTCACAGGGTGACCTTCCCACCATCTGGGAAACAGCACATATTGGGAGATCCCAGTGACCTGAACAATTATAGGCCAATCTCCCTCCTACCAACTCTGTCTAAGTTACTGGAAAAATCGTGACCGCCCAGCTCAAAAACTACCTGGAATCAGCTGAAGCTGCTCAATCCACTACAGTCAGGTTTTAGAGCGCAACATAGTACAATCTCGGCCCTGGCTAAGGTTACAAATGATTGGCAGTGTGAGTTGGACAGCAAGAACTTTGTCTGTGCAGTATTCTTGGACCTAAGCAAAGCCTTGATACTGTTGATCATGACCTGCTCCTCATGGCCCTCTGGCATATCGGATTGGTTCTTTATCTACTAGTTGGATTGAGAACTATCTCACAGGCCGCTATCAGCAAGTTAAAGCTGAAGGTGAAGTTTCACTTCTAAAACCCCTTCTGAGGGTGTACCTCAAGGTTCCATCCTGGGACCACTGTTATGTGCTATCTGTATAAACAGGATAGACACCACCATCAAGAAAGCCCAAATACACCTTTTTTGCAGATGACACTGTGCTTTACGCTAGTGGTCCCTCTCCGATGTGGCATGCACAGCTCTCCAGGATGATTTTAACTTGCTGCAGCACCAGCTCCTAAACCAAACATTGCTTTTGAATGCTAAGAAAACAAAAGCTATGTTCTTTCACCCTTTCCCAACCTACCTAACCCAGCCTTGGCTGGGAATCTCTCCTCAATAGCCATTGCCCTGGGTGAACAGTTGGAGTATGTAAATCAATTCAAATACTTGGGTGTATGGCTTGACAATGGACTCTCCTTTGTAGTACACATAGAAGAATTGACCAAGAAGCTTCCTCAAAGGCTTGGCCTTTTGTTTAAGATAAAAATCTCCTTCCCTCAGATGCGAAGACAAGACTTGTCCAAACTACCTTCCGCCCCCTGCTAGATTATGCTGATTTCCTTTATAGCCAAGGACCAGTGGCGCATCTCAAAACTTGATACGCTCCATCACAGAGTCCTAAGGTTTATAACAGATCTTCCTACTCCACCCACCACTGTTTGTTGTACAATCGCAGAAGGTTGGTCTTCTTACCCTCAGACGACAAAGAAATGCCACCATCTGGACATACAAAGCTACTATCAACAAACTGCCCGATTATATCTCTGCCTGCTTACCACTTTGTACTCTAAGCAGATATGCTTTGAGAAGTGCTTCCTATTATTCTGAAGGTAACTAAGGCCAGATCCGCTTTGGCTGGGCTTCTGTTAGTCATCGCTTCCCAGCTATGGAATAATCTGCAAAAATTCTGAAATTAAAGCATAAAGTCAGCATTACAGCCTTCAAAACATTTTATCTTCAGCATAATAAAGAATCATGCTTGCTACTCCTGATCAAATGACTCCCCCTCCAGGAGTCCCTTACCACTCGTCTTGGCCTCTTCTTGGATACTGATCCCAGCTTCTGCATGGCCCTTTCTCTCCCTCCCCTCCCCTTCCTTCACTTCTCTCTATCTTTTCACCCCTGATCTGTTGACACTGAACCTAACCTCTGCCCAGCCCTCTCCTTTCCCTCCATCCTTTCTTCTCTACTCATTATCTTTTTACCCCTGATCTGTTCCCAGTATTGTTCCTCTCTCTCTCTCCCTCACCCTGCCCCCCCGTCTAGTCCCCCTCGACAGGTACCTCACCTTACTTCTGCACTCCCAGTTCACATTCCCTCCATAGGCCTCTGTCCATTTGCCCTCCCTCTCCCCTTCTCCTCTGCCCCTATTCCATTCCCCTACCTGTGCTTCAGGGTCCCAGTCGATTCGCCATGGTGCTTCAGGGTCACAGTCGATTCACCATGGTTCTTGTCACCTCATCATTTCATAGTTGCTGACCTTATCTGTATTACTGTTGTTAGCTCATTTTCTTATTTGCAAACTATTGTGGTACTTATCCTGTATTCCTTACAATTTATTGTCCATGCTTGTTTTGATCAAGCCTGTATTCTTATTTTGTGTATTACCCTGTTAACTTTTATTTGTTTTCACCCAGGTCCACCTGAAAATGAGCTCTGCTCGCAAGTGTTCACCTGGTTAAATAAAGATTTTGATTGATTAAGTACAATTCAAATAAAATCACTCATTCAAAGATACAAGCAAATAATGACATAGGGATGTCCTATGATTTCAGTGAGGCAACATTGTCTAGAACTAATGGCAAACTTCCTAAACCAGGACTTAATCCCTGTCCATGAGAGTCTACCCTTGTGCACCTCTGCACCCATGAGGTAGGGTCATAAGAAGGCTATGTTCAAATTTGGGGTCAAAATATATAAAAAAAAGTTATCGTAGTACATTGAAATGTTTCTATGCTAGCTCATAACATTGGTAATGTTCAATATTTTGACCCCAAATTTTAAACATAGCCATTTTCACATCACCTCATGAATGTGACAGCTGTCATTTTTTAAATCCTGGCCAAAATGTGTTTTCACATCTGTGGTGCAGAATAGACGTTTTGGCAAGATTTGAACATTTTCACCTACCGGGTTCTTCAGGTGGGGTCATAGAAATCTATACTGAAAATTTGGGGTACAAATATGGTAAAATGATCAAGTTACAGTGAGCGTTGCAACTCATTTTCAGTATTTTTACTTCAAACTTTCAGCATAGCCATTTTTCACACCACCTCTCAAACATGACAGGTATCATTTTTTAAATCTCGACAAGATCGCTTTTGCATTTCTGGTGCAAATGATGTTTCAGCCAATATATTAGAAACACCACATGTCATGTTTATAAGAGAAATCACAAAATGACTATCTTGAAATTTGGGGTCAAAATTTAAAACAGATTTATAATTATTAAGAAACTGTGTGTCATGTCAGTCTTGATCCCATGCCAGTGAGTTGAGTTTGGGCGAGCTCAGTGACCCAGCTGGATGGGGTGAGGGTGGGTAATGGTGCTATTATGCAACACCCCCAGCCAGGGAATGAAAGGTGCAGGGTTGCTCATATGGGCACAGGTACTATACAGTGAAGACAACTCTTTCTTGGCATAGGGCCCTGCACCCTGCACCCATGAGTGGCCCTGTGAATTGACTAAGAAATGGACTATTTGCCCTGTGTATCTGTATCTGCAACCACATGGGAGTGCACAGCCCAGAGGGACCTGCGCTCTGCAGCCCACCAAACAACCCTATGAATTCTTGACATGCATCACTGCAGATAAGTGCAGGCCCACAAGGGCCCTACACGCATAGGTGGATGGAGTCTTCTCTTGATACAGAGCACAGAGGGACCTGTATGAATGAGGATACAATTCCACTAGCTCAAAAAGAAAGAAATTCTTAATGTACCAGTTAGGGTGCAGACTAATGCCACAAAAGTAGGGAAATGTGACATTAGGGCTTTGGACCTAACTCCCCACCCTTACCACCCCCCATTAGCAAAAGTAAAAGAAAATAGGGTTTGGGGTCTCTGAATTCTTGGCGAATCAGTTGGGGTCTTCCTTGGGGTTATCAACCCCAATGCCCACCTCAGTTCCTAGACAAACAACATTAGATATGCTCTCTTTCCTTCACAAGGCCTGCAAGGCCTGCATGAAAGAGCTACAACAGATTGTGTTAGCAACATGTGGTGAGACATACTTCTCTACCTTTGAAGAGTGTATCTATGATGCACTGGCTTGGAACTGTACCTTGTGCTTTGGACAGGAGGCTACAGCTGGGGAGGAGGGTGAGCATTAAGTACAATCCCAGAAGCCCCACCACTGGTTGCCAGAGTCCAGACCTGCTACTTGGAAAGGGTGGGGAGTAGGGTTCAAATAACGCCAAATTTCCCTACTAGTGGCATTGACTTGAACCCTAACTGGTGTATTAAACCAAGTTTTGCAAACGATATATAATATAGATATACAGTACATATAATTTGGATGTATTTATTATGTTGTAGTAAATAATCATCTGCCACTGGAAAGGAATTGTTGTAGTACCCTGTAGTCTTTATTTTGAAAGATCATAATTAAAATGAGTTTAAAAAAAGAAAAGCAAACAATTGGGATGAAAGAGCAAGTAGCTACTTAAATAAAAGGCTAAAACTATGGTATTTACAGCAATTAACATTATTGTTCCCTAGTTTGCAGGGTTATTAGCCCCTTCAGTTTCAGTTTCAGATTGTTTACATTGTTTACAAGGGTCCCTAATGGGTTCTTTTGATCTGGTGTCCCTATACTCTCCACCTCTCCTGTTCCCTCCTGCTCTCTCCACTCCTCTGTTCTAGGCTCCACCTCTGTTGTATCTCCCTGCTGTTCCATTGTTGGTGATAGAACCTTCTTTTCTGCTGTCCATGCAATCTGGAACCCTTACCTGTTTCTCTTCACCTAACCACCTCACCTCCTCTATAAGTCTCACCTAAAAATCTGGGAGGCAGCACAGCTTAGAGGTTAGAGCACTGCTCTTGAACCTGGAGATCCAGCAGATCAGGGTTTAAATCCCACAACTGTTGTTTGCATACTGTGTGACTGTGAGCAAAGCACTTAACCTCCTGTGCTCCTGAATCACACCTGGGAAGGCACTTTAACTCAGCATGCTTGTCCCAGTCAAATATTACTAATAATTTAATTAGTATTTTTATCCCTTACCTGTAATTCCTTGGCCCATTACACAGCCATTTTAAGAACCATTCTCCAAAAAGGTTTTGTGGAATAGGATTAGTGCATGTAGACATTATGGTTGTGAATCATGATACAGAATCCAGGCTGCTGTAGATCAGTTCATTGTGTGTTACATCCTGCTGATACATTTGCAGTTTTGTTATATGTCCCATGGTGCTCAGGTTCCTGCTGCTAGGACATGCACAATATGTGACACCTACATACAGTAGCTGTCAGTACCGCTTATACGTGGCAAAATGTGGAACTGTGAATCCCAAAATGTAGGCCTCATTTGCAAACCCAGAGATACAAGTTCAGAACACTTTGGTTTAGCATCTCGTTGTTATAAATTTCTGCTATAAAGAAAAGATTACAGTGCAAAACAGCAGCACCATCTGTGTATAAGCAGCACCTTTTTCATGTGGGACATCACAGTATAATTCATGTTATAAAGAAAAATATCAACAGTACAGTACTATAAATATCATGGTAAGACTTTGCTTTTAAGTTAGCTGCAAGTTCAAGTCTATGAGAGTCTTGAACAGGTCAGACTTGTGTGTTTAATTCTTGTAAACTTTGGTAAATGTTTAGGCCAAAACAAAAACTTTTACTTTGACTGTTTCAAAGTGTGCAAACCAGTTGAACAGGCAAACCGTGGTTTGTGCAAGATCACTAAGTAGTCAGCGAGGCAGTCACAGTAATCGATGCCTCATTTTGGTGTCAGCTTTAGACCTTGGAGCAACGAAAAAGCTCAATCATATGCCAAGTGTCGGATTGATAGGTAGCTAGAAGGAGATCTCTGATTATAGTATATAGTTTAGCTATAGTAGGTTTATTTTATTTTTTTACTTAAACAATTGTACTTGATGAGAATCTTGTACGTATAAAGAAAACAAGTGACATAACATTTTCTGCAGGAAAATCCAGGCTGAATGCATAAAAGCAACCTTTTTATTTAGTGTGAGTTACGCTAATGTGTGCACCAGGCTCCTGGAGACAGATGGTAAAGTAGGAATAGGAGTGAGGGAGTGACCTACCAGAATAGTATGACCTATGAGATTAAATTAGGGATGGGTGAACCGGTTCAGCAAAAATCCAAACCGACCCAAACAAGCCAAAGTGTTTGTAATGAACAACTTCTGAACACTTTTGGCTGTTCAGATAAGTTCAGGTGGCTCCCGTCAAGGGAATGGGTGCTATGACAGCACAGAAGGGACCAGAGACAAGACTCTGGTTCCTCATTGAACAAACAAGCTGTCAGTCTTCCTAAGGTGGCACCTGAATGGCTTTGCTCTGAGCAATCCACGTGGTCCATCTTAGGAGCTGGTGCAGAGGAACACAGAATGGAGAAAGCAGCAGAATTTACTGGCTGCTCCATGTGATGAATGTTGCTTGCTGCTTTGTTTGTTTGCTGGTTTGGCTGGGTAGTCAGGAGTTAAGAGGAGGGACTCATCGGACACTCAAAAAAAATTAATTAATTAAAATGTAAAGAATTTTAAAAAGCAAATAAAAACAAGAGAATCAGAAAACTTGGGGTGGGGATTGGGAGACTGGGTCTGGGAGTCGGGAGTGGGCTTTGGGGAGTCGAACATCGAGGAGGGAGGAGGAAGACTGAGCCACCCACCAGGCAAGTTAGCCAACCAGTGCCACTTTGCTGTGCCCCCCTCACCGAAAGTCAGCTCTCCTCCTCTCTCCTCCCGTGCCTGTGCTCCATGGGGTATCTACAAGCTTTGGCTCAGTGGGCATGCCATCACATGGAATAATCCTTCAAGGAATTACTGTGCCATAGAGGCTAGACCAAGTCCCTGAATCTCTGTGGATAGCAGGTGCAGCGCCAGCAGCATCAGCCCTGGGAGCCTAGGTGTGGTGTGTGCAGCCGTGGTGTGTGTGTGTGTGTGTGCGTAAAAAATCTGACAGCCAACCACCAGTGCCACGCCTTGGCTTGCATACTGTCTGTGTCCCTCCCCAAAAAAAACAACTCAGTCAGCTCTCATCTCTTCCTCCCTGTGCTCCGTGGGGTAAATTGACAAGCTTTGGCTCAGTGTGCAGGGCACTCTGTCACATCACGTGGAATAAATAAAACATAATCCTTGAAGGAAAAGTACTGTGTCAGAGAGGGTTAGGCCAGAACCCTGAATCTCTGTGGGTAGCAGCACCTGCAGCACCAGCCCTTATAGCTGAGGTCCAGTGTGTGTGTGTGTGTGTGTGTGTGAAATAAGACCTGACAGCCAGCCACCAGTGCCACTTCTTGTAAACTGTCTGTGTGACCCCCCCACAAACAAGTCAGTCTCTCTCATCTCCTTCTTGTGCTCCGTGGGGTAAATCTACAAGCTTTGGCTCAGTGGGCAGGGCATGTGGAATAAAAATAAATAATCCTTGAAGGAAAAATGAATTACTGTGTCATAGAGGTTAGGCCAGGTCCCTGAATCTCTGTAGGTACCAGCTGCAGCACCAGCCCTCATAGCCTAGGTCCAGTGTGTGAACTACTGTGTGTGAAATAAAATCTGACAGCCAGCCACCAGTGCCACTTCTTGCATACTGTCTATGTGACCTCTCCCCACCCCGAACAAGCCAGTCAGCTTTTCATCTCTTCTCCCTGTGCCTTAGGGAAATCTATAAATGTTGGCTCAGTGGGCATTCCACCACGTGGAATAACCCTTGAAGGAAAAAGTAAATTACTGTGTCATGGAGGGTTAGGCCAGGTTCCTAAATCTCTGTGGGTAGCAGCACCTGCAGCATCAGTACTTATAGCCTAGGGTCCACTGTGTGAACTACTGTGTGTGTGAAATAAAATCTGACAGTCATCCACTAGTGCCACTTCTTGCATACTATCTGCGTGCACCTCCCTCCCCGAACAAGTCAGTCAGCTCACATCTCCTCACTGTGTTCTGTGCAGTAAATCTACAAGCTTTGGCTCAGTGGGCATTCTGTCACATGGAATAAATAATAAAAGAAATAAACCTTGATGGAAAAGTAAATTACTGTTTTAGGGAGGGTTAGGCCAGGTGCCTGCCTTTGACAAAATCCCAGAGACAGTATTTGGTGGGTGACTGTCAGAGTTTCATGGTTCACACTGGTGCTGTAACTACTAAGCTACAGCGGCTGGTCAGGGTGCTTGGACTTGCCTATCTTTGGACATAATTATCATATCGGAGGTGGTGCTGGTTATGAGGTTCAGCATGTACAACATTGGCACTTTCAGTAGGCACATCATTCACTCCTTCTCATCTCATGTTACTAATCATGCTCTTTATTACTACAGTACTAAACAGTGGTTTCATTGCTTTTTCTACAGATATGTTGATTAAAAGCTGTTTAAAATTATTTTAACATACAGTTACCATAAAACAATAAAGGTTATAAAGGTTTGGATAAGGTTCAGATAAGCATCCAAACCTTTTTGTTTGTTTGTTTATCAGAACCTTTAGAACCTCAGAATCTTTTGAGGCTCTCCCATCCCTAGATTAAATGCCTTTGACTGGTCAGCAAAAATAGCTCTAGTCAACAGAACCCAATCCAATGCCTCCATAATCCCAGTAGCCATGGTAACAAATGCAGTCACTGTACTATAATTCCTTCCGTACCTGTGCTGTTGCTCAGCCAGTATCCAGTTGTGCTCTACAAAATGATCCACCTATAAAAATCAATCCTCTCAAGCAACTTTGCCAAGACTGGGAGAATAGAAATAAGTCAAAATTACTAGGACCTAGTTTACCCTGTGACACATAGATAGGTGAAATAACAGCCGTTTTCCATATATTCAGAATTGTGTTAGGTTTTAAAAAAGGGACTGGATTTTAATGCCATGATGCCACAGGCACAAGTTTAGATTTTGGGCTGCACTTGAAGTATCATCAATGCATCAAGAAGTCTGAATGCTGTTTTCAAACATTTTCCACATTTATGGTAATACGATTACTTTAATGTAAGATAATGAGGCAACAATATACAGCTCCTATTTTGCAGCAAGCCACGGCAGATGTGCATGATAGTTAGACCTATTTTCAGGTGGTCTAAAATATTGGCACAAGTGTTGAGGATGTGGCACAATGGTGTGGCAAGTCCCCAGCATGGGGCTAAAACTCCAGCCGACATTATAGATGTATGTTAGTGACCAGCACAAAACATAGGTACTTATCTTTATTATTCTCGGCGTAACATAGCTTCACTTCACTTCACACTTCACTTATTAGGATTTAAATCAAGTAATAATGTCAGAACCTCTATTTCTGAAACAGTAAAGAAGTTAATAGGGGGCACTGTTGAGCAGCCAGGGGTATGAGGTGTATCTCTCAAGCTCCGTGATCTACATTTTAAAATTATTTTTCTATTACATCCTCTGATTTGACAGAGTTCATTTGATTTAACCTGTTCTGTCGGGTGCAGAGACTTACCCAGACTAGAGATGAGTCCCAAAATTAGGAGCAGCAGCTTCAGCAACAAGGCGTTGAAGCTGTCTTGTCTGTTACAGCATCAGGCCCTACTTCCAAGTCTACAGGACCAGTACAACATGGTGACCTTTACAGAGACCTACAAATGGCACAGATGTTTGTAATGCTTCAAAATACCCAGTCCACCAATGATTAAATGAACTGGAGGTTGGCAGCGGTAGAGCAGAAATTAACAGATCTGGATGGCTGCATTGCCAAAAATAAAGCGCGATCTCTGGACTGAGCAGCAGGCCACAATCAATGCAGCTCTCATACATTTGTTCCCATAGAACCATATGGCGTCAGAACCATCCATTGTTAGAACTGACCCAAAATGGCCACGGGAGCAAATGAGTTAAGGATATGGACTTTCTACACTCCAAGGTGGAGTCTCTTGAAAATACTCAGAGGCAGAATAGCATCAGGGTGGTCAGATTTCCCCTTCAGCTGGCTGGGGAAACCACTTGCAGCACTGGATCGTCTTTTGTTTATAGACCTGGCCTTTCCTTCTCATCACTCTGGAGTGACTATTGTAAAGGCGTTCATTGTCCCCATTTGTGCAAGGCCTAGAAAGGGTGCAGCTCAGAGGCCACTGACAGCAGTTGTGACACTGTTGCCTCTCGATGCATGGACCTCTCACCTACAAGCAACCTATACCCAAGGAGACATTGTGTGGGAAGAGAGTAAGCTGGACTTTTTACAGACATATCAGCCCAGACTCAGGGTAGAATGCACCAGCTCCAAGTGGTCAAGAAATATTTGCTAGAAAGAGGATTGGGTGCAGTTCCTGTTTTCTGCATGGCTTCAAGTATGGAACAAGAATAAAACAAGTATATTTACAGATCCTGAATTAGCCCAGAGGTTTGCAGAGCATATTATTTCCGTGTCACCTGACAATCCAGTTCGGAGGACTTCTGATGATGAAGATGGCTGATTTATGACTTACCTTAGATATCTGTTGTTGCTCCTCTCATGGACATTTTGGTCTCTGCATTTGTTGTTAAAATTGCAGCTAATGGTTGTTCTTTACTACTGTTGTTTGTTAAAATGATCGTTTTTCCCAAGTCAGCTCTGTTTGTCTAATAATTGTGTGCAGTTGCTCACAATTTGTGTACTGCAAAATATCCTGTGTTGTGAGATCCTGTTCCTGCATGATATCAAGTTTGTATACTTAGTTATGTGGGGATGTTTGTTTTTTAACTTAACTGAGCCCAGGCAATCTATACAGCATTTTACAATACTGGCAAGGTATCTGATCCCCCACATTGTTATCGAGGAGCAGGCTGTTCCTATAAAAAGACTTACTTTTCTGTTATCTCCTGAGGTGAGAGTGTGATATTCTACAGACACACCTGTCTGGACTGTTAACTCCTGCATATTGATTAGGAGCAAACCCCAAAGCCAAGTGTATTGCCCTGCTTATGATTCCTGTTATATTCTGTACGACTTTAGTCTAGGTCTTTTATGGCCTTGGTTTTATGTCCTGCTTGTCACTTACATAAATCTATAAATAAAAGTTTCAAAAACATTAAAGAAGTTGAACTTTAAATCCTGTTTATTTTGGACCATATGTCCAGTATCGACTTCATCCAGTAATCTGGTAGCAGAATCCTTAAACTGAAAATGTTAATAAACTATTCCTTAAAGAAACTAAAATAATTGTCTGTTTCCTGTTTCCATCTGAATTTTTTTTAGGGCGTGCGTAACTTATTGTTTTGTCCAGCTATTTTCTGTTCCCTTTACAGATGATCAGTTATAACTGACCTTATCTGCTATTGAGTACACTGCAACAGAACAAGTTTCATGAAGAGTTCAACAGGCTTTTGGATTCCTAAGATTAATAAATTGCTTATTTTTAAATATTGAGATTTATGTGTTTTATCATTTTACATATATTTCTAAGCTCTCGGTATCTATTCAAATCACATTATCTTTCTGATACTTTACATGATTTCCATGCATTGTACTCAATTCTCATAGTTTGAAATTTTTCTTTAGTTAGCCAGGGCATAATATTTCCTTTAACTCTTTTCTTAATAAGTGGTGTATGTATTTTATAAATTTACAGCATTCTATATGTAAATAGCTCAAACATTAAATCTATGTTTTTGCATTCATAAGCTCTGACAAGGCGACTGAAGCAAATCCTATAAAAAGGAATGTTCATTTTATTCATACACTGTTAATCTAGGTGGTGACTTCTCTCTTACAAGCTGTCTACCACAGTGGACTGGGCTGTGGTCAGAAATACAGTTAGCAAGAACCTTAAATTATTTTGTTTCAACTAGCCTTATCTCCACCCCTTTTGCCTGAACAAATACACGGACACCAATCTGGAGGAAATGACCACAGGCATATCTTCATGTACGCAGTTGTACATTTACAGAAAGATGTGGCGTACATAGCTTCAGAGTCTCACCCCAAGCATTACTAGCCCTCTGCCAGTCCTTCCCTCCACAAAGGACCCCTCATGTGGACTATAGGACTTATGTGCATGCTCCTCAGAGGAACCCGGACTTTGAGGAAAGGGGTCCTCAGACTTGGTGAATGGTGCCCTGTCCCCATCTGGCAGATGCCTAACCTGCAGGAAAAGCCTAATAAAGGGGGCACAGGCCCACCCAAAATGGGACCTGGGTGTTGGGGCAGCCTCCTCATTCCAACCATGGGGACTTGCCTAGATGAAGCAGATCCCCTTTCCCTTATGCTATTCCTTGCTGTAAGACTCCCGTGACTGTCACAGGAAATCCTCTCCAGCTCCCTAAGCACTTCAGGCTAGGGGTGGCCTCCAGAACCTTATTTCTAGGATAAACATGTAATTTCCAATGTCTGAGAGGTGACCCCATTGTTCGCATACAACATGGACACTGAAGTGACAATATCATTGTGTCTCATGACATCAGACTAACTGAGTCCATAAATGCTTGCATCTCCAGATTGATCCTCTTCTGCCTTTTTCCACAACATGATGCTCATGCACTTACCACCAGTGATGTCTCTGGATCATGTGTGACCACAATGCTGTGGTATGTAGCCATCTCCTTGCAATCAAACACAGGTTATCCTTTATTTTCAGCAGCTGGTAAATGACCTTTCCACAACCATGGTTGTTGACCCCCCATATGAACCGCTAGGATAATTAGGCTGGACCCCTCTCTGAGTTTTAGCCTCAAACCTGGGAAGCAGGTCACACAACACATTCCTCGCTTACATAGCCAATGCACATGTGCCCCTCCGGTACCAAGAACAGGTTCCTGCCCATCAACCAATGTCTGGCCCACTCGGTATCCACAAATCCAAACCTGCTTGTCTCTGTGCTGTGCAACTTCTCATAAAAGGAAAAATGAGATGTATTACAGCAAATGTGGCCATGCATATCTTTTGAAGGCCTGGGACTTCCATTGCACCCATTCCTGTATCTGGCTATTCACCACCAGTCAATTCACCCTTGCATTTGTCACTGCACCTATATGGAGCGAGTGTGTTAAACTCCTTTGGGTTTAGCTCTGCTTACTTCACAGCCCTCCCCAGCATATGCCTAAACTGATAGACTGTTAAGGATGACCCATTCCATGCCAGAAAAAAGCCAAGCTAGGAGATGAGATCTGTGTACTGCTGGATCATGGCCATTAGGTCCTATGTCAAACCCGGGGTGGGGGTCTGGATGCAGCAAAAGCACACCCGCACCTTCCAGTCAATCTTGCTAGGCTGCTAGTCCCCCTTGCTATTAGGGACCAACTCTGAGACCCTAAAGACCCCACAAAAGCAACCAAGGAAGCTGTGCAAAATGAAAGGGACTTATATGGGGACCAGCAGGTGTGTGGCAGTGTCACCCATACCAACTCAATATTCACTGGGCTAAGCAAAGAATCAGCCAATGACTGGTTTTGGAGCCCTTTTGGCTCCATCCTTCCAAGGTCTTGTGCACCCTGAAAGTCTGGGTATTGTCTACCAGCCCAAGGCTTTCAAAAACCACTGTCCCTGTTAAGTGTTGCCCTATAGTCCCAGGAGCAATACTCTCCTTTTACTGCCCAAGTGTACTGGCACAGTTGTTCCTCAATATGGACCATAACTCCAGGCATCCCTGGGCTGCCCTGCCCCATAAAAGAGCCCAACTCCTTTTGATAGGCCATCCTTTTGTGGGTGCAAAGTGGCTTCAAAGTAGCTGCCATGTTTTGGGGTCACTAAATCCCATACGGATCAAAGGACAGCCCATATTTGCTCCTCTGCAATGGGCTCCAGCTCACAAAACTCTGCCACTTAGCTCAGCTGCTGAAAGGGGAGGAATGTGGAAGGGTAGCTGAGTACTCCCTCTTTAGCCCTCTAATCTCTCTCCTCCCTAGGCAAACCATTGCCCACCCTGTGGATGGCCTCTCACCCCCAACAAGCAGAGGTGGAGCACTGCTTAAACTCAATAACGTGGGAGGGGAATGTTGGACTAAGCCCTGGTGCAATACTTTACAGAAAGGGAACTACAGTATGAAATACAGGTGATTTATTATTATAAATCAATTAAAGTATGTCTGCCTGTGTTGTAATTATATCAAGTAGACAAATTTATTACCTGATGCAAATTCACTGCTGACAGTACAAGCCCTAGGCCCTGTATATACTACACACTAGGACTTTCAAACCATGTAACTCTGTTAAAATGGTTTAAAGGTTTACATCCAGATTGCATCATGGTAAACACTGTGCTACATTTCATATTCTAAAATGGTGCTCTAACACTGCTCGGAGATAGGCTAGAGCACAGCTTTGAACCAAGATAGTGTGGCTAACTACCCGAGTTAACAGCAATGTGGACATGATCTGTACTGTAACTTTCCGGGTTACGGCAGGTTCACCAACCTGCATGTAGTTTTTGGCTGTTCATTTCAAAAAAAATTATCAGATAACTAAGCTTATGATGAGCTAGTTTAAAATTCTGACCTCTTTTTTTTTAATTATGTTTCTCCAATCACAAGTATCCTGGCATGCATTGTGATATCTGCATATTTTGCAATGATGCTGAAAAGATTCCTGGGAACTCCTCAGGCTAGTACAGTATTGGGTGTAGTCAGAACGCTCTAACAGTGGTGCTTTCCACTGTTAGTGTAAGCTTTTAAAACACTACCTAGTGCGTGCAGGGTGTAGTTTACACTGCACGTCCCCATCCATCCAATTCAAATTCAAAATAAAATCCCCCACCAAAATATTTCATTTAGTACTTTATTTGATTTTTCAGTACATTTTACATGAAAAGGTACAGGATTTTTTGTTATGGGGAATTATAAATACATGACAGGTAGAGCTGTTCTCCATTCATTCCACCAAACAACATTCTCATAGTCGAACAGCCTGTTTGAGAACTGTAATTTCCTTTCAAAGGTTTCTCACAGTCTAGGGAATTCCTTACAGAAAACTGCTACCCCCACCCCTTTTTTTGCACAGCCATACCTATCTTTTCTGACTACTCTGTATCATTTTATTCCTATCTCATCATGAGTTATTTTATAACGTAACCATGTTTGGCTAATTCCAAGTACATTTAGAGATTCCAATAGTAACCATGCTTTCAGTCTTACATTCTGTACCATTGTATAAATAAAGTTATAATAAAAAATAAACAAACTCTGGCCAGAGCTGATAGGGCTGCAGTTAAGGAATTTTGGGTAAAAATATTGTAAATAATTTTCTTAATATTTTACTGCAAATTTTCAGCATAGCCTTCTTATGACCCCACCTCATGAACAAGGGCAGAGAAAATTTTTCAACTCCTGCCTGAAAGGTGATTTTTAGGGACAGTGAAATCATCTTTTAGGATATAAACAAACATTTTGGCCAGGATTTGAAAACTGACAGCTGTCACATTCATGAGGTGCTGTAGATATAGGCTATGCTGTAAATTTGGGGTAAAAATATTGACAATTACCGAAGTTATGAGGCTGCGTTCATGAAAATCCAACTTAGGATCATAACTTTGCTGTTTTTAATATTTTACCCCAAATTTTCAACATATCCTTCTTATGACCCCACCTCATGAACAAGAGACAGACAAAATTGTCAACTCCTGCCCAAAAGCATTGATTTCCAGAGAGACCACGAAATCACCTTTTGGGGTGTAAAAAAAACATTTTGGCCAGAATTTGAAAACTGACAGCTGTCATATTCATGAGGTACTGTAAAGATATAGCTACGTTGTAAATCTGAGGTAAAAGTATCAACAGTTACCAAAGTTATGAGGCTGCATTCACAAAATGCAATGTAGATTCATAACTTTGTTGTTTTTAATATTTTACACCACATTTTTTCTACATTCTATTTTGTTATTTTCTGATTTTACACCCTGGGACCATGGCGTACACATGTGCACATGCGTGTAGAGCACGCATGCATACCAGAGATCGGGTGGCCTCTTCCTCCCCACCCAGGCGTTCGTCACCGCTCCTCACCTGTGCTCCACGGACCTCCACCCAGTGGGAGGCGGAACTAGGGAGGTGGGCTGCCACCCCAGAAGGGAGAGCTACATAGCAGCTCAATCCCGCTCTGACACTCCTCCCAAGCCAGCGACCAGAGGTCATTCCTGAACCCGGGTTGCTGACGTGGCGTCCAGCACCTCAGCACCACCAGGCCAACTTTTACACTGAATTTTTAACATACCCCTCTTATGACTCCACGATTTTCTTGTTACAGGTTAAAGAAAAAAAAACAGGCCAGAGAAGCCAATCGACACTGGGGACAGGGCACCCTCAATGTCACTATTATTTTTCCAGGGGGTGCTGAGAGGAGAGTCGGGTGGGGAAAGAAAGTTGAAAATACATATAAGAAACAACCACGCATGTGTGGTAGTGGAGGATAACCACGCATCGCGGTAGTGGATAGGGGACAGGATGAGAATTTCTGCACTGGAGATTGGCACCCCAGTGTCACTGTTATGTTTCTGGGGGTGGGGGTGGATACAGAGTGGGAGAGTCAGATTGGGGATTATGTAGTTCAGCAGTCATGGACCCGCTGACCATCAAAACAGGGTAAAAAAGGTAGTGTAAGCAGGAGTAGTGCATGGTGCACAGATCGGAGGTGACTTTTGCCACCTCATCAAGTTGTTCATTCGCAAGGAATGCAGGAGTGCTTATGAGGCTGCATTTGCAAAATTCAATGTAGGCTCATAACTTTTTTTTAATATTTTTACATGGAACTTTCAGCATATCCTTCTTATGACCCCCACCTCATGAGCAGGGGCAGAGAAAATTTCAACTCCTGCCCAAAAGATTATTTTTGCAGGACTTCAAAATCACCTTTTGGGACAGATTTACCTAATGATAATAACATTGTTCATAAGGTGGGGTCCCAAAAGGCATCTTAAATATTTGGGCCAAAAATATGCAAAATGCCCAAGTTATACCTCTAAGTTCAACCCCTATGGAAATACATTGAATGGCATACCTGTTTCTTCAGTTCACAGTTCAGCTTTGAAGAGTGAATACGAGTCTGCGGTCCAGAGAGGATTACGTGTTGGACCCCAATGGGTAAGTAAGGGCTTGGAGAGTGCAGGGTGGTGGGCGCCAGTGGAAGGGTTGGGTGGGGGACTGTAACAGTGCAAAAGACATCGATGGACAGTTTCCTTGTTAAAGGTTAAAGAAAGTTTAAAAAGAAAATAGGGCAGAGATGCCAAGCAACAATGGGGATTAGGCATCCCAGTGTCTGTTATGTTTCTTGGGGGTGCTGAGAGGGAGGGTTGGGTAGTGAGGAGGAAAGTTAAACAAGCACTTGTCAATGCCGAATGTTGTCTGCTGGCATTGGCATTAGTAGATGCAGGAGTTAGAGATGCATAATAGAAATAGCAGTGAAGTATTGAACTGGCGCTACCTCACCCCCACCCTGCAGAGACACATTTTCAACACAAGCATTTTGGGACCTCCCTCATGAACAGTGGCACTGTGATTTTATTAATCTGTCCCAAAGTTGATTTCCCACAGCAACTTCGCCATTGTGCGCCACAGGTGTGAAAACACATTTTGGGCAGGATGTGAAAATTGCATCTGCACTGTTCATAAGGAGGGTGAAAATGCCAGTGTTGAAAATCTGGCATGAAAATATTGCAATTTGTGAAGTTACAAGGGTGTGTGGAAACTGCCCAAGGCATGCTTGTAACACAGTCATTTTATTGATTTTCATCACCAGATTTTCAACATAGGCATTTTAGGATCTCTGCTCATGAACAGTTTCACTGTCATTTTCTCAATCTGTCCCTAAAACTGATTTCCAACAGTCACCACACTATTCTGCCGGACGTGTGAAAATACATTTTGGCCATGATATGTAAAGTGACAGCTGTACTGTTCATAAGGAGGTGTGGAAAAATGGCAATGTTGAAAATCTGGAGTAAAAATATTACAAATTCACAGAAGGTATGAGCATGCATGGAAACTGCACAATGCCGCTCGTAAAACAGTCATTTTTTGATTTTTCCACCAAATTTTCAACATAGGCTTTTGAGAGCCCACCTCATGAACAGTGGCACTATTGTTCGTTAATTGGTCCCAAAAGGTGATTCCTGCGCAGTGACCGCAAAATCACCTTTGGGACTGAATAACGCCATGACAGTGACTGAATTCATGAGGAGGGGTCCCAATAACCCATGTTGAAAATTTGGTGGCAAATTCCCAAAATGCATAAGATATGCACCAAAGTTGAAAAAACCCTATTTTGCCATTATACAGCTTACGGTGTTTCCTCAGTTCGTGATCGGCTTTGAAGAGTGCAGACATGTTTCCAGTCCATGAAGATTGTTGCGCCATGCTCTGGAGGTAATTATGGGGTGAGGGGTGTAGGGTGCACAGAGAGTGGGTGTAGGTTTGAGGAGGGGCCACGGACTCAATGAGGGACCATTTTCTGTTTTACAGCAGTTAAATAAAAGTGCGGGACTTTTTTTTTTAGGGACATTTGAGTACGCTGGGGTGGGCTCCCAGTGTGCCACCCTGAGTGCTGGAGGGGCTGTAGCCTATGGGATTAGGGCACCCCGTCGGCAAATACTAGTGGGGGTGGAGAGCAAAGGATTGGGCACCCCTCGGCACACACAACAAATGGTGGTGGACATTATGCCAATGGGGAGGGCTCCTCACGTCAGATTGAACTGGGAATGGGGGAGACTGAAACCAACGGGATTTTTATTTATTTATTTAGTTTTGTTAACCAGGTAGGTATACTAGCCATGAAAAGACTATTTTCAGGCAAGACCCAGGAGAGTACAACAATCAACAACAGTTACATAGCATGAGTACAATGAAATTACAATAGCATAGGTCAAAACAGTTAGTAGTAATGAATACATGCAGCCAGGACAATAACAATCAATGAAATTCATATGAATTTTTAGGCATAGAAAACCTACACAGTCTAGGAAGAGATACCACAACATAGCAGCAAAGAAATACCGTTCAAATTAGTCACAACAATGAAGATTCAATAGGCAGTGAAACAAGGCAAGGGCAAATTCCTGACTGGGCAGGATGCATTATCACGGTCTCTGAACAAGACTCAGGAGATTAGCTCTAAAGGAGACAGTAAGGGTAAGAAGTGCTATGAGGTAGGGAGGTTAAAGTTAGGCCGGGCAGCATTTGGCAGGTGAGTGGATAAGGGAGGATTAAAACAAGTGCAGTGATCAGCAAGGGATAGATGTAAGTACAGCTCCTTTTTGAAGCTGCCATGGAATCCAGATATTCAAAGTTCTTGGGGAGAGAGTTCTAAAATTTAGGAGCAGAGTGATTGAAGGCAACAGAGCCTTTTGATGTTTTACATCTAGGTACATTCAGCAGTAATTTATCTACCCTCATGATCTATAGGAAGAGGTTTGAGTACCAGCAATGTTCGCGGCTAAGGGGTCTGGTTTCTGAGTACAGAGTCAATCAGGGAGCCAAGAGAGTATTGACGGCAAGCTGAGGGGATAACCAGCTAAGGTCCTTGTACAGTTGGCAGTGGTGCTTAAGCAGTCATGACGAGGAGGTGTATCAACAGATATTATTATAAGTGACATCCACTTATGAAGGATAGTTTTGTGTGGCAGCAAAGGTCGGCATGCCATAGGTGAGGGCAGGAGTAATATGCCTCTGGCAATAGTAAGTTTAAGCAGAGGGAGTCAGCATGAAACTGGACTTGTAAGCAACCCCAGTTTAGCATTCACTGCCTTGCAGGCAGACTGTATATGCAGGCTGAAGACCAGGGATTGGTCCAGAAGAATTCCCAGGTACTTAAAAGATGTAGTGCATTCTATTTGTGTGCCACTGTGGTCTTGCACCAATAGAGGAGTTTGACATGTCCTAAGTTTGGGGCAGATCAAAGTAACATTGCTTGGTTTTCTTAGCATTAAGTACAAGCTTGTGTGCAGAAAGCCAATTTTGGACATTTGTGAAATCTGAAGAAAGGGATGCATTTATGCTGGCAACTTATCAGAGCTTTAATAGAGTACAAGATCATCTGCATAGAGAATAGAGGAGCATGAAAGAAAAACCTCATCTATGTTATTGATAAAAGTGAGAAAAGAAGAGGTCCCAGAATAGAGCCCTGGGAACCCCAATATTGATGGTAGCAACCGTCCAATAAAGAGGGGTTGAATTTCACAATTTGAGTTCTATTTGATAGATAGCTTACATACCAGGTGACAACTGGGAATGAAAAGCTCAGATTGCAAAGAATGGAGAGGAGCAGGGGTGATCAACAAGATCAAAGGCCTTTGTGAGGTCTATAAAACTGCCCTGTCAGCTGGCCAGCGTCCATACTGGTAAGGACATGGGTAGTGAATTTGAGAAGCGCTGTAGAGGTACTGTGATGTTTATGGAAGGCATGTTGTGTGTCAGAGAGAAGGCTCTACTTTGTGAGGTAGTCAATGGTTTGATTTGCAACAAGTTTTCCAGAATTTTACTTAGGACAGATAGGATGGCTATAGGCCTGTAGTTAGTAATCTCCTTGGTATCACCTTTTTAAGGACGGCATTAGACGAGCAATCTTCCAGAGGTCAGGAACTTGGCTATTAGAGAGAGAGACATGGTGAAAATTCTAGCCAGAGGGAGGCTATGTATGGTGTTGCTAGTTTCAGGAACCAAGGCTCAAGTGGGCCACCTATCTGGTTTTTGACCGATAATCTGGTTTTTAGGGTCCTAATCAGGTCATTCTGTTTTGATTAAATGCAGTCCAGTTTTGGGCCATTTTGAGTGCTCATATACTCTTAAAACTGATGTATCCAATCATTCACTGTTTTGTCTGCATTGCATGTCCAGGTTACAAAGAAATTCTGATGTCACAGTCATTCAGACCTGCCTTTGTTTGTAAAATCAGTCTGTCTGGGAGGTGTAAAGTATGGCAATTAAGATCATTAGCAGTAAATTAATCTAATCTTTTCCACTCTGAATTTTAAGTATGGTCTTTTACTGTTATGACAGGAAACAGCTTTTACACCTTTATATGCTCTCATGTGTTTCTTTGTGTTTGTCCTATATTCTGGTATGTTTTAGACCCATTTTGTTAAATTAATAATCTAACTTTTATTACCTTTATCACATTTGTTCTCATTTTGTATTACCTGAACATTCCATGATATTAGCTACATTTATACAGGACATACATAGATACATAGACAGTGTCAGCAGATAAGGGCCTATGGCCCACCCAGTCTACCCATTTGAGCTTGTAAATTCAGTTCATGTTTTCCTAGAAGTCTGTTGCCCTTACCCTGACCTCCAGATTCCTTTATCTCCATCCCATGCATTCTTAAATCCCGTGATTGTTTCAGCCCCCACCACTTCCTCTGGCAGGGTGTTCCACTTGTCCACCACCCATTCTGAGAAGAAATTCTTCCTCACGTTTCCTCTGAATCGTCCTCCCTCCAACTTCATCCCATGCCCTCTAGTCCTGGAACATCTTTTCACTTAAAAACAGTGTATTCCTGCACCTGTTCCTCCCTGTAAGATACTTGTATGTCTCTCATCATATCCTCTCTCCCTCCTCTCCTCCAGGGAGAACATGTTCAGTTCCTTCAACCTGTCCTCATAGGACTTGTGATACAATCCATGCACCATCTTTGTTGCCCTCCTCTGAACCTTCTCTACTCTGTCTATGTCCCTACGTAGGTAAGGTCTCCAGAACTGTACACTGTACTCCAGGTGGGGCCTCACTAGTGTCTTGTATAGTGGAATTATGACCTCCCTTTTCCTGCTGGTGATGCCCTGCCTATGCATCCCAGCATCCTATTTGCTTTACCTTCTGCCTTGTCACACTGTTTCCTACCTTGAGGTCATCAGAGATGATAACCCCAAGATCCCTTTCCTACTTGGTGCATGCTATATCCTCCACCCCAACTGATATATTGTGCCAGGGTTTTTGTGCCCCATATGCTTTATCTTTCACTTCTTTGCATTGAATTTCAACGCCAAACCCCTGACCATTCTTCAACTTCTGCAGGTCCCTTCTCATTCTGTCTACACCCTCTGGTGTGTCTACTCTGTTACAGAGCTTTGTATCATCGCGAACAGTGAAATTCTGCCTTCTAGGTCCCTGCAGGAATGTCACTGATGAAGATGTTGAATAGGACTGGTCCCAGCACTGATCCCTGTGGTACCCCACTGGTCACTCTTCCTCTGTGGAGTGACAGCTATTTACCACCACCCTCTGTGTCCTGCCACCCAGCCAGTTACCTACCCACCACACTACTCTCCTGCCCACACCCATATTCCCCAGTTTGTGTAATAGTCTTCTATGTGGCACAGCGCCAAAGGCCTTGCTGAAGTCCAGATAGGCTATGTCCACTGCCCTCCCCTGATCCACCTCCCTAGTCACCCAGTCAAAAATTCAACGAGGTTGGTCTGACATGACCTTCCCTGGTGAAACCATGCTGCCTTGGGTCCTGTAGTCCATTGACAACCAGATGTTCCACCAATCTCTCCTTCAGTAGTGCTTCCATGATCTTCCCACTCACCGAGGTGAGGCTGACTGGTCTGTAGTTCCCTCGCTTCCTCTTTGTTCCCACTTTTGTATAAGGGGACTACATCTGCTAACTTCCTGTCTTTGGGTACCTCCTGTTTCCAGTGATCGGCTAAACAGGATAGCAAGAGGTTTAGCCACCACCTCTCTTAGTTCTTTAAGGACCCTGGGTGCACCCCATCTGGCCCCATTGCTTTATCAATTCTTATTACTTCCAGTTCCTTCAGGACCCTTTCTCGTAAAGGGACTTGTGTCCATTTCTGCACCATTCTCACCCTTGTACTCCTTCAGACCCATTACCCTCCTCTTCTCAGTAAAGACTGAGCAGAAATACCTGTTCAATATGTCAGCTTTACTGTTGTCATCTCCACGCTGCTCCCATCCTCCCCTTCAGTCTCACTATCCCTCCCTTCGCCTTTCTTTTTCACTAATGTAGCTGTAAAAGGTTTTGTCCTCTCTACCACTGATTTTGCAATGTGTTCTTCTGTCTGAGCTTTGGCTTCCTTACTGACCTCCCTGCTCCCTTGCTTCTCCTGGTACTTCTCCCTATCCCCTTCTGCCTGTGTCTTTTGTATTGCCTGAATGCAATCTTTTGGCTTTCACTTTCTTAGCTACCTCTTTGGAAACCATAATGGTCTCCTCTTCCTTTCCTCTTGCTAACCTGCTTAATGCATAATTCTGTTGTCTCTTGTAATCCCCATTTTAAATACTGCCCACTGTTCCTCAACCCTGATTCCTGCCCCATTCCCTTAATGCCTCTTTCAAGTATCCCCCATTTCCCAAAGTCTGCCCCAAAATCCAGGATACGTGTTTTTGTGTGGTTTGGTTTCTGCTCTTTCTGTGATTTCAAACCACAATGACTGGTGGTCACTGTTCCCCAGGTGCTCCCCACTGTTACCCCATCACACTGTCCCTGTTTGTGAGCACAAGGTCCAGTATTGCCTTCTGCCGAGTTGGTTCCATGACCAGTTGCTTGAGGAAGGCACCCTGAAGGAGTCCAGGATAAATCTGCTCCTAGTTGATGCTGCTGCTGGGATGCTCCAGTCCACATCTGGAATTTTGAAGTCTCCAACCAGTACTACCTCACCCTTGTCTGCCATCCTTTGGATGGCTAGCATCAACTCCCTATCTGTTTCTTCCTCCTGGGCTGGTGGTCTATAGACCACACCTGTGTGGATGGCTGGCCCCATTTTCCTTCCCTGCTTAATCCACAGTATCTCTCCCCATTTTGTTCCTCCTGGATCTCTGTGGCCCTTATGTCATTTTCACATACAGTGCCACCTCCTCCCTTCCTGCCTGCCCTGTCTCTTCTGAATATGTTGTAGCCAGGTATGGCCATCTCCCAGTCGTGGTTATCATTACACCAGGTTTCAGTGATGGCCACAATGTCCAGGTCTGACTGCACCATGACAGCCTCCAGATTTTCCATCTTGTTGCTAAGGCTCCTGGCATTTGCACATGGCTTTCCATGATTTGACCTCCCTAGACTGTTTCACTGTTCTGGCATGGTGTGTCTGGAAGTGTGGAATGTCTTAGAAATATGAAAAAAACAGCAGTAGCTGCTGAGGTAAGGGAACACAGTTCAGTATTAAAGGTGCTACAAGCATCGATAATTAAGTTATCAAAATTGGTCAAAGCATCATATGGTGACATGGAAGGAAATGGGATAGTGTGTAACAGAGGGCTGAGCAATAAGCTGTGGATGCGCTTAGCACATCCAGCAGATCTGAGCTTGATTCCACAACCTCCACTTGCATTCTGTGTGACCCTGAGTAAGTCACTTAACCTTTCTGTGCTCCAGGGTCATTCCTGTAAAATAGGCTATGTGGCCTATGGGAGGTAACTCAGTTGTCAAAGACTAAAAATAAATAACTGAACAAATAAAGCAAATAAATACGGTAAAAATGATTTCCTATCACTAGTAATATCTATTACAACATTACAAATGGCTTTGGAGGAGGAGGCGATATACTCACCAGTCATAAAAAGGGGTGGAGCCAGAGGCAGAGTTTAGGGTGTAGTTTAGCATCCATTTTTACCTCATCCAATGGTGGTGACCCTAATTGGGCCCCCCTCGCAAAGAAAGACTGCTTGGGGAGCGCACGATGCGCGAGGGAATGGGAACTCCTCGGCACACAGTTGAAATGGGAGGGGACATTATATGTCGACAGGAGTGGCTCCCCATCAGCACATAAACTAGGTCAGAGCATGCCGATGGGGGATTGGGCACCCTGAAGCCGTCATTGTGGCAGGCGGCAGCAGTCACTGCTGCCACGTTTCTTGGAATGCTTCACCAGGAAGGGCACATCGGGAGGTGTGTTCTTGTGCTGCTGCATCACAAGCTTGCCTCTCATTGCAGTGGCACTTTTCTTATATGTGGTGGCCACTTGACATATTGCCTGCATGCTGGCTTATTGGGGAATGAGGGACGCACCTACTGATACGTGCCCTGCATTCGTCCACAGTGACTACACCTCCAAATCTGCTACTACTGCAATATATTGGCTGCGTGAAGCATGAGCCAACATAAAAAATATATATTATGGTAGCAATGGTAGTGCTACCATAGTTAGGGTTGAGGAGCCATTTCTATGTTAAACCCCAAAATTTTGCACCTTAATAACTTTGCAATCGTTTGACAGATTTCCCTGAAATTTGGAATACACGATCAAGAACCATAGACCTTAGGATCTGCCAAGTTTCTTACTGGTTGGATATACGGCTGTGGAGTTATTAAGCGTGATCTGCCTGCGTGTTACGCTTTTTCTGAATTTCACGGGTCGCTTCTACAGGTCAGATGGTTTATGCCGACTGGCCCAAAATCTTCAGGAACATGTGGCGGGGTCCCCAATGTGCCGCTCAAAGATTTGGTGACAAAATATTAAATGGTTCAAAAGTTATTCAAAAACAATTTCCCATTATAAGTCAATGGGAAAAGTTAACAAAAGTTTGACAGTGTACTAATGCATATTATACAATGGCAAAAAATCTTGGCTCTGATTCATCAGTCTGAGACTGGACCCATGATGTTATCCCAGTACAACATCACGGATCTAGTCCCAGCACAGAAAGAACCGCATCAAATGTTAAAAAAAAAAAATCACTCCCGGCGATTGCCTGCCCCACTACCCTCAACCTGACAGGACGATCAGTCTTACTACCTGGTCTGCCCTACACTGACAACACTGTGTTTACTGAACACCGAGTTCAAATCTGCTCCTAAGATACCCGATAAAAAGAAAACTACATCAGAAACCCTGTAATTTCAGGCGAGGTGAACCTGCATTTTAAACAGTGACCAGCGGCTCTCATCATACGCTCACTGAGTCCTCTCTTGCCATAATGCTCACTGACTCCTCACACTGAGCGGGTGAAGTGAATCACCACATTGGAGCGATAGAAATGCGGCTGCCAGCGTCTTTTCTAGATGCATAAGAAATGTATTCGAGGAGCCAGCGGCGTTAGCAAGAGAGAACTCAGCGGCGTTATGAAAGTAGAACCCGCCGTGGTCACTGTTTAAAATGCAGGCTCACTCAAGTCTGAAATTACAGAGTTCATGACGAAGTTTTCTTTTATCAGGTAACTTAGGAGCAGATTTGAACTCGTGTTCAGTAAACACAGTGCTAAAGTGAGCAGAACAGGTAGTAAGACTGATCCCTGTCAGCGCTGGAAAGCTAGTGGGGAGCCACAAAGACAAACATTAAAACGAATACAGAGAAACCATGTAGGGGGCAGCGCCATCTCCTGCACAAGACAGGAACTGTACACTTTTTTTCAATAAGTATACCTGCCCAAACAAAAAAATGAAATAAATTTATATTTTAAACAGGTTTTCCTATCTTTTCTACTTAAAATAAAATGAGCCATTGTATAATGTCATTAAGGACTCCAGGGTGTGTTGTGCTGGGATAACGTCACTTCTGGGGTGATTAGTCGCTCTTCGGCCCTGCGGCCTCGTGCCTAATCACCCCAGGAGGACGTTATCCCAGCACAACACACACCCTGTTGTGCCTTTTATTACTTAATTTACTGCAAATGGGCCTGTTACTTTCACAAATCCACCATTTTGTTTTCAGTTGGTGATCAGAAAAATGCTTGGCTTTTAAATTTGGGACCCTCTAGCAACCTAATTCTTTTGTATTCACCTAGTCGGACCCGGGATGCTAGCCATGTCTTTATTTTGGGGTATAACACCCCAGAAATATGTTTTCAAATTTCTGGAAAAGTACTTTCATAAAGTACTTTTGTACTCAGAAAAGTGTCACAAATTTTTATGAAAGCTTTTAAGAATGCGATACAGTAGTTTTCTAGTCTGTGGGAAAATGACAGCAATTCTTTGGCACTGCGCTGCAAAAGAACGGTTGGGAGTTTGGGGCTGAAATTTGGAGGGAACACAGCTGACATCTCACAGATGTGCCTTTCAGTGTTGTGTTGAAAAAATATTACATGTGGCAAAAGTTACGGCACTCCAAAGTTGACATTTTGTTCCCATAGGATAACATTTACGGCGCCGACTCAGTACAGGAATCCTTTTGGCACCCTGCTACAAAATAACGGTTTGGTCTTTTTCCTGAAATTTGGAGGAAAACAGCCAACAGCCCACACATGTGCCTTTCAGTGGTTTGGTGAAAAATATTACAGGGAGGCAAAGTTATGGTGCTCCAAACTTCTTTTTTCCCTTAGGATAACACTCACAGCATTCGCTGCGCCTTTCAGGGCCCGTGATCTCGAAACGGTGCAAGATACAGACTTTCTAGAAAAATTGCTTAGCCCCCAATGGGGCTAAGCACAAAACTAGCCAGGACAGTCGTAAATCATATGACTTTACATTTTTTTTCTACATCGAGACGGTTCCTGAAATATAACTCTATTTAGTATTCCAAGTCCTCATTTTCTGCTCCGATAGCCATCATTATGCATACATTATTTGTACTCACTGTCTTTCTCTATGCAGGTTTTGGGAAAACCAGCCTGTGCGCTTACATTACTGTTACTGTTGCCTTTCCGCTTGCGGTTCCATACCCGTTTCACTTACCGTTGACATCTACGCCACCATATGCGTTATCCTTCTGCGTTTTCATTTACGCTTGCGATTCTGCTATTTTTGCCATTTGTGTCTACAGTACTGTTTCTCTTTCTGTTTCACTTTGCATCACCATGCCCATTGACATTTCCATTTGCAGGCACCATGTTACTATGTGACAACACATTATTCGACAGACCATTCCGTCTACGCCACCGTATGCATTACCTTTCTGTTCTCATTCGACTTGCATTACCATGTGCACCACTGTTAGCAATTCTGTTTGTGTTGCTGTTCCTGTTACTATGCCACAAGACATCATGTAGAGGGAGCGCAGGGGCTCAAGGGTCCCACGCTCCCACCGCTGCATTACATTCACTATTTCTAGTTATCATTCTCAAAAGAAGGGAAATTAGAGGCAAAAACTCCATTTAATGCATTAGTTAGGGTTGTTCCACAGCGACAAAAGTGAGGAAATTCGATTGTTAGGGTTGAAAACCCTTGGACCCCTGCCCACCCCCCAACCCGGCATTGGGGTGTGCATTGGGCCGCTAGTCCTAACTCTCACGCCATTCTCCTATACTTCTGCTGCTTTACACATGTGATGGGGTGAGAGTTAGGGCTGATGACCCCCAACACCCAATAAATCCCAAAGAAGTGGCAGGCTCAGGGATTTTCAACCCTCAATTCCCTCACTTTAACAACTCTGTCGATGCATTTTTGCCTCTAATTATTATATATATATATATATATATATATATACACACACACACACACACACATACACACACATAAGGAATCACCATGCATACACTGGGACGGGATAAGGATTATAAAACAGGACAGAGATGCCAATTGACGCTGGGATTGGGAACCCCAAGTATCACTGTTATGTTTCTAGTGGGGAGTTAGGGGATGGGCACTGAGAGGGAGGATCAGGTGAGGGTCGAATGTTAAAAAAATATATATAGTGTATAGTAGGGGCTATTGCGCGACAGAATTCAGAGCGTCTCAAATGTTGTTGTACCACAGTTCAAAAGTTCATGGAGCAGCGATAGTACCACACTGTAGTACAACAACATCTTGAAATGCTCTAGAGTGCCACGTGCTGCTCTGTGCCTCAATCAAACTGCCTACCAGTGTCTATCACAGCACAGTATGAAGCAGAATGGCGGCGGCGGTTTCTTCAAAATCAAGCTTCAACGTAAAGCGCTTCATTGAGGAGGATTTCCAGGCTGTGAAATGCAAAGAGCATCTTAAAACAAGTAGCAGTCCCATCGTGACAGCGCGTGCAGCGAGCAGCATCTCAAAAGTCCTCTACTCAGCCGAATAAATTGAGCAGTTAATTCTTTATCTGTTACTGTAGTTAATGAAAATAAAAATTTGCGCCTGTTACATTCAGCCTCTCTGTCCGGAAATTAATTTGTAGGTAAGTGAAATTGACTAAGTTTGTTTATGAGCGTCTCGCTTAGCGCCACGAATATTTTTGTCTTGTAAATCCGCCCATACTGCAAATGTAGCCAATAGCAGGGCATCACCTCTCCTAGCAACCACACCAATGTTCTAGCAACCAGTACAAACAGAGAGACAACTGAATAATTGAAAATCAAAACTGTTTAGTTTTAAAGAAAGATTACTATACACTATAAAAATACTGGATGGGCAACTAATTGCACAACCAGTATGTTATACCACCTGAGGTTCTGATTCCAGGGGACCTCTCGAGCTTCGCTCGAGGTCACCAGAACCCCTCTGTGGCCAACATACTGGTTGTGCACATTTGCCCATCCAGTATTCTCTATATACTGTGTAACACATACACAGAAATAACCATGCACAGCAGTGGAGGATAACCGCCAGCATGCATGCAGTGGAGGGGATAGAACAAGGATTTCTGCACTGGGGATTGGGCTCCCCAATGCCACTGTTAAATTTTTTTTGGGGGTGGGTGAAGAGAGGAAGGTCGGTTTTGGGGTTATGTATTTCAGAGGTCACGGACCCACTGACCGCCAAAACAGTGTAAAAAAAAAATAGTGCGAAAAGCGGAGGGTATGGTGTATACAGACGTGGAGGCGACTTTTGTCACCTCATCAGGTTGTTCATTTGCAAGGAATGTGGGAGTGCTTTTCTCCTAGTCCTAGCAAGAGGTCTGCAGAGCTACGCCTACTGTGGCCCTAAAATTGAAGGCCTCTCACCAGATTGAATGGCCTTCTAGAGACTTTAGATTACCAAAAGATTATTTCCACTCTATGGCAATTATCAGTATAATATTTTTAAAAGACTTGTGGTAAGGTTTTTGTTACCATATAAAACATATCCTGTATGCGATATACAGTATAGCTGTAGTACTCAAACAAACCAATCCAGATAAATAAAGGTTCTACACAGTCCTTTCTAGGTAACAGTGAAACTTCTGAAGTGCTACAAGCATTTGTAAAGCAATATTTCAGTCACAGACCACTGTCTTCATTTGGCACAATAAAATCACAGGTTAACATACTTATGTTGAGAATTTGGTTTGGCAGGGTGAGTCAGAGTACTTAGGATTTCAGAAAGCAGCTTGACACTCCTGGGGTGGAATGTCAGTCTTGAAAGTAACCTGCTTCCTACAGTAGTTTATTAAAGGAACAGACAATTTTATCTTATCTTGTCTTATCAGAGTTGATAGTGACAGAAGACCATTTACCAGCTCTGCTGAAGGCCTGACTGCATTTGAAGCAGAGAGTCGACTCTTGGAACAGTGCCAGGGGCTTTCCTCAAGATGCTGGTATATTTTCGGTAAGTACTTGCCTACACTGAGATTGAATTTATATACAGTAAGCCCTACTGCATATCAAAAAGGAAAAGGCTACACACTCACCCATACAAACAGCTGTAACTTTATTCATGTAATACTAGTTATACCTGCCACCATTTGGACTGCTGATGTTTCACAGCTGTCAACACTTTTTCAAAGCAGGCAGTAATTTATTTGTTAAAATATTCTAACCATTTTTCTGACTATAGGGGAAAGTGCAATCCTGAGGGCACCTTGCAGAATCTAGTTAAGCCTTTTGGACTGCAGAAGGTCTTGCTTGGTATTTTCTGCCACTGTGGCTCTCAGTTCCCTGTCTCCCAGGACCCTCCTCATACAGGACAAGGGTCCCGTGGGTCAGGTCACTCAAGAGCCACAAAGGTGGAAAGCCAGTGAGCATTTCTGGGGAAAAAAGCTGTGAACTAGAGGAAATGAGCATTCTACTGAACGTTTACAGTGTGTGCAGTACTTCTCGGATGTGAACTGGACCACACTGAGGAAGGGGTTGGTGAGTACCCTGAAATATTGGTGGTTTCACTGACACTCATGATGTCAGCTGCACCAAAGTGAATATCTGATTTTTTTAATACATATGGTGAGTTGAGTCAGTTATTCAATGTTTCTGTAGTTGTATTACTTTAGCCTACATCGAAGCAGACTAAGCCCTGAAAAAAGTGCTTTGTTTGCACTTACTGTATATAGGCAAGAGGCTGAGTTGGACATCAGGGCTTGGACTAGGGAAAGTCGAGAATACTGAACTAAGAAGCATTGTCTGAATGTGAGGAATCTGAATGTGAGGGCGCAAGCTTATATAAGGCCATAAAATAGGGTATTAAAAAGAACCACCTGTTTTGGAGAAAGTGACAGAGGCTATGAATTGCTAGCAGTCAAAGTGGTGGCCAGGTACTGTATAACTAGTATTACTTATGTTCTATAAGATTTTGTCCCCAGAGCCCTGCCCAATAAAACATAGACTACCATGTTGTGGGTGCTCAGTTGGCAATTAACTTATCATAATTTCTTCCAAATGTCCACTTCCACAATATTTTCATCCTCATATCTTACAAACTTATGTTCATCATGTCTTAGATTATACACAATCGTTTTTTTTCTTGTCCCCAGGTGTAAACCAGGGGCTCTACTATTCAGAAACAACCTTTTCATTCTTGTTTCTTTTCTACTCCCCTCAGGCGTACATCTGGGGTCCATTCTCTTCCTTTTAACCTCTCTTGTTGGGTATGCATGTACACATACCACTCCTCTGTCTGGTGTTGTTCGGAGCTCTGAGTAAGATTATCCCACCCTTTCTCATCCTCCTCCCTTTTTCTTTGCCCTTCTTCTTCTCTGCCATCCTCCTTCAGCAGTCCTGGCAAACCTGCTGTCCACCTACAGCAGTCTTCCCCTCTCCTGCACACCTACCCCATTCTTTTTCCATCCCATTTTTCTCTTTTTAGGGTGGTTGGGTGGAATTTTACTGAAGCAAATTGTGAGTTCTGCCTTGCTCTGCCCTTTTTAACTCCCCTTTGCTCACCTATCTCTCTCTCTCTCTCTCTCCCTTACCCAATCCCTTCCCTCTCCTGGCATGATGTCATGAGGTGCGCCCCTCTCTGAATTCTCTGAATTCCCCTGCCTATCTCCCTCCCTGATTGGCCTGCTCTCACTTCAGTTCCCCAGGACAACCACACCTCCCCCATTCCTGCTGCTTGTTCCACGCTGAGCATCCACCCTATTGTTCAGGACCTGGGACAACTGAGTCTGCCTATTTTAGGAGGCAAACCTATTTATACATAAAACTACTATTACTTAAGTTTATAGGATTACACAGGCAAGTGTACATCCTTGCTTCTTTGAGACTGTATGCAGTCACACATAAGCAAACAGTTCCTTACAGTGTATTTCAATGGTCTATATCGGTTGTCAGGTCTCTCTACTGTAGCTCTATCCTCCTCATATACATTACTGTTAATCCTATATGAATTACAGTACTTCTGACATTGAGGTAGCTCTTTTGTAATTATATTTAAAGAAATGCTACTGCTGCAGATTTCTTTTGACTAGATTCCAAATTACAAAACTGGGGCAAATAGTTGCCCAGTTGCACCACCACCATTTTTACCATATCCAAAAGTTTGTATTGGTTTTGGGGAGGAGTACTGAGAAGTACCCCAGAATAAGTTGCAATACAAATTACTAAGTCAGATGTTAATGGGTGCAGCCGATACCATGCTGATTGCAACACTCATGGGGTCACATGTGATAACGGCCGAATGCCTAAAGCGATTACGTTATCACTCAGTCAGAGATGCAAGCATTTTGGCACTCTGACAACCTGGCGCCTCAGGACAACAGCGCCAGGACACTATTTACTGCACCCCTACTTAAGGATTCTCAGTTCGGGGGTATGTTGGGGGTTAATGCAGGGGAAAAAAGGTTCAGGCCGGGCGCAATAAAGTTGCACCAGCGCCGGACCTGAACCCGTACCCCTCCCACTGCATCCACTCGCCAACCCCCAATGCCATGACGCAGCTCGACCAGCCACTGCAGCGCCACTTCCTGTGGCCTCTCCACCATTCCCAGCCCACGCTCACTTTGCTCGCCCCACTCCCCCCACTTGCATACACGCATAGTGACATCCTGTCACCCATCCGCCCCAGCCTCATCCAGTCGCCCAACCTCCCCATCGCCATGAGGGGATTGTGCTGGAAGGAGTCGCTGTAACAGACGGCGCCTCTTCCTCATGCGCCCACCTCACGGGTTACCCTCATGGAGTTTTCTACATGCTTTAGCATCAGTTGCATGGTGCTATGCCATGCTTAGAACTTACTGGGAACCCATGTTACTGCTGAAGGTGTCTGCTTGTGTGCCCACACCATATCTTTAAACCTGCTTCTGGGTCAAGTCTCCATAATGATCCCTCCATTACAGAGATTTTTTCCAGTGGTCCTCCCTATCTGCTTCACAGTTCCAACATATTCTCAGGAGTACAAAGGAAAGAATACCCTCCTACCCTATCCCCCACCCTCAATATTTGGAGCTCCTTAAATGTCTTACAACATGATCATCACCTGCTGGCTCTCACCAACTCAATGGCAACTATATGACACCCTAACGCCTGCCTGTGACCTTTTTTTTTTTTTTTATAGATAGGGTACCTTAAAACTTTGGAAAAAGGTTTGTGAGGTCCCTATGTATTAGAATGGCCCTGCTCCTTCCATGCACAGTCTCAGTGTATTTAGTAACCCCACTGAGAAGGTTTGAAAAATGGTACAAGTGAAGGGACTGTCACTAACGTTCATTGCGACAATTTAGTGACATTCTCTTGCAACTGTGTATGGGGACGCTCACAACTTTTATGTTTGCATTTAAACCTATTTACTGTAAATTACAAATGGTACTGTGGAGGCCAGAGGTGGCTAAAGGTGTAATGTAGATGCACAGTCTCCTGGGGTGGTTCATTCCTGCCTGGCACTTTAGCACCTTCTGCTGGTGCTGGGGTTAGCCCTTCACCTGGTCTGAACTTGAAAGCCTGGATTACTGAAAATCTTTTTTCTCCATGGTGGGGGGCGGGCCTCAACTATAGTTTTAACAGAAGACTTTTGCTTTGCATTCAATCACTCAGACATTACAAAAACAAAAAGTGAACAATAGTGAATGAATTAGTTATGGCTGTAACCATGGCCTGCATCACACAACAACGTCTGACAGCGGCTAACGTTTCACATAATGATCAGAGACTGAAAGACAGGCCATAGTTTAGTTACAGAAATCCAAAGCGTGGTACCCTAGCAACGTCAACAATATTCTAATCTCACTGTTACTAAAAACAATCTGAAATATAATCTACTTTAGGTGAAGGTACACCAGTTGAAAGTTACAGATGCAGTTTGCTTTTGTTCCTTGTAGTGTAGACTACAGGATCTGATTATTATTATTTTGTAATTGGCATTTAAGCAGTTCTTCCCCATACCTCAAAATCCCAAAGCTGCAGTTTTTGGCCTAGGTGCACTGATAGCATCATGAATTCCCAGGTAGTTGTGTGCTGCCAGCAAAAGAAATCAGCTTACTGCAGAATGTACTAAAGTAACCAGAGTAAATATGCTACTATAAAGGATAGGGGCAAATAATCACATATACCTTGACTGCATTGTTAACACCCTGAAGAAATGAAATTACTAACTATAATTACACATCATTAAAGTGTCATCTTACACATATATAATAGCTTTTAAACTTAACATAGAAAAATACATTATAAAGAGTGTTGTTGCTGTCATTGTTTACAATTAAAGGTCATTAATTTCTATGGGTGATTGGGTAAAAATTCAAACGTATGTAATTATGGGGAGATAATTAGATAGCTTGCAATACATGTTATGTAATTACATTATTCCATCTGTCTTGCCACGTTACAACTTTTCAGGTTCTACAGTATCAAAAGGTTGACTACCCATTGTTTTGGTCCTGAAACAAAGTCAAAGAAAACTATAGAAATTTATAGCAATAATAATGTAAGAAACTATAAAAAGGATATGGTTTTCCTTGACCAACTACAATAGTTCTTCTGCATACATTAACAGCAACTTAGAGAATCAATATTATTCCCATATTTTGTCAAATGATCATAAAAGATTAGAGGTGGCAAAGGTACAGGATCAGCTTGATGGGGTTAAGTCCTATCAATACAGTGTATACAGCAATATTCATCAGTTTAAATCAATACACTTGTAAGCATCATTTCATGATTAAAGTGTATTGATGGGGTGGAACCTGCAGCTGATGTGTGGAGGCAGCTTTCTGAGCCCCTCTTCTTCATAAACACTTCAAAATTATATTTTATTGTTTTATCAAATTGCAACTGAGAACGTTTTACAGAATTTGTCAGAACAGAATTATAACTATCTGGTTTCAAGTTTCAACCATCTAAGATGATGGGAAGACCAAAATGAATCAAACAAGGAGGGCAGCAAGGGAAAAGCTTTGGCACCAGCAAAGAGAGGTAGCAAGGGTGGCCCTCCTGTGATGATAGCACAGAGCCCAAACCAACAATCAAGGCTACGCTTGCTCAGATGCGAGCTTTGGACATTAAGGTAGAGGAGCTTAATGCCAGAGTCAAACTGGTAGAAACAAAAATGGACTCAGTGATGACAGAACACAAAATACTGGAGGGCTCTGTGAACAAATCCAACATGGCAGTGGTTGGTATTTTAAAATAAAATAAACTGACTTGCGCTAGATTGGAGCACTTGGAGAATGGTATTCGCTCCCCAGACCTCAGACTTTTGGACTTCCCGAGGGGATTGAGGATCTGATCCCTATCTTATGTGCAGAACTTGCTAAAGGACTTATGAACTTTGGAGACTGAATCCTAATTCTCTCAGTTTACGGGATCACCACACACACACACACACACACACTCTGAGGTCATAATAATCCCAATATCCCACAGACAATGTCGATAGTAACTATGGGTGTGTACATCAGGAACCTAATCCTGCAAAAAGCCAAAAATGCCAGTCCTCTACCAGTATCAGATGGTATGCCCTGCATTCTTTTTCCTGATTTTTGTTACACGACCCACCAGCAAAGACAAGGGTTTGATGCTGTTCATGTGGGGCTCTGGGAACTGGGTATATTGCACACACTTCAATTACCCACTTGACTAAAATTGTATACAGTATGTTGGAAAGGTTTTTTTGAATAGCAATCCAGTGGAGACAGACCATAAACTTGAAGCTATTAATAAGATTTTGAGCAAAGCAGATCCAGTGATGAGCGTGAAGAAGACACAAACACTTGAGACATTTGGTGATATAAAAGATACTTATTCCTCCTGTTTTGTTCCAATTCCCAGTTTTAGATATTAACTGCCACTCTAGCTATATATTTGCGTGTTGGCCACTCTAGCTGTTATAAATACTCTGGGTAAAGTGAGACAAATGAACATGTTTTTGTTTCTTTATACTTATACCCAGCAAGTCTTTTATTCTCTCAGCGCCTTATGTTGTCATAAGATGGCGGTGACTGCATGGTTCATATTGAGGATAAAGATCTCTACCTCAGTTCTTAATTGGGCCTGAAATTAGGGAATTAAGAAGAGAAGGGCCTTTTCACTATATAAGTGAGAAAGGACAAGAAGGATGGGATTGTTAGCTTCAGAAATGGGACGAGCTGGTGAAGGAGAGCAGGGGAAAACAGAGGTACTGAATGAATACTTCTGTTCCGTCTTCACTAGGGATAAAGACAGACCAGTGCCTAGAGGGGAGGAGAAGAAGAGCGTGGAGGAGGAGAGCACAGATGTGGTGGTAGAGGAGGATAGAGTGAGGAAGGGCTGCTAGCACTGAAGGTGGACAAATCACCAGGCCCAGACAATATACACCCAAGGCAAAGGTGCTGAGGCAACTGGCAGAGGAGCTTGTGGGGCCACTGGTGGGCTTGTTCAATAGTTCACTGAGTCAGATGTGGTACAACAGGACTGGAGAATGGTACATGTGGTGCCCCTCCACAAAAGTTGTCCCAAGGATGACCCAGTCAGTCTGACCTCAATTGTGTGCAAGCTCATTAAGACCATACTTAAGGAAAGGTTGGCAGAGTATCTAAAGGAGTGTGGTCTCCAGGATGCAAGGCAGCACAGGTTTATGGGAGGAGATGGTATCAATATAGTATGATTTACTTCTTCAACTGGGTCACTAAGACAGTACACAGGGGACAAGCGGTGGACATCCTTTATCTGGACTTCAGCAATGCCTTTGACTCTGTGCCCCAGAAGTTGATCAGGAAGTTGGCAGATCTCAGGGTTGGGGAAAGGATGACAAGATGGGTAGAAATCTATCTGAGGAACAGGACCCAGAGGGTGGTGGTGGGAGAATTTTCTAGAACCAGGAGGTCACCAGTGAGATCCCCATAGGGCTTTGGTGCTGGGACCAATGTTGTTCAATGTCAACACAGGACAAGATATACGTGTTACCTAATGTAACAAGTTTGTGTTATTCCATCCTATACTCCATACCAAGGATATTGATTGCTTATGTTAATTGATATGATGAATAAACATAAAGCTAAAAACAAATATTGCTGTCAGGGCTACCAGATGGCTAAGTAGAAACACATTGCACTTCAGTGGTAGTGGCCCAAGTTCAGGAGTGGATCATGTAATTGTTCAAACCCCAAAAATGCCACTCCACAGATGTACCTATGCTCAGAAGACTTTTATCCTAATGTCACATTTTCACCATTGTAAGCTTTGTGCTTGAACCCAGACTGATGCATTGAAATTCCTTTTTGTAACTGATCTCTTAATTTTGAAAAAGATAAATAAAGCATTTGATCCCTTAAAGTGTTCTGGGCTTACAGTGTAGCATGTTTCAAATAGCCCTGCTTGGGAGGGGCACTGTATACCAGAGAAATTTGCCATGGAATTGAAGGAGGACAAATTGGCTCTGAGGACTCACTACACTGGTATCAGCGGGCAATCACCCTGAAGAAGTCAGTGTTCCTGTCACCGGTAATTGCTGCTGGAAGGAACTGTCTGGCTCAGCTCTTTAACACTGTGGACAGACTTATAAATCCAGTCTGTCTGCAGTCTTGTAAGCTTTTCCCCTAAGAAGTGTGAGAAGTTCAACGGTTCTTCCTAGACAAGGTGTCTGCCATCTGGGTGGGATATCCTCAAGCAGCCTATCATTGGCTGACAGTATCCAACCATCATGCGACTTAGGCATTCTGTCTTTGTGGCCTGAGTTTGAGTGAGTCTCTGTGGATGATGTCTCCTGGGTGGTCTCTGACTTGCACCCACACCTTCTGTGCATTGGACCCTGGGCTAACCAGACTTCTTTTAGAATACTGGAACTCACTTGGTCCAATGTGGTGGAGACCGTCAGGTGTTCTCTTGGGAGGGTGTTTTCCATCTGCCCTTAAAAGGCTGTATTGAGACCTCTCCTCAAGAAGGCCTCTTTAGACACTGAAGATCTCACCAACTACAAACCCATCACAAACCTTCCTTTCTTGGGAAGCTGATCAAGAAGGTGGTGGTGGTGCAACTGCAACAACACCTCTAGAGGTATGACATCTATGAGCCTTTCCAATCTGGGCTCCAGCCTCGGCGTGGTATAGAAACTGTCTTAGTCAGGGTGCACCATGATCTCCTTCTAGTGAGGGATAGCAGACACCATTCCATTTGAGTCCTGCTTGACCTCTCTTTGGCATGGACACAGTGGATCATGGAATGCTGTTGGATCACTTTAGGCACTATGTGGGACTCTCAGGAATAGTGCTGCACTAGTCTGAGCCCTACTTGTCCAGCAGAACACAGCAGGTGGCACTTGGCTCCTTTACATTGGGCAGTGCTGTGCTCTGCTGTGGAGTGCCTCAGGGGGCGATTCTGGCTCCCATGTTATTTACTGTGTACATGTTGCCATTGGGGAGATCATTAGTTGCCACATCCTGCATTCACTGCTCTGCACATGACACCCAGCTGTATATGTCTTGTGACCCTGATGATAGTGCAGTTGTCCTGGAACTGAGTAAGTACCTTAGAGACATCCAAGACTGGATGGCAGCTACCTGGCTTAATCCATAAAAGATGGAGGTGTTACTTGGGGAACAGGCTGGTCAGATTTAGTGGCATCAAGGGTAGCACAGCCCTTCCTCTGCCGGATGGCATGGCTCACATTGCAGATAGGGTGAAGAATCTAGAGTCATTGTGGACTCAAGCTGACTCTGGAATTCCAGGTCTCAGCTGTTGTCCCCAGTGGCTTTTGTCACCTTTGTAACATCACCTGGATCAAGTCCTATCTTAAACCAACTGACCTGGCAATACTGGTGCATGTCTTAGCCACATCTAGGTTGGATTACTGTACCACTTTTAGCTTGAGTTATCCACAAGGCTGGCGCATCACCTCCAGCTGGTTCAGAATGCAGAAGTGCAGTTGGTTGCTGGAACCTCCTCGTTTGAGCATATCATGCCAGTTCTCCATGCTGTCCACTGGCTGCCAGCTCATTGGTACAATAGCTTCAAGGTGTGCTTGTTGACTGGGTCCAGGCTACCTGCAAGACTACCTGGTGCCACGCACTCCTGGTTGCACCCTCTGGTCAGTGGAGGCTGACCTCCTGTCCATACCTAGATCCCAGTTGAAGTCCCTCGGATGATGGGGCATTCGGTGTGGAAGCCAGATTCTCTGGAACACCCTTTCCCAAAAATGAGAGGTGCTCCTTTACTGGCTATTTTAAAAATCCTTAAACCCCATTTCTTTAATTTATGCTCTGGCCTGGATTCTTGATTTTAGTGTTTAATAGTTTTGTTCTTAATTGTGGTCTGTTTCATTTGTTTTATTCATTGTAAGGCACCCAGAGCCTCCAGGATTGGGCACCATATAAAAAAAAAAGAATTGCCTACGCTTGCTTTGCCTTGAGGGAGGGGAGGAGGGACCAACAGTGCCAGGAAAATGTCATTTTAAATCATGACATTGGGATTGGGTGGGTGGACCATCTTTCCTTAGTTTTGTTGACTGTATAGACTCAAGTAAAGTTCTGGTATCACAAAACAGAGAATGAGTTATAAAAATGGGCACTGCACATTTCACAAAAATCTCCTTATGAAAAAATAGCATGAAAAATGAAACTGTGTGCACAAACATGTAATTTTATTTTTCTAATAATTTAAATTCTACACATTTCCACTTAAATGAAACAGCGAAGAAACACCTTTGTACTACTGTAAATCTAATTAACCTGACAGTTTCAGGCATCAGCCCTAAGAAATGTTTTCTAAGTTATTAATAAAAACAGTCTCAAAATACAGAATGTTACCCATATTCAACCTTCTGGAACTTTCAAACTGCTGCACGAACATGATCAAATTGTCAACATTCAGAGAACCTGGGCCCAAGAATGGGCAAGCCACATTTCTGGATGTTTTATCCACAGTTGATTGAGTAATTAATGTGCAAAAATAGGGGTTTAACAGACAATATAATCATTGCAAAAACTGCTTTAATACATCTAGTCGGGTTGAAAATGCAAAGTCTCATGAGTTTTGGCAAACCAGTGGTATGGTGTTCCTCAGGGTTTTCAACCTAATGTCCCTCCCTCCCCAGCCTCATTATCAAAAGCCAAGCTACAGGTCTGGGGCCATTGACTGATCTACTGTTTTGTGCAGGGCCTATCATGAGTTCTAAATTTCTTTGGGATGTAATAATACATTTTATGACTGTTGTGCTGCTTTTAAACATTTTGTTTGTGTTGGACTTAAAACATTTTGCTTGACTAGTAAGTAGGGTGGCTTAGCTAGAAGGAAGCTAAATTTAAAGACGACCTTAGAAAGATTCTGTTAATAGCTTGGCAGAAGACACCAGGAGGAAGGAGTGCTGTGTGACTGGACTTCTCTACTAGATCTATATTGCCCTCCTTCCTCCCCTCCACCCTCCACCCAAAGCTAGTTCTACTTTTATAGGCACAGGATTTGACTGACAACAGGAACTTCCTGTTTGGGAGCAGGAAGTGAGTGATCACAGAGCCACCAAAGACCCACCATCTTAGAAGGGCAAGAGTAGCTCTCGGCCCCCTCTAGCTGCTGGAGACCTGCCTCCGAGCAAGTAAGGGGTCTACTGAGAAATATAGGATATTCATGTTTCAGAACAGGACAATCAGGAGCTTAAAGGGCACAGAGGCAGAAAGTAAGTAGAGAGAGAAAAGAAAAAAAACAGAGGAAAGAGTAAGGATTCCAAACAACAGTTAAGGGGCCAGAAATAAGACATAATGAGAGTGGTGCAGTGCAGTGGCTGTGGGCAGCAGTCTTCGAGAGGCGTTCTGGAGGATGCGGTGTTGTCCCATCTGCAGGCACCTCGCTGGGCTGAGGAGGAGGTTGCTCATCTCCAGGCTGGGTTGGCCAGGATTTGTGGGACCTCCTCCTCTTCTTCCATCCAGGGACCACCAGTGCCACTGCTGTTGCCTCAGAGGTTGCCAAGAAACAGGAGCAGTTGAACCACAGTGGGCTCAGGGAGGGTGAGGGTGGTGGAACAGAGGTGCATCCTCCAGTTGTACCTCTTCACAATTCCTATGCCATTCTGACAAAGTGTGGTTCCTCTATGGAGGCACCTGCAGTGGAGGCCAAGGAGGATGCTGGGAACCTCTACAAAGGAGACCCACAGGAGGGTGGCATGGGACCACAGGGAAGGAAACAACTCCTGTGGGGGACCCCATTGTTAGGAAGGTAGAACAGGGGAGGAAGGGAGAGGGAGGTGGGTGCCTGTCTGGCGCCATGGCTTGGAGGGACAGGGAGCGAATCCTCAGGATTGCCAGAGCAGCTGCACAGGGAGGGAGCTGGATGTCATTGTCTACCTAGGGACAAATGACCTGGCTACAAAGGGATTAGAGCAGTGCAGGAAGAGTTTGTTGAATTGGGGAGGGACTTAGACAAGTAGCATGCACGGTAACCTTCTCGGAGGTGCTGCCCATCTATGGAGTAGGAGAGGCTAGGGTGTTCCGCACCATGGGATTCAATCAGAGGTTGAAAAACTGGTGCAGAGCTCAGGGATTTGGCTTCATTGGGGATGGGGTCCACCTGGAGTGATGCAAGCCTATACTGGCATGATGGGCTGCATCTGTCCAGGAGGGAACCAGGATCCTAGGTGATAGGTTTAAATGCTTCATTGGCAAGCATTTAAACTAGCCAAGAGGAGGCACTGGAAAGGAGCAGGAAATCCTAGCCCCCAAAAAATCACGGTAGTAAGTGTGGTAAACACCAACATAGAGGTGGCGATAGGGAGAAGGGTAGGGTAAATGGGGAAAGTGACAAAGGCAAGAAGGACAGGGATGGGGCAAAAGGAGTAAGGCCATCAGAAATGGAGGGTAATGAGTACCAATGCCCGTAGTCTGGGCAACAAGCTTCCTGGGCTGGTAGCCTGATGGAAGAGGATGCCTGGATATCTTAGCAGTCACAGAAATATGGTACACAGAGAACCATGACTGGGATGTTAACATACCAGGGTACATAACCTAGGGAGAGACAGGCAGGGGAGAAGAGGGAGAGTAGCTCTCTATGTAAAGGAAGGGATAAAAAGCAACTGAACAAAAGAGTAAACAGGGAGGAGAGGAGGCACTGTGGGTCACCCTGGAGACTGGAAAGGCACCACAATCTGCACAGGGTTGTGTACAGACCCCCATGTCAGGGGAGGGAATAGACAAGGATATGATAGAAGGCATTCTTAGGATGGCAGAGAAAGGGAGATACTGTTGATGGGAGACCTGAATATGCCAGATGTTAACTGGAGCACATTTGCTGCAGCCATCCAAAAGCAGGGCCATTCTCGATGCCCTACAGGTGGCAGGTCTCAGACAGCTAGTTCGGAACCCACTCATGAGGGAGCAATCTTATTTATTTATTTTATTTAGTTAAACATCAGTTTAGAAACCTTTGAGCCAGAGGCTCATTTACAAAGGTACCTCGTCACAAAGAGGACATCAGAACAGTAGTACAAGGGACACAGTACTTACAAACAAAAAGTTACAGTTCAATTACAATTTTGTTACAATAGAATACAATCTCCAACGACCAAAAGATAACAAAAGGTGCAAAACTTATGGTCGGGGAGAGCTGGTGGGGGTAGAAGGGAGGAGATAGGGAGGAGGAATTAGTAGGGAAAGGAAGGGGGAGCTCAGTGAGCATTGTCAAACAGAGTATATATATATATATATATTTTTTTTTTTACACTAGGCTAGCGGCAGTTGCATTTGCGAGAGCTAAGCAGGAAGTTTCTGAGCCTCGGCTAAAGCAAGCTAAGCTTAGTGAGTTTGAGACACTGGCAGGGAGGAGTTATACCAGTGGGGCGCATGGTGAGGAATGCCCTCTGACCTTGAGAGGTCCTGGCCTCGGAATAACTAGGGTAGCTCTTGGCGACTGCGTGTGATCAGGGTCGTGCAGCACGGCGAATGGAGTTGGATAGGCCTACGGGGATAGGCCACACAGGGCTTTAAAGGTGAGCTGGCATGTCTGATACATGAGTCGCTCTTCCAGGTTGAGTAGGGTAGCCAGGGTGTACAGCTCACATGTGTGAGTGAGTCTGGGAGCACCAGTGATAAGTCTGCAGGCCTTATTAACTGTGAGGCGAACCTTGTTGAGGGCAGTCTGATCTGCTGAGCCATAGACTGGAAGGCCATAGTCAATGAGAGACATGACAGAGGAGGGACAGCCAAGTGGAGGGCATCAGGAGGAGGCATTTCTTGTGCCGTAAAGATGCCTAACCGTGAGTTGGCGACAAAATTTAGGGCAGATATATGTCCATGGAATGAAAGTGCAGGGTCAAAGGTTATACCAAGATATTTATAGGACTGCACCTGGTCAATGACAGACTGGGTGTGGAGTGGACAGCTAAGGGAAACTTGCTGTACTTATTTTGGGGTGGGAGAAGAGCATCGTTTTGTTTTCTTAAGGTTGATAACAAGTCGGTGCTCAGTGAACCAGGTAGCTGCAGAGTCAAAGACTAGTTGGAGGGAGTTCTGTAGCAGCATGGGGTCATTGTGGGAGGCAACGAACAGCATCATCAGCATAGAGAAGCATCTTACCCATACAACTGCTGGGTAGGGAGTTAAGAAAGAGTGAGAATAGTAGGGGTCCAAGAATTGAGCCCTGTGGCACCCCAAGAGCAAATGGGGCATGTTTCAGAGAGGTACCGTTGACTTTCACACATTGGAGCGGGCGGAGAGAGCTGGTGCACCAGGAAACAGGTCCTGAGGCAAAGCCTATTAGGTCGAGGGTGGAGAGCAAAGAGGATCAAACAGTATCGAATGCTTTAGACAGGCCAATGAATATAGCACCAGCCAGGGCACCAGAGCCCAAGGAGGCATGGAGGAAGTTGGAAAATCCAGGAGTGCTGTATTGGTACTATGACCTGCTCTGAACCTCGCAGGTGCTCAGGGCAGAGAACATTGTACTCTACAGAGGTAGTCAGAGACTTGGGACGCCAACATTTTCTCAACGCCTTAGAGAGGAGGAGAGGATTGAGATGGTTGGTAGTTACCTGGAAGAGTCCTGTCACCACCTTTATGGACAGGGGTAACTGTGGCAATCTTCCAGGCAGAGGAATTGTCCGAGACAGAGTGATTTGTTGAAAATGCGTAATAGGTGAGAGGACCTGATCCAGGACCTGGCGTAAAAGGCAGGGATCAAGTGGTCATTACCCGATGGTGTTATCTTTTAGGGCTTTTAGCAATGAGCCTAGCTTCTTGCATGGTGACACAAACGCAGGTGGAAAGAGGGCGGCAATGGGTGGTGGTACAGATGGAGGAGGTGGACTGAAAAAGTTACCAGGAAGTACTGAGCTAAGGTCGGTAAAGGAGTTATTGAGGTGGGTGGCAATGAGGGCAGGGTCAGAGGAGATGGTACCATTGATGTTGAGAAGAGAAGGAGGGGACTGGGAGTGACCATTCAGTTGCTTGATGTCCCAGAAGCACCTGGGTTCCCCAGGAGGAGGTAAGAGGCTTGTAGTATTCCGCCTTTGCTTAGGATGGCCCAGGTGCACTGGTTGCGGGCGGCAGCATAGGACTGCCTGTCAGCTGAACGGCCAGCAGCAACAGCAAGGTGCCAAAGATTGTCGCGCTGCTTGCTGCCACAGTAGGGCAGGGTGATCCAAGGCATGTTTCACCTTGGACCTCCTAGCAGTTATGGGAGCAAAGATATCACAGGCAAAGTTGAAAGTGCTTACAAAGAAGGCCAGGGCCAAGTCAATGTTGGTTGCCTCGCCAGAGGGGACCAATCAGTGTGGGCAAGGGCTTAAGGTTCTATGAGTCCCCAGGCCTAAGCCGCCTTTGAGAGGTGGTTTGACCGGGATGAGAGCCGAGGGTTTCCCAGTTGAAAAGCACAGGAGTGGCACTGAGGCAGTCAGGAGGATTTGGATGTTGTGGATGGGATTGGCCTGTTGGTGAGGACCACATCCAGGAGGGTGCTTGTCCCCCAGGGTTTTTTCTAGTAGGCTGTGAGACCAGTTGAGTTAGGTCAATTGAATCGAAAGCCTCACGGTGGGAGGAGGATGAGGTGGAAGCCAGTTTATATTCAAGTCGCCCACCAAGATTTGGTCCACGAGTTGGGTAGGGAAGTGGTGGTCAATTAGTGGGCCCAGGGCCTGGGATTGGTTCTTGGGGGTATGTAGGCTACGGTTAGGAATAATGGGCCTCTAGCTGGGTCAGGGACAGCTTTAGAGTAGGTGTCTGGGCCTTATGGTCGAGGTCAGGCGGGGGAGTGGTAGCCCCATGAGAGAATCCTTCAAATAGAAGACACAGCCCCCACCTCTCCTGCCGCACACAGTCCAACTGGTGGAGAGTGTAGCTGGGGAGAGACATGAGAGTTAGGAGTGGAGGAGACAGCCAGGTTTCAACCAGGGCAACAACATCAGGTTTATGAAGCGTCACCCAGCAGTGTAGAGTCCAGTTTTTCAGAAGGCTACAGATGTTCATAGAAGCAATGCGCAGCCCAGGAGATTTCAGGGGAGGACCAGTGCTGCCAGGCCCAGGATCTTAGACCTTGTACTCTCAAATGGGGCAGTGAGAGGATCTCTGATCTAGAAGTGGGTTGCCATCTGGGAACAAGTGACCATCAAACAGTGTGGTTCATGTTAAACTCTGCTACAGAGTCAAGCCATACAAAAGTGAGGTCACTGGACTTCAGCAGTGCTGACTTTGGCAAGATGGGAGAGTGCCTCAGAAAGCACTAGCACACAGGCTAGAAGGAGGGGTGGAGCAACAATGGGGAATCATCAAAACTGCCATCACAGAGGCAACAAGCCTTTGTGTGAAGCAAATAAACAAATCAAAATGAAAGAAAAGCCACTGTGGTGCTCAAAAAGGTGGCTGGGAAAGTCAGGAGAAAAGATAGCATTCAGGAAGAATAAGGAAACACAGAAGGAGCAGGACAGAGAGCTGTACCAGTTAAGGCAGAAGGAAGCAGGGAGGGAAGTCAGAATAGCAAAGGCCCAAACTGAGGAAAAGATAGCCAACTTGGTTAAGAAGGGGATAAAACCTTTTATAGGTACATCAGAGAGCGAGAAAGACAAAGGAGGGATAGTGAGGCTGAATAGAATGAATGGTGGGTGGGCAGAGGGGACAGTGAAAAGCAGGATACTGAACGAATATTTCTGCTCAGTATTCACAAAAGAGGAGGGAAAGTGCCTAATCCAATTAACAGAAGCACTCTTGATGGGGGTCGATCCCAGCCCTTTCACAGAAGAAAGGGTTCTGAAAGAACCCTAAAACTGAAGGTGGACAAAGAATGGGCCTTACGGAATTCACCCCAAATTCTAAAAAGAATTAAGGGGGAACTAGTGAAACCACTGACTACTCTTTTAATAAATCATGGAGGATGGTGTGGTACCCGAGGACTGGAGGAAGGCGGATGTGATTCCCTTCACAAAAGTGGGACCAAGACAGAGGCAGGAAACTACAGACCTGTCAGTTTGACCTCTGTGGTAGGGAAAGTGATGGAGTCACTTCTGAAGGAAAGAATTGTTGAGTACCTAGAGGCCAGTGGGGCACAGGACCCAAGGCAGCATGGGTTCACAGTGGAAGGTCATGTCAAACGAATCTAATAGATTTCTTTGACTGGCTGACCAAAGTAGTAGACCAGGAGGGTCTGTGGACATGGCCTACCTAGACTTTAGCAAGCATTTGACACAGTCCCACACAAAGATTAATAGTCAAATTAACCAGCCTGGGGTGGGTCCCAGGGTGGTAGCCTGGGTAAAACATTGGCTGGACAACAGGACACAGAAGGTAATTGTAAATGGAGTCCACTCTGAAGAAAGAGGGGTTACTAGTGGGCACCACAGGGTTCAGTAGTGGGTCCAGTCCTTTTAATGTCTTTATAAGTGACATTGCAGAGGGACTGGAAGGAAAAGTATGCCTCTTTGCAGATGACACAAAGATCTGCAACAGGGTTGGTACACAAGGAGGTGTGGAAAAGGATGAGAAGGACTTGGCAAGGTTGGAGGAATGGTCAGAAGTATGGCAGCTAGGATTCAATGCAAAGAAGTGCAAAATAATGCACCTGGGAAACAAGAACCCAGGGAAGATTACACAATGGGAGGTAGTAACAACAACAAAAAGGAAAGGGACCTGGGGTAATCTACATCGGATGATCTTAAGGTTAGCAAGCAATGTGAGAAGGCACTAGGGAGGGCTGGGGTATACTGAGATGCATAGGAGAGGCATCACCAGCAGAAAACAGGAAGTTGTTATCCTCTGTACAGACAGTTGGTGAGACCCCATCTGGAGTACTGAGTCCAGTTCTGGAGACCCCATCTCCGCAAGGACATAGACAGGATAGAGGTAGTCCAGAGGAGGGCAACTAAAATGGTGCAGGGTCTGCAAGAGAAGCCGTCTGAGGAGAGACTAAAGGAGCTTAATATGTATACCCTTGAGGAAAGAAGGGAGAAGGGGACATGATAGAAACTTTTAAGTACCTCAGTGGAATCAACAAAGTCCAAGAGGGTAGCACCTTTCAGAAAAAGAGATGTGCAAGAACAAGGGGACACAATTTAAAGATAGAGGGGTGGTTCCGGGGCAATGTGAGGAAGTATTTTTCACAAAGAGGGTAGTGGATGCATGGAACAGCCTTCCTGAGGAGGTTGTGGGGTCTAAAACTGTGGAGAATTCAAGAATGCATGGGACAGACATAAGGCAATTCTTGTGGAGGGTAGGAAGAAATAGACTGTTGGTTAACTAGGATCTGTGGCCTCATCCTGTAGGTAGGAAATGGGCAGACTAGGTTGGCCAAGCAGTCCTTATCTGCCATCAAAGTCTATGTTTCTATGTTTCTATGACCATGTTTGTTCTATCATTTGCAAACAAAAAAAGATGTCCTAAAGTACACCTACAGCATTTGCGCATGGATTTAGTGTTTTTTGTTAACGTGTCCATTTTGGGCATTTGACCTATATTTTTAGGGTGCCCAAGTCATCACCCAACCTCATGAATACATAACTGTCACCTTGTCAATGTACCCTAAATATCTTGTTGGTACAAGGCAATTGCTTTTGGTCTGACCTCTGCATCAAGGGTAGTCATAAAGTGCAAGGCTGTAGTAGCAGCAGCATTTCAGAGAAATGGAGCCACAGTGTATCCATACTTAGATGACTGGGTAGTATGTGTGGAGAACCAAGGAAGAGGCACAGTCATCACTAAGGCAAACAATGCTCATGATGGAAATGCTGGGGTTTATTCTGAATTTAGAGAAATCCTGCTTTAAACCCACAGAAAACCTGTACTTTACTGGAGTAGAACTGGACATTTCAGGCACGAGCCTTCCCTACAGGAAAGGGCTCAGACTCTGATCCAGTGTGCTGCCTCCTTCCAACCAGGGACAAGGAGGACTACACACAGTTTTCTCAGATTGCTATGTCTAATGTTGGCCATAACCTCAGTTATGCAATGTACAATGTGTACAATGTACAGCGTACCATACGAAGGAAAACTAATGGTAGCTGAAAGAATATTGGTCCCAATTAAAGTTATTCCCTGATTGCTATGACATCAGTGCAAGAAATTCTCTTAGGAACCGTCCAGTGGGGCAACAGGTGCAAAGGTTACTTTTCGACAGGCAACAAAGAATGCAATTCTTTTTTTTTCTTTCATATACATTTCTCCCCTCCAGACAGCCGTGGGCAGGTAATTCCATCCTGCCTTGCCACCTATGTCTCTCCATCACTCCACTTTCAATTCCACTGAGTCCCACATCCCCTATGGATTCCCCCGTGGCATGGCTGGGAAGAGGAGGACTGTCCTCCACTCACCCAGTACTTACAAATCCAGATCAGAGATCCAGGAGCGGAAGGGATGCCAGTTGGCAGGCAGGGCTTCACAGGGCCTATGGTCACCTCCGTTTTCTGTTTTCCATCCCTCCCTTCCACGGCCATGAGCACACATGGGTAGAGGCATGTACATACCACATAGCCATGCTCATGCCTCCTTGACTCTAGTGCTGCTGCCTGAATTCCACCAGGAGACAGCCAAGGAGAGGGACATTCCCTCCCTCCCTCCCCAGGAGAGGAGAGGAGCACTGTCCATTGACGCTCATTCCTCCCTTCCTGCTGACTCCTGACAACCCGAGCTCATCCCAAGCCCAGATCATCAGCATGGCGTGAGGTGTGGCATCCAGCACCTGAACCCTCAGCGCCACCAGGCCAGCTTAAACAATGCAATTCTTACCACAGATACCTCCCCTCTGTCCAGGATGGGGAGGACATATTTACACCATACACTAAAGAGAGTATGGACCTTAGCAGACAGAGAGGAGTATATAAATCTGCTGGAGCTCAGGGCAGTATTTCTCTCCCAAGTCCTTTTAGCACTGGTGAAGGACCAAGTCTTGCAAATAATGGCAGACAACACCTCAACAATGTACTACATCAACAAGCAAGAAGGTGCAAGATCCTCAAAGTTGTGCAAGGAAGCACTATGGATTTAGGACTTGGCATATACTCACAGAGTACATATCACTGCAGCTCATGTGGCAGGAAAACAATGTCCTAGCAGATTCACTAGGCAAAATGGGTCATGTCACATGAGTGGTCCCTGATACAAATTATGCTATGGCAAGTTTTCAGGAAATGGGGTACTCTATTGGTGGATCAATTTGCGTCATGGGAGAACAAAGTTACCATTAGTTTTGTAGAGACCCATATCTGGGTACAGTCCCAGATGATGCACTGATCATGCACTGAGAAACACGTTCCTTTATGCTTTCCCACCTTTTCCCATAATGCAGAAAGTTTATTAATTTATTTATTTAGTTATTAATCTCTCGGATTACAACCTTTGAGCTAAAAGCTCATTTACAAAGGTTCCACGTCAAACTCTATTATACAACAAAGGATTAACACAAAGAGACACATTAACAAGAATCAACAAGTGATTACATCATCTGATAACAATAAGAGCAATAACATTAGAATGGAGATTATACTGAGGAGGAACTACTAGGCATTAGATAAGGAGTGTTACAATTAAGAAAATTAAGATGTTTAAAGCAGGGAACAGGAAAGAACCAAGATTCCCTTTGTCAGAGGGCAATAAATTAAGAGTATTACAAAGAAGGAATTATGGTTACAGGCAGGAATAGAATAAACCAATAATCCCTTTGTCAGGGAAGATGGGAGGAGAGGGGATTAGGAATATCAAGGTTCCTAATTGCCTGGGGTAGGTGATGGTGGTGGAATGGGCATTGAGAGTAGTGGATGAGATGTGGAGGCTAGGGGTAGGAGGAGTGAGAAGGGTGGAGGGGATGCAGTGGAGGGAGGGGAGGCAGGAGGGAGGCAAAGTAGGGATGGTGGTAGAGGTGAGGGAAATGGAAACTGAGGGAAATGGAGAGGGTGACATTTGGGAACTATAAAGGCGAAAGAGGGGAAGGTGAAATGGAAGGACAGGCCAAGGGGGGTTGAGTACAGTGGTGGATCATCAAGGCATGGACTGGTCCATTAAGTCTAATTTAGGGTGCAATGGCAAGCCATTAGACTAGTGAGGTGGGAGCTGAGTTTAATTTTGAAAGGCCCAAGTTTGGGCTTGGCTTGAAGGTCACATGAGAGTGAGTTAGCCACTTTGGAGCATGACAACCAAATGATCGCTGCCCTAGGGACATGTGGTGGAAGGGACTTTGTAGAGGTGGTTGTGAGACCCTCTGGTCAACCTGGCTGGGACTGTTGAGCAGAGTGAGTAGAGTAGAGATTGGACCCCAGGAGGGGTCAGGCCAAGAGTGGCCTTTTGGCTGGAGACAGAGTTGATACCAAAATGGTTCTCCAGGTTTCAGCCAGTCTATAAGTGAATATAGGTCACACATGTGGGTATGGAGCAGAGCACCCAGGAGAAGCCTGCAGAACTTGTTCAGGGTAAGGGCAATCTTTCTAGAATTGAGTCAGAGGCAGAGCTATAGACAACAAGGTCGTAGTCTATTAAAGACAGGACAGAGCTTATTTAATGCAAGTTTAAGAGCGTTTATTGTGAGACAGGGTCTGTGCCTGAAAGCTGTCTGATCTTCCTGTTAGCAGTCCAGGAGACATTATCGATGTGGAGTGAATAGGATAAGGAGTTATCCAGAGTAACTCCAAGATATTTGAGTTACTGAACTATTTCAAGGGTTTCATTTTGTTTGTTACAGATGGATAAGATGGTGGATCTATATTTGCTGTGGGTGGAGGTGAACAGCATTGTTTTGTTTTATTATAATTGAGAAGCAGCCATGCACCAGAGAACCAGTCCTCTACAAGTTTGAAATTATGTTGAAGACTTTGTTCCAGGGAATCAAGGTCAGGATGGCTAGAGTAGAGGACAGTGTCATCCATATAGCAAGATTTTGTCATGACATACTTTGGGAGATTGTTTGAAAAAGACTAAATAGCAGTCGTGCGGATGGACCTTGAGGAACTACCTGTGCTTACATTCTGAGCTGTCTGATAGTGTGTCACCATTTTGACCTGTTGAACCCGCCTGAGGAGAGAACTCTGAAACCAGTTCAGGGAGGTGGGGGACACGGTGGATTCACTTAGTTGAGTTAGCAGGAGTTCATGGTTGACAATATCAAGGCCTTAGTGAGGTCAAGAAAGGTAGCCTCACTAAGTGACCCCAATCAAGGGAGCCATGAATCAAACCAGTAAACTTCACCAGTGCTGTCGTTGTGCTGTGTAGTTTCTAAAATCCATGCTGCTCCTTACATTAAAGTTGATACTTGTCTAGGTGGTCAATTAGTTGATCATGGACAATATATTCTAATGCTTTGGAGACAGGGGTAGGATGGAAATTGGCCGTAGTTAGTGTGAGTTGACCTATCACCACTCTTAAAGACTGGTGTTACAACTGCAGCTTTCCAGGCCTTAGGGAATTGCCCAGTGATAAGGGAGAGGTTGAGAATTCTAGTTAATGGAGCAATTATAACATCTAGGGTGAGTGAAATTAATTTCAAATATAGGTCATCGCTGTTGTGCCTTGATTTGTGAAGCATTTGCTGAAGGCATATTTTGGCCTCAGATGCTTTGATTTTCTTGAGGTAGAAAGGATGTTGTATTAACAATGTACTATTTTGATGACCCTTGCATGAGTTTAGGTAGTCAGGGGCAGCACTGCAGTGAGGTCTGTGAATGCCTTGTTAAAAGTATTGGCAATGGTTTTGGGTCTTGTGCAATAATCCCATTAAGGTTGAGCATTGCAGGGGAGATCTATTAGGACTTCCAGTTAGTGACTTAATGTTAGCCTAGAATTTAGAGCTGTCAGCCCAGGAATTGTCCAGTTCAGACCTGAAGAAGCAGGGACATGTCTGGCGGATGGCCTGGTGCATTATTGTGGGCAGCTCAATAGTTTTGGAGGTTGAGAGGTGAGCCCGAGGACTTAGCTTTATGCCAGAGGTTATCCCTGGTATGCATTAGGTCAATGAGAGCAGGGGTTATCCATGGCTTTTGTGACCATGACCTTCCTTCTGGTGAGGGTGCGAAATGTCACAGACTGTGTTGTAGGTGTTAATGATGTAGTCTAATGCAGTATCGACATCCTCAGCAGAATAGGTGGTGGACCAGTCAATCTTACTGAGGTGTTCTTTAAGAGACCCAGTTGTCCTTGCGTAGTGCCCGATTTGCCAGCCACTTTAGCTGGGAGTTTTGGGCCTTGTCTGACCAGGTACAGAGGACTGGGGAGTGATCACTTAAGGCATCAGGGAGAACGACCGTGCTGGTGATCCATTCTGGGTGATTCATTAATAGCCAGTCCAATAGGGTGCTTGTCCCAGAGAGAGTAGTTATATGCGTGGGGTTTCTACTAATTGGACGATATTTATGGTGGTGATGGCATCTTTGTAAGGGGCAGAATCAGGGATAGGATAGCCAATTTATATTGGGATCCCCACCACTATTAGCTCAGAGTTGTGATGGTGGCTGGAGAGGTATCGATGAGCGCATTGAAATCAGCAGCCTGTTCTTTGAATGGAATGTAGATGGAGATAATAGTTATTCCTTTCCTTGAACCCCAAGGATTACTTTTAGTGGGAGAATTTGAACATTGCTTCCTGATTTTATGGGTAGTATGCCTGGTCCTGAGGGAGATCCTTAATATAAATGACACCCCCTCCTCGCACCGACTCTGTCTAGTCTAAAGGAAATGTAGCTATTTAGGTGAATGTCAGCATCAGATGTCCTCGGGTGAGCCAAGTCTCAACCACAGGCACAATGTCGGGATTATGTTGGGTGACCCACCTTGCAGTGAGTTAAATTTTTGATAGAGCTACAGTGAGATTGCTGTGCTTCGTGGGCAGACGCTGAGTGCCTTGTGGCTTTAGGGCCAGGGGTTAGGTGTATGTTCCCCATCAGAAGTAATAGTAGCCAGATCATCAGGTTGCCTGCAGTCTAGGTTGTTTTAGGGTTAGGGAGTGGGTCCCATGAGTCTGTTAATCTTAGTGCTATTTCTGGTAAGGAGGAGAAAGTTTGTTAAAGGGAGGGAAGTGTGGTCGAGGTGGTTGCGAAAGTCATAGACACTGAGACAGTTCACAAGTGGTAGGAAAGCTTGGGATGATGTGATCGAGCAGCTTGTACTATAGTTTGATATTAAGTTATTAAGTTTGATATCAAAGACATATACAATATGAAATAGTGAAGTAGAGACATTGAGAGACATTAAGATTAGTAAAATGGGATGCAATTAGGGGCACCATGCTACAACATGGTTGTGATAAAAGGGCTAATGCAGCATGATACAGAGATGAATTAGTCTGCACTGTTACTTTAGGACTAGGTTAGGACAGGAGCTTTAAATAAGGTTAAGGTCCAATGAGAGGAGCAGCAAAGAAGTAATGGCAGTAACTTTGGGGGAATTGTGGTGATACCTTTAAAAGAGCCAAGGGCAGTCATTAGACAAGGGAGAGGAGGTGGAGTAAGGTGTGATGGGGAGTATTTAATAGAGGCCGGGGTCAGGGTGGATGGGTGGGAAAAACTATACAGATAAATAAAACTGTTGCGGGTCTGTAGCACCAGGGTGCTTCTTGGTTTCAGAAAGTGAAAAAAGCTGCGGAGTTAATCTGGCCAATTGCTGGCTTGCAGAGAGTGCAGATGGCCAATGTGGGAACAGTTCTACCTCAGAGGGGCCAATTAAGCTGCCAACTCTCCAGTCCATGAGCTCACCGAAGAAGCGTACCTGTTCTGGCTGGGCAGGTAGGCAGGATGCAAGGGCAGCCAACAGAGTTCTGTGCCAGAGCCACAGCCCATTCAGGACTTCTTCTGGAAGAGAGGAGGAGAAGGGAAATTAGCACACAGTTAAAGGTTGGACTCAGCCACTGCTAAATCAGTGGTAGGGCCAGAAGTCTAGTGAGACAAGAAGCTGGAGGCAGGAGTGGAAAAGAGGGTATGAGCAAGAGCTGCAGAGACTAGAGAAACAAAAGCAGAGGTTGGAGTGGCAGAAAGGGCATGGGCAGAAGCAGCAGAGACTCAGGGGTGGGGTGCCTGTGGCTGGAGCCAGGAGCCAGCCCAGGAACAAAGGAAATGAGCGAGCAGAATTTTGAAGTGTGCTACAGTGGGTGATCTGGGGTGGTGAAGATGGTGACGAAAGGAGCTGATGGGGAATTGCACAGGAGCAGGAGAAGAGAAGAGTTGCTGAGGCCTATTTACCTAGGACAGAAGCGGTGCTGTTGGGAAGGAGAAGATAGGAGGAAAGGAGTTAGCAGAGGAGAGTTGAGGTAAAGCAGAAACCAAGGCAAGAGGGCAGTTGAGCAGCAAACAAGTTACAAACTAAACAGGGCAGCTGTTCTTAAACAAGTTAGGCTAAGATGGAATCTATGTAAGCTCTAAGCAACAGTAAATGTGCTAAATGGATTCTAGACAGGCTCTTAACAACAGTAATTGTATCAAATAGAATCTAATCAAGCTCAAGACAACAGTAATTGATCTTAACTAAGCTAGGCTTAGTTGTAAACAGTGGCCTTGGATTAAGTAAAAGCTGCACAGAGATTGTAAAAGTACAGAGAATACAGATAAACAAATTAAAACTATGCAGGTAAACAAAACTGTGCAGGTCTGTAGGACTGGGACTCCTCTCAGTTTCTGAAAGTGAAAAAAGCCACGAGTTAATCCAGCCAATTGCTGGCTTGCAGAGGCGCAGATAGCCAATAGCAAGTCAGTTCTACCTCAGAGGGCCAATCAAGCTGCCGACTCTCAATCTATGGCTTGCGAAGGAAAGCATACCTGTTCTGGCTTGGTCAGGTGGGCAGAATGCAAGAAGCAGCTGGCGAGTTCCAAGCTGGAGCCACAGCCCATTCAGGACTTCTTCTGTTCTGACTTGGGCAGGCCAGCAGGATGCAAGGAGCAGCCAGCGGAGTTCTGTGCCAGAACACGCAGCCTGTTCAGGGCTTCTTCAGTTCTGGCTTAGGCAGGTGGGAAGGATGCGAGGTGGCTAATGGAGTTCTGTCCCAGAGCCGCAGCCATTCAGGGCTCCTTCTGGTCTGGCTTGGGCAGGCAGATAGGATGCGAGAGCAGCCAGTGGAGTTCTGTGTTGGAGCTGCAGCCCATTCAGGGCTTCTTCTGTTCTGGCTTGGGCAGGATGCGATGAGTGGCCGTGTGGAGTTCTCTGCCAGAGTCGCAGCCCATTCAGGATGTCTCCTGTTCTGGCTTGGGCAGGCAGGCAGGATATAAGAGCGGCTGGCGAGATCCATGCTGGAGCCGCAGCCCATTCAGGGCTTCTTCTGTTCTGGTTTGGGCAGGCGGGCAGGATGCAAGGAGCGACCGGCGGAGTTCTGTGCCTGAGCCACAGCCCATTCAGGGATTCTTCTGGAAGAGAGTTCCCTAAAAGTGAGAGTGAAACAGGTAACCATGATTCTGATAGCACCAGACTTGCCCAGATAGCCATAGTGCTCACTGTTACTCCAGATGTCAACAAGGACTCACACTCTACCACTGTGTCAAGACCTGATGACAATTTTGAAGGTTATGTGACTCATCAAAATTTGGAATCACTTCCCTGTAGGCATGGTTCCTGAAGGGATAGAGTTCTCAGAGTTGAATCTGTCAATCTAGTCCATGAAGTGTCTTAGGTTGGCTAGGAAGCCATCCACAAGTAAAAGATGCCTTAAAATGGAAAATATTTTCCATCTTGTGTGGAATGACTCCTATTCAGCTGAGAATGCACAGTTTACATTAATCCCATATTATTTGATACATTTAAAGTCTCTGGGATTAAGGCTAGCATGTACAAAGGTACATTTGTCAGCCTTTTCTGCTTTTAGGCCCAAGGCCTCAGCAGAATCTTTGTTTACACACTCAGTGTTAAGAGACTCTAAAGTCCTCTCACATTTGTGCCCCCATGTGAAGATACCTATACCAGTTTGGGGCCTACACTTGGTCCTCCTCAGTTAATGTCCCTCCCTTTTGAATATATGGCCACTACTGTGTTAAAATATTCACCTGGAAAACTTTATACCTGGTGGCTATTACATCAGCAAGGAGGGTCAGTGAGTTGCAAGCACTCTGCCTGATCCCTTTACTCTCATATCTGACTTTCCACAAGAAAACGTAGTTTAAGAACAAATCTGAAATTCCTTCACAAGGTGGTGTCAGAATTCAACTTGTATCAGACCATTACTTTGCCAGTGTATTTTCCAAGACCAGATGCTAAAAGAAAAGAGGACAAACTGCACACACAGAAGTCAGAGGGCCCTCGACTTCTAAAGCCTAAGCGGAACATCAGATGTAGTAACAAACAGTTGTTTGACACAAATGATAACGTGTCATAAGGACATCCAGCTTCAAAACAAATCATATCAAGGTGGATAGTATGCCAAAGGCCCAGGTTGAGAAATGCACCTGGATTGTAGGAGGACCAGCCAAGGAGGAGGGATTGAGCATCCTGGTGAATGTTCTCCTCTCTGGGTAGAGACTGCCTTTGTCCAAGCTTACACTGCCACCTGACTATCCACAGGTGTAGATGTAGGTGCAGCTATGGAATGGCAAAGGGAGGAAAAGATACTTCTGCATGATGCTATATAATAGCATGTGAATTAGTGCACGAGCCCACATCGTAAGCATTCCTCAGGGGTGGGCTTAAAGGAAAACAGTCTCTATACTACCTCTATGATGGCCAAGATGCTTGGTCTCTGAACAGCCTGCCATACCCCCAGCACCCATAGGGTCTCCAGAGGGGACCTCACCTCCATTCCCACCTCAGGGACAAAGCATAGGATTAAAAGCTAGGGGTTGCAGAGAGGGCAACAGAGCAGGTTGACAGTCAGGAGCTGAGCTCAGAAGGGAAGGACAGAAGAGAGCAAATTAAAAAATCAGGGTGGATAGCATCCACAAATAATTTCAGTTATACTAAGGAGGAAAGTACCCTGCAGATGGCATTAGGCACACTCTACTAGGTGTACAGCAGCATCAGTTGCAGCAAAAGGAATGTTCCACTTTGCATAAATTTGCAAAGACTCTACCAGGCCACAGTCCATGCACTTATATCTCCATACTGTCCAGATTCACTGGCATGAGAGGATACCAAATTTGAAATTTCTGTACATCAGAACCTATTAACTATACAAACCTAATACCTTCCAACCCAGGGTACTGCTTGAGTCTGCATTAATTGGACTGGCTGTTCTAATCCATGTAGTTAGAAGAAAAAGTTACTCCCGTCATAACAACTTTTCTTATAATGTATTACAACAGCCAATAAAACTTCCCAGACTTCCCTTTTAGGATAAAGTAATTTGGTTCTTCAGATTCAGCTATTATATTTGACAGCTCAAGCTTTTAAGATTGCAGTAGGGTTTTCTGTGTTATTAATAATATTTATTTTTAATCTGTAAGTTTTAAATTATTATTAGTGGAATATTTTCAAATTAGGTCTTGAGACTGCTGGGGCCCAATATTCAAAACATGCAATGCAAAGCACAAAGTTTTGCTGCTTTTTGCCTTGCCTAGGAGTCGAGGATTCTATATTCAGTTGGTGCACCAGCACTATCCGACTTAGTAGAGGGCATATCAGTACAGCATCAAGTCAAGTAGTGCTGCCCCAACATGGATCCCTGCTGTGCAGGAATAGTACCCCCATACCCAATAGCACCAGAGCTAGGCACAATATTCAGAAGACTCATTCAAATGAGCCCATTGGGCATGCAAGGTGCTAAGGGGCCATTTGCATGATCATTTGTATGCGAAGTGGTGGCAGCTTTGTGCAGTACCACCCCAACCCAGACTGCCCAGTCTCCTACAAGACAAATACATCCCTGATGCTTAATGGTCCTTCCTCCTGCCAATTGCCAGCCCTATAGTAATTGAATAATCCCTGGTGCCCAGTGGTCCCCTGGTACCCGATCCCGCCCTTAAAGTAGACTGGCTCCCTGGTGGCCAGTGGTCCTCCCACCCCATCCTCCAATCGCTATCCCGTTTGGGGTAATAGATGTCCCTGTCATCCAGTGGTGCCTCCCAGTCCCCAATCCCCAGCCCTGTCATATACAACCTATTCCCTGGCATCCAGTGGTTTCCCCTCCTCTTCCCCCATCTCCGATCCCTGACCCGCAACCAACAGCCTGCCCTCATATATGGGAACTATCAGTAGAATGCAAGTTTTAGTGCAAAACAACCAACATATTGCCTGGTGTCCCTGGTACACCCCACCCCACGATTGCTGTTCCTCCCAGTGTCACTGTTAATCCCTGGCATATAGTGACCCCCAACACCACAGCATTGATCATCCACCTGCCACTCCCCTTACTTGAATCGGTGGTGCCACAGTGCCATGGGAAGCCCATGGTGACCGACTCAGCCCTTCTCACACCTCCTCGGCTGGCCATCATGTACAAATCCAGAGGCGTGTGTCCTATGTAATGTACATGGCATGCATCCTTTACTGTAAAGTAGGGGAGTTGCATCTGTACAGTCCATGGGGTGCACACCTCTGGATTTACATATGCAGCCAGTTAAGGAGGTGTGAGAAGGATTGTATCAGCCACCATATGTGCTCCCATGGCACTGATGATTCAGGTAGGGTGGGTGGTCAGTACTGCAGTGGGGATGGTCACTAGATGCAAAGGATTACCTGTGTGAAACAGGGGAATGGCAATTAGAGGGATACCACGGACACCAGGCAATATGCTGGGTGTTTTGCACTACAACTGGCATTCTACACACAGATCCCCATACACAGGACAGGGTGCTGTCTTTGTTACAGGGCCAGGGATTGCAGACTGGGGAGGGGCCAATGGATGCCAGGGAATGTATTGTAGATGATGGAGCCAGGGACTGGGGATCAGGAGAGACCACTGGATGCCAGGGACATCTCTTACCCTAACTAGGGCAGTGATAGGAAGGTGGGGACCACTGGCAACCAGGGAGCTGGTTTATTTTATGTGCTGGGGATCAAGTACTGGGGAAGTCTGCTAGGTACCAGGATTATTCAGTTACTATATGGGCAGACGTCTGGAGTAGGGACAACTAGGCACCAAGGATTATTCAATTACTATACAGGCTGGTGATTGGTGGGAGGGGACCACTAGACACCAGGGTTATTGATGTATTATACAGGCTGGCAATTGGTTAGAGGTGGGACCACTAGGCACCAAGGCTTCCTACATGGATACTGGGACTGCAATTGGAAGGGGTGACTATGGACCACAGGGGTGGCAGGTATGCTTCCCTACTGGCCAACAGGTTGTTGGCTGCAGCAACTCTAGCAGCTGCTAGGGTTGCCTGAAGTAAATCAAGATTTTGTTTGGCAGTATTTGCGCTGTGCAAAGGACCATGCTAACCCTTTTGCACCGCATAAATGCACAGTTTATGGGGTTGCACAGATATTCTGGTCCCTGCCCCTTCCTTTGCCCACCATGTACATTATGTTTTCTCGGGCACTAACCTTGTTTGCCCCACAATCTCCCTTTTAAATATCATGCTCTGGTGCAAAACCCAGTTTGCACAGGCAAACATTCGCTTGCACCCACACAAACTTGAATATTGGCCCTAGTTTCTTTAGCTCAAAAATCTGGCATTAGAATGCTTGAAGATTCAAGACCAGCAAAATGTAAGAGAACATCTTTGAAAAACAATCTAAGTTCTGGGACACCATTCCTCATGCAGAGATAATGTAAAGTTGTACTGGCTGTTGTAATGTATTAGAAAAAAGCGGTTAACTATGGTGAGTAACTTTTCTTTGTATTTGAAGTATTTTTTCTTTTCCCTTTTGCTAATTATAATATTTTCCACCTAACAAAACTTGGTGTGATACACAGAACAGTATTCTACCTGGGGCTCACATTGCAAGTTCTGTCACTCCTCATACATCATCAGCCTTATGACCTCACTGACTGTGACATCATAACTGACCAAGAAGAACCAAGCACCTGCTAAAAGATCAATTACCAGTGATGTAACAGTAAGTGAGGTGACAGTACTATAAGGCACTAAGAGGAATAAAACTAGATATGTCAGCATCCAAGAACAATATTGCTCTTAACATCCCACCTAAGACTACTTTCATGAGGAAATGGAAAAAGAAAACTACTCACTTGTTTGCATGCTGGATACCCCAAGTCATCTCTCAGTATGCTTGAACAATCTGAATGTTACTTGTACCACAACCCTGGCTGCAGAGAGAAAACATGAACTGTATCCTGTTTTGTACAGCAGCTTGCAGCCGCCTACTATAAACAAAACAGTCAACAGTACCACTGTTCAATGTTGCTAGCCAGCAGCCCAATGATAGAACTATTAAAAATTAAATTTGCCAAACCTGTGCTCCACGGAGCTGTGAACTGCATTCCCCAGCTCCCACCTCATGGCAGGGCTCATCTCAGACTCTCCATTCTGCCAGGCAAGGAACTGCTACTATTTCTTCACAGAACGGGTGGTGGACAAGTGGAACACCCTGCCAGAGGAAGAGGTGGGGGCTGAAACAATCACGGGATTTAAGAATGCATGGGATAGACATAAAGGAATTCTAGAGGTCAGGGTTAAGGTTCAAAAGACTTCTAGGAAAACAAACTGAACTTACAAGCTCAAATGGGCAGACTGGGTGGGCCATAGGCCCTTATCTGCCGACACTGTCTATGTATCTATGTATGTACTTAAAAGGTAACAGCTGACAACTATGTAAACAATAACCCATAATAGAGCATGTGTATGCAGAAATTACAGCCAAGTGATTTCAACATATCCGGGAAGTGTTAATTCTCAAGAGGCTCATGCCCTGGAGAGGCAATTGCACTTATAAAATGGGAAAAGGTTTTATTTTCCTTTAGTTAGGTTGTAGTTAGGTAGAATATGTGAGTTTGGTAACAGGGTTGTGTGCCTTTAAACAAACAAGGAGGTGCATTTATTCTGGGGAAAAAACTATGTCCTGTTGTGGGTTTTCTGTCTAAAAGCGGGAACATTTTTTATTTTCATTTAAGTGCTTGCTAGCTAGATTAGGGCAGGTTAGTTACAAACTGTTCATATACCAGAGATTAATGACTAGTCAGGTGAAGTACTTAGACCAATTACACTGCTAGGATTCTGAACAAAACTGAAGATCAAGTAATAACTAGTTATTAGTTGGGTGCTACTAGCTCTTTAAGTGATAAGTCTGTACAGACTGGAGTTTCACCACTAGCTGCTAACAGCAGAAGCGTCAAAATATAATTTTAATACTAGTGGAGCTTTTGAACCTTTACTGAAACTAGCCCTATGTAGAAGTTAGGAATGTGGTGCACCTGCAGATATAACAAGCTTTGGTCAGAGCTGATACAGCCCCTCAGTGCGGTGAGAGTGTGTTGAGAGAAAGTAAAAGAATACTCGGGGCTCTCAGTGCTCTCACCACACTGGAGTCTGCCATTCCCTGCCCCCACCAATGAGTTTTTCTCACCCAACTAATTTTCTCGGTGTTTGTCTGCTTTGACATCATCCCAGCTGAAGTGATCATGGCCCCTCTCAGTCCTCTTTGAGATGAGTCCATTATTGTCAGTGAGGTCAGATAACCCAAATTAAAAAAAGCGGAGTGATTAAAAATATATATATATATACAGTATATATATAATAAAACTACTCACTCTGGTCCGTCGTGTGGCACACACATCCAACACCCTCAGGCCTACACAAGCAGCTGATTCCCGGCTTCTGCCTGTAAACGTCTGATCAACGGGTCAGCACCTTTGAAGCAGAGGTACTGGACTGTCATCCATTGTGGTGCAGCTCAAAATATTAAGAATGATGATGAAAATAATCAATGAATATTCAGTAACTATGGGGTGGTGCATGCTAATGACATCACTGCCATGCCAGCATGGAGTACTTTGGTACCCACCATGTGAGAGACTGTCAGGAGTGGAGAGGCTAGTGCAAGAGAAACAGGTGGCTGGCTAGCAAGCAGTGCTGCACCAGCCAGGAGCTGCTGTTGGCAGGTGTTGCATGTAGCATATGTTTTTCTCTTGACAGGTCTCCAGTGAGTTGCCTTGAGACCTTACTTCTGACCTCTTTTGCAATATGTCACACAAGTTTATTATTTAAATGGGTGCGGACGGGCATGCTGAGCTTTAAACAGCTCTGTTCTAGGTGCCTTCCTGGGAAATGGAAATGTGTAATACAACAATGTTTAATTTAATACAGCATATAGTACTGCGGATATAAATTATATGGTCAATGATGACTAAATGTTACATTACCAAGATGGCGGCCAAAAGAACTGCACATGCGCAATACTCGTTCATCGCAGTTTAACTCAATGGTGCCATCTTGGGAAGGGCAGACATCACTTCCGCAGTTGCAGAAGAAAATGTAGTGCCCTGCGAAGGGTGTGTTCATGTGGTCCACGTTGGGGAAGGGCTGCATAAACATCACAGTGGACATTTGTCAGAGTAATGTGGAAGCATACCAGACAGTGGTCCGGTCGTGCATCCACAGTGCTCTTCTAAAGATAATATGATGGCATACGCTGCGGAGCTCCACCCATGCAGCCGTAAAAATTTGAGCAATATTGGCTTGATGATAACAAAACTGGAGACAATGTATTACAGGAAGTGTTGGTGTTCTGATAATCCAATGAGACAGAAACTATACCACCTGTAATTTAAACTGAGAGGAGCCTTCTTTTTATACTACTGTATTCTGCAGCATATCTTCCATTACAAAATTTGGAGACTTAATTCTTAGTTGTAATCCATAACCCCTCATTGCAAACATGGTTAAAGGAATTCATACCTTGTACTATAACATTAAACATTATAGATTGAGGGTGCATGCCCAACCAATCAAAGCGCCCTTTCCTCTGCATGAGGCACCTCTCATTCTGTCAAGAGTGTTTCACATGCAGCTGCACTGAAAGTGGGGATGTTCAGGTAAGGTTCTTTAAATATTTAATATATTATCAATCGAGCTTGTGGTTTTCATACCATAAGAATGTGCATGAGACCACTCTTGCAACCACAAGTGGTCTCATCGCTCATATTAACATACAACTAAGACCTTTACCAGCCGAGCACCATGCATCTTGTAGTATTTTGGTGTTCCATTCTCAGACCTCTGTCCCTCTTCATACTAAGGATCATACTAAGGATTTTCTAGGAGCAAGGAGGCTGGTTTAGCTCATATCTGCACCTTTTACGCATTATGATAACATCGAGTAATATTATAATCTATGTCCAGATAGCAGCAGGGTATCAAGTCATCTTTTAAATATACAGTAGATTTGGTCTCACCGATGATAATGTCCAAAGGTAAACAATTCAAGGGCTAATAACCTAATATGAAAAGAGCTTCCTGCCAATATAATTAAATCTTTTCCCACAAGTTGTAGTGGGTGCCCTCAAATGTTGTAAGTGCTATCTTTAAGTACTAAACCCAGTTCAGACATTAGATCTTGTTGATGTCTACTGTTTCTATTAGCCTTATTGACATAGTTGTACAATGGGATCCCTGGCTGCCTTTGCTGGAAGGGAGTGCACGCTCATGATACAGTGCACTCAAAGACAACACTTGTGCATGGTGGCACCAGATCATAAGCCTGCAATTACAGTATTACCAGGATGGAGGTATTTATAAACTATTGCTCATTGCAAAGAAGAATGCTACAGGTGCGGATCCTCTCACAAACATAGGACAAAAGGAATGTGTTGGGGCAATCGTGTCATAGGTCTACACTCTGTGCACTGTAGCCGTGGGATCTGTGGTGGCTAGATATTCATGATCTCACCAGGTGATGAGGCATGCATGGATGTTGACAAAGGGACAGAGCTTTGGGAATATGCCACCAAAATACTGGAAGATGGTGCGGTGCTTCAGGGTACTCGTGTCTTATAAAAGATACAAAAACAGTATTTTGGAGTACCAGTTGTTCCAGCCTTTACTCTTAGGGCTAGATTGGGTAGGTACGGTCTTAGTTATCTAATGTAATAGTATCTGGTACAGATTTCCTTTAAGTTTTTGCCTTGCAGAACTAGTCCACTGATTAAGCAATAAGGCATCACAGAGGTTGCATGTTCCATAAGCAATAAGACACACCAAGGTGTGTGATTATGGGGAACAATTGCATGGTTTGAGTGTGTTGCTTGGCATGAGGTGCTTCGCCCGAGTGCCTTTAAACATGTGAAAGCAGAGTACAATTCTTCACCTGTCTTAATGCACCTATAAAATGGTCCTGTCTAAAAATATGTTTAAAATATAGATCGTTACTTTACAGAAAAAATGGCTTTTTACTAGCGATATGTTTCTAAGAAAAAATAGTCAATTTCTAGGTTTATCACACACACACACACACACAAACACAGACACTCAGACTATTTTGTACCGTTTCTTTTTCGTCCACTAAGTTTCTGAAATATTCATGCACAGTATACAGCTGTAGTTTTGTGTATGTGTGTGTGTATATATATATACAGTATATATATATATATATCATAGTGGCACAGTAGTGCCACTATAGTTAAGATTAAATACCCCATCTAAAGTTAAATCTCAAATTTTGCACCTTAATAACTTTGTAACCGTACAATAGTGTTGCCTGAAATTTGGAATGCACAGTCTAGTACCATAGATCTCTGGATCTGCCACGTTGTGTTACGGTCAAATGTACAGTTATGGAGCTACAGCACACCAAAAAGACTTAAATTATGGATTTTTATGTGTTTCTTTGCTTGTGCCTATAGCCCAGAAAATTTGTGAGAGCAGTCTGAAAACTTCAGGAACATGCAATCATGCTCCCTGATGTGCCTTTGAAGATTTTGTGAAAAATATTAAACAGTTCAAAGTTATTTAAAATAAACTAAATCCCATTATAGTCTATAGGAAAAGTTAACAACAATTGCAACAGTGTCGCAAATGCAGTTTTTAGTGTCATAAATGAGCCTTTTACTTCATGAAGTCAGCCCTTTTTTTCAGTTACAGCTCAGAAAATGCTTGGCATTTAAATTTGGGACCTCTAGGGACACAATTCTTGTTGTGTTCGCCTAGTCGAGTCCTGAGGATGCTAGGCATGTCTTTTTGGGGGTTAAACCCCCTAGAAATATGTTTTTTAAAATTTTGTAAAAGTAGTGTCACAAAGAATTTTTCAAATGCAACTTTTTGCAAAAGTGTCGTGATTTGAGAAAGTAATTTGCTAAAGTATGGTCAAAACAACAGGAAATCTTTGCCACCCTGGCTGCAAAATAACAGATTGGTCTTTTGGGTTGAAATTTGCAGGAAGGAAGCCAACATCCCACAGATGTGCCTTTTGGTGGTTTGGTGCCAAAATATTACAGGGCTGCAAATTACTGACACTCCAACGTTGACAGTTTTCCCATAGGATAACATTACAGCATCCTACGTGCCTTTTGGGTCCCGTATCTTGAAAACGGTTCGAGATATGGACTTTTTGTCTAAGAATGCTTAGTCCCCTAGTTGGGGGCTAAGTGCAAAACAACCTAGAAAGTCGTAAATAATTTGAAATTTTAATTTTTTCTACGTCAGTACTGTTCCTGAGATATAAGCAATTTAGTATTCCAAGTGCTCATTTTCCTGTGTGGCTACTATTATGCTTACATTCTTTGTAGTCACTGTGCTTCTGGATCACCTCTTTTGGACACAAAGCATGTGTGTTAAGCGTTACCATTAGCGTTTGTGTTCACATTTGCACTTGCGTTTCCATTACCGTTTGCATTAGCGTTCCGTTTGTGTCACTGTTAGCACCTCTGTCTGATTTAGGATTAGAACTCCATCTCCATCCACCCACCCACAATACCATGCAGTGCTCCACTCTTGCCCATAACCTTCATGCTCCAAGTCAGTTTAGATCATTTTGTAATATTTGTAGTCCACTTGTGTTTTCTTGTAATGTACTCTTGCCAAAAATCTACTCCTGCTCTCAATCTCCTGCACCCAAAAGCTCCTCGACAGGCACGCCCTTCTCACGCACTGCATCGACTGTCACACAGATTGTAAAACAACACCGCCAGTACATTCAAAGTAAGTCATGACAAAGGAATTGTGGTGTTAGATGTATATATGTGTGTATATATATATATATATATATATATATATACACTGTGTATATATATATATATATATATACTGTGTGTGTATATATATATATATATATATATATAAACATATGATGAGCAGGAGTGGGATATGGAAAATATTTGCGTTTGTATTACCATTTGCATTTCCATTTATGTTGGTTCACGTTACCATTACCATTTGCATTTCTGTTACCATTTGCATTTGCTTTACCCTACCGCTACCCTTACCATTACTGTTTGCATCTGTATTTACAATTGTGTTTTGTTACCATTTGCAATTGCATTTATGTTTGCGTTGTGTCACCGTTAGTACTACCATTAGCGTTTGTGTTTCGTTACCGGTTTGTGTTTGCATTGCGCTTCGTTTACATTACCATTAGCATTTATGTTACCACAGGTGAGGGGTACAGGCAAAGTGGGCAAGCATTAAGGATGCAATACTTGAAGCAACATCCCATTGTGTTAGACAGAAAAGAAAGTACAAAGAAGAAGGAAACCACTTTGGTTCTCAAATACAGTAGCAGAAAAGGTCAGAGCCAAAGGCTGGCCTTCAGGAAATATAAAGGAACACAGCGGGATGAAGATAGGGAGGCATACCAAACTGCCCTAAGGGAAGCAGGGAAGGCAGTAAGGCAGGCAAAGTCCCAAACTGAAGAAACACTAGCACGAACAGTAAAGAAGGTGACAAGACTTTCTATAGATACATTAGTGAAGGAGAAAGTCAGGAGAGTATTGCTAAGCAATGGAGAAAAGGGGCATGTGAGGAGGAGGACCCTGTAAAGGCATCTATCCTAAATACTTTTCTCAGTATTTACTGAAGAGAAGGTAGGGCAGGGCCCACAGCTTAGCATCATGGACACAGGGGAGGAAGGTGAGCACTACTCCCTTCACAAAGAAAGGGTCCTACAAGAGCTTGCTAAGCTCAGGGTGGATAAGGCAATGGGACCTGATGGCATACATCCCAGGAGTACTAAGGAGCTAAAGGTGGAACTAGCAGAGCCATTAGCAGAACTGTTTAGTGAGTCTCTGAGCACAGGAGAGGTCCCAGAAGACTGGAGAAGGGCTCATGTGATCCCGCTCCACAAGAATGGTAGCAGGGAGGAGGCGGGGAACTACAGACCAGTCAGTCTTACCTCAGTAGTGGGCAAGATTATGGAAGCACTCCTTAAGGAAAGGATAGTGCAACACCTGGAATCCATAGGGCACAGGATCCAAGACAGCATGGGTTTACAAAGGAAGGTCCTGTCAAACTAATCTCATAGATTTCTTTGACTGGGTAACCAGAGTGGTGGACCAAGGGGAGCAGTTGATGTTGCCTACCTTGACTTCAGCAAAGCTTTTGACACTGTTCCACATAGAAGATTGATAAATAAGCTGGGTAGGCTCAGGGTGGGTCAGAAGTTGGTCAACTGGGTGGCAAGCTGGTTGACGGGCAGAAAACAGAGAGTGGTGGTAAATGGTATACAGTCAGAAGAAATGCAAGTCACAAGTGGTGTACCTCAGGATCAGTTCTGGGGCCAGTCCCTCTTCAACATCTTCATTAGTGACCTTGCAGATGGACTAGAGGGTAAGGCTTGTCTGTTTGCAGATGACACCAAGATCTGCAACAGAGCAGATGATCCAGATGGGTGGGCAGAATGAGAAGAGATCTGGATAAACTAGCAAAATGGTCAGAAGAGTGGCAACTGGGATTTAATGCAAGAAGTGCAAAATCATGCACATAGGGAAGAGAAACCCTGAAGCCACCTATAGGCTGGGAGGAATTGCTAGCAGTCACAAAGGAAGAAAGAGACTTGGGCATCATCATCACTGATGACCAGAAATCATCAAGCAGACCTCTAAAGCAGTAGGTAAGGCTAGGGGGTGTTAGGGTGTATTAGTATTAGTATCACAAGTCGTAAGAGGGAGGTAATAGTCCCTCTTTACAAGACACTGGTTAGGCCCCATCTGAGTACTGCATGCAGTATGGAGGCCACATCTTCACAAGGACATTAACCAAATTGAGGCAGTCCAGAGAAGGGCAGCCAAAATGGTGCAGGGACTGCATCAGAAGACATATGAAGACAGATTAACAGAGCTCAATATGTATATCCTTGAGCAAAGGAGGGAGAGAGGTGATATGATCGAGGCATTCAAACACCTTAAGGGCATTAACAAGGTGAAAGAGTCTAACATGTTTAAATATAAGAAAAATAGCAGGACAAGAGGTCACAGCATGAGATTAGAGGGGGCGATTAAGGGGAATGTGAGGAAATTCTTTTCACAGAAAGGGTGGTGGATGCATGGAATGGCTTACCACAAGAAGTGGTGGCTATGAATACAGTGCAGGGCTTCAAACAGGCATGGGATAGGCATAAAGAGCAATACAAATGACTATGAATAGATAGGCCACTGACAGAGCAAAGGCCGATGGCACATTTATAAGGTAGAAAAAATGGGCAGACTGGATGAGCCTTGCGGTCCTTATCTGCTGTCAACTTCTATGTTTCTATGTTTCATTTGCGCTTAGCGTTACAATTTATGTTTGCATTTGCATTACTGTTACCATTACCATTTGCATTTGCACTTGTGTTTACATTACTGTTTGCATTTATATTAATATCTGCATCACCGTTAACGTTACCATTAGTGTTTGTGTTTACGTTACTGTTACCATTTGCATTTGCATTACCATTGCTGTTTGCATTTACGTTGCTGTTTGCACTTGTGTTACCATTTTGCGTTTGCGTTACTGTTACCATCACCATTACCATTTGTGTTTGCTCTTGCATTTGTGTTACTATTTGCATTTATGTTTGTGTCACTGTTAGCGTTACCATTACTGCGTTGTTTTCCGTTTCTATCAACGTTAGCATTACAGTTAGTGTTTGCCTTTATGCTTGCATTCCATTTCTGTTTGCATTACTGCTCCCATTTGCATCACCATTACAATTAGCATTTTCACTTCCATTTGCATTACCATTTCCATTTATGTTTGCATTTCCATCACCGTTTGCGTTCGGTTTGCGTTTGTGCTTGCATTTCCGTTACCATTTGTGTTTCCATTTATGTCACCATTACTGTTAGCATTTGCATTTGAATCACCATTACCATTACTGTTACTGTAAGCATTACTGTCATGTTTATTATGCAGAAATGGGCATGGTAGGGCATGAGGACCTTCCACCAGCACATAGCATTGACTATTTACAGTGCACATTCTCAAAAGAAGGAAATTCATGCAAAAACTCCACTGATGTGTCATTTAGGGTTGTTCCACAGAGACAAAAAGCTGGGAAATTGAGTGTTAGGGTTACCACCCTTGCACCCACATCCACCACCCCACCAACAGGCATTGGGGTGTACATTGGGTTATCGGGCCTAACTCTCACCCCATTTTCCTATATTGACCACCTCAGCTTCTTTGCACATGGAATGGGGTGAAAGTTAGGCTTGACGACTTCGCGTACCCAATGCCTGTTGATAGAGAACAAGGTAGATTGTAGATATGAGGTGGTACCCTTCAACAGGTCATTGAGACAGGGAGGGAATTCTAGGATTGGCGAGAGGCACATGTAGCGCCAATCCATAAAGGGGGTCGAGGAAGTACCAGGTAACTATAGACCCATCAGTTTGACCTCGGTGGTGGGAAAATTAATGGAAAGTATACTAAAAGAGCGATTGGGGTGTAGTTGGAGGAGGTGGGAGGTCTGGATAGTCGGCAACATGGGTTTGTGCCAGGTAGGTCATGTCAAACCAACCTTGTGGAGTTCTATGAATGGGTAACATCAGAACTGGACAGGGAAAGCCTGTGGATGTATTATTCTTGGACTTCAGCAAGCGTTTGACTCTGTCCCCTACAATGGTCTGGTGGAGAAACTGATGGGGTTAGGAGTAGGCCCTTTGATGGTCAGATGGATTGAAAACTGGCTAGCTGGGCGCACCCAGAGGTAATGGTCTGTGGGGCTCTCGAACCCTAGAGAGGTTGGTAGTAGGGTACCGCAAGGCTCGGTCCTGGATCCGATCCTGTTTAATGCATTCATATCGGACATCAGGGAGGGTATAGGGTGTGAAATGAGTCTCTTCACGGATGACTCCAGATGGGAGCAGTAGTGGAGGAGAAGAGGGAGGTTGGGCCCTGCAAAGGACCTGGACACCCTGGAAGCTGGGCTCACACATGGAAATAAATTTCAATATCACCAAGTGCAAGGTGTTGCATCTTGGTCGGGAAACCTAAACACAGGTACACCCTGGGAGTGGAGGCACTGGAGGCCTCAATAGGGGAAAAAGACCTAGGGGTCATGGTGGATGCATGTATGAATAACTCTGAGCAGTGCAGGAGAGCGGCTAGCAAGGCAAACAGGATGTTGGGATGCATCATAAGGAGGATCACCTCTAGGAGCAAGGAAGTGATTCTGCCACTGTACAATGGACTGGTTAGACCACACCTTGAGTACTGTGTACAGTACTGGAGACCACACTTGAAGAGGACATACAGCTCCTGGAGAGGGTACAGAGGAGGGCAACTAAGATGATACGAGGCTAGGGCATTTGACGTATGAGGACAGACTTGAGGAGCTCTGCCTGTTTTCACTGGAGGAGAGGAGAGCGGGGGACATGACTGAGGTCTTCAAATACCTCAATGGAATAAATAGGAGTAAACATGGAGGGATCTTAAGACTAAAGCAGGGAGGTATCACCAGAGGGCATGGTTTGAAGTTGGAAGGTGGAAGGATGAGGGGAAAAGAGGAGGAGGTTTTCACTGAGAGGGTGGTGGACCCTTGGAATGCACTGCCTGGCGAGCTGGTTCAGAGATCCACAGTGGAGGGCTTCAAGAGAGGTGGGACAGACACAGAAAGTGGATGTACCAGATGATGGCCTGTCCCAGGGGGTGGGGATGGATGATAGGGGTTTCTGGAGCACAAGGGATGGGAGGGCCTCGGCACCCAGCTAAGGATCTAAGGTTAGAGCAGACTCGATAGACCGTAAGGTCTAATCTGCTGGCAAATAGTATGTTAGTATGTAAATTTCCTGCTTTTGTCACTGTGGAACAACCCTAACTGATGCATTAATGGAGTTTTTGCCATGAATATATATATATATATATATATATATATATATATATTTATACAACAGGGTGTGTTGTATTAGTTGACAATAAAATCATGTATTCTCATCCCAGTAAGATAAATGGTTGATGATATAGCTACAGTGAAAATATTTACATTTACATATACTGTAGCTATGTCATCAGCCAATATCCTCCTCCAGCAGCATGTCCCCAATGTAAGTTAGAACATCTTTTAAATGTGAAACTGGAATGTTTGAGGTACCTAATTAAGCAGCTGGTTTGCATTCTTCATTCTTTGCTTGCAGTTTCACAAATGCCAGAAGCCTACAGCAGTACAGTCCTCACTGCACTAAATGGCACACACCTAAACCAGCACATTTATGTACTACAAGCTGCTGAATGGTCGCAGTCTCACACTCGTCTAAACTGTAAAACTATCTAGTCCCATTTATGAACTCTGTGATAACAAACAAAGAAAATCTGTCTACAGACTCCGACTCTGACTAACATACCAGTGAACTACACAGCACACACATTTCCACACCAAAGCCTTCCGTTCTTAATTTCATTTCTTCACATGTTATTACAGACAGTCAGCCTCACCTTGGTAGTGGGGAAGATCATGGAAACACTACTGAAGGAGAGATTGGTGGATCATCTGGTTGTCAATGGACTACAGGACCGAAGGCAGCATGGTTTCACCAGGGGAGGTCATGTCAGACCAACCTCGTTGAATTTTTGACTGGGTGACTAGGGAGGTGGATCAGGGAGGGCAGTGGACATGGCCTATCTGGACTTCAGCAATGCCTTTGACACTGTGCCACATAGAAGACTATACACAAACTGGGGAATATGGGTGTGGGTAGGACAGTAGTGTGGTGGGTAGGTAACTGGCTGGGCAGCAGGACACAGAGGGTGGTGGTAAATGGCTGTCACTCCACAGAGGAAGAGTGACCAGTGGGGTACCCACAGGGATCAGTGCTGGGACCGGTCCGATTCAACATCTTCATCAGTGACATTGCCAGAACCTAGAAGGCAGAATTTCACTGTTAGCTGATGACACAAAGCTCTGTAACAGAGTAGACACACCAGAGGGTGTAGACAGAATGAGAAGGGACCTGCAGAAACTTGAAGAATGGTCAGGGGTTTGGCAGTTGAAATTCAATGCAAAGAAGTGCAAGATAATGCATATGGGGCACAAAACCCTGGCACAATATATCAGTTGGGGGTGAGGATATAGCATGCACCAAGCAGGAAAGGGATCTTGGGGTTATCATCTCTGACGACCTCAAGGTAGGGAAACATGTGACAAGACAGCAGGTAAAGTAAATAGGATGCTGGGATGCATAGGCAGGGGCATCACCAGCAGGAAAAGGAGGTCATAATTCTACTATACAAAGACACTAGTGAGGCCCCACCTGGAATACAGTGTACAGTTCTGGAGACCTTACCTACATAAGGACATAGACAGGGTGAGAAGGTTCAGAGGAGGGCAACAAAGATGGTATATGGATTGCATCAGAAGTCCTATGAGGACAGGTTGAAGGAACTGAATATGTACTCCTGGAGGAGGAGGAGAGATGGGATATGATAGAGACATACAAGTATCTTACAGGGAGGAATAGGGTGCAGGAATACACTATTTTTAAGTGAAAAAGATGTTCCAGGACTAGAGGGCATGGGATGAAGTTGGAGGAGGACGATTCAGAGAAACGTGAGTAAGAATTTCTTCACAGAATGGGTGGTGGACAAGTGGAACACCCTGCCAGAAGAAGTGGTTGGGTCTGAAACAATCACGGGATTTAAGAATGCATGGGATAGACATAAAGGAATTCTGGAAGTCAGGGAAAGGGCAATAGACTTCTTGGAAAACATAAACTGAACTTACAAGCTCAAATGGGCAGACTGGGTGGGCCATAGGCCCTTATCTGCTGACACTGTCTATGTATCTATGTTACAGCAACCTAAACATGACCTCTTTAAACTGGGATTACTTACATGATATACTCTGAAACTATAATTCTTGCCGTCCGGTCTCAGTAAAAATAAAGCTGGCGTCTCAATGACAACGAAAGCACCTCGCTTAATCAAAACTGCTGTCTTACCTGTAGTTCCCATGGAGTTTCTCACAGACATTGAAAATAAATAACATATAAACCAACCACAAATGAAAAATTACGCATGGCAGCATGCAACAAAATTAAACACTACACATAATAAAATATAGGGAAAAAGGAAAGTCACACACATATCTACAGGAAACCTCCCGGACATGTCCGCCTACCAAAACACATCATCCAACCACAGATCCCACACTCACACCACTCGTCAACCTATTACCACTCACTCACACACACAACAACCAATCGCAGAACATATACCAACCCCATTCATACCCATTCACTCACAGCAGCAACTCACAGCATCAGAACGACATAAGATAAAACAAAACAAATTAAAGCTTCCACACCTATTGTATAAATCCACACACAATGTGCAGATCATTGGATATGGCAAATATTCTCACTCCTGCATTGTGAGGCATGGATATCTCACTCGTGCCTTCAGCATCTTGAGATATCTATGCCTCACTCTGCAGAGACCCCATCTGAGTACTGTGTCCAGTTCTGAGACCCCATCTCCACAAGGACATAGAAAGGATGGAGGCAGTTCAGAGGAGGGCAACTAAAATGGTGCAGGGTCTGCAAGAGAAGCCATACGAGGAGAGGCTAAAGGAGCTTAATATGTATACCTTTGAGGAAAGGAGGAAGAGAGGGACATGATAGAAACATTTAAGTACCTCAGTGGAATCAACAAAGTCCAAGAGGGTAGCATCTTTCAGAAAAGAGATGTGCAAGAATAAGGGACACAATTTGAAGATAGAGGGGGACGGCTCAGGGCAATGTGAGGAAGTTTTTTGACAGAGAAGGTGGTGGATGCATGGAACAGCCTTCCTGAGGAGGTTGTGGGGTCTAAAACTGTGGGAGAATTCAAGAATGCATGGGACAGATATAAGGCAATTTTGTGGGGGTAGGAAGAAATAGGCTGTTGGTTAAATAGGATCTGCAGCTTATCCTCTAGGTAGGGATATGGGCAGACTAGGTGGTCCAAGCGGTCCTTATCGGCCATCAAAGTCTATGTTTCTATGGCCAGATAATTATATGCTTCTGCTGGTCTTTTAACCAGTCAAATGGTTTGATTGTTCTTACCCATTTTATAATGCAGGATAATAGCGTCCTTGGGAAGTGAGGCATGGGGTGAAGTCAAGTGCCTTCCTCACTAGATAAGTGCCATTATCCCACAATTACAGATACCCTGGGTACCTTACTGCAATTATAAAATGACTTCACTGATTGTATAACTGAGTATTATGAACTGGACATTGTAAATATGGGAAGCTGATTAGCGAGAGGTTTTGAAGCGTGATGATATCGGGCTACATCATCACGGCTAGCAAACCTCCGTCCACCAACCTCCCTCACTGACCATGCAGTCTTCTTCATCTCCAGCAGTCCATGGCGGTCAGACTTCCAGTCGGCGCTATTTTAAAAAAAAAACTCCCACCAGCTGCGCACACAACAGAATTCAGCACAACGGAAGCTGCCTGGAGCAATACTTTAAAAGCAACATATTCAGCAGCATGCAAGTGGCAGCAATGGATGAATGATTTTTTCTCTGAAAAGGACAAACGACAGACCAAGACATTGTAGTCATTCTCACACAAACCGCAGCTCCCCCACAAAAGAAACTACGCCCCAGCCACATAGAAAAACTGCCAGTCTTGTCCCAGACATTCCTAAGCATTCTAATGGTAGCTCTTACAATAACAGTCCTGAATAGAATCGCACAAGACTCTACCTTTTCTCGTTCGTTCATCATTGGCTCACCTCTCCAACTCTCTCTCAGCTTACCAGTCCTCAGCATCCAATTCCCAGAACAAAAATAATAAAAATAAAGTGCACTGTGAACGGAGAACACTTTAAAAAGAAAACTGCAATGGTAAGGAGCGGGTCACCCAGTCACAAGAGCTCCACTTCCTCACCATGGCCAACAGCACCACCTACTGCTCAGAGCCCTCCAGGAACTATTTTATTTACAGGTATTCCTCCAACACCCCAAAACACATTTTTAAAATGTTTCTATTTTTTCTACTTTAAAAACTTTTAAACCACTTCATAATAGCAATAATGCACTCCAGCGTGTAGTATATCGTGGATAACATCACTTCTCGGGTTGTTGGACGCCCCAACCACCCAAAGTGCATGACGATAGGGGCCTATGATATACCACACCCTGTCATATGCATTATTGCTTTTAATTGTAGTTTAGAAAGTTAAGTATTTCTAACCTGTGCTGTTGTGCTAAAATAATGCACAGTTATATGATATCATTGGACCAATCATCTATCTTGGTTTCTCTCCTCAATTTTATAACACATATTAACCCCATTTTGTATTTTAGACAAGCTGATTCCATGGGAAGAGGCACTGTAAGTCTTGACAATTTCAAGAAATATTAGCAAGGACATGTCACATCCAAGTTACAGAAGAACAGCTCACTGCCATTGAAGACGGTCTTGGAGAACCAGATTCCAATTCAGTTTCCTACATAAAGCTCTTTAATTTATTACAGGACAGGTAAATAAATGGTAACAAATGTTTATATGGTAGATTTTGGAGGATGATTACAAAATAACCCTGGGATTCAATTACACTATATTAACATAAGACAGTTTTCCACACAAGGTATTTTCCTGGTAAAACAAATAAATGCAAGTATGGGGTTGTCATTTGTAATTTCTGTGAGTATTGGTAAACATAGAAAACAATATTTTTTGGAGAATAATTCTTGTTGAGTGCTTGTTATTGGTGAACAGCTGTGTCGAACAAAAACAACTGAATTATGACACTCCTACAAGTTCATGACAGCAAGGTCTTGCCAGATGACCATTTGGATCGTAGTAAAGTGGTAAAAATGTTTTTATACAGGAAAAGAAGCATGTCATTTGGATTTACCAATCCAGTTTACAAGACAGTCCTGTACACTACCTAAGTTCCACAAATAAAATATATACAGTTATAAAAGTACTATAAAACTGACATATAAACATTAACAAATAATGCATTTAAAACAGAGCGTAAACCATATTATGGGGAAGGGTAACAACAGCAAATGGATTACCTCATTACAAGTACATATGTGTTCACAACAGCTGCTTAATGCCTAACAAATTTCTTGCGGTTTTGTTAAGCTCATGCTAGGGGTGGAAGTGCATTCCAGTGATGGATGCTTGAGATTTCACCGTTCTATCTCGAACCTATTATTTCATTTATCAGGATAAATCTTTTTTGGTGTATACTCCTGGCGAACATTTACTGGTAGCAAAGCCCCTTGTAGTCAACAATTTAGAAATATTATGATTCAAGTGGTTAGTTTTGTATTTATGAATAAAGGTTAACCAGTTTTCTTATAATCCAAATCAGGGGTAACCAACCTAATCTAGCCAATAGGTTGCAGTGGTGAGTTCTAAAATCTAATTAGTTAATTCCCCTAAACCTCCAGGTCCCACTAATATCTCTGCTGTGTTTGCAGATAACTGTATACTGAAATAATTAACTATCATAAGGCAAGATGGTATTGATTATGTATACTTAGAATGCTTTTCATTTGCCTTTTGCCTGTTTTAAAACTTCATAGTTGATCATGCATAGTAATTGAATGGCACATTTTTGCCAAACAAATGAACTGGAAACTGAAGTTAAAGAATATTGCCAGGCCAGTGATATTCTAGCAGGAATTCTGCGACATTTCCTTTTTCTGAACATCCTGGGAACCTCCCACCCACCTGGCACTCTGAGAACTGAAATTCCCAGAGCTGTTGTAAGTTTAAATCCCTGATCTATTTCTCAGGGACAAACATGCAAAGAAGAAAAATTAGGGCACAGTGCTGTCTGTACGTTGTTTTCTTAGATAAACAGCAATGCAGCTGATCCAGAAATAACCCCTTAGCTGCTTAGCGTAGAGCAAAATACATCTTACAGCTGCTATGCTTTGTTCTGTATTTTAATCCCCATTTTCCCTTACTCATAACTCTGCACATCTCTTCCTTTGTGATCTTTTAGATAGTGCATTAAAATGGTCTTTTCTCATTATACTTTTAAAGACCAGGGACCGGATCTTCAAAGACATTTTTTGCTGCAAACCCTGGGTGTGTCAAACATATGGTGTGCTGGACTTCAGTTGTGGCAAAAAAAAAATCAGATTCTCTATGCCATGTGTGAAATCAACACATGCTAAGCCACTTTTCTGTGGTCTAGCATACGTCAGTGTTAGGGCCTCCAACACAGCTTGTGGCCACAAATTGCCACAAACTACCGTGAAGAAAGTCAAAGTGTCACAACTGCATCAGAAATTATAAATTGGTTCCAGTTGCAGCACCCAGCCCTGGCGTAGATGAAGCAATACAAAGGTTTGATGGTGACTTCACCCAAGCCCTGTGTTTGCATTTGAAAATCTGGCCCAAGGTAACTACTTCAGCATATAATATCTTAAACTTACTCTATTCTGCAACTACAACTCAGTGCAGAACAATGTTTAAAAGCAATTTTCACATCTTTCACAGGTTTTGCAATACATTTTTGCCAACGATTGATGAGGTCTGTATAAAAGTTTTTATTGAGAATCATCTGACTTCATAGTGCACTCATGTCACCATAGTGCTCACCATGAAAACAGATGGTGATGTCACAAACACAGCAGTTGTGAGGTCAGTTGGGAGCAGTCTGATGTTTTTGAAACAGACAGTGGAAGAAGTATGTGTTAAATAAATAAATAAAATAAAAATAAAGAAAATAAAAATAAAATGAAAATTTTGAAAGTGTGATAATGGGATAATGCTGAAATCCTAGAAAGCTTTACAATGCAATTGATGTAAAGTTATACATTTTAAACACTTTATTTTAGTACTCTCCTGTTCTTTGAAGAAGAATGTCCATGTAGCTACCGACATCTATGGTGCAATGTAGCCCTATTTGTACTTTCAATGTTGTATTTATTTATTTATTTATTTTTACTTTGCTGCTGTGTGATGTACTTTATTTACTAAATCATGCCAGCTTTCTCACCCTAATATTTTTCCAGAAAGCCACTCAAGCAGCCTCTCGGAATCCTGCACGGCTGATGTCACAATTGGGGCCAGCCTCATACTGAATTTTCTGCAGCTGGTCCCCAGTCATCACAACAGCTGTGAGGAAGTCTGGGAGGCTGGCCATGTAGCTGCCTGGGAAAATGTCGGGCAGGGAAGCTGGCTGGATCAACTAGATAAGTAGATTAAACAGCAGCAACGTAAAAGGAAAATTGTGTTTAATGCGCTAAAGTACAGACTGGGGTTGCCCCATACCATCTGCTACATGGACGTGACCCTTTAACTGGATTAAAGATTTTATAAAAGATGCTAAAACATTGCATTGTGACCCCTTTTCAGCCCACTGGAATATCTAGTTCTGCAGTATACTTGACAGCAGAGTTCACACCTTTATCTATTTTACGAGGTCATTAAACTACAAGAATTAATCCTTTTAACATCATAATCAGCATTTAACAAAACACATTTTAAATTCAGGAGGACCTGAACAAGTGCAGTGATTGGTTGGACTGCTGGAATCTCAGATTTAATGTAGCCAAAAGCAAGGTGCTGCACTTGGGGAGGAAAGAGAGGAGGATTCATGCACTTTGAGGGGCTCCACTTGCTGTCATGGAGGAGGAAATAGACATCAGGGTCATAATATACAAGGAGCTGAAGCATGAGATGTAGTGCAGGACTGCTGAAAGAGGTTAGGCAGAATGCTGGGGTGGATCAAAAGGGTGTGATCAGCAGGGCAAGAAATGTAATCATGCCACTTTACAAAGCTCTGGTCAGGCCTCACCTGAAGTATTGTATGCGGTTCTGGGCTCAATGCAAAAGAGCACTGAGGCATAGAAACACAAAACATAGAATTTGACAGCAGATAAGGACCATTTGGCCAACCAAGTCTGCCCATTTTAGGGCTGCAGTGGGCAAGCCCTTCAGACCTCTTGCTTTGAGAAAGGGCTCGCATTCCTTGAAACGCATGTTGGAGTGACAAAAAATCACCTCTGCCTCTTCGAACACTCCACACTATTTTTTTCATTTAAAACTATCCATTGATGTCTTTGCAGCAGTTGCACTCACCCCACCTGACCCTCCAACTCAGCATGCACCCTGCAACCCCCACGCCCCTTACTTACTCATTGTCAGGGTCTGATGCTGTAATCCTCTCTAGATCTGTAACTTAGAGACACGAGCAGTCATTGTTTAGTGATTTCCGAGAAACAACTGACAGATATGGGGCAACCATGTCAACCAGTGGGAGTGAAGAATATGTGCTCTGGCTTGCTGCTCCTCACTGTTGGGAGTCAAAACCTGGCTTACAGTATGTAGTAGGGTATGGGTGTTCCTGAGTGTCCCACTCCTGAAAGACAGGTTTTCACTGTTATGCAGATGATACCCGGCTGTATCAGTTCTGTGCACCCAGCATCCAGGTGGCAGCCTCTGTATTTAAAAGCTGCTCGAGGAAATCCAGATGTGGATGACTAAAACTGGCTTAAGCTAACCCAGAAATGACTGGGGTACTGGTGGTGGATCCGTGTCTTCGGGCAGAGGGGGGTGAGCTGTTACCCCTGGCTTACTGCTGAGGGGATTCCCCTGCCCATCTAGATGGGTGAAGGATTTGGGTGATCCTAGATGACAGCCTGATACTTGATGCTCAGGTGTTAGCCGTGGTCAAAAGTGGATTTCACTGTCTTAGGAACATCACCCAGATCTGAGCCTGATCCCGCCTGAGGACTTGATCATGCTGGTACATGCTTTTGTCACATTCAGGTTGGACTACTGTAATGCCCTGTACCTAGGGTTATCTGGGCAACCTCTGCAGGTTGCAGCTGGTGCAGAACGTGGCGGCAAGATTGCTGACAGGTGTGAAAGGGTAATAACATCCCGGTCCTCTGCAAACTGCACTGGCTGCCAGTCAGGTGGAGGACTGTCTTCAAGATAGGGCTCCTGACCTATAAGACCCTGCATGAAAGGGGACCAGTCTATCTGCAAGATCTCCTTGTCCTACTGGCCACCCGGGCACTCCATTCTGCCAGGGAGGCCTCATTGGAGTTCCCAGGGTTAGGTTGTGGCACCGTGGGACCAGGTGTTCTTGGTGGCCATGCCTACCCTGTGGAACTCATTGCCTGATTATTTGAAGGAGGCTTCCTCAGTAGAAGCCTTTAAAAAGGGTCTGAAGATCTATCTGTTCCAACAGGCCTTTCTTGATTAATATATGCTATATTGTAAAGTTTGATAGAGAGATTAACTGTTCAGTCAACTTATCTATTTTATATGATTTTAAAAATTGTACTGTCTTGTATTGTACTGCGTCCCGAGTCCTTGAATGGGGCACTTTAGAAATAAAGTATCTGTCTATCTATCTAAATGTTGCTGTCATTGGTAGAGAGGAGAGCCCCCATGCAAAGTAACTGGAATATCGGAGATCAGGAGAGAGCAAGCTGACCCTTGGTGCCACAGCCCCCATACATCATAGTTGCAGCCAATTGCTGACTTTCGTGCTGTGTTTGCCACGGTCTGTTGCAGAGGAGAAAGGGAAGACAGAGAGAGGCACCAGGAGACTTAATATTTGCAGTCCATCCTGTAGCCATTCATAGGAGTTGTGAAAGTGAGTCGGGCACCTGTAGACAGATAGACAGTGAGAGCTAGAGTGTAAGAAGACAGAGAGAGACAGAGCCAGTCCGTTTCATGGTGTGTCCCTCCCATAGCACACACCCGAGACAGAGAATGACATCTGTGAGAGAGAAGCAGTTGCATTCTGCATTGCTGTCTCTTGTTAGCTGTAGCTCATCCTTTTATACTGAGCCTTCATAGATCTGATTTTTGGCAGGATTATAGCTATATTTTAAAACGAGATTTCAGATTATTATGCCCGATTACGCATTGCTTCAGGAGTCAGTTCTCACCAATTACTACTGAATGGGTGGAGATGCAAGTAAAACAGACTACACAAAATGTACTGACATTTGGGTAGTGGTGGCTCCACATCTGCTCTGGCACTTGTACCTGTGTGCTGAGAAAAATGAGGAAAGAAGCAGGCAAAGGAGAAATAAATGTGCGAGAAAGTACCGTTTACTTTTTCCTATATTTTAGGAAATAAGCTAATGCACTTTTGATTGATTTTGTGCCTGTATGTGAAATGTAGTCCTGGGTGCACAATGATTTGTTTCTCTGTGCTGGAAACCCATCTTCTAATTTTTAATAGCCATTCAGTGCTAAAGACCAGATAATGTTACTGCAATGTATTATCTAAATGAATGTGCTGTACCAGCACGGGCTGGGGTGTGATGATCGCAGTCTGGATGCCTAACCAGATTCCTACTGATGTGGTCCCTAAGTCAGAGCATTAACATCCTTCACTGTATTAAACGTTGAAATATTGACCTGCCCAGTGTTTGTGTGTGTGTGTGTGTCTGTCTGTCTGTGTGCGGGGGTCCTCCTTTTCAGATCATCAGTTTGAAGTCTTAATTCAAGCACTTCTTGCCTACTCTTCCAGTTTGCCTCCTTTTCTCCTTACAATACAAGTCTCAGCTATGGAGGGTATGTGGGGGCCTCCTTTGTCTGGTGGACATCCATGATATCCCTGTACTTTAGTCTCACACCTATTTGATAACATGTCAGTCCATCAGTGGTGTGGTGTGTGCAACTATGCACACCTTACATTTGCAAGATTGCCTCATTCGCTGTTTTGATTATTGATGTTTGTAACTACCATTTCATCTAATGATTGACAAAGGGTAGTATAGTGGTGGAGTGCTATCCACAGAGCTGGAAACAGATCACTATATAAAGACCAAGAAGTGAGATTTGGTGATCTCACTCAATAAGGTGTCGTTCTTTCATAAATTATGCTTTTCTCCACCCACAATATTAAAAGTATCACCTGAGTTTGCCAGATGCTCTGGTTCCAAGCACTCCATTCCACTGAGCTAATCCACTGACATGAGCGAGTGAAGTAACCCTCAACCCACACCAACACAGACACCAACACCAGCTGGTGTCCGCTCACAGCAACTGAGCCCTCTAAAGTGCCAGACACAAGAACGTTATTTACTGCCCTTGATTTACTGACACACCTGACTGCTTTCACAATGGTGGTTCGCGTGGTGCCCAGGAGTAAGGTACAAGTGGAACTCAGATATGAACTTGGCGCCGTTAATACTGTTGTACAGTTTCTGTCTGGCCAGCTACAATGTAATATGTGTCAATGGTTTCTAATTGAAAACACAAGCAATGAAAAAAACTGCAGAGAATTTAACAATGTGATAACTGTAACAGGCACACTGATAATGGATCCATGACGGTTGAATAATACTGACTCTGTGTAACCACTTAGCAAAAGTGGTGATACACACAGACACTGGGTCTACCACCCTGGCAGAAACCAATAACAAGCCTGGGACACTTTAAAAATGATCTGAATGGGAGGACCGTAATATGTTGGGGTTCCCATGTGAGCTGAGATCGAGTACAGTGACTGGGCAGAATAAAACTTTGTGAAATGTGCCAACAATGATGTTACCCTGCTGATTGATGTAGAGGCTAGAGAATAGTAACCGAACAATATACAGTACATGACAGTGATTAGGCAAAGTGGGGGCTTGTGGAACAACGCTACAGCATGGTGCGATTTGAGACATAAGACCTAGCTGAGTCCCTTTAACCACTGGAAAAGTTGCGTTGTCCCATATGTACTTGCTGTTGGCAAATTGATTAGCCTACATGCAGTGAAAACCAATAGGCATGCTCTGGTGTTAGGATGAGCACGGCTTATTTTCTAAGACAGTAGTGTCATGAAAAATTAAATCAATGTTTCGAGTAGACAATAAGAAAACATTACTCACCTTAGTAATGTTGTTTCTTCTAATGGAGTCTTGCTATATTCTGACATATGCACTGAGTCCCAACCTTTGAACTGCCCGGAGATGAAAGAGTTAACTTTCCATGCCAGGCATGGAATGCTGAGCTCGAGCTCAGTTGAGACTCTGTCTGTTGTTCTTCAAACTCAAACCGTCAGATCTTTGACGCTAAACTCACTAAGGTCCTGTGTGGTAGCTGTAAACCTACACTAGCCAACTGGCTACTAAACATAAAACTCATTTTTGGTCCCAATACAAAGACTCAAGTCAGGAGACCCAAAAATGAAAACACAACACCAGTCACCCCAAAAAAGAAGGTGAAACAAAAAGGAGGGCACCTACTAAGTTCTAACACTGCACTGCCCACCCACATCCCAAAAACAGAGGTTCTGAGAGGGGCAGGTGGGGGAGGTCAAAATACAGCAAGACTCCATTAGAAGAAACAACATTACTAAGGTGAGTAATTTTTCTTCAAACAACATGAAGTCTTGCTATATTCTGACATATGCAGACTACAAAGCAGTACCTCTGTGGAGGAGGACAGAACCTACTTAGGAAATAGGCTCTGAAGCACAGCTGTGCCAAACCGAGCATCACTCCTAGCCTGGATGTCCAGGAAGTAATGCTTGGTAAAAGTGTGAACTGTTTTCAGGTAGCTGCTAGACATATCTCTAGAATAGGATGTCCCTGGCAGTAGCCAGGTAAGCAGCTGTACCTCTGGTAGAGTGAGCCCTCAGGCCTGAGGAGGAACTTACCCAGTTTCTCATAGCAAAATTGGATACAAGAGACAATCCACCTGGCAATGGATCTTTTAGTGGCAGGTTTCCTTTGCCAACCTCACCATAAGTGAGGAACAGTTGGAAGAGTCAAACCTGTGACCCTTGGTACGCTCTATGTAGTAACTAAGGGCTCTTTTCACATCTAAACTGTGCAGTCTCCTCTGCTAGAGGAGGAATGGTCAGTGAAGTACACTGAAGAGACATAGATTGATTAAGGTGGAAATCTGAAACCACCTTAGGCAAGAACTTCCTATTAGTCCTGAGGACCACCTTATCTCTATGAAAGGAGATAAAATCAGGCTCCACTGACAAAGCTTGTAATTCACTTATGTGTCTGGCAGAAGAGATGACTACCAGAAACACAGTCTTCCAGGTCAAGTACTTAAGCTCTGCTGAAGATAAAGGCTCAAAGGGGTTGCATAAGCTGAGCAATGTAAACATTGAGGTCCCAGGCAGGGGCAGGGTCCTGAATGGGGGTTGGTGTGAAGCAATCCCTTGAAAACTTGGGGAAAACAGGGTGAGCTGAGAGAGAACAGGGCTTACCTGCTGAAATAAAAGCAGACACAGCTGCCAGATGCACTTTCAGTGTAGCTGGTCTCAGCCCAAAGCTATTTAAGTGAACCATATAATCAAGGACTGTGGGCAGATCAGCAGATTCTGGGAAATATGCTTCCCAGAGCACCATATGGAAAATCTTTTCCATTTAGAATTATAAGTAGCCCTGGTGGAAGGTTTTCTAGAAGCCTTCAGGATATCCATTACACCTTGGGAGAGGTGTAAATCAGCAGACTCTAACTCTTCAAGAGCCAGGCCTTGAGATTGAGAGATTTGAGGCTCAGGTACCAAACCTCTCCTGAGCACAGGTTAACAGGTTGTAATTCCTGGGAAGACACAGGAGAAGATGGACTGCTAAGGACAGTAGGAGTGGATACCAGGGCTGTCTGGCCCAGTCTGGAGCAATCAGGATCATCTTGCAGGGTTGAGATCTGATTTTGACTAGCACTTTGAACAGGAGAGGGAAGGGGAAAAGCATAGAGAAACTTCCCTTTCCAATTGAGAACTAAGGCATCCAGGGGACTGAGCCCAACACTGGGGTCTGCAGCAAAAAAGGGAAGTTGGTGATTGTCTGGGGCTGCAAAAGATCTATCTAGGGGTGCCCCATCTGGAAAATATCACCTCAAGACCAGGGGTCCAGTGACCATTCGTGATGGCCCTGGGAAATCCTGCTGAGAGTATCTGCCAGGACATTGTCCTTTCCTGGGAGTGAACTGCCATGAGGGAAGTGTTCAGGAGTAAGCCACAGACCACAACTTCATTGCTTCGATTGCACAAGGCCGTAGATCGAGTGCCTCCTTGCTTGTTGATGTACCACATTGTGGTGGTGTTGTCTGTTCTGACCTGTACAGCTTTGTTCTGAACAGACTTGGAAAAAGCTTGAAGTGCTAAAAATACTGCTCTGAGTTCCAACAGATTGATATGGAGCAGAGATTCCTGAGGGGACCACAACCCCTGGGTGGTGAGGTCGCCCATATAGGCCCCCCACCCCAAGAGGGAGGCATCTGTAGTAAGGATTAAAGAGTGAGACTGAGTGACAAAGGAACCCCTTGTCTCAAATTGTTCTGATCCTGCCACCACTGTAGGGCCTGGATCAGGGTTCGAGTTACTGGGATCAGTTTGGTCAGAGGGTCCTTCCTTTGAGACCAAAGGCTCTCAAATGGAACTGAATGTCCCTCATCTGAAATCTTGCTCCCTGCACTATTGCTGTAGAAGCAACCATGTGCCCCAGGAGCTGTAGAAAATGCCTTGCTGGTCGAGACACCTGCAGGGTGAATGAGAGGCCAGGAGACCAGAGTCCTTGCCCTGTCCAGGGAAGGAAGGCTCTGGCCTTCTCTGTGTCTAGCTCTGCGCCTATGAAGGTGAGGAGCTGGACAGGCTCTAGAACTGACTTTGAAAGATTTAGAAGGAAACCCAAAGAAGTGAGCAGTTGTTGAGTTATCTGTAAGTGTAACTTGACTTGGTCTGGGGACTGGCCTACTATGAGCCAGTCGTCCAGGTAAGGGAAGATGGCAATTTTCTGCCTTCTTAGAGAAGCAACTACTACTGCCAGGTATTTTATGAATACCCTTGGAGCAGAGGTGAGGCCAAAGGGCATTCCTCTGAACTGGTAATGGCCTGAGGGCAGCTCAAACCTGAGGTACTTTCGATGGGAGCTTCTGATAAGAATATGGAAGTAGGCATCCTTGAGGTCCAGGGACACTAGCCAGTCCCCTGGCCTTAGAGAGGTAGAATAATTCCCAGAGTCACCATTTTGAATTTTGGTTTTAAAAGGTGCTTGTTTATGTATCTGAGATCCAGGATGGGCTGCCATTCTCCTGTCTTTTTGGGGTAAGGAAGTACCTGAATACAATCTTTGCCCTGGTGTAGGGTGGAATCTGTTCCACAGCTCTGAGAGCTAGGAGGAAGAGACCTCTGCCTCTAAGGCAAGTGCCTCTGATGGATTTGCAGGTGGAAAGGATCTGGTTCTCATCTTTGGAAACTTTTGAAGCTGAGAACCAGTCCTCGGCTTACTACTTCCAGGACCCATTTGTCTGATGTCAGAGACTCCCAGTCCTGGACAAAGTAAGCCAGCCTGCCCCTACAGGTAGCTGAGAATCGGCCCTGGAACCCCATCAGGGTGCCTGCTTGGCAGGGGCTTTGGGCTGAGGGGTGGAAGCAGGCCTGCTTGCACCCGTCTGCCTCTCCCTCTAAAGAACCCCCTCTGGGCATAAGCAGAAGAGGAGGTCTGGGCTTGGTAAAAGGCCTATGAAAAGGCCTGCCCCTGCCCCTGGAAGCTGCCTTTGAGGAGTGGCCTGCCTTTCCTTGGCCTGTGCACTCCTATAGGTGGTCCTATACTCATCCATTTTCTTCATGTAATTCTCTGTCTGCTCCCCAAACAGAGAATTACCCACAACAGGAAAATCCATGGCCTTAGTCTGGGTATCCTGTGACAGGCTAGTACATCTGAGCCAAGCCATTCTTCTAAGTGCCACAGATGTAGCCATGACTCTTGATGACACATCATTTGAGTCCACTGCAGCATGGAATTGCACCTTGGATGCCTCAATACCATCAGCAGCCACCTGCTCCAGCTCCTGGCAAGCTGGCCAGGGACCTGTTTTGCTAAAGCCATGACAGTGTCCCATCTGGATTTCTGATATGTAGCCACATAAGCCATATAATTCGCCTGTCTGAGTCCCAAGGATGCTGCCATGTACTGTTTCTTTGCCATGGCATCAATCCTCCTGGAGTCCTTGTCTTGGGGGTGTGAAGCCAAGGAATATTTGCCTTGTCACAGGCTGCAGCCTGCACTACCCCAACATGGCTGCATTGTTGTTAAGGAACTCCGTATCAGAGCCTGACAATGTGTACCTCTTATCCATTCTCTTATCCACAGGAGGTATAGTGTGAGGAGTTTTAGAATTTTAAATGTCTGTTTCCCAAAAGATTTATGCAAGGAATAGACGGCCTCCTAGACTCTGGGATATCCATCATTTCTACAAAGTCAGGCTCCTCTTGATCATCCACAGCTTCCTCCATAGGAGCTGGAGGGTTTCAGCCACTTTTTATCAAACATAAAATGAGAAGGGGACTCAGAAAGCCTAGGAGGAGACACTCCTGAAGGTCTGTCTGGGGAGATGTCTGGGTCAATGGGCACATCCAGACTTTCAAATCCACATTCACTCTCCTCATACTCCTCTTCCCCTCCTCTGGTTCATAATATTCCTCTAAATCATACTCTTGAACCGGTGGAACCAGCCAAACTGAGCGCCTACCTGACGGTGCTGGTTCGGTCGGAACCGGGAAAGCGACTGGACAATTTTGATCGCTTTGGCTATTTCTTCAGCAGTTGGAGAGGAAAGTTCTGGCTCCACACCAGCTGATTTTCTAGTCCTTTGCTGGAACCGACCCTCAGAGTCAGATCTCCTTTGTCAAGAAGTCTCGCCCTGGTCAGGGGCACTCCTTCCTGGTTCGGTTTGAACAGAACCGGGCTGGCCATCCGGTTCAGAGGACTTTTTGGCCTCCTTCCTGAGCCTACGAACTCTCTTTTCCAGGGTAGCTGCAGGAAATTTTTTACAAATCTGGCAGTCTGCATTGAGGTGGTCAAACCCCAGACAGTAAACACAGGTGGTGTGGGATCAGCCTTGGCAAAGACTTCCCACACACACTACAGTGTTGAAACCCAGTGGGCCTGGGTTTTGGGGTTTCTCAGACATAGCGCCAGTCCTATCCAAACTTACCTTTTATGGCTATCCGCCAGGCAAGACCCTCTTATCGGTTCCCAACCGTGTCACGGGTCGTGAAAAACATAATAAAATCAGCTTTTTTAGAACCGATAAGAACCAGTAACCACACTCTAAAAGTACAATTTAAGATTTTTAAACAACTTGATCGGTTCAAACCGAACCGATGAACCGCTTACAAGTTCCGCACAGAATAGATAAAATATAACCTATCTAGTACTCACAAATACCACAGACAGAGACTGAACCGACAGGTTACGGTTTAATTTCGTTGAAAACCGAGAAAATGGCACTTTAACCGACAAAATGGACTGAGCAGAAGGAGAAATCTCCGAGCGACTGGTCAGTGAGAAGGAGAAGAATCTGACGGTTTGAGTTTGAAGAACAACAGACAGAGTCTCAACCGAGCTCGAGCTCAGCGTTCCATGCCTGGCATGGAAAGTTAACTCTTTCATCTCCGGGCAGTTCAAGGTTGGGACTCACTGCATATGTCAGAATATAGCAAGACTTCAAGTTGTTTGAAAATAATGATTCTGCAGTCTTTGCCTGCTCTAAGTGATTGATAGTGGCATAGTGTGTGTGCAGGTTCTTCTTTTGGGGCCATTTATTAAATGAACACATGAATTGTACGTGAACAATATTCAGTAAAGTAATTTCGCAACTGTGTCATGGGGTAGTTGTAGAACAACGCCTGTGTAATGTGAGGCATGAGACATAGCGAGTCCCATTAACAGCTGGAGAGTTGCGTTGTCCTACATTCAAACAACATGAAGTCTTGCTGTATTCTGACTAAATGCAGTTAGTCCCAGCACTTGAACTACCCCCGAGAGTAAGGAGTTAACTCTATGCAGAAGCATAGAATGTTGAGCTCGAGCTCGGTTTTCAATCCTCTGTCTCTAGCACTCTGAAGTGTAACCATCGATTTTTACTCCGCCTAACTGTGAAGTCGCCTCAGAATTCCTCCTGCACTTCGGTTCAGTATCAGTTGAAGTCGGTCGGTTTTACCTAACCGCTTATTTTGTCTTCTTACCTCTGTCTCGGTAACAGTAAGTGGTAGTAGTAGGTAGTTATCATATTATTGTGGAAATTGTTTTGCCTTCGGTTCTTCTCCGGTCGGTCCAGTTTGAGAACCAAACCCCATTATATTTCTGTTTTGTTTCTAAATATTACTGTGGTTTCGGTACTCATCAGTTCCTAAAAATTCCGATTTCCGTTTTATTTTTAACCGACCGTGACATGGTTGGAACCGAACAGTTTCTAGTTGCCTGTCGTAATAGCTAGTAAGGGTAACTTTTCAGTATTCCGGCATGTCTGAGAAACCAAAAAAAATGGTCCCACTGAGTTTCAGCACTGTCCGAGTGTAAGGAGGGCTTAGCGAGCCCGACCGTCACCTCATCTGTGTTTACTGTCTGGGGTTTGACCACTTCAAAGAAGACTGCAAATCTGTAAAACTTTCCCAAAGCCACTCTGGAAAAAAGTTTGAGTAGGCTAGGGAGGGAGGCTGAAATTCGCGCTGACCGGATGGCCAGCCCAGTTCGGCGATTGCCCGAACCTAAGGGGGTGCCCACTGACCTGGGCGATACTCTCCTCGGCAAAGAAGAGCTGATTCTGTGGAATCAGTTCCTAGCAAAAGGAAATGAAAAACAGCTGGTTCAGATCCTACTGCCCATGGTCCATCCGCTGAGAGATTGCTAAAGCGATTTCTATTGTTCAGTCACTTTGCCCGGTTCCGACTGAACCGCAACTGTTCATAGAGGTTCGGTTCTGTTGGACATGATCGCTTCTGACATTGATCCAGAGGCTTTCTATGAAAGCAATTGGGCTGGAGAAGAAGAGTATGATGAATAGGAAGATGAAGGCCTAGATGAGCCTGTAGAGCCTGACATCTCCCCAGACAGGCCTTCCAATGTATCTTCTCCCAGACTTTCTGGAGTCCCTCCCACTTCTTGTTTTAAAAGATGGCTGATACTCTTCAGCTCCCAGTGGAAGAAGCTGAACAGGATCAGGAGGAACCTGACATTATGGAAATGATGGATATCCCAGAGTCGAAAACAGTGTCTATCCCCTGCATAAATCCCTGGGAAACAGACAAAAAATTTGCAGTTTCCAACTTCTTTACCTCCTGTGGATAAAAAGATGGACAGAAGGTATACCTTGTCAGGTCCTGGAACAGAATTTCTATGACTCATTGCAGCCATGTTGGGGTAGTGCAGGCTGCAGCCTGTGATAAGGCTAATATTCCCCTGGCATCTCACCCCCAGATAAGGAGCCTAGGAAAGTGGATGCCATGGCTAGAAACAATACTTGGCATCCTCTTTGGGACTCAGACAAGCCAATTATATGGCATATACAGCCAGGTACCAGAAATTGAGGTGGGATACGGTTCTGGAACTGGCTAAGAATCTCCGTCCCCAGCTAGCTAAGGAGCTGGAGAAGGTGGCAGCAGATGGTATTGAGGCATCCAAGGTCCAATTTCACGCTGCTGTTGACTCGGATGATGTGCATTCCAGGGTCATGGCTACATCTGTCTCCATGAGGAGATTAGCTTGGCTCAGATGTACAATCTATCACAGGATACAGACTCAGGCCATGGATTTTCCTGTTGCTGGTAACTCTCTGTTTGGCGATCAAACAGAGGCTTACATGAAGAAGATGGATGAGTACAGGATCACTTACAGGAATGCTGCAGCAAAGAGAAGCAGACCACTCCTCAGAAGCAGCAGTTTAGGGCTGGCAGGGGCAGGCCTTTTAACAGGCCTTTTACCAAGCCAGGCTTCCTCTTCTTTCCAGCAGAGGGGTTCTTCAGGGAAGAGGCAGGCGAGGGATGACCAGGACCCCAGCATCCACTCAGTCCAAGCCCCTGCCAAACAGACACCCTGAGGTGTCAGTCAGGTCACCTCCCCAATTCCTGTAGGGGCAGGCTGGCTCACTATTCCCAGGCCTGGGATTCCATTACCTCGAACAAATGGGTCCTGGAAGTAGTGAGCCATGGACTTGTTCTCAGCTTTAAAAGGTTCCCAGAGATGAAAGCAAGATCTTTCACCCCTCTCCCCTTGGAGACAAAGGCCTTAGAGGCAAGTCTCCTCTCTTCTCTCATGGGAGTAGTAGAGAAGGTACCTCTTTGTCACAGGGGAAAAGGACTTTATTCCAGATACTTCCTTACCCTAAAAGACAGGGGAGTGGCGACCCATCCTAGATTTAAGGTACCTCAACAGACACTTAACAAAACCAAAGTTCAAGATGGTGACTCTGGGAGTAATTCTTCCCTCTCTGAGACCAGGAGACTGGCTAGCCTCCCTGGATCTCAAGGATGCCTATTTCCACATACCCATCAGACATTCCCACAGAAAGTACCTCAGGTTTGAATTGCCCTCAGGCCATTATCAGTTCAGAGCCATGCCTTTCAGCCTAACATCGGCTTCAAGGGTGTTTACCAAGTGTCTGACAGTAGTGGTGGCATACTCAGGAGACAGGTATCCTTCTGTTCCCACACCTGGATGACTATCTCCTAGTAGGTCAGTCCCCAGGCCAAGTCAAGTCAGCCTTAGAGGTCACCCAAAGGCTCCTGGAGTTCTTGGGCTTCATTCTAAACCCTAGAAAAGTCGGTTCTGGAACCAACTCAACTGCTCACTTTCATAGGGGCGGACATAGATACTACCCAGGCAAAAGCATTCCTTCCTCTTTCAAGAGTTCAGTCTCTAGTCACTCTGGCTTCCTTTTCAACCTCTAGTTTCTCGTTCAGCCAGGCATTTTCTTTCAGTTACTGGACCACATGGCAACCTCCATAGCTGTGGTCCAGGGAGCAAGGTTTCAGATGAGAGATATTCAATTTCATCTCAGATCTTACTGGTCTCAGAAAAAGGACCTTCTCTCCAAATTGGTTCCAGTGTCCCAGACTCTAGTTTAGGCACTCCAGTGGTGGCTGGAGGAGGACAACCTTCAGCAAGGTGTCCCATTCATCAGTCAGGCTCCTTCAGGGATTCTCACCATGGATGCCTCCTCCTAGGCTAGGGGCCCATCTGGACCAGCTTACAGCTCAGGAACCTGGTCTCACCAAGAGTCCCTTCTTCACATAAACCTTCTGAGTTGAGGGTTGTTTTTCTAGCTCTGCAGACATTCTCAACTGTGGTTCAGGGAAAGTAGTACAAATCAGGACAGACAATACCACAACCATGTGGTACATCAACAAGCAGGGAGGCACTCGGTCCTCGGCCTTGTGCACAGAGGCCATGAAGGTATGGTCTCTGGCTTATTCCCTTCACGCTTCTCTGGTGGCTGTACACCTGCCAGGGAAGGACAACATCTTAGCAGATGCTCTCAGCAGAATTTCTCAGGGTCATCACCAATGGACTCTGAATCCTCTGGTCCTTCAGGTTATCTTCAACAGGTGGGGACTCCAGAGATAGATCTCTTTGCAGCCCCAGACAATCATCAACTTCCTCTTTTTGTTGAAGGCCTCCTCTACTGGGCTCTGTACAACAGGAGGCTCTACTATTGGATTGGACAAGCAGGTTCCTGTATGCATTTCCTCCTTTCCTTTGATCTTCAAGGTTCTGATCAAGGCCAGATCTCAGCCTTGCAGAGTGATCCTAGTGGCACCAGACTGGGTCAGAGAGCCGTGGTATCCTCTACTACTGTCACTGTCAGTGACAAGGCCTCTGTGTCTTCCCAGACAGTTCAATCTGCTGACATCCTCCAGGGAGGATCCTCTATCCCAATCTTCAGGCTCTCAAACTCAAGGCCTGGCTCTTGAAGAGTTAGAATATGCACATTTAAACCTTTCTCAATCGGTTTTGGATATTCTGAACGTTAGCAGGAAACCTGCTACCAGAAAACTAACAATTCCAAGTGGAAAAGATTTGGTTTTGGTGTTCCCAAATACCTGTTCAGCCAGAATTAGCTGATGTGCTACTGTATTGGACTATTTGATGCATCTTAATAGTCTAGGCCTTTGACCCTACGCTTAAGGTGTATTTGGCAGCTGTGTCTGCCTTCCTTTCAGCTGGGAAGGGCTCTTCCTTAGCCTGTCATCCAGTTTTCTAGAAATTCTTCAAAGGTCTGTTGCATGTTAATCCTCCTTTTGAGCCCCTACCTCTTCTTAGGATCTGAACATCTGTATAGCACAGCTTATGCAGCCCCTTTGAGCCTCTATCTTCAGCAGAGCTGAAATACTTGACATGGAAAACTGTATTCTGGTAGCCATTGCCTATGCTAGGAGGATCAGTGAGTTACAGGCTTTATCAGTGGAACCTGATTGTATTTCTTTTCACAGAGATAAGGTGGTCCATTGAACAACCAGAAAGTTTCTTCCCAAAGTGGTCTCAGACTTTCATCTGAACCAATCTATGACATTGCCTGTGTTTTTACTGACCATTCTTCCTCTGGGAATGAAGATTACACAGCCTTGTTGTGAAAAAGGCCTTAGTTACTATATGGTGCATACTAAGGCCTATAGGAATTGATGTTCTTGGTTATTTCTCAACTATGGGGAGGTGGGAAAAGGCAAACCAGCCATCAAGAGAACTATTGCCAGGTGGATTGTCTCCTGTATCAAATTCTGCTGTTCAAAATTTGGGAAGGAACCTCCCTCAGGCCCGAGGCTCATTCTACCAGGTACAGCTGCTTTGCTTGCAGCAGCTAGGGATATACCTTTAGTGGAAATTTGTAAAGCAGCCACCTGGAAAACTGTTCACACATTTACCAAGCATTATTCTCTGGACATTTCAGTCTAGAAGTGATGCTAGGTTGACACAACTGTGCTGCAGATCCTGTTCCCAAAATAGGTTCTGTGACTCCCTCCTCAAGGGGTACTGCTTAGTAGTCTAATTTAGTCAGAATACAGCAAGACTTCATGTTGTTTGAAGAAAAATTACTTACCATAATAATATTGTTTCTTCTAATGGAGTCTTGCTGTATTCTATCCCCTCTGCCTCCTCCTAGAACCCAGTAGTTTTGGGATGTGGGTGGGTAGGCACAGTGCTACACCCCAGAGGTGTACTTGACTTGCCCTATCTTATGGGTTTTAGTTATGTTTTACCTCTCTACCTACTTTGGTTTTATATTTATCTTTCTTTTGGGGTTCTCGACTTTAGTCTTTTGACCCTGAAAACAATTTGTGCAGCCATTTGGCTTGCAAGAGTTGAGATAATTTCCACCTATTACTTTTATTAGTTAGTGCTCACAATAATCTGACGGCTACACTTCAGAGTGCTAGAGACAGAAGTTTGAAAACCGAGCTCAAGCTCAAGGTTCTATGCTTCTGCATGGAGTTAACCCTTACTCTCTCCAGGGCAGTTCAAGTGCAGGGGCTAACTGCATTTAGTCAGAATACAGCAAGACTCCATTAGAAGAAACACCATTACTATGGTAAGTAATTTTTCTTAGCACACATTCTGGAACTGATGTCAACTGAAATAGGCTCTGGAAGGCAGAACCAATAGGCAGCCCATGGTGCAATGATTTGCATGAGCGACCACCACAAAAAAACTCAAGAGTGAGGAACACTATTTAAAACATCAGCAACCCCAAATATTATAAACCCTGTTTATCCAAATGTTTTATATCCCCAAAGATATTCTTATAAACGGGCTTTACTGTACAATTGTTATTATGTTCAAAGTAAACAGATGGAAGTGATTTAGAGACAGAATACAAGTCCTATGAAGACAGGTTGAAGGAACTGAACATGTACTCCCTGGAGGAGAGGAGGAGAGAGGGATATGATAGAGACATACAAGTATCTTACAGGGAGGAACAGGGTGCAGGAAAACACTATTTTAAGCGAAAAGATGTTTCAGGACTAGAGGGCATGGGATGAAGTTGGAGGGAGGACGATTCAGAGGAAACATGAAAAGAATTTCTTCACAGAATGGGTGGTGGACAAGTGGAACACCCTGCCAGAGGAAGTGGTGGGGGCTGAAACAATCACAGGATTTAAGAATGCATGGGATAGACATAAAGGAATTCTAGAGGTCAGGGGTAAGGGAAATAGACTTCTAGGAAAACAAACTGAACTTACAAGCTCAAATGGGCAGACTAGGTCGGCCATAGGCCCTTATCTGCCGACACTGTCTATGTATCTATGTATATTTTGTGATGCTGGCACATAGTTTTAATCTGGTACGTTGGCAGCTACATCTTAGGGTTGTATTGGCCTACTTTGTAGTGGTTAATACATGGTACATCGTGTTAATAAATGAAAATTCACGTATCTACCGTAATTTTGATCTTACTGTATATCTTCACCATTCATCACTGATGCGTATCATGCTGGAGGCCTTAGGACCCTGTGGGAAGCTTTTAGCCAAAAAGCCTTTCTTCTGGGAGGAGGAGCTATGTCGGGGATGGTGCCACCTCAAGGCTGATGCACTGCATGGCACTCGCGGGTTGGCCAGTAACCATCATCATCCCTCCACTGCCTCAGTTCTGCTTGCTGGAGAGGAAACAGGCATAGAGAAAAGAAGGGTGGAGGGTGGTGCAAAGAGCCCAAGGGCACCAAGAGGCAAGGATAAAGACTGAAAAGAAATAAGCTGACCAGATTAGAAAAGAGGTTGGAGCCTAGTTTGTTCTGGGAGGAGGCCCCAACCTCTGGGCAGGCTAAGAAGGAGAGAAGAAGAAGAAACAAGAAAAAGAAGAAAAGGAGGAAGAAGGGAACAGAAAGAGGTGGGAGGATGCGACTGCATGCCTCCACTTTCCAGAAGTCCCTGTTGACCAAGTGAAACTAAAAGTGAGACTAAACTCTGCTGTCTGCATCCTCCTATTAAGGTGGAAAAATTTCTTTTTTTTTTTTGGAAGAGCCTGAGACAAGGCAATAGTCCAGAGAACAAGACTTTTCCAAGAGGAGCAGAAAATCTAAACCCCCATCAGCAAGAGAGAGCTGACAGGAGAAATGCTCAACAGGTCAAGCTAACCCCCAGGTCCACTAGGGGAGAAACATTGGGTGATAGATGCTCCTTCTCCCCTTCTCCTAAGCGGACAATGGGAGAGAACCTGTTGGAGTTCACCTTGGTGCCCAAGGGGAATGTCCTGGGGTGTAAGAGGGGAAAATCCTATATTTAACACCACCGGGAGGTGAAGTTAAAGGAAAAGCAGATCTCAAAGAGGTTCCTGAGCCTTCAAGTCCAAGGGACTTTGAGCGAACAAGGACCCAGGAAAGGTCTCCTGCAATTTGTAGAAAGAGAAAAACAAAACAGAGAGGTTTCTGGCACCTAATCTCAACAGAGGTTCAGATGAGGCGGGACCCACAAGAGTAGCCAAGGTAGGAACTCTCAGACAGGGGCCTGTAGATCTTCCCTACTGAGAAAAGGGCATAAGGAACCAAGAAAAGGAAGGAAGAAGCTCCTGCTTGTCCTCCCCAGTGGTATCCTGATGCTTCAAGAAGTGGCAGGGAGCCAGGAGGTACCAGTGGACTTCGTTCACAGTTGGCCTCAACTGGGGAGGAAGGCAAGCAGAGAGGAGACACTACCCAGAAGCTGAGACCCAAGAGGAAATGGTGGGTGGAAGCAGCGATGAATGGTGAAGATATACAGTAAGATCAAGAATTATGGTAGGTACATAATTTTCATATCTTAACTGTATCTATCTTCACCAATCATCACTGGTGGGTGAGTACCAAGCCCACAAAGTGGTACTGGTACCTCCCTGAAGGCTGGGCAGCCTCAGCCCTTCATGGGGACTCCAAGACGGGAGAAGGCCCATCCCAGGTCTTGCCAGACCGGCTATTGTGCAGGGCCATGATGATGCTCCTGACCTGCAGGACAGGGAGGGTGCCCAACAGTTCCTGCCAGGTTCTGCAGGTGAAAAACTGGGCCCCAGAATGGCAAGGCAGTCACCTTAGCTCAGACCAAGGGTGACAATCGGGAGAAGAAAGCCATGCCATCCGCATAATGCAGACACAGATCCCATGACCCTGGAGGCTACCGTTGGTGTCATAAGATGCCTGCACCTGATGTCTCATTAGTTCCAGGCCTCTTGTGGAAAAGGCACTGGCTATAGCCAGGTTGCCTGACAATCAGGCAAACCCGCTGGGATTTCCACCAGTGTAGCCCACAGACACCTCTCATAGGCCACCATGTTTATTTGTTTATTTGTTTATTTGGAAACAATCAGAATTACAACCCTTTGAGTCACAGACTCTTTGCAAAGGCTCCACGTTGGTTACAAGGGTGGAGGGTAGACAAATACAGTAGAGAACATACATGTAACAGGCAGAATATCGTAAAAAAAAATCAAGGAGCAGTCCAGTCAAACTTAGTGACTGTTGAGGAAGTTAGGCAGCAATCTTGGGATACCCAGGCGGGGATTATTGGTGAGAATACGTGGGGCCTTGTGTGGCCCTGAGTCGAAATGGGGGGCAGATTAACGGGTGAGCAGAGTTAGCCCAGCACACATGGCTCTCTCAAGGAGGTGAGCTTGAGGCCTGTTTTTAAGTTGAAAGATGCTGTGGGTCTGTGAGAGGGCGTGTAACCATTGAGCCAGAGAGGGCCCGGTATCTGAAGGATCTTTGTCCAAGGAAGTTCTACATTGAGGTACAAGGAAGGGGAGCTTACGGCAAGTCTTGTATTGCACGTGTGGGGTGCAGAACTGATTAGGGAAAAGTCCGGCGGGGGCTAGGTGAAGGTGTATTTTTTGCAAGGATGCAGGTGTGGAACTGTAATCGTTGTTGGAAGTTTAACCAACCAGATAACGCATAGAGATCACAGGTGTGGTTAGCCAATCACAACCAGTGACTAGGCGGCAGGCTTTGTTCAGGAGAATGTTTATCCTGTTCAGGAGGTGGGTTCAACAGAGCCGTATATAGTGATCCCATAGTCCACCAGGGAGAGGATGGAGGAGGTGACTGCTAGCCGCATTGCCTCGCGGGGTGAGCAGGTGCTTAAGCCGATACAGGATGCCTACCCTTGAGCTGATAGAGGTGGAGAGAGATTTGGGTGTGCCTCTGGATGCGAGAGGGAGGTGTCTAGGGTGACACCTAGGTATTTGAAATTGGATACTTGTTCGAGAGGGCACCTTGAGCGTTCTTGATGAGGAGAGCAGACTGACTATGAGGATTTTAGTGTGGGCAAAAATCATGGATTTAGTTTTATTATAGTTGATGATTAGGCGGTGTTCAGAGAACCAGGTCTCAAGTTCCCAGAAGTGCCTTTGAAGGGCCTGCTGGAGGGTGGTAGGTGGGGGTGTTTCCAGAACAGAACCGCATCATCAGCATAGAGGAGCAGCTGACCACTGCAAGCCTTGGGGAGAGAGTTTAGGAGAAGAGGGTGAACAGCAGTGGGCCTAGGATTGACCCCTGAGGGACCCCTGAGGCAACTGTTTTGGGGTGGAGAGGTGGAGCATATCCTGACTTGTTGCAGCGGCCTGTGAGGTAATCCTGGAACCAGGACAAGGTCTCTGGGACCACATTTAGTTTAGGAGGACTTGAAGCAGGAGCTCGTGACTGACCGTGTCGAAGGCCTTGGTTAGGTCCAACATATGCCCCGGCAATTGAGCCATGGTCGAGGGCTTCATGTAGGAATGAGGTGAGCTCTGTGAGCTGGTGATGGTACTATGACCTGAGTGGAAACCATGCTGCTCCTGGCTAAGGAGCTTATGCTTGGATAGGTGTTGGTTAACTGGTCAGAGACTATTCTTTCAAGGGCTTTGGAGAGAGGTGGAAGTATTGAGATGGGTCTGTAGTTGCTGGTGTTGGTGGGGTCTCCACCCTTCAGGATGGGCGTGATTATAGCTCTCTTCCAGGTAGAGGGAATGGCCTAGGCAGAGCGAGAGGTTAAGAATTTTAGTGAGGTGTGGTAGAGTGGCATCAAGGAGAGCCTCAGGAGTTTAAGATCAAGGAGTCATTGCTGCGTGTATGAGAGATGGCCTGAAATATAGCGTTTAGCCTCGTGGAGGTGATGACCGGAGCCGGAAGGTGGGTGGTAGTAGGGCTCATGTTGGGGGGAGTTAGGAGGGGATGTGGGATAGATCCAGAAGGCCGAGTTAAGGGCTTCGGCGATAGTGGTATGATCTTGGGTGACCTCGCCATTAATAGTGAGTTGCGTGGGGATGGGGAGGCGGGGTTTGCCACTAAGTTCCTTTATGTTATCCCAAAATTTTTCCCATCACCCCAGGTAGGGATTAGGGTGTGTTGGTAGTAGTGGGCTTTTGCCTGCCACAAAGCCCATGTGCATTGTTGCGGGCCTCCCTGTAGAGTTGTCTATCCTGGATGCTTTGGAGTCTATGGCTTTGTGCCAGAGGTTATCTCTATGCTGGAGCAGGCTTAGTAGGGGGTGTGATCCAGGGGTGGATCTGGATTTCACAACTAGCTTAGAAAGAGGCGTATAAATCACAGGCTTTGTTGAAGGTGGTTATAAAGTGATCCAGAGGAGTCAACTGACTGGGCAGTATAAATGGGGGAGCCAGTTGCTGGTGGTTAGGTGGGCTTTGAGGTTCTTTAAACACGCCCTGTTTGAGTCTCCGTTGCCAGGAGATTTTAGGGGTGCTGGGGCAACTTGCACGACCACCAGCAGGTAACTGGTGAGTGGTCGCTGATAGCATCATGTGTGCCTGATGAGCAGTAATGAACAACAAGGGATGTGCCAAGGCAAAACTCTCCAGCCCCAGCGATCAAACTCTGCAGAATCAGTGTCTTGGGGATGGTCTCTGTCAGGCAACAGTGCCCAGAAGAGGTGTTCAACCACTCCAAGCCCAACGTGGGGGTGGGGCAGAGTTTATGGAGACCCCAGAGGAGGCCAATACCTGTACCTTGCAGTCCCCAGGGGCTGGGCAGAAGCAGATGACTGCCAGACATTGTACAACTCCTCCATAAGGGCCAAAGCCATGGAAGGATCACTAAGGATTCCTGGCTGTACTCCACAAGGAACACCACAGTCACACGCAGGATTGCACTGAGATACTAGGGGAAGACTGAGCTCTTCCATCATTGTCAACGGACGCTGATACTCTGTGAAGTCAGCATCTGGAAATCAATACAAGGATGAGTGTTCATCCTCAGAGGAGGAGGAAGTTGATGAAGTGGAAGGGCCTGGAACAGGGAATGATGGTACAAGAAGAGGAGATCGAACACCATCTCATACATGGCCCTGTAAAACATGGGGAAAACACTCGTCATGGCCCTATACTGCTCCCAGGTGACAGGCCCCAAAGGACCAGAAAGATCTATGAGAAGAGGGAGGAAGAAGCTGGGATGAAGAAGGGTGGGCAGATTTTCTTGGGAAACCAGGACCCCTCTGCCAGGGCTGTGGGGAACAGCGGGGACCCTCTGAGGCAATGAGGGATGCACCAGAACCCACCTGCTGCTCAAACCTCCCTGAGCCAGCAGGGAAAGCCCACGGAAGAAGACCCCTGGTGGAGAGACCAGAGATGAGCAAACCCAGCAGGGAGGCCCCTATCCCCACCCATTGCAGGACTCTGTCCCCAGAGGCAGAGGGGTGCCGGTCCGACACCCTGACTCCAGCCTGGCATAACCCGAGTCAACTGAGCAAAGCAGGAGATAGACTGGGCCCCTGACACCCCAGAGAGAGACTGAGACCGGCCCATCAGGAGAGAGGATCTCACCAAGGCAACCGTCCCTAAGGAAGGGAGAAAAAGCTGGCACCAAGGTCGGCCTCTGATTCCCCTCCAGCTCTGTGCCAGCACCAAAGAGCAATCTGGCACTGAATCGGCTTCCTCCATGGAAGAGGCACCCAGAACAGTGCCATCACCAAAAGCAGCACCAAGCCGGCTGCAGCGCTGACATTGATGCCATCCCTAGAAACAGCACTGCCATGGACATCAATGCCGATCTTGGCGTCAGCGTCAGGGGTGGCACTGACCCTGAGGACAGTGCCAACCTATGGCACTGGCACCGACCCTTGAAATGGCATTGTCTCCCGCAAAATCAAGCAGCGAAGCACCGACCATGGTGCCATCATCAAGGCACCATCACCAGATCCCCTGAGGTGCTGAGCATGGCAACAATGGAGAATGGGCAGTGCCATGAATGGAGTCAGTCCCAAGACCAGAACATACAGATGACAACCTCCAAGCAGATCCTGGGAGCGTCCGTTGCTCCAGAGGCTCAGGTGATAATCAGAATCAGCCAGATCATCCTCTGAATTTGAGGAGAAAGCACAGTGATCCCAACAGAGGCAATCCCAGCCACTCTACCCATTCCGGCACCGAGACTAGTGTCAGGGAGGGACTATGTGGCACTGAAGAATGACCTTACCCACTGACTCTGGAAGCGGTGTCAGAAGCTGAGCTACACCCCCAAAGCCCTCAGTGACTGCTGATGCAGACCCCACACATGTAGCTGAGGCCTTGATGCCATGATCAGCTAGTTCCCCAAAGGGAACTGGGCCTAGAATGATCTATGGCGCCCCGAGAGGAGAGCTGACCAGTCCCCAACCACCCAACCAGGCATCCGGGCTCAGTGAGATCTGAGCCAACAGAGGCCTGCTCTCCGGTGCACAGAGCAGTGGGGGAGGCCCAGGGAATAGGCCTAAGGTCCTTACCTTAGTGGAGGATCAGAAAAAGAAAGAAAAGAGACTCGATGCTGTACAAACACTAGTTAAAGAAAATAAAACGATGCCAAACACAGCATCGACATGTGCAACATCAAGTATTCGGTCAATCAAGCAGAAAACAGTAGTTGAGGAATGTCATGGAGACTTTTGCTGCAGCCTCAATGGCAGGAAAAGCAGAACAGAGGTAGTGGAGGAGACAACGATGGTTACTGGCCAACCCAGAAGCGCACTACAATGTGTCAGCTTCGAGGGCAGCGCCATTCCTGATGTCGCTCCTCATCCTGGAGAAAAGCTTATTAAGCTAAAAGCCTCCTACGGGGTCCTAGCACCTCCGCATAGTACCTACCAGTGATGAATGGTGAAGATTGATACAGTTATGGTCCATCTTTTCATGTTACAGACAACCCTAGACTTCGTAAGTTGTGCTTGTCGTCAAAAGAAGCAGTTGAGTCACTGTTTGTATTATCCTGGAGCATGGCTTCTTTTGGTGCACTGTGACTGACAATCACATTAAAGCAGTTTCCTCCAGTGAATGGATCAGGATGGATGCAAACCATGGCCCATCTGACAAAGTCCCTGCTCAAGGACTAATCTTTTGCCACAAATTACGGAAAAAGAATCTATTTAGTGGCATAAGTTTTTCACCATTTGTAGGAAAGGATTTCAGCAGATTTAAAAAATGTATTTCTGCATATGGTATCAAAACTCTGATCCCAGTAACTGATTCTATAGGCCCCATTAGGTAAACACAACTGCTGGTGTTTACCAAAGAAGCCCTATATTTATTTTTGTAATTTAAGTTTGTTTACTTCGCTAACTGAAAACAAGATGATGGCTGCAATAAAAAGATTTCGTTTTGTGGCAAAAGATCCCAAGTTTGTGAAAAAGGACCCACATTTGCGATAAAGGATCCTTTTCCACATGGGACATCTAACTGCTCCCATTTAAAATAATGGGAAACTTTAAAATTTAATAACTTTGGAACAAATTAATATTCTTTCACCAGAACTTCAAAAGGCACATCTGTGACCCAAGACCTATATACCTGAAAATTTCCAAGCCATTTTGCACAGAGCGTGACAAAGAATTTGACAAAAGTGGTAATTTTCACATTTTGACAATCCATATCTCCACACACACACACACACACACACACACACACACACACACACACACACACACACATCTGACTGGAACAAAAATTGCCTCATCAAGACATCTTTATTCCCTTAAGGGGCATGCAAACCTTCATGCAAATCAGTCAAACAGTTCCAAAATTATTAAGTTCAAAATTTGTGGTTTAACATATAACTGGCCATTGAACCCTAATATAGGGGTGGTACCATGCCCTATGATAGATAGATAGATAGATAGATAGATAGATAGATAGATAGATAGATGAATAGATAGATAGATAGATAGACAGACAGACAGACAGAATGATAGAATGAATGAATATATATGTAACCCACCCAGGGTTGGGTTACGTGCTATCTTGCCTCTGTCCCCCTGAAGCCCGTAAATTTTCATATTCATGGGACAGCCTCGTGGGTTGGAGGTCGCTGCCAGGAGGGTGTGGGATAAAGTGGAAATGGCACTTTTTTTTTTTTTTTGAGAGGAGTTTTACCTGCACGAGGGTTTTGGTGGGTGTTTCACAGAAGCAGGGGCAATTGCCTGCCCTTGTGTACCGTAACATCATGGGTCCCAACCCGGTAAGTGGTGGTATAGTGATGGCTCTGGGTGAAATGATCTGACAAAGTAGGAGGGTGGGATTCAAACCCTCAGCCCAGGTGTGTCATTCACTGGGAAGCCTTAAACCAGCCTGCTGGGAGAAGGAATGCCAAGGGTCCTGGAGCCACAGACTCAGAGAAACAGTTTGCCTACACCTTGAGCCCTCGGGTCTGGTCTGCTCGTAAGCACAAAAGAGCCCTGTAAGTTGGTGGAGTGGTGTAAGAAGAGGAGAGCCTATCAGTTTGAGGGGTTCAGTTAGTGCCCCATGAATGTGTAAGAGGAACAGGAGTTAAAGGAGCAGTAGGGAGATAAAATATGTATAAGGAAAGCTGCCTATACGTGAGGTCCCAGCCTCCCAAAACTACTGCACAATCCTTTGGTGGCCCCGCCCAGAGATGAGAATAGGGTGGAGGTCTTCATGGCCATATAAAACCACCAATGAATTCACGTTAACTCTCATACCTTTAGTAATTTTCAATATTTTTCTCCCAAATTCACAACATAGCCATATCTTTACAGCACCGCATGAGTGTGACTGCTGTCATTTTCAAATCCTGGCCAAAATGTTTTGATTTTTTTTTTGGCATTCTGAAGGGTAATTTTGCAGTTCCTGTGTGAAATCACCTGTCAGGCAGGAGCTGAACATTTTAAGCTGCCCTTGTTCATGAGGCAGAGTTATAACAAGGCTATGTTGAAAATTTGTGTAAAAAAATATTACAAAACAACAAATGTATGAGCCTACGTTACATTTGCTAATGTGGGCTCATAATTTTAGTAATTTTCAATATTTTACCCCAAATTCCTCAGATGCAGCCCTATCGCCTCTGGCCAGAGTTTGTCTTCCCTGCTTATACTGTCACCACAGACCTAGTTGATCTCTGCTCCTTCCCCTTCCCATTGCTTCCCACTAAGATTCCCTTGTATGTATCCCATGCATGCTTGAGCCCAACACTGTTTTCACCTCGCTATCTCCACTGGAAGACTGTTCCAAGCATCCGCCACTCTTTCAGTGAAGAAGTACTTCCTCAAATCCTTCTTGATTTACCCCTTTCAGCTTCATTGCACGTCCACTTAAACAACAGGCAGCTGAAAGGAGCAATAGGGACTCCAAAATGATCAGGGTATGGAGCACAAAATCTCTGAGGGAGACTGGATGCCCTTAACATGTTCACCTTGGAGAAGAAGGGGATATGGTGTTAGTCTTCTGTCTACTGAAGGGTATCAACAAGATCGAATAGCCAGACAGAGAAGTTTGCTCAGGTGTCCTTCAGTGGGACACAAGGACATGCCCTAAAGCTCAAGGTGGTAAATTCAAAGGTAGAGTTAGGAGGCCCTTCTTATCTGAGAGGGTGGTGAACTAGAGGAACAACCTACCAGCAGAAACGTGGACAAGAAGAGTACAGGCCTCCAAGGTAAGTCTTGACAAACTTCTGCCTACCATGGGAATCACAGGGTACCTTGGAGAGTAGAGTGGGTAGGGAATCACTTGTGATTAGTACATCTTTGCAGTTCATATTTTTCATCCCTGCTTTAAGAAGTGGTAGTGGGTGGACATGATGGGCCTAGAGGTCACCTACAAAAAGATAACCATTGGCTCCAGCAAAACTTGAGTACTGAACATTCCAAAAGCTTTCAAATTCTAAGTCATTCCATTCTTTTTATTCAGGACATTTACATGAAAACTAGATCTTTGTCCATTACAGTTCACTTCAGCTGGAGCTAATTTGGGCACAGAAATCACACCCTGGTTATAATATCACAGTCACAGAATCTGAAAGACTGTGATGTTACACTCAGAACATAATGACTGCAACTAGACCTCAGCTCTAGATGAAGCAAAGGGCAGAGCTCCTGTTTCATTGTAAATAACCCTCAGCAACTAAGAATAGAATTAAAGGGCTTGAAATTCAGTTTTTTTTCAGAATGCAGTACACCTACAATACAATATGCATTCAACTATCATGATAATGAGTTGGTTTTGTGGTTGGCAATGCACTGACAACTCACAGTGTATTGCTTTTCAACACTTAATAAGCTCATGGGCAATTTTTATAAAAATATTTTTGTAACTACTGGAATGCATCTTCAGTTCTGTCAATATGAAATGCAAAACTAGACTGCAACTGTTAGGCAGCAGTTTCTGCAAGGCTTTGTGCTGGATCCTGCGACACTTATGCAACTCATCGAGAAATGCTTAAAGCAGCTCATTGTCGTGGTGGTTTCATTTAAAATGTGCTTTATATGTAATCATTTTATTGATCAAGTGTTTTCTATTTGCAGGCCAATGACAAGTGAACTGAAAGAAGAGGTGAAAACCTCTCTCCTCTAATTAATATCCACTTCCGCCCAGATAAAGTAAGATATAAAGAAAGCTTCAAGTAGATCTGTCCAACTACGGTTATGCACGAAGACAACGATCCGTCCAGGAGGTACAGATATTTAATCAACTCTTATACAAATAAAAGCCATGTACAGACTGAAACAGACTTGTTGACTTTGTAAAACCCCAAAGAATGGTGGCACAATTTTCAGTCACAAAGGACTGGTGGTAAATCATTGTAAAAACAGTTTACTGCATGTCCCTTGCTAGTGACCCCCATGAGCTATGCTCACAGTGAAGTCGGGTGGGGTGGTGCAACTGCGAATGGTGGTGGACTTTTTTTTTTTTAACAGGTTTAAAAAATCAAGACATCAATTTACAGATTAACATGGACATGGGAGGATGGGGGTACCACTGACCACCAATGGGATAATAACATTAGGAGGGACATGGGAGGGTGGGGGTACCACTGGACACCAATGAGCTGTGCCCTAAATGGTACAGTATTACATTACAACATATATGGAACTGGAGGTTGGAGGTTCCACTAGGCACCAATGTTTAACAAAAAATAATGTATCTGAATTAGAAGGTGGAGGCCACTATGCATAATAACACAAGAAAAGCGTCAGCAGATGGGGACCGCATGATCTATCTAGCCTGCCCACGATGACTACTCTCCCCATGTAGCCTGCATCCTAACCTGTCCACTATACCTGCCCCATGCTAGCTTGAATTCTGTAATGCCTTTGATGCCACCGCCTCCTGAGGCAGGCTGTTCCATGGGTCCACCACTCTCTCTGTGAAGAAGTACTTTCTGAGGTTGCTTTTGAACCTTTCTCCCACCAACCTCAGATTATGGCCCCTTGTACATGCTGTCATGTTCTGCTGAAAGAGATTTCCTGCCTGAGATGTGTTCAGACACTTCACAGTACTTAAATGTTTCAATCATGATGCACCTTGGGATTGGATTAACTACAGTACTATGAAGCAACTCACGGTCATTGCTTAGTGCTCACTTTTTAGATAACTTGTTTTATGTAGGATCTGCTGAGTAGCTGGCTGTATTGTGCATCTGCTCCATTTTAATAATGAAAGTGAAAATTGTCTGCTCGCCATGTTAGTGTTACTACACAAAACCTTGTTTACTGTAGTTGATCTACTCCGCCACTTTGTTCTTGAAACTTGAACACCCCACCTAGTCTAACCACTCCTGACACAGTGGGAGGAGTTAACTGCATCATAAGTGGCTGGACTACTTGGAATATTCTGAAAGTTCAGGAAGGATATAGTTTGATGAGATCATTTGGGCACGGAAACACAAATAGATGATTTTTACAAAGAAGATAAACAACTAGCTACATCAGCGGTTCTACAGAAAATGAACAGTCATAAGGAACTACCGCCATTTCCATCCCTCATAAAGGGAACAGCATTTGCACCAGTTAGCTTTAGTCTTGCCTTGGCTCAGTTCTAAGCACGCAGCTCAGAAGAGTGCATCATATTGGCCTAAGACAACTAAGAGAGGTGCTTCTGGCCAGAGGCAGCAAAAAGCACAACACTAGAAAGAGATCTAAGAATGAAAGAGAAAGGGCTGAGAACAAAGTAACTGAAGACGGAGACAGCACAGTGAGACCCAGCCTGAGAGTGTGTAGAGGTAGAAGGAGAAACACAGAATGACAGCATGTAAAGATACACCACAGTTTTAGAACTGGTGCAGGGTTTATTTAACTCTAAAATTGATTAGCGTTTTGCTCATAAGCGTGCTAAAACATTGTGAAAATGCATAGCACTTGCCTCACTGTGTTTAACAAACATAACACTTCTAGAAACCTATATAAATTCTGTACAGTTAGTATTGTCCCAAGAAAAAAACTGCTAATCAATTATTTAAAACCCTGAACTGTCTGTAGCATGCAATTGAGATCTTTGATGGTTTGGGGTTTTGTATAGAGTTACTATAACATCAGCATACAGATGGATATTTGAGCTTGTATTGAAGCAGATACAAGATGTGACAGAGCACTAGACAAAAGAGCGTGCTCTGACCTTTGTTTCTATACCTGCTTTATTTTACTTGAGTCCTGGTTTATTTTTTAACTTACTCACTATCACGAGTCCTCTGAGCCCTGGTCTCTGTATCAGGTGAGAAGCTGTAGCTGTAAAAAGTATTCTGTGACTACAGCTCATTATTTCACTGTGTTTATTCGACTACACACCAGGGAGGGACAACTTGCGACAGTGATAGCCCATTCGGGCATTTTTAAATTAAATATACCAAAAAACTGTATGTTGTGAGGTTTGAGTTGCCCGTGACCTCCACGAGCACTTCAGGTTGTTACAGTGCTTAAATTGTGGCCCTGCGGTGGCAGGCGGTGTGTGGCGACATGCGTGAAGGCGTGTAAGAACCGCACATCTGTGCATATTAGGCATGTTAGGAGGTTCAGAAGGAATTAAATACTGTGAAATCACAGGGCAGGAAGGTATGAGGTGTACACAACTTGTATACATTTTGATCTCAACACAGTAGCCTTACTACATATTAACTAGGCAGGCAGTATCACCACCACTACTAGGAAGAAAAGTGTTGGCCCTATCTAAAGAGACTACTGTAGACTGTGTACCTCTGTGATACCTTGCTAACTCCATTAAATCACAGGGTTTAGCCTTTGGAAACTCTGTATCGAATGTTCTATCTGTGGCTACTTGTATGAATAACCATTTTATTGTTTACATTAATAAAAGAAGTTACACCTGGTACTTATACCATCCTAAGGGTCCTACAGTCTATCAGTAACTTGGGAAATATAGTCCCTGATTATAGCAAGTAGGACAAGGCAATAAGAGTGAGCACTAAAAGCAACTTAAAGAATGTACTAAGTTATATAATAGGAAAGATAGTTTCAATCTCTTGCACTGTGCCCCAGCCACTCCCTTTAAAAGAAAATTTGGTTTCTACGGACAGGACAAGTTAGCATTATATGTTCCACCTGTCTTATGTATTTGGTAACCATAGAGGTTCCACCAGACCCTTTAAATGTAAAAATGTATTCATAATGAAGAGTGGTTGCTTGAACTTAATACCTTCTCTGATAGACTATTACAATAGAGGCAAGTCAAAAGAAATGGCCATTAGACTTGGCACCAACTTCTCTCACAAATAAATATGCCAACTAATCCTCCTGCCTGACAGACCACATAAATGGTGATGTACCTAAGATTATTACAGCACATGAAACCTTACATACAGCTTTATGACCTGATGAGCCATATAAGGAAACTTACGAAAAAAAAGACAAGGGAAGAAGACCTACTTTTGAAACAAATGATCTATGGTATAATGTGCAATATGCTAAACCCCAAAAGGGAAGACATCGACTAATTTTAGTATTCCCTTAGCAATAGATTTACCACCTTAACAGAATCAGATAATGACTCTGAGTCTACTTCATTACAAGAGCTGATATCATTTGATACACCTACTGAACCTACACCATTCAATACAGTTCATGGTAAAACTGCCCATATAAAATAATTCGAACCTGTTAGAACAGTGAATGTTCCAAATCCAGATCCTGTTATCAATCAACCCCCAAGAAATGTATTGGTCATGGGAGAGTCAATAATAAAAAATTTAGAGATGTGTAACCAGACAAAGCCCACAGGACACTGTCAGCATATATAGGGCTAAAATAGCAGATCTAACATTCATGAGTAAATCCAATATTAAACACATGGGTAGCAATCCACTAGTACTAATCCATGTAGGAACCAAAAATATGCTTAGGGATCCTTTGATGAGATTAAACAAGACATGGTGGTACTCTCTAACAAACTGATTAACCTTGGATGCAAGATTGCTATTTCTGAAGTTTTGCCCATACCAAAGGCCTCACCAGGACTAAATCTGAAAATTAGAAGTTTAAATGACTGGTTAAGAAAATGGACTATCAGGCAAGAAATCCAGTGTTTAACTCACTGGGAAGAGTTTACCACCATGACGACCTGTATTGTTCAGATGGCTTGCACCTAAGTAGTAAAGGAACATACTTTTGGGTAAACATTTTATCAATTTTATTAAACATTTAAACTAATACGGGGAGGGACATGGTTAAATAATGATCACAGTAACTATCAGAACTCTATATTATCAACAAATATATCAAAAATATATCTCCTACTATTGCAGACAAAACCAAATCAAATAAAAATACAATAAATATCTTACTACTTAATGCCTAGCCTTGTCAACAAAATGGATGAGCTAAAATATATTATACAAAAAGAGTCTATCGCAATTTGTGGGGTTACTGAAACTTGTTCTAATAGTTGCCTCTCCGAGATCAAAAACTGGATGAATTCGAGCTGGCTGAGATTTAATCCAGATAAGACTGAGGTGTTGGTTGTGGATCCAGGTCACCTGGGGCGGGTCCTGAGCTGGGCACATGTCAGGCCTATGGCAGTGGTGGTGTCCAGCTCACTACCTCAGATCAGGTGCGAAACCTAGGTGTTATTTTTGATGATGGTCTGACCTGAAATGTCAGGTGTTGGCCATGGTTAAATCCTCATTATACAATGGCAAGAAAGAATCCTGGCTCCTGATTGGTCAAATGCCCATCACAGCAGGGATGTTATCCTGGCATAACATCCCTGCTGATGATATCCTGAGCACCTTGAGCACTGCCTGCATCTTTTCTTAAAAATATTTTAAAACACTAAATAAAATTCTTTAAAATTATTTTTCCTGTATAAAACAATGAGCCATTGTATAATAGGAATAATGCCCTCCAGGGTGGGTGTTATGCTGGGATAACATCCTTCTTGGGTGTTGGATGCCTCAGCCAGTAGTGCTTCGGCCCAACCACCCGAGGTGGGATGTTATCCCAGCATACACCCACCTGTCAGGCATTATTCCTTTATTTTACTATCTGAAGAATATCACCCGGGTGAAACACCTGGTTCCTCCGGGTGACCTTCAACATTGGTCCATGCCTTCATTACCATCCATCTTGACTATTGCAATGCCTCTACCTAGGGCTACCTGGGTTGACATCCACTGCCTGCAGCTAGTGCAGAAACGCTGTGGCCAGGCTGTTGACTGGCACTTCTAGGGCCAGTCATATTATGCTGTGCACAGCGCAAACTGCACTGGCTGCCAGTTCAGTGGTGGATCACCTATAAGGTAGGCTTGCTTACCTTTAAGGCCCTACATGAACAGGGACCCGACTACCTGAAAGATCTCCTGACTCCTACTCCCCAGTCATCCTTTCTGATCCGCTGACAAGGGATTGCTAGAGGTTCCCAGGGTTGGTTTGAAAACTTCTGGGGCTCGCACTTTTCATTGCAGCACCGACCCTGTGGAACTCTGTACCGCCAGTTAAGAGAATGCCTGACCATCTATAGTTTTAAAACTATGTTAAAACATATTTATTTTTTCAGGCTTACCCAGATTAATTTATATATTTATACTTAATATTTTATATGATTGTACAGCGACTTGGTTTTGAAAGAGCAACAAATAAAAAGTGATTGATTGATATAATAAAATTATGAAAATAAGTGATAAATTAGGTGGGGGATAGCACTCTACATATCTAATGACTATACCTCATATTCTATTACCCTAAGCATATTTCAGACAATGATGATGAAATAATTTGGGCAGAAATTAAGTTACCTGATGTAAAACTCTGTGTTGGTTTAGCCTATAGAGCCCTAATCTTAATAAAGATCAGAATATAGACTTTCTACACTCAATAGATAAATTCATCCCTAATAATAACTATATTCTTATGGGAGATATCAACTTCCCAAAATAAACTGGAAACATCTCACTGTTTGGGAACTACTGAAAGGGAATTTTTGAAATTACAGTCAATCAAAATTTGGAGCACATTATTAAAGTTGGAACTAGAAATAATAATATCCTCGATATTATACTAACCAATATGGGGAAAACATTTTACAACCTAGTATACTTGCACCACTAGGTAACAGTGATCACAATATGATCATATTCCAAATCCAGACTAAATTAAAAGTTACAAAAGGCAATACACTGGTTGGGATTATTCCCAAGAATTATTTTAACTTATAGGATTGGGAGACAGAATTTACCAGCCTTAATGTCCAACATGTTTGGTTGCTTATTTTGTCCAAAATGAACCATTGCCTTGATACTTGGGCTCCAAAGAAAAAAAATATACAAATGGATATAGAACTCCAGTTTGGTGGAACAACAAAATTAAGAGATTAATTAACAAAAACACAGAAACTATAGAAAATATAAAAAAAACAGCAACCAACTGGAATACATATAAAAGATGTCTAATAAAGTAAAACATCACATTAAGAAAGCAAAGAATGAAATAGAAAATAGACTAGCCATCGATACTGTTGACAATAAAAAAATTCTATAATTATATAGGCTGACTTAGAGATACCAAACATATAATAGGACCTATCAAAACTAAATCTGGGCTTATCAACAATGAGATTAAATGGCCACCAAACTTAACTATTTCATTACCATCTTTACCCCAAAGGATAAAAACAATAGTAATGATAATATACCTACTTCCTATAATTTAAATGCTATTCAAATTACTAGAGTAGAAACTATGAAAGCACTACAAAACCTAAATATCAATTCCTCAGCGGGTTCCAATGGAATACACCCTAGGTTTCTCAAAGAAATTGCTACTCAAATTTCAGGGCCAATGAGTAAATTATTTAAACTATCTTTAGAAAAAGGTGAGTGTATCTTGGCATGGAAAGATGCCTTAGTTACCCTTTTATTTAAATCAGGAAACAAGACAGATGTTACAAACTACAGATCAATAAGTCTGATCTCTGTAACAGGAAAACTTTTGAAAAGGCTTATCTTACTAAGAGTAGAAGAACATATAAATTTAACAACCTTCAAGATATCACACAGCATGGGTTCACCAGAGGCAGATTATGCTTAACAAATCACCTGCACGTCTTGAAAACTTTAGTTCATCCTTGGATGCAGGCCTACCTTGGATATTGTCTTTCTCAATTTTACCAAAGCATTTGACAGGGTTTCCCATGCAATTTTATTACAGCAAATGAAAAATCTAGCTTTTCCTCAATATTTAACAAACTGCATAGAATCATGGCTAAATAAACACAGATAATGTACATCTATTAAAGGGCATTCATCTGCATGGGCAGAGGTTACAAGTAGGGTCCCCAGGGCTTGGTATTGGGCCCTATTTTGTTTAACATCCTGATTTCCTCAATGTAGTCATCAAATAACACCTGGATGTCTAAGTTCGCTGATGACTGTAAGACTGGATGTATAGTTAACTCCCTTAAGGCAGCTGCTAACTTCCAGAAAGAGATAACCTCACTAGAATTATGGGCAAAAAGAAAAAATATGTTTAACATATAAAATGTAAAGTAATGCACCTGGGTCACAATAATGTAAAATATAATTATACATTAAACCAAGTGCTGTTACAAGAAACCAATAATGAAACAGACTTGGAAGTAATAGTGGATAACAAAATAAATGTTGATAACAATACATTATCAAAGGTTAAAAATCTCACCGCACCTTGAGATGCATTTTTAAGCATATCAAAAGCAGACAGCCTAAAGTTATTATGCCTTTATATATGAGCCTAGTTAGATCAAATGTGGATTACTGTGCACTTTTTGTGCTCCCTATACAATTAGAGATAAGAAACTGGTTGAGGAGTTCAAAGAAAAATGACAAAAAGAATTACAGAAATGTCAAACAAGACCTACGGGAAAGATTACAAGAATTAGATTTACATTCTATGAACTACCATCAACTTAGAGACCTTTGCTTAACATACAAAGCTATTAAAGATCCTGTTCTCTTGGAGACACTCAGCCTAGAAACAAATTTAAATAATACTCAGACTAGATCTCATAATTTTAAATTAAGAGGGCCCACTGTAAAACAAGAAAGAGAAGTCAGTGGTACACACAACAAATAGTTAACAAATGGAATATGCTTCCAGGATTAATTATAGAAAGCAATACTATGGATACATTTAAATGTCAGCTAGACCAACATTGGGCAATGCAAAATTTGAATACTTATAAAATAATTCCACCTTGAATTGTGAGCTCACATAAAGGTAATACCTCCTGAGCTTGTAACACACTCGATACTATGATAGATATGAGGAAAGTAATTTACAAACAGGCTAAATAGTAATGGGCACAATATGGAGCCTTGTGGTACTCCTAGACTGAGAGCTCAAAGATGTTGTGAACTTCCAGGGAGGTATTATCAAATCATGCTAATACACCTTTGGATAGCCCTAGTGGCTGTAGCTTGTGCAATTAGATGCTGTGGTCCATATTGTCAAAGGCCATTGATAGGTCAATAATTATGGCACCAGTTAGGTGGCCAGAATTGGGCACCATTGTAAGGTTGTTCATAACTTTTAACAGAGCTGTGTTGGTGGAATGTCAGGGCCTGAAGCCTGTATATTCATCTCTCAGCAGAATGTAATCCAGAATGAGGGTCATCAATTGGTTGTGCACCATTTGCTCTAACAATTTGTTCAAAGCATACGGATAATGGGCAATAGTTGTTGAGGTCAGATGGAAGACTAGCTTCAAGGAGAGTTGTTACTATAGCCCATTTCCAGATTTGCGTATCTGACCAATGTGGAGGGTGAGACTGAATAATGCAGTTACTGGTTCTACCACAAAGTGAGCTGCAAGCTTCATTAATGCAAGGTCATTTTATGTAAAGCCAACACTCTTAGTGGTGTCTAGGTTATGGAGCAGCTGTAGAACATCCTCAAGGGTGATTTAATAAATGGAGAATGGAGGAGGAGTGATGGAAAGTTGCAGTTTAGGCAGTGGTGGTTTCTGCAAGCTGAAGAGGAAAGGAAAGTTTAGATTGTAAAACTCTTGTTCAGAGTATCCATGATATAAACATTAGAACTGATCAGGTTACTACTCTGTAACAGGTGGGAAATACCAGGGCTTGATCATTTCCCAAGTCAGCATTGATGCTTGTCCAGAGTTTTTAGGAGTTCCTGTACATTGCCCAACTGTTGCCACAGGAATAAGCTTTTACCTTTCTCATGAGAGTCACAACCACGTTCCTAAGAATCCTGTAGTACTTCCAGTCATGGCCTTGTAGTGTAGATTTGTACATGGTGCAGGTTCTGTCTCATTATTAGGATTACTAGGAAAGACAGGACAAAGGGAGCAAAATGCTCATTTATATTGTCCCCTGCACCATGCGGGCTTCATTAAACCATCTTACCATCAATATAATACAATCTATCTAGGGCATGTTTGTATTCACTGAACCCATCTACTTCAACTGCAGTTCTTGATAGCCTGTTCCAGGCCTTTGAGCATCTAACTGTGAAGTAGTTCTCTCTTTTTGTGATGTTTGCCCTGGGTGACTAGTTTCATTCCTTGGGATCGGAGGTTGTTTCTAGAATTTCTGATTGCTAGACTGCATTGGTCCATTAAGTCTGATGAATATAATATTTTATGTAATAATAAAGAGATCTGCTCTCTGTCTTCTTTGTTCTAGGAATATAGTCCCTTTTTTTAGCCTTGATGCATAAGGTAATCCTTTTAAGTGTGGGATTAATTTGGTGACTGAGCGTTGCCCTTCAATTATTTTAATGTCTTTTGTATGATAAAGGAGACCAGAGCGGTGATCCAAAGTCAAGTAGGGGTCTAACATAACCCTTATAAAGGTATAATACACTGTTCTGATCTGCAAACAAATGATCGTTTAATCCTTTTAATAAGACCTCTTGTTTTAAAGAAGACCTGTTGGCAGTGCTCTGTAGAGGAAAATGAGTTAGTTATTGTAACCCTGAGGTCCCGTTCTGGAAGTTACCATCGTAATATCTGATTTCCCAAAATATAGTTATAGTTATGATTTTGGAGCCAAAATGTAGGATCACACATATATCAGTATTGAACTGTATCCCATTAGCTGTTGCCCATTCCATAATTTGATTTAGATTATTGACCATGGTTAAATGCTTGTTGAAGGTATCTACCTAACCACCTAATTTCAAATCATCAGCAAATTTAACCAGTGTATTTTTAATATTCTGTTGAATGTCACAGATATAAATACTAAAAAGAACTGGGCCCAAGACTGATCCCTCGGGACCCACTTGTAACTTCTTTCTTGTCTGACATAATACCATTTATTCTGACCATTTGTACTCATTCTTGCAGCCAGTTGTTAATCCATCGTATCAATGAATTGCTAAAACCCAGTTTTAGTAGTTTGGTCACCAAATTAGTATGTGGTACCCTGTCAAATGCCTTTAGAAATCCATCAGTATCACATCTGATGAACATCTTCTATCCAGGCTTTCACTTACATTTTCATAAAATGCTGTCAGGTTTGTTGAGCAAGACCTTCCCTTTTGGAACCCATGCTGCACACCATCAGTAATGTTTAATGTAATTTTCTCCTGATCCAATCTGTTCTTCATTAGTCTTTCCATTATTTTACATGGGATAGAAGTTAAGCTTTGGTTCTCAAAAGAGGTGGCAGGAAGGTTAAGGAGAAAAGGATAGCATTCAGGAAATATAAGGAAACACAGAAGGAGAAGGGCAGAGAACTTTATCAGTTAAAGCAGAAAGAGGCTGGAAGGCAGTCAGAATAGCAAAGGCCCAAACCGAGGAAAGGATAGCCAACTCTGTTAAGAAGGGGATAAGACCTTTTATAGGTACATTAGGAGCGAAGAAAGACCAAAGGAGGATACTGAGGCTTAATAAAGGGAGGGAATGTGGGTAGAGGTGACAATGAAAAAGCAGGGATACTGAGCGAATATTTCTGCTCAGTATTCACAAAGGAAGAGGGGGAAGTACCTAAACCAAACAAGAGAAACACTCTGAAGACCTGGAAAGGGACCTGGGGGTAATCATATCAGATGACCTAAAGGTGGGCAAGCAATGTAGAGGGCAGCAAGGAGGGCTGGGGGATACTGGGATGCATAGAGGGGCATCACCAGTAGAAAACAGGAAGTTATTATCCTCTGTACAGACAGCTAGTAAGACCCCATCTGAGTACTGCGTGCAGTTCTGGAGACCCAATCTCCATAAAGACATAGACAGGATGGAAGCTGTCCAGAGGAGGGCAACTAAAATGGTGCAGGGTCTGCACCGGAAGACATATGAAGAGAGACTTAAGGAGCTTAATATGTATAGCCTCGGGAAAGGAGGAGGGGACATGATAGAAACTTTCAAGTACCTCAAGGAATCAACAAAGTCCAATAGGGTAGCATCTTTCAAAAAGAGGTGTGCAAGAACAAGGGCACAATTTGAAAATAGAAGGGGCGGCTCAGAGGTAATTTAAGGAAGTATTTTTTCACAGAGAGGTGGTGGATGTATGGAGCGGCCTTCCAGAGGAGGTTGTGGAGTCACAAACAGTGGTGGAATTCAAGCATGCATGGGACAGTCATAAGGCAATTCTAGGGGGTGGGGTAGGTAGAAGTAGGCTGCTGGTTAACTCAGATCTGCAGCTTATCCATCAGAGTGAAATGGGCAGACTGGGTGGGCCAAGCGGTCCTTATCTGCAGTCAAATTCTATGTTTCTATGTTTCTATGAAGGCGAGGTGATACCAGTCCATTTACAGAAGAAAGGGTTCTGAAAGAACTAATAAAATTGAAGATGGACAAAGCAATGGGGTCTGATGGGATTCACCCAAGAATTCTAAAAGAACTAAGGGTAGAACTAATGACACGCTGACTACTCTCTTTAACAAATCATGGGAGGATGGGGTGGTACCTGAGGACTGGAGGAGGGTGGATGTGATTCCTCTTCACAAAAGTGGGAGCAGGACAGAGGCAGGAAACTACAGACCAGTTAGTTTGACCTCAGTTGTAGGTAAAATGATGGAATCACTTCTGAAGGAAAGAATTGTTGAGTACCTAGGGTCAGTGGGGCACAGGACCCAAGGCAGCATGGATTCACGATGGGAAGGTCATGTCAGACAGATCTAATAGATTTCTTTGACTGGGTGACCAAAGTAGTAGACCAGGGAGGGGCTGTGGACATGGCTTATCTAGATTTTAGCAAGGCATTTGATACAGTCCCACACAAAAGATTAATACACAAGTTAGCCAGCCTTGAGTGGGTCCAAGGTGGTAGCCTGGATAAAAATTGGCTAGACAACAGGATGCAAATGGCAGTAGTAAATGGAGTCCACAGTGAAGAAAGGAGGTTACTAGCAGGGTACCGCGGGGTTCAGTACTGGGACCGTTTTTTGATGTCTTTATGGTGACTTGCAGAGGAACTGGAAGGAAAAGTATGTCTCTTTGCAGATGACACAAAGATCTGCAACAGGGTTGATACACCAGATGGAGTGGAAAGGATGAAAAGGGACTTGGCAAGGTTGGAGGAATGGTCAAATGTATGGTAGCTCAGATTCAATGCTAAGAAGTGCAAGGTAATGCAACTGGGAAACAAAAACCCAGGGCAAGAGTACACAATGGGGGTGAGATACTGACAACAGTAAAAATAGAAAGGGACCTGGGGGTAATTATATCAGATGACCTAAAGGTGGGCAAGCAATGTGAGAAGGCAGTAAGGAAGGCTGGGGGATACTGGGATGCATAGGGAGAGGCATCAATAGTAGAAAACAGGAAGTTGTTATCCCTCTGTACAGACAGTTGGTTAGCCCCATCTGGAGTACTGTGTGCAGTTCTGGAGACCCCATCTCCACAAAGACAGACAGAGTGGAGGCTGTCAGAGAAGGGCAACCAAAATGGTGCAGGGTCTGCACCAGAAGACATAGAAAGACTAAAGGAGCTTAATATGTATACCCTTGAGGAAAGGAGGAGAGAGGACATGATAGAAACTTTCAAGTACCTCAAGGGAATCAACAAAGTCCAAGAGGGTGGCATCTTTCAGAAAAGAGATGTGCAAGAACAAGGGCACAATTTGAAGATAAAAGGGGGATGGCTCAGAGGTAATGTGAGAAGTATTTTTCTGAGCAGGGTTGTGGATGCATGGAACAGCCTCCCTGAGGAGGTCGTGGAGTCAAGAACAGTGGGGAATTCAAGAATGCATGGGACAGACATAAGGCAGTCCTAGTGGGGAGAGGAGTAACCTGTTGGTTAACTAGGATCTGCAGCTTATCTGTTAGGTAAAAAATGGGCAGACTGGGTGGGCCAAGCGGTCCTTATCTGCCGTCAAATTCTATGTTTCTATGTAAGCTGATAGGTCTATAGTTGGCCAGTATATTCTTTGCTCCCTTCTTAAATATTGGGGTCACAATAGATAGTCTCAATTTGATGGTACAGTCCACTCTCTAAAGATTTATTAAAATAATAGTCAGCTGGACAGCTAATATGTGGGATCAGCTTTAAGTAACTTGGGATGTATATTGTCAGGGCCAAAAAGCGGTTGATGTTTTAACATTCTGAAGTTCCAGTTGCACCTCATCCTCTGAAAAAGATAGTTGTTTTTTGTGACATCAATGGATACATTTGTATTATCTATTCTGGATATAAAGACTGATGCAAAATAATTATTAAAGCTATCCACTATTTTAACAAGATCATTAATTGTATTGCCATTTACATTAACTGATTCTAAGGTTTGAAGAGGATTTGTTTGTGTTGATAGGAATCCAGGACACTGGGTACAATTCATTTCTTTTGAGTACTCCTGACTCACTTGGGTGGTAATAGTCTGTCACAGATCAGTTTCAGCTCACTATTGAAAGATCACCATGCAGTTTCCACATCAAGGATGCATTCAGAGCATTCCTATTTGATCCTGCTGTAGTACTGATGTAACTATTTCCGGTTCAAACCTGCTGTAGTGTTTAGGCCAGATATATCACGGGTGGCACTGTGGTTTTGCTCCTCCAGACACAGAAAGTAGGGCTGTGGTCACTAAAGTTAGAATAGGTTCCAAAGGCTAGTACTCTGCATGATCCATTCATGGTTTCGTTATTGATCCTGGTTGTGGTGGTGATCATCTTTTTAGGTCATTTCATTTGCCCAGTCTTTTGCTGCAGCTTCTGATAGGTTAAATCAATCTATACTGATGTTACTTCCTACCTCTCAAAATTCCCCACACTGCATGAGCAGTAGTAGACCCACTGAACTGGAACAAATACACAAAAATGGTGTGATGGTACTTAATAGTAGGAGATACCTTCAGCAGAACATACCTTGAGTACCTACATCATGCAGGTGGGCAGTCACTGCCACAACAAATCAATTCAGCAATGAAGAGCTATCACAACATCCAGCCTTGTTTTTTTTTGTCAACCAGAGCACTGAATCCAGTAAGATACTGAATGCACTGCCACACAGGCTTTAAATACTGTCACACAGCCGGCCTGGTGGCACTGAGGTTGAGCGCTGGATGCCACCTCATGCTATGCCGGTGACCCGGATCAGGGAACAACCTTGGGTAGTCGGGGTGCCAGCATGGGGGAGGTGGGAGAAGGATCGAGCATTGGCTCTCCTCTCCTCTCCTGGGTAAAGTGGGGTTGCCTGCCTGTAGTCCCGCCATCACCAAATGGATGTTTGGTGCTGGTGTAGGTGGTCAACAGTGCAACTGGCAGGGAGGAGCATCCTGTATGGCGTGTGCACGCATGCCTCCACACACACCGTGTTATGTCGGGATGCAGGGGCCTGGGAGAAACCCGTAAAACTCAGAAACTACAAATGTAAAAAAAAACACTGGCAACCCAGCAGTTCTTACAGGCAAAATAATGACTCACATTGCCAAGCAGTTTTCTTTGTAATCACTACCCAGTACAAAAAAATCCTGGACCATGCTCTTTAATTATAAAAAAAAAAAAGGGACATCTCTTTTTTCTTCCCACAAATATGGTATATACATAAAAAGTAAGGAGCTGCAATGGGTGCATTAGCAAGGTAAACTGTTGCTAAACAGTAATTATACCATGGACCTCGGACACCAACCAATGAGACGGCAGGCTGGTACCTTACCTCCATTGTAAATCCTCTGATAATCACTGCAAAGGTGCCAGCCAGCTGCATCTTTAAAAAAGCAATCCAAGCGAGAAATCATGGAACTACGACCACCATCTTGTTTTCGGCTAGCGGAAACTGTAAAACAACAGTGCCATACAACAGGAAACAAAACAAAACAAAACACTGCTGTACTACTGGGTGGCTTATTTAAGCATTATACCAAGTACTGCCTTTTTTAAATAACAAAAAAAAGCAGTACTTGGTATGAATCAATACAACCACTCGAGATCTGTTATCGGGGATTTGCCCATGGCTGGCATGGACTTACCCACCGACCGCGCCTCATGGGCAAACCACCAGCCATGCTAAATCCCTGATAAACCACACCCCTCGTGGCTTATTGCTTCATTAACAGAAAGACCACACAGTGACTGCAGCAATGGCTGAGAAGAAATGTTCTATTTTACCCACTTCTTTCTATTAGACAGGTAATCAGCAAACCATGTCAGTGCAGTAATGGTTACCTGGTAATAGAAAACTTGTCTGCAGCAGTCTGTGGTCAACTAGGTCCATTTCATAAGTGCAATAAGATACTCCAGTGAGCTGGTTGGGCTGGAATAACTACACTTCTGAAGCTGTAGGCACTTGGCCTCTGGCATTATGCCTCACTACTCCTCTTGAGCATGCAGTTATCCCAGCATGACCAACACCTGTCATGTCTTATTACTTACTTACCAAACTGGTCATATTTGTTCAGTAATAACTGAGTGATATTAATAGCACAGAGTATTCTCACATACAGCAACAACAGACAGAAGAGAAGAGGTAGTGAAGACAGAAAAAGAACATTCATCAAACTAAACTGTTATTTTTTATCATTCTTTTTACTTTCCCTCACCCACCCATGATGTTTCCATTGTAGCCCTTGTTACCCAGATGGCACTCTCTCTCTCTCTCTACCTCTCTCATCTCTTTCGACCCCTCTGTGTGGCAGCTATGAGACTGCCTCCCATCACTACAAAATCCAATGGAATTGCCCCAGTGCTAGGCCTCCCTAGATGGGGGCTAAACCCATAAAGCAGTGTGATCCAGACATTAGGGCTGCACCAGTGTCTCTATGAGTAAAATCAACTTCACTGCTGGATGCTTCCCTGCTTCCTAGGCTTGTGTCAGGATGGCATGACCATTGACACTGAATTGGGGCTACTACAAGAAGATTGGTCTGGATACATGTCCAGCAACCAATGGGTCATCAGAGGGCAGACCTACAGCAACAAATGCTGAACTCCTTCCTTGGTAGCATTATGCATCCCAAAGGAATTGCACTCAGCCTCTTAGTAGTTTAACTAGAAGTCCCAGGCCACTAATCAAACCTGGGACTCTTGTGTAGCAAGAAAGCTCACCACAAGGCTGCATACCTCTCAACCTATCAGCCCTAAAATGCTATAGCATTGGCATTCAAAATGTAGAACAAATGGCCAGAATAGGTAGCACTTTCTTATTTCAAAAAAATCCTGTAACAAATTTAAAAATAGTGGGCAATATGCTTAGTATTAAGGAATGTTTCTATCTAGTAAACTGTTTTAATACTTTGTGTCCAGAAATAGCTCAAACCTTATGTAGAACATCTGCACACTGTATTTTTGTTTAGCAAAGGTTTATGCAAAATGCATACCAGTAAGAGTATGCAAGGCCAAATCTTTTTGGTGGGAGGTGTTTCTTTGCAATCTTGTTCTCAGTTTGTACAAATTTACAACATAAGAAGAAGAATATTAAGACAGAAGAGGGTCTACAGGCTTCCACCACACAAGCCTGTCTGCAACATCAAAAATAATTGTAATGCCCAGGTGGCGCTATCCCAAGGCTACTACCCCTCCCTGCTTGACTACAGACAGGTTGAGGGGCCTAGGTTCTATGATGGGTGCCTCCACCCAGAGGTCAGGGTTTGTAGTGGTTAGACTAGTTTGGTCACAGCCCTCTGGGACACTGCGACCTTTGGTTCCTTCTAATGGCTCACCCAGTACACAGGGGTTACAGCCCCAATACCCCACATATACACACTGTTCACTCATAAGGTACAATTTACCCTCGAGACTGATTCTGCAGCGTCTCTGAGGACCCCTTGTAAAACAAGGTTAAACAACATACACAGCACAATACAATACTGGTTCTCTAGGTACTGACACTTCAGACAGTATAAAGTTCAATAACATCAAATCTGGTTTATTTAGGGAATGGAACACGGGAGGAAATCAGGTTAATTGGCAGTAATAAATCACAGTACTGTGCACACATACAGGGTCTGAAAAGTCACACTCTGGGTACCCAGGTTGGGGGCTAGCCAGGTCCATTGCCGGGGTTGGCGGCAGGTGCAGATGGATGGGGCCCTATAGAAGAAAATATATGCACAACACCCAATTGTAATCTGGAGCGGATGGCTCAGTCCACGAAAGTGAAGCAACAAGAATTGGATGACACACTTGTGATTGAAAACAGACTGCAGGGGAATACCCTGATTTGTACTCACAATACCCAAGCTAAGAACCTGATGGTGGACGTTCTTCTGGATTGTCAGAAACAACAAGGCATGGATGCAAGGCCCTTGTGGCTGGACCCTAGGCAGTTGATAGCAAACAGATTTAGTCCAAAACACGCTGGGGTTCACTTCCAGCTTCACTACACAACACAGGACAGGGAACAAGAAACAGCAATTCCCCACAAGCTCTACGCACATTCATATGTAAAAGGAAAGTACTATACTAGGCAGGTGGCTCCTCGATCCCAATCGCAATTACTGCAAGATACCCAGGAGCACATACAGCAGCTTCAGTTCTGACAGACCCAGGCGTGATTCAGCAATTTCTCCAGTCTTCTGCAGGGTGAGCCTGGTTTCCACTCTTCAGTCTTCCTTCTCCTCAGGAAACTCAGATTCCATCTGACTAATACATTCTAACAGCTGTAGGCCGACTTCAGGGCCTCTCATGCACTTCCTCATAAACTTTACACCAGCAGCACAGAGCTCCTTCTCCTACACAGTCAAAACAAATCTGACTCTCCAGCCTTAGTACAGGGCATTTCCTTAGGTTCCAACAGGTCCAGTTGGTTGATTCGGCTGTCAATTACTCCAGAGCTCCCTCTGTTGGTGTAAAAAGCGCCAAGGTCAAACTACGCTTCCCAGAATCACTAGCTATACATTCCTTGTAATCCGGCTCTATAGAGGTCCAAATTCTGGTTGGTCCAAGCAATCTCCATTTTAGGGCTCCCTTAACCCAACTGGCCCAGCACAGCAGTTACGTCCAAAATGGAAGGGCAACACACACAGAGTCCCAGCTGCAATAAAGGCAGGTTAGACAAACTACAATTTTGCTAATGCTTTAAATGATTACAGGCAAACAGTTACAGCTTTCAGATGATCTCCCTTTGCGCTTCCAGCGACCATAAGATGGAAGCGATTACTCCGCAGCTCAGGCGGGATTCGAGCAGGAAAACACCAGCCCCTGGAAAAGCATTAATTATGTCTGCAAGCAGACAGCTCTTAAAGAGACAGTATGTGGGCTCTGCAAGCACTCACAGTGCCATTCAAATGGCTTAAACGCCCGAGCCGCCAGCAGGCAGGGGGAACATTAGGCAAGCTCTAGGAGGCTTTTAAGAACCCCCATTTGTGAGGGGTTACACCTTCCTGCCCTGAAAAGAACTTGGCGTCCCTGTCAAGTAGGTACCTTTATAACACTTTAAAGATGATTACCAAATACACTTACATCACTAACAGTTAAGTTTGCATTCCTTAAACCACAGTCATATATTTAAATCTTAGTCATATGCACTTTTCTGTATTTCACAGCTTACTACATGTTACACATTATACATACAATAACATTTTAAAATCAGGTCATTACTTCTGCACATGAAACTTGAAGAGGGGCCCTTCCTATCAGCTACCTGAGGCTGGATGGGGCAGGGCACCATACTAGAAGACAAGACAAGTAATCTGGAGTTAGCACCTAGGCTCAGTTTGGGCAATGAGCTCAGGTCACATAATCTCCTTTATGGACCACATTAACAGGCAAGTCCACAGATCTGCCAGAGGATTCATAGCTTAAACATACCACAGGCTTCACAGCTCGACCAGTCCTTCTAGGGGAACTGTTACAGTCTCTGTGTTTTATCCCGCTTTCAGCAGTGTCTTCACTTGTCAGGGAACTTTCATTGGGGTAGAGAGGCAGAACTTGGGGCACTTTCAGCTCCAGGAGTTGTATTCTCTGAGTCCACAACACGTGGCTCACATGGGGAGTTTTCTGACATTGGCAGTGAACTGTCAGGGCACTCAACATACTCTTCTTGTTCTGGTATATCACCAGTCCGTCCCAGTTCATCATTTTCCTCCTCTGAAAGCTCATACAGTTCAACCATACACAATGATTCCATGTCATCCGACTTAATACTATGCACCTCACTTTCCAGGAGTACTGGCTCCAGGGACAAAGCTGGGGCTTAGACAGTCAGAGGGCCCAGCTTTATTTCCATGGTTGACTAGGGGTTGCCCTGAAACAATTGACTCAGTTCATAAGATGGGTAGTACCCAAAATTGCACTCACTTTCCTCTGACATGGACTGACAGTCATTTTCAACTGGGCCTTGCTGTAAAGAACACTTCAACTCAGCATCTGTAGGTGCAGACTTTCTTTGCTTTTGCTTAGCAGCAGCTCTAGTCACTGGTCCAGAGGAGCACTTTCTGGGGCTCAGACTCAATCAAGATTTGTCCAATGGACAGTAAGTGATTTCTATGCATTGTCTTAATATCTTTGAATCATTCTCAGGCCTTACCTTGTACACAGGCAGATCATCTAGTTTGCCTACGACAATGTAGAAGGAGATGGTGCCACCTGTCGGCAATCTTGTGTTTGCCATGCAGTCCCAGATTTCATAGCAACATCCGATCTCCTCCTGAAGTTCCAGTGCTTTCACCTTCTTATCATACCTTTCTTTGTTAGCCAGATTTCTTTTGGCAGCCATGGTTCGAGCCAGTTGATACGCATGATTTAGTTGGGCCTTTAACTTTTGCACATACTGTAAATGGTTATCAGCTGAAACACCATCAGGAGAAACTCCAAAACAAACATCTACCGGTGAGTCGGGCTTCTCTTCCAAACATCAGGCGGTAGGGGAGAACCGTGGCATCACTTTTGGTGCAGTTGTAGGCTTGTACCAAGGTGCTAATTTGTTGCTCCATCTAGGCTTGTCCTTTGGATGGAGGGTGCCTAGCATATCTAGCAAAGTGTGGTTGAAACATTTAGGCTGTGGGTCCCCTGGGGTGGTAAGAGGTAGTTCTGGATTCACACTCCCCACAAAGCATCTCTTTGATCAGACGACTCTCAAAGTCCCTCCCTTGATCAGAATGGATTCTTTGTGGCACCCATAGTGAACAAAAAGTTTTCTATAAGTACTTTGGCCACAGTGGATGCCTTCTGGTCCTTGGTGGGAAAGCTTGGGCATATCTTGTAAAATGGTCAGTGACTACCACCACATTACTGATATTTCTTTGATCTGGCTCCAAACTCAGGAAGTCAATACAGACCAGCTCCATGGGGGCACTGGTGGTGATGTTCACTAGGGGGCAGCCCTCTGGGGCAAAAGCTTTCCTCTGTGAGGCAGTGACTACAAGTTCAAATGTATTGTTCAACATCAGCCCCCATCTTAGGCCAATAGAATCTGGATCTCACCAAGTCAAGTGTTCTGTCCATGCCGAGGTGCCCCATGTGGTTGTGTAGGGACCTCAGCACCAAGTCTCAAAAGGCAGTGAGCTAAACTAGCTGCTGTTTGTCTATTTGTCCCCTCTGTCCACTGTTTCCTGTATAACAGACATTAATCAGTTTCAACTTAGGACCTTCCTTGTATAACAATGCAGTTCTTAAATCAGTAGAATGTAACTTGGATACATCTTTCCTTGCGTGAGGGCTTCTAAAGCTGGTTTAGTCATGGGATCTCAGGATTGAGCCCACTGAAGACTGTCATTGTCTAACTGAGGCAAAGCACCAATGTCTAATGCAGAGAAGTGACAATAAGCAGCAGGTATGCAATTCTCAGAGGGCCCCAAACAGTCCACCAAACAGTTCACTGTGTCTGGAACCACTTGCTCCTCTTGGTCAAACTTCTGGCAGAGTGCTCGAATATCAGGTTCTGACAGTCTGACCCAGTCATTTCAAGAAACAGATCTCCGGAGAGAGCATCAGCATCTATGTGGTTCAGGTCTGCTCTGTATTCAACAGCAGAGTCGTATATGAATAATGAAAGCCACCTATGGCCAGTAGCATCCAACTTAGCTGAAGTCTGCACATAGGTCAAAGGATTATTGTCAGTTTTTACTAGAATCTTAGCCCCATACAAGTACTCGTGGAATTGGTCAACAATGGCCCACTTCAAAGCTAGGTACTCTAACTTATGTACAGGATAGTTCTTCTCGGACTGGGTCAGGCTTCTGCTGGCAAAGGCCACTGGTCTCAAGCCATTCTTGTGCTCTTGGTATAACACAGCCCCAAACCTTGCAAGCTAGCATCAGTGTTAGCACATAGGGTTTTGCTGGATCTGCATAAGCCAGGACAGGGCGTGGGTAAGTTGATATATAATCTCATGAAAAGCAAGCCGCAATCAGGCGTCCATCGTGCCCCAAATACTTCATTAGGACGGAAATATACTCTTTCATTCTCAGGGAAGTGGACCTCTTGTATTTTTGCAGGTTGGAAAGTACCCTTCAGTAAGATTAAGTAAAGGACAGATCACTCGAATAGTCCTTGATGAAGCGGTGATAGTAGCCACAAAATCCCAGGAATCTTTGCAGTTCTTTTAGATTGTTCAGCTGTGGCCAGGTGGTCAGGGCCTCAACTTTACTCGGGTCTGTCTCTATTCCTCGGTGGAGACTATGTGTCCCACATACTTTACAGATGTTTGGAAGAATTGACACTTATCGATGGACAGTTTCAGGCCAAAGTCTTCCAGTCGGTCCAGCACCTTAAACAATCTCCTTTCATGTTCTTCCAGTGAACTGCCAAACACAATAATATCATCCAAGTACACCAAGCACTCTAGTAAGTTCATGTCCCCACTGCACGCTCCATCAGTCATTGAAAAGTGGCTGAAGCACCTGAAATCCCTTGAGGCATCCTCATGAACTCATAGAAACCAAGTGGGCAGATAAAGGCGGTCTTCTCACTGTCTTCTGGGGCCGTCGGGATCTGGTAGTACCCACTGCGAAGATCAGCACAGAGAACCATTTGCTACCGTTCAGGCAGTCAAAAGCATCCTGAATGCAGGGCATTGTATACTGATCAGGGGTAGTCCGCCAGTTTAAAGTGCAATAATCCACGCACATCCTTACTGTCCCATTTTTTCTCACTACCATGATAGGGGAAGCATATGGGCTTCTGGATTCTTGTATTACACCAGCAGCTAGCATCTCTTGCAGATGCCGTCTCACATCATCTATGTCAGCAGGTGCCAGGCGTCGAGACCTCTCACGAAATGGCCGGTCATCATGCAGCCGGATATGGTGCTCAGCTCCTTGCACACATCCATGTCCCATTCCTTTAAAAAAACTCCTGGTCTCTCTGGGCAAGCTTCTCACTGATCCGCACTTTTCATTTCAGCTGTAGCGAGGTCACGAAATCAAACAAGTCAGGCGTTACTCTATCATTCTTCCCCAAACTCTTGTTACTAGGTAGCACTGCAGTGTCTGCATAATGCACATTAGCCAGGGTGCAACCTCTATTTACTCGAATCTCTCCATCAGACACTTTATGAACTTGAACCATTACCCTTCTGGCATAAGCATGGACTCTGGCAGGCAAAATGCTTGGCTTGACCAGCAGTCCTTCGGCAATTTCCCATCGCCTGGTGCTTCCAGCATTAATATTTTATTCTTGACATCCTTTCTGATAAGGACCTCTACCTGTAAGGTACACTGAGCATTTGGTGTCAGGATCAGAGACTCAGGATCCTTTTCCAGACAATTCCAACCGGTTCCTCTGGTTCTAATTGTCGGCATCTCTTGGGCATCATAGGCATTCCTGATCAAGGCCGGAATTCTTAAAGCTCTACCAGTCTGGGACCCCTGTTTTCATAACACAACTGTGCCAGCTATCCAAACATATGTGCATTAGTCCCAATCAGTAGTGGAAACTCATCATACAATCCAGTAGGGGGACACACTAGAGCCAAGGTCTCCACTTGCTCTGCCACTCCAGCCACAGAGGTAGGAAAGGACAACTAAATTCAGATATAGCCGAGTAGGGTAGGCCTTCTCACTTAAACCCCAGACATACAGTCCTTCCAATGGTTCCAGGGGCATCAGACAAATGCTTCTGATATCAATCCTGGAACATAATTGTCACTTAGGAGCCACTGTCTAACACAGCTCTAGTAGGCACTCCATTCACTTTTACAGTGGTCTCCATTGAGGGACCCACTACTTCAGACCATTCGGTGGCACTGATCTGGGTGTTGATCGGGCATTGGCCCTGGTGGCATAACTTTTCCAAGTAGTTCCCCTGGTGGCCGGGCATAGGTTCTGTGATGCCAGACCACTAACCTGTTGGTAACTTTTCTCAAGTTCACTGGCAAGAGACAAGCTGACTGAAAATGCCCATCCTCCCACAACAGTAGCATAACTTAATGTCTCTAGTGTCCTTGGAGGGTGGGAGTCTCTTCCATTGGGGCACCTCTGGAACCCTCGGGGCTCTTCTTGGACTGGGGGCTTATACCTTTGGGCTTCTGGATCTCCACTACAGTTGGGGGTGAGGGCAGCCCTTTGCAGCTCCCCACCATCTCTCTCAATTCTCTCAGTTCTGCTAGCAGGTCACCCTCAATCCGGGTCTCAGGAAACAACATGCACTCCCACTCCACTTTTGGGCTCAGGGGAGCCTGATACAGATCTGGTTCTTTGTAGGCCTCAGTAAATTCCTTAATTAAATCCCTCAACTGTTGAGCCTTATCTAGCTCACTCTTTTCAGGGGTCTGACAAGTGTTCACAGCCCCAGCACAGGGTTCCCAGCCCTCTTCATCAGTTTCAATCTCACGGATATCTTTCATCAAGTGACGGTACTCTGGAGGGCTTGCCCTCCTGTCTTGCAACTTGAGCTTCAGGATCATTACGCTCGAAAATCTAGCTGACTTCAATATGTGGTCTAATCTGACCTGGTTTAATTCTTTGGCAGGCACTCCCCTTTTCTCTGGGCCCTCTGCAAAGCCCTTTCTATCCTAGTGACAAAGGCAGACAATTTCTAATTTTCCACTGTTTGGTTGACTTGAACTTCCATAATAAATCATCCCCTGATTCTGTGCTGCCAAACACTCCCTCCAAGGCAGAAAGATATTCTGCTGCAGTGGCCTCAGACAAGTAGCATGTAAAACCGGATGGCTTCCGAGCAGAGACCTCTCAAGCTTTCCATCAAGCGCTTCCTCTTTTCCCCTCTGAACACTGCCATTCCTGTACTAAGGGGTAGCATAGTCCATCCAGGTCTCTAAATCATCTTCCCTGAAGGCAATGGAACAGTACCAGAGAAAAGTCTAAGCCTTCTATAGGAGTCCAACTGTATCGGGGGAATTACCATGGGGAGGTAGCTATTATGGAGCCCTTGGGGACACAGGAGGGATCAGGGAATGTACAGGCATGTGGTCCCCAGACAAGTCTAACACTTTATTGCCTCCTGGGCAGTTTTCCTTCCGAGGCTAACAGCTTGAGCAGCTTTCCTTTAAACCCATCTCCACTAGGGGACCCATTCAGGGTGGCTAGACCACTAGATATATGAATAACCCTCCATCCCTTCTGGGCCCCTACAGGTAGAATCACAGGTGGCACCTTTTCAGGGTCTATGGGGTAACTACATAAAGTAGCACTATCAAAGTTTGGTCAGACAGGTCAGCGTCTAGTCCCTTTACTTCTACTTTGCCCAAGCACTAACAAACTCTACCGTGGATATAATATCAGCATTGCCAGTCCCTAAGGGACATCCAGCAACAAAATAGCCTTTTGGGGGTCTATCTCCTCAACCGCTTTCATCCCATCAATTTATGCACCATCAACTTATGGGGCCCATTTTAACTTGGCGTAGTACTCCCCTCCATTTTTCCTTTAAATTAAATATAATGGGGTAATTCCTTCACGTGGCCACTAGAGGACCCTAATCCCAGCGGTGCCTCAAGATGTAACCCCAGGTGGCTACTATCCCAAGGGCTACTACCCCTGCCTGCCTGCTTGACTAGGGACAGGTTGAGTGGCCTAGGTTCTATAATGAGTGCCTCCACCCAGAGGTCAGGGTTTGTAGTGGTTAGACTAGTTTGGTCACTGCCCTCTGGGACACTGTGACCCCCTTTAGTTCCTATTAGTGGCTCACCCAGTACACAGGGGTTACAGCCCCAATACCCACATATACACACTGTTCACTCATAAGGTACCACTTACCCTCGAGACTGATTCTGCAGCATGTCTCTGAGGACCACCCTGTAAAACAAGGTTAAACAACATACACAGCACAATACAATACTGGTTCTCTAGGTACTGACACTTCAGACAGTATAAAGTTCAATAACATCAAATGTGGTTTATTTAGGGGAACAGAACACGGAGGGAAAATCAGGTTAATTGGCAGTAATAAATCACAGTACTGTGCACACATACAGGGTCTGAAAAGTCACACCGTGAGTACCCAGGTTGGGGGGCTAGCCAGGTCCGTTACCGGGGTTGGCCGGCAGGTGCAGATGGATGGGGCCCTATAGAAAATATATGCACAACACCCAATTGTAATCTGGAGCCAGATGGTTCAGTCCATGAAGAAGTGAAACAACAAGAATTAGATGACACACTTGTGATTAAAACAGGCTGCAGGGGAATACCCTGATTTGTACTCACAAAACCCAAGCTGAGAACCTGATGGTGGATGTTCTTCTGGATTGTCAGAAACAACAAGGCATGGATGCAAGGCTCTTGTGGCTGGACCCCTAGGCAGTTGATAGCAAGCGGATTTAGTCAAAACACACTGGGGTTCACTTCCAGCTTCACTACACAGGACAGGGAACAGAAACAGCAATTCCCACAAGCTCTATGCACATTCATATGTAAAAGGAAAGTACTATACCAGGCAGGCGGCTCCTCGATCCGATCTGAATTACTGCAAGATACCGGGAGCACACACAGAAGCTTCAGTTCCTGAGAGACTGGAGCGATTCAACAATTTCTCCAGTCTTCTACAGGGTGAGCCCGTATTAGTGGATGGATTCCGTCTGACTAATACATTCTAATGGCTGTAGGCCGACTTCAGGGCCTCACGTGCTTCCCTGCCAACCTTACGCCCGCAGCAGCACAGAGCTCCTTCTCCTTACACAGTCAAAACGAATCTGACTCTCCAGCCTTAGTACAGGACATTTCCTTAGGTTCCAACAGGTCCAGTTGGTGGATTCAGCTGTCAATCACTCCAAAGCTCCCACTGTTGGTGCAAAAGGCACCAAGGTCCAAACTACGCTTCCCAGAATCACTAGCTATACATTCCCCTTGTAAACCGGCTCCATAGAGACTCCAAATTTGGTTGGTCCAAGCAGTCTCCATTTTAGGTCTCCCTTAACCCCATTGGCCCAGCACAGCAGTTTACGCCAAAATGGAGGGGCACACACACAGAGTCCCAGCTGCAATAAAGGCAGGTTAGACAAACTACATTTTGCTAATGCTTGAAATGATTACAGGCAAATAGTTACAGCTTTCAGATGATCTCCCTTTGCGTCTAGCGACTGCAAACTGGAGTGATTACTCCGCAGCTCAGGCGGGATTCGAGCAGGAAACACCAGCCCCCTGGAAAAGCATTAATTATGTCTGCAAGCAGACAGCTCTTAAAGAGACAGTATGTGGAGGCTCTACAAGCACTCACAGTGCCATTCAAACAGCTTAAATGCCAGCCAGCAGGCAGGGGAACATCAAGGCAAGCTCCTAGGAGCTTTAAGACCCCCATTTGTAGGGGTTACACAATAACAGAGGTGGATCCAGTAATAATGTAGATGAGGGCTGAAGTTTATTTATTTAGCTTATGTTGGCCAGGTAAGCACACTTAGACAAATATATGCCTATTTTCAGGAACAGCTCGGAGGTTACAGGGAATAATACAGACAGTGCAAGGTTTAACTCATTGCCCCAATAGTGCCTGTAGGTGGCAGCAAAAAAAGCTACCCTCTCTTCCCAAAATCTACTCTCTTTTCAGGAAGCTAGTCAGTTATATCATTGGCCATCATCCTGTTGTTTTCATTACTTTCAGGTGTCGCATATGCGCCTTCAATTTTTGGTACTGGTCTTGGCATAGTCCCTTGGGGTCCTGTTTTTCCTTGGTTACTGCTGCCTCTACTTCTCATTACATTTCATGCTATTATCATTTTCTGAGGGACTATCTGGTTAACCCTGAGTGCCCCAGGTTCTACTACTGGCATCATGCACTCCCGACCATTAATGCTTCAAGAGCTGGCCTGAGATATGGAAACACCTGTATAAGTACATAAAATGGGATCGGTACTGTTTTATGCAGTTCCAGATTTTACATAACCTGTATTACACTCGGTTAAGCTGCATAAAAGTGGGTAAGCTACCCACTGATATTTGCTCCAGATGTGGTAAACAGCTTGGCTCCTTATATTATATCCTCTGGTCTTGTGAGACAGTGACTCCCTTCTGTATGTCCATTCAAACATGCCTGGATCCCTTGCTTGGGCTGTCTGAGGCATTCCATCCTGAAATATGTTTGCTGGGGATTACACTGGTACTTAGATTGTTAACCAGAGGCCACACTAGCCTGATTGCAGCATATGCAAAAAGGTTATTCTTCAGCACTGGCTTGACCAGAGTATGCCTCAATTCATTGAATAGTACAGGAAGGTTTTGTTAGCTCTTCAAGCTGAGTGCCTTATAGCTAATATGATGGGCAAGATTAATAGATTTCAACATATTTGGGAACCTTTGTATGTCTTGTTAACTGTATGATGGTGGGGCCTTGTCATTCTGATGGGTCCCTACAATTCTTTACAATTCTTGTTCTGACTGGGTCTACTATTATGATTTAATCAGATGGGATGGGTTGGTATGCTTCCAGTGGTGGAGGAGGAGGGTGGGAGTTGGGAATGGTTAGTCTGTTGGGGATTGGGACTTTATGTAAATGATTGGCTGTTGATACTTGGCATTGTTCTGTCTCTGGATTTGTATTTTTGGATTACTGGAACATGTATAGTTTGTTATTGCTTTTTTAATAAAGTTTATTCAATTAATAAAAAACAAAGCTACCTTCACTCCTACAGCACCCGGAGATGTCCCTAACAGAGTTACATTGGTTCCTATGGACTTCTGGGGCATCGGTATAGTGGAACAACATATCTCTTCAGCCAATGAACACTGTGCTTCTGGAAGTGTTTCATGTTGTAGCACACATCAGCAACCTTCATTTATTGGCTGAAAATATATATGCTTCCTTTTCAAAATCATTCGAAAATGTGTTTTTCTAGTCATTTCGAATGACTACCTTGATGCTACTGCCTGTGTATTGTATCATTGCAAACAATAACAAAGCGATCAGATATCATCATTTCAAAAGTATTATTTTATATAGTACAGTTGTCTTTGTAGGTTATGTGTTCATTTAGTCCTGTCATGTTTCTTAACTATATGAATTTCTATGTTTTTTATTTAGAGTTTCAGCCTCGTAAGATAGCCAATGTGGCGAGCCATGCGGTTCCATTTAGCTCCGCCCGATGTAGTCTCCATTAGTTTAAGAATCGTATCTGTTATGCATTTTTAAGTATTTTGAATGATTCTCAAATTAATTTTAGTTATTATAGCTGTTACCACCGATTCTAACCCTGTAATCAGTATTACATTAGCATGATCCGGTTACATGCTCTTAAAGGCTAAACCAGCCTTTGAGCAAGGGCTTCAGGTGGTACCTGGATATGTCCTGCCTTCAAGCAAAGGCTCACAGGTTTGATTCCAGGAGTACATATATCTGCCATCTCATTTAGATAAGGGAAAAAGACAGTTTCATTTTAAACAGGGAGTTAATATTTAAAAAAACATTATTCTTCCACTCAAAGACAGGATATTTAAAACAGTGGTGAAAGTAGTCTTTTTGAAGAAAAGATATGCTTTACCAGCTAACAACCCCTTCTCCTTAGTACTTCCAATACTGTAGTTTGTCCTGAACTATACTTGTAAAAGACTAGGACAGCCATAGGGACAAGAGCTTCAGGTGACACACTGAATGTGTCTTGGCTTTGCAAGTTTGATTCAAAGTGAGAAGACAGATTTACTGTCTTATGAAGAATATTCAAGAATTATACATTAGCCATACTCATGCTTTTTACAATACTGTTCCCTTATTACTTCCTATAGGCTGCAACTATTAGTCCCAAAATTCTGCTAGTAGATTATGCAGACAGTATAGCCTAGTGGACAGAGCACAAAGCATGAACCAAACGACGGTATGAATCCCACAACATGACATTGAACAAATCACAGCACACACATATCAGACCACCTCCACTCCCTACATAGATTGCCTATACATAGATTGCCCACCTCCCCATAGAAGCTCTCCAATGCCCACCTAGAAGCCCAGCCTCTGAGTCCCCACCCTAGAAGCCCACTTCCAATACACCCACATAGAAGACCCACCTCCACTTCCCCACACAGAAGCCCTGCCTCCCACCCAGAAGCTCAGACTCTGAGTCCCAACACCTAGAAGCCCCACCTCCAAGACCCCACCTAGAAGCCCTGCCAACAGTACCCACACACAGAATCCCTCCTCTGATCCCCAACCTAGAAGCCCCTCCTCCAATTCCCTACATAGAAGCCTGGCCTCCACCTCCGATCCCCTACAAGAAGCCCTGCCTCCAATCTCCGATATGTAAGCCCTGCCAGAGCCCCACCTCCCACCTAGAAGCCCCATCTCCGATCCCCCACATAGAAGCCCCATCTAAACTACCCCACATAGAAGCCCCACTCCAATCCCCCACCTAGAAACCCTGCCTCTGCATCCAATGCCCACCTAGAAGCCCCACTCCAATATCCCACTTAGAAACCCCACCTCAATGCCACGTGAAGACCCACCTCCAATACCCCACATAGAAGCTCCACCTCCAACCCTCACATAGAAGCCCAACCCCACCCTCTGATCCCCACATAGAAGCCTTGCCTCAATCCCCAACATGTAAGCCCCACCTCCAATCACCCCACCTAGAAGCCCCACCTCTGATCCCCCACCTGGCCATGCCTCCACCTCCGATCCCCATCTAGAAGCCCTGCCTCCAATAACTCACTTAGAAGTAGGAGGCAGTATAGAGCTGTGGTTTAAGGCTCTGAGCTGAAAACCTGGAGACCTGTGTTTGAATCCCACAGCCCCACTTGCATACTGTGTGACCCTGAGCAAGTCACTTAACTTCCTTGTGCTCCCAGGTTACACCTGCAAACAAGCTTTCAGCTTAGTATGTCTCACCTGGTTAACAAAACCACCACATCCAATACCCCACCTAGAAGCCCTGCTTCCAATATCCCACCTAGAGCCCCACCTACAGCACCCCACCCAGAAGCCCTGCCTTCAATCCCCACCCAGAAACCCCACCTCCAATACCCCACATGGAAGCCCGGCCCTCTGCCTCTGATCCCCACATAGACTCCCATTCCACTCCCCCACATAGAATCTCTACCTCCAATACCCCAACAAGAAGCCCCACATCCAATACCCCACCTAGATGCCCTGCCTCTGTCTCTGATCCCCACCTAGATTTCCTGCCTCTGCCTTCATCCCACCACCTAGAAGCCCTGCCTCCAATCCCCACATAGAAGCCCATCCTCCACCTCCAATCCACCACAAAGAACCCTACCTCCAAACCCCACCTCCAATCCCCACCTAGAAGCCCCACCCTCTAATACCTCATCTAGAAGCACCACCTCCAATCCTCAAATAGAAGCCCTGCCTACAATCCCCACATTGAGCCCCACTTCAAATACTCCACCTAGAAACCCCACCTCCAGTCCCCAACAAGGAAGCCCTGCTCCAACCCCCACCTAAAAGCCCCACCTCTGCATCTGATCCACCCACCTAGAAGCCCCACTTCCAATACTCCCACCTAGAAGCCCCACTTCTAATCTCCTGCATGGAAGCCTCACCTCCAGTACCCCTGCCTAGAAGCCCTGCCTCCAATCCCCTGCCTAGAAGCCCCACCTTCAATCCCCTACAGAAGCCCCAACTTCAAACCCTGACAAGGAAGCCCAGCCTCAGTTCCTCACCTGGAAGCCCACCTCCCATCAACCACCTAGAAGCCCCAATTCAAATCTCCCATAAAGAGCCCCACTCCAATCCCCAACATGAAGCCCACCTCCAATACTCCCACCAAGAAGCCCCACCTCCAGTCTCTGACATGGAAGCCCCACCTCCCATTAACCACCTAGAAGCCCCACTTTGAATCTCCAATAAAGAAGCCCCAACCCCCACTCCAACCCCAACATGGAAGCTATGTCTCCAATCCCCCACACAGAAGCCTTTAACTCAAATCCCATACATAGAAACCTTGCCTCCAACTCCTGACATGAAAGCCTCTGCTTTCAATCCCCCACCTTGATGCCCACCTCCCGATCCTCCACCTAGAAGCCCTGCCACCAAACCCCACCTAGAAGCCCTGCCTCCAATATCCCACCTTCAAGCCTCACATCCAATACTCCCACCTAGAAGCCCTGCCTCCAAACCCCACTTAAAAGCCTTGCCTCCAATACTCCCCCACCCACAAGGCCCACCTCCAATACTCCACTTAGAAGCCCTGCTTCCACTCCCCCACATAGAAGCCCTACCACCAATCACCCACATAGAAGCCCAACCTATGATCTGCCCACCTTGATGCCTCACCCTGATCCCTCCACCTAGAAGTCCTGCCTCCAATATCAAACACAGAAGCCCTACCTCCAATCCCTTATATGGAGCCCTGCTTCCAAAGCCACTACCTCATAGTCCCACCTCCAATACCCCACCTGTAGCACTGCCTCAATTCCCCAAGCTACGGAAGCCCCACCTCCAATCCCCACCTAGAAGCCTAACCTACAATCCCCCAATTAGAAGCCCACCCTACAATCAGACATGGAAGTTCTGCCTCCAGTCCCCACATAGAAGCACTGCCTTCAATCCCCCACCTAGAATCCCTGCTTCCAATACCATACCTAGAATCTCCACCTCCAATATCCCACCTACAAGCTCCACATTCAATACCCTAGAGCTCTGTCTCCAATACTCCAAAGCCCCACTAGAGCCCTTCTCCAATCCCCACATGAAGCCCCACCTCAAATCACCACATATAAGCCCAACCTATGATCCCCACCTGATGCCTCACCTCGATCCCTCCACCTAGAAGTCCTGCCCAATACCCCACCTAGAAGTCCCACCTCCAATGCCCCACACACAAGCCCCACCTTCAATACCACACATAGAAGCCCGACTCTACCTCTGATCCCCACATAGAAGCCCCACCTCAATCATCAATATGGATGCCCCACCTCAAACTCCCCTACCCAGAAGCCCTGCCTCCACTCCCCACACATTGAAGCCCCACCTCCAATACCCCACCCAGAAGCCCTGCTCCAATTCCCACATTGAAGCCCCACCTCCAATACTCCCCATGTAGAAGCCCCACCTAGAAGCTAATCTCCAATCCCCACTTAGAAGCCCACCCTCCAACCCCAGACATGGAAGCCCCACCTGCAGTCCCCCCACAGAAGCACTGCCTCTGATGCCCTACCTAGAATCCCATTTCCAATACCACACCTAGGGCCCCACCTCCAATCCTCCACCTTAAGCCACCCCAATTCCCCAGCCATAAGCCCTGCCTCTGCTTCTGATCCCCACTTAGAAGCCCCACTCCAATGCCCCACCTATAAGACCCACCTCAAATAAAACACCTAGAAGCCCCACCTCTAATCCCCACATAGAAGCCCCGCCTCCCACTCTGATCCCCCACCTAGAAGCCCCACCTCCAATACCCCACTTAAAAAGCCCTACCCCAAATATCCCCACCCAAAGCCCCACTTCCATTACCCCAACAAGATGACTCACCTCAATCCCCATCTTGAAGTCCCACCTCCAATACTCCAGCTCAAAGTCCCACCTCCAATATCTCACCTTGAAGCCCCACCTCCAATCCCCAAATATAATCCGACCTCCAATCCCCCACATAGAAGCCCCACCTCAATACCCCATCTTGAACTCCTGCCTCCAAAACCCAGCTTGAATCCCTCCTCCAATACCCACCTATAAGCCCTCATGCAATCCCCTACATGAAGCCCTGCCTCCAATCACCAACATGGAAGCCCTGCTTCAATCCCCACCTTGATGCCCTGCCTCTGATCCCCACCTAGAAGCCCTGTCACCAAAACCCCACCTAGAAGCCCCACCTCTCATACCCACTAAGAAGCCCCACCTCTGATCCCCCACATAGAAGTCCCACCTCCGATTCCTCCAACTAGAAGCCCGCCTCCAATACTCCTCATAGAAGCCCTGCCTCCAACTCCGATCCCCTACATACAAGTCCCACCTCCAATCCCCCACCTAGAAGCCATGCCTCTGATCCCCACTTAGAATCTCTGTCTCAATACCCCACCTAGAAGCCTCACCTCCAATACCCACATAGAAGTCTCACCTCAAATCCCCCACATAGAAGCCTCAAGGCCTGCCTCTGATCCCCACATAAGACCCACCTCCAATCCCAGATATGGAAGCCCCACCTCCAATCCCCCAACTGAGAAGCCCCTCCAATCCCCCAACTGAGAAGTCCCACTGCCAATACCCCACCTAAAGCCACACCTCCAATCCCACACCTAGAAGCCTGCCTGTACACTACCTAGAAGCCTCACCTTCAATACCACATAGAAGCTCACCTCCAATACCCCATCTAGAAGCCCCACCTCCATACCCCCACATAGAATCCCAACCTCCAATCGCCCACCTAAAAGCCTTGCCTCCAATCCCCCAAACAGAAGTCCCTCCAATCCCCCACCTAGAAGTTCCACCTCCAATCCCCGGCATAGCCCCACCTCCAGTGGTCCCACCTAGAAGCCCTGCCTCCAATCCCCCACCAAGAAGCACAACTCCAATAGCCCACCTAGAAGCCCCACCTCTAATCCCCCACATAGAAGCCCTGCCTGCATAACCCACATGGAAGCCCCACTTCCAGATGGGTTGCCCTCTAGTGTACGGATGCCAATAAACTGCAGATGGTAAAGTAAAAAATATATATATATTTGCCATCTTATTTAGATCAAGGGGAAAAAACTATATTCCTCCACAACAATGTCCTACCTCCAGTCCCTAAGGAGGAGATAAAGAACAAGTGCCTTGGTTGGGATTCACTCTAGTCTACCCCAAAATATGGCTCAAATAATAAATCAGCAATAGTCAAAATTATGCAGTAGCTATATTCATGTTTCTACCAGCTACCATCCCTTCCACTTACTTCTTCCTATATTGTATATACGTTGCTTTAAACTACAAAGGTAGTCATAGAAAAGTTTTGCAGTTCTGAGGTATACCTAGGTATACTGAGGCAGAATGAGGCAGGATCACATTACAGTCAATGCAAATTACTGGTGGTACCTCGAGGTAGGAAACTTTTCTATAACTACCACTGTACATGGTCTTAAAGACTAGATCAGCCTTTGAGCAAGGGTCTCAGGTGGTACTTGATATGTCTTTGCTTTACAAGCAAAGGGTCAGAGGTTTGATTCCCAGAGAGAACTCATAGCAGCCATCTTAATTAGATAAAGTGAAAACAAGAGTTTCATTTTGAACAGGACTTAATATTAAAAATAGTTGTTTTCCTCTCAAATGATAATATTTTCTGGCAAGGAGTTACAATAATGAAAATAGTGGTGAAGGTGATCTTTCTAGGAGAGAAAATATTCTTTATCTGCTACCAACCACTTCCATTATTACTTCTAATACTTTATGTTCTTAGCCTCAAACTAGAATCCCCATCCAATCCCCACATATAACTGACTCCAGTCTGCTCAGAATACAGTTCAAATAATAAATCAGCAATAGTCAAATATTACGCAGTGACTATATACGTGTTTTACCAGTTACCATCCCTTCCACTTATCTCTTCCTATATTGTATATACTTAGCCTCGAAGTACATGCTCTTAAAGACTGGAACAGCCTTTGAGCAAGGGACTCAGCTGGTTCACTGGATATGTCCTCACTTACAAGCAAAGGCTCACAGGAGTGATTCACAGGAGTACACATATCTACCTCAAATTTAGATAACAGAAGAAAACTGTTTAATTTTGAAGTGAGACTTAATATTAAACAAATTAATTATTCTTCCACTAAGAGATGATAACCAAAATAGTGGTGAGAGTAGTATTTTTGAAGGAAAAGATATGCTTTACTAGCTACCTACACCTTCTCCTTAGTACTTCCAATACTGTAGTTTTTCCCAACCACACATTGTAAATGACTAGGACAGCCATAGGAACAAGGGCTTCAGGTGACACACGGAATGTGTCTTGGCTTTGCAAGGTGTGATTCCAAGTGAGACATATTTACCATCTTATGAAGAAAATTCAAGGACTATACATTAGCCATACTCATGATTTTACCATACTCTCCCTTATTACTTCCTAAAGGCTGCAAACCGTTAGTCCCAAAAATGTGCTAGTAAGTTATACAGACAGTATAGCCTAGTGGATAGAACACTGAGCCATGGGTTTGAATCCAACAAACACCACATGAACAATGACATTGAATAAATCACAGTACACACATCAGACCACCTCCACTTCCCCTACATAGATGTCCTACTTCCCACACAGAAGCTCTCCAAACACCAACTAGAAGCCCCACCTCTGATCTCCCACATAGAAGCCCCACCTCCAAATCCAAAACCTCACCTAGGACCCCACCTTCAATCCTCACATAAAAGCCCCACTCCAATCGCCCCACCAAGAAGCCCTACTCCAATCCCCACATTAAAGACCCATCTTTGATCCCCACTGAAAAGACCCACCTCAAATCCCCCACTCAGAAGGCCCACCTCTGATTCCTCACCAAGAAGCCTGCCTTCAATACCCCACATAAAGCCCCACCTCCAATCCTCCACATAGAAGCCCTGCCTCCCTCCAACTTCTACATATGAGCCTCACCTTCAGTTCCCCACCAAGAAGCCCTGCCTCCGATCCCCAAACCTAGAAGTCTCATATCCAATCCCGCAACCTAGAAGCCCACCTCCAATCCCCCACCCAGAAGCCTCCCACCTTCAGTACAGCACATAGATTCCCACCTCAAATACCCCACCAAGAGAATTCGCCTCCAATCCCCCACATAGAAGCCACACCTCAGATCCCCACATAGATGCCCAGCCCCAATCCCACACATATTGTATATACTTAGCCTTGAACTATATGGTCTTAAAGACTAGATCAGCCTTTGAACAAGGGACTCAGGTGGTACACTGATATGTCTTTGCCTTACAAGCAAAGGATAAGAGGGTTGATTCCCAGGGTGAACCTATAGCTTCCATCTTAATTAAAGGGAAAATAAAGAGTTTCATTTTGAATATGGACTTAATATTTTAAAAGTCATTCATCCACGAAATGATAATCTTTGGTGGCAAGGAGAGGAATAATGAAAATACAGGCGAAGGTCATCTTCCTAGGAGAGAAAATATTATTTTCCTGTTACTAACCACTTCCGACATTTCTAATACTTTATATTCTTAGCATCAAAACCAGAAGCCCCGCCTCCAATCCTCACATTGACTTGATTCCAGTCGCCCGAATATGGTTCAAATAATAAATCAGCAATAGTCAAATATTGCACAGTGGCTATACACATGTTTTACCAGCTACCATCCCCTTCCACTTATCCCTTCCTATATTGTATATACTTATCCTCGAACTACATGTTCTGAAAGACTAGAACAGTCTTTGAACAAGGGCATCAGGTGGTACACTGGATATGTCCTCACCTTACTAGTAAAGGGTCACAGGTTTGATTCCAAGGTAGCATATATATCTGCCATCTCATTTAGATATAGGAAAAACTGTTTTATTTTGAACAGAGACTTAATATTTAAAAAATTATTTCTTTCTCTCAAAGAGAGAATAATTAAAATAGTGGTGGAAGTGGTCTTTTTAATAAAAGATATGCTTTTACCAGCTACCTACACCTTCTCCTTAGTACTTCCAGTACTGTAGTTTGTCCCAAACTGCAAGTTGTAAAAGACTAGGACAGCTGTAGGAACAAGGGCTTCAGGTGACACATTAAATTAGTCTTTTCTTTGCAAGGTTTGATTCAAAGTGAGAAGACATATATACATCTTATGAAGAATAATCAAGAATTATTCATTAGCCATACTCATGCTTTTACCAAACTCTTCCCTTATTACTTCCTATAGGCTGCAAATATTAGTCCCAAAAATGTGCTAGTAGTTATTCAGACAGTATAGCCTAGTGGTTAGAGCACTGAGCTATGAACCAAATGACCAATGAGCGAAGGGTTTGAATCCCACAACCACATGAACAATGACATTGAACAAACCACAGCACACATATATCAGATCACCTCCACTCCTAAATAGATTTCAGCTCCCACATAGAAGCTCACCAATCTCACACAGAAGGCCCTGCTTCCAATCCCCACCATAGAAGTCCCACCCAAACTCCCACCCAGACGCCTATACCTCCACTTCCCACATAGAAACCCCACCTCTGATCCCCCACCTAAAAGCCCTGCCTCCAATCCCCTCATGTAGTAGCCCTACCTCTGATCCCCTACACAAAAGCCTTGCCTCTGCCTCTGATCCCCACATACAAACCTAACTCCAAGCCCCAAAATGGAAGCCCCCTCCAATCCCTCCACCTAGAAGCCTTGCCTCTAATCCCCTATACAAGCCCCCGTCCAATCCCCTCCAATCCCCCAGATAGAAGCCCTACCTCCAATACCCCATATTGAAGCCCCACCTCCAATCCCCCACATAGAAGCCCCACCTCCAATCTCAACACCTAGAAGATCCACCTCTGATACCCCCATCTAGAAGCCTTCGCCCCAATCCCGGCATGGAAGCCCCACCTCCAACACCCCACCTAGAATTCTACCTCCAATCCTCATTGAAGCCCCACTTCCAATCCTCTACATAGAAGCCCCACCTGCAATCCCCCACCTAGAAGCCCCACCTACAATCCCCACCTAGATGCCCCACCTGCAATCCCCACATAGAAGCCCTGCCTCTCAGTCCTATACCCTACATACAAGCCCCACCTCCAATCCCTGATATGGAAGCCCTACTTCCAATCCCCCACCTAGAAGCCCCACCTTCAATCCCCCATATAGAAGCCCTGTCTCCAATACCACACCTTGAAGTCCCACCTCCAATCCCCATGTAGAAGCCCAACCTCTGATCCCCCACCTAAAGCCCCACCTAGAAGCTCCCACCTCTGATCCCACCACCTAGAAGCCCCACTTCCAATCCCAGGCATGGAAGCCCCACCTCCAATACCTCATCTAGAAGCCTCACCTCTGATTCCCCCACCTAGAAGTCTCACCTCCAATCCCCACCTAGAATCCACAACCCAATACCCAACATACAAGCCCCACCTCCAATCCCAGATATGAAAGCCCACCTCCAGATCCTCACCTAGAAGCCTCATCTCCAATCTCCCAACCTAGATGCCCCACCTCCAATACCCCACCTAGAAGCCCTGCTCCAATGCCCCATGTAGAAGCCCCACCTCCAATCCCCCACATAGAAACCCTGGCTCTGCCTCCAATCCCCTACATACAAGCCACAACTTGAAACCTCAACATGGAAGCCCTGCCTCCAATCCCATCTAGAAGCCTCATCTCCAATACCCATATAGAAGCCCCACCTCCAATCCCCCACATAGAAGCCTTGCCTCTGGCTCTGATTCCTTACATACAAGACTCACCTACAATCTCCAATAGGGAAGCCCCATCTCAAATCCCCTACCTAGAAGTACCACCTCCAATCCCCACCTAAAGCCACCTCCAATCCCCAAACCTAGAAGCCCCACCTCCAATACTCATCTAGAAGCCTCGCCTCCAAATCCCCCACATAGAAGCACTACTCCGATCCCCACCTCCAACTTACCTAGAAGCCCTGCCTCCAATACCTCACCTAGAAGCCTCACCTCCACACCCCACCTGGAAACCCTGCCCAATCCCCACATAGAAGCCCTGCCTGCAATACCACACCTAGAAGCCCCACTCTAATCCCCAACATGAAAACCCCACCTCCAGTCCCCATCTAGAAATCCCACCTCCAATACCTCACCGAGAAGCCTCACCTCTAATACCCCACCCAGAAGCTCCCACCTCCAATGCTCTGCCCAATCCCTCACCTAAAAGCCATACAAGCCTAATCCTCTACCTGAAAGCCCCACCTCCGATCCTCCAGAAGCCCCACCTCCAATTTCCCATATAGAAGCCCTGCCTCAATACCCACATAGAAACCCCATCTCCAATCCCTCCTCCTAGAAGCACCACCTCCATACCTCACAAAAGCTTTGCTTCCAATACCCCCACCTGGAAGCCCCACCTCCAATATCCCACCTAGAAACCCCACTTCCAAATCCCCCATAGAAGCCCTGCCTGCATTACCCCACCTAGAAGCCCTGCCTCTAATATCCCAACAAAAGAAGTCCTGCCTCTGATCCCCCAACTAGATGCCCTGCCTCCAATACCCCACCCAGAATCCCAGCCTCCAATCCACCACCTGGAAGCCCCACCTCTAATACCCGACCAAAGCCCCACCTCCAATCCTCAAATGGAGCCCCACCTCCAATACCCCACCTAGAAGTCCCGCCTCAAATCCCTCACATAGAAGCCCCATCTCCAATCCCCCACATAGAAGTCCCACCTCCAACACCCCCACCTAGAAGCCCACCTCCAATAATCCATCTAGAAGCCCTCCTCAGTACCCCACCTAGAAGCCCCACCTCTAATCCCCACACAAAAGCTCCTGCTCTGCCTCTGATCCTCATATACAAACCTCCCACCCCAATCCCTGATATGGAAGCCATGTCTCTAATCCCCCACCTAGACTCTCGCCTGATCCCACACCTAGAAGCCCTGCCTCCAGTACCCCACCTAGAAGCCCCATGTCCAATCCCTACCCAGAAGCCCTGTCACTGATCCCCACCTAGAAGCCCCACATCTAATAACCCACTTAGAAGCCCAGCCTCAGTACCCCACATAGAAGCCCCCCCCTCCAATCCCCCCACATAGAAGCCCTGCCTCTGTCTCTCGATTTCCTAAGCATACAAGTCTCCACCTCCAGTCCCCCCGATATGGAAGCCCTATCTCCAATCCTCAACATAGTAGCCCCTCCTCTGATCCCCCACCTAGAAGCCCCACCTCCAATACCCCAGAAGCTCTTCCTCCAATCCCCATCTAGAAGCCTTACTTCCAATCTCCCACATAGAAGCCCTGCCTCTACCTCCAATCCTCTACATATAAGCCTCACCTCAATCCCGATATGAAGCCCCACCTCAATCCCCAAAAGAAGTCCCATATAAAATTCATGGGTGGGATTCCAGGCAAAAAAAACACAAAAAGGGAACTCCAGCCAGGTGAACATGAATACTGCACCAGATAAGGGTTGTGCCAGTCACCAAATGGGCTCCTCATGGCACCAACACAGTGACCACCAATTACTATGGAAGGGGAGGCAGGTTGGTATACCCAACATGGTGTGGGTGGTGCGGGCCACTAGACACCAGGAACTTAAATGGGTTATAGGCTGGTGGGACTTGGAGTGGCAAGGAGAGTGATCAGAAGATGGGGTGCCACTAGACACCAGGGAAATACATATACAGGCAGTGGGGCAAGCATTCAGAGGATGGGAGATGCCATACATACATTTATTCTGCTGTTCTAAGTTGGAATTTCTGTGAAAGTTGGCAAAATGATTTCCAAACTTTTATGGAAGCAAAGTCCAACTTTCAAGCAAATTCCACCAGCAGAGGTTTTTCACACAGCTCTATTTGCCACAAATCTCAGCAACTGCACCCAAAAGTCAGACCACATTAGAGGTGGTCTAACTTTCAAACATAATAACGCTAAGTTGTGGCCAACTTTCAGCCACAAAATGCCAGTTATGGGCAAATGGGAATCAGTTGGAACTCCGCCCCATATTCCTGAATATTAGACTTTCCACATTTGTGTGCAGCTTCCACTTTTCACATGTACTGTATAACATTAACCATTTAAACAGGTCAGAGCAATATTCAGAAATGTGGTACTGATACATGAAGTTTCTAGACTACCGATGTTCACTTAACCTATTGTACACACCACTGGATACCTTAGATAGTGCCCATTTATGCCTGGATTTATTTTTGATCAGATTGCATAATCAGGATATGTCATTATCTGGTCAAATGACCCAGGATTGTGAAACAGGTGAAGAAATCCAAGCATTCTGATTGGCCAAGAGTGTCACATGACTGTTGATATATCAGATTCCATGGCAGACTTTTCATAAATTATTTTTTTTGCTTTGACTATTTTATGAGGAATTAAACATATCAGGGTGTCCCATTGTGCTAAATATGTGAAATGTCCAGTGACTGAAAGAACTCACCTCATGACCTGTGCTGTATGCTTTACAATGTGCTGGAAGTGTCCATGTATCTCAGCATATCCTGGCATGCGTTATTCATAGATACATAGAATTTGCTGACAGATAAGGACCACTTGGCCCACCTAGTCTGCCCACTTTTCCTTGCTTATAGATTCACCACAGATCCTACTTGATCTCTGGCCCATTCACCCACCCCTCTTCCCTTTCCCTAAGATTCCTTAAGCCTGTCCTATGAATTCTTCAAACCCACAACTGTTTTCACCCCCACCCACCTCGTCAAGACTTCTTGAAACCCATCACTCTTTCTGTGAAAAGCAATTCTCATATCTCTCCTGAATCTAATCCCTCCTCCAGCTTCTTGTTGTGCCCCTGTCCTTCAACACCTTTTTCTACTTTATGTACCCTGTGAGGTATTTAAAGATCTCTATCATATCCTCCTCTCCTGGGTGTACATATTTAGGTTCTTAAATCTCTCCTTGTAGGGCTTCAGATTCAGACCCTGCACCATTTTGGTTGCCCTCATCTGGGATCGTCCCACTCTATCTATGTCCTTCTGGATGTGATCTCCAGAACTGGACACAGTACTCTGTGTAGAGTCTTACTAGCAATCTATACACAGAGGCAATATCACCCTCTTCTGCTGATACTCTTCCTCTATGCACCCCAGCATCTCACTAGCCCTCCCAACTGCTTTATCACACTGCCTGGCCACCTTTAGGTCATCTGATATGATTACCCCATGTCTCTTTCCTGGTTGGTGATCATTAGTACCACTCTTCCAATTTTGTACTCCACCCATGGGTTTCTGGGCCCCAAGTGCATTACTTTCCACTTTTTCATGTTGAAACCCAGCTGCTACACTCTTTATCACTCCTAGAGTTTTCTTAGGTGTTTGCTCATCCTTTCCACACACCCCAGACCCTGGACTGTCCACCCTATTGCAGATTTTGGTGTCATCTACAAGGGCAGACCTTTCCTTCCAGTTCCTCTGCAATGTCACTTATAAAGATATTAAAGAGGACCAGTCCCAGCACTGACCCTAAGGCACCCACTGGTCACCCTCCTTCTTCTGAGTGAACTCATTTCTCACCACCCTCTGCCACCTATCCTCTTACCAATTTTTACCCAGTTTACCACCTTTGGATCCACTCCTAAGCTTCCTAGCTTGCTTACTAGCCTCCTATGAGGAACAGTGTCAAAAGCCTTACTGTAATCTACATAGCCACATCCACTGCTCCCCTGATCTAATTTGGTCACCCAGTCAAAATCTATCAGAGTCATTTGACATGACCTTCCCCACATGTGAATCCATGCTCACTTAGGTCTTGTTACCCATTGGATTCAAAAATATTACAATCCTTTCCTTCAGCAGTGACTGCATTAATTTCCCACCATCAATGTCAGGCTGACTGGCTTATAATTGTCACCTTTTCCCGCTACCACTTCTGTGAAGTGGGACTACATCTGCCCTCCTCCAGTCCTCTGGAACCCACCCAGAACCACTCATTCCTTACTTTTGGGGGCACATTTTCACCTTTGGCATTGGGCTATCACACCAGATATGGATACAGAAACTATTGGGTTCATTATCTGCTGTTAATACACTCTCCAAGCATGTGTAATTTAGACCCATGCAAAATTTGTGCTACAAAGGCTGAGAAAAATGATAGAAGGGGAGGGAGCTCAATGTTACAAAACTAATACCAAGGTAGGTTACCTTATGTACATATAAAGGCAAATAAACTGACATACTGAGTTTTATTTAATTAGTCCTATAAAGCAGTACCTTTATGTTTGAGAGGGATGCCAGATAAATTGGGCCATTGGTTCTCTCATTTAGTCTACGTAGGGCAACCATCTTCAAAACAGGTCACATTTTGTAATATTAAAAGGTTGCCATCAAACAAGGTGAGTCTTCACCATTCATTATGTCATTAAAGAAGAGTCAGTGTTATGCCAGTGCACTTCCTAGCTCTCTTTTGTTGATTCTTTTTACAAGCAGTGTTTTCAATTTGTTCTGTCATCTATTTCCAGCTGTTTCTGTAGCTGTGGTATCTACATTGTTTAAGTGACTGCCACCTTTGGAGAAACTCTGAAAACAAAAACCTTCAGCTAATTGGTTCATTTCAATGGAAACAGGATCCCTTTCCCCTCCAATTGATCTACTCCTGCTGCTTACATAGAATTTGATGGCAGATAAGGACCACTTGGCCCACCCAGTCTGCCCATTTACCTACCTGATGGATAAGCTGCAGATTCTAGTTAATCAACAGCTTACTTCCTCCTGACCCCACTAGAATTGCCTTATGCCTGTCCCATGCATTCTTGAATTCTCCCACTATTCCTGACTCCACAGCCTCCTCAGGAAGGCTGTTCCATACATCCACAACTCTCTCTGTGAAAAATACTTTTACATTACCTCTGAGCCGTCCCCTCTATCTTCAAATTGTGCCCCTTGTTCTTGCACATCTCTTCTTCTGAAAGATACTACCCTCTTGTACCTTGCTAATTCCCTTGAGATACTTGGAAGTTTCTATCATGTCCTCCCTCTCCCTCCTTTCCTCAAGGGTATACATTTTAAGCTGCTTTAGTCTCTCCTCCTATGTCTTCTGGTGCAGACCTTGCACCATTTGATTGCCTCCTCTGAACAGCCTCTACTCTGTCTATGTCTTTGCGGGGATGGGGTCTCCAGAATTACACAGTACTCCAGATGGGGTCTCACTAACTGTCTGTAGAGAGGATAACAACTTCCTGTTTTCTACTGTTGATGCCTCTCCCTGTGCCTCCCAGTATCCCCCGCAGCCCTCCTTACTGCCTTCTCACACTGCTTGCCCACCTTTAGGTCATCTGATATAATTACTCCTAGGTCTCTTTTCGATTTTTGTTGTTGTTGTTAACTCACCCCCATTGTGCACTCTTCCCTGGGTTTTGTTTCCCAGATGCATTACCTTGCACTTCTTTGCATTGAATCTGAGCTGCCACATATTTGACCATTCCTCCTACATTGCCAAATCCTTTTCATTCTTTCCACCCCACCTTGTGTATCAACCCTGTTGCAGATCTTTGTGTCATCTGCAAAGAGGCATACCTTTCCTTCCAGGTGCTCTCCAATGTCACTTATAAAGATATCAAATAGGACCGTCCCAGTACTGAACCCTCACGGTACCCGCTAGTTACCCTCCTTTCTTTATTGTGAACTCTGTTTACTACTACCCTTTATAGTCCTGTTGCTTGATATTTCAATGTTATCACACTCTTCTGTATGTCATCATAATCATTTCCACAACAACAAATGGTGATGTAACAAATGGAAGATTATGATTTCAGCAAAGGATACAGCAACAAAAGCAGACAAACTCTACATGACAAGGATTCTGTGTCTCTACAAATTAACCAAGTATTTAAGAACAAAGGCTGCAAGAATCAGCCCCCACTAAGAAAGGGAAGAGCAACAATAAAAACTATAAGATGGATTGTGTCTAAATATTGTTTTCTCGTAGGTGACAAACTCACTTTAGCAATCTTGCCTAGTTGTAGTGGTCTTTATTTTCTGATGAACAAAATGTTCTGAGCCAGCCTGATGCCTTCATGCTGCAGGTTAAAACAGTAGATTTCTTCCATCACTTGGCTCATTTGAGCACAATTATTATAAAGTTCTTAAATAAGATATCCCTTGCTGCACAATCCCTATGCAAGATCAGTGTGACAATATGCACAAAAGTATCTACTAAAACACGAGACATTAGCTATGAAAAATTTAATAAGAAGGTTATCATATGATCTAGCCATCTGTGATTAAAGTATCAAAGCATTTGATGGGCGAATTTTAACCTAAACCTTTTTATTCTACTTTAGAGAGCCATGTTCTCCTGTTTTGGAAGATACAGTTTTTCCCTTTTTGTGTTGGTGCACTTGTGACCAACATCTTGTAGTAGTGCAGCGTTGGAGGCGGCGGTCACTGTTAGGCGAATGCGGGGCATGCACCAGTAGGTGCATCCTCATTCCCCAATCAGCCTGCGTGCTGGAGCCACACCATGCATACATAATGTGGTGAGCACATCTAAGAAAAGGTCTGCTGAAATCTGAGCAAAGCTCGTCAGATGCAGCGGACCTTCCCTTATTATGCTCATCGACATTATGAGCATGGCAACTCAGTGGCCGCCAAACTGCTGACCGGGTGCCCAATCCCCTGTCTGTTTACCTCACCCTTTGTATGTGCCGAAGGGGAGCCCACTTCCATCGGCATAAAGCACCACCCCATTTGTTATATGCCGAGGGGTGGCCAATCGCTCTTACCCCTTTCCTTGTGTGCTGATGAGGCCCACTCCCGTTGGCATAAAGAACCCCCCATTGTTAAATGCCGAAGGGTGCCCAATCCCCATGGCTCAGCCCCCTGCTTTCTTTGTGTGCCAACAGGGGTGCCCAATACCCAGCATCAGCTACAGACCCCCAAACAGTTAGATGGCACGCTGGGAGCCACGCAGCTTGCCAAATCCCCTACAAGAAAAACTGTCCCACGATGTTCTATTTATTTTTTTTACCTGCAAAATGAAAATGGTCCCTCGTAGTCTCCTGCCCCCACCCGCACCCACCCTGTGCACCCTGCCTCCCCACACCCTCAACCCATACTTTCACCGAGTCCGCGAGACGATTCGTGGACTGAAAACACGCCTGCACTCTTCAAAGCCGTACCAAGAACTGAGGAAATGCTGGTAAGCTATATAATGGAATAAATAGGTTTTCAATTTTGATGCATATCTCAGGCATTTTTGGGAATTTGGGCCCCAAATTTTCAACTTGGGGTTTTGGACCACGCCTCATGAATTCTTGCACTGTCATGGCGTTCGGTCCCGAAGGTGATTTCGCAGTCACTGCACCAGAATCACCTTCGAGACCAAGTAATGAAATGATAGTGCCACTGATCATGAGGGGGCTCTCAAAAGACTATGTTGCAAATTTGGTGGAAAAATCCAAAATTACTGTTTACGAGGGTGCATTGCACAGTTGCTACGCACGCTCATAAGTTAGCAGATTCACAATATTTTCATGCCAGATTCTCAACATTGGCATTTTACCACACCTTCTTGTGAACTGTATAGCTGTCATTTTTCACATCCTGGCCGAAACGTGTTTTTGCACTTCTGGCGCAGAATAGCATGGTCACTGTGGAAATCAGTGTTCAGGACACATTACAAAAATGTCAGTGAAACTGTTCATGAGCAGAGGTCCTAAAACACTTGTGTTGAAAATTTGGTGACAATACTCCATAAATGACTGTGTTACGAGCGCATTGCACAGTTTGCACACATGCTCATTAGTTACAAACTTATTATATTTTCACTCCAGATTTTCAACAGTGCCATTGTTCTGCACCTCCAATGAACAGTGCAGCTGTCATTTTTCACATCCTGACCAAAATCTGTTTTCGCAGTTCTGGTGCAGAATAAGCGCAGTCGCTGTGGAAAGTCCATGTTCGAGACACATTATGAAATGACAGTGACACTGTTCATTAGCAGATGTCCTAAATGCCTATGTTGAAAATTTGGGCATGAAAGTCAATAAAATGAGTAGTTTATGAGCGCATTGTGCAGTTTGCACTCATCCGTGACTTTGTGAATTTGTAATAGTTTCACCCAGCTGTTCATCATTGCCATTTTTCCATGCCTCCTTATGAACAATACAGCTGGCTGAAATGTGTTTTCGCATCGCCTGGTGCAGAATTGCACGGTCGCTGTGCTAAATCAGTTTTTGGGACTGTTTGAGGAAATGACAGTGACACTATTTATGAGCAGAGGTCCTAAAATGCATATGTTGAAAATTTGGTGCTGAAAGTCCATAAAATGTGTTGCAAGTGTGCATTGAGCAGTTTCAAGCACCCTTGTAACTTCAAATCTGCAATATTTTTATGCCACATTTTCACCACTGGCATTTGTGCACCTCCTTATCAACAGTCCAGCTGCCATTTTCACAGCCTGCCCAAAACACGTTTCTGCAGCTGTGGCGCTAATGGCATGCTTGCTGTGGAAAATCACCTTCTGGGACACATTAACAAAATCACAGCGCTATGCTCCTAGCTCCGCCACTGCCAATGCCAGCGCAACAACATTCGGCATTGACAAATGCTTGTTTTGAGTTTGCTTCAGTAATCATTTTAACGTTTAAAGTAACAGAAGGTGCACTCCTTTAATATGGAAATCCGTAGGTTCCTGATTAGTATCTACTGTTTTAAACACTTATTGGACTCTAGTCAAGGTATTTACTCTGCCATCAGTGATGGCACTTCACCAGTCTGTAAGCCCCACCCTTTACAGGGTGGATTATTGCCCTGTGCTGTTGAAGCACCTGATGTAGTGTTGCAGTGTAAGTGCTCTGCAGCAAGGAACCACTGACTCCATTTGCTTGCACACAGTGCTTCCTGGCTGTGGGAGCATGGCATGCAGGATGGGCTGAATGCTTGTCCAGCAAATGATACTGGAGTCAGAAATATTTCCAGCTTAGTTGGCGGCACCACCTAAACCACTGGAAGCACTGGCAAAGCACACACAAGTGGAGTAGAGGTCCACTGGATGACAGTTCTCTCTGTGAACAATGCATTAATATTGGATGAGGGCATTAAAAGAAATGTTTCGGCCTTTACAGGACAATAATCTAGAAGTAGTTACTGATCTAATGATCTTCTAGTGTATATTATATTTAATATGAACTGTTGCTTGCAAACTGATGGCCAAGATACCCAGTGTCATACTGTACATCGTTTAGGTTTGCAGCTTTTAGTGCCACATGCCATGCCAGTGGGTCGAACATGGCGCCGCGGTATCTGCCACACCAGGAATGTTAGGTTGGGGAGCTTCTCCAGACTGTACATAGGCTCATACATATTCATGAGCAGCTGCCTTTCTGATGCACAGCTCAACTACCGCTGCCTGCTACTGTCAGTGTCTGATCCCTGCATATAACAATAGGGTGCAGTGGCCAGATTCGCAACACAGGCAGCAGTAGCAGGGACAATCCGAATCCAGACCATTGTCCCTAACATTATTGAGTAGTGTCTGCTGCATCCTTGCTCACCTTGATCACAAGACAAGTGAAGGTAAACAACGGGTGATCAATGAGTGATCCAAAACAGCTAACAAAATGAACACCAATAGTATAAGAAGTATTCCTTTCAACTTTTTGAAATGTCACAAAATGCTAAAGCACACTCAAAATGGGAGAAAAGGCTATCTTACAAGACAGGAAAACAAGGATACTCTAGAATAAAACGGTATAGGTCATAATTTGCCTATGTAACATGCACTGCAGCTTTAAATTGAAAGCTTCATTAAAAAAACTGATTTGATTTATTCTTCTTTTGCTATTTTTATCTTTTTGTGTTTGCCTAATCTGTGTTAATGAGGAAGAACCACGTGTTTCATAAAATGTTTTCCCTTTTCTGTACCACTCAGCTACATTCCAAAATCCATGAACTTCTACAAAACAAATTTCACCTCTTTTGTAAAGTTTTCATCAATGTTTGCAGAAATGATGAGTGCTGCAAGATAAAGAAAAGTTGGACGCCATCCTGCAAAGGTAATCACTCTACACCCATTTTAGCTGATTTTAACTCCATGGGCCCATTCCAGACATTAAATGTTACCCAATAACAGGCATGCCATACTTACAGCATATTGTAGACTGTACTCATTCACTGAAAAATGTGTGTTTGGATGGTCATACCATAGTAAAAAATTCCCATAGTAAGGATGTTTCTTCTACAGGCTGTATTTGTGAGTCATACAATTTTCACCATTTCTGCCTTGAGGTGTTGCCCCAGAGACAGAACTTTAGAATATTAAGTTTCAGACTCTGCAGTGTAGTCACCCTCCACTGACCCTTCTATAGCAGATTAGTAGTTGAACAGCAGGAGAGAGCAGTGACCACTAAAGTAAAGTCTGCTTATCTATTAAAATGTCAATGTTACAATAAAACTAATCTATCACAAAATGAATTCTTGTAAAATCTGCAAAGTTAAAGTTGCATACGAATGATATTAATGAGATATAAATGCTCAGGCTGAATTTCAAATCATTTTGATATATTTCTATTGTAAACATGAAACTAAAAACTCCTTTTCTTCAGATCATAGAAGGGGAGGAAGGTAGGGAGGGATTGTATGACTCTCAAACATACCTCTAGAAGAAACATCATTACTACAGTGTTGTTTTTTTCTATAGCAATGAGAGTGTATTTGTGATATACAATTTGTAGACTCCAAGCAGTACTTGGTAGGTATGGTCAAGGATCTTTTAGACCAGAGGTTCTCAAATGGTGAGGCCAGCCTCCTGGGAGGCCCCAACCTGTTCCAGGGGAGGCTCAAGCAAGTCTGAAAAGTACTGTATTTAAATTTTGGGTTTTATATATTTTGTGTGAAGAGATGAAGCAAACTGAAAGAGGATAATAACAGTAGGTGAATTTTATGTATTTATTTACTAATAGGTGACAGGGAAGGTGAATGAGCCAAGACTCATTCCAGGTGTACCGGGAAGGGTAGGGAGTGAATACATTTCAAAAGGTAACTGCAAAACAGTCAAGAAATGCACAATGAACAATAGTGCAAACAAAATATGAACAATATATTAATAATGAGTGGTGGTAATTGATCAGTTTGTAAACTGATGGCAGAATAGCCCAAATACAAGGGCTGAGCATGAGCTGAGAGAAATAGCAGGAAGGAGCAAAGTAATCCCGAAGTTGCTTAGGAGCAGGGAAGGAGGGAGAGGCAAAGTATGTAGGAAGATTATTTCATATAGAGAGAAACGGAGGAAGTAGTCTGACCCATGAAGGTACTGCAACAAGGGATAACAATGGTTCAAGAATGAAAATAGTGGAGCCAGTAGGTTGGCCTGTGGGGAGGGGTACAATAAGCTGAATAATAATATTTGTTTATTTTATTTATTTGTTATTAAGATAACACCTTTGAGCACAGGAACTCTTTTTCAAAGTTCCAAGTCAGTATAAGACAAAGAACTGAATGTGAGCCAAGTACTCAAAGGGGTTTCAATTTATTCATGGTATACTGCGTAAAGTACAGTATGTGATTTTTCTTTGGGAGGCCCAAGATTATTTCAGTTTTTGGGGAGGCTCAAAATCTTTTCCTTGGATTTGGGGAGGCTCACGACAAAGTCTGAGAACTATTGTTTTAGACAAAAGGTTCTAAAGTACAGAAGTACCAAAGCCAGCAACCCTTTTAGCCTAGATGTCCAGACAGTAATGAGAAGTGATGTGTATACTGTAAACTATGTGGCTTTTTGCAAACCTCGAACAAAGGTATACCCCTTAATGTCGTTACACTGTAGCTGTAGTGGAATGTGCTGTAGCCCATTTGGTTATTCTCTGCCAGCCTTATTGTAGCAGAAATGGATACAATATATCCAATGAGAAATTACATTTTAGCAGCTGGCTTACCTTTTCCTATCTCACCAGAAGTGAAACAGCTGTCTCACTGTCACTGCTGAACTGTTCAGTTCACTGCAGATAAATACGTAAAACCTCTTCATGTCCCAGCTAGGAAGTTTCTCCTCACCTGCATTGGAGAGTGGTTTTGGATAACACAGAATTCTAAAACTGATTTGTATAAAAGTAGAAACCACATTTGGCAGAAATTTTACATTTATTCTGAGCACCACCTTGTCCCTATAAAACACTATGAAGCAGCATCTCTACAGAGTGCTTGCAACTCATTGAACCTCCTTGCAAAGGTAATAGGCACTAGAATCACAGTTTTCCAGGTTACATATTGTAAGCCCTACTGAGGGCATGGGTTAAAATGGTAGACCATTTGAAACTGTGAAAGGAATAGATTCAAATACTGTACCATGGCTGGACTGGTTCTCTCACAGAGGGATACAAGTGGTTCAAACCTTTGAAAGCCCTCCCAAATGCAGGGTGAGATGCAAGGATTTGTCTCTATGTAGATTTAAACGCAGAGACTAAACGCATTTTAGAGGAATGGCTCCTTTAAGCAACCTAGATTGTTTGGAACCACAGATATGCCAACATTTTGCAGTGAACTGGTGAAAATCACACCAAATACTGAACCATTTTTCTTTTGAGGCATATGTTATTCAGGTTGCTGGCTTTCTAGTGATTTTAAAATCTCCCAAACATGTTTTAAGAGGTTAAAGTGGCGTATTCTAACTCCTCAAGAACCACGTTCTCAGATACAGAGATTCAGGATCTTAGTGAGTTACCCTGCCCTGGGACTGGTTTAACAGGTCTTGTCTTAGTGACAGATCTATTGAAATTCTTTGTGACATTGTCAGCATCAGAAAGAGTACCATGGCTGTACTGTCCAGTCTAAAGCAATAAGAATCATAGTTGCACTCTCCTTTTTGTGTTTGCATGCACGCATGTGCAAAGCAAACATATTGTATCTACTCAGAGGTAGGGACTGTGAAGGTGTGGCACTGTAGCATCCAATGAAGCTGAGCCTGCAGGAGGCTTGCCACAGACAGCCCAATGATAAGCAGGCTCATGGTGACAGTGTTCAGCCTGGCTGATGGATGTACAGTAAACTTTGCATAGTTGAAAAGATACAGCCGCACCTATCAGAATGCAGCTGCATCCTTTCATGTACAACATGCAGCCCAGCAGTCAGCTGAGCAGCATCATTACCAACCTATTCTTCAGATCCCCAAGCCACTGAGCAGTAGTCACTCACCTGCTCACTACCAGAGTAAATTAATTACCCCATAAAGGTGGCTCAGCAGCAGCCACCACCCATCCACCACCAACGTAAACCAAACCCTCCATCCAAGCCAGCCTGGTTCCATTTCTACTTTTAACACAGTATAACAGGTATGCTTTGTCTTGACTTCCCAAGATGCTCAGCAGCAGCTGCTCACCCACCTGCCACCAGAACAAAGCAATCTCCCAAAGTGTCTCAGCAGCAGCTGCTTACCCATCCACCACCAGTGTAAACCAAACCCCACCCATCCAGGCCCAGTCACGTTTCTAGTTTTAACAGTGTGTAGCAGACATACTTTGCCATGACCTTCCTATTAAACTATTGAGGTTTGGAGGTTTTGAATCCTGTATATATGTATAGTGAGAGGAAAAATGAGAATGGAGGAGAAAGGACAGCCTGATGTGATGTCACCATTGATGATTCTCTCCCCCATGCTCCCTGGCTAGCGGCTGTTGACAACAGACCAATGATCAATTCCATGCCTCAAGGGTAGGGAATTGATCATTAGTCAATCTCTACCCAAAGGGCAGTGAGCTGTCATCAACCTTGGCATGCCAGACTGAACCACAAAGGTCAATGGCTGTGGTCAATATGACCCAGGAAATCGATGATCGTAGTACAATACAGAACATGGCTGATTGATATTATCAGACCTGGAGTCAAAGAAGGTACAAGTAACCTGCCAACTGCTTTTATTTTGTTATCTATGGGGACTGCACTCAGGCTATTGGAGGCGGGCTGTTGGGGAGTTGGTAGTTGAAACCATTTGTCGTGATTCGTTTTTTCTATTTTGTTGGGGTTAACAATACAGGCATGAAACCATTGCATTGGAGGTTTCATTTCAAACAGAAACCTTTATCATTATAACTTGTCTGTATATGGGGCTGGTGAAAAGCTGCAGCATAAAATAATGTCCTCTAAACTGTAATGGGCTGTACAATCAAGGTAGTTGAGCAAGAGTTGAAACAGACCGAGCCATCCAGCCTCGTGTTTCAGAAATACAAACATACGAAATAGCCAGCAGAAAGACTAACAGTCCGTTGAGTCTGTTCAATTGTGGTGCCCCAACCCAGAGATTATAGGGGCCCACCACCTCTCCTCCAACCCTGACCCTCCCTTTCACCCTATTCCACCCTATCCTTAACATCCCCACCATCTTTGAGTGATGGCCTCAGATAGGAGTTCATTCCACCCTGACACTATCCTCTCGTAAAAAGTGTCTTCATACCTCCTTCTTGAATCTTCAGCCCACCAGCTTAATATAGTGCTGCCAGTTGTCTTATTATCACTGAGACAGGAAAAGATCCTCCACTTTGTTTATATCTTTCAGGTACTTAAAGGTTTCAATGATTTCTCTCTCTGTCCCTCCTTTCCTCTAGTGAGTACATGTTGAGTTCTCTCAGCCTGTCCTTATATGCTCTGCTCTGCTGACCCTGAACCATCTTTGTCACCCTCCTCTAGACTACCTCAAGCTGGTTGATATCCTTTTTCAGGTAGGGGCTCCAGTATTGCACCACTGCACTCCAGGTGCAGGCGCACTAAGGATCTGTATAGCGCATTATAACTTTCTCCCGTTCACTCATGAACCCTCTAACAATGCAGCCCTAGCATTCTGTTTGCTTTGGCTGCTGCCTTCCTACACTTTGTGGAGCGGCTTAAGGCTGCTGGTGATGGCTAGCCCCAAATCCTTCTCCTCTGTCCCAGCAACCTTGATCCTCCTATACTGTACTCTGCCCTCATGTCCTTCCTTCCTATGTGCATTACCTTGCACTTCTTCACATTGAACCCCAGCTGCCAGATGCCTGATTACCTCTCCATTGAGCTTAATCCTCCTTTAGGTTCTGCAACCCTCTATACAAGTCCACCGTCCCATAGAGCTTGGTGTCATCCACAAAGAGGCATATCTTGCCTTTAACTTCATCCCCAATTTTATTAATGAACAAGATAAACAACACAGGGCTGAGCAATTACCCTGCAGGGCACCACTTGTAACTTCCCTTGTACTTGAGAGTCCCCCACCACCACCACTACCCTCTGGGTCCTAAAGCTAAGCCAGTTTGCCACCCATCTGGATAGGTTGTTCCCTGTCCCTAGGTTCTTGAACTCCTGATCAGCCTCTTTTGTGTCACCAAGTTGAAGGCCATGCTGAAATCCAAATATGTACTCATGCTGTCTCTCATCCTGGAGCCCACTGGCTTCAAGGAACTCCAATAATCTTTCCTTCAGAATTGTCCCCATGAACTTACATGCAGTAGAGGTTGGACTGACCAGCCTGTAGTGGTACCACATGCTTGGTTCTTCATTTCTGTGGTACCACCCCGTATCCAAAGAGCTGCTGAGCAGGTCCATTAGTGGACCTAATAGCTCCACCACCAGTTCCCTCAACACCTTTGGGTGCATGTCATCTAGGTCCAGGGATTTCCTTACCTTAGAGACATGAGCCCTTTCCTTTTCTTTACAAAGACAGAGCAGAAGTATTTGTTCAACACTTCTGCTTTACCTTAACTCCTTTTCACCCACCCACCCTCCTTTTTAGCTTTGCTATACCTGCCTTCATATCCCTCTTGTCACTGATACATCTGAAGGTTTTTGCCTCCTTAATCCCTTCTGCAATTTGCAACTTCTTTCTAGCTTTGGCAAGTCTGACTATCCTACTGGCCTCCCAAGCTTTTTCCAAACAGATCCTCATCCTCGTCCTGCAGCCCTCATATCACTGACTGCCTGACTCACCTCCCTCCTGAACCAACTAGGTTTCCTGGCCTTGGAATTCTTCCTTCTGTTTTAGGCATGCGTTAGTGGCTGCTATGATCCTTTTTTTTTTTTTGCATTTCTTTATCCTCTCCTATGTGCCCTGGATCTGCCATTTCCTTCAGGCAGCCATGATCCCCGACATCCACCTACTGTCCTCCCTTGGAACCCCCTACCTCAGATCACAGCCAACTCTGGGGTAGCTCAGCATAACCCTTTGCCAAGTGGGTCCCCCTCCTCTGAGGGAAAGGCACTAGTAGGGCAGCCAACACACTCTTTCTCTCAGCCCCAGCGTGCCACTGAGGTGGTCAGGCTCTTCAAGAGTTCTCGGTGGTATCGGCAGATCATCTGCCGTCATCCTGGCCAATCCAGGACAGTTTTTTCCATTTTCCTGTCACCTCTGACATTGCGCTGCATCTTGTAGTGCTCCCAGTCTCCACTGGGGCTGCTACAGAGTGAGGCATCACCCTAACCCACCCCAGGAGAGGAGGAGGCAGTCCTTCGGATGCTCAATCCTCTCCCACCCCACCAACCCCAGTGACCCCAGTCCATTCCTGAACCCGTGTCGCTGGTGTGGTTTGAGGTAAGGCGCCTCAGCCCTCTGTGCCACTGGGCCGACCATGATCCTTTCTTTGATCACTGTACACTTTTGTTCTGCACTCATATTTTCCTCAACGCTAGCTTGGTGTCCCTTCAAAATCTCTCTCATCCTACCATAGTTTGCCTTCCTGAAATCTAGCATGTTTGTCATCATGCTTGGTGTTTCTTTCCCCATGTAGACTCTGAACCAACCACCCAGTGGACTTTATTCCCCAAGGGCTTCTCCACTGTGATGTCGCAGATGTGAGCCCCTTTTGTAAGTACCAAGTCCATTATAGCTTCCTTCCATATCGTTCTGTCACCCCTGAACCCAGAACCTGTCTTAGGCTGCATCCCGTCCTGGCACAGGTAGTGGACAGGACACTCCAATTACTGTAGGCAAACTGAAGTCTCCCATCACAACCACTACCCCTGATCTTTGCCATCCTGATCTTGTTATCCAAGTCCTTGTCCCTTTCCTCATCCTTATTAGATGGCCTATAAGCTATACCCAAGCTTAATTTATTTCTTGCTGATATTTGTATTTGTACCCACAATGCCTCTATTTATACGATTTTGTATGCAGACAATACAATACTTTATTGTGCTGGTAAAACAGGAGCAGACCTACGATACAGGAATGCTTGCTATGCACTTATGAGAAGTTGCTAAATTGGCTCCACAGAAACTTTTATTAAATGACAAAAGAAAACTAAAATGATGACTTCTGGAACCCATCACAGATTAAGTAGTCATGGACAAAAATTACACATAATTGGGTCTGAAAATGAACCACTTGAAGTTGTAGAGAATGTTAATTATTGAGGTATAACCCTAGTCACCTTGCAAAATTATTTGAATAAAGTAACTGGAAAAAGTAAATAGTAAGTTAGGATATCTTTACAGATATCAAAATAACTTAAAAGACGTAAAATAAACCCTTGTTAAAGAGGTTTTTGTTCCTGCATTAGACTGTAATTCAGTTTTATTATATCAAGCCTCAGAAAGTGTACTGTTAAAATATGTTGTTACATTTAATAACATATGTCGCTTTTACAAGATCACCCAATCAGACCCACCATTGGGAATTGTATTTACACGAAGGTGAAGATTTATCAGAAAGTTGTGAGTTTTGAACAGAAAGTATTTACATCATATTTGCCAGCTATATTAAGCATAAAAATAAGTCAGGTTTTGAAAACTGTGTCCTTACAAAATACATCAACCAAAAGGTTTGAGGAGAAGCTTATAAAAAGTTGGCAGAAAGTTCCTTTTCTTATCATGGACCTAAAAACTAAATCAACTAATAAAGCAGGATATTGATTTATCTGTTAAATATCCAGTGTTTAAACGAAGTTTAAGCATGGAGTTTATGGTCAGCCTATGTATGTAATTGTGAGAATGTTGTTTAAATTGTATATTATGAATTGCTTATTAGGCATATATAGCTCTTCTATCAGATGTATTTCACATTAATGTAAGTTATATATTGTGTTTTATGGAATGTTTTATTACCATTGTTGTACCCTTCCCCAGGCATGGCTGAAAATGGATGTTCTTGATTCAGTCCACCTTCCTAGGCAAGCGGGAATAAAAAAAGATCAATGAATAAATAAACATATTTCTCATCCCGTTTCCTCTTCTGACAATGATGCCTTTCTTGATGTATAGTGCCACCCTCCCCCTTCCCATTCTCCCTGTCCTTTCTGCAGAGTATGTGCAGGAATAAAGAGATCCCAGTCATAATTTGGGGTAGCCAGGTCTCAGTGACCACTACCAGATCCACCTTTCCTCCGCCATCATGGCCAAAAGTTGTCCATTTTATTCCTGAGACTTCTAGCGTTGGGGACAACACTGACTTTTGTAATGGAAAGGAATGTAATATTTAATATTAGTAATGCTGGGCAAAATGTTACAAAAGGTGACTGCAACTGGTGCACTTGACCTATCAATCTGTAGGATGTTTCTTCCTTTGTATCTTGTGGATTGACTACAGATGGATGACCACCTTGTTAATTACATCAATGCAGATGATGAGATCAAGCAGTTCCTAAAACTTCCTATGTATGCAGCATACAATCAAAATGAACAATGCACAACAAATACAAAAACAAACAAAACAAATGTACAGATGGCGAATAGCCAGGTGCCTAGAGGCTTGGAGGGTAATGCCCTTTTTGTTCATTTGACCTGTCTGATTTATTCATGGAAACTGCCAAACACTTTATAAAATGATGGGTTGGGTGTATTTCAACACGCACTTTTAGACAGTGGCAATACACACCAGGCTAGACATGGGTAGATATTTTATGTTTGCTTGCACGCATGTGCAAAGTGAACTTGTTGTGTCTACTCAGAGAGTAGGGGCTGCAGAGGTGTGGCACTGCAGAATCCAATGCAGCTGAGCCTGTAGGATGCTTGCTATGGACAGCCCAATGAGGAGTAGGCTTATAGTGATGGTGTTAAGCCTGGCTGATGGGCATAAACTTTGTGTAGTTGAAAGGATGGAGCTGCAGCTGTCAGAGTACAGCTGCATCCCTTCATGTACACCACACAGCAGCCAGCTGAGTGGCATCATTATCAGCCTGCTTCTTGACCTCCCCCAGAGCTGCTAAGCAAAAGCCAATTGCCCACCTCCACAGTAAAGTAACCCCTTCAAGGCAGCCGTTCACCCACAAGTGTAAACCAAACCCCCATCCAAGCTGGCCCAATCATATTTCTAGTTGCCCACTTCATCTCTTCCAGAGTCTGCAGGTCATCCCAGTTCCCATCCTCTCGCTGCAACATGATGGGAGGGGGTGATGTCATCTTAACAGGTGTTCTGGTCTTTCATTTGTGTGCTGCATTGGAGCAACTGAATGTGAGGCCATAACTGTGCAACTTGTTTGCATACCGAATCCTTTTTCTAGTTACATTTCTACCATTTGTTCCTCTGATAAGACACCAGCAGCCACAGTTCACACACCATGTGTTACTTGCAATTCTTATCATTAACATCTATTCATTCTTCTCAAAACTGAATGTAAAAACTGTTAAGCCTTAACACAGCATAGAATGTGTATGCTGTCTTAAGGCTAGGAATAGGTGAAGTGGCCAAAATCCATGAATTCTGTGGAATTTGCAAGTTGTAACTGACAAAGTTGACTTTTATTTTGGCAAATTGATCAACATAAACTTGTGAAGTGGCCACTTTGCTGAGCAAATAGCTATTTTGTGGTAAAAATTGCAATTCCAGTGAATTTGAAGTTTCTAAGGTTCACGGAAACTTTGTAAAGCTTTGTGAAGGTGAATTTTGTCACTTTATGTCAACTTCACCTATGAAGTTTAAATTTGCAACACCTCTACTTATGGCTTGACATTTGTGCATATAGTTTTGGAGCAGAATGAGCAGACATTAATGTCAAGAATGACAAGTAACATGCACAGTGTGGACTGGGCTGCTGGTGTGTTGGTGGAGGGTCCAGATGTACAGACGGAAGATGTAGAGCTAGAAATAGGATGGGGAGATAGGACGAGGCAGCCCATCCTCCACCTCATGCTCGGCTGCATCAATCGGTACACACTTAAGTATTTCTGTGGAAAATTAAAGGACTGAATAAAGACCCCAAAAACAAAGGCTCTGTCCAAGATTGGACAGGTGCGCACCTATGTCAGGCCCTCAGTTGGCTGATTTCTGCATTCTGCTGCTTCTGCCGAGACCGTCAGCGCACCACAATGTCATCAGGCCAGTTCACGAGATCATCAAGGCACAATACAGTAGGTATGTTTAAGGTTATTTACATGCAGGCTCATATTTTTAAGACAAATTAGTAGGAGGTCTATTTTGTGCAACAAGATGTCTATAAGAAAGTGTTCTCCCTTTGTCTTGTAAATTAATCCTTTTTGTCTGTGCAGTAATTAAGGTTTTGCTTTTTGCCAACTCATTCTCTGTCTCACCATCAGCCTGAGCTGGGTTTTGGCTTACCTGTGTTAATTTTACATAGAAGACTACTCCTCCCTTCCAGCCCTGCTATTCTGCCCTTCAGAAAGCATGCCAGTTGGAATGACTAAAGACAGACTAAAGAGCTAGGTTGTATTTCCTAGGCATTACCTTGTTAGGTATATATAATAGTATTAGTATAGAGCACATCTCTGTATTGGAGCACAGAGCTTGGGTGGGTTACCCTACACAGTCATGCACTTTCACATCAGAGGGCCAACAGACCAGCTATAGGCGGCCTACCAACAGACTGCAAAAGTAGGAGCTCTACAGTTTGAAGGTAATACCCTATAGTAGCACCCCTCAGTATAGGTACCTATAATTCACTTTGGGTTCTCCACCCTCCTTGGGGGTAATAGCTCAACTGGGATATCAAGCTCTTTAATCTGGCTGAATAAAGTAGGGCTAGCAAGACTCCCATAGGACCATCGGTGATAGCTGTGGGGAGGGAAGATTTCAGTATTCGGATAAGGTATCAAAGTGGTGCTTTGGGTGCAGACTTGTAAAGTAAGTTTTGGGCTCAGAGGAACATATTCTGGTGGCAAGTGTATGACAACCTATAGAGTGTTAGAAGTCCAGCAGCCCTCTCTGTCACCAGGGCTGTCAAAGATATGGGTACCACGTCCATTACACACACACTTTGGGAGTCTGACACTCAGAATTTCAGCAGTATGTCTCAGAGATACTCACACTACAAAGCCCCAGGAGTCCCTACACAGATAGAAACAGAGAAATTTGTCAGCAGAAAAGTACCCCATCGGCCCATCTAGTCTGCCAGATCAGGTTTAAAATGTTGGCATAGGTTCCCTCTGTCTTAGAGCACCTCTTAAACAAGGACACTATGCAACCAGATAATGCTGTGAATTTCTTTATATTATGAACAAACAGAAACAAACTGTGTGACAAAAGGAATGCCACTGTTGTAATCCTGAAAAAAAGAATAAACATGGTAAATAAACAATACATTCAGACTTGCTGCATTCATTTTAATGGGGACCCTCACAAATTTCAAGGAGATAGCAAACTTTACCTGAGGATCACCATTTTTCCCCAAAGTCCAGGACCCCATACTAAATATCCTACCAAGAGCCCTGGTCACTGCAAGCAAACATGGCACTGATAAATGCTTGATCAACTTTAGCAGCAATGTGAATCAGTGGAAATGGAAGAAATGAAAACAGAAACTTGTTTTCCAGGGTAATGCTAAGGAGTCTTTTGGAACTATCACCACTGAAGGGGCCTGCAGCAGAATGGGAGAAGTCTCCTGTTTTCTCATGAGGTAAAGAGATCTATAGCTGGCACACCCTACCGGTGTAACATTGGTAAGACTTTTGTGTAGATTGGGAGTGAAGGAAGAATTCCTCTCTCTAAGATTGATAACCTCTTTCCACCATTCTAGTGCCTGTACTAGACTTGTAAATACTGTACCTTTTGTGTAGTAGTGCTCGTCTGTCATTTTGTAACTTGGTAGCACCATTGCTACAGTGGAGGCACTGTAGCCCAAGAATTCCTGTGCAGTCCTTGGAACACCTGCCTGGACATTGTCTGCATACTAAAACAAAGCTTCTGTCCTTTGTAGGCACAGTAAGTGATGTCAAGTTCAGCATCAATGAATTCCAAGATCTGTCTGGGTTCCAGATGTGACATTTCTGGATTTAAAAGGAAGTCTACACTTTGCAACATGTTCTTTACTGTTTTGACTGGTGAACTATCTCCTTTGTTTTTCCACACATCCAGTTGTCAAAGTAAGGAAATACCAGTACGCCCTGCCTGCACAGTAAGGCTGCCATTACTGAAAAACACTTTGTGAACACCCAGGCTCAGTTTTCAAGCCGGAAAATGATGAAGTTGCTTGCATCAAATTGATAAGGGGCACCGTGCATAAAGATTTCAGCTTTTCTAATTTTCAGATGGTGGCTGCACTGAAACTGGGACCCCTGTGCCATACTGGCTCTGCACCAGCCCTACATCAGACACAGGGTGCACCATGGCAGAAGGGGCTGGTGGTGGCCTTTGGCTGCAATAGCCCCTATGTCATAATTTTAGAAGTCCCGCTAATGCCACAGGCAGTGCGGTGTGCCACACCATGGGACTGGTCTGGGTGGGATGGGATTCTGTGCCCCCCTGCAGCGGTGGTATGACCACTGTCTGGTGAACCTTGGTGGGTGCCCCAGACAGGAAAGGTGCCCATTGGAGCCAATGCGTGGCTGTGGCACATGCCCAGTCATGGTGTGGGCACCCTTCAGTACCCCAGTAGCAGGGCTCCCATACCAGCATCTGTGCCCATCCGCCACATCCCCAGCATTGTTCCTCCAGTGAGGTTGGCAACTACCAATAGCAGTGGCAGCAGTGGGGTGTACTGTCTTGGCTGGGACAGGTGAGTGTGTGTTCTGCCATGCATGGCACCAGAATACATCCTGTACTCTGTTGGGAGTACCATCCATGGACATAACATGTGCAGGACACACCTCCCAGATGTGTGAGGGGAATGGAGCTGCCGACACCCTGCTCCATGTGTCATCTCATCACCAATGGCTTACAGCACTGGAAGTGACAAAGGGGATTATGGCTATCACCATCGCAGTACTATGAACCCTGTGAACCACACATGGGGATCATACTGTTGGGATATTCACTCCTGTAGTGCAGGTCAGGAACCACATATTATGCCATGCCAGCCACCCCTCCCTGTAGTTATGGACTGTGAGGGACCATTGGTGTGACAGCAGCAACTGCGTCTTGGCAACACATACTGTTCCATCCACCAGACCAGCCAAGACATGTACACCCAGCACTAGGTGGGCCACACAGTCCTCTCGGCTGTGAAGGCAGTTTGTACCCTGCAGAGCATATAACATCCTGTGGGGCATGTTCTTGGGATGACGGCAACCAGCCATCACTCTGGTTCCCTAGCAGGATCCCTAGATGCGGGCAGAGGCACAGTGAGGCAGGAGGGTACCTGCAGCGGAAACAATCATCACAGCATAGATCACATCAGACACACTCCGGGGATGCACTGCTACACACCTGCATGGGTTTGTACATGTAGGACAGCCCAAGTAATGTGTCGCTATGATGGTGGACCATATCTCATTGCCCTGGCAGAGTTCAGGGACTGTGTGCTTGGATGCTTCTGGGGTGTTGCCAGTGATGGGGGGCTATCGTGGCATGGGGCTATAATTTGTGGGTTGCATATGGTTTGGGATCTTGTCTCAGCATGCCTACACATCCCATGCAGGCACTCATACCACTTAGTGACTGCAAGGGTACCCCATGTAGCAGGGTGACATTGGCGGCTTTGGTTATGGGGGTCAGAGGTCTGCCACCATTTCTGCCACAGCACACCCCATGAGCATAACCACACTGCCACATCCACCCCGGCCACAACAGTGCTCAGCAAGAACACCCTCTCCACAGCTCCAGTCATTATGGTGTCTCTGCTTCTGGGTATGGCACTGGTGCGAGGGTGGTTGTGTACCACGCCTACTCCTGGACACATATCTGGCTCACTGCTCCTTCAGGTGTGGACTGCTCTCAGTGGCCTCACTGGTGCACTGTGCCTGCCACCAGTTGCAGCTGTTGGATGGTCATATGCTTTGCCCTTTGTAATGTGTCCTGTCTGGTGGCTTCAGTACCAGAACCTTGCTGTCTGGGGCTAGGGTTTCCTCTGCCAGGGGCTGACAGCAGCCTCCATCAATCCCTACCAGTGTGCTGCATCTCCACTTGCAGCATCTGTGGGGACTTTGGTGCTGGGACCCGTTATCTACCAGAATCTTGGGCAGAGTTCCCATGCACCCAGTGTTGCCGCAAGTGGAGGTTTGTTGGACCTTGCACTAAACGAGCGATGTTTGAAAATCAAGCCCCAGTTTGCTACTGTCAGACCAAAGGGTATCTCCTTGAATTGAAACTGGGCATAACCTACTCTGAACCTTAGTTAGAAACAGAAACATTGAATTTGCCAGCAGAAAAGGATACGTGACCCACACAGTCTGCCCAGATGGTCCTTGCCAGTTTGATTCCACAAACCCTACCTGGTCTCTGGGAAGCCTTCCTCTTCTCTGTCTATTTACTAATACCCTCAATGCCTATCCCACACATGTTTGAAGCCCTGTCCCGTACTGTATTTGCCTCCACCACTTCCACTGGCAGTCTACTCCAGGTGTCTGCCACTCTTTTCTGTGGATGGGTCTTACTTGGATGTGAAAGTATGTATAACCTTAAATCAGTGACCCAAACAAATCTTCTTGTTGTATGGATGGTATAATCGTTTGTAGTGTCACCAATGTTTGTCTTTTCTCAATATGCTTGTTGAACAATCTCTATGCTTGTTAAACAATCTCAGGTCCAAATGGGTCACCATTCCCAATTTTTCTTGAGAGTGAGAAAATACCTGGAGAAGAGGCCCTGTCCCAACTGGAAAATGGAAACCCTCTCCAGTTTCCTCACTTCCAATTTAAGTAGGATTTTCTACTCTGGTAATGGGACATCAAACACAGAATTTGCTTAACACCGGACATTTTGTGAATTTTAGAGTTATGCCTTCTTTATTACCTCCACAACCCACTAATTTGTGGTAATTCTTTTCCACTCTCTGAGGTAATAAGAGTGCCATTCTAATAAGTACTGTTTGGGACTGGAGTTAGCTGGGCCTGGAGGAGCTGATGTAGATTGTAGTCTAACTCCTATCCTTCTTCTGTCTCTCCCTGTTCCTCTTTTAACTGCAACATCAGGTGCATAGGGTCTCCAATACTGGCCTCTTCCCATACTGACCCTTTGTAGGGCCAATAATTTACTTTGGCCCATTGATTTTCAGTCAGATTTTTTAAATAATGTTCTACTTATCAATGTTTTTATACATACAGTACCTCTGTCTTGTCACCAAATAGAGGTACCTTCAAAAGTAAAATCAGCTGGACTAGTTTGCATGTCTTGTAGCAAAGCCTGTTGTTCTAAGTCACGTAAACCTTCGAGCAGACACTGCATTTGCTACTGCTCTAGATGTGTCGTTCATATCAGCAGCCAGTTTGCAGAGGGACTGGAAGGAAAAGTATGCCTTTTGCAGATGACGCAAAGATCTGCAACAGGGTTGATACACAAGGAGGCATGGAAAGGATGAAAAGGGACTTGGCAAGGTTGGAGGAATGGTCAGAAGTATGGCAGCTAGGATTCAATGCAAGAAGTGCAAAATAATGCACCTGAGAAACAAGAACCGGGGAAGAATACACAATGGGTGGGAGGTAGTAATAACAACAACAAAAAAGGAAAGGGACCTGGGAGTAATCATATCAGATGACTTTAAGGTTGTAAGCAATGTGAGAAGGCAGTAGGGAGGGCTGGGGGTATACTGGGATGTATAGGGAGGCATCAGCAGCAGAAAACAGGAAGTTGTTATCCCTCTGTACAGACAGTTGGTGAGACCCCATCTGAGATACTGTGTCCAGTTCTGGAGACCCCATCTCCGCAAGGACATAGACAGGATAGAGGTAGTCAGAGGAGGGCAACTAAAATGGTGCAGGGTCTGCAAGAAGAAGCCGTATGAGGAGAGACTAAAGGAGCTTAATATGTATACCCTTGAGGAAAGAAGGGAGAGGGGGACATGATAGAAAACTTTTAAGTACCTCAGTGGAATCAACAAAGTCCAAGAGGGTAGCATCTTTCAGAAAAAGAGACTTGCAAGAACAAGGGGACACAATTTAAAGATAGAAGGAGGGCGGTTCAGGGGCAATGTGAGGAATTAATATTTCACAGAGAGGGTAGTGGATGGATGGAACAGCCTTCCTGAGGAGGTTGTGGGTCTAAAACTGTGGGAGAATTCAAGAATGCATGGGACAGACATAAGGCAATTCTTGTGGGGGTAGGAAGAAATAGGCTGTTGGTTAACTAGAATCTGCAGCCTATCCTGTAGGTAGGAAATGAGCAGACTAGATGGGCCTAGCAGTCCTTATCTGCCATCAAACTCTATGTTTCTATGTTTCATCTGAAACTGGTACTTAGCAGTCTCCAAGTCAGCCTTCGCTGTATGTGCAAGACTGGCTTTGTCCTGCAATGGCACACTGTCACACAGAGGCAAAACTACATTCCACAGTGCCTACTGATAATGTGCAGCATAACTTAAACAGGCTGCCTGCCTCGAGCAGTAATGTGGAGGTAGTGTAACATTTGTTGCCCACTGTCTTACTGGTGTTTTGTGTCAGGTGGGTGCTGCAGAGAAATTAACTTTAGCGTCTTTGGATGTAGAAGTCTGAAAACACTCCATAGGTTAGGATGAGTATAAATAAACTCAGAGCCCTTCCTGGGTAGATACCACATACAGTGGTATCCATCTAAATTTCCACTTTACCACCACACTAAGGTACTACATTACAGTGCTTCCTCCTTGGTGCAGTATCATTCAAGGTATCCCATTAGCTGAAGTGTTGCCTATTGTGCTGACTAAGCACAGTAAATTAAAACGTCGCTAATGTGATACCTTGAATTACTACCGTAACAAGGAAGTGCTACAGCAATACCTTAATGTGGTAAACTGTTTTGTAGTTTGTAAAGATTGGGATGTTTACCACTGTATGTTTTCTCAATTTTCTTGTCTATAGCTGCAGAAGTTACATGCATATTGCAGCAAGGATCTTTTAGAAGCATTTTAAATGCTCTGTAGATAGATACAGCCACTCTTCTTGTTGAGGTCAAGCCCAGCACACTCGCCCAAACTATGCTTTCTCTATGTCAGCCATTTGCCTCGATGAACAGTTCTCTTTCACCCTAGTGGGGAACCAAACACCTCCCTCAGCAGTGTCCTCTGGGGAAATCATTTCCTCCTCATCTTATTCCTCAAATTCACCATTGGGAGAGAAGGGTAGGAGGCACATCTGATGCAGGTTTTTCAAAAGTCTGCATGGAAACTAATAAAAAAATGCACAAAACTAAACTAATGCAGCATATGAAATAAATTGTTAAATATTATAAAAATAAAATGGTAATCAAACTAAGATAAACCTCAGCCACAGTGACTGGAACAGGACTCTGGGGTATCAGATTTCTTCATCGGAGAAATAAATCTGCCATTGACGAATCAGGTGGAGCATGACCACACTGTAGGGTTTGAATTTTAATATTGTAAAGGTCTATCTCTGGGGCAACACCTCGAGGCTGAGATGATGCAAATTGTATATCACATCACAAATGCACTCTGATTGCTAGAATGAAATACTACATACCTACGATAAGCAAGAAGTAACTCTGACAGGTGTGTGGTTGTAAGGGAATATGACATATGTACTTGCCTACAAGTTGAGCTTTTATCCTCTAAATTAGCTTCCAGAAAGAGGGTTTAACTTATACACGGGTTGACAATTTGCAAGTATTTACTTGCATTGCCAGTGCCTCTCCTGCTTAGTATCCCCACTTCCATAGGTTAGCACTTTACCTACTGGACATAGACTTACCCTCACATCCCAGCTGCCCTAAAGCATCCCACCACCTTCAGTTGCCATGCCACATAGATGTGACAGCCCCAGGGCCCCTCGGCCCACCCAAAATTATCCATTCCCAAACCATACCAAAATGATCAATGGTGACTGCCAACTAATGAAACCATAAGTCCCAGTGGCATTCACAGCTGATGACATCTCTCCAACACTCTGTTCCCCATTAAAGCATCAAAAGTAGTGACAACTACAAATACCTCTGGAGCAGCTGCCTGCATCTGCAGCACTCATGGTCTACTGCTGAGGGACCTAGGCACAGACAGAGACCCTGGATAGGGCCAAGGGTCCCCAAAGCCAGCAGACCCACACAGCACAGCACAGCACAGGAGTCAGATACAGTAAGAATGTCCAGCACAGCTGGGAGGTGAGGGCAGATCCTACCTCAAAATTAGAATGCCCACCTATGACAGTCGACATGAAAAGCAGAGCGGGGCAATGGCAGGTAGTCATAGCTGAGCTAGAGAAAGAGACCTGTGGGGTGATACCTACAACTGATCCTGGGTGCCTGAATTTAAGCCAAATCATGATGGTAAGCACCACTGCATTTTCATAGGGCATTGACTTAAAAATGAGTTGTTTTTGTACTTGAATTTTCACTGCTGAAAGCAAGGTTGACATATAGGTGAGGTTGGTTTAGAGGATATATGGTGTGAGAGCCTCAAGTGGTTATACACCTCATATCTGTAATCCACTGAGGAAATGAACAGATTCTCTTACAACCACACACCCAGGAGTTTATCATACTTATAAAATGGCAACAGTTTTCTTTGTGTGTGTTGATTGCAGAAAAGAAAGAAAAGATGTCTGCTATTTAAAATGAATCACTTTAAAGTAACATTCTTCCATGGTTGAGAAATGGTCCCTTTACATGAAAATTCTCACCCTCTTACCAATTTAAATTCAGTTTTGAAAGATTTTTAAAGAGCCACTGACGCCTCAAGAAGAACTTTGGAAAACATAATATTTGGACACAAAGCAGATAATATTTCTTATTAGCTCTAGATTTCTTATCCATTATTAATTACTGAAGCCATATGCTTGAAAACAGGATGGCTGTTCCTGAGTGTTCATCAGCTCCTATTGCTTCTTCTTAACCTGATGTCATAATACTCTGCTTGTGACATCACAGTTATTTCAGTGGGAACAGATTATGTCACAACAGAGTATTATGATTTCAAGCAGAGAATATGATATAGAGGCAAATGAACTCTAAGGGATAGTGATCTTGTTTCTGTCAGAATTTCTTCAGTAATAAATAATGGAGAAGAGGAATCTATAGAAGATATATGAAACCCAAGCTGAAATGTGTCTAAATAGTATGTTTTCCTAAGTCTTCTCAAATGTGTCAGCTATTCTTTAAAGATATTTCCTCCAACCTTATGATTCAGTTGTTTAAAACCAATCCCTAGTGTATAATATTTAAAATACACACACACACACACTTACTGCAGGTGGCAAATTATCCCTACACATGGTAAGACTGTAGAGTGAGTGAGTGAGTGATGTGTAACCAAAACAGCTCAACTCCACATCTTCTGTTTTCCTACTTTCATTAATTTGATCAATATTATATTGGCGAGGACCATGAATGTGACCATTTTCTTATACAGTACTGATATATTTTGATACCAGCACCACTATGTAGCACTTATAAGAACCACAAAGCCCTGCTCCAATCCTGGGCTTTTGTTGATATCCTTTCAGCTTTCTTTGTATTAGAATACCTCAGTTCGGTTATTACAAGTGTCATGTAACATTTATAATTTTTATTTGCATACCATTTACTACCAAAATAAACTGCCAACTCCTTCCAATTTCCATGTCTTGCTCTGATCGTAGACCACCAGCATGGTTATGTACAGACATCACTGGAAACCACTAATCCCCATGGCAATCATACATAATTGGCACCAGTGTCCTATCTGATTGAATTGAGTCTTTGAAATTCAACATGTTGACAGCTTGAGTAGTGAAGGCAGCAAACAATTACAGTGTTTGTGTTAACTTAATGTAGGTGTTCTAATAAAATAAGATGCAAGGTGGCTTCAACAGAGGCCCATAGTTGTGACTGGGCTTTTACATTTAATGAGTTGGCAGTTTATATGAGTACTGAATGGAGGGTGATGCTAGGCAAATTATAGAATGGGCTCTGACCAATTCTGCCTCTTCTTTGGATGAGGCCACTCAAACAAGCAAGTCATGGCTAGGGGATGCTTTATTGACAACAACTGCACCACTCATAATGTACCCCTCGCAGTACTGCATCTGTTCATATAAATATGCAAATAAACTTAATCACATGATGACCCCTCTTTAGCGTGCACACACATTTTCTGGGCTGCCCTGCAAAAAAAAAAAAACTTCCTTACACATTCTCAAAACCATTAAAAAACATCAAAGCCTCTTTTAAGTGAGCAAACGCACAGCCCACTAAAACACAAGATGAACTCTGAAATGCCTCCATTCACCACAAATAGGCTCTCTCACCCACAGAAAACAGAAACACAACTAAACTACAGCTTTTCATCACATTAACAATAAAACTGACTACTCACCAACTGAAGTTGCAAGACTCCTTTCAAAATGTTGGATCCAACCCCACCCACAAAATAAATAAATAATACTAGCTAAACTTTAACACCTCCATTCCTACAAATAGAACTCTTCTTCACAGAAAACAGAAACACACAAAAATGAAGTTTTCATTAAATTAGCAATAAAAGGCTTATGAAATGGCTAAGAAAATGAAACCATCACACTGGATATGCGGTCTTCAATGTGTGCAGTTACACCACCATGACTGCATACCTTTGGACTGGGACTTGTTAGTAGTCACATCACACAGTTAGCAAATCAGTCCTCTACACACCCAAACTGACCTACCATCACAAACATCACTGCCACATTTACTCACTAAAACCTTTTACAAGATTCTAAAACTCTCTTAATTTTAAAATAAAGCAAATAATTTAATTAGCAGTGTGCAGAACTGCTGCACTGAAAACTGAGCTGTCCTGAATCTTGACAGCCTTGTTTTACACACCATGCCATTCCTCTGGTCTGGGGATTGCACAGTTGTGTATGTGCCCAGAGCAGAAGGAGAATAGAAAACTCATTCTTCAGAGCAGGTCAGAGCAATTTCCCATACCAGCTGAGCAGCTCTAACCTCTGACAGAGCTAGTTGGGATTGAGAGGGATGATGGCAGCTGCACTTTGGGACTCAGTCTAGAAAGGCAGGAACTCAGACAGATTCATGCAATACAAAGATAGAAATGATGACTCACTCAGCAAAATCTGTTTTGAATAGTTTATTGAAACATAGAATTTGATGGCAGATAAGAACCGCTTGGCCCACCTAGTCTGCTCATTTGCCTATCTGATGGATAAGCTGAAGATCCTAGTTAATCAACAGCTTACTTCCTCCTACCCCCACTAGAACTGCCTTATGCCTGTCCCATGCATTCTTGAATTCTCCCACTGTTTCTGACTCCACAACCTCCTCAGGAAGGCTGTTCCATGCATCCACAACTCTCTCTGTGAAAACATACTTTTCTAACATTACCTCTGAGCCATCCCCCTCTATCTTCAAATTGTGCCTCCTTGTTCTTATATGCTACCCTCTTGTACTTTGTTAATTCCCTTGACATGCTAACATACTAACATACTATTTGCCAGCAGATTAGGCCTTACGGTCCTATGAGTCTGCTCGAACCTCAGATCCCTAGTTGGGTGCTGAGGCCTCCCCTCCCTTGTGTTCCAGAAACCCCTATCATCCATCCATCCCCACCCCTGGGACAGGCCATCATCTGATACATCCACTTTCTGTGTCTGTCCCACCCTCTCTTGAAGCTCTCCACTGTGGATCTCTGAACCAGCTCGCCAGGCAGTGCATTCCAGGGTCCACCACCCTCTCAGTGAAAACCTCCTCCTCTTTCCCCTCACCCTCCACCTTCCAACTTCAAACCCGCCTCTGGTGATACCTCCCTGCTTTAGTCTAAAGATCCCTCCATGTTTACCCTATTTATTCCCTTGAGGTACTTGAGACCTCAATCATGTCCCCGTCTCTCCTCTCCTCCAATGAAAACAGGCAGAGCTCCTCAAGTCTGTCCTCATACGTCAAATCCCTAGCCCTCGTATCATCTTAGTTGCCCTCCTCTGTACCCTCTCCAGGATCTGTGTCCCTCTTCAAGTGTGGTCTCTCAGTACTGTACAGTACTCAGGTGTGTCTAACCAGTCCATTGTACAGTGGCAGAATCACTTCCTTGCTCCTAGAGGTGATCCCCCTTACGATGCATCCCAACATCCTGTTTGCCTTGCTAGCCGCTCTCCTGCACTGCTCAGAGTTATTCATACATGCATCCACCATGACCCTAGGTCTTTTTCCCCTATTGAGGCCTCCAGCACCTCCCTCCCAGGGTGTACCTGTGTTTAGGTTTCCTGCCCAAGATGCAACACCTTGCACTTGGTGATATTGAAATTTAATTTCCATGTGTGAGCCCAGCTTTCCAGGGTGTCAGGTCCCTTGCAGGGCCAACCTCCCCTCTTCTCCCTCAACTACTGCTCCCATCTTGGAGTCATCAGCAAAGAGACTCATTTCACCCCTATACCCTCCCTGATGTCCGATATGTATGCATTAAACAGGATCAGACCCAGGACTGAGCCCTGCGGTACCCACTACCAACCTCTCTAGGGTTTGAGAGCTCCCCACAGACCACTACTCTCTGGGTGCATCAGCTAGCCAGTTTTCAATCCATCTGATCATCAAAGGCGCTACTCCTAACCCCATCAGTTTCTCCACCAGACCATTGTGGGAGACAGAGTCAAGCGTCTGCTGAAGTCCAAGAATAATACATCCACAGGCTTTCCCTGTCCAGTTCTGATGTTACCCATTCAGTAGAACTCCACAAGATTGGTTTGACATGATCTACCTGGCACAAACCCATGTTGCCGACTATCCAGACCTCCCACCTCCTCCAAGTACACCCCAATCATTCCTTTAGTATACTCTCCATTAATTGTCCCACCACGAGGTCAAACTGATGGGTCTATAGTTACCTAGTACTTCCCTCAACCCCCTTTATGGATTGGCACCCCATGCCTCTCTCCAATCTAGGTACCCTCCCTTTCTCAAGTGACCTGTTGAAGAGAGCTCCGCCAGGAGTACAGCCAGTATGTCCATGATTCTCATAAGTAATCTCGGATGAATGCCATCCATTGAAATTTTCTTTCTTTAGGGCTTTGAGGGCTAACTACACCCTCTTGGCGGAGATAGCATCATCAGTCCCTCCACCTTACTGGCGTTTTTATCCTTATCCAGATGTGACACCCCTGGGGTACCTCTCCCTCCCTCTTGCTCCATTTCTGTTGCTCCCTGATCCCACTCACTGCCGTTTCTATCCCTATCATGCCTTGCTTTGTAGATATTCCATCCCCTCCTAGTGAACACAGAGGCAAAGTACTCGTTAAGTACCTCTGCCTGGTCCCTCGCCTCTTCCACCCACCCTCCTTCTGATCTCAATCTGCTGAGATGCCCCTTAGTTTTCTCCGCTCCCCAATGTACCGGAAGAACCCCTTTTCCCCTCCATGTATCCCTATGCCAGCCGCTGCTCTTTTACTGGACTTTGCTCCCCTCACCATCCGGTGACTTTTCTAGATGCAAGATGGTACATTTCCTTATCCCTATCCCTCTTGTTGTTTTATAATTTTTGTAGACTGCCTTCTTTTCTCTGACCACTATCTGTACCTCACTGGACCACCAGCATGGTTTATGTGACCTTGCTCCTTACGTTTTAACTTAGCGCAGATCCTGACTGCCTCATGAAGTCCCGTTTATGACCTCCCATCTCCTTTCCACACTTGTCATTGATGTAATCTCCTTCAAGTGATCATTGAGAATATTTCCCATATCACAAAGTCTGCCCCTGAAGTCCACCACCCAGTGTCCTACATCTCACCCTCCCCCATGCTTATTTGAAACCAGACAGTATTGTGGTCACTTCCAGTCAGGGGTCCTCTACAACCAGGTCACTTACAGATCCCCATCTGCCAGAACCACGTCCAGGACATGCCCCTCCCTTGTGGGCTCCATCACATGCTGTGTTAAGAACACATCCTGGAAGCCATCCAGCAGCCTCTGCTCCTTGGCCACCTTAGAGGACATGGTTCCCCAGTTTGTACCTGGCATATTAAGGTCCCCATCAACACCACTTCTTCCCTTTTGGTCCACACTGGGCAATGATGTTGTCCAGCAAACCATCCTCTAGAACATCACTCATCCCGGGGGGCCTATATACACACCCAGCTTGACCTTATCTCCTGCTGGGATCGTAAGTGACCCATAAGGCCTCCACGTTTCCCTCTGCCTCTTCTACCCTAGCAATTTCATGTCATCTCTAATGAACACAGCCACTCCACCCTCTGCCCTCCTTTCTATCCTTCCTAAGCATAGTGTACCCCGCACGTTTAGGTCCCAGTCATGGTTTTGTTGTCCGTCTCCATGACCGCCCCACATCCACCCCTCCCGAACAGCATGGCCTGGAACTCTGGCAACTTGTTTCCCAAGCTCCTGGCATTTATAACACCAACCCCCACTTATCCCTGATCCCCTTTGTCGAACCCCACCCAGGTTCCTTATCTCCATCCTCCCTCTGCTCCTCCTGAAACCTCCACCCCAGTCTGTTTCCCCTCCCCTTGGGTTTGAGAGGCTACTCCCCTCATCTGGAGGGAGGGCTTCTGGTCAGCCCCTCCCTTATCCCTTCCCCCTCACAAGTTTAAACCCCACTTTCTTGAATGTAGTCAGCCATCCCTGCTTAGGACTTCCTTCCCTAATGGGGCAAGATGAAGCCTGTCCTTGGCCTACAGTCCCTTATCTTCCCAAACTCCTTTCCAGTTCCTAACTTTAACCCCTCTCTTCACCCACTTCCTGAGCCAGTCATTAACCTCCGTGATCTTCATTTTTTCTCCACTGGGGCCTTTGGTACTGGCAATATCTCCAAAAAGGAAATGTTGCATCCATTATCCCGACAGACTCTGGCAAGTTCTTGGAACCTTGCTGGATTTCCAAAGCCTATTTCCTCTAGATCGTTAGTTTCCAAATGCAAATCAGTTTCCTCTACAATCCCTAACCGATTCATACACCATGAACTTTGCTCTGTGCACTGTCAGCCCAAGAGATACTCACTACCTTCACCTGGCTATGGCATCACCCCCTGTCCTCCCACTGGATACCCTAATCCTTCGAGTCTCCCAATAACAGAACCTTAACACTGCTCATCCTTTGGTTACCTCCACTATGCCTCTCAGCCCCATCCCCCCCTTTATTCATGATCTCAATTCCATGGGAGTCTTCCTGCCTTATTAGAGACCCCCTTGTCACCTCCCTTTCTGCCTCCCTCGTTATTTGCCCTTAACTCAGACCCCTCTGAATAGGTGTCCCTTTAACCCTCTCTTATCTGAACCATTTATCCTGGCCTGATGGTTTCCCCTTCCCCACACTGCCATCCTCCCCTTGTAATAGTATCCCTGCCTCCAGAGGCTCTCCTGTGGGTCCCCATGGCTGGAGCCCCCATCCTGATGCAACCCCCCCCTGCTGAGGGGAAAAACCATCTCCACCTTCTTGTCTCCCAGTTTCTCTCCAGTCATGCTCTCTTCCCTCATGTCTGCAATATGTTGCATCTCCCCCATCTGCTTAACATTTATGTTTCCCTTCTCCCTCTGGGACTATTTCTATCCTTTCCATTGCCGGTCTGTGATGCCCTCTATGGTATCCGACTCCCTCCCGGCCTCTGTATCAGTTTCCTCATTTCCAGCAACCGCTTCTCCCCTCTAGGTTGCTTAGTAGCTCAAATTTATTGTGACACTCTGATCAGCCTCCATCAAGCAACCCGAGTTTCCCCTGACTGCACCTCTAACTGCCCCTCTTCTTCCCCTCTTGCTCTGTTCTCCTTAGGAGCTCCCTTCCCACAGTCTGCTGTTTTAGGCTTCCCACAACAGCCCCTCCTTCTCAATGTCTGCTCTACTAGGCTTCCCACAACAGCTCCTCCTGACTCTTCCCCTCCACTCTCTTTGCATTCGGAATGTTCACCCCGTCGCTTTCCCCTTAGTGTCAACATCCCTATCTAAGGGTCCTCTATCCCTAATATCCCCCTCCTGCTTGCTGTAACATAACGTCCTGTAATTTCAGAGCATTGCCCCAGCCTCCCTCAGCCCCACCCTTCTGCTGCCCTATATCCACACCCTTATCCTTGGACAGCCCCCAGCTTACTCCTTAACCAATATACCTACTTCTGATATAAGATAGCTGTCTAAGTGGGCATCCTCCTCTCTCCAGGCCCAAATGGAAATTATTGCCATCCCACAGCCTGTGCAGCCTACAACCCTACCGAAGATGCCTGCCATGGTGGAATATGGCCACCCTGTTTGTACCCCTCTGTTTATAATGGCACACCCCTTTTCTCAGTCCCTTCCCCTGGAATACAGTTTCTCTCTATACTGACTGCAGTTGTTACAAACCCAATTTCAACCCCACCAATAAAGTTCCCAAGTCTCACAAACACATACAGTTCAGTGCGTGTCCAGTCCCACTAACGGTGTGTGTATGCAGACATCCGGTACCATATGATGTCATAGACCACCAGTTCCTGTTGCTTCAATTTCAGTCCCAAACAAAATACACAGCCCTTCAATCCCAACCCCCAGTGGCTTTTCAGTATTTAAGAAAGCCTACAAAACAGGGTGGGTGTGAGGGCTCTACCAACACCAGGCAAACATCACATTTAAATTTCACTCTAATTATCACTACCAAACAAGTGTTCCCAAGCCTCAAAAGTTACAATATCACAGCCCAAGTAACAGTTCTAACTCAAAGTAGTAATTTTAACACATAGAACTAATTTCACGTACAAAACTATTCAAATATTTCAGTTAAAACAGAATATAACCCCAGACCTCTGTCCTTACCAGCCTCCTGCTTATGTTCCCAAGTGAACATACTTGAAAGTTTCTATCATGCCCTCCCACTCCCTCCTTTCCTCAAGGGTATACATATTAAGCTGCTTTAGTCTCTCCTCATATGTCTTCTGGTGCAGACCCTGCACCATTTTGGTTGCCCTCCTCTGAACAGCCTCCACTCTGTCTATGTCTTTGTGGAGATTGGGTCTCCAGAATTGCACGCAGTACTCCAGATGGGGTCTCACTAACTGTCTGAAGTGCAAAGCATTAAAGTTTATTGAAGTGCAAGTATCAGACCTGTCAGCTGTGCCAACTTTTCACCAGTTGGGCGGCTTCCTCAAAGCAGCAGGGCCTAAATTAAAATAAGTTAAATTGTTTTACAATAAAATGTTCTTAAGTTGGATAGTCAGTCCAAAACACTTAGTCAACATGAAATATTATTGTACACAAGTCATACCTGAAAATTAATACATGAACGTCTTACTTTCGTTCTTTTCTTGCTAATTAACATCTAAATGAGAAACAAATGTATTAAATTTAAGCTGTTTCCTTTGACAGGTGTATTGCTATCATTCTGGAGTTGTATGTCTTATTTTAAGGCAAAGCATAATCTTTAAATCGATAGTTAAATCCATCCTATATTATAATTGATTATCTAAACTTGCATACTGTGTGACTCTGAGCAAGTCACTTAACCGCCTGGTGCTCCCAGGTCGCCCCTGAAAACAGAACTTGTGCCTAGTGGGCATTACCGGTTACCAAAGACTAAAATAAAAAAATAAAATAAATTAAAAGTTCTCATTCGGACAGCACAGGAAATATAACTCACTATAGCATGTTAGGTCTGTATTATCTTCAAATAAAGTACATGTCTCTCATTTTCAAGGTGCTATAGCCACTCGAATAGTATTTGGAAAAAGTGTAAAAAATCAGGTAATCAGTAAAACACAGGGAAGTGTACAATTAGTTTTCTTGTATATGACTAATATATGTATGTGACTAGATATCACAGAGGTGGTCACATTTGTCTGGGGTTACTGTTTTAGTATAAAGAGACGCATCCCTGCTCTGCTCTGTTTGTGCTCTGTATGTAGGATGGGAGTCCTTTATATGTTCATATTTACAGTTTACTTGATTTCTTATGATAATTATAAATCATGCTGAAGATTTCTGTTTTCAAAACCTGGAGTTTCAATTTAAAATCAAAATGTTTTCCTTAGTATAAAATAATAGAAGTCCTTGTGCAGGAATGAACTATGGCAGATGAACATGGAACTTCAGAAATTTCAAACCATTTGCATGAGACACCCTCTTATGTTTTAAAAATAGCTGAAATGTTTGGAAATAATCAGCCCTGACTGGCTGTAAATGACATCATGATTTATAATCTCATCTAATGTACCACTCAGCTGAATCATTGTAGGTTCAATGTGATGCTGCAGAAGATTGTGCATGCACCATCACTAGACAAAACAAAAGTTACCCACAAAGCAGTTCTAATCTGGAGCCTGATGGGCACACAAGTCTTCAGCTAAGCAAAGTCCAGTGCAGCTCAGGCCCATCCTGGGACTTCTGATGATCTACAATCCCTCACCACCATACTAGTTAACTAAAACAATCATGGTAGAGATGAAACCTGGATCCACACACTCAGTTGTTTTATTTATATTTAAATAATTTTACCAGATAGGTAAATGGAGTCAAGGAGAGCTAATTTCCAGTTTTTATTTATTATTTGAAATTATTCTAACTGGATAGACCCTGAGATGTTGCATTTTGTTTTCATGGGATTCCGGGAGGACAGCAGCAGTCAACAGGATAACATACTCTAGCAGGAATTAGCAAAAAACAAAGTGTAAAAGTAAGTGTATGCAAACAGTAAGCACAGCAAGCTAAGCAAGTGGTGTCACAGCAAGTAAAGAGCATGAGCATTGCTGTACAACATGATCATGGTTGAGGAAAGGACACTATTGGACTAAAACACATACATTGAGTTCTAAGGAAGCTGGAAAAGACTAGACTTGAACATTTGAAAGCTAGAAGCATTCCTCAGCTGGAGAAGGATTTTGTTTAGTGTCCAGTACTGCAGATGCAAAGGCCTTTCTAGTATGGTAATTTCACACTTCATCCTTGGAAATGAGGAGGTAAGGGTTGCTGTTGAACAGAGTGAGTAGGCTCTGCTTGACTGTGTGGAGGTGGATAAAGAGATAATATAGGGCTTTTGCATGTGCACATTTATATAACAATGAACTCAAGTGGTAGTCATGCCTGATTGAAGGTATTGGCCAGTTAAGCAGATCATACAGCAGACAATGCTGGGTAGATCGAATCCACTGGAGAGGATGAGTCTGCACCACTTGGACAAATGACCCAGGGAAGCAAAGCAGTTTTGTTTACACAGTGACATATGATGTCTCCATAGTCAATGCAAAGGAGCAGGAGTATAGAACACTTGCCTCCTCACGTCAGCACTGAGGCAGTATTTAGACCTGTAGAGAAAGTTGAATGTGGGTCCTATGGTTGTTAAGACATGATCCATGTGTCAGCTGTATATAAATGATCATCAAGCCAGATTTCTTCTATAGATATATAAATACATTGACTTGATCAAAAGTGTTGCTAGCTGATGCAATGCTTGGAAGTGGATCAGCTGAATGAGTAAGCAAAGTTCAGGAACTAAACACCATTGACTTAGTTTCGTTGCCTTAAAGAGCAGCTGACACCTTCAGGAGAACTTTACCAAAACATAATATTCAGACACAGTCCAGCTCATATTTCACATTAGTTCTGCATTCCACCTCCCATTATTTATTACTGAGGTCATCTGCATGAAAATAGGATCTTTGCTGCTGAAGAGTTAATCTATGCCTGTTGCTGTCTCCTTACCTGAGATCATAATGCACTGCTTGTGACATCATAGTTACTCCCATGCCAGCAGACTGTGATGTTACAACAGAGTATTATGACTTAAAGTAGGAGTCAGACATAAAGGCAGATGAATCTTGAGGATAAAGATTAAATGTTATTGCAAATATTCTTAGTAATAAATACTGGGAAGGAGGGATCTTTAGAATACATATGGAATGGAAGCAGAATTGTACCTAATTATTATGTTTTCAAAGTGTTTTTAAGGCATCAGCAGCTCTTTGAGGACCAGGCAGCTGTTGATGAATGAAGAGGAGATTGCATTGAAATCAGACTGGAGTACTGAATTAGCCTTAGGCATTGTCATTGCACTGTAGTAGAGTATGGTGCCATCATGCGACATGTAGATGACACCTTCCACTGTGCTGTGGGAGGTTGTTACCTAAAATGGATGTAGGGCAGAAACAGCTGTTGCAACATGAGAAGAAGGGGAATATGTAGAAGTAAGCATAAGACAGGAAGTACATAACAATTTACAAACTCCCCAAATGACAGCATTAATAATAAGCAGTACAGCAATGAGCACTGACATTAAAGCAATACAGTAGTGGCAGTATCACATTAACCAAGTGACAGTATGAGTGCAGCCAGATGGACTAACATTAGCACATTAAGCAAACGGGTAGCCAATGACCAGTTAAGGGCAGCTGAGACATGACTGAGGAACTCTATGATGCTCCTTGATCCATACTTTAACACAAGTTGGAGGGAAGTTAGGGTGATTGATAGACCATACCACACCACAGATGTGGGATTCTGTAATGAACAGTGTCTTTACCCACATTGGGGCTATGAACTAATACTGGGCCGAGTACATGTGATTTGTGCATACCCCCCAAGATAGGAGCACAATGGATGGCAGGCATGAATGTTGGTCACTGCTGTGCACCTGTCCACAATCCTGCCCCCAGTGCACAGCTGCATAGGGGATCAGAGGACACAGGTGGGCATTCAATCAGATGCCTATCCTGTTCCCTAGTGGATCCAGTGCTCCATGTGGAGTAGGGGATTGTGGGAAGGCATGGGACCACAAAATGTAAAGTTTACAGGCAAGTTATAGAATGGCTGCCCCAGCCTTCCATGTCTTCCCACAGGGCTGGAGCAGTATGGTTGGGGGTGATTCTGCAACAGCCAGGGATTGAAATCTGGGCAGAATGCACAACAGATATGGCAAGGTCTTTGCTGCCATATCCTGTGCCCCCCCTCAACCAGCGCTTCACACCTTCAAGAATGGCATGGAGTGTGGGCATACCCCCAGACATGCCCCTGTACCATCTGTACTTGTAGCTGCATGATCAGCAAGGGATCCAGTGCAGAAGGAGCATGCATCCCTTATGTAAACACTGCCAGGGGTCCAGAGACCCCCAGAGCAGGGCATTGTAATGTAGGGTTGCCTATGTACCACAGTGTGTGGTGCATAGGCAATCTGCCTTTTAGTGCATAGACCCCACTGTGTTTACAATGCTGGGTATGGAACCTATTGACTGCATCTTATCTAGGAGAATAGGATGTGCTGGAGACAGGTGTAAGGATTCCATGTAGGTATAGTATTCAGGCCACTTCACTGCCCAGAAATGGGACCCTAGAAGGCAACATGGACTGAGTTTCTCACCACAGGAGGAGCCCATCCCACTTCCTTATACATTGTACAATGATTAGTGCAAGAGAAAAGGCAAGGCAGACCTGCAGAGGGCATTGAAGACGGTTATTAGTTTAGAGATGGCAGAGTTGGAGGCAGCAGAAAAGCCACAGTGCCATAATCCAGAAGAGGAAAATCATCCATTTAGCAATATGCTTTCTGCTACAGAGGAGGAGGCAGCCATTCACTCTGTAAAAAGCACCAGGATTTGCAAAACACTTGAAAATGGTATTACTGATATGCTCCAGAGAAGTCCCAATGTGGTCCAGTAACAGGCCAAGATATTTATTGCATAATGCAAAACCTAGACATGTGCCCGACAGGGTATGGATCTTCATGGGTGGTTTAAAGTGCCCCTCAGGCACCCAAATGCTGCTGTCCAGGTGAGATGGTGGAGACACTGTCCCTAGAATGTCTGGAATCCCACCATGGGACTGCAGCTGCACTGGGACCCAAGGCACTCAGTAGCCTACCCAGCAGCCTCAATGGCATGACTGATGCTGAACAGTCACACATATTTTGGATGGCAGCGAGTAGATCAGAAGAGTGTGTCTGGCCCCACCATAGATGGGATCTAGGCCCCAGCCTCCAGCCTCACTGAACCCATCCTGGTGGTTAGCACTACCAATCTGGACAGATTCTCAAATCATCTCCTGATTCACCTCCTTGAGTGAAGGGGACCTCTGAGGACAGGAGACAAGCAACGTTCAAACTTCCCATGCTCAAGCTACCCCAGACCTGAAGGGCCCCACCTAGTTCCACACTTACTGAAGCCTTTACCTTGCCTTAAGTGATTTACACCCTTGTGGCAGGAATAAGTCCCGTTGCTGGCTGCTCAGCAGCACAAGAATCTCTGTTCACCCACATGGCTCTCTACTTTCTCTAGACATTTTAGATCAGTTAAAGGATGAGGTTCTGATTTGAGGTACCAGATCAATACCACGCATGTAAGACAGCATGATTTTAACTGGGCTGTATATACAGGCTTTGATTTACAGTGACAGGGGTAGAATAGCAATAGGGATATACTGCCACCCTGTCACTGCATGATGATGTGGAGAGAAAAGTTGCTATGTGCTGCGTACCTGGTTGGCTGCTCCCATGATGGAGTAGCTAGGGCACAGCACATGTAATTGAGAATCTGGGACTGTGGTTCGGTCCCCTCACCCCGGTCTCACCTGCTGCAACATTTAATGGCATTTTATTTTTCAATTAAACTTCCCCCTCTGGGTTTCTCCCCATCCCGAAGTCCGCCCCCTGAGTTAGTTATCTAAGTTCCGGGGGTCATTGAAACAACAGCAAAAGCAGTAAACACCGATTGTTTTAATGGATGCGGTGTCGCAAACAGATTGGCGTTTTGCCTGACTCTCTTTGTGTTTGGCACTTGTTTGGCTGCGGCATTTTTAGTCACGCTGTTTTTGTCATATGGTGGTATGACCCCATGTCCTGATTTGACACGCACCTCAGCCTTTTCTTCAGACAGTTTCCTGATGAATCCTTCTCTTCTTTCACTCATTACTGTAACACTGGTCCTCATTTAGCTGCTCAGTGCTGTGGTGTGGCTGCTATAATTTACTTCCTGGCCTGTTGGTAGGCTGCTACTCCTTCATGCTCCTTGGTGAAATCTGAATCCTCCTACCTAGCTGCAAACTCAGGCAGGCTAGCCCCATCCCCTTCAATGGTTCAGTCCAACAGAGGCTGAGCCAATGCTCCAATCCCTGGCTTTCTATTGTCTGAAATTGTCAGGCTTTTTCAGGTCCTGAACCTTCCAGATGCACTTATCTGCTGGATGCCCTTTTTTCTCAAGCTTCCTGCAGCATATTTACTGAATTGGATGGTAATCAATTTGGTCACCATGGTATCTAAGGTCTAGGGTAACAGACACGACTGCCTCCATGCTTGTTTACACCAGGTCCCTTGTAGGTGGCTTTTCCCAGCCACATATTCCTGAGGCTGCGTTCCTCCCTCTGCACCCTGAGGTATGATTCAATAGTCATTCCCTCGACACAGACAGCAAGTTTGATCTCTGGTTACATGACACATGGCCCAGTGTTAACATGGAAGCTCAAAGTCCCAGTTTGCCCTGGGACTATCTGAATATTTTCCAGCTGTTGCTGGTGATGGCCAGTCCTTCAGCCAGCAGTATCAGGGGACTGGGGAAAACAGCTGGTGTGAGGCCCTGATCATGCCATCAGCTAATCCCAGTACTAGGTGAGTGGGCTACATGAATCTTCAAAGCTGGATCTCCCTCTCACCCACTGCAATTTGCCTCTTACAGCAATAACTCAAGACATAAGGAAGCCACTATATGCTACTATTTGCTTTTCCACATCTTTTTTGTACTGTGGCAATATGAGGCCTACTGCTCATGTTACTTTTAATCAGTGAAGAAATTTAGAAATAATATGCAAAGTCATACGGTTTTCTATTTGTTCTGCAAGAGTCTCTATATTTCTACCATTAATGTTAGTGCATTACAAATAAATATTGATCCTCAGGACTCATCCTCCATTTTTTACATAAAGAAACCCTTTTTCTGTTACTTTGAGTGTGTTTTAAAGGAATATTTATCAGATTAGTGTAACAGGGAAGGCTAACATGGAGTTCTTGACCCTGGATATGCTCTCTGGAAAAATGTATATGTTGTTTTGGTCATTATAACTAACGCAGTGGAGGAATACATATTCAAAACAATGCACTTCCCACGGAAAATACACAGAAAAATCTGATGATCAATATATTTATTTTATCTTTGTTTCTCAGAATGAACGTTATACTACTCCTATAGAGCTGGAGAAACTTTGGTACAGTTTGCCTATCAGTTATCCTGTTGAAGCAATTTCACTATCAAACTACTTCGTCATTTCAGCAGGCTTAAAACCCTGAAAGATCTGGGTAGGAATCTGTGTTTAACTACATCTTGATCTTATTTTGGTAAATAAACAATTAAAAATTGCATTAGAGGTGAGTCTACTACTGTTTGGACAAAAATGTGGTTATATGAGCTGTAAGCAGTAAAGCACGACAGGTGTGCATTATGCTGGCACAACACATGCTTGGGTGTAATGAGGCACAATATCGCAGACAAAGTGCCTTCAGCCCCTGGAAGTGCATTGTGCCAGCACAGCACTCACCTCAAAGTGTCTTATTGCACTTATAAAATGGGTAAACTGAAATGCATTGATATTGTTAGTATGCTGTGTCCTGACTGTCAGCACTTTTTCACTTATGCATTTTGCCCTCAAGACACACGTCCTTGCCAATCAGGATACAGTATTTTCTGTCCCAAATTTTATAAATATTAATAATAGAGCATCCTGTAGCTCATAAAACAAAGTTTATGTCAACAGATCACTATAACCAAATAGGCTGGATTCAAATTCTTATGTTCTGGTTTTATAAGCAGACAATCTAATTTCTACGTGAACACACTTTTTAGATGTTCATATTTTCTGCAAATATGAATGTCTAATTTAATCATTTCAAATCTCAGCAGCAATCTGCCTTCTATAACTAATCACTGAGGTGTTAACATTCCTTTGTCAAATGGGTCCTGGAATGTGCAATGATTTGAGTGATTCACTTGGCTAATGAGACTGCAGAAGGCATATTATAATCCTAAGGACTACACACTTCACTCATTTGCATATATATGTACTCATTAACCAATGCCAAGGCACCTTTAACAATGCTTGATGACCTCACAATTCAGCTCTGCTGCATTCAAAATGAAACAGTTAAATAAACCATACAGAACTAGGTTTAAATAGTTATTAATGTTCTTTTTCCTGATTCAATGACTTAACTAGAACAGATATTTATTTTATAAGCAGAATAAGACACTCCAGGATGTGTGGTCATTGATATACAAGTATATGCATGTCTCAGATGCTGATAGCACTCGGATATTTGCTTCATACCAGTGTACCTGAGAGCACGTGTGTCTCTTGAGATAGCTGCACACAATGTTATATCTTATCTCTTATGTACAAGCAGCAGAGGTACAACAAGCATTTGCCAATGCCAAATGTTCACTGCTGGTCAGGCATTGCTTTTGTACTGGTTTTTCAGATTTTTACCCTACATTTTCAACTTAATGTTTTTATGAGTACTCCTTCTGAGCACCACAGGTGTCATTTATAAAACAATGGCTGAAATGTAATTGTGCACCACAAGTGTTAAAACACATTTTGGGTAGATTTGAGAATTGACAGCCATCACATTCATGAGGTGGTGTCAAAAATGCTATGCTGAAAAGTTGGGTCAACATATGAAATTACCACAGTTATGAGTGTCGTTGAAAAATTGCAACAAAGACTCATAACTTAGTTTCCATATTTGTACCCAAATTTTCAACCTACCTTCTTCTTATGATCCCACATAGCCTTCTTGATGAGCCCACCTCATGTACAAGGGCAGAGAACATTTTCAACTCCTGCCCAAAGGTGATTTTGTGCAGCGACGCGAGAAATCAACTTTCAGGGCAGATTGCCTACTATCACTTGCATTGTTCATGAGGTATGGTCCAAAAATGGCATACTGAAAATCTGGGGCAAAAATATCAAAAATGGCTAAGTTATGCCACTAAGTTCAACCCCCACTGAAATACATTGAACAGCATATCTGATTTCCTCAGTTTGCAATCCAGCTTTAAAGGTGAAGACATGTCTCCAGTCCTGAGGAGATAATGGTATTGTATCCCCACTGGGTAAGTAAGGGCTTGGGAATGGGATGGGGAGGTGGGTGCTGAGTGGAAGGGTCAGGTGGGGGCAGGAACTAATGGTGCAACAGACATCTATGGACCGTTTTCTTTTTACAGGTGTATTAAAAATGCAGAGGAAGGTTTTCTTTATTTCAGGTTTGGACACTGGGGACTGGGCATCCCCAGTGTCAGTGTTATGTTTAGGGGTGGGCGCTGAGTGGGAGGTCAGTTGGGGTGGCCCAGGTTACAGGGGCGCCAGCAACAGCATCGATGGACTGTTTTCTTTTTACAGGCTATATAAAAATAATAATAAAAAATACATTGAGAGACGTTCTTTATTTCAGTGCACACTCTGGGGATTGGGCACCCAATGCCAGTAAGTGATTTGGCAGCACCGAGGTGAGCCTCCAGTGGTGCAGCAATGGTGGGGAATTGCAGTTACAGTGGCAGCTGCAACAGATGTCATTGGGCCATTTTATTTTTGACAGCTACATAAAATAAATAAAACACGAGGACCTTCTTTATTTCAGTGGACACTGGGGATTGGGCACCCAGTGTCAGTGTGTTGTTGGCAGCACCAGAGGGGCAGTTATGGTGGTGGCAGAAACAGACATCAATGGACATTTTCTTTCTTGACAGGTTTTAAAAACAAACTTCAGGGACAGTGGGAGGAGAGGGACATACACTGAAGGAGAAGGGAGAGAGAGCAAGGAAGAGGAGCACACTGGAAAGCTGCTCAGCTGTTTGCTGACCGGCATCATACAACTCAAAGGACCAAGGCCCTTTCTGATTGGAGCGGCCTTGGTCCTTTGAAGTGCACAAAGTTTCAGCCCACCAAAAGAGTTTTGCATCAGAGTGCAGTGGGTGGTCATTGGTCTACACTGATGGACAAGGAAATTATAGAAGAAATCCTTAGAATGGCAGAAAAAGGAGATATTGTTGATGGGGACCTGAATATGACAGATGTTAACTGGAGCACCTTTATTGCAGCCACATCCAAGAGCAGGGTCATTCTTGATGCCCTACATGGGGCATCCCTCAGACAGCTAGTGTTAGAACCCACTTGGGAGGGAGCAATCTTAGACCTGGTACTCTCAAACAGGGATGGAGAGAGGATCTCAGATTTAGAAGTGGGTAGCCATCTGAGAACAAGCGACCACCAAAGAGTGTGGTTCACAATAAACACAACTATAGAGTCAAGCCATACAAAAGCAAAAGTGTTGGACTTTAGGAGGGCTGACTTTGCCAAAAAATAGAGTGAGTGCCTCAGAAAATCACTAGCAAACAGGCAAGAAGGAGGGGTGGAGAAACAATGGGGAAACCAAAACTGCCATCACAGAGGCAATAAGCTTTGTGTAAAGCAAAATGAACAAAACAAAATGAAGGAAAAAGCCACTATGGTTCTCAAAAGAGGTGGCAGGAAGGTTAAGGAGAAAGGATAGCATTCAGGAAATATAAGGAAACACAGAAGGAGCAGGACAGAGAACTATATCAGTTAAAGCAGAAGGAGGCAGGAAGACAGTCAGAATAGCAAAGGCCCAAACTGAGGAAAATATAGCCGACTCTGTTAAGAAGGGGAATACAACCTTTTATAGGTACATTAGGAGCAAAGCAAAACCAAGGGAGTGATACTGAGGCTTAATAAAGGGAGGGAATGTGGGCAGAGGTGACAGTGAAAAAGCAGAGATACTGAACAAATATTTCTGCTCAGTATTCACAAAAGAAGAGGAGGGAGGTACCTAAACTAAACAATAGAAACACTCTGGAAGGGGGTCAATATCAGTCCATTCACAAAGAAAGGGTTCTGAAAGAACTCTTAAAACTAAAGGTGGACAAAGCAATGGGGCCTGACAGGATTCACCAAGAATTCTAAAGAACTAAGAGGTAGAACTAGTGACACCACTGACTACCCTCTTTAACAAATCATGGGAGGATGAGGTGGTACCTGAGGACTGGAGGAGGGCAGATGTGATTCCACTTCACAAAAATGGGAGCAGGGCAGGCAGGAAACTACAGACCAGTTAGTTTGACCTCAGTGGTAGGGAAAATGATGGCATCACCTCTGAAGGAAAGAATTGTTGAGTACCTAGAGGCCAGTGGGGCACAGGACCCAAGGCAGCATGGATTCATAGTGGGAAGGTCATGCCAGATGAATCTAATAGATCTCTTTGACTGGGTGACCAAAGTTGTAGACCAGGGAGGGCTGTGGACATGACCTACCTAGACTTTGGAAGGCATTAGACCCAGTCCCACACAAAGATTAATATACAAGTTAGCCAGTCTTGGAGTGGGTCCCAAGGTGGTAGCCTGGGTAAAAATTGTCTGGACAACAGGACGCAGAGGGTAATAGTAAACAGAGTCTGCTCTGAAGAAAGGAGGATTACTAGCGGGTACCCAGGAGTTCAGTACTGGGACCGGTCCTCTTTAATGTCTTTATAAGTGACATTGCAGAGGGACTGGAAGGAAAACTGTTTCTCTTTGCAGATGACACAAAGATCTGCAACAGGGTTGATACACAAGGTGAGGTGGAAAGGATGAGAAGGACTTGGCAAAGTTGGAGGAATGGTCAAATGTATGGCAGCTTAGATTCAATGCAAAGAAGTGCAAAGTAATGCTCCTGGGAAACAAAAACCCAGAATGAAGAGTACACAATGGGAGGTGAGATACTAACAGCAACAAAAATGGAAAGGGACCTGGGGTAGTTATATCAGATGACCTAAAGGTGGACAAGCAATGTAAGAAGGCAGTAAGGAGAGCTGGGGGATACTGGGATGCATAAGGAGAGGCATCAACAGTAGAAAACAGGAAGTTGTTATCCCTCTGTACAGACAGTTGGTGAGACCCCATCAGAGTACTCCATCTCCTAAGGACATAGACAGGATGGAGGCTGTCACAGGAGTGTAACAAATGGTGCAGGGTCTACACGAGAAGACAAACGAAGAGAGACTAAAGGGGCTTAATATGTATACCCTCAAGGAAAGAAGGGAGGGGGACATGATAGAAACTTTCAAGTACCTCAAGGGAATCAACAAAGTCCAAGAGGGTAGCATCTTTCAGAAAAAGATGTGCAAGAACAAGGGGCACAATTTGAAGATAGAGGGATGGCTCAGAGGTAATGTGAGGAAGTATTTTTTCATGGAAGGTTGTGGATGCATGGAATGGCCTTCCTGAGGAGGTCGTGGGGTCAAAAACAGTGGAGGAATTCAAGAATGCATGGGACAGACATAAGGCAATTCTAGTGGGGGGTAGGAGAAGTAGGCTGTTGGTTAACTAGGATCTGCAGTTTATCCATTTGGTAGGAAATCGCAGACTAGGTGGGCCAAGCGGTCCTTATCTGCTGTCAATTCTATGTTTCTGCCGAGCCCCTGCTATTCTGAACTGCAATGAGCTCGGCAGTGACACACCCCTCAGAATTGTTCTCTCATAGCAAGATGTTCTCTCATGGATGCACAGTGAAAATAAAATGGTGTAGAGGATCTCTTTTCCTTTAGTAGAACAATTGGGATGTGAGAGAATTTTATGGAATGGCCTGTAAACAGTTTTATATACATTTCCACAAAATTATTCAACTTAACATATTATAAGGCAATGAAAGTGCCAAGAATGAGATTTCTCTCAATTAGTAGGCGTAATGAATGCAAGTGTCCTGAGGTTTCTTTCTCCACCTTCTTAGGTTTGCTCTTAAATACAGTACTGTATGAAGGTTTTGGAGCTCTACTAAAAGCAACCTAGAGTCAAGGTTGTGACTGAAAAAATGACAACTCACCACTGTAATGATGTTTCATCTAGAATGTATATCTATTAGTCATAAAGCTGCATCATCATTTCAGCCCTGAGTGCTGCCCAAAGATAAAACTTTAGAATATTAAAGTTGAAAATGCGCAGTGTTTTCAAGATTAAAGCAACAGTACTGGATAATCAAAAGTGATTATCAAAATTCTGCTTTTGGCTGGAAGCATGCAGCCATAGTTCCAGTTTCCATATCTGTAAATATTTTTTCTAGCGATCTTTAGTTTTTTAGATATTTAGAATGTATTTCCATTGCTGTGGATCCACAGCAAATATAACTAGTGTTTTATTTGCAGCCGAGATTCCCCTCCCTTCGCATCACATCTTTTGTTTACTTCCATGGGACCCTGAGCTGTGAATTTTCACTGTCGCTGTATAGTACTGCAAGTCATGCACATGCACGATTGGCAGCAAAGGATTCTAGTCCAACATGGCAGGTGGGAGAAACGTAAATACAAACAAAGTAAAATGGAGCAAATAACAGGGTGATAGTACAGCAAACACAAGAAAGATTACCAGGTAAATGCTCAACAGAGCACAGGAACAAACCGTTGCAAAAGATCCAGTTTTTTTATCTAGTACTGGTACTTTAACCTGACATCCCAACAGCAGATTTATAGTTGAAGCGCACAAGAGAGTAGTGACAACCTAAGTGATCTATGCTATGTATTAAGAAATGTACAAGTAATGAGACATTACCAATCGCCAAATAAAGAACTGTAAAACTGTAAAGTTTGAATGACAATGAGATTAATGAAACTTCAACTGCTCAAGCAGAAACACAATAATTTTGATATATACCATGGCTCAGATATTCAAACTGCACCCAAAAAGTGCAACACCAGGAGCAGCGCAAGTCCACTCGCCCATCCGCAAGAAGCGCGATATTCAAAACTGTGCAGGTCAAGATGCACCCGCGGCAACACCCACTGAAAATCGCACCACCTGTGCCATAGCACAACCAGAGATGTGCAGTTGCGCAGTCCAGATGCGCCCATAGCACAACCAGGGATGCTCAGTGGAGCAGTTCAGATGCACCATAAGCGCAACCAGGGATGCTCAGTGAAGCAGGGCAGCAGTGCAACAGCACAACCAGGGATGCGCAGGGACAGGATGCAGGGGCCCACCACCCATGCCACAGATGGGCAGAGGCACACAGCAGAACAGACATCGCCCCCATACCCCATGCACGCACAACAGGTGGAGAGCCAGAATAACCACCGCCCATGGATACCAGCAACAAACCCACAGCCGGGGCATGGTGCCCCAGCACACCCCTGGCAAGCTGTGACTGGCACACAGGAGGGCTGACCACCCCATGCCACACCATCCCACCAATGCAGAGCACACCCTGCACCGTGATCCCCAAACACCCTGCCCAGGAGCAGCGTCCACCAGTGCAGGACACCCCATGCATGCCACCACCACCACCACTGTGACAATGCAACCCTGTGCTCCACAGAACCATGCAAGGCAGCACCACCATGAGCACCTGTCAGCGGGTGGCAGCACACAGTGATGCAATGACTGCATACACAGTGCCACCATGCACGTCCCCCAGGTACAGCTGAGAGACTGACCATGCGGCCAGCACAGGAGGTACCCAACGTGACAGGGCATGCCCCGGACCCCACCACCAGTGGTACAGCACCCTGCACACCTCCCAAGGACACATCTCCAACCCAGCACTGGCCACAACAGCCAGCGCAGACACCCACAGTGGTGCATGGAAGCATACACCACACAGGATGCAACACAGTACATGGACAAACACCCACCCATACCCAAGGGCGCACCAACACAGGGACACAGTGGGGCAACTAGGCCCCCAGCTGCAGGCCACTTGAAACTGTACACATGGCCAGCACCCCTCCATGGTACAGGAGTGCCAGCCACCCTGCGCAGGCACTGTGGAGCTTGCGCCCACCAGCATGCACCCGAGCACAAGTGACAGACAGTGGTGCACATCCCTGCAACACACACAAGCGACAGCATGGAGTTGGGACAACAACAGCGGAGGCCACAGTGTCACCCGAGGCAGACATGCACCACACCAGTGACAGAGGCAACCCGGCATTGTGGACAGCCACCACTGACATGCCAGCGGACCGTGCAGGTCACAGACATGCAAGGGTGTCAGCTGCACAGGCCATGGATGGTCTGACAGGTGCGCCATGAACACAGAGCATGCACCATGGACCACTGCACACAGTCATCCAGTGCACAGGGAACAACACACACACACCACAGACAGTGACTGATAGCCACTCCCACACCATACTCACTTCCCCATGGACACACACACGCACATGACTGCACCACCCTGACGCCATGCACATCACTGCAGCTGAGCACCTATAGCCGCTGCAAATCAGAGACCACCATAGTAGGCATATCAAAGAAATGTATTTAAAAACAGCAAACAAAACTATATACAACTATTTACAAAGGTTTGGGGAGGCCACAAACAAGGTGGGGGTGAGTAAGGGCCAGGGGTGAACAAACAATAGAGAGAAGGAGGGTGTGAAGGTGTATCCAGGGGGTAGGGGAAATCAGGGGCATCGCTAGCTCAGCAGGAGCCCCACTCCCGCTCCAGCTGCTCCTCCCCATGACGCCTTCTGACACCCAGCCTGTCGATCCGTTCTAGTATTTCCAGTGACACACTGGCAACCTGAAGGATCTCCCAGCATCACTCTGATGTCGTGCAGCTGCCGTCCACCTAGGACAAGGGAGCAGAGTCAATAGGTGTGAATGCACAGCCCCATGCAGCCCACCCACTGTGCATGGCATACAGCCGTGAGACATGCCTCTGTGATGGTGTATGACCACCCACAGTGATCGCGTCCACAAGACCTGCCCACCCAGGCACACACAGCCATGCACACCGCTGCACACACCCACCAGCCAAGTCCTGCACAGCACCACCATGGCTGTTCAGTGACACGGCTATCGCGGTGCGAAGGCAGTGGCACAGTCATATACCCGGTGCATGCATGGACCACCACTGACACACTCCCAGACATGCAGTGCTACTGGACAGTGCTGACTGTAACAAGTTGCGTGCATGGCAGTGGTGTCAATGGATGGTGGCCATGCCCGCTGCCTGCCCTGTTACACGCATGCAATAGTAATCATGGATGTAAGGCACTCACCATCATCAGGCTGGTCTCTGCACCTGTCTTGTCCAGCCGCCCTCTCGGCCTGCTGTTCATCATCGGCGCAGCCTCCCTCCTCACCTGCCCGCTGCTCATCTGGGCCTAGGTGCAAACATGGAGAGGAACATCAGTACAATCCGGTACCAAAGTCTCCCCCCTGTGTGTGCAATCCCACACAGCCATACCCATCCTCCCCACCCCGATACCACCATCACGGCCAACACTGGAAGGCCCCCCATGTGCTGGACACATGCCACTGTGATACCTACACGGACATTACACAGTGTATGGATGGGGCATCTACCTGGCCATGGCACGGTGCCCTCCTGGCATGTGCCTGCAGGCGGGCAAGTGTTTTTGGTCCCGGAGCTGCAGGTCACCATAGCGGTGCCTGCACTGCTCTGCGGTCCTCTCCATGCCTGTGGCCTCCTCCAGGGCCACCGCCACCTCCTCCCACACCGCACTCCTGGTCCTGTCCAGGGTGCCTCCAAATCGGGCAGTGGCATGGGGCTCCACTAACTGGACTAGATTGGCCAGTTCCAGTGGGCTCCAGATGGGCACCATCTCCATGCCATCCTGTACTGTTGGCACTCTGTAGCACACGTTCACCACGTCACCCGGATACTGCACGGTACTGCGCTGTCATTTCCCCATCGGCGCTGTCACTGAACAGCGCGATAGAGGTGCACCCATGTGGATGCATGGCGCCTAGAGGGCAAGGTCAGCACAGGGTCAGGGGTCTCTTTGCGGACCGCCACAAGCGCGATTGGTACTCACGCATGCAGTGCAGTAGGGTGCCTGTGTGCCACTTCCTGTAGCAGCCTACCGCGCTGTGGCCCCAGTGCGCCTACGGTGCCCCAGTGCCAGGCGCCATACATGTGAATAGCACAGTAGTGCCACTGGCACAATGGTGGCCGTGACCTGCATTGCCTCCCGCGCACAGCATGTCAGCAGCGCGGCAGGCGTCGCGCATCAGCACCCGGGCATGTGCCATTCAGTGTCCACTGCGCATGTCCAGAAATGCGCCTTGCCTGAGCACATTCAACACAATTGCACAAAAGCGCAGTAGCGCGATATTCAGCCGGCATATGCAAATCAGCTAATCAGCCATTCAATGGCACAGATACCTCATTAGCATCCACTTAAAATTGCACCTCGCCTCATTTGTATGCATTGCGCTATAAAATGTGACATTGGGCTGCAGTGGCCATAGTCTGTTATTGCAGTCTATTGTGGTGACTTGCATGCTGTTTGGGAGTGTGGACTGTGGTGTGTGGGACATGCATGGGACTGCACAGTCACAAGTAACATCTGTCATTCCACAGGATAAAGAATGAGCCGATTGTGAGGTGGAAGAAGAGGAACAGAGATGTGGGAGGATGAGGAGGCCTAACTTCACCAAGGCAGAAACAGATGCCCTGTTTGAGGCCTACCTTGACCTGGAGCCGCTGCTCAGCAGACAGCGGGAACACTACAGACCCATGCTGCTGCATGGGGAAGTGGTGTGTGCCGTCAACCTCGCCAGCAGCCACCAGTAGTCCGTGCAGGAGTGCAAAGAAGATGGGCATGGACAAGCGGAGGATTAAGGACAAGGGTGGCTGCCGTCAGGGCAGCATGGGCCTGCGACGGTGGGGACAACCGGCCGTGCAACGCCTGACCCCACAAGAAGAGCGGGTTGCTGACAGCATGCGCGTTGTGCCATCGAGGGTGTTCCAGGTGGTGGATTCCAGACAGGTGGTAGCCCGTCACTGCATGGTAGGTCCTGATCTGTCAATGGGGGAGACAGGGTAGGGCAGATACATTAATGCTACTGTGTTACCTTACAGCTCCTGAGCATCTACATGGGTCAGCGTGGTGTGCTTGTCCACTGAGGGTGATACCATGGACATAGAGGAGGACCCATCCACCTCCAGAGGTGTCTGAAGGTCAGGGCGACAGTGGGCCCACCTGGCTGTCCGGATTGATGTTGGTGGAGCAGATGTGGAGGAGGCCCTGCCCGTGTCCCAGCATCCATGGATGCCATCATGCTGAGACTCAGGCTGGTGCGGATCCGTCACTGATGATGATGGAGCTCACTTCATGGACAGTGATATGTGTGGGCTACAGGATGGCCACACAGCAGGTAACAGCACGGGCATGGCCGTGGGTGGTGCCGCCGTGGAGTCCTGCATGACATCACAGTCCCAGCCTGTGCCTGTCTGCATCAGTGGGACAGCACTGGTGTGTGTCTGGGACAGTGGGACTGTTGCAGCCGCTCGACAGCACTGTTGAGCCCTGGAGAGCAGCAGCCAGAGGGCAGTGTCAGCAGTTGGCCAATGGCCATGAGGGTACAGTGTCGGGGCGGCATCAGTGCACTGCCTGTGGACATGCCCAGGCCTGGCCCTGGTGTGCAGCGCCACCTCAAGGGGTGCTGCCCATCAGGCCATGAACACCGTGAGGGACAGCATGCTGATCTGGCAGATGACCTCTTAGAAAGCACACCCATATTCCAAGAATCATTCAATCAGCAGTTGTGGCTTGTGACGGTGGTGGATGCACTCAGTGCAGCTCTGCACCAGGCAGAGGAGCGGCGCAAGAGGGACATCGGTCTGTTCCTGGCAGGATGGACGGATGTGGGAGGATGTGACTGCTGCTGTTGTGCGGGCTGACACAGACAATCACAGCTGCCATGGCCACAGTGGACACACAGTTATTTGCCATACAGCCATGAACACCGCGCAGTGCAATGTCCACCCCAGTCCCGGTGTCCGCGACACCCTCCTTGTCGACACTGGGTTCAGTTGTGGGCATCCCAAGCATGCCTGGCGCAGGCATGTTCAGCGTGCTGCAGACCCCTGCACGAGCACGGTCGGCGTTCATGCAGCGGAACCCCTGGGGACTGTCGGTGCCACCCCATGAGACCATTGGTCAGCCTGTCACTGCTGGCAGGTCTCGGCAGGCCGCCCATGCATCCGTGGTGGCCATGGCACTGTGGCGCATGACTGACCTGTCTCCCACCATGGCTACTGTCTGATGCTGCCCTGTGTGCATTGTGTTGTTCAACATGCAATGCACAGGTGGAGTACCGGCCCTGCACACACACACACACACACACACACACACACACGTTCCATCTGCACACCATCCGGCTGCTGTCCGCTGTGGCGTGTGCATGATGATGCCTGCGATGTGCTGTCCGCCACTGTGCAATGGTGCCCAGCGTCTGACACGCTTCAATGACAGGCACTGAGCATGGTGGTCTGTGGATGTGTGGCTAGAGGTGGCGGTTGGTCGATGTGCCTCCTACCCTTTTTGCATGTCTTATGGGGTGTGTGTGTAATGTGTCGCGTGCCGTGTTAGACCTTGCCCATCCCTGACGGCATGTGCGGTTCCATGCTCGCCAATTCTCTTAACGACATGCACCCTGGGGTTTGTCCATGCATGTTTGTGGGTTGTACCTTGCCACTGGTGGTTGCACATGGCCCCATGACTTACCTGGGTTGGTTAAGTACTCCTCTGTGATGGTGTCCCAGTGCAGCTGTGCCATCCGGATCAGTCAGGCTCTCTTTGACCAAGGGGGTCTGCCCATCACTATCTTCACAAGCATCCTCATCGCTGTCCACCTCTTTGACCTGTATGGCTATCCACAGTCGTTGGCCACATTGTGCAGGATGCAACAGGCTAGGAATAGCCAGCAAGCCTTTGAGGGGCTGTACTGTAGGTACCGCCAGACATGTCCAGGCAATGGAAACGTGCCTTCAGCATCCGAACACCCACTCAATGACATTGCGTGTGGTGGCATGTGCCTCATTGTAGCATTGCTGTGATGGTGTGAGCAGCCAGGAATGGAGTGGGTATCCACTGTCACCTGTGTAGAGGGTGGACATTAGTTTGGTGATCAGCATCGCCTGCCATGGCCATCTAGGCCAGTAACCATGTCACCTCTGACTATGCCCTCCAAGCTCCATGTGTTTCTCATGATTTGCATACTCACCCACTAGGTGGCCAGTGGGATGTCCCCACTCTCAAACCTGTTGCACAGTGTGGACTGGTGCCAGATGAAGGCATCATGTGCTCCCCAGGATGCATGGCACAGACATTGATTATGCACCCCTGGCCGCACACCACCTGGCAGTTGATGCTTGCATACCCCTTCTGATTCATTTATGTGGCTCCTCGGGCCAGGTGGCATGCGGATGGCCACATGGGTGCAGTCTTTGCCCAGGCACGTCCAGGCATCGTGCTACCCTGTGGAACTCCTGCATGTTTGCTGTGTGCTCCGCCAGTGTGCTGGGGAAATGGATGTACTCCACAGCATGTGGCAGCAGTGCGTTGAGGAATTGGGTGAGAAGGCATGACACGGCCGACAGGCTTATGCCTGTCGTGTCCCCTGTTGGTCTCTGGAAAGTACCCGTGGCAAGCAGGCACATGGCAGCTGTCACTTTGGTCTCCACTGACAGAGCATGGCTCCGTCATGTGGATGCCTGCATCACATCACTGCACAGCTCACAGAGCCACCTCAGGATCATCCAGTTCAGGCAGTACTGGCCCACGATCTCAGTATCAGTGTACAGCTCCAAAGCTGGTGCGGGCTCAGTACTGCCTGTTTGGGGCATACCACCGATGGGCCCTTCCACGGCCGTGCCCCCTGCTGCCTGCCTTCTCACCCCCCTCATAACTGCCTCCATCTGGATGGTGGCACTGGCCATGTCCTGGCTTGTGTTACCCCGGCAGCTGTTTTACTGTTCCTCCCAAGAACCATACTGCTACTCCTCCTGCACCGAACACTGTAGTGGCTGCATTGCCCACTGTCTGTTCCTCAGTGCTGAGTGGCACTTCCAAATGTTGTCCTGCGCTGTGGCACAGGCTCCCCACACTTCCCTGTTCCTGGTGGTTCCAGGTGCTCTGTCATGCTCCTGCCCTGTCCTGCTCACAGTTTCTGTGTGCCTGTGTAGCTGCCTGCAGTTCACCAACATCTGGCTTCCCTGTAGCGTTCTTGTGCCTCTCTTGTTCCTTTTTATTTTGGATTATTTCTGCTATCAGCGCAACTTCCGTTTTGCTCCATTGGCGTATGGCTATTGTTGAATATCACACTGCGCCATTTATGCATGGTTCCTCCCCTTCAGTTGCGCAGGCATTCATTACCATTGCGCTCTGCACATTGTGATTTGGGGGGCATCTGCCTCCCGCTGAATATCGCAAAATGGTGCATTTTCAGACTTGCGCTGGCACAACCTTTGAATATCTGGGCCCACATGTATAAAACTAAAGAACTTTTTAAATTTACATTTTATGCTTCCATCCTGTCTCTGGTGCCCAGGCTCCTCTGGCACCATCCCACTGGCTCATGTCCTTCCTCACTCAACATCCTCCATGGAGCCTCAACTACCCATGGGCATGGTATGGAGTGGAGGAAATACCCTGAATTGCCTGACATAAGGAGGTGCAGAAAGAAGATGGAAGCTGGCCCCAGATGTTCCGGGTGCCATCACACTGGAACCAGGTCCACGTTTTACTGTTTCTCCTTCACTCCCTGGAGGATGCCAACATGCTAGGGGGACCAGTGAACATGTAGATGCAATGCATTCTCAGTGCTACTCCCTGACTTGTGTTCCCCCATCCCTCACGAGGCCCTGCTGCACTGCCAACTTTGGTCACCCAGGTAACAATATTGCATAGAAGATGGCATCCCTCACTCCCTAGAGGAGGAGGAGGACAGCAGCTTCTGGGATGCTCGAGCCTCTTCTCTCCTGCTGGCCCCAGATGTCCCAGTCTCATTCCTGCAATCATCATGAGCAGCACTCCTGGTGCTACAACAATGGACCAGCAAAGAAAATAACACTTTTCTAAGGTCCTAGAAGGGAGGTACTGTAGGGAGGGCTTGTATGACTCGCAAATGCACCCTTGAGAAGAAACACCATTACTGCAGAGACTATTACTTTCTTTAGAAAGGAGAGGCAGGGGGATGGGGTGCAGTGCACCCACCTGTCATGATTCAGGCCCCCCATTTTGGCAAGCAGACCCAGTCCAGCAACAGCTGTGCCAGGACTCATTGCTTGCTAACCATGCTCTGCTACCAAGGGCTGCCGTGGATACCCAGGTGCAACTCCATGACAATATTGTGGTGTTGCAGACAGTGCTACACCTCCATGAGGAGGCGGACTGCAATCCACCATGCTGAGCTCATGGGGCTACTGCTGCACATCATGAGCACAATACAACAGCTCTGAGGGACACTGCTTCAGCCATACACGAGCATGCAGCATCAGAGACTGTGGACTTGCATTTTCAACCCCTTTCAGGCACCTCACAGCAACCTGTGTGACCACCAAGTGGATTCTATGGTGCCACCCCTCACCAAATGCCCAACCCCATGCCCACCGACCCTTGTGGTGGTGTTTGCTTCAATGTCACACCATGCACCCATAGAGGCTCCTGTTCATGTGCATCCATGCCAACACAGGCCCAGCCTACCACACATGGGACCCCTAATCATGCCCCTCCCTGAACCACAATCATGCCATTAGGCCTACTGTAAATATGTAAGCATGCTCCACTCCTGATTCCCGATTGTGCCATCAACCATTCTGTAATAATATAAGCATGCTCCCCTCCCAAACCCGATCGTGCCACTAGCTCTACTGTAATTAATAAGCATGCCCACTCTGCAATTCCAGAGTGAGCCAGTAGCCATACAACTGTATAAAACTAAGCATGCCCTCCGTAATCTCCAGTACCACCCATGTCACAAATTAACTGCAGAACCCCACCTCCTGGTGATCTGGTGGTCCCCAGCCCCCACCCCAGCAGGAAGTGTCCACCACAGTTGGCCCAGTGGTGCTGAGGGTTGAGGTGCTGGATGCTACACTCACACCACGCCAGCGACCTGGTTTCGGAATGGACTCAGATTGCGGAGTCATCAGGGAAGGAGAGGACTGAGTGTCCAGAGGACTGCTCTCCTCTCCTGGGAGGGTGGTTGAAGCACCTTGCTGCATTTGTGGCCCCTGGCAGAGGCCAGGAGACTGCAGCATGTTGAGGAGCTCAGAGCAGGGAGGGATATCCTGCAGGTGGGTGCAGAAGCATGCCATCATTGCATGTCCATGCTCCCGGGACTTAAGCAGAAAAAACCCTCCTGCTGAACAGGCGAAGGTGGGTCTAGTGGCAGCGGCCCCATGCCCATTGCCAGGATTCTGGGAGGTACTCTCTGGATCCTCCCCAAGTGTAGTGTGCCTGCCAGCATTCTAGGTAGGCGCCGGTAGGAGTGGTGGTCCTTCCTCGGGGACTCAGAGCTGGGGCGTTAGGGCAACACTGTGAGGAGGAGGAGGATGCCAGGCCCCAGAGGACAACTGGAGCTTCAGACAGGTAGCAGAGCTAGTCCCAAGAGACCACGCCGTGAGAAGGTCAGTGGACAGGGGCAATAAAAAGGGTTTAAAAAAGGAGTGCCCACCACAGCACCCGCCATCCTGTAACTGAGCCAGCACCAGCCACAGTCATCCACTCACCTCCACAGCGGTGCCGACTGAACTGTCAGTTGGTTGCTGTACTGTAATGTGTACACAATGCACATACACATTGCAGTGCAGTAAACCAAATGACAGTTCAGTCAGTGCCAGCCATGGAGGTGGGAGTGGAGGCTGTACTGCGCCGGCCCACCACGGAATGGGGTGCTGGATGGTGGCACCACCTGCTGGGGTGGGGGGGTGGGGACCACTAGATCACCAGGAGGGGATTCTGCAATTATTTTGTGACACTGGTGGCATCGGGAATTGTGGAGGGTATGCTTAGTTTTATACAGTTGTAGGGCTACTGGCTGAATCGGGAGTTGCGGAGGGTGGCATGCTTATTACTTTACAGTAGGGCTAGTGGCATGATCAGGGTTTAGGGAGGGGCATGCTTAGTTTTATACAATTGTAGGGCTACTGGCTCAATCAGGAATTGTGGAGGGCATGCTTATTACTTTAAAGTAGGGCTAGTGGCATGATCGGGATTAGGGAGGTGGGCATGCTTATATTATTACAGAACAGCTGATGGACATTGGAGATCAGAGTGGGGCCTGTAGCCAGACAGGGACTGGAGCAGTGCACAGCCATCCTGCAGCTTGCAACATACACTGCCGGTGCACCTCAGTTTGGTGCCCAGCCCTGGTTGCCACAAGCTGTGGGACTTAACTACCAGGACCCTGCCCAATAGAGAATAGGGTGCAGGGTCCCTGGTGCAAAGGCATTGGTGCAAGCTGCTGTTTGGCACAGTTTACACCGATCCAAAGCCCCATTTGAGAATCGGGCCCTCTGAATAAAATGAAGATAAACTAATGCAGAGTATTAAGAAAGTTACTAAATATTTTACGGTAGTCAAATCTAAGGAAATGTAGCCACAGTGGCTGGATCAAAATATCTGATCTCTTCAGTAAAGAAATAAATCTGCCACTGGGCAGCCAGGTGGAGTGTGACCACACTGCAGAGTCTGAACTTTAATATTCTAAAGTTCTACCATAGGGCAAAACCTCAGGGCTGAGATGATGCAAGTTGTATGACATCACAAATACATTCTCATTGCTAGAATATATATTTTATAGGTAGCCTCTTTAATGTTAAACCTCAAATTTTGCACAGTAATATATTTGGCTCTTTTTGTGACATGTGCTGAAATTTTATGCGTGTTGTCTAGGAAGCAAGGGCTTGATATGTAGACATTTTTGTGACGGCAGCTTGTGCAGTTTCTGAGATCCGCGTGTAATTTTTTTTTTAAAACTACTTTTGTCTATACTTCACTTTTTTTCTTTCCCCTACATCCTACATGGAAAGGATTTTTGCCCCAAACTTGCAGGGGACATGTGTCATGTTCCTAGGTAATGTAATGCCTTTGACAGGTCCGGGAAAAAATAACAAAGGTTCAGATTTATTAGGCTTTAAATTTTAGTGTTTTCCGACCTGCACATGCATAGTAGGGTTTTCAGATAACGTTCTGTGGCAAAAGTGAAAATTTGATGCGTAAATGCTGGTTTTGGTTTCATACTGAATTGTCACAACACCAAAAAATTTTGTGCCGTGCCAGCTGCCATCTTGTGGCTCTCTACCATGAACCAACAAACATGGAACATACATAAAAATGCTTAAATTATAATGCTTGAATTTTAAAAACAACATCAAAACCTAGCTAAACAGAAGCCATTTAGCTAGATTCTGATGTTTGTTTTCCTATATGGCCAGAAATATGTCTTCTGGGCACCCCAAATCCAGGTGCCCAGCTTAGAGAGAGAGTGCTTCCCCAGCGTTATCTGTAGAGAACACCAGGAATTTCTTGACTTCTGCAGCCACAGCTGAAGTTGTGCTGCTGGCTGCAGTGTTAGCTGTGAGCTGCCCTTTCCCTGGTGTCTAGTGGCACCCCCCACCTGCTTATTGCTGTCTCTGGTGTCTAGTGGCATCCCCACCATCTGGTCACTATCCCTGGTTTCTAGTGGCATCCCCACCCACCAATTGCTGTCCCTAGTGTCTAGTGGCACCTCCAACCTGACAATCACTATCCCTGGTGTATAGTAGCACCTACGATTGCTGTGCCTAGTGTCTAGTGGCACCCCACCTCGATGGCCATCACCTAATTTTTATTTTAGTCCCCCTTGCAACCCGTTGTTTTATTTATAGTGTTGACATCAGGGGGCCCAATACCCATGTCAGCATTACAAGCCCCCATCAGCAGTGTGCAACACTGGAGCCCTCCCAGTGTCCCCAAATATTTATTTAGTTGTATCTATAAAGAAAACAGTCCCCCGTCTTTTTTTAAACCTGAAAAAGAAAATGGTCCTCACCATCCCTATCCCTATTCCAACCCTCCCACTGAGCACCCACCACCCCACACCCCATTACCTTATATGTACCACTGGAGGCTGTATGCTGTCATCTTCTGTGGACCAAGACACATCTCGCTCTTCAAAGCTGAACCGTGAACTGAGGAATCAAGTAAGTGCCATAGCTGTTGCTAGTTGTTGTAGAGCAGAAAGCAGCTAACTAAAAGAAGCTACATTTTCTTACTAATTTAACACTTATATCTCAGCAGGAGTCAACGTCTGTTGAGATTAAGTAGACAGATACTTATTAGAAGTAGAAGGGTCTTATTTAGGGTTAAAAAAGAAAGAAAGTCAGTGTGTGTTCTGTGCTGGGAAGGGTACTGTATCAGTTGACTTTGCTAAACCAGTAGGAGGAGAGAAGCTTAATTGGGGGTTGCTAGACACTATAAAAGCAGGTGACTCAAATTACAACTTTCTGTTGCTAGCCTTTTTCTTACTAATTGCCTCCAACCCACCCATCCTAAGCCAGTTCTACTTTTATAGCCACTGGATTTGACTGTAAACAGGAACTTCCTGTTTGGCAGTAGGAAGGAAGGATCATAGAGAAACATTGGTTTTGTCAACCCTAAACGAAAAAGTATCTCACTCTCCCCTAGCTGCTGGTGGTCTGACATTGAGCAAGAAAGAAGGTGGCTACTGAAGAAGATAGGAAGTTGCTGTCCCAGAACAGGAAGGGTGAGAGTTGTAAGGAGAGGAGAGAGTAAGCATGCAGAGAAACAGGAAGGGGACACAAAATAAGACATGATAGGAGTGGTGCAGTGCAATGGCTGTGGGGCAGCAGTGTTCCGGGAGACATTCTGGAGGCTGCGATGCTGCCCTATTTGCAGGCACTTCTCTGGTCTGAGAGAGGAGGTTGCCCGTCTCCAGGCTGACCTGGCTAGGATTCGTGACACCTCCTCCCCACCCAGGGACCACCAGGGCCAATACACTACCTCAGAGGTTGCCAAGAAAGAGGAGAGGCTGGACCATGGTGGGCTCAGGGAGGTAGAGGTGGTGTAACAGAGTTGCATCCCTCCATAATTCATTCGCTCTTCTGGAGGATAGTGATTCCTCTATGGAGGCACCTGCAGTGGATACCAAGGAGGATGCTGGGAACCTTCACAAAGGAACCCACAGGACGGTGGCATGGGACCCACAGGGAAAAAACAACTCCTGGTGGGGGACTCAATCATTAGGGGTAGAAATGGGAGAAAGGGAGAGGAGGTAGGTGCCTTCCTGGCCACGGCTTGGAGGGACAGGAAGCGAATCCTCAGAATCGTGGGAGGAGCTGCATGAGGGAGGAGCTGGATGTCATTGTCCACCTAGGGACAAATGACCTGGCTAGGAATGGGATCAGAGCAGTGCAAGAGGAGTTTGTAGAGGTTGGGGAGGGCCTTGAACAAGTGAGTAGCATACAGTAATTTTCTCGGAGGTGCTGCCTGTCTATGGCAAGGGTGATGCTAGGGCACTCCTCACTGGGAAATGAGTGGTTGAAAAACTGGTGTGGATCTCAGGGTTTGGCTTCATTGGGGACTGGGGAGCCATCTGGAGGGATGCAGACCTGTACTGGTGCGATGGTCTACATCTGTCCAGGGGGAACCAGGATCCTAGGTGAGAGGTTTAAATGCTTCATTGGCAAGCATTTAAACTAGCCAAGGGGAGCACTGAAAAGGAGCAGGGAAATCCCAGTCTCCCCACAAAACATGATAATTAGTGAGGTAAACACCAAGGTAGAGAAGTTATTAGGGAGCAGGACAGAGGTAAATGAAAAAAGGCAAAGGCAGTAAGGACAGGAATGGGGCTAAAAGGGGTAAGGCTATCAAAAGTGGAGGGTGATGAGCACCAATGCCTGTAGTCTGTGTAACAAGCTCCCTGAACTAGTGGCCTTGATGGAAGAGGGTTTCCTGGATATTGTGGCAGTCACAGAAACATGGTACACAGAGAACCATGACTGGGATGTCTACATACCAGGATACACAATCTACTGGAGGGACAGGGAGGGTAAAGAGGAGGAGGAGTAGCTCTCTATGTAAATGAAGGATCAAAGCAACAGAACTAAAGAGTAAACAGGGAGCAGATGAGGTACTCTGGGTCACCCTGGAGACAGGAAATGGCACCACAATCCACATGGGGTTGTATACAGACCCCATCTCAGGGGAGGGAATGGACAAGGAAATGATAGAAGGCTTCCTCAGAATGGCAGAAAAGGAGATATTGTTGATGGGGACCTGAATATGCCAGATGTTAACTGGAGCACCTTTGCTGCAGGCACATCCAAGAGCAGGTCATTCTTGATGCCCTAAAGGGGCATGCCTCAGACAGCTAGTATTGGAACCCACTCGGGAGGGAGCAATCTTAGACCTGGTACTCTCAAATGGGGACGGAGAAAGAATCTCAGATTTAGAAGTGGGTAGCCATCTGGGAACAAGCGACCACCAAACAGTGTGGTTCACAATAAACACAGCCATACAATCAAGCCATACAAAAGCAAGAGTATTGGACTTTAGGAGGGCTGACTTTGGGAAAATGAGAGAGTGCCTCAGAAAAGCACTGGCAAACAGGCAAGAAGGAGCGGTGTGGAGGAACAATGGGGAGTAATCAAAACAGCCATCACAGAGGCACAAGCCTTTGTAAAGCAAATCAACAAAACACAACGCAGGAAAAAAACACTATGGTTCTCAAAAGAGGTGGCAGGAAAGGTTAGGGAGAAAAGGATAGCATTCAGGAAATATAAGGAAACACAGAAGGAGCAGGACAGAGAACTTTATCAGTTAAAGCAGAAAGAGGCTGGGAAGGCAGTCAGAATAGCAAAGGCCCAAACTGAGGAAAGGATAGCCAATTCTGTTAATAGGGGATAAGACCTTTTATAGGTACATTAGGGGCGAAGAAAGACCAAAGGAGGGATACTAAGTTTAATAAAGGGAGGGAATGTGGGTAGAGGGTGACAATGAAAAGCAGGGATACCGAACGAATATTTCTGCTCAGTATTCACAAAGGAAGAGGAGGGAGGTACCTAAACCAAACAAAGAAACACTCTGAAGACAGTGGTGATACCAGTCCATTTACAGAAGAAAGGGTTCTGAAAGAACTAATAAAATTGAAGGTGGACAAAGCAATGGGGCCTGATGGGATTCACCCAAGAATTCTAAAAGAACTAAGGGTAGAACTAGTGACACCTGACTACTCTCTTTAACAAATCATGGGAGGATGGGGTGGTACCTGAGGACTGGAGGAGGGCAGATGTGATTCCTCTTCACAAAAGTGGGAGTAGGACAGAGGCAGGAAACTACAGACCAGTTAGTTTGACCTCAGTGGTAGGAAAATGATGGAATCACTTCTGAAGGAAAGAACTGCTGAGTACCTAGAGGCCAGTGGGGCACAGGACCCAAGGCAGCATGGATTCACAATGGGAAGGTCGTGTCAGACAAATCTAATAGATTTCTTTGACTGGGTGACCAAAGTAGTAGACCAGGGAGGGCTGTGGACATGGCCTACCTAGATTTTAGCAAGGCATTTGATACAGTCCCACACAAAAGATTAATACACAAGTTAGCCAGCCTTGGAGTGGGTCCCAAGGTGGTAGCCTGGATAAATAATTGGCTAGACAACAAGATGCAAAGGATAGTAGTAAATGGGTACACAGTGAAGAAAGGGGTTACTAGCGGGGTACCACAGGGTTCAGTACTGGGACCGGTCCTTTTAATGTCTTTATAAGTGACATTGCAGAGGAACTGGAAGGAAAAGTATGTCTCTTTGAGCATTACACAAAGATCTGCAACAGGGTTGATACACAAGATGGAGTGGAAAGGATAAGAAGGGACTTGGCAAGGTTGAAGGAATGGTCAAATGTATGGCAGCTCAGATTCAATGCAAAAGTGCAAGGTAATGCACATGGGAAACAAAACCCAGGGAAGAGTAAACAATGGGGGTGAGATACTGACAACAGTAAAATGGAAAGGGACCTGGGGTAATTATATCAGATGACCTAAAGGTAGGCAAGCAATGTGAGAAGGCAGTAAGGAAGGCTGGGGGATACTGGGATGCATAGGAAGAGGCATCAATAGTAGAAAACAGGAAGTTGTTATCCCTTTGTACAGACAGTTGGTGAGACCCCATCTGGAGTATTGTGTGCAGTTCTGGAGACCCCATCTCCCAAAGACATAGACAGAGTGGAGGCTGTCCAGAGGAGGGCAACCAAAATAGTGCAGGGTCTGCACCAGAAGACATATGAAGAAAGACTAAAGGAGCTTAATATGTATACCCTTGAGGAAAGAAGGGAGAGGGGACATGATAGAAACTTTCAAGTACCTCAAGGGAATCAACAAAGTCCAAGAGGTAGCATCTTTCAGAAAAGAGATGTGCAAGAACAAGGGGCACAATTTGAAGATAGAGGGGACGGCTCAGAGGTAATGTAGAAGTATTTTTCACAGAGAGGGTTGTGGATGCATGGAACAGCCTCCCTGAGGAGGTCGTGGAGTCAAGAACAGTGGGGAATTCAAGAATGCATGGAACAGACATAAGGCAGTCCTAGTGGGGGTAGGAGGAAGTAAGCTGTTGGTTAACTAGGATCTCAGCTTATCTGTTAGGTAGGAAAGCGGGCAGACTAGGTGGGCCAAGCGGCCCTTATCTGCCGTCAAATTCTATGTTTCTATATAATGCATTTCAATGGTGTTTGAACTTATGATCATAATTTGCCACTTTCAGGTATTTTTCACCAAATGTTAGACATGTCCCTTTTGGGACCCATCTCATGAATACTGGGACTGCCATTTCATTAATAAGGCCCAGAGGGTGACTTGCAATCGCTGTGTGAAATCACTTTTCAGGACCAAATAATGAAATTTCTCCATCAGTGTTTGTGAGGTGGGGTCTCAACAAGGCCATATTGAAAACTGGTGAAAAAATTCCTAACAATGGCGAATTATGTCGTTCATTGAAAGTTTTCTACACACGTGCATAACTTTGGTAATTTTCAGTATTTTGACTCCAAATTTTCAACATAGTCATTTTCACATCCTGTCCAAAATGTGTTTTCACACCTGTGGCATGGAATGGTGTTTTGGCATGGATTTGAAAATTTTCACCTATGGGGTTTATGAGGTGAGGTCATGAAGACTATTTTGAAAATCTGGGGTTAAAATATGAAAAAATGCCAAAGTTATGACCATTTGTTGCAATGTTGCTATGCCCGCTTGTAACTTTGGAAATGTTCAATATTTTCAACATAGACTTCTTATTTCCCCACCTCATATATGTTACAGTTGTCATTTTTCAAATCCTGCCCAAAATGTGTTTTAGCACCTGTGGTGTGGAATGGCATTACAGTTGCACAGAATGTTTGGTGGAATTCAAACATTTTCTGTACCGGTACAGGAGGTAGGGTAATGCAATGGCTATGCTGACAATTTGGTGACTGTTGTCCTATAAATGGAAGTGCAGGGCCCAGAGCAACATACATATGCACATCTATGGAGGATGGAGAGCGCAAGGCTCGGAGGACCTGGCTCCCATAGACAAATAAGGATACGATTATACTATCTCAAAAATTAAGGAAATAAATTGCAAAAACTGTGTTATGCTCTAGTTGGGTTACAGCCACAAAAATAGGGAAATGTGGCAATAGGGTTTCCTAACCGAACACTCCACCTCCACGCTGCACACACCAACAGGCATTGGGGGTGCCTCAGGTTGTCAGCCCTAATGATCCTGAGGTCTCTATAGTTGGAAATTTGTGAAGTTTAATAAGAGAATGAAAATTCAGATTGCTATAATAACTCTAGCTACCAAGACATTAATTCTAAGATGTCTAGTCTTCAATATACCATGAATATCTTCACGATATTGTAAGTATGATTAGGTTGGAGAAAATGGTTCTGAGCTGAGTATTAAGAACAAAAGAAAAGTAGAATATAAAATGTATTAATCAGTCTTCTGAAACAGATTAGCCAATTTCTCTATAACATTCCAGAGCTTATTCTATTTCATTGGGTCCACAAATGGATCGTATCACAACTACTGCTCCACACTGTGACCACAAGAGTGGCACTGCCAAGGTTCTTTTAATTGAAACTGTTCAATTCATTCTCAGTCTCTTGTTGTTCCCCACATAGGCTATACTTGGTGTGTACTGAATTACCCTGATGAAGGATGCTATGAGCTGCAATTGGTCAAGGTATTTATGAGACACTGTCTCTCTTTCTGGTATACTGGCACACTAAAATCTAAGGTTATGCTGTGGTGCACTAATTCTAAAGGAAGGAATGCAGCCTATATGGGAAATGAGACACTGAGATTGATCATGTATAGAAGTTTCATTTCAAAAGAACCTTTGTACTACGGTGCTACTCACTCTAATAGTCCCAGCGTGGGCCAGTTGTTGTAAAAGTGTCTTCAGCAGTATTATCTATCAAACTAAAATGACAAGATTTGTTTAAAAACAATTATATTTGTATGCAGCACTTATTTATTATTGAATGCTTTCTATTAAAAAATAATTACAAATATAAATGTTGTTGCATATATTTTGTTTTATATGAATGTGAAAATGATTTCTTTATAAGATCAATTGATTCCTACAAACTGTTTTATTGTGATGTTTTGAGCATGCCATTTTTATTGAAAGCCTCATTTAAATATAATTATAAAACAAAAACAAAACAGTATCAGATATTGTGCCAACAATTTTAACAAGGTAAAATCACACTAGCCCAGCTAAGATGCAACATTTTGTTTTAAGTAGAGTTCACATGTACCCATGCTTATAGCTCAAAAACTATAGCATACAGTGGACACATGACATGCCCAAACTCCAAAGTGAGCCAATAACTGTGGTGGGATTTGAACTTCTAATCGTTTGGGCTATATTTCTGAGCTATAACCACTGGATCACATGGCCTCCTTGTAACATTTACCAGCCAGCGCATGACAGCAGTTTTTATACTATTTCTAAATTTTGAATTGTTAATGTATTCTGTATAACACTATAACATTTCTTAGTAGGCCATTTACTGGGTATTTTTTCAGAACTGGCCGTGATTACTGACATGCATGTATGTTACTCATAGGTCCGTTAGCAAAATATTTCAGAAAAAAGGTCATGGTATATTGTGCAGTTTATCAAAATGCCTATTTAAAATAATCTCATGTTTTCTTATTGATCTAAAGGGACCAAAGAAGATAACCCAGTAACACAGATACAGGCCAAGCTGAGACACCACATGATAAAACATTGGAAAGAAGTGAAGTCTGTATTAAGGGCAAGAGATCCCCATGGTACAGGACAAGTACCATTCAGAGATATTTATGCACTTTTCATAACTCTGAATTTCCATAGCCTGCCATCAGAGATCAACATGCTTTGCCAGGCATTTGACCTGAACCGGGATGGCACTTCCACTACATTCCATTCCTAAGGTTTTATGTAAAGAAACCCAAAGTAAGAAAATAGATTTGAAATGAACTATTGAAACCACTGCTGTACTGTTCAATGCTATGAAAATAATTCTGTAGAACTGCCCAGAGATGGTGCTGTTTCCTCTGTATTTATTGAAGGGCTCTATAGTGCAGGGGTTAGTGCATTGGCCTTGTAAACCAGAGGTTGTGAGCTCAAATCTTGTTGTGGCCTGATGTACTTTTGCTGCCTGGCTGTGTTTTTTAGCACCTTACTTAAGATAGGGGACGTCCAGAGGACTGGAGGAGGGGGCTGATGTGGTCCCTCTGCACCAAAGTGGCAGCTAGCACCTGGAGGCCAGTCAGTCTCACATGAGCAGTAGGAAAGTTAATGGAGACACTACTGAAGGAGAGGCTTGTAGAGCACCTGGAGGCAAAGGGCTGCAGCATGGTTTCAAGGAGGGAAGTCATGTCAAACTAATCTCAGATTTCTTTGACTGGATTACTAGGGAGGTGGATCAAGGGATAGCAGTGGACATGGCCTATCTGGACTTCAGTGAGGCTTTCAACACTGTGCTGCACAGGAGGCTAGATAAGAAACTAAGCAGCCTGGAGGTGGGGAAGAAAGTGTCAAGCTGGGTATCAAACTGGTTAAGGGATAGGAGGCAAGGGTGGTATAGCGGTAGCCACTCCAGGCAATGGGAGAGTGACTAGTGCAGTGCCACAGGGTTCAGTGCTGGGACCAGTCTTCTTCAATGTCTTCAAAAGTGGCACTGTGGAGGAGCTTGAGGGTAACGTGTCTTTTGCAGATGATACAAAAAATCTGCAATAGAGCAGACACTCAGGAAGGGGTGGAGAGAATGCAAGGGATCTGAGGAAACTACAGGAATGGCTCTAGAGGGTGGCAGCTGGGTTTTAATTCCAAAAGTGTAAGATTATGCACTTAGGGCTGGAACCCAGGGCTGTGTATCAGATGGGGAGGGAATGGAGTTTACAGTCACCAAGCAAGAATGAGACCTAGGGTCATCATATCTGATCAGCTCAGGGTAGCTGGGCAGTGAGACAAAGCAGTAGGAAAGCCTAGCAGGATGCTGAGGTGTGTGGAGAGAGGACTTTCTAGCAGGAGAAAGGAGGCAATGCTGCCACAGTTTCACTCACTGGTGAGGCCCCACCTGCAGTACTGTGTCCACTTTTAGGCTACACTTCACCAAAGACATTGCAAGAGTAGAAGTGGTACAGAGGAGGGCAACCAAAATGGTGAGGGGTTGCACAAGAAACCATACAAGGACATGCTGCTGGAATTCAATATGTTTATTTATTTATTTATTCGGAATTACAAACCTTTGAGTCAGGGATTAATTTCCAAAGGCTCCACGTCAGGCTACATACAGATTCACAGGCTTAGAGATACAGGGTGCAGTAAGATATATAGGCAGAGTACATGGGTATAGGCAAGAAACAGATGGGTAATGATGTAAGGATACAGTCTTAGTAGGTGGCAGTACAAAACAACACAGAAAACATGGGCATATTACAGACCTTAGTGATACAGCAATTACAATAATAGTGAGGAGGTCCTACACAGGATAGTAGCTAAATTCAGTTCAAAGACAAGTTCAAATTTAAGGCAGTGCAGATTGACATCCGGGGTCAAGAAAGGACCCGAGAGGAAAAAGGCCTGGAGTGTTAGGACAGTACCTGTTATGCACATGCAGCTAAGGGTGGATAAGAGGTGACTCTTAAGAGTTGCTTAAATGGACCTATTTTTGAGAGTTGGGTAATCGGGGGCATCATACCAGTGAGGAGCCCTGTAATGGAAGGATCTCTGGGCAAGTGAGGTCCACGCCCCAGGATTTTGAGAGTAGTCCTGTGTGCACTATGAGTAGAAGCAGCAGGAGATGCCTAGGTGAAGGGAGGAGGAGACTCCTGGTGGGGACAGGCCTAGAAGTATTTTTTTTGCCAGGAGGCAGGTGTGGCACTGAGTCCTTTCGGCCAGGATTGAGTATGTTGCTAAGGAGTATAGGGTGCACATGTGGGTCCATCTGTCTTCACCAGTGAGGAGCCTGCAGGCTTTGTTTAGGGCCACTTGGATTCTGCTGAGGGTGGTGGCATCAGCTGTAGCATAGACCGGGAGGCCATAATCTAGCAGCGATAGAAAAGAGGAGGTAACAGCCAATCTGAGGGCCTCAGGGGAAAACTGTCCTTATGGCGATATAGGAGGCCTCCCTGGAAGAGAGGAGAGTGAGAGGACATGCTTAAAACCTGCAAGTACCTCATAGGAGTAACAAGGTGCAAGTGAATAATCTATTTCAGAGGAAGGGAGACACTAGAACAAGGGAGGAGTGACACCTATGAGCAACTAGTTTCAGTGGGGAATAGGCAGGGACAAGTGGCAAACTGGATGGTCTTAAACTCCTTTTCTGCCAACAAAAATCTGTTTCTATGTTTACCTCATTTTTTGTAACTTGTGAACAGGTCATAAAATAACTTTAAATCATGAAAACATCTCATTTATTTATTTAAAAGTTAATGACTGGGAAAGGCACACTGAGCCAAGGCTCGTTTCCAGGTGTGACCGGGCAGGGGTAGGGACATAGTATACATTAATACAGGAGGATAATCAGTAGCAGGAATCAGCAAACATTTCAGATACATAGTATAGATATACAGTAATAATAAATACATGTGATAGAGGACAGGCACAATGAGTCTAGTGCATGGTGAAGCTTGTACAGCAATAAATAATATTTTTGAATAAAGTGGACATACAAATATACATACAACAATGCACATGGTAAACAGGGCAGCAGTGAGTTTAAGCAAAAGGCCAGGGGAGTTCAAGAGGGAGAGGGGAGCATTGACAGGGAGGGAGGAAGAAGTCTAAAGTACTTTTGAGCAATGCTGTGGTTGGCAGACAGCGTACAGGAAGAGGTAGATTGTTCAGAGGGCTCAGTAACCCGATAGGCAAAAGGCAAGTTTGCCAGAGAGTGAGTGAGGCTGGGGTAAGGCAAAAGAGCAACAATCACGAGTGAACAGCAAGTAACCAGAGTTGGGGGCAGGGGATAACAGTGAAGAGATAGGATGGAAGGGTGTCGAACCAGTACTTGGCAATGAAAAGGCACAGTGCGCAAGGTGTCGGGTTTGCAAGCGGTGAGAGTGATAAGGTTTGGTAGAGAAGGCAGTGATGTGTCCGGTAAGGGAGGTTAGTGGCGAAACAGCAGAAGGCATGAAACAGAGGATCTAGCTTGGCGAGGATGACTGAGGTGCCAAACTCTACACTTCATCAGCATAGTCGAAGGATGGGAGAATGAACTTAGAAATTATTTCCTTCCTGATGGGGATCGAGAGACTGTCCTTATGCCTGTGCAGCACACTAATTTAGGGTGGAGATTGTTGTGTATTGCGTCAAGCTGGAGGAAGAAATCCAGTCTGGAGTCCAGCCACTACACCAGGTATTTACAGAACTCAACAGCCTCGATTTGTGAGCCATCTAGGGCACAGAAACGGGGGATACCGCTTGGCCAGTTTCTGGCAGAGCCAAATGCCATAGCAACTGTTTTCTTGGTAGTACATTTGAGAGATTTGGCATCAAACCATTACAGCATGTTCTCAAAGTCGGCTTGGAGGATGAGCTTGATTTGTGCAAGAGAGGGACCAGATGCGTAAAATCACTGTGTCGTCAGCATGTATTTGGACATGTGATCCAGAGGTCGCAGATAGGAGGTTGTTTATGAATATGGAGAGGAAAATGGGTCCAAGGATCGACCCCTGTGGTACACCAGCTTTGATGGGGGATTGGCGTCACCCAGCTGCACATAACTGGAATCTGTCCGAGAGATAGACCTTGAACCACTCGGTGGCTGAGGCGAGACCGATGGAGGATAGATCGTCCAGCAGGATATTGTGGGCGACTGAACTGGAAGGCTTTGGCTAAGTCAATGAAGATAGCCAGTGTCAACTGGCCTTTGTCCATAGCAGTGCGGATAGGATTAGTTAATCAGAGAAGGGATGAGGGAAGTGGAGTGGAGGCTCTGAAAGCCGGACTGATAAGGAGTCAGGATGTTGTTAGTGGTCAGGAAGGAGCTTAATCTTTTAAAGATAGAGATTCAAGAATCTGAGGAAGGGAGGGAGGGACATGGGCCTGTAATTGCCTGGAATGGAAGGATCGCCCCCTTTATGAAGAGGAATCACTTGGCTAGTTTCCAGACCTTGAGTAGAGCACTGGTAGAGAGTGAAAGGTTGAAAAGATAGGTAATGGGCAGGACAATGGCAGGGCAGAGATTTTCAAAGGTTGGGATTGAGTCCATCAGGACTCTGCTTAGAGGAGTTTAGTGATTTGAGGCACAGAGTACCTCTGTAGGAGTAATGAGAGACAAGGGTGTCTGGACCCGGGGAACAGGGAGTGTTGGTTGGTTGATTCGGGGAGGAGATGGTGGTCGGGTGAGAGCACAGGTACTGAAGAAGTGGTTTATGGAGGAGGCAGCAGATCCGGGGCCATCACTATCTGCGCCTTGGGTGGACAAGGGGTGGGAGTGAGAAGAACCTAGTGAGGAATGGAGAGTCTTCCAGAATTCTGCCACGGAGGGCGTCAGTCTTCGAGCTGTCATTTAAAGAAGCTTACTTTAGTAGCAAGCATGCCTTGGTGCAGGCATTCCTTAGTGATCCATAAGTTAAGAGGTCAGAGGCATTGGAGAAGGCTTTGTATACTCTCCAGGCATGATCTATGGATTTAAAGAGGCTCACCAGATTGTGAGAGATCCAGGGAAGGTGCCTGCATTGGAGCCGCAGCCTTTAAAAGGGGCATGGTTGTTCCATATGTTCAGGAAGGTAGAGCTGAAGGAGGCCAGTGCAGAGTCAATATCTGTTGCAGTGAAGACCCGGACCCATCAGCCAGGTATAGGTCAGCCAGCAGAACCCTGCTGGCTCCAGTGATAACTAAGGGGTCTGAACCACACGTACTTGGGTGGGGTTGGGCAGGACTTCCTATCGCAGTAGGTGATACAATGGTCACTAAAGACATCAGGGAGGTATCAGCTGAAGAGAATTTCTCGGATGGGAAGCTTGGATCCAATCTAGTAATGAGTGATTTAGTGGAATGGGATTGGGCCTAGTAGGATCTGAGATGAGTTGTGAAAAGTTAAGGGCCTTGATCTCTGGATGACTGCTCTGGCTGGGTGCAAGCCAGTTGAGGTTAAAATCACCCAGAACTAGAGTTCTCCAGATGGAGCGGAGGAGATGAGGTGGCTAGGCTGGAGACAACTGATGCAGGGTTAGCTTTAGGGGAGAAGTAGTATACTCGAATAAAGAGGGGAAGAGGATGAGGGGTGCACCAGCTTGGTGAGTAGGAACTCGTGTGATTTGGGGTGACTTTCTGGAGGATGACAGGCGCATAGGGACTCGTGAAAATAGATGGCAACTCCGCCACCACGACAGAAACCTCTGAAACATGACCCAGCAGAGTTAAACTATTGACACAAAAGAAAAATATGATAACACTGAACCTGCATTGCAAAGATTTTGTAATGACATAGTGAATTAAGATCAAACGTAGACCTGAGCGAGGTTGCAGAATTCACTTTGCAAAGTGCTTTTACTTTGTGTAGCATGAATTACACATTGCATAACTTTTCTAACAAGTGGACACTTCGCTGGGTAAAGGCTACACAAAGCCTTCACCTTGTGAAGGAATAACCTTCAAGTGGCACTTGCAGTGCAATTTCCATAAAAAATTAACTTCCTTGCCATCTTCATAGCACCCACTCCCAACCTCCTCCACCCTCACAATCCTGATAAAGATCCTGCTCATAAAAGGTGTTCCTTCCCTCGTAGTGCTTATCCCATCCTTCTATTACTCAGTGACAAAAACAATGTATATTCCATTTACTCACCCATCCCCACTTGTCGTCGAGGCACAGGTCAGGAAGCATAGGAAAATCAGGAGCACCAAAATATTTATTTACACTAGCAGTAACATAAAAGTAAACTTGTTCAGTATAACTATTTACAAGGCCAAAAAGAGAAAAGTCCATCGGAGTTTTCTTCAATCTCTGTCCCTTTTTCTTTCTCTAGCAGTTGCAGCTCAGCTCTCTTATAAGTCCTTCCAACCCCATTCTTAACAAGTATCCTGTTCTTGTATCAGGCATGTGCAGCTAGAACACAATGTCCCTGAGATGAGGCCCTTTTTCCACAGCTCTTCAGCAAAAGGCTTAAAAGTTGCACTCAGGTAACCTCTTGAGTTCACAATAGCTTTTGCAATCATCTCAAATGTAATTATATACATTTCAACAGTAACACTATATATTTTCTAAACAAACGGATCCCAATATTAGATCCATTTCCACATAATGATTTATGATATTTTATATCAGCAGATATGCAAGGGAGAAAAGACAGACAGCAAGGAAGACTGAGAGACAGCGAGAGGCAAAGAATTAGTAGACTGTAGGGTGATCAAATCCTAGGTCCCACAAGAAAATTTGGTTGCACAACCAGAGAAGAGACAGAAAAGGAGTAGAACAGAACAGATTTCTGCATTCAACACTTTCCATAACAACTGGGACAGGGCCCTATTCCACCCTGTCACACCACCCCACTTGGCACCCCATCTCCTCCTTCACCACCCAGTCAGTTGCTTAATTCCTGATAGTGCATAAAATTAAGTGAAGAAACACAAGCGTAATCAATGACTGATTCAACTCTCTGCTCACCAACTTGACTGCCCACTGACTAAATCACTCAAGTACATTATCAAAAGTATATACTGCCTGACAAGTATACTTCATGAAGAAGATTTCATGAAATTTGGCTTGAGGCCAAAATCTTTCTGAAGTGCATTAACTGCTTAGTCAGGCCAATTTTACAGCCACTTAGCTAGCAAATTTTACTGCACAGCATCTCTATCAGAAGGGATTTTAAGTCAAGCAGGATGCACCCCTATCACTACCACCACTGCTTCATAAGTATGGCGGAAAAGTATGCTGCTAAACGTGTACTCTTATAGGATTCCCCACCCACTCTACTTCCCAGGGTACCCTGTGATAACCTTGGTAACCAGAAATTTCTTTGGGCCTACCTTGAAGCCCTGTAATGTTTTCATATCCACTGACTCAGCTGTTTGCTTATTTCAAAAGTTCACCATCCTTTAGGAAAGGTGTCTCCAAATATTAACCTAAATGTACCATGTTTGAGATTCAGTATGTAGCCCTATGTCCTACTGCAGCATGCTAAATGAAACATATCTGCCTATTAGATTATAGAAGCATAGGAACATAGAATTTGGTAGCAGGTAAGGACCATTTGGCCTATCCAGTCTGTCCAACTCTCCCTACCTACACTATTTCATCACACCATGTCTGATCTACAGTTCTTTCTCCATCCTCCCTTACTTTCAGTAAGATTTCTTTGTGCTTATTCCGTATTCTTGAACACCACCACTGTTTTTGCTCCCACCACTTTCCTGGAAGGCTCTTCCAGGAATCTATCACTCTTTCTGTGAAGAGTATTTCTCACATCTCTCCTGCATCTACCCCTCCAGCTTCATAGCATGTCCCATTGTTGTTGAGCACCTTTTCTTCTGAAAAGTACTCCCTCTTGTACCTTATTTATCCCCATGAGGTATTTAAAGGTCTCTATGGGTGGGGTTTTGTTTTATGTTAAGGAATATTTAATGGTAAATGAGACCACTATATTTAACAGTAATTTGGAATATTGTGAACATATTACTATTCAGTTATTGTTGGGATTTGTCAAAAAATAACTATTTGTTGTGTATATCTTCCACCTAATGGTAGCAAATCAGGCTTACAAGAACTTGTAAATGCTTTGAATACTGGGGTTTCTACAGAGTTAATACTACTGGGGATTTTAATTTAAATTGGATGGGTTCAGATATAACAAAGTTAAATACGGTCTTGTCTCAGTCTGGTTTACAACAAATTATTACTTTGCCCACTCAACACAATAATAGATCAGGAAATCACACATTGCTGGACTGGATATTAACAAATAGACCTATTAATATGATAAAATGTGGTTTGACCTCTGATTAGTTAAGTGATCATCATCCAGTCTTCTGTATTTGGAAACATGGGGACTGAAGAAGTCTAAGCCAATTATAAGGATTTGAGATCTTTTCTAAATTTGATGTACATTCTTTTGTACAGAGTTGGGTAAAATAGATTGGTCTTTTTATATTCTATCCCTGATGTGGATTCTGCATTGCATTTTTCATTACTGAGTTTACACATGTTTTGGACCAGTTAGCTCCTTGTTAAAAAGAAGGGTCCGAGGAAAACTTATGGGTGGTTAACACCTCCTTTGATTAAACTTATGAGACAACGAGACAAGGCCTGGAAAACGTATAAAATGAACCTTTCTGCTTCTGGTTATCATGCGTATAGGACTTTAAGGAACCAATGTAAGGCTAAGATAAGGAAGGCTAAAACAGACTATATTCGTCATAAACAATGTGAAGGGTTATCTAACACTACTACTTTTTGGAAAAACAATTAACAATTTCATAAGGCCTAATGTTTGTCAACCAGGTTCAATGAGGTTGAACGGTGGCTTGTTGTCTTGTCCATTGAAGATAGCTAACGAGTTTAATTTGAAATTTACTGCATTGCCTGATTCCTTTAGTGATCAGTATAAGGTGAACTACTTGGGATTGACTGAAGATTTTACAGTTAATCCTAAACTGTACTTAGGACTACTACTCCGAAGGAGGTAGAGAAGTTGTTGCGTTGTATTAAGAGGGACAGCTCAGCTGGTTCTGATGGCTTATGTCCTAGTTTATTGGCGGATGCTGCCTCAGTTATAGCACTTTCAGTTAGTATTATTTTCAACTTGTCTTTGTTACAGGTACTATACCTAATATATGGAAACATACTTTGGTCACTCCATATTTAAATCTGGTTCATAACATGAGTTTTGTAACTACAGACCTATTTCTATCTTGTCTGCTTTAGCTAAAGTTCAGGAAAGAATAGTTTATAATCAGTTGATTGGGTATGTGGATCGCTTTGGATTATTGTCTCAGAACCAACATGGTTTTAGAAAGGGAAGGAGTACTGAGACTGCCTTGGTCGAGTTCACGAAACGGTACTTAATGGCATGGATAAAGGGTGTCTGACGGGTGCCGTGTTCATGGACTTGACCAAGGCATTCGACCAGTTGATCACCAATTGTTGATTTCTAGACTTGAGTCATTGGGAATTGGTGAGTCTTTCTTGGACTGGACGAGGGATTATTTAACAAATAGGTTTCAAAGGGTTAAATATAGGGTGCTGTATCAGACTCTGTAATGGTTAAGGTGGGGTTCCACAAGGTTCTATTTGGGGCCACTTTGTTTTCTTTTGTTTTTGATCAACTAGTAAGTGTGATTAATAATGCTTCTAACACTTTACGCTGACTTATGCAGTAATTTATACGTAGGGTTTGTCAGTTGGAGATTCAGGTGTTTCTTTAACAGAGGAAATGTGCACTCAGTCTTCACTTATGGCCTGTAAATTACTCTAAAACAAATCTAAGACAAAGGTGATGGTTTTGGTACCCCACCTAGACTGAGATCTGAGGTTGGTACTTTAGAAGTTAAATCTCTTGATGGATTACTGTTTGACTATGTTGATACATTTCAATATCTTGGGGTATTACTAGATTCTCATCTAAGTTATGAATCTCATTTTTGAGGGTTACCTCAAGAATACATTGTAGATTAGGTTCTTTGTACAGAATCCGTTCATTTCTTATTCCTGAGTCTAGGCTGGTTGATTTCAAATTGCTGCCTTCTCCTATTGTGAACTATGCAGCTATGATTACTGACACTGTTTCTATGCACAGTGATTTCAAAGAAATCCACTTTACTTCACTTGATAGCTAAGTTTGCTTTAAATTGTTCTAAGTCATCTCATCATTGTGTGATTTTGAAAGAAATGGGCTGGTTACGGTTTCATTAAATTTCCAATATTGTGTGCCAAGTTCATATATAAAGTTATGGACTCCGGAATTCCAGTAGTATTTCAAAGTTTTGAGACCATATATTGATGGTCATTATTCTAGACATAGGTCAGACAGTAGGTTTCTCAAGATTCCTTTTATGAAATCTAAAAGTGGACAAAGATCCTTTGCTTATATTGCTCCATTTATTTGGAATGAAATTCCTCAAGATATTAGGTGGTTGTGTTCTGTCAAAAAGTTTGCGATGCATTAAGGATGTATTCAATTTCAGTTTAATTGTAACTGTTTTTTATGAATTTTTTATGAATTTTATATGTAACAAAAGACATTTTTGTCTGCAATTTGCTGCATTGTATATGTATGTTTGATTATGTATTGTCTGTATACAATATATGTGGGTCGCACCTGTAAAAGGAACTTGTTTCCAGTGTGCTTACCCGTTAAGCGAATAAACAAACAAACAAACTATCATATCTCCCTCTCCCTCCTGTTCCAGGGTGTACATATTGAGGTACTTTAGTCTCTCCTCATAGGGCTTTTGATGCAGACCCTACAACATTTTAGTTGCCCTCCTCTGGACTGCTTCCACTCTATGTCCTTCTTGAGATGCGGTCTGCAGAACTGGACACAATACTCTAGGTAGGGTCTTACCAGTGATCTATACATGGGAACATTACCTCCCTCTTTCTGCTGGTGTTACCCCTCTCTATTCACTCAAGCATCCCACTTGCCCTCCTTACTGCTTGTCGCACTGCCTGGCCACCTTTAGGTCATCCAGTATGATTACCCCCAGGTCTCTTTCCTGCTTGCTGGTCGTCAATACCACTCCACCCATTTTGTACTCTGACTCCTGAGTTTCTGTGCCCTAAGTGCATTATTTTGCACTTTTTGGCATTGAAAACCCAGCTGCCATACCTTGACCACTCTCTAGTTTTCTCCAGTTGTTGCTCATCCTTTCCACTCCTCCCCGAGTGTCCACCCATTGCAGATTTTGATGTAATCTGCAAAGAGGCAGACCTTCCCTTCCAGCCTCCTCTGCAATGTCATTTATCAAGACATATTAAAGAGGACCGGTCCAAGCACTGATCCCTGAGGCACCCTGCTAGTCACCCTCCCTTCCTTGGAGTGAACTCCGCTTAGCACCATCCTCTGTTGCCTACCCCGAAAGCAATTTCTTATCCAGTTTTCCATCTTGGACCCATTCTAAGCTATCCGGCTTGTTTACTAGTCTCCTACATGGAACAGTGTTGAACACCTTACTGAAATCTAGTTGTGCCACGTCCACAGCTCCACCCTGATCAAAGTTCCTTGGTCACCCAGTCAAAGAAGTCTATAAGAGTCATTTGACAGGACCTCTTCCCTGTGAAACCATGCTGCCTTGGGTCTTGTAACCCACTGGATTCAATATATTCCACAATCCTTTCCTTCAGCGGTGATTCAACTAACTTTCCCCCACCAACATCAGGCTGACTGGCCTATAACTGCCAGCCTCCTCCATGTTATTACTTTTGTGTAGTGGGACTACTTCCACCCTTTTTCAGTCCTCTGGAGCCACTCCTGTTTCCAGTAAATTGTTAAATAGAACTGTCAGAAGTGCAGCCAGTATTTCCTGAGCTTCCTCAATACTCTCAGGTGCACTCCATCTGGCCCCATTGCTTTGTCCACCTTCAGATTAGCAAGTCTCCTATATAAATATCCTTAATAGGCATAAGACTAAGGTCATGTTCCAACCTCAGCCTCTTTTTTCCAGGGTGAACAAGTTAAGGGCCTCCTAACCCTTATAGCTTATGTCCCATTTAACCAATAATCATTTTAGAGCTCTGCATTACACCCTCTCGACTACCTCAATACCCTTTTCATATTGTGGAGCCTAGAACTGCATGCAGTATTCCAGGTTGGCATGACCAGGAACTTGTAAAATGGTTAGGCTACTTCTCGTGCTTTGCAGATCATCACCATTTGATGCATCACAGCATTTTGTCAACCTTCTCAACAGAGCTTGTGCACTGCTTGTCATGCTTTAGCCCCTGTCTATTATGACTTCAAGGTCCTTTTTCTCCTCTACCACAATGGAGGAGTTCCACACAGTGTATATGTCCTACACTTTTTCTCCTCCCCAAATGCGAACCTAGCAGTTGGTTACATTGAATGTTAGACACCAGGGGCAGATATTCAAAACTTAGCCTGGGCGCTAAGGGGTGTTGCCAGTGCTAAAGGGGTTTGCCCCATTTGTGGCTGTGGTCTATATTCAGACACCCCACAGTGTTGACAAAACCCATTAGAGCCCGAGTGCTAAGTTACCATTGCGCCCATGTAAATGAGGGGCCCACCCCCAGATATGGGTGCACCAGGATATTGAGAGGTTTCACAGGTGAAAATGCCACCTGAACAGGAGCAAGTCACTACCTTTGCAAATCCTTACTAAAGGCTCTGGTGACAGGCAAAGGGATTGCAGCCACCTGCCCTAGCCTGATGAAGCACTGACTTCCCTTGTTGTCCAGTGGCATGCCACACCTCCAATTGCCTGCCACTGTAATAAAAAGTATTCTCTGGTGTCCAGTGGTACCCTGCACCTCCAGTCCCTATCCACATAAGTCAATAATTATTCCTTGGTGTCTAGTGGCACCCCCACCCTCCGATACCTGTTACCTAATTCAGTCATTATTTCCTGGTGTCTAGTGGCAGCCCTTGCCCATCTGACCCTGTCCTTGTAAGTCAGTAAGCACTCCCTGGTGTCTAGTGGTACCACGCCACACCAAGCAAATCATCTTGCCACCACACCCCTTCCCTCCGTCGGTCACCTCTGGTGCTGCACAGATGTGATACAGCACTGGCTTCAGTTCTCACCACCAGCTATCCGCCATATGGAATGACAGGAGTGTGTTACATGCTCCTTATACTGTAGAAAGTGCAAGCACTTTCTGTCATTCTATAAGCAACCAGCCGAGGTGGAGAGGAGGGCTGTGCCAATCGTCATATCGGATATGCATGGCACAGGCGGCAATGGAGGTAAGAGGGATGGTGCAGTGGGTACCACTAGACACCGTGAATGCTTATTGACTTATGGAGATGGGTACCAGAGGGCAGGAGGGTGCCACTAGACACCAGGGAATACTTACTGACTTATGCGGATGGGGATCAGAGGGCAGGGGTACCACTGGACACCAGGGAAAGGCTATACATTTATGGAGATGGGCAAGCAGGGTGAAGGGCCAGTTGCCACCATACCTGATGTGGCAGCCAGCCACACAGCCACAGAAGGGTACAAACCTGCCACCATGTCCCAAGCAAATGAGTACATAATGGGCATGCATATGAACCCTTACCACCCTGCATGCCCAATGCGCTCATTTGCATGGTGTTGGCTGAATATCACACCAGGGGCTCCCAGCACTAACAGGTCTGGGGTTCAGTTCCTTGCACTTTAGTATGGGCTCCATACAGTCCAGATCAATGTCAGACCAGTGCTACTCAACTTTTTTGCTGCCTGACAAGGTTCTATTATTCAGTCAGATAGCCCAGGTGTGCTATCCCACTGAACATAGAATCCTCAGGGTCATGGCAAGTGGAGCACAAACCTTTGTGCTCTGATTTTGCCCATTACTGAATATCTGGCCCCAGGAATCTGACCAGCCACCCAGTTGGTTTATGCTCTTTTGAAATGTGTCCCCATCCTAAAGGAATCCACCACCATGGACAACTTAGTGTTAAAGTAGAGCATATTCAGGGTTTGAAGAAGACACATATGGTGTGTATCTAGATATAATAGTGCTGTTGACACATCACTGTGGAAATGAATCAATATAGAAATCTAAAATAAAGCTTTAAGATGTTAATATGTATGATACCTTTTACAAAAAATGTTGCTCAAAGTATAATTGCTCTCAGCACAAACTTAGGAAGACGGTTTTAGTAGGTTTTATTTTATTTGAAGCACTCCTCTGTAGGTTGATGTGCTTTCACAAAGAACAGTGAATGTAAGAACTTACCATAACAGCAGATCTTCAAGGGGATCTCAGTCATCAGGTCACACCATAGGAACTTCACTGTCAGTGAAGCAGGATACACACAGAAGATTTTCCAGCAGTATCACTGGGGTCACTATGCCAATGTCACCTACTGACATCACTAACCCTATAAAGGCATGAGCGCTACACTCCTCCTCAGTTCTTTCTCCCAGAAACCAAGGGAGCCAACCCGTGCCATGAAGGACCAAAGAGAGACAGAGAGAGAGAGGTGCTCAGGCCAAAATAGAAGGCTGGATACACCAGTTATCCAGTTCTGAGAAAAAGACCCCATAAGGGGATGGTGGGAGAGGAAAGCAGACCTGATGACTGAGGTTCCCTCAAAGATCTACTGTTACTGTAAGTTCTTACGTAACTGTTCTGTCTTCTAGGGGTATCTCAGTCATCAGGTCACACCCATAGGAATGAGTCACAAAATTACAGGTGCAGTAAAACAGTATGGGAGGAAGACCAACCAAAGCCTTGGACAGGAGGCCCTGCAAACAACCCAGTCAAAGCCTGTTTGGGCTCTAGAAGCAATGTCCAGACTGTAGCACTTGGTAAGAGTACAGATGGTACTCAGGTGGCAACAGCACAAATGTCAGCAGCTGAGACCCTTTAAAACAGGCCATAAAGGTAGCGATGCCCCTTGTGGAGTGGGCTTTTACTGCCCCAGGCAACTCTATGCCATACTGGTTGTAGTAGAACAGAATACAATGGGCCAACCATTTGGACAAACATTGTCTAAACCTTAGCGCCCTCGCTTCCTGGAGCGAAAGAAACAAAAGCTGCTTTGTTTTTCTGCAGTCCTTAGTTCGAGCAGACAGTATTTCAGAATTCTTCCACATTTAAAGTATGGAGCAGTGCTTCCCTGGATTGGTATGCTCCAGAAAACATAGTGGTAGGAGGATAGATCGGTTCAGGGTAAACTCAAACACCACCTCAGGAAAGAACTTAGGATTTGTGCACAAAGGCACCCTGTCTTTGTGAAAATTCAATAAGGCTCTTCACACCAGGAGCCTACAGCTTGGAAATCCTTCGAGCAGAAGTAACAGCAGCTAAAATAACTCTTTCCAAGAAAGAAAGTGTAGCTCACAAGTCACGGCTGTTTCAAATGGAGACAGGGTCAATTTCTCCAAAACAAAATTTAAATCCCAAGCCAGGACAGGGAAATGGACTGAGGTTTCAAATGCAGAATGCCCAAGAAAAAATTAGACACATCTAACTGAGCCACAGTATGACCACCACGAGCCCTGAAAAGCAGAAATAGCTGAAAGGGTACCTTGAGGTAGGAGTTCTGGAGGTCTGAGTCAGACAGGGAGATCAGGTAATCCAGAATCTGGCTCATCAGACAGGTAGAAGGGGTCCAGATGATGTTTGGCAACCCAGATGGCAAGCCTCTTCCACTTCATGGCATACGTGGATCTAGTGGACTTGCTTTTGAGTTGCCACGAGACACCCACCACCCTCCAAGATACCCCAAATTCGCAATGGCTACATCCTCAGGAGCAAAGCATGCAGACAGAAAAGGACTTGAGGTTCATATGGATCAGGGTCCCCTGTATCAGTAAATCCCTGCAATGAGGCAGAGGAATTGGAGCTCTTCCGATAACTGTTGCAGCAATGGAAACCATTTCTGTCATGTCCAGAAGGTGCGACCAGAATCATGCTGTCCCCTCCATCTGCAGCTTGATCAGCACCTCTGAATCAGAGAAATGGCAGGAAGGCATAAAGCAACCTTCTGCTCCAGGAGAGGGACAATCTCTCTTGCCAGAAAACATCAGGTCCTAGATCTAGTGAGCAGAAACTGGGCAGTTTTGTGTTAGTGGAGACACAAAAGGTCCAACTGTGGTGAACAAATTTTCTGAGATGGATGCGAAGTTCCCATTCATGCATGCTGAACTGAGTCTGGCTCAGGCTGTCCACCAGGGTGATCTTACCTGTATCAATCTTCAAGATTCATCACTGGTGGGTACAACCCCGGAGGTGCTAGGACCCCGTGGAAGCTTTTTGGCAAAGCTTTTCTGCTGTAGGAGGAGGTGGCGTCAAGGATAAGCGCCCGCCCCCGTGTGACACATTGCATGGTGCTTGCAGGTTGGCCAGTAACCAACATCATCCCTCCACTACCTCAGTTCGGCTTTTCCCCTGGAGGCTGCAAGCAACTCCATGGGACAGCAAGATTCAACTGCGACACTATAGTTTCTGCCATTCTTCTGCTCATCAAGTGTTTACTTGATGCCGTACTAGTATACGATGTGTTTGGCACTGTTTTTTTATTTTCTTTATTTAGTTCCATCGAGTTCTTTATCTTTGTTTTGTTGGTGTAGTGAATCATGTCGGGTTCAGGGCATAAAGGTTCCAAGGCAGGACTTCTATACGTCGGTGCCCTGTGGAGCGGTTCTCTGTAACAGACCATGACCGATACTTCTCCCTATCTAGGTCGAACCACGCATGGATCATTATGACGCCTGTTTCAGCATAGACTACCCACCATTGAAATCCACGCAAAGAAGTTAGGATGCAATCCCCAACCTTCGTAGACGGTATTGAATGGAGTGCCGCCAGGCAAGGGACCCAAGCCCACCCCTGGGCCTCCCCCATTGCTACATGCACCAGGGGAGACAGGCCACCGCGAGCTCAGATCTTGCTGAGCCTGGCACCTGGGCAAGCAACTGGGAAATGGTCAGCCTCCTCTGGGGACTGGCTGTGGACTGCTCGAGGCACAGTTCCCCTGAACAACAGGCTGACCCTCAGTGTCAAGGCCTCAGCTATACGCAGGGCCTACTTCAGAGGTCACTTCAAGGGCTTTGGCAGGGTGTGGCCTCGGCTTGACACCGGTTCCAGTGTCGGTGAGCTAGGCCGACCCTCTGGTGCCACAGAGTCCCTTCCTGACACTGCTCTGGTGCCAGGATGGGCCAGGTGACTGGGATTGCTTCCCTCGGACTCTCCGTGGTCTCCTCCTTGATTCAGAGGATGACCAGAAGGATCACAGCCGAGCTCTCTGGAGCAGCTGCCCACTGGGATCCACTCTAGGTCATCACCTGTGGAAACTGGACTTGGGTGACACCATCGTGATGCCACCCTTCCCTCTGCAAGTGCCATGGTTGGTGCCATTGGGAGAACTCAGATGCCATCCCCAGCACCATTTCCAGCGACACTTGCGGCATCATGCCCCGATGACAGTGCCGTGGTCAGTGTGAAGATGATGCCATGGTCAGTGCTGTGCCTGGTGATGGCTCTGCACTCCAGCGTCCATGCTGTGGTCAGTGCCATACCCGATGTTGGTGCCACTCGATATTCAGACGCTGCGGTTGGCATCAGTTATGACAGTGCTGCATCTGGTGGCGGTACCCGCTCTTCCAAAGCATAGCCAGCTCCGGTGCCATTTTCAATACTGCTTTTGGGAACAGTGCTGCTTCAGGGCCCTCCCTGTGGAGGAGGCAGATTTTAGCACCGGTCACTGTTCTGTGCCAGTGCAGAGTTAGAGGGGTTGCGGGGCTTACCCTGGTGCTGGCTGTCTCCTCCTTTCCTTGAGATCAGTGGCCATTGTGGGACCTCGCTCGAGGGCAGGTCTCTGCCCTCTTCAGGGGTCAGGGCCTGATCCACCTCCTGTTCTGCTCAGGTGACCCCAGTCACTCCTGGGTGGAGATGGAGCACTGGGCCAGGCACCCCTCCTCCTCTAGGGGTGAGAGTCCTGCATCGGGTGGGGACAGGAGCTACCCTGTTGGGTTTGCTCAGCTCAGTCTCCCCACCAGAGGTCTTCTTCCCTTGGGCTTCCCTCTGCTGGCTTGAGGATGGTTGGGCAGCAGTTGAGATCTGGGCAGTGCAACCCCCTCGCTGTGGAGGAGTCCCCAGCTTGTGCCCACAGCCCTGTCAGGGAGGGTTCGTCTCTCAGGACCATACTGCCCAACCTTTACTCTCTCTGCAACCTCCCCTTCTCCCAGTTCTCTGGTCCCTTGAGGCCCCTCATCTGGGAGCAGTATAGGGCCACAGTGAGTGCTTTCCCATCTATTACAGGACCATGGATGAGTTGGTGTTTGCATTTTTCCACACTCGCTCCCTATACAGAGCCCCTCCACTTTGTTGACTTCCTCTTCTGAGGAAGAGGACTCCACATCATACTGGTCTTCTGATGCTGACTTTACAGAGCACAGCAGTTCCTGGCGATGATGCTAAAGGAGCTGAATCTTGCCCTGTGATCCAACGCAATACTGCATGTAACTATGGTGTACCTTGGGGAGTACAGCCAGGAATCCTTAGTGATCACTCCACAGCCTCAGCCCTTTATGGAGGAGTCACACAGTGCCTGGCAGTTGCCTGTCTCCACTTTCCCAGCCCCTGGGGACTGCCAACACAGGTATTGCTTCCTCGGGGTCTCCGGGGTCTCTTGCCCCACCCAATATCAGGGCTTGAGTGGCTGGACACCCTTCTGGGCATCTGCACCTGATGAGGCCATCCCCTGATGCGTACTCTGTGGAGTTTGATGGCTGGGGCAGGAGAATTTTTGCTCAACGCTGCCTCTTGTTATCCATTGTGGCACATCAGACACACATGGTGGCCTATGAGAGAGGTGCCTGTGGGTTGTGTTGGGACAAATGCTAGTGGCCTTGCCTGACAATGAGGCAACCAGGTGAACCATTGCCATATCCACGAGGGCCTGGAGCTAGTGAGACACCAGATGCGGGCATCTTCTGATGCCAATGTGGTAACCTCCAGGCACGTGGGATCTGCAGTCTACAGACTTCACCTTTCCAGTTGTCACCCTTGGCCCTACTGCCTCACCATTCTGTAGGCCTGTTTTTACCCCCAGTCAGACAGGAACTATCAGGCGTCCCTCCCTTTCCGCAGGCCAGCAGCCCCATCCTGATTCTGAGCAGTAGCCAGTCTGGCCAGACTGGTGATGGGCTTCCCTCCTCATGATTCCACCCCACAAGGCGCTGAAGGCTGTCCAGCCTTCAGGAGGCACCAGTCCATTTGTGGGCTTGTTATCACTCCACCAGTGATAAATGGTGAAGATTGATACAGGCAAGATATGAAAATTATGTACCTACCGTAATTCTTGATCTTCCTGTACTGTATATCTTCATCATTCATCACTGCTTCCCACTCACCATCCCCTCTTGGGCCTCAGCTCCTCGGCAGTGCCTCCTCCCTGCTTGCCTTGCCTTGTCCCCCAATTGAGGCCACTTATGGGCAAAGTTCCACTGATAGGGAAAGATTGTAAAATCTCAGAAGTCCACCAGGTTTCTCCTGGTGGCATTCTCTCCTCAGTGTGGAAGCCTATAGCTGAGGACAGCTGCTTCATCACATTAAAAAGGTAGGGTCTCAGGAGGGGACCTGGGAGTATGTTTAACAGAGTCCTCACTCACTGAAGAAGCAGAGGACCTATCTGAGGAAAGAAGTTCCTCCTCCTCCTCTTCTTCAGGAAGGATAAGGTCAGGATGGTACTTCTCGTCAATGTCATCCTTCTCTAACTCGAGGTCTGAAACAAGGTACCGACAGCACCCTATGGGCATGAAACCAAGGAGACAGAATAGGCGCTGACAATGATAGGGCAGTCGATGGCGCCAGGGACCCAGGCCTGTATGAGCCCAACTGGTGCACTAGGGCCGTAGTGATCTGGGTCAAAAGTGTGTTAAGATCGACAGCAGGAGAAGGTTGCGCAACGTGGAGGGGTCATCAGCACAGGGTGCAGCCCGAGGGTCCTGCCATCTGAGGGCCTAGAGAAGCAACAGAGCCTGACGGAGGGCAGATGACAACTCAAGGGTCGGGCGGACAGGGGGCCGGCGACCCGAGGGTCGACAGCCGCCTCCCTGGGAGGCAGGAGAGTAGGAGGCGCTTGTTGGTATAGGCCTGGAAGAAGCAAAGGCTTCAACAGCAGAGGACATCGTGCAGCTACAGCCAACGGAGTGCCCCAGAGGAAGAAGAATAGGCCATCAGGAGCTTAGCACTGCGGGGGAGCAGTCCTGGTTGTGGTCTTTTTGTGACTTGAGTCTTCGAGGCCTAGGAGCTCATGCTAACCCACCGACTGAGAAGCAGGGACCCCTGCCCAGAACTCACTACCTGCTGCTCCATGAGGAATTTCTTCAAAGCCCTTTTGCATTGCTTAAGGGTTGTATTGTTGAATTTCTGGCAGAGCTCACAGTCACAGATGTCGAAGTCAGGCCCAAGACAGCAGACACAGAGGTTATGGCCGTCTGAGGAGGCAATCTTCATTCCACAGCATAGTGACAGAAGAGAGATGTGGAAGGAATAACTCTTGACATAAAGAAGGTAAAGGAATCTCTTGTTTTAAAAGAGATTCTGAAAGTTAGGTAGAAGAAAAATTATAGGCAAAATGGCGTAATCTGCATTGGAGCTTCCACGGAGACCCACAACAGAGTCGACGTGAAAGAACTGACAGAGGGGGGGGCTGCTCACCTTTATAAGGTTGGAGACGCCGCAGGCGATGTTGCATGGGTGTCCCAGTGGTACTGCTGGAAAATCTTCTATGTGGATCCTGCTTCACCAACGGTAAAGTTCTTACAGTGTGACCTGATGACTGAGACACCCCAAAGATCTTCTGTGACAGCCTTTGACTGGTTCCAGTCCTGTTTGCAGAGGAAAATACAAGTAGTCCAGATGGTAACATTTGTTTCCACCATAGGTTCATAGGTTGTATCTGAGCACAGAAGACATATGTCCATATAGCTCAGAATGTCTTAAGAGTAACCCAATATACCCTTATCTATTAAGTAAGAATCAAACCTCTTTTGAAAGTATTCATGGTCAGACTTGTCACCACCTCACTAGGAAGAGTATTCCAGATTCCTGTAACTCTTGCATTAAACCAGTATTGTCTCCTTTTAGTATTATACTTGTCCTTATACAATTGAAAAGGTGAGCTCTCGTGTATGTGACTGCTTCTTCAACTCCAGGCCTAACTGTTCCCTCAATTGGTCACCCTTAAGAGCCCCTAATACCAGGCACATATCTGCCCGTAGTCCGAAATTCCAATGAGTACATTCCTAAGTTTTGTAGACTCTGTTCATAACTCAGACCCTGAACTTCTAATTCCTTTGGTGGTCCTCCTCTAGACCCTTTCCAAGGCCCCAATGTCCCTCTTATAACCTGGTGCCCAAAACTGGGCACAGTACTTCATATGTATGCACTCAACGAGGTATACAGAGGCAATAAGACTGCTTTTATCTCTACTTTTGATATGTTTACGATACAATATTGTATGCTACTTGCTTTCTTTACCACCTGACTGCACTGCATTCCAAATTTAAGTTCATTATTGACTCTTATACCCAAGTCTATCTCGTCCTGAACCACCCTAAGCTCTCTACCTCCCAACATATATTTAAACTGCATATTTCGCTTTCCATGTGCATAACTACACATTTATCGCTGTTAAATATAGATTTCTTTTTGAGGCCCATGTATCCAAATCTATGAGGGCTGCCTGTAAGGTATTTGCCTTCTTCCAAATTGGTAACTGGGTATCCCAGCCATATATCATCCACAAATTTGACAGCCACACCTGCTTGAACATGCATTGTGGAGATGCAAAGATTGAAAAGGCAGGGGCCTAAAACGGATACCTGAGGCATCCCACTTGTCACTTCTGCCCAGTCTGAATATTCTCCTTATGCACACTCTCTGCCTCCTGTCTTTCAGCCATGCCTCTATCCCTCGGATAAACTAACATGAACCCCTATCTTTTAGAGCTCTGGTTAACTCTTCGTGGTGGCACTTTGTCAAATGCTTACAAATCAAGGAAGATGACATCAATGGAGTTGCCCATGTTCAGGGCCTTGTTGACCTTGCCATAGAACTCTAGGAGATTAGTCTGGCATGACTCTACCCTTGGTAAAACCCATGCTGTGTGCTATCAATAATTTCTTTCTTGCTTAGGGAGTCTAGGATCTGATCCTTTATTATACCTTCTAAGATCTTTCCCAAGACCGAAGTCAGGCTAGTAGGCCTATAGTTTGCTACCTCCTGTTTTGAGCCCTTTTATGAATGGGAATAACTACAGCTTGCCTCCATTCATCTAGGACCTCAGCCATGTCCAGAGATTTCTGGAAGATACAGGTAACTGGATCCATCAACACTTGTGGCAGTTCCTTGATGATTCTTGGATGCATACTGTCAGGTCCCTGTGCCTTGTTTGGATCTATTTCCATAAGTCTTTTTGCTACATCAAGGCATATAGTGCAAGGCTACAACCTAGGGACTCAGTTCTGTAATAATTTGTTACTTGTGTTCCCTTATTAAAACAGAAGAGAAATATTTTTACATAGGTCCGCCATCTCCTGGTTTTCTGAGATTAGATTACCATTGGGATCTTTTAGAGAGGTAATTGTTCCACCGCTACCCCTTTTGGAGTTAACATAAGAATAAAAGGTTTTGTAGTTATTCTGAACCTTAGTAGCCAATTTGTATTCATAATTTCTTTTGCTGCAGAAATACCCTTTTAGTATTCCTTAAACAATCTTTATATTGCTCCCAACATGAACTATTATTGCTCTGTTTTGCTTTTAAATAAGCTTTATATTTTTGTTTGATTCATTTCTTAACTGAAGGGGTCAGCTGGGGGAGAGATTTTTTGATCCATTATATTTATTTATGTTTGTACATGCTTATGGACCAGTGAGCAGACAGTACTATTTAATGTTTCCCACATTTCTGTTAGAGTTAAATTTTCAAATTCTAATTGCCAATTCCATTCTGCCATCTCTCTTCTTAATTGGTCAAAATTTGTTATGTCGTATCTATAGATTGTTGTACTGCCAGTATATTTACCCAGATCCCCAAATGCTTAAACTGACCATAGCGTGGTCGTTTGATCCCAGTGGAGGTAATACTGTACAATTATGAATATTATTATTTAAATTACTCAGAACCAGGTCCAGGATATGTGCACCTAGTGTTGTTTAATACATATTGTTCTAATCCAGCTAGATTTAGGATTTCCAAATATTTAGTTTCCATGGGGTATTAGCTATTTGTGCAACCTAATTAATTCCAGGGAGGTTAAAATCTCCTAATAATATAACATTATCAGCTGATACTGTTTAATAAAATCTAATAATATAAGGTCATCAGGGTTCCAATAGATGGTGATCTATACACAAGGCCAATGTTGATTTTAGGTGTGTTTAGTGGGGAATTTTTATCCATAGCACTTCAGAATTACCCCATCCTGTTGTGTCTATCGTTCTGAGGATATATTATCGAGATATACAGTGCTACACTCTCACCTCTGAAAAAGTCCTGTCCTTAGTATAGAGTTATATCCGGGGATATCCCTGTCCCAGGTATCCTTTTCGTTCCACCAAGACTCAGTAATAGCGCATATGTGTATATTAGAGGTATGCAATATTAATTTCAACTCATCTAATTTATTTGTGAGGCTTCTGGCATTAACTAGTAGAAAGTTCGAGTTTGGCTGTGTGTTTTGCTGGAGTGGGCAGCCTTAGATTTTGTATACCCACACCCCTGTCGGACTGCCTCAGGGGATCAGTTTTTTCCAAGTTCTGTTAATGTGTATACATTTGCGGAGTTTGTCAAAAACATTGGTTGGGCCTTGAAATGTATGCCGATGACTCACATTATTTTTCTTTCTCATCAGACGCAGGCATCAGTGTCAGTTTTAGATAATTGCTTGACTGGCTAAATTCCGCTGGAGTAAACCTAATCCAGCAAAATCAAAGGTGATGGTGTTTGGTAGGGAGAAACAATTAGCAAATCTGCAGTCATCATTACTTATTCCCACTACTTGTAGAAAGGATTTGCTCTTGGTGAAAAATGTTTGCAGCTTGGTGTTACGTTGAATGAGTTCCATAATTTTGATTGTTAGATTTCTGCTACTAAGAGTTTATTTCATCTGCATAGTATCAAAACATAGAATGTGTCAGCAGAAAAGGACTGTTTTGCCCACCCAGTCTGCCCAAGTATTCCCTGCCTTATCTGTCTCGCAGGCCATAACTAGTCTCTGGCTACCCGCCACCTCCTGCCTGTTTTCTAATACACCTCTATGTCTATCCCATGCATGCTTGAAGTACCCCCAAAGAATCTACCACCATTTCAGAAGAAATATTTCTTCAGATATCTCAACCCCCAACTTCATTGCATGCCTTTTAGCCCTGGTGCGCCTTCTCATTTGAAAGAGACTTTCTTCCGCACCCTGTTCACCCCAATGAGATACTTGTAGGTCTCTATTATGTCACTGTTTGCTTGTCTCTTCCAGGGTATATGTCTTGAGATCCCTCAGTGTCCTCTCCCATAGGGCTCCTTGTGCAAACCTCACCACCATTTTAGTTGCCTCTTCTGGAACTGCCTCAACCCTGTCTATTTCCTTTCTGAGGTGTGGCCCAGAACTGGATACAGTACTCCAGGTGGGGTTTTATCAGTGAGCAATACAGTAGCAACACCACCTTTCTCCTGCTGATATGTGCCTCCCTGTGCACCCCAGTATCCAACTAGCCCCTGCCCACTTAGGCCTACCACCTTAAGGTTGTCAGATGTTAAATGTGTTCATTCACTATTGCCACCTGAACAGCTGCAACTGTTGTCCATGCTCGTTACTTCAAGAATAGACAAAGAGAATGTTTTGTACTGTGGTCTACCTTTGAAATCTTTGCAATGGCTGCAACTATAGCCTTTGAAATCTTTGTGTTCGCTGCAACTGGTATAGATGTGGCAGCAAGAATTGTGGCATGGGGAGAATGCCTTGCACTGTTTTCAGTGTAGTGTGGAGTCTATTTTAAGATTTTCATTCCTTTAAAGCCTTGCATGGCCTAGGCTGTCCTGTCATTGCTAAGCTGTTGACCTGGTAAGTTTCAACTGGCAGTTTAAGGACCACCAGAAAAGCTGCTTGTTTCACCTCCGACTTAAAATCTGGGGTGATGGGCCTTTTGGTGTTGGCTCCAGAGTTCTGGAACTCATACCTCAAGGAATGGAAGTCACTCATTCCTTGGATGAGTTTAAAATTATGCTGAAAACTCACATTTTGTAAAAGCCTTTGAACACAGTGAATAATTTATATTCTATGAAAGCATGCTTTCAGGATTTATTCTTGTACGTCTTTATAAATATTGTATAAGTTGATTTTATTGTAATGCATTTTGATTGCTCATAGAACATTTTTAAATAACATCATGATACCTGTATTTTTATTATTTTCTTGTATTCTTTCAGATAACTGAGTTTACAAGAAAAATGAACATTGGAGGAACAAGACTGCAGGATGAATTAGCACAGTTACTGCAGAGGAATTATTATTTGAACATTTGATTTTTAGAAAAACTGTTGTACACATACATTTCTTCATGCTCAGTAGTTTGACAAATGATTATGTGTGCTGCTTTTCAGCTCTGGGATCCTCACAAATTAGATAAACTGTATTATAAAATGTCTTTTGATTTTTCCCCATTCCTGACTGGCTAAAGAACATTGCAAACCATGGTGTTCTATAACTGCACCATTACTGTTTGTTAAAGTCCCCAGCCACCCACCCACCTCTTTACATTATAGATCCTGCTGCAACCCAGTGCTAAGCCACATCAGGTATGGCTCCCACACACCATGGTCATTATGCTAAATATGCTCCTTCCACATCCACTGAGACACTATATATGCAAAATAAAAGTTTCCTGTACCTTGAGTTTGCATTTATTGAACAGGTATTCTCATGGTGGTCTATCATGGCCTAGTAAACAGGTCCTCTTTGGGTATGATGCGTCCCGTGAGTTCTTCTCCCTCCCCCAAAAAAAATATATATAGACACAGACAGACACACAGACACACTACGCATGCACACACACACACACACACACACACACACACACACACACACACACCTTTCTGATATTTTTAGACCTCGTGGATCAATACCTTTCTACCCCACCAGTGTTTTAACACTAGATAATATGCTGCTCCCCTCCTTGAACAGCTACCATTGCTGTTACTATTGTGGTTTATTTAAAAAAAATCATATCTCCAGTTTATGAGAGCCCTGACAAAAATCATGATTAGGGCTGCAGCTAACCACCACCACCACCATCAGCAGTAGAAAAAGCCCAGTTGGGCATAGTAAGCAGAAAAGGCCTGATCAGGGCATTAAACTGCAGCCTTTACTGACCATATGAACATATGAATCTGCAGCAGAAACAGACCAACCGGTCTATCAATGTCTGCCAGAGTGTGCAGCTAGCCCCTTAGATTGCAACTGCCCCAACCCCTCCCCATCTGTCATTCCCATGACGGCCGTAGCCCCTCCACCCAGACCCTCCTCATGCTCTGTCCCATGCCATCTTAAAACATCCTACTGTCTTACATGATACCACCTCTCTGGTAGAGTGTTCCATTTAGACAACACCTTTCTGTGAAGTAGTGCCTCCTTATCTCCTTCCTAAATCTTCTGCCCTCCAATCTTAGTCCTGGCCCCTCATGTCCCTATCCTTCCCCAGTTTAAACACCCCTTCAGTGCTAGCTTTGTTTAACCCTCCAATACTTGACTGTTTCAATCATATACCCCATCCTCCTCTCCTCCAGCGTGTACATATTAGCTCATTCAACCTGTCCTCATATGCCTACTTCCATCCCCTGTAACATTTTGTTGCCTCCATTTGCACCACTTCCAGTAAATTAATATCCTCTTCAGATACGGCTGCCAGTACTGCACACAGTACTCCAAGTGCAGCCTGACCAAAGATCTGTAGAGGGCAGAATCACCTCCTATGCCTGGATGAGAAACCCTCTATACAGCCCAGCATCTTGTTGCCTTAGCTGCTGCTTTCCTGCATTGAGCAGAGTTGTTCATGCTCCCTGTTACTAACAACCCTAGGTCCTTCTCTTCCTCAGTGATTCCCAGCCTCACACTCCCAACCAATAGTCCCTCCTTGGGTTCTTTGCCGAGAAGTGCATAACCTTGCACTTTTCACAGTGAAACCCATCTGCCACTTCTCCGACCATACCTCCAGTTTGGTTAGATCCCCTTGTAGTTGTTTCCATCCATCCTCTTCATCCACCAGTGCCCACATTTTGGTATCAACTGCAACAGACTAACCCTGCTTCCAACTCCGTGTGCAATATCTGAGATAAAGAGCCCAAGTAGCACCGAGCCCCTGCAGCACACTGCTCGTCACCGGTCTAAGTGTCAGAGCTCCTCCCCACTACCATACATGTTGCGAGCCTCCCTGCAGCCAGTTCCTTATCCAGTTTGTCGGCTTCATCCCCACCCCTACAGCAGTCAGCTTCCACCCAGCCTCCAATGAAGCAGTGAATCAAGGCCTTGCTGAAGTCCAAGTACAGGACATCTACAGCATGACCCCTATCCAGCTCTCGTTACTCCAGTCATAATATTCTATTAGATTGGTCTGAGAAGACCTCCCTGAGATGAACCCATGCTGCCGCCCATCCTGGAGGTCATCACCCTCAGGAAAGACACCAGCCTCCTCCTTCAGTATCATCTCCATATGTTTACCCACTATGGAATTGAGACGACAGGCTAATAATTTCCTGGCTCATCCCTAGGGCCACTCTTGTGTACAAGCAACCAAATGGGCCACCCTCAAGTCCTGAGACACCCATCCTGTGTCCAGGAGGTGCTTGAACAGGTCCGCCAGCCGCCCGGCCAACACCTCCGCCCATCTCCTTCAGCACCCTGGGATGGATGCCATCAGGATCTGGTGCCTTGTCTACCCTAATGCCCTCAGACCCTTTAGTACTCTACCCCTTGATCATTCCATCTGTCATCTCCTCCCCTCCTATCCCCACCCTTCCAGTTCATGGTGGTAGTGGACCATCCTTCCCTTTGTAAAACAGAGCAAAAGTATTCATTAGTACTTCCACTTGTTTCTCTCTTTATACCCACTCCTCCCCACTTTTATCTTCACTATATGGTCTCTGCACTCCTCTTTTCCCGAGATATCTAAAAATTCTTCTCCCTCTCTTGGTGCCCTGTGCTAGCCTTAGCTCCCTGGAGGCCTTGGCTACTCTCACCACTTGGTCAACTCCTTGGACCAGCTCACATAAGCCTCGCTTGTCCTCTTCCTTCCTCGCTCTCCTGAAATTTTGGTACACAGCTTTCACCCTCACCCTCTAAAACTTTCTGTTCGGCCAGCATGGTTTCTTGGATCTGCACTCTGCTCTTAGTCCTGGTGCAGCTTCTGTAGCCCCTGTTAGCCCAGTTTAATAATTTCCCACTTTTGCTGTGCATCCATGTCTGGTCTAATACCTTGAAGTCTCCTTGCAGTATTTCTCCATCCTCCTGAAGTCTGCCTTCCTAAATCCACCACCTTTGTTGCTGTGCCTCCAGACTCCTGCCCAACTTGAGAGTGAACCACACTGTTTGGTGGTCACTACCAGCCAGTGGGTGTTCCACCCTTATTTCCCTCACTGCTCTCCATTTGACAGCACCAAGTCTAGTGTGTTACCTAGTCATGTTGGCCCATTGACCAGCTGTGTCAGGAGGCCATCCTGATCACTCCAGGAGCACCTGCCCCTGGCACTGGAGGTGGCAGGGTGCTCCATATACCCCCAGCAGATTGAAATTCCACACAATCACCACACTCCCTTTCTACACACCCTCCTTTTTGCTCTGCTAACTCCCGTCCAGTGCTTTGATTGGGCTGGTGGTCTGTACACCACCCCAGCCTCAGCTTTCTACTCTTGGAGTCCAGAAGCTGCATCTATAGTGCCTCTGTCCTCCCCTCATACATTTGATCCCTTCCTCACATAGAGTGCTACCCCACCCTCTCTTCAAACCCCTGTTTTTCCTGTAAATTTTATACCCGGGATTGCCAGATCCCAGTCGTGGTACTGGGTGGCCCAAGTGTCAGTCACTGCAGCGACATCCACACTCCCCTCCACAAGGAGTGCCTGAAGCTCTGCTGTTTTATTACCTAGGCTACTTGCATTAGGGAGACCACCTTCCACCTGTTCCCATCCATCCTCTACTCCTTGGCTCTTTAGTCTGCCCCTCCTCTCAGTGGTCCCTCCCTTACCCTCAACCTTATCAAGGGGTACAGCGATTTTGCACTCCAACCTGGTGACCCTGCATGCTAGCTGCACACTCACCTCCCTCCCACCTAGTTTAAATACCCTCTTGAAACAATATAATCCCTAATTTGCTCTTTAACACTCTTACCTGCCCCATTCAGGTGTAAACCGCCTCTGCATACAGTTCTGTGTTAGTCCATGTATCTCCCCATCCTCCTACCAACCCATACCTTTGTGTTTTACACCAGCTCTCTGCTAAGAGTTGAACTCCGCTATCCTTTATTTCTTGTCTCTGCTCACCCTTGGGACTGGTAACACCTCCGAGAATGCCACAGACCTCCCTATTTCCAAGCATAGCTGCCCCAGTTCCTCAAACCTCTCTCTATACTAACTCCACAGTGCACCCACCCCAGGTCATTGCCTGTGCTCATTACCACCACGTGAGGTTCCTGCCATCCTCCCCTAACACATTTCCTCAGAGCCTGCCCTATCTGCAGTCACACCCAGTACAGGTTCCACCCAAACCGACTGTCTTTTTCCCCCTCCCCCACCTGATCCTTTCAGGACAGAATCTCCTATCAGTACCTCTCCCTCCTTCCACACTCCCTTCTGGCTGCACTCCTCCCCCTCCACCCCTTCTTATGGCCCTTGTTCCTTCCCAGTCCCTTCATTTCTGGAGCAGTTCTTCTTACTCCTTCTCCTCCCCGCTTGTTCAGCCTCCTGTCCACACTTGCAACCTCTCTCCTAAGCGTCTGTTCTCCCGTATGGTCCACCCCATCCCCTATGCACGTGTCCCTTCCTCCCAGGCTCCCTCCTGCTCATTGCCATGGCATTGCCCTCTCTCCCAATGTACCAATGTCCCTCTATAGCTTGGCCCCTGTGCCCCTCTTCCTCTCCCAAGCATCTCACCTCCCTTCTACTTCAGTTGCCAGCACTGTACCTGTTGCATGACCCCAGTCCCCACCCCTCCCCACTGTGTCCTCACTCCTGCTCAATATTTCTCCTGCATCTCTCCCTACCCTTGTGCCTGCCTCACCCACCCTCTCTGACCATGGTCCTCAACCTCCCTATCTTCACCTCCATCCACTGGATCTCTGTCTGTAGGTCTATCCTTCGACATATGGGACACTCCCATAGCCTCCATAATGTGCCCATCCAGACTGCCGACCCACATCCGCTGTGCAGATTACTAAGCCTGTCCCCCATTCCTATTTCTGCCCCCACTCCTGGAGCCTGGCACCCCTTCCTCTTGACCTCACCACCTGTCCTGCTGACTGCAACCCCTCCTGTGTCCCTCTGGTGTCCACATCTCCTCCCGTGCCATGCCCCTATTCTCTGTCACTGTTCTCAGCCACAAAATGTACCGTGCCTTCCTTTGTCTATACAGGGCTGCTCAGAGCATCAATGTGCATACTGACCTCTCTTCCTAAACCTCTGCCAGTCCTACCTGCACATTACATAAAAAAATCTTAAACCTTAAATCCAACTAGTAATAGCTTGGGTGACTGAACTTTTCACCATCTGACTGTTAGCTTTAGGAGTTAGTTCATATGGGCAGTTTGCAGCCTCCTCGGCTCCTCCTCACAACCTTCAAGGCCAACCTCTGTGGCTTTCCAGTGTTTAAGAAAGGCTGCTAGAGGAGGTGGGAGGAGGGCTTACTCCAGCCAGCAATAGTCCTGAAAATCAGTTATAGAGTTTAAAGACAGCTTTAAGCGGCTCCCAAGCCAACAGAAACTCACAAAAATCAGTTAGAGTTAAAGATTTAAACTAATCCAAATCAACAGCAAGATTCACCCTCCTCCATTTCCCCACAACAAGCAGAACAGCAGGCAAATGGCCCTGTTAATATTTAGAGGCTCAAACTGAATTCCAAACAAACCTGATTCATTGCTCTGTCTCTGAGGCAAAGTCCTTCCCCCAGCCATCTAGCAACAGTCCTGAAAATCAGTTAGAGTTTAAAGAAAGCTTTACGCTGCTCCCAAGCCAACAGCAAACTCACAAAAAATCAATTACAGAGTTAAAGATTTGAGCTAATCTCAAACCCATAGCAAACTCACAAAAACTCAGTTACAGAGTTAAACATTTAAACTAATCCCAAATCAACAACAAGACTCGTCCTCCTCCATTTCCCCACAATGACCGAGGAAAAAGCCCAGCAGAAGCCTCAGTAAAATGTTCTAGAAATAACTGGATCATGGCCCCACCAAACCACAGCCCTTAGTGACTGCGAAAAGGCCCAACTGAGCCCAACAAACCACCACTTTGTGAGGCTCAGAAAAGATCTGATTAAACCTCAGCAAGCACTACTGGGAGGGCTGTGAAAAAGGCCAAATCTGAGCTGAGTAAAGACCATATGAATTTATCACGACAGAGCTGGGAGGGATAGGCTCATGGTCTCCAGCAAATGTACAGTTAACGAGTCCCAGAGACTTTAAAATGCAAAGATCCCATTGTCTGGTAGTATAAACAAACAGAAGCATCGCTTTGGGTACTCCTTAAAAGTAGAAGAAAGTCAAATGTGCTCCAGCCCAAAGAGAATCGTGCAAGAATAATGGCTTGTATTGTAGCCTCCTTACTTTGTCAGAATTCAGAAGTAAAGCAGAGTTGGACCTGATCTATAGTCTTCATGGAGACCTCCAAGAAACACCAGGGCTGCAGAAAGTGGCATCCCTTGTTTAGAAAGTAACACCACCAATGCCCCAACATGGTGGTAGGGACGCTGCTGTCATGAGGAGCTGGCTTTTGGATGTTATGCAAGACTGAGGTTCTGTCTGCCTGTTCAGGTGAATATTAGAGAGGCCATTGCAGTTCTTGAACAGAGTACGGTGATTTCTCACTAACCTGGCCATAGTTCCGCATTCATAAAACCATCAGCAGATTAATCTCATTTAAAGCACCATTATTTGTAGTCATCACATGTTGGAAGTAATAATGTATTTCTAGAAAAAGCATCACTATACCAGTTTTCATTGTATTTAATTCTTGAACTGAGATAGTGGCTTGAAGTTTTTAAAAGCTTGCATCCTCGTTATGTTCACAATAAAAAGTGTAACATTTTGGTATGGTGGTGTTCTTTACCATGAGAAACATGTGTTAGAACCAATATAATACATGCACGTATAAATCCAATAATTACAGTCAAAAGGTAACCATAACAGAAGAGATTTTTAAATATTGTTAGTGGCAGCCATCTTTAAGAACTTGAGTCATTAATTATAAAAGCATTATACAAGCTGATTTTTAAAGAGGAAATTTGAAAAGATATTGATTATGAATCTTAGGAGGTCAGAAAGGCATTTTTGCTAAAAAAAATATTAATTATTTTGCCATCTACATAATACTGCTGCTTTAATATAAATAAGTGTGACCTGGGCACAGGAGAACAGGAGAGCTGTTGTGGAACGTATTTGAGCAGAACTGCTGCATTCCACACCAGAGGTGACTGTACTTCAGTGGTAATGCAGCATGGAATTATTTGCTTATTGTAAAGCACTTTGAGATTGCCCATGAAAAGCACTATATAAATACAAATGGTATGATATTGTTTGGTAATTCTACCCTTTCTCTGTTATTTTATAAAGGAAAAATAGCAACATGGTTTATGAAAATTCATTAGTGCACAACCCACTTCTATAATGTAGATTGGCAATGTTTTCTTGGAACTATTTTTTGCATGGAAGTATTTTTAACAATAAATAAATTGAAAGAATTTTTTAATATAAAGTAACAAATCCATTTTTAGTTCAAGGTACTCAGCAATGTCTCATGCCTCACTACTCAAATGAGGTGTGCTGCTATACCAGCACAACATACACCTGATGTGTCTTATTATTGCTGAAAGCAGCAGGGCATGTTATAGTGATAATTTTGTAACTATGTCTTTTACTGCATATTTCCCTTTACTAAGATGCCCTATGTCCACCGGTTATCCTAAGGTCAAGGAGCACTACCTGTTGCATGCTATCTCACCTTAGTCACCAAAAAGTTGATTTTAAACAGTGAGTGCTCATAAACGGCTGCAAATACATGACAAGCTGAGAAGAGCCATATTAGAATAAGTGCTCCATTAAATATTTCAGATCTTTGAAAATTGATAAAGCAGACTCAAAACAGGGAAAAGAATCATTTCACAAGACAGACAAAGGGCCATCTAGAAAGGTGTAAACAGCTATAGGCACAAAACTGTCACTGTAACTTGCACGCTCTTTTAAATGAGTTTACCATAATGCAGATGTGTTCATTTATTATTTATCAGTTCCTAATTCTAGTGCAAGCTGGGTGTGTTTCTATGAATACTAAAACTCTTCAGTATCACCTGCCAAAAGTTTCTCTCTCGGGAGGGGAGTTGTCTGTGTCACCCAAGCAGGTCCCTGAGAATAATTACAGAACAGAAATCTAGGTTCTGTTCCAGACTCAGAGAGTGAGATTCATATTTATAATTTTGTATTTTATTTGTCTTACCATGAGAAAGTGTCATTGAGCAATTATCATTTACATGGAGGTCCTGGATAACACAAACAATAAAAAATAAACTGATTACATATTTAGAATAGAGATGGCATACAGTATATAGTTACATGTCAGACTTGTAGAAAATGAAGAAAATTCAAAGTCAGCAGAGATGGAATAGTAAATTATATAGCAAATTTGCAAAAAAAAAAAGATATCAAGGCATTACAGACAATCCAAGTTCAGCAGAAGCAGTGGGCAGATTCAGATCAGTAATGAATGTGCAAATACAGGATGAGTATTGGTATAAGTATATTATTCTTCAATGAGAAGAATAAAATACTTCAGGAGGAAGTGACACTATGATTATGAATAAATCCTAATAGCAGCTGCAACTATCTGTACAATGGTTTTCAATCATGGATTTAAAGGCATTGGGCTAGATTCACAAAACTCTGGGATTAAGTAGCACACCACAATGCCAGTGGTGGATCAAAAATCTCTGCAACTGCAGAGACTGGTATTCACATACGCAGCAGTTGCATAAAATGTTACAGCTGGTCCCACCGCCCAACAGTTTTCCACAGCTGTGGGGATTTCCTGGCAACACCACCTGCAAGCCGCCATACATCATGGAGTCAGTCATAATCTGGCTCCACCTTTATCAATACCCGCAGCTGCGGGAAACTGCAGATCTGCATGTGGCAACCCACTTGAGTCAAGTTTTTCCTGCAGCTTCGGACTTTCCAGAGTTTTCTGAATCTAGCCCTTGACGTTAACTAGGTTTCCTAGTCTAAGAGCACTCTGCAACTTATTCCACATTTTAAGGGCAAGAGAACTGAAGGTAGTGTTGTCGTAAGAGGTATGGCATCTTGAGTTTTCTACATAGATTACAGAAATAGTCTTTAGGCCATATGACCATGTAGTCTGAAAGGGTTCTGTGATATATCATGGTAAATTATTTGTCATGGCACAGTAGATCCTCAGATAGACATTTTCTTAATCTCCTTTTACTTAGAAAGCACAAGCCTAGGGAAGCAAAAGAGTTCAATGATGGGTTATAGGGTTCAGGCCAGTTAAAGTGAAGAGCCCAGTAATATAACATGTCTAATTTAACAAGATGGTCAGAGAAGCAAATCCTGTATATTAGCTTATATCACTACAAGGATAACTGTTCTTAGTGTAAGCTAGGTAAGAAAAAATTACTCACCATAGTAATGTTGTTTCTTCTAATGGAGTCTTGCTGTATTCTGACATATGCAGTTAGGTCCTGCCTTTCAACTGCCCGGAGAACAAAGAGTTAAACTTTCCATGGCCAGCATGGAATGTTCACCACGAGCTCGGTTGAAGCCCCTGTCTGCTGTTGTTTAAACTGCAACTGTCAGATCTTTACAGCAAAGACTCACTAGATGTTCTGTGTGGAAACTGTAAAATTCTTACTAGCCAACTGGCAAATATATCTATATAAAAGGTTGTTTGGTTTCAAAGGAAGACTCAAGTCAGGAAACCCCAAACAAAACACATCCAAAACACAGCCCTCACCCAAACCAAATGAGGGTGAAAAAGGACACCCTAGGGTGCCAACACTGTTCCTGCCCACCCACATCCCAAAATCTAGGTTCTGAGAGGAGGCGGGGTCAGAATACAGCAAGACTCCATTAGAAGAAACAACATTACTAAGGTGAGTAATTTTCTTCAAACAACATGAAGTCTTGCTGTATTCTGACATATGCAGACTACCAAGCAGTACTTCCATGGAGGAGGGACAGAACCTACTTTGGAAACAGGCTCTGAAGTACTGCTGTGTTAAACTGAGCATCACCCCTAGCCTAGATATCCAGAGAGTAATGCTTGATGAACGTATGGACTGTTTTCCAGGTGGCTGCTTGACAAATTTCTAAGAGAGGAATATCCTGGCAGCAGCCAGGGAAGCAGCTGTACCTCTAGTGGAATGAGCCCTCAGGCCTGAGGGTGGAGTTCTACCCAGTTTTTCATAGCAGAATTGTATACAAGAAACAATCCACCTGGCAATAGATCTCTTAGTGGCAGGTTTGCCCTCACAACTTTTCCATACGTAAGGAACAACTGGAGGGATTCAAACCTGTGACCCTTGGTACGCTCTATGTAGTAGCTAAGGGCTCTTGTAACATCCAAGAAGCTGTGTAGCCTCCTCTCCCGAGGAGGAATGGTCAGTGAAGAAAACAGGGAGACATATAGACTGGTTGAGGTGGAAATCTGATACCACTTTAGGTAAGAACTTTCTGTTAGTTCCAAGGACCACTTTATCTCTATGGAAAGAGATGAAATCAGATTCCACTGACAGGGCTTGCAATTCACTGATACGCCTGGCAGAAGTAATGGCTACAAAACACAGTTTTCCAAGTCAAGTACTTCAGCTCTGCTGAGGACAAAGGCTCAAAGGGAGGTTGCATAAGCTGAGCAATGCAAACATTAAGGTCCCAAGCAGGAGCAGGTCTCCTAAACGAAGGATTGGTGTGAAGCAATCCTTGAAAACTTACAAAATACAGGATGGGATGACAGAGAGGAAGGCTTGCCTACTGACAAGAAAGCAGAAACAGCTGCCAAGTGTACTTTTAAGGGTAGCTGGTCTGAGGCCTCGCCATTAAGATGGACCATATGGTCCAGAACCATAGGCAATTCAGCAGAGTCTGGAGAAATATTCTTCTTAGTACACCAAATGCTGAATCTTTTCCATTTGGAGTTGTAAGTCTTGTTGGTGGAAGGCTTTCGAGAAGCCGTAAGGATATCCAGAACCCCTTGGGAAAGATGCAGATCTGCAAACTCTAACTCTTCAAGAGCCATGCCTTAAGATTGAGAGACTGAAGATCTGGTACCAAATCCTCCCTGAGAGAATGTCAACAGGTTGTAATTCCTGGGAAGAGACAGGGAAGGTGGACTGCTAGGGACAGCAACAGGGGTACCAGGGCAGTCTGGCCCAGTCTGGAGCAATCAGAATCACTTTGCATGGTTGTGAACTTATCTTGACTAACACTTTGAACAGGAGAGAGAGGGGAAAAGCATACAGAAATTTCCTTCCCAGTTCAGAATCAGAGCATCCAGGGGACTGAGCCCAAGACTGGGGGTCTGCAACAAAGAGAGGAAGTTGGTGATTGTCTGGGACTGCAAAGATTTATCTCTGGTGTGCCCCATCTCAAGAAAATTACTTTCAAAACTAGAGGATCTAGGGCCCATTTGTGATGGCCCTGGGATATTCTGCTCAGTGCATCTGCTAGGACATTGTCCTTCCTGGGAGGTGAACTGCTATCAGAGAGGTTTGCAGGAATAGGCCAGGGACCACAACTTCATTGCTTCTGCACACAAGGCCGTAGACCAAGTGCCACCTTACTTGTTGATGTACCACATGGTGATGGTGTTGTCTGTTCTGACCTGAACCACCTTGTTCTGTACAGATCTGAAAAAGCTTGCAGTGCCAGGAACACTGCTCTGAGTTCCAAGAGATTGATGTGAAGTAAAGATTCCTGAGGTGACCACAGTCCTTGGTGGTAAGATCCCCCACATGGGCTCCCCAGCCCAGCAAGGAAGCATCTGTGGTGAGTATCACTGAATGAGACTGAGTGACAAATGGAACCCCTTGTCTCAAATTGTCCTGATTCTGCCACCATTGCAAGGCTTGGATTAGGGTTTGAGTCACTGGGACTAGTTTGGTAAGGGATCCTTTCTTTGGGACCAGAAGGCTCTTAAGTGGAACTGAATGTCCCTCATCTGGAATCTTGCCCCTTGACCACTGCTGTGGAAGCTGCCATGTGGCCCAGAAGCTGAAGGAAATTCCTTGCTGGTTGAGACACCTGAAGGGTGAATGAAGAGGCCAGTTCCATAAGGTTCCTTGCCCTTTCCAGAGGAAGGAAGGCTCTTGCCTTTACTGTATCCAGTTCTGCACCTATGAAGGTGAGGAGCTGTACTGGTTCGAGAACTGACTTGGAAGGTTGAGAAGGAATCTTAAGGAGTGAGCACTTGCTGGGTCACTTGCAGATGTGACTTGACTTGGTCTGGAGACTGACCTACTATGAGCCAGTTGTCCAAGTATGGGAAGATGGAGATCTTTTTCCTTCTTAGGAAAGCAACAACTACTGCCAGGCACTTTGTGAAAACTCTTGGGGCTGATGTTAGGCCAAAGGGCATTGCTCTGAACTGATAGTGGCCTGAGGGCAATTCGAACCTGAGGTACTTTCTGTGGGAGCACCTGATGGGAATGTAAAGTAGGCATCTTTGAGGTCCAGAGAGGCTAGCCAGTCCCTGGCCTTAGAGAGGAAGGATAATTCCCAGAGTTACCATTTTGAACTTTGGCTTCAAAAGGTGTTTGTTCAGATATCTTAGGTCCAGGATGGGTCACCATTCTCCTGTCTTTTGGGGTTAGGAAGTACCTGGAGTACAATCCTTTGCCCTTGTGTAGGGTGGAACCCTCTCTATAGCTCTGAGAGCTAGGAGAGAAGAAACCTCTGCCTCTAGGGCAAGGGTCTCTAAGAGATTTACAGGTGGAAAGGATCTGGTTCTCATCTTGGGAAATTTTTGAAGCTGAGAACCAGTCCCTGGCTTACTACTTCCAGGACCCACTTGTCTGATGTAAGAGACTTTCAGTCCTGGACAAAGTAAGCCAGCCTGCCCCTACTGGTATGGGAGAATCGGCCCGGCAGACCCATCAGGGTGTCTGCTTGGCAGGGCTTTAGGCTGAGGGTGGATGCAGGCCTGCTCATCCCCTTCTGCCTCTCCTCTAAAGAACCCCCTCTGTGAAAAGGGAGAAGAGGAGGCCTGAGCTTGGTAAAAGGCCTTGGAAAGGCCTGCCCCTGCCCCTGGACTGCTGCCTTTGAGGAGCTGCTTGCCTTTCTTTGGCCGGAGCACTCCTGTAAGTGGTCCTGTACTCTTCCATCTTTTTATGAAGTTCTCTGTCTGCTCCCAAACAGAGAATTACCAATTACAGGAAAATCCATGGCTTTAGCCTGGGTATCCATGAGAGGCTAGTACATCTGAGCCAAGCCATCCTCCAAGAGGCACAGATGTAGCCATGACTCGTAATGAAACATCATTGGAGTCCACAGCAGCATGAAACTGTACTTTCAATGCCTCAATCCCATCTGCAGCCACCTGCTCCAGCTCCTTGGCAAGCTGGTCAGGGGCCTGTTTAGCTAGAGCCAGCACAGTGTCCCACCTGGACTTCTGGTATCTAGCTGTATAGGCCATATAGTTAGCCTGCCTGAGTCCCAAAGATGCTGCCATGTATTGTTTCTTTGCCATGGCATCAATCTTCCTGGAGTCCTTATCTGGGGTGTGATGCCAAGGAAATATTTGCCTTATCACAGGCAGTAGCCTGCACTACCTCAACATGGCTGCATTGCTGGAAAAGGAACTCCATGTCTGAGCCTGAGAGAGTGTACCTCTGTCCATTCGTCTGTCCACAGGAGGTATAGAATTAGGAGACTTAAGAATTTTATGTGTCTGTTTCCCAAAGGATTTGTGGAGGGAATAGACAGTCTCCTGGACTCTGGGATGTCCATCATCTCAACATAATCAGGCTCTTCCTGATCCTCTACTGCTTCCTCCACAGGAAGCTGGAGGTCTCAGCCACTTTTTGTAAAACATATAGTGAGAAGGGACTCAGAAAGCCTAGGAGGAGAAACACCTGAAGGTCTGTCTGGGGAGATGTCCGGGTCAATAGGCACATCCAGACTTTCATAATCACCATAATCATCCTCATACTGTCACTCCTCCTCTGCCAGTTCATAAAATTCTTCCAAAGCATAATCCGGACTGGGGAACCAACCGAACGAGCCCCTGCCAGATGGTGCCGGTTCGGTCGGAACCGAAACTAAGCGATTGCACTCATCTTCATTGCCTTGGCTATCTCATCGGCGGTCGGAGTATGAATTTCTGGGTCTGAACCGACGATTTATCTTTTCTCTTTCTTTCACCAGAACTGACTCCTCAGAATCAGGTCTCCTTTGCCCGAAGAAGTATTGCCCTGGTCAGAGGGCACTCCTCCTGGTTCGGTCGGAACCGAACTGGGCTGGCCATCTGGTGTCAGCGGACTTTCTCTGCCTCCTTCCCTCAGTCTACCTAATCTCTTTCCAGGGTAGATTTAGGAAAATTCTTGCAAATTTGGCAGTCTGAATCGAGGTGGTCAAACCCCAGACAATAAAACACAGGTGGTGTGGGGATCAGCCTTGGCAAAGACTTCCCCACACACACTGCAGTGTTGAAACCCAGTGGGTCCGTTTTTTTCTTGGGTTTCTCCAGACACGCCAATCCTATCCAAAACTTACCCTTTTTCGGCAATCCACCAGGCAAGACTCCCTATCGGTTCCTGACCGTGTCACTGGTCTTGGAAAAAAGTACTAAAATCCGTTTTTTTTAGAACCGACTCGACCGGTTACCACTCTAAATTAAGCACAAGCTTTTTTACCTCAACTGATCAGTTCAGCCGAACCAATCCACAATTTACAAGTTCCACACAGAAACAAAACAAAAACCTATCTAGTACTCACGGTACCACAGGCAGAGCTTGAACCGACTAAGCGGTAACAGCAATTCGGTAGAAACCGACAAAACCGACACTTCAACAGACTTTTGAACCGAGCAGCAGGAGAAATCTCCGGAGCGACTGTTCAGTGAGGCGGAGTAAAGACTCTGATGGTTGCAATTTAAACAGCAGACAGGGGCTTCAACCAAGCTCGTGTGAACATTCCATGCTGGCCATGGAAAGTTTAACTCTTTGTTCTCCAGGACAGTTGAAAGGCAGGACCTTACTGCATATGTCAGAATACAGCAAGACTTCATGTTGTTTGAATGTATTTTTATTTCTCTCTCCCGGTCGGCCGTCCTTCTGATGAGTGCCCCAACCCAGTCACCCTGACGCCTGCTGGGACTTACCTGCCAGCCATGTTCCCCAGGGCATGGCCCACCCGAGGAGTCAATGGGGTGCCCCAAGTCCCACCAAAGAAAGGATTTGTTTCTGGTTGGCATGCCCAGCTGGTTGGTGTGGGCGGTGGGTGCTCATCGTCATTCTGCCACCAGCCTTTTCCTCTGGTTTTCATCCCTGGAAGATGTGACGTGCAATCACATCATGGTGCATGCCACACACTTCTGCATGACAGGCACCGATGTCTACCATGTCTCCTGACCTTCTTGGCCCAAGCTGCCTTTCCTTCAGTTTTGCCAGGGGTCAGGCAAGCTCGGCTCTGCCCACACCCCCAGGAGGAGAAGAGCAGTCATATGGATGCTGGATTCTCCTCCCCGGCCGATCCTCCAACAGCCCAGATGTGTTTCCAAACCTGGTTCGTCAGTGTCACACGCAGCAGTGCTACGCTGCACGGTGGGCCAGCCAAGGTCATGTCTACTGCTTCCACTGATTTCAATGCAGTGGCTGTCATAGCTTTCAGTACTGTGTTATGGTCTCAAGGGCTGCAGTTTGTTAACTCTGGGGTTGATGTTAGATGCTGTTCTGAGAAATTTGAGCACATCTGGATGGGCCCCATGCAGAGCGACTTATGTGACCTATGGCTGCCAGCTGGACCTGATAGAAGCTGGGAAGAGACCCTACTGATGCTCTGTTACAGAAATAGTAGGATTTAGGATTGTCATCTCCATTGGTTGCAGCTTTGTTTGGTGCACCAGCTTATGAATATTCTCCCATTGCCTGGTGTAAGTATTTGTTGTAGATGTCCCTCTAGGCTGCAGTAGTTCATCCATCACAGAGAAATACCCTCCTTCAGTAGTCTCTCTGCCTCAGGAGCCAAGCTATGAGGTGGAGGCTGTGAGGGCTGGGATGTCTCTCTGTGTCCTGTTTCAGGATATCAGGTCACTCAAGGAGATGCCACAGATGGTTCACTGTCATTGCTACTACTGTCACAAACCATGCCTTACTGGGCTAATGGAGAGCTATGAGCAAGGTTCATACTTTTCTGTGGTACTTTGGGACCAAGTTCTGCAGCAGGATTACCATTTGTCATAGAACTTGCTGCGGTGGTTTGTAATTTCTGCGGATGTTCTTGCAGCACCAGTGAACTGCCACATCACAGCATAGTAAATAACAGTTACGTAAGAACTTCCCATAACAGTAGATCTTCAAGAGAGGGTCCTACAGTAGGTCATTACAGATAGGACTGCCCTCCTGGTGTTGGGACCACACGGCAAACTTCTAGCTAGCATTCCACAGTGGGGGACACCCTGGTGTCACCTGATGGGACGCCAGCGTGACACTATAAAGGGGAAGTCCTCGCCCATCCTCCAGTTCTCCCACTGGAAGACCTCTGAAAAGTCGACAAGAGAAAGGAGAAAACTCCTTGAGCCCTAGAAAAGCACCCTGGGAAAGGAAAGAACAAGCAAAAGCTGGGGGAAGGTGGAGGAAAATATGACTTACTGCAGGAACCTCTCACAAAGATCTATTGTTATGGTAAGTTCTTACGTGAACTGATATCTTACTTTGAGAGGGTTCCTGCAGTAGGTCATTACAGATAGGACTGAATTCCAAACAGTCAAGAACGAACAGTCGGAGACTGAGGTCCATGAGGTGGAAAGAGTCTGCAGAGCAGGACACAAGCTAGGACAGTAGGCCCTGAAGAGCGGCCAGTACAAAACTGGCTCTGCACCTAGAGCAATGTCCAGACTGTGAGTGTTTCATGAAAGTATGGAGCGATACTCCACGTAATGGCCACCTTAGATATCAGATGTGGACACATTTCTCTAAAAGGCAGTAGAGGTAGCCATGCCATGGGTAGAATGCCCTTGACTTCCCATGGAAGTGGGTTCACGTACTTCTGATAGATCAAGGTAATGCAGTTAGCCAACCACTTGGAAAGGCGTTGCTTGGACACAGCATTACCCTGATGTTTGAGCACAAAGGAAACAAATAACTGATCCGATTTGCGCACCTCCTTGGTCTGAGAAATGTAGTAACGTAGAACTCTATGCACATCCAGAGTGTGCAAGAAGTATTCCCTCTACTGGAATATTCGGGATAATAGTCCAGCAGTTGAATATCCTGGTTTAAAGTCACCTTGGATACCACCTTTGGGAGAAAAGAAGGATTAGTCCTCAGAGCCATCCTGTCTTAGTGGAAAATTAAATAAGGCTCCTTACAAACTAGAAGCTGAAGCTCGGAAATCCTTCGAGCTGAGGTAAAAGCAACTAAAAACAGCACCTTCCAAGACAGGTAAGTATATCACAGCTTGCTGCTGGCTCAAAAGGGGCAAAGTAAGCTTCTAAAATAAAATTTAAGTCCCAGAGGGAACTATACTATGGACCGGAGGTTTCAAGTGAAGGATCCTCTTAAGAAAGGTTTTGAGACCTCCAACTGAGCAACATTCTTGTCTTCCACCGGGACGTGATAGGCAGACATTACTGAAAGATGGACCTTCAGTGAGGAATACCTGAGGCCCAAATCAGAAAGATGCAAGGCGTACTCAGAACCTAGTACACTGGGCAAGAAAAGGGATCCATATCCCAGGCAGTCGCCCAGATGGTGAATCTCTTCCACTTCATAACATGTGTGTTCTGGTATAGGGCTTTCTGGCTCTCACCAAAACTTGAGCTACTCAGGAAAAACCCAAAACATGACCTCGCTATGTCTGCAGCGGAACCTGAACTTGGGGATTGCCAAAGCCTTTAAGAGGCCCCTGAAGCAGCCCTCTCCTCACAACACTGCCCAGCAGCGAAGCCTGAACTAGGGGGGATTGCTAGAGCCTTTAAGAGGTAAAGCCTCCTGCAACACAGCCTGCTTGTTGTGTAGCTCTTTCTGTCGCCCCAGGCAAGCCTTGAACCTGGTGCCCTGTGCACTTGAGGCAGGGCTCTACCACTGTACCAAGGTGGAACTACACTTATGGGTAGACCTTTCACCCTTCTACCCATCTCATTACTGCTATCTGCAGACCCATCCTAAGATGACTGCCCACCTTCTCTTGTCATGCCTCTCCCTCCTCCTTCTTCTCACGTGGCCTCTATCTAACCCAGGTGTCTCCATGGCTCCACAGGTCCCCTACTCTGGGGACCCAGAGTCGCCTCCCTCCTTCTCTACTATCTCCTTGCTCCCCAACCCATCACACCTCCAGTCCCCACCCACCTTCCCTCTTGCTCTTGTGGGCAACCTATTGTACTAGCCTGCCCATCCTGTACCTCTTTGCCCACCCCTTGTGTCTCTAAGCTCTCCCACTCCTACAATCTCGCTGACGAAAAATGCCTTCCACACCCCCTGATCAGGGCTGTACTTCTCCTCCTACTCTTGTCAGGGAACATTCATCCCAACCCTGGCCCAACCCACAATAACTCCTGACTAGATCCCCTGGGCTTCTTATTGCTTCTATGAATATCTGCAGTCTCTGAAGAAATTTGACTCGCTCCAATGTTGGGTCACTGTCCACAAACCTGACATCATCTCCCTAGTCAAAACCTGGCTATCTGACTCTACCCCTGACTCCCTTGTCTCACTCCTGGCTACTCCCTCTTTTGAGAAGACCATGTAGGGAGATGAGGTGGAGGCTGTGCTATTTATATCAAAGACTCCCTTCTGGTGTAGCCTTCCAGCCCCTGCTCTAACCTTAGGCCCAGGCCCTTACCCTAAAGCTTACCCCTGCCCTCTAAAGGCCCCTTTCTAACCTCCACCTATATTCCCCAAAAATCAAACTCAGGCCCTGGGTCCCTCTAATAGAGTATCTCGCCTCTCTACCACATTCCCGAGCATATTCTCCTGGGTGATCTAAACATCAACTGGCTTAGCCCTGCATCCTCCTCCACCTGTGACTCCTTTACTGCTATTGACCTAATGCAACTTGTTACCCAACCAACAAGAGTGAACCCCACAACGCTACTCAGGTGGGCTAAGAGGCCTGAAGCAACTTCTAGCCCAAGTTGACTGGTCTCCCATTGAGACCGCCCTAACCTTGATTTGGCCCTGGCCTTCTTCACCTTAATGTTTAACAAAGCTTGTGATATCTTCGCACTCCCTAACCAAACTCCGCTCATGGCGTAGCTATACCCCTGGGTCACTCCTTCCCTACTCCAACTCCTTAGGCACAGGGATAACCTGTGGCACCTAGCCACGGAAACTGGCCGCCTCTGCCAACAGACAGGCATATGCTGCTGCCTGAAATAAATGCACCTGGGCCATAATGCAGCAAAGGCTGATCATTATCGGGCCCTCACTCACCTCATCCTGGGGAATGCTAGAACCTTCTGGGATAACATCAAACAACTAAATGGTGGTACACGCCTCCTCCGCCTTCCCAAATCAATATTGAGGGTATTATCTCTACTGATCCTATCCTCATTGCTAACCATCTCAATAAATCCTTTACTGACCTTAGCTCTGTACTCCTAGCAACTTTTGACCCCTCCTCACTCTCCTGACCCTGCTCCCTCACACGCATCTTTCCACTTCCACCGGTTACTGTCAATGAAGTCAGACCGTATCTGACCAAGGCCCTAAGAAGCAACACCACTAGCAGTGACTTCTTGGACCCCAGACTCCTCAGCCTGGCATTGGACCAGGTCATTGCCCCAATCATTTGCCTCTTCAACAAATCACTCTGTCTAGGGCAATTTCCATCAGCCTGGAAAATTGCCACTGTCACTCCCATACAAAGGGTGGAGATAGGGCCTTTCCGTAATTATCGTCCCATCTCAATCCTCTCACCACTCTCAAAAGCCTTAGAAAGTAGTATCCTCCCAATATCTGAGTTTCTTACCAAATACAGTATCCACTGCCCTGAACAACACGTGCTTCCATGCTGGGCACAGCACCACACCGCCTCATCGAAGTTTTCTAACTTCCTCCATTCCTCCCTGGACTCGCCTCTTGCTGGTGCAGTGTTCATCGATCTATCAAAAGCCTTTGACACCATATCCCATCCTCTCCTGCTGGATGCACTCAGCCATGCTGGCTTTGCTGCAGGACCTGTCTCATGGTGCTTCAGCTATCTGTCTGCCGGTCCCAGCGTGTAAAAATCAATGGCACCCTCTGACCTCTGCCCTATCCGATCTGGGGTTCCCCAGGGCTCTATTCTTGGGCCCCTGCTCTCTTCCCTTTATCTCAACACCCTGCCAGGTGCCTGTACTGGTAAACTCCTCCTTATGCAGATGACGCTATCTTCACTTCTGACCGTAACCCACCACCCTCCAAGATTCCTGCAATTATCCTATAAAGATGTGGAAGCCTGGTTTAAAGAACATAGACTGGTTATCAATCTTAAAAGACCAAATCTATGATCTTCTCCCATCCCAAAACAAAGCTAGTAATTTCCAACTTCAAGTCTTCGCCAGCTCTATGTTCCACTCGAACAAGTTTACACATACAAATACCTTGGGATAACCTTTGACCCTGCCCTCACGCTCCATTCCCATATCTCCGCCTTAGCCTCCACCACCAATATTAGGTTGGGAATCTTTATAGCCACAAACACTGTCTCCCCGATGCCCTCCGACTCACAGTTATGTCCTCCATTCTGTCACTTGTTGACTATGGCTTACCAGTCTCCGGGCTGCTGACCAGACCTCGCTAAACAAAATCCGCCTCACCTTAAATAAGGCCTGTTGACTAATCTTAGGTGCTCTAGACTTACATACCTGCCATCTTTACTCCCAGGCTAATCTGCTCAATCTTGATGAACGTGATTAGGTATCAAACCTGCATCCTTACAAAAACTCTCCTTGGGCTCTCTCCTCCTGGTTTGACTGCCGTTATCCACCGTGTTAACTCCCTAGCTTCAACACGGTCCTCCTGTAAAACCAAGTTGAAGGTACCTAGGCAAGGACCTCTCATGGACAACGGGCTTTCCACTACCGTGCCCCTTCTTGGTACAATTCCCTCCTGCCAGTATCTCAGACACCCCCACAATCTCTTGCTTTAAAACTACCCTCCGGAACCACCTTTTCACCACTCGCAGCTGTTGCTGTTTCTACGCTATCTTGCTCACTCTGACAAAGCCCCTGTTGGCTGCTCAAATCCTCTACCTTCTCTACCCTTGGTTCCTGTTACCTCCTGTTGACTCCGCTAAAACACACTGTATTGATATCCTATGTTTTTCTGATGTTCTAGTTATTTCCTGAACAATGTTAACTTCACCAACCCTGTATGTGGTAAACTGTTGATCTCATTTGTCCTCCTGTATCCTCAAAAAAAAAAAACTACACTGTTTCTCTGTACTAAGTTGTTATCACTGTATTGTCTTCTCTGTGACGAGGTACCTTTGTAAACGAGCCCTGGTTCAAAGGTTGAAAAGTGATGCTTAATAAATAAATAAAATAAATAAATGTCCAGAGGTGCCAAGCATGTAGGTGGAGAGATTTGAGTCCCAGATGCACCAGGCTGCCCTGCTCCTGAGAAAGAAGGTCATGTAGGAGAGACAAAGGCACTGGGGTTCCAATGCTAGCTGTTGCAGCAGTAGAAACCATATCTGCCAAGGCCAAGAGGGCAATGAGAATCATTGTGCACCCTCCGCCTGAAGCTTTATCAGGACTTTCTGCAGAATTGGGAAGGCATCAGAAACCTCCCTGTCCAACAAAGTGACAGCGTGTCTTGCCAAAAACACCACGCCTAGGAACAAGCCAGCAAAGATCAGGTCTTTTGCATTGAATGGGAGGCAAAAGGTCCAGATGTGGATGGTCCACAGGTCAAACAGACCTTCTACCACGTCTTGCTTCAGTTCCCACTCATGAGCCCGTGTGATGGTACGGCTGAGACTGTCCTCCAGGATGTTGTGAGCACCGGGATGTGGACTGTTATCAAGTACAGTTTGTGCTGGACTGCCTAGTACCACACCACATTGCCTGCAGACAGGGGTATGAGTGGGTGCCTCCCTGTTTATGAACCAGACCATGGCAGTGTTGTTGGTCTGAACCAGGAGTGTTCCCGGCATAAGAGGGTCTGAAAGGCATGGAGAGCATAGAGCACTGCTCTCATCTCCAGAACACTGATGTGCAAATGCATTTCCTGATGGGACCACCTTCTCTGGGTGCGATGGTCTCCCAGATGTGCTCCCAACCCTGATTCGAGGTGTCCATCATGAGGGTCATGGAAGGAGGGGGTTGAAAGGGACCTCCCTAAGGAGAGATGGGATGTCCCTTCCACCAAAACAGATCCCTGTTCATGCTGTTAGAGACCATGACTCTGTGGTCCAGGTCATCCAGTGCTGATCCCATTGGACCGCAAGTGTCCACTGGGTCACCCTCATGTGCAGTCGGGTCAACGGTACTGTGGGAATGGCAGCAGCCATCAGACCCAACAGTCAAAGAACACAACGGGCTGTAGTCCAATGAGAATTGGCTACAGCAGAAGCTTGCAGTGTCAGAATATCAGCTCTGTCCGAGGGAGGAAGGCCCTGCCCTGAACCATGTCCAGCACCACTCCAATAAACAGGAGGCACTGGTAGGGCAAAAGATTGGACTTGGGGTAATTCACCATAATTCCAAGTCATGAAAACAGGTCCAGAGTGAAGGAGAGAGACTCCTTCAGACTGTCCTGAGATGGGGCTGACAGAAGCCAGTTGTTCAGGTATGGGAAAGTACAGTTACATAAGAACTTACTGTAACAGTAGATCTTTGAGAGAGGCTCCTGATGTAGGTCATAACATGTAGGACTGCACCCTCTGGTGTCAGGACTGCATGGCAAACTTGCTAGCAATGTCTGGCAGGGGACCTCCCACCTGACGTCATAAAATAGAAAACTCAACTATGTACAAGAAAAAACTATTTACAGGTTTGTGGTGGGGGACACAAAAAGGTGGGGTGGGCAGGGAAAGGGTGGACAAATGGGATGGGATAGGAGGGTGTGAGGGTGGGTCCAGGGGTAGGGAAGTCAGGGACCAAGGGACTATTAAAGGCTCTGCGTTCTGGCTCTGGCTCCCTCTGGCTCTGTGTCACCGAGAACCCCGACTCATCCAGCCTCCTCAGTATTGCCACCATCTGCGGCCAGATTTAGGAGCTCCCGCATGGTGTCCCTGATTTCCCTCAGATGTCCTCGCACCTAGGACAAGGAACACAGTCAACAGGTGTGAATGCACAACCCCATACAGCCGCCCACTGTGCATGGTATACGGCCATGGGACATACCACTGTGATGGTGTGTGACCACCCGCAGTGATCACGTCCACAGGATCTGCCCACCCAGGCACATACAGCCATGCGGACGCTGCACACACCCACCGGCCAAGTCACGCACAGCACCACCGGGGCTGTCTAGTGACATGGCTATGTGGTGCAAAGGCAGTGGCACAGCCATGCACCCGTGCATGGCTGACCACCAGTGACGCACACGCAGACATGCATTGCCACTGGACAGTGCTGACTGTAACAAGTGGTGTGCATGGCAGTGATGTCAATGAATGGTGGCCATGCCCCGCTGACCACCTTGTCACACAGTATGCAATACTAATCATGGATGTCTGGCCTCACCCATGTCGGGCGGTCAGGTGGGCGTTGCTGGTCCTCGGCCCACCTGGCTGCGGTTCCCACTTCCCTCCGCTGCTCTGCCTGCACTCCGCATAGTTCTTCCGGACCTGTGGGACAAAAAGGAGAGAAGAACATCAGTACATTCTCAAGCAAAGTCCCCTTCCCAAAGGAGTGCCCTCCCACCCAGCCAGACCCACCCACCCCACACCCTGTGAACACTGCCATGGCCAACCCCATACGGTCCCTCCCTATGTGCTGGACACATACAACACTGTGACTCATATGGATGATAAAAGTGTGTTGACGGAACCCCTACCTGGACATGGCACCATGCCCCTCCTGGCATGTGACCGCAGTCGGGCCAGTAGCTCTGGCTCCCTCCTGCACAGGTCACCATAGCGGTGCCTGCACTGCTCAGCTGAATGCCCCTGCCTGTTGCCTCATTCAGGGCAGTGGCCACCTCCTGCCACACCTGGGTCCTTGCCCTATCCAGGGGTCCTCCCCAAAGAGAGGCCCATGGTGTGGCTCAACTATGGCCACCAGATTTGCCAGCTCAATGGCCGTCCAAGGAGCAGCTCTTCTACACGCCATTGCAATAGTTATAATAGGCAATATGGCACTCTGCAGCATGGTTCCCCACGGCAGATGCGTCGCGGTACAGTGCTGCCATTCTCTGTCACGCTGTTACCGAACAGCGCGATAGAGGTGCACCTATGCCTGACACATGGCGCCAAGGGCAAAGGGTCAAGGGTCTCTGGCGCAAAGCCACGCACAGCGCCATTGGATGAAAATATGTGTAACGCGATTGGCTGCCTGTGTGCCAGCGCCACAGTGGACTATCAGGCAGTTGGGCCATTGCGCCTATGAAGGCCCAGTACCACAGTGCCATGTAGTGACCATCGCCATAGCGCCACTGGCACAATGGTGGCTGTGCTCTGCATTGCCTACCACGCACAGCACGCCAGACGCCTGCGCCAGCAAGCCGGGCATGCACAGTGAGGTGTACTATGCATGACACAGAACTGCGCCATTGGCTCAGCACGTTCAACACAATTGCGCAAAGCGCAACAGTGCGATATTCAGCCGTCATATGCAAATCATCCGATCAGCCATTCAATGGCGCACTGCAACTTGCATCTAATTAAAGTTGCTCCTTGCCTCATTGCATGGATTGCGCTATAAAGGTGTGACAATGTGCTGCAGTGGCCATAGTCGGTTACTGCAGTTTATTGGTGAGTAGCATGCTGTTTGGGAGTGTGGACTGTGGATTCAGGGACATGCATGGGACTGCACAGTCACAGGTAACAACTGCCATTCTTACAGGCTACATAATGACCGAGCACATTGTTGGAGAGGAGGAAAACAGTGGTGGGAGGAGGAGGAGGCGAATTTTACAAAGGCCAAAACCGAGACCCTTTTCAAGGCCTACATGGATCAGTAGCCACTGCTCAGTGGATGACGGGAACCCCAGGCCCGTGCTGCTGCATGGGAGGAGGTCGCATGTGCCGTGAACCTGCATGGCAGCCACCAGCCTCGTGCAGGAGTGTAAGAAGAAGATGGGCATGGACAGGAGCAGGATTAAGGAGAAAGTGGCTGCCATCAGGGCGGCACGTGCTGCAACAGGTGGGGGACAGCTGGAGGTGGTACAGCTCACCCCAGTGGAGGACAGGCTTGCTGGAAGCATGCTGCGAAGTGCCATAGAGGGTGTTCCGGGCGGTGGCTTCCAGGCGAGTGGTGGCCCATCACTGCATGGTAAGTCATGGTCTGTCTGGGGGGCAGGGTAGGTCACACACAGTAATGCGACTTTGCTTTCCCTTACAGATCCTGAGCATCTGCATGGGTCAGCGGTGGTGGGCCTGTCCACTGCGGACAGTTGGATGGAGTCGGAGGTGGACCATCCACCTCCACAGGTATATGTGGATCATTACAACAGTGGGGCCGCCTGGCTGTCCACACTGATGTCGTGTGACAGGTGTGGAGGAAGCCCTGCCTGTGTCCAGCGTGCTGGCATCCATGGATGCCAGCACGCCATGGCTGTGGCCAGGGCAGAGTCCAGCACTAGTGATGATGACACGACTGTCATGGGCAATGACACGTGTGCCACAGGATGGACACACAGCAGGGCATTCGTGCCCATGGCTGTGGATGGTGCCGCCATGGGGGCCTTGTCAGCACAGTCCCAGGCTGTGCCTGTCAGCTCCATTGGGGCAGCACTGGTGTCTGTTCAGGACAGTGAGACTGTTGCGCCACTGCGGCGGCACCACTGAGCCCTGGGGTGTGCAGCTGGAGGGCAGCATCAGCAGTCGCCCACTGGGCTTGGGGTACAGGGTTCAGCGGCGCATCTGTGCACCGCCTGTGGACATGCCCAGACCTGGTCCTGGTGCGCAGCACCCACCCTCAAGGGTGCTGAACATCAGACCCTTGCACACCCTGAGGACAGGATGCCGAGGAGGCTGATGACCTCTTGGGCAGACACGCCCACCTGCAAGCATCGGTCCAGCAGCAGATGCGGCTGCGATGTCCGTGGAAGCACTGTGTGGCTCTGGAGCAGGTAGAGGGCGTCGCAGCAGGGACACGAGCGGATCCTTGCAGAATGGACCGTTTAGGAGGATGTGACTGCTGCCATTGACAGGCATGCACAGGCATTCATTGCTGTCATGGTCACAATGGGCACACAGTCAGGTGCCCATGCATCATGGATACCATGCAGTGCACTATCCACCCCCTGTTCCGCGCGTGTGACTCCCACCCTGTCGACGCTGGGTTCAGCTGTGGGCATCCGAGCACTCCTGGTGCAGGCATGTTCGTGTGCTGCAGACCCCTGCATGCAGAACGGTCGCGTTCACAGTGGAACCCCTGGGGACCATCGGTGCCACCCCATGAGGCCAGTGGTCAGCCTGCCAGTGCTGGCGGGTCTGCTGGGCCACCCTTGCATCCGTGAGTGGCCGTGGTACTGTGTCACGGGACTGACCTGTCTCCCCAGCGTGGCTACTGTCTGGTGCTGCCCTGTGTGCATTGTGTGTGTCAGTGAGCAGTGCACAGGTGGATACCCAGCCCTGCACGCAGACACACAGTCCACCTGCATACCCTCCCAGCTGCTGTCCGCAGTTGCGTGCATGATGATGCCTGCATTGCGCTGTACACCAATGTGCAATGGTGCTCAGCATGATTGACACACACGCATGGACAGGCAGTGGGCGTGGTGGCCTGTGGACATGTGTGTTGCTAGGGTGTGCGTTCTGGGTCGGTGTGCTTTCTGCCCTCTGTGCATGTTTGTTGCATTGTGTGTGTGTGTGTGTGTGTCCTTCAGCATGGCATGTTAATCCTCACCCATCCCTGGCTGTGTGTGTGCCTCTGTGCCCTGCCACTTCCCTTGACTGCATGCACCCGGTGTGGGTCCCTGCGTGTTTGTGGGTTGTGCCTTGGCCACTGGTGGTTGTGCATGGCCCCATGACTTACCTGGGTTGGCTGAAGTGTTCCTCCGTGATGGTGTCCCGTGCAGATGAGCCAGCCGGAGCAGTCGGGGTCCCATCAGCCAAGGGGCTGCCATCACCATCGTCACCGCCGTCCCATTGTCGTCCACCTTCAACCTGTACGGCTATCCCACATTTGTTGGCCATGTTGTGCAGGATGCAACAGGCCAGGAATATACCACAGGCCTTTGAGGGGCTATACTGTAGGGCACCGCAGTGGTGTCCAGGCAACGGAACGTGCCTTCAGCATCCCTAACACCCACTCAATGACATTATGTGTGGTGGTGTGTGCCTCATTGTAGCATTGCTGCGATGGGATCGTGGCCGGTAGGGTGTGAGCAGCCAGGGACAGAGTGGGTATCCACTGTCACCTGTGTGTAGAGGGTGGAGGTTAGTTTGGTGATCAGCACGCTCTGCCCCAAGCCATGTAGGCTACTACCCATGCCACCTCTGGCCATGCCCCCAGGCCCTATATTTGTCCATGAGGTTTGCATACTCACCCACTAGGTGGCCAGTGGGGATGTCCCCACTCTCGAATCTGTGGCACAGTGCCAACTAGTGCCAGATGAAAGAATCGTGTGCTCCCCAGGGTGTGTGGCACAGACATTGATGATGCGCCCTCTAGCATCGCAGCACACCACCTGGCAGTTGATGCTGGCATAGCCCTTTTGATTTATGTATGTGGCCCCTCGGGCCAGGTGGTGTGCGATGGCCACATGGGTGCAGTCTATTGCCCTAGCATGCCAGGCATACGCATACCCTGTGGAACTCCTGTATGCTTGCTGTGTGCTCTGTCGCTGTGCTGGGGAAATGGATGTACCTCAGCATGTGGCAGCAGTGCACTGAGGAATTGGGTGAGGTGGAGTGACGTGGCTGACTGGGTTATGCCTGTGGTGTCCCCAGTTGGTCTCTGAAGGTACCGTGGCGAGCAAGCACATGCAGGCTGTTACCTTTGGTCTCCACTGACAGGGCATGGCTCTGTCGTGGTGGTGCCTGCATCACATCACTGCACAGCTCACAGAGCGCCTCAGAATTGCCCTGTTCAGGGGTACCGCCCACAATCTCTGTATCTGTGTGCAGCTCAAAGCTGATGCAGGCTGGTACTGCCTGTTCAGGGCATAACGCCCGGACGGGCCCTTCCAAGGCCATGCCCCTGCCCGCCTCTTCTCACCACCCCTTATTACGGCCTTCATGTGGAAGGTGGCACTGGCCATGTCCCTGGCTTGTGCTCACCCCGGCAGCTGTTACTGTATTCCTCCCACTGTCCTGGCTGCTACCTCCCCGCACTGGGTACACCTGCCTGTGCTGGCCTCTGTTCTGTGTGGCTCCCCACACCTTCCTGTGCCTGGCTGTTTACTGTGGCCTTCCTGGCCTGCCCTGTTTGTGCCACCTGCCCTGTCTGTCTGCCTCTGCCTCATGTGGTTTCCTATAGCGTTCTTGAGCCTCTTCCTTGCTCTTTTTATTTTGGCTCATTTCCACTATGGCGCAACTTCCACTTGCTTCTACTGTTGCGCATTGCGCAAGTCTTTGAATATCACACTGTGCCATTTATGCATGGTTCCTCCCCTTGGTTGCGCATGCCTTCATTATCATTGTGCTGTTGCTCAGCATGATTTCGGGGCAAGTGCCTCCTGCTGAATATCGCTAGAATGCTACTCGGATTTATGCAGGCGCAATCTTATTTATGCATGGCTCAACTCTTTTGAATACTCTGGGTCTTAGACTACAAAAAGCAAAAATAACTTCATACTTACCGTAATTTCCTTTCTGTTAGCTCCAACATTGTCAATGGGTAATCATAACAACTGAGTATAGGGCACCCTACTAGGGAATGGCACAGTCCAATCTTTAGAATGTTGGGTATCTGAGGATTCCATGCACTAACATCAATTCCCCAGTTACTCTTACCTTGCAGTACCACGAGAGTGACACATATTTACAACAAAAAGACATACCTGCAATAATAAAATCTGTCTTACCTTCCTATTCAACATTTGGAGAAGGGATGCATTTCACGGACCCAAAATGGAGGCCTGAAGTATTTGGTTCATCTTGTAGAGAAAGTGTGCAACCACAACATTCTCACAGGAATCGCCCATCTGGAATGGAGGCCTGAGCATGCGTGGAATTGAAGCTAATACACAATTGGGATGTTCTGTTTTTGCTGCAGAGAACTAAACTGCAACAGGAAAATACACCTTCCTTAACCAATGAAACCTTTTAACCTGCAGTCGCGAAAATGTATAAATCAGCATATAAATATACATATCAGAGTACAGTGCAGCAGAAATGAGAGAGATCCATGTAGATTTTACTAAAATGGACTGCTTCTGCTGGCCGGTGGCCCTGAGGGTTGAGGCACTGGATGCCACACCTGCCTCATGCCGGTGACCCTGGTTCGGGAACAAACCAGGGTCATCGGAGTTGAGAGGGAGGAGACGGATTGAGCGTCCGCTGACTGATCTCCGTCTCCGTGCGGAGGGGGTATCCCGCCCTGCACTGGGCGGCCTCAGCGTGGTTGGGGCACTGTAGACAAATTGAGGGACTTGCTGTGGCCGACGCTTAGGAGGAGCGCGACGGGAGAACATGGAAAATTGGGTTACAGTCACGGGTGGCATGATGGCTATCTTCATTGAGATCGCTGGGTCAGAACGTGGCACTGGATCCTGACTGGGCGGATGAGTGTCGGGGAAAGCCGTGGAGTACACCGCGAGGCCGAGCTGGGGATTCTCGAGACGGTGGCCGGAATCCTGGGGTAGCTGTGACAAGGTAAGGCAGACTGGACCCAGGGGAGAAAAGAATAGTAAAAAAATAGACTGCTCTCTTAGCATGCAGGATAAGATTCTCCCTCAGGAGCCAAGCTCCTGGGTGGGTCCCATTGACAATATTGGAGCTAACAGAAAAGGAAATTACGGTAAGTATGAAGTTAATTTCTTCTTTCTGTAGCGCTCCAGATTGTCAATGGGTAATCATAACAACCGGGTTCTAGGAAGCAGTACCCAGACAAAACCGGGAGGGGGGAGAATATTATCCTATGCCAGATGCTTCAGAATTACTTAACTGCAGTCTGCAACACATCATGACCAAAAGCTGCATCAGCAGAACTCCGAACATCCAATTTATAATGTTTCGTGAATGTGTGGACTGAGGACCATGTGGTTTCCTTGAATAGCTCTAAAATTGTGGCTTCGCCCTTCTTCACCCAGGAAGTTGCCATCATACCTCTCAACTGTCCCTGATTTTCAGGGATGTCCCTGATTTTGCCTCAAAATTTTCCTCTGTCCCTCCTAAAATTTCTGTTTTGTGACTAAACACTGGAGATTGTAAGCATAAAATAATGTTAAACATTAAAGTTACAGACTAGTTCTTCATCAGAAAATGCTTCTTGCACTAATTCCTTATTCTAACAGCTTTCTGAGTGAGTATTACCAATTTTAAGGCATGTCCCTGATTTTGGCTCTCTGTCCCTGATTTTTAAGCCTTGTCCCTGATTTATGAGGTAAGAGGTTGAGAGGTATGGTTGCCATCGCCTTGCTGGAGTGAGCTTGATAAGAGCCAGAGGCCTCTTTCTTTCGACACATACGCCTTAGCAACCCAGAACCCCACCCACCTAGCTAGGTGGGTTTACAGGCCTTTGTCATTGTTTGGTGCCCCAAAGCACAAATAAGCTATCTGACTGATGAAATTCAGACATACAGTACGATTAAGGCATAGCCTAATGGTGCAAGATGAATTCAAACTTGAACAATTCCTTCCCTTGAATGGAGGAGGTTGCAGACAGTCAGACATAAATCTATGTCTTGAACTCCTGGAAGGTAATATGCACTGGATGGATGAACACCATTCTGAACACCACCTGTCCTTATGCCTAATAAGGCATGGTTCCTTAGCAGGAAGCCTGAAAACAACACATCCAGTGAAGTGGATGGGAGTGGTTCGAAACTCCTTTATGGCTCCTTAACAGGAAGCCTGAAAAACAAACACATCTAGCAAAGTGGATGGGAGTGGTTCAGAAAAAACCTTGTAAGAAGCATTCAGAATCTTGAGATGCCACAGTAAACCAGATCTGACAGTGGACGTGTCCTGCAAACAAGTGCCTATAAGTTCCTAACCCAAAACCCCCAGGCTACGATAGTAGAATCCGCCTCTCAGTGAACTCAAGCCAACCTCTTCGCCTTCTTACAGAAAACAAAAGAAAATTTGTGGAATTGGGGTTGTTGCAGAAGAACCCTTCACAACTGACCTGGGGAAATATGAGAGGTGGCCCTTATTGGAACATAGGCTGTAGAAATAGACTATTTCTGGCAGTCATCAAGGAGTCAAGTGGTCTGTTTTGGAGAAAACTATTACACATATTTTATATATATATATATATATATATATATATATATATATATATTCATTGCAAAAAACTCTGTTAATGCATCAGTTAGGGTTCTAATTACAGTGACAAAAGTAAGGATAGTTGGCGTTACAGTTCCAACCCCACCTCACCTCCACACACCAAAAGGCATCAGGTGTGCCTGGGTCGTCGGGCCTAACTCTCACCCCATTCCATGTAAGAAAGCTGAGATGGTGCAGTATAGGAGAGTGGGTGGAGAAATAGGCCCGACAACCCAAGGCACACCCCGATACCTGTTGGTGTGTGGAGGGTGGGGTGGTAGGGTTGGGAACCTCTAATGCTGAATTTCCATATTTTGTCACTGTAATTGAACCCCTAACTGATGCATTAATAGAGTCTTTGCAAAGAATTTCCTTCTTTCTGAGATAGTATAACAGTATGCGAATTTTACTGTGGGAGGGCAGGGTCCGAATCCCTCTGTAGATTCATATATGTAGGTGTGGAGAGCCCTGTGCTTCCACATGTTGAATAACACTGGCTAAATTGTCAGCATAGCCATCTTATACCCCACCTCATGTACCCCGGTAGAGAGAAATTGTGAAATGCAAGGCAAAACGTAATTATGTGCACCTGCAACACCATTCTGGGTCACAGGTTCAAAATCACATTTTGGGTAGGATGTGAAAAATGACAGCTGTACTGTTCATGAGGTGGTGTGAAAAAAAATGGCTATGTTGAAAATTTGGCGAAAAGATCAAAAGTAGCAAAGTTGTGGGAGTGTGTAGAATAAATTCAACAGACACACGTAACTAAGGCATTTTCAGGAATTTTTCATCAAACATTCAACATGGCCTTTGGGGCCTCATGAGCACTGGCACTGTCATTTCATTTATTCATCCTGAAAGTTGATTTCACACCGCAGCCATGTCATTCTGCACAACAGGTGCTAAAATACATTTTGGGCAGAATGTGAAAATGACAGCTGTACTATTCATGAGGAGGTGTGAAAAAATGGCAATGATGAAAATCTGGATTGAAAATATTAAAACTGGTGAAGTTACTGAGCATGCATAGATACTGAGCAACGTACACTCATAACTCGGCATTTTTCAATATGTTTGCATCAAATTTTCAACATGGATTTTTGGATGTCCCTCGAACACTGGCAATGTCATTTTGTTAAAATCAATCCCAAAACATGATTGGCGCATAGCCAACGCAAAATCACCTTACAGGGCCCATTAACGATATGACAGTGACAGTGTTCATGAGGTGGTGTCCCAAAAGCCCATGCTGAAAATTTGGTTCAAAAATGCTGAAAATGACCGAGATATAGTCATAATACTAACATACTAAAATGCCAGCCAAATAGGCCTCATGGTCTTTCGAGCCTGCTTGAGAGTCAGCACCCATAATGGCGCCGTTCTGCTGTCCCCGTCCTAGTTTCCCCAGCATTGACATTACTCAGATTCACCTCCCTCATACCTGTCCCATCCTCTTGAACCCTTCCCACAATATCTCCTCCTCCACCAGCCACTCAGGCAGTGCATTCCAAGGTTCCACCACACTCTTAGTGAAGTAACACCTCTGAGTCCCCCAGTTTCCACCCCCTTCTGTTGGAACACCCTGTCTAAGCATGCCTTATTTAACCCCTTTATGTACTTGAAAACCTCTCATGTCCCCCTCTCCTCCAGAGTACAGGTTGAGCTCCTCAAGCCTCTCCCCATCACGTCCTCTCCCCATACCCTAATCATCTTGGTTGCCCTCCTCTGGACCCCTCTCCAGGAGTGCAATATCCTTTTAAGTGGGCCGTCAGAACTGCAGTATTCAATGTGCAGCCTAATGGGCAGTTATACAGTGAGAGAATCACTTCCCTACTTCTTGAGGTTATCCCCTAGCGATGCACCTGAGCATCCTATTGGCCTTGGCCACTGCCCTCCTACAGTTCTCAGAGTTGTTCATTTTGACATCCACCACCACCCCGATCCCTCTCCCCATTTAAGACTTGCAGTGTATTACCTCACAGGGTGTACCAGTGGCCTGGGTTTCTAGCCCCAGGTGAAGCACCCTGCACTTCCCCGCATTAAACTTCAGTTTCCAGGTATGTGATCACTTCTTCAGAGCCTCCAGGTCCTCCTGCAAGGCTACCCTTCCTTCCTCCCCATCCACCACCGCCCCAGCTTTGAGTAATCTGCAGAGAGCTCATTTCATTCCTGATACCCTCCTGATGTCTGAGACATAGGCATTACACAGGAAAGGCCCCAGGACCGATCCCTGGAGGACCCCACTAATGACTCTCCTAGGAGATGAGATCTCCAACCACCACCCTCTGAGTATGCCCCGACAGCCAATTCCCAATCCATATGATCATCTGCTTCCCCACCCCCATTTCCCCAGCTTAGCTAGCAGCCCACTGTGAGGTACTGAATCAAATGCCTTGCTGAAGTCTAGAAAGAGACATCCACCAGTCTACCCTGGTCCAGCGCCTTGTCACCCAATCGTGAACTCCACAAGATTTGCCTGACACAATCTGCCCAGGACAAAGCTGTACTGTCTATCATTCAGGTAACCCATTTCTCCATTTCCTCCAGTACCCACCTAGCCTTTCCTTGATAATGCCCTCCATCACTTTGCTCACCACCGACATCAGGCTGACAGGCCTGTAGTTCCCCAGCTCCTCTCTTGGAGTCACCCTTGAGAATAGGTACGATATGAGCCACCCTCCAGTCATGGGGCACCCATCCCGGCCTGAAGGGAGATGTTGAAAGCTCTGCCAGAGTGGCCGCCAGTACATCAGCCAATTCCCTCAGCATCCTGGGATGAATTTCATCCAGCCCTGGAGCTATCTCCGTTCTTAGGGACTTGAGGGCCTCCCTCACTCTACCAACTGGAATTTCAACTTCCTGGCCTCCACCTCCTCCTCTGCCTGTCCTGCCTGCTCCCTCTCCGGTCGGTGCCAACTCACTACCCACCCCATGTCACGGCAGGGATACAAGCATCCATGAGTCCCTTCTCTCCTGCAGGTCCTCTACTTCTCCCCATGCGTGCCACCCCTGTCCTCCTGGTGAAAACTGATGCACCGGGAGGATGGTGGGGTGGCACCGTGACAGGGGAGAAGTAGAGGACCCTGCAAGAGAGAAGGACTCACGGATGTTGGTATCTCTTCAGTTTGCAGTTTAGCTTTGAAGAGTGCAGACGTGTCCTGGTCCACAGAAGATGACAGCCGCCGACCTCCGATGGTAAGTACTGGGCAAGGGGGAGTGTGGGGGTGGGTTGCTCAGTGGGAGAGTCAGGATGGGAGAGGGGATGGGGGATGACAGGGATCATTTGTTTTTACAGGATTTAAAAAATAAAAGACGCCGGGGACTGTTTTCTTTTAGGTATATTTTCTATAACAAATATTTCGGGACACTGGGGGTGGGCTCCCAGTGTCCCGCCTTTTTGGGAGTGCTACTGCTGACACAGGGATTGGGCACCCATTGTCAGATATGGACATTCTGTTGGGGACACTGGGAGTGGGCTCCCAGTGTCTCACACTGGTGTGGGTGTCATCTAGTGCCAACATGTGGATTGAGCACCCCGATGTCAATAGAAAATGTTTTTTTTTTGGCCCCCAGTACCGGGCCGGCCTCCTTCAGGCCTTCCTATGCCCCTCATTGCCACACTGCCTCGTACAGCCACCCATCACCTCATGTTGCAGCCCTCTGGGCAACCCGTCTTAACTGTTCGCCGGGTGGTCCCTCTCTCTGAGGGAAGGCACCGTGGGGCAGACAGTGCAATTCTTGGCCCAGGTGCTGCTGGGATGGTCTGTACACTGCCTGAGGTCTCACAGCAGTGGGGCTGGCGACCGTCATCTGGTCGGCCTTGGGACTCTTTTCCCGCTTGCTCCCGAGGGAGTGGCATGCAACTAACCTCAGGCATAAACCGACAGTCACCACGCTCATTAGTTAATTGGACCCTGTGCATTGCCATGCCCCAGCCTCCACCAGGGGTCAGCAAATGCCAGGTCGCTTCAAACCCTCCTCCCGAGAGAAGGCGAGCAGTCATCTGATGCTCAAGTCCTCTCTCTCTGGCCGCTCTCCAGCACCCAAGTCCATTCCCCAACCCAGGTAGCTGGCATCACAAGCAGAAATCCAACCACTGCACTGACAGGCCGGAGTAAAAATGTATTTTTAAATCAATATTCATATGGACATCATAGAAGTATGATCCTAGTTCGTATCAAGTCATATGAACTAGGATCCTACTTGCATGATGACCATACATAACAAAGAATTTAAATGATAAATTAAACACATTTTAAGGACATTTTCTAATTAATAAAGTGCAGAATGCACCTGGGAGTCCCAATATGCAAGCTACATGTGTTGGTTTCTTCCCAAAATGTCATTTTGGAGGTTTCAACATTTGAATTTGTCAGGAAAACTGAAAACAAGATGGTGGCCATACAAAGCAGGAATTTTCCCATACAAAGTAGGATTCCTACTTCATTTCATACAGCTATATTTTAGTGCTTACTGAGCATGCTCAGAAATGATTTTTTCACATTTTAAATTGCACTAATTTAAAATGGCTTATTATTTTTCACCAGACTAGCAAAAGGCACATCTGTGAGGTAGTCCCTTTATGCCCTGAAAATTTCAGACCAAAGCATCTGGCTGTAGACAAGTTCAAAGAAAAACCCAGCAAAGTCAATGAGCTAAAAATAGTTTTTTTCACCTCTCTGTAACTCAGAAACCTCATATCCGACCAGAATGTAATTTGTCAAATCAAGAGATCTACCCCACAGGAAGGAGCATACCAAATTTTGTGCAAATCCATTGAAAGGTTGCAAAGTTATTAAAGTGCAAAATTTTGAGTTTAACTTTGAAGTGCCTACTCAACCCTAGCTATAGAGGTCGCAACTGCACCGCTATAATATATATTCATTGCAAAACTCCATTAATAGGAACATAGGAATTGTGTTGGTAGATGGGGACCACAAGATCCATCTAGTCTGCCCGTTTCTGCCCCCATTCAGACTGCACCCTGATGTGTCCACAATGTTCCATATGAGTTTGAACTCGTACTGTCTTGGATTCCACCACCTCCTGAGGTAGGCTGTTCCATGGGTCTATGACCCTTTCTGTAAAGAAATACTTCCTAGGGTTGTTTTTGAACCTGCCTCCCACCAGATGCAAGTTGTGCCCCTTGTACACACACACATCCCTGTTTTGCTGGAAGAGGATTCCTGCTTGTGTTGATTACCTTAACATACTTAAAAGTTTCGATCATGTCCCCTGTTTCTTCTCTGCTCAAGGGTGTACAGATTTAGTTCCCTGAGCCTTGCCTCATATGGCTCTCGATGCAGTCCATGCACCATCTTTGCAGCCCTTCTCTATATTGTCTCTAGGCAGTCTATGTCTTTTTGAGGTGTGGCTTCCAAAACTGACTGCAGTACTTAAATGTGGCCTCACCAAGGACCTTTAGAGAGGAATGATATCCTCACTCTTTCTACTTGTAATTCCCTACCAATGCATTCAAGGATGACACGCACCTCTGTGCTGCCTTTTCACACTGTTTTCCAACCTTTAAGTCATCCAAATGGACTACTTCAAGGTCTCTTTCTTTGTCTCCTCTAACTGATGCCCTCCCAGTGTGTACTTTATCTCTGGGTTTTCCTATATGCATAACCTTACACTTCTTGGCATTAAATTTCAACTGCCAATCCCTGGACCATTCCTCAAGTTTTTCAGGTCTGCTTCCACACCTTTCGCCTTCCTGCATGTCTACTCTGTTACAGAGTTTTGTGTCATCTGCAACCAGGCAAACCTTCCCTTCAAGTTGTTTGCAATATCCCCAATAAATATGTTAAAGAGGATAGGTCCCAGCACAGACTCCTGTGGAACGCCACTGGTCACTTTGCCTTCCTTTGATAGTGATCCATTGACAAGCACTCTCACATCCTATCTTGCAGCCAGTTGGTGATCCAGTTCACTATCTTATGACCGACTCCTGTATGCTCTACTTTGTTAGCTAGCCTTCTGTGAGGGAATAGTGTTGAAGGCTTTGCTGAAGTCCGGTACACAATGTCCACTGCTCCTCCCTGGTCGACTGCTCTGGTGACCCAGTTGAAAAGTTGATCATATTGGTTTGACAAGAGCATCCTGCTATGATGCTATGTTCCCTGGGGTCAATCTTTCTGCTATTCTGCAGGTACTTCACTATCCTCTCCTTTAGCAACGACTCCATAATTTTTCCTACCATCGAGGTCAAACTGACAAGTAGGTAGTTTCCTGCCTCTTCCCTGCTTCTGCACTTGTGTAAAGGTACTACTGTTGTCCTTTTCCAGTCCTGAGGTATTATTCCAATTTCCAGTGACTTGCTGAAGAGCTCAGCCAGTGGTGTGGTGAGTTCTTCCCAAGCTCTTTCAGTACCCTAGGGTGGATGCCATCTGGCCTCATTGCTTTATCTACCTTGAGCCTATTCAGTTCTTCTAGGACCCTTTCCCTGTGAAGGGCCTTGTGTCTGCATTTTGTGGTGTTGTGTACTGACCTACTTAATGTAAGACCCTTTCCGCTGTCTTCTATGGTGAAGACAGAGCAAAAGAAATCATTTAGTAACTGCTTTGTCTTCGCCTGTCTCTGCCATCTTGCCTTCCTTTGTCACTAACCTGACTGTTCCCCTTTTTTTTCCCCATATATATCTGAAGAAGGTTTTGTCTCAATTCTTGACACTCAGTGCTATTTTCTCCTCTGTCTGCACTTTTGATCTCGAGTTGCCTTTCCTGCCTAACTCAGCTTGTTTTGTATTCTTCTCTATCTAATTCACTTTTAGTTTGTTTATATTTTGCAAAGACCTCCTTTTTCCTTGATTTTGGTTGCAATTTCCTTGGTGAACCAGAGTGGATTTTTCTTTCTTTTGGATTTGGTGATCAGCCTAGTGCATGTAATTGTAGCTGTATTTTAAGCAATTTTAAGGCCTCCCAACAGCCTTCTACATCTTCTAAGTTTCTGCCATCTAGCATGGATGTGACTATACACTTCATTTCAGGAAAGTTAGCCTCCTGAAATCTAGAAGAACAGGTTACTCACCTGTAACAGTAGTTCTAGGAGTGGTATATGTTGTTCATCTACACTGTTTGGCATTGTCCCCTTCCACTTTAAATCTGCCAAAAGTCTTCAAGCTGGCTCCTCCACCCACCTGGGTGGTATATACCTCGGCTCCACCCCATGATGCCAGATCTTAGCCCGCTGGAAGCAAGGTTGTGTGCATCTGCAGCCGGGGAGGTCAGGTGGGTCTGTGTCTAACAACATATACCACTCCTAGAACTACTGTTACAGGTGAGTAACCTGTTCTTCTAGGAGCGTGGATATGTTGTTCACCCACACTGTTTGGCAGACTCCAAGCAGTTCTCCGGAGGAGGGAGGCAAGGCGACATCCCCTACTTAGGAAACAGAGATTGAGAACTGAAGCCCCAAAACCAGCATCCCAGCGTGACTCAAGGTCGATGTGATAGTGGCTGATAAAGGTGTTTGATGACTTCCACGGCAGCCAGGGCAGATCTCCTGATAGGGATGTCCCTGGAAGCAGCCACCGAGCAGCAGTGTGGTGGGTTGAATAAAGTCTTATCCCTCTGGTGGCTCCTTGCCCGCCAATCTCATAACACAGACCTATGCATGATGTAATCCATCTTGCTATGGTCTGTTTGGCTGCAGGTCTGCCAGAAGCGGCTTCAGCGTAGGTGACAAACAGCTGGTGAACCTCTCTGCAATTTCCGCCGTCCTGTCCTTATAATAGGAGAGAGCACATCTCAGGTCCAAAGTATGGAGCCTGTACTCAGTGTCCGAGGTGTATTAGGTAGTATACCGGCAGAGTCAACACCTGTTAAGGTGAAACTCTGACACCACCTTCGGAAGGAATTTCGTGTTGGGGCACAAGACAACTTTGTCCCTGTGAAAGACCAGATAAGGGAGTCCACCGAAGTGCCTGGAGCTCCCTGTCCTTCTGGCTGATGTGATAGCCACCATGAAGGCCATCTTCCACAAGTGTGAGAGCTCACACTTGTGCATGGGTTCGAATGGCTTGCCCATGGAGCTTTGCCAAAACAGCAGCAGATCCCACGGAGGTGGAGGTTCACTCTCTGAGGGATATGTGATCCAGGCCTTGAAGAAGTGCTGACCACTGTCTCCTGCACTAATGTTGGCTGGACTGGCCCACACCCAGTAAGCAGAAATGGCTGCCAGGTGCACCCTAAGGGTCAATGACCACAGACCCCTTTGAGAGAGAGACCAAGGTAGTCGAGAATGTTGGCTACAGAACAGGATAAGGGTCCAGACCCTATCCTGACACCAAATGGAAAATCTCTTCCATTTGAAGGCATAACATTTTCTGGTCGACTCTTTCGAATGCCTCCACCACGGTGTAGACATCTTCGAAAGACCCAAAGCCTGGAACTCTAGCTGCTCAGGTACCAGGCTGTTAGGTGCAGGGATTGAAGGTCTGGATGGAAGACCTTCCCTGGTTCAAAGATATCAGGTCCGGTGTGTGCAAAGCCACCAAGTGCCTGCAGCTGAGGCTGAGGAGATCTGGATACCAGAAGTGGCGGCCAGTCTGGGTCTACCAGGATCACCTTTGCCTTGTCCATCCTCACCTTGAGTAACACCTTGTGGATCAAGGAAATGGAGGAAGGAGTAGAGGAGGCCTGGGGTCCATGGCCTTGAGAAGGCATCCTCCTGCAGCGAGCCCTGCAGAGGGGAGCAGGCATGATACAGCCTCAGCTTGGTGTTTTCCTGGAGGAAAACCGGTCCACCATCGATTTGCCCCAACAGGAGAACAGACTGTAAGCTACCTCTCTGATGGAGAGACCACTCGTGGGATGTCTAGCCTATGCGTCTGAGAGCATCCGCTAGCTGGTTCGAGACTCCTGCCACATGGATGGCTAGGAGATCCACCTCCAACCGGCTGATGAGGGTCCAGATGTGGGCGCCTCCTTGCACAGCAGATGGGAGTGCGTGCTGCCCTGTTTGTTGATGTAGTACATGGTCGTGGTATTGTCTGTCTGGACTTGAACCACTTGATCCGGAGCTGAGGAGCTAATGCCGAGAGTGCCAGTCTGACTGCTCCAAGTTCCAACAGGTTGAAGTGGCATCGGGACTCCTTGGAGGTCCAGAACCCATGGGCTCTGTTGTCCCGTGTGGGCTCCCCAGCCCATTAGAGAGGCGCCAGTCATAAGGACGACCCGTCGCTCAGGGCGGACAAATGGAATCCTTCCTGCAACTGGTCCAGGGCAGTCCACCATTGGAGAGCGCCACACGCCTTCTGGGTTACAGTGATCAGCTGGTTGAAGTGACGTGGCACTGAGTCCACTGGGCGCCAGCTCCCATTGAAGGAGGCATGTGCAACCTGGCCCAATGGACCATGGAGGTGCATGCCCGTAACCCAGAAGGCACAGAAAGTCCTGGGCAGGGTGCAAGTGCCCAACCAGAAATGATTGGGCAAAGGAGGAAAGAACCTCTGCCCTTTCTGCTGGGAGCCGAGGTCTGGCTTGACAAGAGTCGAGCTCTGCCCTGAGAAGCCCATCACCTGAGAAGGTGCGTTCACTTGGCCTCGCTGGATCAGGAGGCCAAGTTGGGAGCAGGTTTGGAGGCAAGATCCCTGGATCTCTCCACCTCCTGTTGGGGAACCCTGCCAAGAGCCAATTGTCAAGATAAAGGTAGATTCTGACTCTTGACGTTGAAGGTGGGCCGCCACCACTGCAATGCATTTGGTGAAGACCCATGGGGCGGTGACAGGCCGAACGGCATGGCTCAGAACTTGTACAGGGTCCCTTCAACCCTGAAGTGGAGAAACCGCTGATGGGATGGATGAATTGGGATGTGAAAGAATGTGTCCTGTAGATCCAGTGAACAGAAACAGAAATTACGTACCTACCGTAATTATGATCTTTCTGTGTATCTTCACCATTCATCACAGATGGGTACTGGCGGAGATCAGGACCCCGTGGAGCCTTTTTTTTGTTTGTTTAAAAGGATAGGGTAGTCGGCCCAGCATCGGTGCCGCCCTCGAGACTGACGATGCTCACGTGGCGCTGAGGATTAGCCGTTAGCTGTGTTGACTCGCCTGCCTACCAGTTCTGAGTCGCCGGACAGGTAAGAGGAAGGGATGGAGGGTGGGACAAGAGAGTCCAAGGACAGAAAAGAAGAGAAAACTGAACTAAAAGGAGAAATAATGACTGAGAGGACAGCATAGAGGAATTAAGACTAAGGGATTGGGTAGGGGCCCCAATCTCTGGCAAAGGAAGAAGGGAGGAGGGGGAGAGAATTTAGGAGAGAGTGAGAGGTAACATGATCCAGGACCCTTGTCCGCCACCAGACTGTATAGGAACTGCAGGGAGTAGAAGCTCATTTGCCAGAATTCAAGGCACAGAATAACTGGCAATACCTCAAAAGCAGAGTCGGCTATTCTGGAGAAGGACAGGTACAAGGACTCAGTATCTCTCTGTAAAGATATTTGGTGAAAAAAGGGAGTTCTTTTTTTTTTTAAATAGATGGATAACAGAAGGAGGGCAACCACTCAGCTCTCACCCCGTAGGAGTGAAGATATGAGTAGAGAAGGAGTGCCACTCGAACTGTACCCCTTAGGGAAAAACTACCCCCTGTGTGTTCCAACTTTACCCGCTCAAAAGAGTAGGCACAGAGGAGGAGGATCCAGAGACTGGAGCCCAGGGGATGGCGAGTGGATTGTGATGAATGGTGAAGATACACAGAGATCATAATTACAGTAAGTATGTAATTTCTTTATCTTATCTGTGTCAGTCTTCACCATTCATCACTGAATGGTGAGTGATGCAAGCCCCGAAGGGGCTGATTAATGCACCCTAAGGGACAGTGTCCCTAGCCTCAGTGGTGACACACTAGGGGAACCTGGGCCCGAGAGTGGGAAAGAGAGACGGGTCCCCGGAGGAGTGAATTGCCTCGCCTCACGGGAAAAGAGATAGGTTCCTGGTGAGCGGAGCAACCCACCCCACGCCGGGCCAAGGGTGACAAACCAGGAAAGGCGAAGCTGCCCATCTCCTGGTGCAGATCGCTGTCCCTACTACCCTGATAGCTACCTCACTGGCATCGTAAGATGCCCTTGCTTGGTGCCTTGCTAGCTCCAGGCCACGCAGAGAGTGCGATGGCTTGCCTGGTTTGCCTCGAGTCAGGCAAAGCAGCTAGGATCTGACCCAGCGCTGACCACAAGAACCTGTTGTAGGCTGCATAGTGGGCCTGATGAGCGAGATGGAGAGAAGCAACCGTGTCGTAGAAAGTCCTCCTCCCCAGAAATCAAAATCCAAGAGTCCTGATCTGGGGCCGGTCACGGTGGAGGGCGAGAAGCCCATCAGGAGTGTCCAGGTGCGTCAATCCAGACTGTGGATGAGGCATAGAACCTGGAGACTGGGTGAGCTCAATACCTCTGGCTGAGGTCCCTAGGGGTAGGAACTCTGGAGAAGGGCCTCTGCCAGAAACGTATGGACGCCTCCGAAAGGGAGCAGACCAGGGTGGCACCACAAGGGTGGCCACACCGAAATCGCCTAGAAAGGCATGGCGACGATGCTCAGGATTGCTGGACCGACAGGGAGAAAGGTGAAGGTCCTCCATCATCCTCACGAGGAAGCGCTGATACTCGGAGAGATCAGCGGCAGGAGAGATATGGACAGATGGTTCCTCTCCCCAGAAGAGGGGATGAGGAGCTGGAGGTCACCATGCCCGAGGGTGGTTGCTCGGGGAGGTTGAAAACCTGGCTGTCCATGGCCCTAACGTAGGCAGGGAACCCGAGCAGCCACCGCCTGAACTGCTCCCAGGTGAGAGGCCGCTAGGACCAAGAATGCCTGGGAGCGCTGGAGAATGCAGCAGAGGGATGGCAGAGCCGAGAGAAGAAGTCGGCTGACCTCTGCCAGGGCTAGGAGCAGACCATGGACACCGAGGAGGATGTCCCGAAGACCGCAGCCGACAGCTGTACAACCACATTGGTACTGCCAGGCTGCGCCCAGAAGAATCCCCAGTGAGGCTGACTAGGGCCGATAGATCCAGAAGGACGGTCCCCTGCCTCCAAAGAATGGGACCCCCTCAAGGAACCGGAAGGAAGGGCGGAAGTCCGCATGACACGGCTTTGTCCAGGGCCAGGATGGACCCCAGAGAAAGGCCGGCGTGCCGACCCCACACCCCTCAACCCCTCAGAGTCCAAGAGAGTCCTGGTCTTCAAGAGGGCCAACCTAGGCAGCTGGCAGCTCTGGGCTGCCCCAAAGGGGAGACCCAGGGAGCAGCACCCCTCCTCCCGTAGACTTCCCAATGGGCCCCAAGTTGGGTGATCGAGACACCACGGAGGGGTACCACCGCCAAGGGTCAAGGAACCCTCCAAGGCTAGGTTGCATGGCAATGGTGGCTCGCACCATAGCCTGCTGGTCAGTACCACTGACCCCAACCTCGGGAGAACTTGACGCCCTCAGAAGGGGCTGCACGCACTCGCATGAAGACCACTGGCTCGGCCCTCCTGCAGACAACCCTCAAGGTGTGACTGCTCATCCGACTCGAGCCCGACTCCAACCTCAAGAGGTAGAGTCTGAGGCCTTAAGCCAAACGGTGGAGAGGCTAAGAAAGGCGACCTTACCAAGAAGCCCGGAAGCCAAAGCAGTGGCCGAGGCAGCCCCCGCGCCCTCCACAGCAACACAAGCAGGGCTGACAGAAGGCGGCAGGGCAGCTCAGGCCAAAGGTCCTGAGCCAGGGCCAGCCGCGCACTCAGAAGTCCACTGGCACCCGGGCAGTACCAGAATAGAGACGGCACCGACGGCACCGACGGCAGCCCCAGCATCGACGACGCCGCCAGGCCCCTCAGCGCCGCTAATGACACAGGAGGACCGAGCGGCGCCGACAGCCCCGAAGCAGACTCAGCGCTGAACACAGCACCGCCAGGCCCTCGCGGCGAACGGCACCGAGAGCACCAATGGCGCCGACAGACGGTTCTGAAGGCCCCACGGTGCTGTGCTCAACCTCAGCGCCGAGGCGAGACATAGTGAAAGGCGGCTGCCGAATCCAGGGTCACAGTGCCGCGAGCAGCGCCGGTGCCGCGAACAGCGCCGACAAAGCCCACGGCGCCGAGAGATGAGTCGGCGCCGACGCGGTACAGCGACGGCGCCAAGGCCCCCACTAACGGGCGCCGAGATGGCATCGACTCAGGCCTTCCGGACCACGGGAGTGACACCGGGGAGCCTTCACCCCGGCGGGCATTGCCATACGGCGCTCTCCCGCCTGCTCCCCGGAGGAAGCGGATGGGCCTCCTGCGCCATGGAAGGAGCTCGCCAGGCTAGGCTGCAAGAAGCAGAGGCTCCCTCCTCCTCGGTCCATATAGAACCAGGAGGAAAGGCCGAGAGGAGCGCGCTTGGCCTGACGAAGCGAACCTACCGAAAGTCGGGCGGAGCTCGCTTCTACTTTGAATGCGTGACTGTTCTAGGACGCTAAGCAACCATGGAGAAGCAGGCGCCGCATTTAATCCATGTCATGAAGCGGCCAAGACACGCGAGACACTGGTCATGCTGGTCAGTAACGGAGTACTTGTGGCCGCACGGCACCGACGCATAGGGGCCGCCCTCACTTAGAAAGTTTCTGCCCGAGCGCGGTTGGGACCTGTGGAAAAACACCAAAATAGACTGACGTCGCTTATACTTTAAAATAAAAGGAAAGATCTTACCAGCGACGCTTGAGTGGAGGCAGAACCCAGAACTAGCAGACCGACGGACTGACTAACGCATAAATTTGAAGGCTAAGGCCTCAACAACTCGTCAAAAACTCTTCAGTGGCTTCCCACGAGTGACCCTGATGGCAGGAGACGAAGAACTGGTAGGCAGGTTGACGACACAGCTTAACGGGCTAATCCTAGCGCCATGTAGTACGCCGGCCTCGAGGGCAGCGCCGATGCTGTGTCGACTCCGCCTATCCTTTTAAAAAAAAAAGGCTCCGCGAGGTCCTGATCTCCGCCAGTACCCATCTGTGATGAATGGTGAAGACTGACACAGATAAGATCCACATGTTTCGCCTCCAGGGATGGTATGATCTGGTTCAGAGTGACCATCCGAAGGTGCGAGACCTGAGAAACTGATTCAGGTCGTGGAGATCCAGAATGGGCACCAACCCCCGACCACTTGGGCACCAGGAAGTACCTGAGACACAGCCTGGGTCTGTTGGAAGATCCAGCACTGAGCTACTGTTTCCTCATGGAGGAGCTGTTCTCAAGAGCTGACTGGTGCACGCGGAAATCCTTTCTCCTGAGGGGTGCAGGGGCTGGCTGGGAGGGTACTGCTCAAATTCTAGAGGCAGTCCCTGACCAACCACTTCAAGAATCCACCTGTCTGAAGTGATAGCGGACCAGGCAGAAAGGAAGTGGCGGAGTCGACTCCCACGGAGGACCCAGAGCTTGCGTGATGGGTGCAGCAACCCCAACCCATTACTGAGCAGGCTTAGAGGAGGAGGAGGAGGAGGCCCCAGAACCTGAGCCTTGGCCTTCTTTGTGGGCCTGTTAGTCCATGCTTGGGCCAAGGCGCCAAGCTTGAGCCTGCTGCTGATGATGCTTCTGACCTCCTTGGTAGGAGGGCTGCCGAACCACAGGGTAAGAATGCCGAAGGGCTTCTTCTTCTTCTTCTGCTGGTTCCGCCCAAAGAACCCTTGGCAGAAGTGGCGCCCAAGGTGGCGCTGGACTGCTCTATTCGCTGGTGACCCGCCATTCCTGGACCGAAAAGGTCAGTCCCCAGGAAAGGCACATCAGCCAACTTGTGCTGAGTATCCACCGGAAGGAGGAAAGCCTCAGCCAAGCCCAGCGGCGAGAGGCCACCGCGGCGGCCATCGAGCGGGCACAAGAATCCCTATGTCCAGGGTTGTCTGGAGCTGCTGTTTGGCAACAGCATGGCCCTGGTCACAGACCTATTTGACCGTGGTCTGCATGTCCGCAGGGAGATGAGGGAGGACTTTGTCCAATGACCCAAGAAGGGCATGAGAGAAGTGTGCCATACTGACTGCCGAGCTGGCCTGACAAAAGCCCAAGGAAGAGGCTGAGACCTTTCAGGCAGAGTGGTCCATATTTTTGACTCTTTGTCCGGAGTTCGTCAGTGTTGGCCAACTACCAGTACGGCCTGAATACAGAGGCGGTCACCAGGCTCTCGGTCGAATGGTACTTCATGAACCCCACAAGGGACCCCATGGGCACAGATTTGAGGGCCATGCGGGCAGACGGGTGCTGGGCAAGAGGCAGAGCTGCCAAAGTTCAAGTGCCAGGCTAACCACGGCTTCGCCCACTGGAAAGGCTCTCGTCAGGGTATCCCTCTCTTCAAAATATCTGTGAGAGGGTACCCCTTTTTCTGGATGGGTTCCAGGGTATTCCGTGGAGTCGGAAATGAGAAGGAGAATCCTTGAAAAGAGGAATGTCCTTCCTCCATCCCAACGGACGACTGGCCATCCCTGGAATGTAAGTGAAACCCGTGACATCCGAGTCCGAGGAGTCATGATACAGCGGTTCTATCGCCCAATCACCCTCGATCCTCCGAGGAGGTCCGAGTGACCGTAACCAACAGACGCCGGGGAAGGCCGGTGTCTAGTCGGTCCTCTTGAGGGAGCCCTCCTTATGCTTAGGTGGTGGTTCCACCGAATAGGTGGAGAGGCCAGAATAGGTCAAACTAGAAGATGTGACAGCCCTACGGGTGGAGGAACCAGGGACTTTGGTTCCAGAGGGGTCGGCTTTGGCCTGGGAGGCGAAAGCCAAGCAATGGCCGGGTAGGTGGTGGAGCCGGCTTGCCTGGTCAGGATCAGCTGTTGCCACATCAGATCCTTATAGTGCTGACACAGTTTCTGCCAGAGCCTCTCCTCGTCCGAGGAGGATGAGGATGACCTGTGGCATCACCTCTCTTCAAGCACTTATGGCTCTTCCTCGGTCGCTCGGCTGAGGGGTCCTGGACCGTGACCGAAATCAGAAAGGTAGACTCGTTGATCGGGAGACACCAGAGTGATCGGTGAAACCCCAGGGTCTGAGACCAGGTCCTGATGGGAACACCAGCGGCTGGGTCTCCTCATCTGGAAATACCAGGACCAGAGTCCATTCTAGTGAGTCGTCAGCACTGGCCGGCACAAAGGGTTGATTGGGTCGAGGATAATTTGACCTCATCAGCCCTTCCTCGGTCCCCTGGCCAGACGGAAGATGCGGAAGCCGCGGCCGAGGATGCGATCTCGATCGAGGTCACGACTGCTGTTCCTGGGACTCAGACCTTCTCAGTCCCAAGAACATCGTCGCCGAACGAAGACAACGGGTCCCTCTCTTCTGAGAGCGGAAGAGTGCAAGTCAAGGTGCCTCTCCCGGTGGGGAGAGACTGGCACATCTCCTGAAGGATCCTGTAAAGATGGAGCCCAGGTTCAGCGGAACGAAGAAGCTTCATTGGCCAAAGCACGAGCTGCTTCTTCCTTGAACGCCTTCATCTGTTCCAGCTGATCGCAGAGCCTGCGGCCGCAGAAACCGCCACCTAGCCTCCTTCAACTTCACCGGAAGGTTCCTTTTTCTGGTCTCCCCAGCTTCAAGCATGCCCTTGCGGTCATCCAGGACTTTGGGATGGAAGGTCAAGCAAAAGCACATGATGAGGAGTCATAGCCACACCTAGGCAGTAGACGATGTGAGGTGGGATCGCACGCATCTTCTGGTTGCAGGACACCAGCGAAATCCTAGAGAAGATTTCTTCCATAATCGATGCTGCAAAAGCGTGATCGCTAACTCGAATGAGTTTGAGCTTTTGTAAACTGATAATTTGAAACCCAGGGCTTACGAAATGTGAGAGCACGAGGAGGCAACCTGTATCTTCCAGCGAAAGGAAGATCTACGCCATGGGGCGGAGTCGAAGAATATACCACCCGGTGGGTGGAGGAGCCAGCTTGAAGACTTCCGCAGATTTAAAGTGGAAGGGACAATGCCAAACAGTGTGGATGAACAAAATATCCATGCTCCTAGAACCTTAGTTTTAGTGTGACTATTATCTTCTACCTTGTTCACAGATGGATTGTCCTGTGGTCACTGGTCCACAGATTGACCCCTACTTGCACATCTGAGACTTTTGTGCTGTTTGTAAGTACAAAGTCCAGTATTGCTTTGTCTCTGGTGGGGAATTCACCAACTGTTGTAAACCTGCTCCTTGCAGTGCAAACAGGAAATCTTTGTTTGCTCGGAGGATGCTGTGTATGAGGACCAGTCCACATCTGAAGACTGAAGTCCCCTACCAGCAGCAACTCTCCCTGTCTGCCATCATCAAGATGGTTTCCATGAGCTCTTTATATCAGCTTCCTGGGATGGAGTCTGTAGATTGCTCCGATCCGACTGGGGCCTTCTCTCCAGCCCCGAGGGTAATCCAAAGTGCCTCTGCCTTGCTTTGCTTCCTTGGATTTCAGTTGCATTGATGTCCACTTTACATACAATGCTATCCCTCTCCTTTTACCTTCTTGATCCTTCCAGAATAGCATGTACTCCGGGATGGTGACACCTATGTTTCCGTAACGCACCAAGTCTAATCTGCGCTCTGCCATCATGGCAGTGAGATTGGGAATTTTGTGTATCAGGCTATGAGCATTGATGCATGCATCAGTTAGAGATGATTTCCACACCAACAAAGCATCGTGTTCGACATTATAGCTCACCCTATTACCATGTGTTCGTTTCATTAACAGTATCAGGGTGTGTTGCCTTCACCCATTCCATCTGTAAACAAGCTGAGTTGGTACAGTATAGGAGAATGGGGTGACAGGCTGATGACCCCAACACACACCTCGATGCCTGTTGGTGTGAAGGGTGAGGGTAGTAGGGTTGGAAACCCCATGCCGAATTTCCACACTTTGTTGGTGTGAAATCAATCCTACTGATGCATTAATGAAGTTTTTGCAATTAATTTTCTTTTGAGAAAGTGAAATGTTAGTGATATGGAATGCATAGGTGGAAGCTCGGCCCTGCGCCCCCACCCATCCATAACTGTCTCCTCAGGTTTGCAAAATTGAATCCATAGGTGGGAACATGGGCCCTCTGCCTCACCCATCCATAAGTTAGTCCTCAGGTTTGCAAACGGTATCCATAGATGGGAGCGTGGCCCTCTGGGCCCTGTGCCCCACCCACCCATGAGTGTAGTGCTCCCAGTTTAGCACAATTAGTATATAAGTGGGAGCATGGCCCTCTGGGCCCTGTGCCCCATCTACACATAAGTGCAGACATAGCAGAGGCCTAGAGGCATTCCAAGCAACCCTCATAATGCTCATTTGCCAGTATCTCAGTAAACGTAGCAAGTGTGGAAAAATTATTTCACAGTTGTATTCATGACCTAGCCACCTCCATGCGTGTTTAGCTGCATTTAGTCAAAATCCATATCTCAAACTGTTTGAGATATAGGTGCTGAAAGCCCGCACTGCCACAATGCAATCCTATGGGAAAATTTGCAACTTAAGAGTGCTGTAGTCCGTTCCACTTCCTTCCCAATGTGCACCTAACTGCTGGAGCTCCAACCCCGGAATCTTAATTCAGTTAATTTAAGTGGTTTCTCCCCAGTCAGTGCTTCCCCAGCAACTAAATCAAAATGATGAAAGGTGTTGAAAATGCTGCCAAGGGTTGCACCAAAGAGAATTTATTTGAATACTTAAAGCCGACTCGGCCCCAGATTCACGTGGCATCAGGTCAACGGTAAAAGCAAGGTCCTGATCCCCGCTTCTCCAACTATGCTCTCAGAAGATGAAACAGAGGAGAATTTCACCATTACCTTCTAAAGCTGTGCCAAGAGCTGGAGAAAATCCATGGCACAATGCAGAAATGAGAAGTCGATGCTGGAGTCCAAGGCAGAAATAGCTGCGTAGCCCACCATGCGGAGAACTGGAGGAAGGCCTCTCGAGACTAATGAAGAGGTACAGGAGCACAAGGAAGTGCTCAATATCTCTTGAAAAGAGACAGGGAATGGGTAGAGAAACTAGATGACCTGGAACAACATTCTCGCAGGAACAATCTTCGTGATTTATGGAGTCCCCGAGGACACGGAAGAGGGGAGCGATGAGCCTTTTTGACAGCTTTTGAAGGAATTACTAGACCTACCTAAAGATCAAACACTGAATATAGTCCTCAGCATAGAGCATTATGAAAAACAGTGGGCCCAAAGGCTACCCCTCATTCTATTGTGCTCAGATTTCTGGACTATCGCACAAAACGCTGTATTGCAGGCAGCCTGGGCCAAAAAGTGTTTTTGGAGACTCACATCTGTTTTTGACCACGACTTCACCCCTACACATAGCAGAAAAGGAGAGTCCTTTTGATATAGAAAGTTTCTTGACTAAAAATATTAAAATGCACCTCACTGCTCCAGCCTGGTTGAAAATCTTTACCAAAGGGACCGCATTCTTCAGATCTCTGGCAGAGGTGCGCCAACCTTGGTTGAGCTGAAAGTCCTCAATCGACCTGCTCAGTAGACTGGATTCTCCTCTCCAGAGGTCAGATGGAGAGAAAGGAGCCCTGGAAGAGAAGAAGAAACCAGGACAAAGAGGGAAAGAGGGGAATCTCAGTGACCAAATAGGGGTGATCTACACCAGGAAGCAGTGGAGGGAATGTCCTAGAGGTGGATGAAAGAAGGCAGCAACTCAGCAGAAACTTGAGAGAACTACCATATATCCTTACTGTAAGCTCTATTACTCCTTTTCTTTAAAAGGCTGTTTCACTGACTTGACAGATTAAGTCCCTCTCACGGAGAGGACTGAAGGGAAGAGATGCACTGATGCCTTGGTTGGGGGACTGGCATTACTGCAGTGGGCGGAATAATGGGTAGAAAGACGACGCTTATACATATAGTTACTGAGGGTGGCGTTCATGTTTGAGAGGGAGGGTGGAGCCCTCACGGGAGCAAATGGTGGCCTAGGGGTGTTGTGGAGCAGACCACCAGTTTTGATGTTGGAGGAGCGACTACAAGAGAAAGAGGGCATGGATCTGATCTGCCCCTTGGCTCCACCACGTGGCCACTGGGCCTTTGCTGGGTGACTCTGAAATTCACAGGATAATTGAGGCCTGAGGTTGGCCCTCCCATAAACACTGGAGCGAGGAGGGTCCCAATTAAGGACTCTGTCCCTGTTTTAAGTGTTGGATGATCCTCGAGGGGGTCCCTGGTCTTGCTCTAGGCCTCCCTCCGGTTCCCCCTATATAGATTAATGTTAGGGAATGCCCCAATATTGCAGCACTGAGTCCCCATGTCAAGACTGACAAGAGAGCGATCTTCCTGGGGAAATTTCAGAAAAGACCCATCCCACCATCATATCAGGGATGATCTCAAACCTTTTCAGGCTTGGATGGAGAGATCCTATTCCTCCAGGATAATCCAGACTAGGGAGGAGTAGGAATCCTTGAACTATGTAGAGGAACAGAACATGGGGGCTTACTTGAACGCCAGCTGATTGTTTAAATAAATGTGAAGTGTCTCGTTCTCTCACCATCCCCAGTCGATACCCACACTGGGGCAAGACAGGAAGAGAAGAAAGGGTTTCCATAACAACAGGAAGCAAAGTACGAAAGATGGTTCACACTGTGAGATTTGCAGGAAGAGGGCAACCAATTACTGTGGGTTTGGCAGATAGAGGAAGCCAATTTCCCAAAGGCGATGATGAGCGATGGCCCACAATAGATGGGCCACATCCAGCTGGCTTAACAACATCCTTAAAGCGAGCAGGTGCAAAAGAATTGTTGGAGGTTGTTTAACTTTAAAACTGTTGTATGTTCATGTTGTTATTATGATAGAAATAGGGAGACTGTACGGCATGAAACACAGTAAGTGGGGAAGAGGATATACCCTATGGATGAAGGAGTAATTGTAACCTATAATGTTAGAGGAATGGGCAGCCCAATCAAACAAAAGAGGGTATTAAACGAGTCAGACAAGCAAGGACAGAGTTAGCTCTCTTACTAGAGACCCATTTGGATCCAAAGGAAAGTGCCAAATTAAACGGGCTTGGGTGAGACAGGTTTTTTCAGCCTCCTACCAGGCACATCCACACAGGAGAGGGTGGCCATCTTAATACACACAGACTGTCCCTTTCAAGTGGAATATAGTGAGCCAGATAAGGAAGGCAGATTTATAATAGTGCAGGGCAAATACAGGGGTCAACCTTGCACAATAGTAAATATCTATGCACCTAACTCGATGCAGACAACCACACTTTTCTACAGAAGGTACTGCTGAGGGTGATGCCCTCCAGGTGAGCTAATGGTAGTGGGTGGGGATTTTAATTAAGTCCTGGACCCTTCATTGGACCGATCAGGTTCAAAGGGACCACCTTCCTGAGCAGCTAGAAACTGATCAGACTCATGCAAGACCTGGGGTTGGTGGATACGTGGTGCCATTTAAATCAAGGGTCAGGATTATTCATGTTGGTCACCCCCATAATGCCTACTCCAGAATTGACCTGATATTGTTATCTAAAGAATGGGTCCATAAAGTGGAAGAGGCAAATATCCGGGCCAGGACCCTCTCTGATCATTGACTGGTCTCGATGAGGCTTTACCTGACTCCAGAAGTAAAGAATTCTTAAAGGAGACTAAAGGTATCCCTGCTGAATAAATCTGAGTTTAAGGAGCGGATCCTTGGGGCAGTTGAGGAATACTCTCATAACAACCCAGCCCAAGATACCACTGCAGCTATTTGGTGGATGGGTTGAAAGCCTTCCTGACTGGGAACATCATACAATATGCCTCCTTCTGAAAAAAGAAACCAGGAGGAGATTGCAAGATTGAAGCCAAACTATGGGACCTGGAAGTGGAACATAAAATAGCCCTTAACCCAGAAATCAAAAGGGAATTAGATATTAACAGGCAGAAACTAAATAAATAGTTAGATGACAAAATAGACGGGCAGCTTAGGTATTCTCATCAAAGATTTTATGAATCAGGAGGAGAGCAGGCAGGCTACTCGCCTGGCAAATCGAAAAGAAGCACCTGCAGAACATTCTTAAGTGAGGACCTGTAGAGGCTGGGCCTCACCCAGAAGACATAGCCGATCAGTTCAGGAGGTTCTGCAAACCTTATATACTCAGGACTCTGTTGAATGGTTCCGAGACAAGCTGGACAGATTTTTGCAGGGACTAAGCTGCAGAAGCTGTCCCAGAAGGAGAGTGACTTCCTAGACTCCCCACTTGTGGGCGGCGGAAGTCCTACTTGATATACTAGCACTGAAGGTGAGTAAAGCCAGCGCCCAGATGGTGTCTCAGCTGGCTGTATAAGACATTTAAAGATGTACTGGCCCTATTGCTGGGTAGGGTATGTAGAGAAGTCCAACAAGAGGGAGCCACCCCACCAAGCTGGCAGTATGCACAGATCACGTAATCCATAAGGAAGGTAAGAATCTCACGGAGTGCGGGTCCTACCAACCCATATGTCTGCTGAATGTTGATCAACACTCTATACTAGCCAAGAGGTTACAGACAGTGGTGGGGCGCTTGGTACATCTGGATTAAACAGGGTTCATTAACGGGAGGCTTCTACATGACAACATCAGGCGCCTGCTGAACCTGATCACACACCAACAGGCTGACAACCAATGTACCCTAGCCATTTTTATGGACGCGGAGAAAGCCTACAACAGGGTAAATTGGGAATTCCTCCATCGCACTTCCGTCGGAGATTGGATTTGGGCCTATGTTCCGAGGAAGCGTGAGAGCTCTCTATGCCACTCCACAGGCTGCGTACGGGTTAATGGATTCACAACGAGAGAGGTTCCAGCTACAAAAGGAATGAGGCAGGATGTCCCCTGCCCCTTACTATTTGTCCTGTGCACAGAACCATTAGCAGTGAGGATTAGGGCCACAAAGGACATCAAGGGCATTGAGGTAGGGGAGAGAGAACATAAAATCTCTCTGTATGCTGATGACTCCTGTTCTATATCACCTCCCTGAAACATCCTTCCTGGCGCTGAAGAAGGAGCTAGAGGAATACGGCGGGTCTCGGCTACAAAATCAACTATGATAGGTCAGAGGCTATGAGGTTTGGAGGAACAACCCAGAGAAGTCATGAGGATTTCTTATAGGTGGCTAGGCCAATACGGTGAGGTACTTGGGGATTAAGGTCACCCTATGTATAACTAACCTGTTTGAACTGAACTATGGGAAGTTATGGAGGATATTCTCCGCTGACATCATCAGATGGAAATTGCTCCCGCCTCCTTGGGGAGGTGGAGACAGTAAAATGAATGTCCTCCCCAGTTCATGTTTTTGTTCCAAGCGCTTCCCACAGGGATCCCAAGGATACTGGAAAGGGTCCTAGGTGACTGTGAGCTGCTGGGATAAAATGAAGCATCAGATAATATAGGTATATATATAATTAAGTATTTATTTCAAATATCATGGAGTGGAAGGCGGCAAAACAAAAAAAATAAGTAATAATAATAACTTTTACAGAGTTAGAATTCAGCTAGCTCTGATGGGGAGACACCAGTTACACAGACCCCTATAGACTGACTAATCCTCACGGAGGCTCTTTTATGGCAAAGAATAGTCATGTGGTACAAAAACTCTGCCTTAATTATTTTAACTTTCAAACAAAACTAAAATATATAATATGTTTTCTCCTGTTGCAGTCCTAAATCTATGTATTTTTACTTATTCACAATATAAGCATAGGTTTAACGAATAAAAAGTCGTAAAAATACATTAGTTTATTCAGGAAGCATTCCATAGGACCGCCCTCCAAACTGCAGCATAAGAGGAAAAAGATTCTCACCGGCCGCCGGCTTTAGATGAATCCAGCTGCTGTATGGAAGGCAGCCTTAGAGTTAAGCAGCCCTGCAAAGATACAAAACAAAAAGACCTCTCGCTAGCAACACCTCCGCTTGGGAAATGATAGAGCCTATAACACAATTAGGTAAGAATAGTTTTCCATAGCGTGTTACATCTGTCAAATGTGGCATTGCTAGAATTGCAAACATCAAAATTACTCAAGGAGAAGTGTAGCATTCGGCAGGTAAAAAAGAATTATGGCTTGGCACTATCGCTACCTGAACTCATCATTCATATGCTTTACTTGTAATTCCTGACCAAAACAAGTCTATTATTCGTGACATTTACATCCACAAACACAACGGATGTTGACTCGCTTAAAAAATACATCTTAGCGAGTCGATACTTAATTTTAAACCTCAATGCTAGATCGCAGCTGTAGCGGTCACTATTTTGTCAGGAGCCTGAAAGAGAATCACTTTGAGAAGGTTAGGCTTTTCAGAGACTCAGGGGGATTATACTTATTTCGGACTTATAATTACCCTGCCATAATCCAGATTACCAAAATTGATTAAAATAAATAAAACACCCTGCTTTAAAGAAACTGGAGTACACAATAAGAACAAGAGGAGGACAAACATATAACGGAAAAATGGACAAACAAGGTGGGTGGCCAGCCCAACGATAACACATAAACATATAGACAACGGAGACCAACACCAACGAGTGCCTTCCAGTTTATCAAAGCAGTGGTATAACAGAAAGAAGGGTGGGGGACTAAGAACCTTCACATTCCTCCCTGCTTAAGACCAAACTTTCTTGTTTGGTTTCAGGTTTCATAGGGGAATCACCCTAATCGAGCAACAGATCCTTGCAATAAAAGGATGGAGCTATAGCCTCCTTTCCAGGGCTCCACGGGGTCCCATATACAGTGGTGAAAAGTATTTGCCCCTTTCTGATTTTCTATTATTGTATATTTGTCACACTGGATGTTTTCAGGTCTTTAGACAAAATGTAATATTAGATAAAGGGAACCTGAGTGAACAAATAACACTTTTTTTTTTATTTCACTTATTTAATGAAAAAAGTTAACTAACACCAATTGGCACTGTGTGAAAAGTAATTGCCCCTTACACATAAATAACTGGTTACGCCACATTTAGCTGCAATGACTGCAACCAAACACTTCCTATAATTCAATATCAGTCTTTCACATCGCTGTGGAGGAATTTTAACCCACTCTTCCTCGCAGAACTGCTTTAATTCAGTAACATTTGTAGGTTTTCGAGCATGAACTGCTCGTTTCAGGTCCTGCCACAGCATCTCTATTGGGTTTAAGTCTGGCTTTGACTAGGCCACCCAAAACTTTAATTTTACTTCTTTTTCGCCATTCTGATGTGGACTTGCTTTTGTGTTTTGATCATTGTCTTGCTGCATGACCTAACTACGCTCAGCTTCAGCTGACGGAAGGATGACTGACATTCTCCTTAAGAATTTTCTGGTACAGAGCAGAATTCATGGTTCCTTTAATTATGGCAAGTCATCCAGGTCCTTAGCAGCAAGCATCCCACACCATCACACTACCACCACCATGTTTGACTGTTGGTATGGTGTTCTTACTGTGGAATGCTGTGTTTGCTTTACGCGAGACATTATGGGATCCATGTTGTCCAAAAGTTCCACTTTGGACTCATCTGTCCATAGAACATTTTCCCAAAGGGCTTGTGGATCATCCAGGTGCTTGGCAAATGAGAGGCGAGCATTTATGTTCTTCTTGGTTAGCAGTGGTTTCCGCTTTGCTACTCTCACATGAAGCCCATTTTTGCCCAGTCTCTTTCTGATTGTGGAGTCATGAACACTGACCTTAGCTGAGGCAAGAGAAGCCTGCTGTTCTTTGGATGTTGTTTTAGGATCCTTTGAGACTTCTTGGATGATTTTACACTGCGCCCTTGGAGTAATTTTGGCAGGCCACCACTCCTGGGAAGGTTCACTACTGTTCCAAGTGTTCTCCATTTGGAGATTATGGCTCTCACTGTGGTTCAATGGAGTCCCAGAGCCTTAGAAATAGCTTTGTAACCCTTTCCAGACTGATAGAGGGCAACAAAATGTTTTTCTGATCTTTTCAGGAACTTCCTTTGATCATGGCATAATGTGCTTGTTGAATCTTTGTCCTGGCAATGTGACTCTGATGGTAAGGGCCAAAATAAGTGAGGTTTATATTGAGCAGGGCTGGCTGTAATCAAGCCTGGCTGTGTTCAATCAGCTGACTCTAATTATCCCTTAATTGGGTTGATTTAACTAGGGGTACTACTTTTTCACACAGTGCCAGTTGGTGTTGGTTAACTTTTTCATTAAATAAATGAAATAAGTAAAAAAAAAGTGTTATTTGTCCACCAGGTTCCCTTTATCTAATATTATATTTTGTCTAAAGACCTGAAAACATCCAGTGTGACAAATATGCAATAATAGAGAAAATCAGGAAGGCAAATACTTTTCACGCCACTGTACAAAATAAATACATTTTAAACAAAGATGACTCACATAGAATTCATCTTGCTTTCTTTACCCGAGGTCTGTTATCAATTTAGTGTATTTCCATGCCATATCTCGATAAGAAATCAGCATTACTATAGTAAATTTCTATATTTTATAGTAAATCTATATGGTTGCATATGATAGATACCATCGTATTATGCGCTGGTTTTTTCCTTCATTACATGAAGCCAGCATAGGGATTATGATCAATCCATAGCTCAAATTTCTACCCCAGAGATAAAACGAAGGCTTCGATTGCCCACTTAATGGCCAAACACCTTTCTCAATAACAGAGTAATGCCTTCTCTTTCATGTAATTTTCTGCTTATGTATATAATAGGATGTTCTTCGTCATTAACTATCTGTGTGAGGACGGCTCCAATTCCGTAGTTGGAGGCATCTGTTTGTAGTATGAAGAGAAGAGAAAATCAGGCATATGTAATATGGGTGAGGAGCAAATTTTGGCCTTTAAACAGTGGAATGCCTCTTCGCAGTCGGGGTCCAAGTTACTTTATCTGGTTTAGATTTTTTGTTAGGTCAGTTAAAGGCCCAGCTATGGTGGAGCAATTTGGTATAAAACGTCCTGTAATACCCAATGAGTCCTAGGAATGACCTGACATCCTTCTTTCTTATGGGACGGGACTATTAGCTACTGCTTCAACTTTAGAGACTTCTGGTTGTATTAGTCCATTTCTGATTTGGAACCCTAGATATCTAGTTTCCTGCATGGCCAGGGAACATTTAGAGGATTTACAGTTAATCCAGCTTTTGTTAAGGTTGATAATATTGCCTTTAGATGTTGTACATTTTCCTGCCAGGAGCGACTAAATATCACCACATCGTTAAGGTATGCCGCGCTATACGCTACATGAGGTTGTAGAGGTTATCCATGACCCGCTGAAAAGAAGCTGGGCACCGTGAAGTCCAAAAGGCATCACGGTAAAATGGTATGTTTCATGGGTGTACTGAATGCAGTTTTTCTTTGTCTATTGGATCTAAGGGAATTTGCCAATAGCCCTTAGTTAAATCTAGGGTTCTGATGTATTGAGCCTTACCTAGCTGGTCTAGTATATCATTTATTCGAGGCATTGGATAACAATCAAACTTAGATACCACATTTAGGCGCCTAAAGTCAAGGCATATTCTAATTCCTCCTTCTTTTTGTTCACTATGACCATGGGGAAGTTCCACTCACTATGTGAAGGTTCAATTATTCCCAACTCGTGCATTCTTTTGATCTCTAGTATCACCTCATTTCGTATTCTTTCAGGAATCTATATGTTTTCTGTCGTATAGGCAGGGCATTTGGAACCACAATATGATGGATAGTATCTTTAACCCTCCCGGTGTCCCAGTAAATAAAGTCTTAAAGGACTGTAATATAGTTTGTAGGGTGGTACTTTGTTCAGGCATTAAGTTTGGGTTAATGTGTATTTTGATAAATCTCCTGTATTCTCTAACCTCTGATAGGCTACGTCCAACTCGGACTCTGAGGTATCTGGATGAATATAACTACAAACAGGGGTTTCTGTCAATCCATTGCTTTAATAAATTGACATGATATATCCGTTGCTTAAATTTCTTTTCGGGAGTACAACTGCATAGGTTACTGGTCCCATGCTTTACAATCTTATAGGGACCTTGCCATTTCGTAAGCAACTTATTGTCAGAGGAGGGCAACAAAGTAATACCTTGTCCCCTACCATAAACTCTTGGGCCCAGATATTCAAACTGCGCCATTCTGGGCGCAACCCCTCGCTGCTCAAAATAGTTAGCTGGGGAATTGTGGCGGGCGATATTCAAAGGAGTTGCGCTATTGAGCAACTCCTTTGAATATCACCCCAACCACAACCACTGTGCATGAGCGCGTGGAACTTGCCACACGCAAGTTGCCAGAGTTGAGCATTAAACTTGCGGTGGCGCAAGTACCATTGCGCCATGCGCAAATTTCGATATTCAAAAGGTGACATGCAAATGGGGCCATAATTTATGCAAAGGCGCGGGGGGCCATTTGCATCTATTTATAGCCCCATTTGCATACCATTAGCATGTAGGTGTGCCGATCCGAGGACTTGCGCCTGGTCGCCTCTGCCAGACAGCAGCCGGGGACCGACGCACTCGCAGCCCTATCAAGGGCAGTATGTGTGTATACACTCCCACCCCCATTATTAACTCCCAATGCCCGATCGCGGGCAGAAAGTTATCATGAAACCCCCACAATCTCCCGATGCCCGATCGTGGGCAGAAAGTATCATGAAACCCCCACACACATCTCCCAATACCCGATCGCGGGCAGAAAGTATCATGAACCCCCATATCTCCCAATGCCCGATCGCGGGCAGAAAGTCATGAAACCCCCATTTTCACGCCCGATCGCGGGAGAAAGAACATGAACTCCCCCACATCAACGTGGTTTGACGGGGGCAGAGATTAGGCCTCATCTTCTGTTGATCGCGGGCAGAATCATGAACCCCTCGTACATCGCTTTTCTCAATGCCCGACGCGAATGCGGAACCTTTCTCAGTGCTCGATCGGGCAGAATGCCCTCACCCGGTTTCTTGTTCAGGATCACTGCTGACGGCAGAATGTCGTTACACCTCACTCCAATATTCTTGTGTTCAGTGTCCTTCACCACCACTTTTCCATTTTCGTACGGCGGGCGCAGCATCCTACCGTTGCTGTTGCTGCCGCCAGCCGATTGACTGTTCGGCCTGCACGCCGATTGGCGCAGAGTTATCACTAATGGGCGCAGAGTCTAAGTCGAGATGACAGTCCAGATTGTGAATAATGTTCATTCACAAATCTGACTGTCATGTACGGGTATGGGCTGCATGCCCATTAGCTGTAGCTCTGCACCAATGGGCGGTAGCCGCATTCCGACAGTCAGTCGGCGGGCGGGGGCGGCAAGTGGGTGGATGCTGCCGCCCGCGCCGCCGGGGAGCGGGTGGAGGGGCTTGGGTGGGTGGGTGAGGGACACTAGACACCAGGGAGATGTTTTGGGGTTGTAATCTGACATTCTGCCCGCGATCGGCATTACGGTCCACTGGACCAACCAGGGAGATATTCGCTTGGGGGCTTTTTACACTTGCCCGTGGATCGGGCACTTGGGGGTTGTTTCACGTTCTGCCTGTGATCGGGCATCGAGATGTGGGGTTTCATGTTACTTTCGCCCGCGATCGGGCATCGGGAGATGTGGGGGTTTCGTTACTTTCGCCCGCTGATTGGGCATCGGAGATGTGTGGGGGTGTTTTACGCTCTGCCCGCTGATCGGGCTGGTGGGGGCATAGGGATTCGAGTTGAGAAAGCCGATGTGGCAGCTGCTGTGTTGCACCCTGCAATACAGCAGCTCACCTGTGGGTGGCCCTCAACTTGATCCTTTTTTTGGCTCAAAGTTGTGCAGGCGCAGGTTGGGGTTGCGTGATGCCATCTCTGCACAACCCGACTGAATATCGGGTTGTGCAGTTTATGCATGGTTCCTCCCTCCTGTTGAGCATGCATTCATTTGCATTGCGCTTTTGCTCAACCTGTTTTCAGTGGCGCAACTGCCTCCTGCTGAATATCGCAGAATGGCGAATGTAGACTTAGGCATGCTAACCCTTTTGAATATCTGGGCCTTTATGTTTTGTCCCTTTATTATACTGCTCTTTTGCTTCCTTGTTGATAAAGATTAGTCTGGTGGGCCTTTTAACGTAGGTTAATAACTTTGATGTAGTTCTTGCCAATATTTTAATGGTTCTACCATTTGTTGGTCAGTACTGTTTTCCCACTCTTCTTTATAACATCCAAAGGACCCCTTGATTATGTCCATATAACAATTCGAACGGGAAAACCCTGTAGGGGATTGTGGAACCTCTCTAAAGGCGAACATGAGATAGGGGAGATAAGTATCCCATTTGTTACCTTCCTCAGACACAAACTTACATAACATTTTCTTTAAGGTTTGATTAAACCGCTCGACTAATCCATCAGTCTGTGGGTTATAGGGTAGTAAAATAGCGTGAATACCAAGGGCCTGGTACAGATGTTGTAGTAATTTTGAACAAAAGTTAATGCCCTGTCTGTTAGGATAGTTTTAGGAATACCCATACGGCTAAAAATTTTTATTAGTTCCTCGGCTATTTTAGCAGCCGTGACTGTACGAAGGGAATCGCCTCTGGATATGTTGTGGCATAATCTACTACTACAAGTATGAAACGATTCCCTTTGTAGTTTTAGGCAGTGGGCCTACTACATCCATGGCTATCCTCTCAAACACATTAGACACTAATGGCATGGATACTAATGGCACTTTATCTTTACGCCCTACACTACCATTGACAGTCAGGGCAGCTTTTGCAATTTTCGCCACCTGCTCATGTATCCCAGGCCAGTAAAACTGGTACAAAAGGCGCTTTTAGGGTATGCTCCCACCCAAATGGCCTGCTAACGGGATATCATGGGCAAGGGTCAGTAATTGCTGTCAGTATTGTACTGGTACCACCAACTGTTCAACTTTGTCTCCATTTTGAGGACTGGTACATGCCCTATATAACAAGTTGTTTTCAATTGTATAATAGGGTTGGGATGATTCCTCTATAGATGATATTTTTACCTGTGAAAATAGGCATTAGTGTTATATCATGGCTTTGTACATCCCTAAATTCTTTGTGGGACAAGTCACATTTTTAGCTAATATTTCAGGTCCAGTTTCTTTTTCAGTCCACATATATTTGTCCTTTCTTTTATTTCTGTTACTTTTCTTGTTTTTACCAACAGTTCGAAAACATCATCTTCAAATGGGAATAACTGCCCAGTTCTTTTCCTTGCTTTTGCTCTTGTGCCCGAGTGGTGACAGCTCCAATATTTGTGGTTAATAGTGAGTCAAAATGGGGATAATCATGTCCAATTATTACAGGAACTGGCAAAGAGGGCACTATGCCTACTTTCATATTTAATAATGTCCCATTTATTTGAATCTCTAAGTCCGTAAGGGATACCAATGAACGTCCCCATATATGCACTTAACCCCTGTAGTTGGTTCTCCGGGTTTAAATTTTCCACTAAAGAGGCATGGACCAGGGTCTGTTTACTGCCAGAGTCAACAAGTCCAGATACCACCAAACCTCCTGTTCTTCGGTTGTTACATAATGACCCCAATTGGCAAGTACTAGGTGAATTGAGTCTACTTTCTTCTTTGGACAGAACCTGGCAATATGACCTTTGCTCTACATTCATGACAGATAATATCATGGTTGTATCCCTTATTTGTTTTACTGTGTTCCTTGCCCCAGAAGGTCCACTAGACAGACTTGCAGGTATCATACTGTAGAAGGACCTTTTATTATGGCTGAGGGGCTTCTAGGATTTTAAAATGACCTAGGTCGTTGGGGTCTAGCAGTCATATAATCTTCAGCCAGCCGATGAGCTGCCTCAGAGGTTTCGGGCGATGTTCTTTTACCCACAGCTGTACATCTTGTGGTAACACCACACAAACTGTTCCAAGATAATACTTTCCATGCTCTGAATCACTGTTCTGGTATTGGGCTGTAGCCATTTATGACATAAGTCTTTAGCTGGATATATACATCTTGGGGGTGTCAGTGCTTAAATACTTGTATGCTCTGAATCGTTGTTTATATGTTTCAGTACATATATCATACCTCTTAAGAATGGCTTGTTTAATATAATCATAATCATTAATATGAGTGATTTCTGTGTGGCTATAAGATAATTGGGCTTTCCCAGTCAAATAGGGGCCAACCTGACAACCCATTGATCTCTAGGCCTACTATCAGCAGTAGCCACTCTTCAAAAGTTAGTAGGTATGCTTCAATATCATCAGATTCAGCCATCTTAACCAATTTAATATCTTTTGGCCTACCACAGGAGCTGGTGGAGGTCTTGTCGCACTCCAGAGCCTGGATAGCTCAAGGGTGTCGGTCCAATGGCCAGTATTCTCTGCTCGCTCTCTTTCTCTCTTGGCGCGCCTCTCTCTCTCTCTTCCAATTCTACTTGCTGCAAACAAAGCCAGCGTAACAACTCATGGGGTTTTCTGGAGGGTCCTCCATCTCAATTCCAGCAGCCTGGGCACCCTTTCAGTAGGCTTAATGTCCTCCATCGGCCCGATATCAGCTCCAACTTCAGCCTTAGCCACCTTCCTTCGCACCACTGGCTCCAGACCAGCTAATAAGGGCAGTCCCCACTTCTGAACTACCGACCTTGTGGCCAAGAAAGTCCACTCTACTGCCTTGTCAGGATGCATACAAGTAGGATCTGATCACAGATCCAGCAGAGAGCTCTCTCCAGATTATCCCACTTCTGAACCAAATGTGAGCTGGTGTGGGATAAATGAAGCATCAGACAATATAGGCATATATATATAATTAAGTATTTATTTCAAATACTGTGGACTGAAGGCAAAACAAAAAATAAGTAATAATAATAACTTTTTACAGAGTTAGAATTCAGCTAGCTCTGATGGGGAGACACCAGTTACACAGACCCCTATAGACTGACTAACCTCCTCATGGAGGCTCTTTTATGGCAAAGAATAGTCATGTGGTACAAAACTCTGCCTTAATTATTTTAACTTTCAAACAAAACTAAAATGTATAATATGTTTTCTCCTGTTGCAGTCCTAAATCTATGTATTTTTACTTATTCACAATATAAGCATAGGTTTAACGTAATAAAAGTGGTAAAAATACATTAGTTTATTCAGGAAGCATTCCATAGGACCGCCGTCTCAAACTGCAGCATAAGAGGAAAAGAGATTCGCCGGCCTTTAGATGAATCCAGCTGCTCTATGGGAAGGCAGCCTTAGAGTTAAGCAGCCCTGCAAAGATACAAAACAAAAAGACCTCCTCGCTAGCAACACCTCCGCTTGGGAAATGATAGAGCCCATAACACAATTAGGTAAGAATAGTTTTCCATAGCGTGTTACATCTGTCAAATGTGGCATTGCTAGAATTGCAACGCAGAAAATTACTCGTGATAGTGTGAGCATTCGCGAGGTAAAAGAATTGCTGCTCATAACTATCGCTACCTGAACTCATTCATATGCTTTACTTGTAATTCCTGACCAAAACAAGTCTATTATTCATGACATTTACATCCACAGACACAACGGATGTTGACTCACTTTAAAATACATCTTAGCTTAGTCGACACTTAATTTTAAACCTCAATGCTAGACCGCAGCTGTAGCGGTCACTATTTTGTCAGGAGCCTGGAAAGAGAATCACTTTGAAAAGCGGTGGTTACCTCTTTCAGACTCAGGGATTATACTTATTTTGGATTTATAATTACCCTGCCATAATCCAGATTACCAAAATTGATTAAAAATAAATAAAACACCCTGCTTTAAAGAAACTGGAGTACCAAATAAGAACAAGAGGGGGACAAACATATAACGGAAAACGGACAAACAAGGTGGGTGGCCAGCCCAACGAGCAACATATAGACAATGGAGACCAACACCAACGAGTGCCTTCCAGTTTATCAAAGCAGCGGTATAACGGAAAAGAAGGGGGACAAAGAACCTTCACAGTGACCTTTAAATTTCTCTGTCAGGGTGACCGGAGAAGGATGAGAGTGAGCTTCTCTCTCAGCCCAAAGACCTGGGGACTTGCTTATCCTGACCTCAAACTGTACTATCTAGTGGTTCAAATAGCCCCAGTCATCTCTTGGCTGAAACGGGAAGGAAAGGAGGGATGGCAGGATACAGAGAGAGATTTCAGTCTAAGAGGTTCTCTGGCCTCCCTACCTCATGCCCCAATTACCAACTTGACATGGCAAACAATTAAAAGCCCTGGACTAGACACACATTAGGGCTTTGATCAGTGCCAGAATGTTGACCCAGACACCAGAGGATTAGACCCTTTAACTTCTATATTGGGTGACCCAGCCTTCATTCTCGCATATAGACCAAGGTTTCAAGGTATGGAATAGTAAGGCCTTAGTTAGGTTCCGAATTTACTGCAAGGAGATGTTTTAATGTCATTCGAGCAGTTACAACAAAAAGTTTGCCTAGATAAATCTGATTTTATAGATATCTTCAAGTAAGGCATTACTTAGGCACACATAATTTGATACCTAAGATTACAAGGGATATGACCAAATTAGAGGAATTTATCTACTGGGCGGCCAGATTAACTGAGCACAGAAAGACAATCTCAATGGGATATAAGGCCCTACAGGGGAGGCTAACGCCATTTCTGGGCCCTTAGAGACAAATGGAGAGACAGAGAGAACTGGGTCCCCGATCACAGACCAATGTTGGCAGGAGGCATGGGGTAGGGACTGGCACAACAGCCTCCCCAACCTGAAGGTAATTCCATTGGAAATGCTTACCAGATTCTTCCACACGCCTTTGCTCACCAAGCATTTTCCAGGAGGGCACAGATCTGTGTTGGAGAGGGTGGACAGGTGGGCATGCATACACACATTTTTGGGCATGCCCCAAGGTGAGGGGTTTGGCAGGTGATAAGTGAGACCCTCAGCTCACTGTGGGGAGTCACTGTCCAATGCTCCTTTGACTCTCTTATTCTGGGTCTAGATCTTGGCAGAGTCGGGAGGAGTGGTCCGCAATCTCTGGTCAGGTTGATGTGCTGGCTGCACTGAAAGAAGTCACATCCAGATGGCTCACCTCACACCACCAGACCTGGGCGCCTGGAGAAGTATAGTGGAAGGACTTAGTTAATGGAAGGCCTGACAGCCAAAATCAGATTGACAGAAGAGAAACATAGAGAACTGTGGGAGACATGGGAGAGGAGGAGGTGGAGGAAGATCCCAGCTTACAGGCTTAGGTAAACCCTGGAAGACTGGCCATGCACCCAAGGAAGGCGCTCTTGCTCAGCTTTCCAAGAAACCATATTGGAGATGTGTAGAGACAGAATTCTGGTACTATCTTGGTACTCGGCCCCTGGTGAAATGGGGTGCTCCATTCCTTTGGGTTATGATAAGGTTTCTTAACAAGGCTGATCCACAGAGTCTCTCTATAAGTTATAAGACTCCTGTTGAGTCATTATTTGAAGGGCACTCCCCTAAGTTATGTTCTTTAATACATCAAATAGCCAAGTTTTGTACAATGAAACCCGCTTAGCTTATTTTACCAAAACTTTACTGATTAACCACCTGGAGAGGGTTTATATCATTTTATCTTCTCTCAGAAGACACTTAGATTTTGGAGAGAGTTGTACTCCTCATTGCACTATAGGAGAAATTTATTAGAAAATCTTGAAAATCAGCTGGAGAAGTAGGAGAAGGATAATGCTAGATGTGAAGAGCATTGTATTTTCTCCTGCAGATTATGTAATAGTCATATTAATCGATTTGACGTGAAAAACTAGAAGAATCTAGTGACTGTTTTGATTCATTGTATGATCTAAATGATATGTATGAGTTGTACACCTAATCTTTGAAATAAAATTTGAGTTTAAAAAAAAAAAAAAAGAGTGCTGTAACTCTGGAACTGGTGTAATTTTGTTTCACCAAACCAGCAAAGGGCATATCTGTGGTGCAAGGCGTGCCACCTTGTAAATTTCAGCTCAAAACTCCAAACTGTGTAGTGGCAGTGAGGTGACAAAGACACCATGATTTTGGGAGAGTACTCCTAGCAAATTGTAGAAAGTTTTAGCAAAGCAGTACAAAAGTACCATGCGACACTTTCTGCAATTTATGTGCATCTCCCATTTATGACAGTACAAATGGCTGCATTATAATACACATATTCCAGGTCTTTGAAAAACTAAAGCATGGGTGCTGTTCCTAGGACCTCGTTTAGGTAAACATAACAGTTGGTGTTTACCTAGGGCACTATTTTTTTTTAAACTATAATGTTTTTCTTCACTAACTGAAAACAAGATGGTGGTGGTACGGCACTACTGAGGGCATTTGTGACAGAAAAAGGTACTTGTGCAACACTACAACATGCTTTCATGGGGAACATATATTTTCCCATAGGATATAATGGAAACTTTAAACTTTAATAACTTTTAAATGGATTAATATTTTTCACCAAACCTTCAAAAGGCACTTCCTGACCTAATCCCTATATACCCTGAATATTATGGACCAGACAAACAAACTGTTTGGGCTGTACAGACGAGCAAAGAATTAGTAAAAGTTGAGAATTTCACACTTTTGATGCTCTGCAGCTCCGAACTGAAAACCAACCGGAAATGTCCATATCCAGAGATCTATGGCATGACAATGTGCATGCCAAATTTCAGACGAATCAGACTTAACGGCTGTAAAGTTAATAAAGGTCAAAGTTATGGGTTTAACATAAAAGTGGCTGGCAACCCTAACTACACCTGCCCTACTGGGTATATATATATATTTTAAAAGGCCTCCTCTCAGGAGCCAAGGATGAGCTTTGTCATTCTCTGTCTTGATTTCAGCAAGGCCTTTGACTCTGTGCCCCACAAAAGTTGATCAGGAAGTTGGTGGATCTGTGGGAAAAGATGGCCAGATGGGTGGAAAACTGGCTGAAGGACAGAACCCAGAGAGTGGTTGTTGGGGGAAGAGTTATCTGGCACAAGACATGTAACCAGTGGGGTCCCACCGGTTCGGTGCTGGGGCTGGTGTTGTTCAATATCTTCATCAATGACACTGGAGATGGCATTAAGGGCAAAATGTGCCTATTTGTGGATGACACCAAGCTCTGTGGGAGAATGGCCAAGAAATGCAAAGTTATGCATATTGGAGCCAAGAATCCTAGGACAGAGTACTACCTGGGTGGAGTCCGAGTATCTGCATCAGAGGAGGAGAAGGACCTGGGAGTGATGATCACTAGTGACCTGAAGCACTCCACACAGTGCAAGAAAGCAGCAGCAAAGGCAAACAAGATGCTGGGATGCATATCTAGGGGTTCAGTAGTAGGAGAGAGGAGGTTATACTGTCCTTGTACAGGTTACTGGTAAGGCGTGTCTAGAGTATGGAGTTCAGTACTGGTGCCGACACCTCAAAAGGACATTAACCTGCTGGAAAAGGTCCAGAGGAGGGCTACAAAGATGATAGCTGGTCAGCAGGGTAAGGCATACGAGGAGAGGTTGAGGGCACTGAACATGTACCCTGGAAGACAGGAGAGAGGGACATGATTGGGACCTTCAAGTACTTGAAAGGGATAAATAAGGTTGGTAAGGAGAGTCTCTTTAAGCTGAGTGGCAACCATAACACGAGGGGCACAGTCTTAAGGTGGGAGATTTAGGAGGGAGGTCCGAAGCACTTCTTCCTAGAGAGGGTGGTGGACACTTGGAATGCGCTGCCAGAAGAGGTAATCTCATTGAAGACAGTGGGCAGCTTTAAGAGAGGCTGGGACAGGTATAGGGGAGGGAAAGGTCATGGGGAGGGAGGATGGGTGGGAGGTGGGGAGAGGGGCAGGGACAGTAGCTCAAGCTGTGGACCCAGCAACACGAGCAGACTTGATAGACCAAATGGCCTTCTTCTGCTGGCTTCTTTGTATGTCTGTACTCATGGATTTTTGGTGGCGAGTGACAGACCCTGAGCAGGTCTCTGCACACTAAAAGGCATAAGAGTGTCTGCTGAACAAGATCCTCTAAGTCCAAGAAATAAAGTCTATTCGGCAGCTCAGCAGGCAGCAAGGAGCAATTCTCCAGAGCATCCTCATTTCAGTTGATTATCATCTCTGTATCCTTTGAGAAAAATAACTGAGGAAAATATGCTCTGGTGAAGGCTCATTCTTGAGGCAGTGACACCATGGCCCTCGCTATGGTCACCTATGAGACTGAAGAACCTTCTTGGATCCAGGCCCTGTGGCTGGAGCAAACAGATTGATCTGATGTTGACCAAACCAGTTGCACAGGGTTTGAAAACACCTCGGTCCAACTTCCACTGCACGGTAAAACAGACTGCGATTTAAGCAGTCCACCAGAAGGTTCAACACCCCTGCCAGGGAACGGTCGACAGTCTGGCAACTCCTCGAAACATCTCCGTGCCTTAATTGTTATGTACGCAGTGCCTGCTATCCATGTGTAGCATCATGTTTGCACACTAAGGAGCTAGGTGGGCCATCTCTACCTCCTGAACATTGATGTGAAGACGCTGTTGGAGGCTGATCAGGTTCCCTGAGCGGTAAATGGCTCCGACCTGTCCCCATCCAACTAGGCTGACATTTTGTTGAGATTTAACTGTGGACATTCTAGTGGAACTTGCTCAGATCATGCACATCCATTCACTAACTCAGGGAGTGAGGAAACCAGAGGTGAAAAAGAAAGGACTTGCTGATAATCCATCAAGGGATCCCATTCCTACAACAGACCCGTTAAATAGACCACATCTAGAAGTGGGTCCACGGGATTAAAAGAACAGTTAAGTAAGAACTTACCGTGACAGTAGATCTTCAGGGATCTCAGTCATCACGTACTACCATAGGAACTTCACTGTCAGTGAATGGGAATCCACACGGAAGATTTACAGCAGTACAACTGGGGCTGACCACGCCTGCTGACTTCAGCCGACATCACCAACCCTATATAGGCATAGGCAGCTCCTGCTCACGCCTCAGTTCTCCCGGAGACAACGGGACCAAGGCTCACACCCTGGGAACCGAGGAGAGACAGAGGGACTCAGCTCTAGATAAAAGGATGGAAACAACAGATAGCCAGGTCCTGAACAGGAGCCCTAGAAGGGGGACGATGGGAAGGAAAGCATACCTGATGACTGAGATCACCTTGAAGATCTACTGTTACGGTAAGTTCTTATGTAACTGTTCTATCTTCTTTGGGGTATCTTAGTCATCAGATACCCCGCAGGAATAAGTACCAAGCAGTGACAGGTAGGAACAGATAAGCTGGAAGGCTGGAACTCTATAAACTTAAGACAGGAGATGTGAAACAACCTGCCCAGCCAAGGATCTTCTTAAGCTTAAGACAGAAGACCTTTAAACTTCACCTGTCAAAGGACTCTAAGCTTAAGACAAGAGTCATTGCAGCATAGCCCTGTCGAAACCAACACGGGCTCTTGAGGCAATGTCCAGACTGTAACGCTTGGTGAAAGTGTGGACGGTACTCCAGGTGACAGACACACAAATATCAGTGGCTGAGACCCTTTGAGCAAGCCACCAAGGCAGCCATGCCTCTGGTGGAATGGGCTTGACAAGTCCAGGCAAATCTTTGCTGTACATACATAGCATATACAAGAAGCCAGCAGAAGAAGGCCATTTGGTCTATCAAGTCTCCTCTGAGTCTGATGCAGATACTCTGACTCCACCCAGGTAATACTCTGTCCTGGGATTCTTGGCTCCAATATGCATAACTTTGCATTTCTTGGCATTGAAGCTAAGCTGCCAGATGCTGGACCACCTCCCAGCTTTTCCAGATCTTCCTGTATGTCCCGTATTCCTTCAGCTGTGTCCACTCTCCCACAGAGCTTGTGTCATCTGCGAATAGGCACATTTTGCCTTTAATGCCATCCCCAATGTCATTGATGAAGAGATTGAACAACACCGCCCCAGCACAGAGCCCTGTAGGACCCACTTGTTAACTCTCTGGTGCCAGATAACTCTCCCCACCACCATCCTCTGGGTTCTGTCCTCAGCCAGTTTTCCACCCATCTGACCATCTTTTCCCCAACTCCAAGATCCACCAACTTCCTGATCAACCTTTGTAGGGCACAGAATCAAAGGCCTTGCTGAAATCAAGATAGAGGATGTCTACCACTTGGCCCTGTCTACTGTCTTAGTAACACATTCAAAGAAGTCAATCAGATTAGTTTGACATGATCTCCCCATCCCATGAACACATGCTGCCTCTCATTCTGGAGACCATGTTCCTCTAGATATTCCACCAACCTTTCCTTTAGTATGGTCTCCATGAGCTTGCCCACAATGGAGGTCAGACTGACTGGTCTGTAATTCCCTGGATCATCCTTGGGACCGCTTTTGTGAAGGGGCACTACATGTGCAGTTCTCCAGTCCTGTGGTACCATGCCTGACTCTAGCGAACTATTAAACAGGTCTGCTAGTGGCCCTGCCAGCTCCTCGGCCAGTTCCTTTAGCACCCTTGGATGTACTCTGTCCGGGCCTGATGATTTGTCCACTTTCAATGCCAGCAGACCCTCTCTCGCTCTATCCTCCTCTTTCACTATGTCTGTGTCCCCCCAGCTCCTCTTTTCCTTCCTGAAGGCACTGGTCCGTCCTTCTCCTGGTGAAGACAGAACAGAAGTATTCATTTAGTATCTCTGCTTTTCCCCATTATCCTCCACCCACCCACCCACACCTTTCTTAGGCTTAACAATCTTTCCTTCTTGTCCCTTTTCTCACTTATATAGTGAAAGAAAGCCTTCTTTCCTTCTTAATTCCTTCAGCTATTTGAAGCTCCTTCTGTGCCTTTGCTCACGGACTTCCTTACTTGCCTCACTAGCCAACCTTAGGTAATTTTCCTATCCACCTCTCCTCTCTCTTGGTCTTCCTGAATTTTCTATAGGCCAACCTCTTTTCCTTACTGCCTTGGCAACCCCAGAACTGAACCAGCTGGGCACTTTGGCCCTTGTGTTCTTTCCCCTGAGCCTAACACACTCATCTGTGGCAACCAGTATTCCTTCCTTAATGATGGACCACTTAGGTCCACCTCATATCTGCTCTGATGCCCATCAGGTGGCTCCTTAGAACCTCACCCATTTTCCTGAAGTCTCACCTCCTGAAATCCAAGATTTTATCTTAGTCAAGATGCTTTCCTGCCCATATCCAAATGGAAACACGCTGTACAATGGTCACTTCCCCGGTGGCTCCTGACCATTATTTCCTGTACATGCTCCCATTTGTGAGCACTAGATCAAAAATTGCCTCAGCTCTTGGTTCAGTGACGCCCTGAGTCAGGAACCCAATCTGCAGTCCTTCCAGGATCACCTGACTCTTAGCACACGTTGTGGATGGTATACTCCAGTCCACCGTGGGTAGGTTGAAGTCCCCACAATTGCCACCTCTCCTTTCCTGCAGCTTCCAATATTTGTGAGATCAGTTCCCTGTCTCTCTCTTCATCTTGATTGGGTGGTTCAGAACCACCCCAACCTCACCTTTTCCCTCTATTGGACCTTAACTTAACCCATTATGCCTCCACTTCCCTTCCCTGACTCCTCCTCATGCAAGTGATTCCTCCCTGATATAAACTGCCACCCTCCACCCTTCCAGACTACTCTGTCCCTCCTGTATAGTTTACATACAGGGATAGCAAGGTCCCAGTCATGGTGTGATGTTGTCCAAGTCTCAGTTATTTGTTACAGCAGAACACAACACAATTTGCCAGTCATTTGATAAACATTGCTTGGAAAGTGAGGCGCCTCTCTACCTGGGGTGAAAGAAACAAACAACTGCTTACACTATCTGGATTCCTTAGTCCTGAGCAGATAATATTTCAAAGTTCTGTGCACATCTAACGTATGGAGCAGTGCTTCTCTAGATTGGCATGCTCGGAAAATAAACAGGAAGGTGGATAGACTGGATGTAAACTCAGAAACCACCTTAGGAAGAAACTTAGGATTTGTGTGTACAAAGATAATCTGTCTTTGTAAGAAATCATATAAGGCTCCTTGCACCACAGGGCCTGAAGCTCTGAAATTTTCAGCGGAAGTAATGGCAACTAAAAGAGCACTTTCCAAGAGAGGTAGCGCAAATCACAAGTTGTAACTGGTTCAAAAGGAGACAGGGTCTATTTTTCCAAAATAAAATTCAAGTCCCAAGCTGGGAAAGGGGAACGGATTGGGGTTTCAGATGCACGATGCCCTAAGGAAGGTGCAAGAGACATCCAGCTGAGCAAGAGTATGGTCACCCATGGGCTCATGGAAACCAAATGGCCAAAAGGTGGACCTTGAGGGAGGAATACTGGAGACCTGAGTTGGACAAAGAAATCAGGTAGTCCAGGATGTACTTCACATGACAGGAGAAAGGGTCAAGTGAATGCTGGGCAGCCCAGATAATAAACCACTTCCACTTCATGGCATAAGTGGTATGGGTGGAAGGCTTATGGCGGCCATGTCCGCTACCCTATTAGAGACCCCAACCTGGCAATGACAATGTCCTCAGGAGTCACTCATGCAGATGGAGGGACCCAAGGTTTGATGGACCAGGGTTCCCCGATCCTGGGACAGCTGATTCCTTCACAGAGGCAGGGAACTGGAGGCTCCTCCGCCAGCTGCTGAAGCAGAGGGAACCATATCTGGCAGGGCCAGAATGGAGCTACCAGGATCATGCTGGCCCCATCCAGTTGCAGCTTGAGCAGCACTTTCTATATTAGTGGAAACAGAGGAAATGCATATAGAAACCTCCTGCTCCAAGAGAGGGACAACAAGTCTCACCAGAAAACTCCAGGCCTTGATCTAGCGAGCAAAATTGGTCAGTTTTGCATTTTGTGGGACGCAAAGGTCCAACTCTGTATGACCCCATTTGTCAAACAGATCTGCTATGGATGAGAGAAGCCCCATTCATGCATACTGGACTGAGTCTTGCTGAGACTGTCCACCATGGTGTTTAGGATGCCTGGCATGTGGACTGCAGAGAGTGTCACACTGTGCTCCAGTGCCCAATACCACACTCTCATGGCCTCCTGCAAAGGGGTATGGAGTGAGTTCTGCCCTGCTTGTTGATGTAGTAGACAACACTCAGATTGTCTGACTGTACCAGCAACTGGCCTGGAGCAAGATGCCCTGAAATGCCTGCAGGCATAGAGCACCACTCTCCAGGACATTGATATGCAGGCTGGCTTCCCACTGGGACCAGGATCCTGGACTTGAAAGGACCCAGGTGTGCCCTCAGCCCAGATCTGAAGCATCTGTGGTCAGGATCTGATGCGGGATGAAAGTTGGAAGGAAACCCCTTGAAGAAGGTTCGAGGGGTCCATCCACCACTGCAGCACTTTGCGCACTGGAAAGGAGACCAGGACTAGATGGTCCAGCTGGTCCTACAGCACCCTGAGGGTCCACTGAAGGGTACGCATGTGGAGCCTGGCTAGTGGAACAGTGGGAATGTCCGGCCATTAGGCCTAGGAGCCTGAGGTACAGACTGGCAGGAATGTACCGACTCTGAAAGACCCCTGAGATTGAGTAATCAGGCATTCTGTCCTGCTTTGAGGTAAGAAGGCCTTCCCTGCTCTGAATCCAGGACCGCCCTAATGTATTGTAGCTTTTGCAACGATACTAGAACAGACTTGGCAGGTTGGCCATGATGCCCAGAGACTGAAAAAGCTGGCAGGTACACTCCAGAGTCAGCAACAGATGTTCCTTGGATGGGACCTTGAGAAGCCAGTCATCTAGGTAAGGAAAGATGCACAGACCCTCCTTCTGAGGGCTGCTGCGACCGCTGCTAAGCACTTGGTAAAGACACACAGCGAGAAGATAAGCCAAAGGACAATACTTTGAATTGGAGATGCTCTCCTGAAAGGCATAGCAGAGAAACCTCCTGTGAGGAGGAAAACTGCAATGTGCAGGTAGGCGTCCTGCATATCCAGGAGCACAGTCCCTAGTTTTGGGAGGGGCAAAGGCCTGGCAAAGTGACCATTCGGACCTTTCTGAACTGGACAGAGAGATTGAGGTCCTTTAGATCTAAAATAGGCCTCAGATCTCCCATATTTTTGGGAACCAGGAAGAATCTGGAATAGAACCCTGGTTTCTCTATCGTTTTGGCACCAATTCTGTTGCCTGCTTGTGCAGAAGAGTCTGTATCTCCTCCGAGACCAGGCAAATGAGCCAGGGATAATTTGTGGGTGGCATAAGAGTGTCTGGAGGTTGCTGATAGAGCTCCAGTGTGTGACCACTCTCTATGACCTGCAGGATCCAATCATCTGATGTTATGGTTCTCCACTAATTCAAATGGAGGGAGAACCTACCTCTACCACCACCTCCTGGGCTTGGGCCAGAGGAGGGGGTCTGGCAAGGAGTCAGCTGAGGCGGGTCCAGCTGTGGAAGGGACCTCATTTGTTGGATGCTCGGCTGCTGCTCCAGCCTGGGAGTGGACAGGCAGGAAGAACTGGGCTCTGCACTTTCCCTGGGGGCGAGAGCCTGAGCCTGGTCTGTTGGCCTGCCTGCGTAGGCCACCCCTACCACGCTGCTGAATGTGGTAGAGGGAATGAACAGACTTGAGCCATATCTGAGGCCTGCAGGTCATTAATAAGGTCCTGGACATCTGAACCAAAAAGCTTGGTCCCACTAAAAGAAGCATTAAGCACCTTGTTTTGCATGTCAGCTGCAAACCCAGATACCCTGAGCCAAGAATGCCAATGAAGGCATATGCCAGTGGTGGCTGCTCTGGCAACCATGTCTGATGAATCATAAATGGCTCTAAGGAGATGCTTACTAACATCCTCAACCATCTGGAAGCACTGGAAGAGCTCCTACTTCTGGCACTATCAGGAAGGGGTTGGGCAGCAGCATTGCCTCCTTGTTGGTGTTCTTCAAGAATTTCACCACGTGAGACAAGTAGTTGGCAATTCTAGGCCTAGGGCAGAGGAAGCATACACCCTCTGCACCAAAGATCAATCCTACTGGACTCTGTCCGGGGCAGGGAACTAAGGTGCTTGGGTGCCTTAGACCCATCATGTGCTACCTTAATGATCACTGAGTCAGTTTCAGCATGGGCAGCAAGGTAAGGAAGGCCCTAAGGGACATTGTAGAGCTTGTCAGCTCTACAGGGCACAGCTAGTACCATGTCAGGTGGGTGCCAGGCTGCCGTGAGTAGCATTATATAGAGAATAAAAGTATGGGTATGGGTGTGTGGCGAGAATTTACACACGCAAGGGAGTTTGATGCTACATAAACCCAGAGAGCGGCGCTCGAGGGGTTTATGCGTAGCATCAAACCCCTCGGTGTGTGTAAATTCGGAAGCCACACACCCAGACTATATTTTATTTTTATATAATTGCTGGGCTTGTCTTTTTCACCTCAGCAATTATATAAAATGAATGCAGGTGCTGCGCGGCCCGCCTGTTCCATTTGACCATCTGGTCTGTGAGAGTGACTCCACGGTGCCGTTTTCAATAAATGTAAAACTCTTTGGAGGGGTGAGCTGTAGAAACAGGTTATTTTTAAAAGTTAAAAGTGTTTTTTTTTTTTGTTGCTTTCATCAACAGTTCAATTGCAAGTGGCGGTTCAGTCTTCTGGGGCAAAGCGGCGTGTGCATTCTTAAGGGAAAGCAGCAGTGGGGCATGCACAGGCAAAGGGGAAACCATGCTAATTTTGCCATTATAGCGCTCCTTATAATGGCAAATTACCTATGGTTTCCCTATGGGGAAAAAAGCTAAGCCAGTTATTTTTTTTTTTTTGTTGACTTTTATTCCCCTACTCACTATCACCCGGACTTCTCCAGTGTGGTTGCTCGATGCCGCTTTCTCCTGCCCACCTGAAGTCCTCCGCTGCTACTCCAGTGTGCGCTCTCCACCATCATTCGGATCGCCTGACCCTCCGGCTCTGAGTCCCCAGGGTGGGACTATTGACTTCTACTGGTGCTCTATCTATAATCTGATAGAGCAGCCAGGCTTAGGGAGCACCAGAGACAGACACGGAGGACCCGCAATGGATGTGAGTGAGGCATCCCTGAACCCACCTTCGCCTACTGGGAATAGGGCCATTTTCCTTCTTGTTCCTCCCCTGGTGCGGACATGCAATGATGTCAGTGCACGGATGGGATGCTCCCGCCTCCCACAGACACCCACCGACACCAGACCCTCACTGGCTGTCCCCACCTATGGTGTCACACCGACTGCGCCGCCAGGAGCCACCATTAGGTGGGAAATCCCAGAACCTACCCCAGGAGAGGAGAGGAGCAGTCCTCCAGATGCTCAATCCTCCTCCCAGCCAGCCTGAGCTTGCGCTGAACCCCGGCTGCCAGCATGGCGCAAGGTGTGGCATCCAGTGCCTCAACCCTCAGTTCATGGTAGCATTCTTAACAGCATGGGAGGAATAATTCTAGGTGGAGAGTCTGGATCTCCAGATAGTCTGTCAGATCCCTTCTGGTGGCATCCTCCTCCTCCTCTGTCTGAAACCCCATGGTGGAAGACAGTTGCTTTATAATGCTAAAGAAGGAAGCATCCTCAGGTGGAGACCTGGGGTGTACTTAACAGATTCTTCACCGACTGAAGAGGCAGCAGACTTGTCAAGTATAGTACTGGTCCTCTTCATCTTCAACCTCTTCTGGAAGTATGAGGTCAGGATGGTACTCCTCGCCGATGTCTACCTCTTCTTCTGGGTCTGGCATCGGCTGCACTGTCAACAACCCTCGGGCAGATGACAGGGTCGATGATGAAGGTGTCAGCGGTGACGCCGGCATTAAAGGCCTGTTAAAAGTAGCAAACTGATGCGCTACAACGTTGGTGAAATGAACGAGAGCTCGTGCAGGTCCATCGTCACTGGAGGAGTCGATGTAGCAGTCTGCATGCCCGATGAACTCGCATCCTTCAGGGAAGAAGGGACAGGTCTTGAAGGGGTATCCGGACAAGAAGCCCATTGTCAATGGAGGAGGTGCTGATGGTCGACAGCCAAGCATCCTGAGAGTCAGGTGGCGCAGCTGTCGGTATGGGTCTGAGTGAACCAGGACCTGACAGCAGGTCTCTTCGGCCAGGGCTGCAGCCGATAATGAGGAGCCTGCCGGGGGAGGCTGCAACCCTGGTCTTTCCTGTGACTTTTCCCTGAGGGCTTATCTTTGACCTGGGAGGCCAAGGACACCGGTTTGGAGCTGGCTACCTGTTGTTCCATGAAGATTTTCAGAGTTTTCCTGCATCGCCTGAGGGTGGTTTGGTTGAATTGTTAGCAAAGCTCACAATCCGAGGCATTTTATCAGGCCCAAGACAGCAGACACACACTGACTGCTCGTCAGAGGCAATCTTCTTTCTGCAGCGACAGAAGAGATGTAGATGGTTTAACTCTCAACATAAAAGAAAAAGAAAAATAAATCTCTGAAAGAGATTTGTGATGGTTGGTAAAGAAAAGGGCAGTAAGCTGAAAAAGGCGCAAACACTGCAATGGCTCTTCCGCTGGAGACAGTGCTTGCAAGTCGACAGCGGAAAGAACTGAGGAGGGAGCGGGCTGCCTACGCCACATAGGGTTGGTGACATCATCCAACATAGATGGTGTGGGCAGCCCCAGTTGTACTGCTGATAATCTTCCATATGGATTCCCATTCACTGACGGTGAAGTTCCTATAGTGGTACCTCTGATGACTGAGATAACCCCCAAAGAAGATCTGTCTATGCGTATCCTGAGGCCAGATATTAGTGAGTCAGTGGGCCACTGACAAAGTCACCACCAGTGAAAAAGGCTGCAAAACCTTTCCTGACCTTGTGCTGAAAAAATTACCACCAGGCATCCAAGGTCTGAGATGGCTCAGAAGAGCTCTGTTTCCAGTTCACCCTTAGCCACGTGACTCTGGTATCCAGAGTGCTGAGTAATGGAGGCCTCCTGCACTAATAAGCAGGTCATTCAATCAAGATGTAAGCCACCTGGACTACCAACACCCTCAAGGGACTCAGAAAAGCTGATGCTTGGGCAAAGACATGCCCTATGCTGGAGGTTGATTCAGCATCAAAACCTGAAATACTCTGAGTAGGACTGGACGTAGGGAGAGTGACTGCAGGCATCAGTCAGATGTACTGGAGTTTAAGAACCCCTTTCCTGAGCAGTCCGGTGAATGATCTCCAGGGCTCCATCCCAAAAACTGTGGAGCACAAAATGGTACAGTCTCTTGAATTAAGAAATCTGACAACTCCCAGACTTTTGTGGCCCATAAAAAACTAACAGGACCGAGCTCATTGAACAGCGAGACTCTGGCCTGAAGAGAGCCAGGAGCTCTGATGATATCTGGCTTTTCCCCACCCTTGAAAACCAGGACAAAGTGACCCTAATAAGGCATCTGACATTATTATGGCCCATCTGAGAAAAACTTCTCTAATCTACCAGTGAGGCACCACACTTGTGGTGCTGGGCCTTCTGCACGGAGTCTGGCCAGTGCTCCTCTGATACTGTAACCTGGTTACCCAAGTGGGCTCCTCCATTTCCAGGAGCCACTTTCCCAGAGAACAGAACTCCCTTGAACTGTCTGCGCTGGGCATTACCATGATCCCACTGGGTTATGGCATTCTGCGCTCTTCAAATAGTCTCCAGGCAGAATCAGACCATAGGCCTCCCTCAAGAGATGATCAACAGGTTAGCTATGAAGCTTAACCAGACCCAATGACAAGCTATATGGCCCTCATGGTCATCTTAGGGAGTGAGGTCTGGCCGAAAATCTCCAATAAATAACTACCTGGAAGGTGGAACCATGGCCATGGATTGCAAAACAGGCTCGCCCTTTGGGAAAAAAGCAGAACGAAACTGGCCAGGGTACTGACTCATGTGTTGAAGGCTCTGGCCAATAAAATATGCACACGATGCAACACTGTTGTGTGCTATAGAGGCAAAACCCTTCTATATGCAGGGATCACCCGCTAATCATGGAAAAACTGATAGGATCACAGCTAAGTATAGGCAGGACGGTGCCTTTTCAGAAATACAAACGGCCTTATCTTCCAGTGGAGGAGCTTCCAACCTGCTAGACATTTTCCTTAAAAGGAAAAACCATGGCATGGATGGGAAGACACTTTTTAATCCGCACTGCGCCAATGTCGCCAAGAATTCTGGTCACATAGTAGCCGGAGAATATGCAGACAGAGACGGACTCACATCTGCCATCTCAGCACACTGACCTCCTGAGCTGAAAATGACTACATGCCTCAGCTATTCAAAAAGACAAGGACTTATGAATCAGGGAGGAAAATCATTCCTGTTTGTTTTGTACTTTAAAACTTAATTTTAATTTAGTTAAGGTCAGGAGCTTCCCAAGATCCCGTAATCATCATCCTGACCTTGGAAGGTCAGGGTTGTGGTCTGCCTGCACATCAGTTACTGCAGCTTAAGCTTGCTGCGCCATACCTGGACGTGACCCCTCCTGACCTGAGGGGGCCCTATTGGAGTCAGGTGTATCTGTAATGAATGTCCTGCAGGACATCGGGGCTCAAACTCACTCCAGGAGCCACAAAGGTAATATCTTGCAATTCTGCTGCCATGCTTTAAAGAACCAGGTGTCCCTCTCCCAGACCGAGAACCAGCTGGGGGTGTTGAGCAACACAATAGGGGCAAAGAACCATGGGGAGGGCCTCATCACCCTTATTGCAGGACTTACATTATTTCCTAATTAATGGTCTCTGATAAGTCATGGTGCCAAGAATATAATTGTGCCAAATAACAATTGTGAGGTAAAATAATACTTCATCCCAATAACTTTTCTGGGCTAAAGAATTCCTTTCCACAGCATTGTCTTAAAACACTTTGCTCAGTTTCAAACATCACGACGTGGAGGACATGGGAATCAAACCCAGATCCATTGAATGTATAAACCATAATTATGTAATAATTATAATCCCTATTACTTGTTGGACTACGAGAGAGAAAGAGAGAGTCGTGAGAAGTCCCAGGAGTGCTGGATTTATAAAGCCATAATGATATAACAATATTAACCCCATTGCTAGTTGAGTTAAAACCAGCAAGGCAAGCGTAATCCTGTAATAACATGCTAAAAAATACCTCAGGTTTAAATGTGTTAGTGTTTGTGACAGGAAAACCATAGATTTTTACTTAATTAAGCTTGTCTTTTAAAACTACCAAGCCAACTGCCAAACAGCATCCGCTACAGAAATGCTCTGTGCGCAGGACCGCTGAATAAGTCATGCTACTATATACTGAAAACACAGATAAAAAAACCCTGGTTAAAGTAACAAATAAGACACAACAGGGTGTGCATGGAAAGTACAGTTATGTAAGAATTTACCATAACAGTAGATCTTCGGGAGGAGCTCTGGCAGCAGGCTATAACCATTCGGACTAATGCCGCGGGCCTTAGGACCCACTGGAAAATCTCAGCTAGCAGTACCCAGCAGGACTGCACCCTGATGTTGGCTCCACCCTGAGGTTAGTCATGGTACAAAGGGGCAGACCCTGCTCCACCTCAGTTCTCCCGCCAAGACCCGTGAATGGGCCCTAACGAGAGAAAAGCGGCCTGTGGATGATATGCTGAACACCTCACCGGAGATGGAGGGTGGGAAGCAGCGCCTGCTGCAGAGCTCCTCTCAAGATCTACTGTTACAGTAAGTTCTTCAGTAACTGTACTATCTTACCGAAGTGGGGGCTCTTGCAGCAGGCTATAACCATTAACACTGAATCCCAAGCAGTCCTGCACCAAAGAGGTGCCTTACCCTGGGAGAAGGAAGGATGGTAATAAAGCTGACAACACAGCAAGTCCCTGAAGAACTGCCAAGCCAAAACCGGCATGGCATCTGGATGCAATGTTCAGGCTATAGTGCTTCACAAATGTGTGCACAGAATTCCAGGTGGCTGCCACACAGATGTCTCTTATAGAGACATTCTTCAAGGCAACAAAGGAAGCGAAGACTCGTTGGAGTGACCCCTACCCGGTCCGGAAGGGTTTGTTGTGCTTCTCATAGTAAAACACAATGCAGTGGACAAGCCACTTAGAAATCGTCTGTTTAGACACTGGTTTGCTCAAGTGTTGTGGCGCAAAGGCCACAAACAGTTGCTCCGACTACGGTGTGTGTAGCTGTGTGCTTGAGGTAGTATCTCAGAGCCCTGTGACCGCCCAGTGTGTGAAGGAGAGCTTCTCCCCATAGGAAGGGGAAGAAAATAAACTGGAAGGTCAACCACTGGTTGAGAGTCAACTCTAAGACCACTTAGGGAAGGAACTTAGGATTTGTCTGAAAGGAAACCCTTTCCTGTGAAAACCATATAAGGCTCTTTACACATCAGAGCCTGGAGCTCGAAACTCTTCGAGCTGAGGTAACAGCAACTAAGAAACAAACCTTACAGGAAAGGTAACGCACTCAAAATCAGCCGCTGGCTCAAAAGGGGAGAGAGTGAGCTTTTCCAATGCAAACAGGAGGTCCCAGAGAGGATTGGATCCCTAATGGGAGGTCTCATATGCAGAATACCCGTAAAAGGTGCGGCCATGTCCAGTTGGGCTAAGGTTCTATCCCCAGAGGACATTATATGCAGAAATGGTCCACATGTGCACCTTTATCAAAGAGTAGCTCAAGTCTTGTTGGTATAAGGAGGGAGATACTGCAATGCTGAGTTCACCGGACAGGTAAGGGGTCAGGCGGTGAGATGTGCCCATAGCAGAAATGCTTCCACTTCATAGCATAAGTGGAGCTGAGTAGAAGGCTTCCTCGTCGGAGACGAGGATGTCTGCCACCTCCTGGGAGACCCCATACCTGATTTCACTATACTCTGCAGGAGCCAAGCATGAAGGTGCAAAGACCTGAGATCTGGATAGACCAGCATGTCCCAATCCTGGGACAGCAACTGAGATATTGGCAGAGGAATGGGAGGTTCTGAGGACAACTGCTGAAGTAGTGAGTGTGACATAGACAGCTAGCTCTGATTGCTGTATCAAATTTTTATTACATATAAAATATGTCATGGGAAGGTCAGTTTGAGGAAACTACTGTCTTACTGGAACTGACACATCAAGACTCCCAGGATAAGTTCAAAGGACAGGACATAGCTAAACTGCAGATATCTGAGGTTAATTACCTTGTCAATTTGCTTTAATCCCAGGAAATAAGATTAGCCATTCACAATTCCCTCAGGGAAAATCCTTTGACTTAGAATAGTTGTCAGGAAGAACTTGAGAGGAAGAGGTGTCAGAGAGAAGCCAGAATGGACATTGAAGAGGTTGATATCTGGGCAGAGAGCACCAGGCAATTTGGAAGGTCCAATATATTTTCCCAGGAACCCTTGAATTACATCAGAGACACCTTTGAGGTGTAGAGTCCAAGGCCCAGACGGGATTAAAGAGGCAAATACACTTTTGCATGAATACAGTGACTTAGATCAAAGACACTTTTGAGATGTATGTGTAGCACAGCACAAACCGGTTTGGTCTGGTTAACCTGAGGGAGGAAAGGCAGTGAGGTCACCTATTATGTTTTTTAATATTGTATTTGGACATCCTGTATTGTAAAATATAGATTTTGATACACCAAGGTGGTGTTAGTGACCTCATGAGAAGGCCAGCTCAGAACTGTGTTTAATTGCTGAGGGAATCTTGACAGAGTCACACAAGACAATATTCCTGACTGAGAGAAGAGAGACCATCAAAGCACTGAAGTAAGGACCTTAGAAGGGATTAGTCTGAAGTTATTAATTGTAGGAACTGCACTTTTACCTGTTTGTTTTAAGGCTGTATGTGTTGGGATATATATTTTGTTCTGTAAGTATTGTTCTGTTTTGATATTTTAAAGTAAAGAGATATTCTACAACAGAAACTGTCTGAGTGCCTTGATATTTCTTTTTTATTTTAAGTAGAGTTTTTAAAGGTTATAAGTAACACTGTGTATGAGCTTACTGTATACCAAACTGGGAAATGGATAGAGTTCTCTAAAGTCTTGCATAGAGTTCTAAGGGTTCATTTGAAAGACCTGGTTGGGTGTCCATAGGCAAAGATATCTGGCCCCCGAAGACAGAATTATCTGCGCCTGATAATTGGTATGCTAACAAGAGGTTATCAGTTTGAATCCTCCAGAGCTTGAGACTAGGGTGACTTGAACCCACAAAACAGACAAGAGGTTACCTTGTTCTGTTCACTGTACACAAATAGTATGCTCAGAGGTTGGCACTTTGGGAGTAGAGGCTGACCGAGGTTTGTGACAGTGGGAACCAAATCTGCCGAGGCCACAATGGGGCGATTAGAATCATCTGAGACCCTCGGCCTGTAACTTCAACAGTACTTCTGAATGAGGGGAAGTGAGGAAGTTGTAAAGAAACCTCCCTGCCCAACAAAAGGACAAAGCATCTGGCCAGAGAGCACCAGGCGCAAGCTCCTCATGAGCAGAAAATTGGCAGTTTGGCATTGCATGGGAAGCAAAGAGGTCCAGCTCTGGATGACCCCATGTGTCAAGAGTGGTCTGCTACAGATTGTAGTAACTTCCACTCATGCACCTTGGACTGAGACCTGTTTAGGCTGTCTGCCAAGTCATTTAGGATGCCTGAAACGTGCACTGCGGACAGAAAGATGTGACTCCAGCGCCCAGTACCAGACTCTCATCGCCTCCCTGCATAGGGGGTAGAAGTGCTCCCCTTGCTTATTGATGTAAAAGACAACCACCATCTTGTCCATCTGAACTAGAGAGAGCCTGGGACAAGGTCCTCTTGAAGGCATGCAGCGCACTGAGGACCACTTGCATCTCCAGGACATTGATGTGGAGGTCGCGTTCCTCTGGGGTCCAGATCCCTCGTGTTTGGCAGGCCCCTAGGTGTGCCCCAACCCAAATCTGATGCATCTGTTGTTAGGGTCTGATTTGGGGGCTCCTGAGGAAAGGGGCCCCTTTCTCTAGATTGAGAGGGTCCAGCCACCAAAGTAGTGTCCTCTTGACTGGCTTTGTGACTCTGACCATGTGGTCTAGTTCGTCTGAGCCTTGATCCCACTGGATCCTGAGCATCCATTGTGGGATTCTCATGGAGGTGGGCCAAAGGAGTGACAGGGATGGCTGCCGCCATGTGCCCCAGAAGTCTGAGGAAGGTCCTGGCCTGGACCTGAGGGGTTACTAGGACCGATTTGGCTATCTCCAGCAGGCAATCGCCCCTCTGGAGGTAGAATAGCCATGCCATGGACTGAGTCCAGGACTGCCCTATGAAGACAAGTCTCTGGCTGGGCTCAGGGAAGACTTTGGAAGGTTCAGGGTGATCCCACCTCTCGGAACAGAGTACAGGTGTCTCCAGAGCCTGAAGGAGTCGTGTCCTTGATGGGGCTGCAAGCAGCCAATCGTCAAGGTAAGGTAAGATGTAATGCCCATGCTGCCTTAGAGCCACAGCTACCACTGCCAAACATTTGGTGAAGACTTGAGGAGCAGAGGAGAGGCCAAATGGAAGAACCGAAATGGATAATGCTCCCTGGAAGTGGAACCTCAAAACTTCCTGTGAGGGGAAAGACCCCTGGTGCATGTACGAATCTTGCATGTCTAGGGAGCAGAGCCAGTCTCCTGGTGCAGCAGAGGAATAAGACCTGGAAGGGTCACCATACTGAACCTTCGGTACTCTATAAAGTTGTTTAAGGAGCTGAGGTCCAGGATGGGCGAAGCTCTTGTCTTTGGCACTAGGAAAAATGGGAGTAATATCCCTTTCCCGCTGCTGCAGAGGAACTGGTTCTATCGCCCTTTGCAAGAGGGCCTGAATCTCTCCTTCTATAAGGGGTATGTGAGAAGGAGGATATCTTGAGGACCTTGGTGGAGTGTCAGGGAATTCTGGTGAACTCCAGTGTATACCCTTCTTATAATGTCTAGGACCCACTGGTCTGCTGTACTAGAGCTCCAACCCCTTCAGATGAAAGGAGAAGTGACCTCACTGCCTCCTGGAACCTCCTCTTCCAGAGGGGTAGTTGGGAGGATCATTGGGAGGAGCCGGAGTGGACAGAGAGGCTTGGGAGGACTTGGGGCCTCAAAAGGCGCCTCAGGTTGCTGGTTGCTGGCTTTCCTTTTGAAGCCACCTCTGGCCCTGTTGGTTTCCACAGGCTTGAGCACCTGAGGGCTTATGAAATGGCCATCTCATGCATTTCTGGTCCCCTCTGTACATCTGCATGATGGACCAGACATATTTGCCCGACTCCTGGAAACAAGAAATAAGGGACTCCGTCTCCTGCCCAAAAGGACAGAACCCTGGAGCGGGAGGTCCTGGATTCCAGACTGAAAATCCTGGTGAAAACCTGATACTCTCTCAACCAGGCATGGCGCCAGAGGCAGACACCTGATTCTGATGCTCTGGCTGCCACGTGTCTACAGTGTCATACGAGGCACAGAGAACATCGTGCCCTCGTCTGAGCCCAATTTTAATATGTCCAGAAGCTCTTTTTGTTTAGAGTCTGGCAAGGCATTGGCTAGCGCCTGCCCTCTCTCCCACAATGCATTCTGATACTGGACCGTAGTGGTAAAGAGCTAAGGGATCTAATGGAGCAGGTGGAGGCAGAGTAGACCTTCTTGCCCACCTGGTTCAAGTAGCAGGATTCTGGGTCAGGAGGCTGGGAGCTTAGGTTGCCTAGACTTGTCGTGAGTAGCCATAATGACCAATGAGTCTGCCTGAGGGGTTCTGCCAGGAAAGGCTCATCCCTTGGGGCTCTATACAGCCTATCTGACTTCTTCAGAACAGCCAGAACTGAGGCTGGATGCTTCAAGTTATCCTGGTGAGATCTTGGAAGGTGTCCTCTAAAGGAGGCACCATGAGAGGCTTGGGCTCCGTTTGCCTCAGGTAACGAGCCAGTTGATGGAGTTCGGATCCAGGTCCTCCGTCTCCCATTCATTGTAGGCCTGGATGTGCCTCTGGCGACATCCATAAAGGTTTGATCATCAGGAGGCAAGCGGGGTTGGTCTTTCTCCCGGGAACCCACAACCCCGAGAGGATGAGGAAGCAGAAGAAGGAGAAGACAACCTGCTACTGAGCCTAGAATATCCTGAGCTGTGTCTAGGACTCCCCGCTCAGCGTCGGTAGCTACCAGACTGGCATTGGGTCAGAGGACCGGCGAGCAGACTGCGGGATCGGCGACAGAGCAATGACTGATGCCAGCCTGGAGACCCGGCGTCAGGGCAGGACAACCTGGGAGAATGGGATTGGCTCCTGGGCTGAGACCGGGACCGATGGCGGCTGCCCGATCAAGAAGGGCGGCAGACGGTCCTCAGACCTGGACAAGGAATGAGCCTCGAGGGTGGGTGAGGCAGTGGCTGCTAGGGTCTTCTTGAGAAGGAGCTGGAAGGCCCTCGGGTTCAAGGTTGTCCGCTGGTCGGGAACCGTGTTGGGTCCAGCTCGCACAGTATCCTCTTTCTTAACCTGACTCCACCAAAAGGAGAAGAGCTCTTGCAGCTCTTCTTTGCTAAAACAGCAGCTGCTGTTCCGGGAAGGACCCGAGCGCTGAGGATCCAGGAGGCATGAGTGGGGAGTCCCTGAACAGCCCTGCAGAGTGGAAGATCTGGGGTCACCAGAACATTAGTGGGGCCCTCCACAGGAGCGTCTTCCAAAGGAGGAACCTCCACTGGCATCGGGACCGGCGTTAGTTTCACCGAGATGGTGTCTGGGTGTCTGTATCACCCAGCAGCTTGTCCAAAGCTGGTGGAGCCGAGACCTTCTTGGGCAGGGCCAAGGCTTGTGCCAAGAGGTCATGGTCACACAGTTGTGCCACCTGGGCTTTGCCTGCTTTTTGCCAGATGGTCCCGCCTTGACTGGTGTCATTTTTTTTGGCAGGAGGGCTCTGTTTCTTGAGGTCCTTCCGTGTTCTCCCGAGCCAGAGGAGGAGGAAGAGGTTTTCTTGGGGAGAGAATGGGACCGATGATGGGACTGCTACGGTCCTTGTCCTGGGAACGTTTATGGGGTTTGTCCCGGTGTTTACCCTTGTCCCCGAGGTGTGCAGGACATCCATTTGTTTTTCTAAGAGGTAGGCTTTAGGCCTTCCGCGTCAAATTCTCATCCTGCTGGTGAAGCCTCTACAAGTGATGCAGGCCGCGCTGTCATGGTCTGGACCCAGGCAAAGACGCACTTGGGTGGCCATCTTTGACGGTTCTGTCAAGGCCTCAATCGCACTTGTTCCTCTTCGGTCTGCAGGAGGATACCAATGACGGAGACGATATCGCGACTGAAGTCAAAATAAAAAAATGAGAACGGTTGAATTCTGAAGAAAATCTAATTTTGCTGGAAACTGCTTTGATAGTAAAGAACTTCCCCAATGTGAAGCGGGTCACGTGGGAAGAACTGGGATGGAGCCGGGGTCCACCCCTTTTGTACCGTGACCAACGTCCGGGGGTGGAGCCGTTAGGACGGTCCCTGCTGGGTACTGCTAGCTGTGATTGTTCCGTGGGTTCCAAGGCTCTGCGACGTTAGTCCTAATGGTTATAGCCTGCTGCAAGAGCTCCCACTAAGTAAGATCATATTTACCGCACAGTCAGGGAGCATAATAAGGCATGAGGCCTTGGCTAGTGCCTTTAGCCCCTGGCATGCGAAATATGTTCCATGCACACACAAGGAGTGTCTTATTGCGCTTATAAATGGGCTCCTAGCTTTATTTTACTATTTATAGTTAGAAAAATCATGCTGTATGATGAAAAAAGATTTTATGCTGCTACTATATGATGAAATAGTCCTTCCGTGGACACTGTTTTAATATTCATATGCTTATTTGCATTGCCAATTGACACCAAGTTGCCATGTGTAGTGTGCACAGCCTGTGCTGCTCTCTCAGAAAAATTAGTGCTGAGCGTTTTTCCCTAGACCTGAAACACAGTAACATTGTGTTTTTTTTTTTTGCTGTAAACAGCAAAAAATATTATTCAAATGCTGTGGCAATATTTTCCCTCACCCATCGATGAGCTTTTGTCTCCTTGGAGATGCACTGGGAGAATTATAACCAGTGATAGTACAATTAGTAGCAGAAGGACTGGACCGCCCCACCCCCAACAACATATCCTTAAATGCATGGGGAAAAAGACTGCCATTAAAAAAATTTAGCTACCTTGTTGTTTTGTTGAAATCGCGGGACCAGCAGCACTGCTGAGTGAGGGAGTTGTCAGCGTAACGAGTGAGTTAGCAGGTAGCTAGAGTGAATGCGAAGGACTGAGGGCTGAGGACAGTGGTTCTGGAATTAGAAAAAAATTAACAATGCCATTTTTTTTATTACAAACTGCAGGGGTGGGGCTTCTAATTATGGATATACAGTAGTTGGAGCCAGACCGCTACCTGCAGGCAGGAAGTAAAAGGGCAGAAACGTTTCACAGATTGAGTGCCTTGAGTAAGCTGAGAATGACTGAAATGGAGTTAGAAGTGACAAAAGACTTAAAATGCTCCCATTTAGTGAGCGAATGGCACTAGGGTCAGCACAGATATAGGGAGCTGACAAAGTTGGGATGCAGTAACAGAAGTTTTCTTGAAAACGTGATGGGTAGGCTGACTAATTCAACTTGATTTTCATCTCACTTGGCAATCAAAAATGGCAGACAGTAAAATGCCAACATTCCATGGCTTATGGATATTGACCTTTTACTGCCAGCCCTTTTTACCCATCCATGGAACAATATTTCATGCATGGGTAAGTAGCCAATCACATCACTGGATTTAACCTATCCATTTTATAAATATGTTTAAAGATGTTATCAGCTGTTATCTGCTTGCTACTGCTCATAGAAACATAGAAGTTGATGGCAGATAAGGACCGGAGGCCATCCAGTCTGCCCATTTCTTTTCTACCTTATAAATGTGCCATCGCCTTTGCTCTGTCAATGGCCTATCTATTCATACTCATCTATATTGCTCCTTATGCCTGTCCCATGCCTGTCTGAAGCCCTGCACTGTATTCATATCCACCATTTCGAGGTAGGCGCTCCATGTATCCACCACCTTTCTGTGAAAAGAAATTCCTCACATTACCCTTAATTGGTCTCTCTCTCATCTCATGCTGTGTCCTCTTGTCCTGCTATTTTTCTTATATTGAAACATGTTGGACTTTTTCACCTTGTTAATGCCCTTAAGGTGTTTGAATGTTTTGATCATATCACCTCTCTCCTCCTTTGCTCTAGGGTATACATATTGAGCTCCGTTAATCTGTCCTCACATGTTTTCTGATGCAGTCCCTGCACCATTTTGGTTGCCCTTCTCTGGACTGCCTCAATTTGGTTAATGTCCTTGTGAAGGTGTGGCCTCCAGTACTGCACGCAGTACTCTAGATGGGAGCCTAACCAGTATCTTGTAAAGAGGGATTATTACCTCCCTCTTACGACTTGTGATACCCTTACTAATACACCCCAACATCCCCTAGCCTTACCTACTGCTTTAGTGGTCTGCTTGGATGATTTCAGGCCATCGGTGATGATGACGCCCAAGTCTCTTTCTTCCCTTGTGACTGCCAGCAACTCCCGCCCAGCCTATAGGTGGCTTCAGGGTTTCTCTTCCCTATGTGCATGATCTTGCACTTCTTTGCATTAAACCACAGTTGCCACTATTCTGACCATTTTGCTAGTTTATACAGATCTCTTCTCATTCTGCTCACCCCATCTGGATCATCTACTCTGTTGCAGATCTTGATGTCATCTGCAAACAGACAAACCTTACTTACTTACTGCTCTTCAGAAATCTGCCTGTAGTTGTAGGTAACTGGAGATTCTAAAGTGGCTTATGCTGCTGCAAGAGTTCTAAGTGACATCACAGGCTTGAGGCAGCCCTCTGCCTGCGACAGCTCTAAAAAATAGTAACTATTAGTCCCGCTGTCTTATAGGGCTAAATCTCACAGAAACACCAAAAAAGCACTAAAACATACCAAAAATGGAAATTATGTACTTACCATAATTATTGATCTTCTTGGACAGTCTCCATCATTCATTCACACTAGTGGGATAGCGCAGAGGCGCTAGGATAGCGAGGAGCCAAAATTTTCTGAAGGGTCGGTGCCGAGACAGGACCATGCATGCGCGGCACCATAAGACTAGCTCACACCTGTGTAGGCTATCTCGGCATCGATCCTCCAACCGCCTCAGTACCTTTTCGGACCGAGGAGTGCACTAATGAGAATAACTCATCCTGAGTTTCTGGGCCTGAGAGGGCCCAGATGGCCTTTGCAAGAAAGGTCAAAGAACAATGTTCTAACAGTCTGAACCATAGGACCATGAAGACCAGGATAGAAAATGAGTGAACCCAGAGGATGGTGGGTGGGCGTGTGAATGAGTGATGGAGACTGTCCAAGAAGATCAATAATTATGGTAAATCGTAATTTCCATATCTTCCTGGACTAAGTCTCCATCACTCATTCACACTAGAGAGAGTACTGAGCTAAAACCAACAACCTTGAGTAATTGGTAGGAGATAAGATTCACTCAGAAAGGACAGCCAAGGACTGTCCTGCTAATAAAAGAGCTGTCTTGTAAAGAGCATCTAGAACATAGTGCTTACAAGATAAGTGCTCGAATTGTAACTCGCCACTTTGCAGACGACTGCAATGGGCATAAAATGAAAGTCTGCCAGGAAGCCGCAACCACTCTAGGAAGCGGCAAGAACCTGCCCTCATAATTTGGTCTAGGACCAAAATTAATAGTGTCAAAGACATGTACTAATGTAATGTAAAGGGACCTCAGGAACTGAAAGAGTCAGAGGTAAAGTCTACTGGTTCAGAGTAGACCGAAATTGCAGATGGAAACCCCCACTATCAAGTATGGCTGACCTGTAAACAACAGGTCCAGGAGCAATTGAACCCCTTACTTGGTGAGCAGGGGGTCCAGGTGGGGTTAGCACATCAAGGAGAATGGTCTCCACTTAGTCACAGGAACCTTCCTGACGGAAGGCCAAGCACGACTTAGAAGCCTCTTGTGGTGGTCTAGTAGAACCAGATCCTACCCACTGCATATTCCAAAGGAATCATCTTGCCCTGTGTGTACAACTGTAGAAGCAGTCTCTGAACTCAGGGAAGAAAGGAAAAAGTGTACAGGAAGAGCGTGTCCACTGCGGAAAAAAACATTCTGACAGAAAAAAACAGGGGCTGGTTTCTAAGGCAAATAGAGGCAGATGTGCATCGAGGAGGGACACAGCAGGACCAAGTTAGGGCTAACCCATTTGTTGAAGTGACTGAAAGAGGCAGTGACTCAATGCGGTGAGGCACTACCGCTCTGGCCTCCCTGAAGGGGTAGGAAAGGATTCTAGTTTGTTTGTTGAAAAACAAACATCACAACTCCATCACCTTTTCGGAGAGGATAGCTCGTGAGCAACTGGCATGGACCAGTGCGCGGGAACAAAGGTGTGAATATTTGAGAAGCTACCTCAGAAAAATACCTACTTGACCTTCCGTCAAGAAGAAGAAAATTGCCTGTTAAGTTAAAGCAAGCAAGGAAGTAGTAACCTAAGTTCTGACTCAGTGGACAGTCCCTTCTGCTGCTGCTGCAAGGCTGTGCTCAAGAGAAGAAAGCCTGATAAAAGAAGGGGAATTAACAGACTGGACAGTCGCCTAGGTCTAGGAAATGTCTCTGAATGAGAGAAATCTGTCTTAGAAAGAGATGACCCATACTGCTGCTGGATCGGACTCCCCTAGGGAAGAAGTGAGTCAGGTACTCTTTACCGTACTTTGGAGCCGAGGGCCTCAAGGGCTGAGGCGGAACCTGACCAGATCAAAGGGGGCATCGGGTAACTCGAGCTAGCCCTGTGCTGTGATAAAATTTTTTTTTTTTTTTTTAGTCCGAGCCTAACAAGGTTTTCAGGCTGCTATTTCAAAGGATTGTCTTGATATAAAATAGCGAAGATGTTCTCCATCTGAGTGCAGAAGAACCTGGCGTCCATACTGAAATCATGACCAGACTAATAATCACAGCTGGAGAGATGTTAACCACTTGTGCGAAGAAGCCACCGAAGGGACAATATCAGAGGGCTATATACCCCTATCTAAGGAGCGGAAGAGCCAGAGCGGCTCCGACCATTAAATTAGAATGATCCACAGAGTGTAACTGTCTTGACGATTGAAAAGTCTAGACACAGAAGTGTATGGTCCACAGATGCAGTGTGAAATACTATAGTGGACCCCATTACTGAGGAACTACTGAAAGATTTTCCATCATGGACTCTGATGATAGAAGGACGTGCCCTTCAGTATATAAAATGAGTCGTCCGCTGTATTACTGACCAGAAGGACAGGAAAAGACCCATCTAGATTCACTTCTACCACAGAAGGAACTCCAAGAGGGTCTAGGTCAGAGCCACTAGAGACTCCGCCATCAGGAAGGATGTTGAGGAGCTTGGTACCACGTAAGGAGCCAAGAAAGTGCTGAGCAGAATGAGATTCCGCTGGCACAGCAGTACAGCAGAGTTCCATCAGCAGAAAACCGCTGGATGACATAAGATCCCACATAGACCACCACTCACTAAGATATGTGGCAAAAATAATCCATAGAACAGGAGTTCATACTGCGGAAAATATCCTGCCACAAGTTCTGTGGAAAGGAAGTCGAAAAGGAAAAATGTGTCACTAATTCTCCCATACAGCACCCACTAGCACCCATGCGGCACCAGCATCACTTATGGCACAGGAGGGCACCAAGCAGTGCCTATGCCAACCTGGGCAATACTGAGGGCACCCAGGCAGTACCCACAGGCATCCCCGTACCCATGTACCAATGGCGCCCAAGGGCATCCCCGACACCCATGGTACCATGGCACCATGGTATCCATGACACCCATGGCAAGAATGGCACCCAAGGGCACCAGTGGCACCTGAGGGCACCAGTGGCACCCATTGGTGCCCCGGTGCTACCCATGGCACCTGTGGGTGCTCACGGCACCACTGATGGCACCCACGGGTGCTCTGGCACCACCCGTGGCACCCACGGCTCCCACAGGTGCTCAGCACCACCCAGACACCCACGGCACTACTGGCCGGTGCAGACAACCAGCGGCAGCAACAAGAGTAATGGTGCTGCACAGAGCGATGGCGCTGACCTCACGGCGCTGATTAAGGCACGGAGCCAAACAAGGCACCGAGGCTCAGCGCCGACTAAGGCACCAAGCCACAGCCTGAGGCACAGCGCCGACCAAGGTACCCGCAGCCACGGTGCTGAATGAAAATGCCAATGGAAATCCTGAGAAGGGAGAAGGAAAAAGGTGGTGCCTGTGCCAGCCCTGCATGGAAGAGGAGAGGGGTAGGCACGAGGGGTCGGCTAATGGCTTGGCAAAGGCACCAAGAGGGCACCTCGCCCATCGTGATCCAATCGACCCAGCCCGTGCAACGCTCAGAGGCCGGAGGTCCTGAAATCAGGAACAGAGCCAGGAAAAACTGGAAAGTCAAATCATCTGCTCCATAGGAGTGGCCCAGAGGTGAAACTGCCCACGGGCTCCAAGAGACAGAGATGGAGCTCGAGTCGAAATGCAGCCGTTAGGAGCAGGGCCAAGAGGAATCCACCAAAGTCGGTTCAGGCCCATCGCCCCTCCCGAAGAACAATCCTCGTGCAGGCGTGCCAACAGGCAACCTTGAGTGGCACGATTCTTCTTCCCCAACGAGGAAGAGCTCGAGATGTGAAGCCGAATCCCCAGAACCGCTAGATTTGAGATCGGGAGGACTGTCCCCGAGCACAGGACTGTCCGTGGTGGCCCCCGTTAATTAAGGGGCGAACGGACACAGCCCCTCTGCCATAAAAACTTTCAAACAAAGTCCTCCTACCGTCACCGCTACCATCTAAGGCGACTCCGTTGATAGCAGGAAAACATTTATTTTCTTCTTCTTCAATCTTCTTTTCTTGGTCTTAAAATAAGACATTACTACTTAAAATATTTAAATTAAGCGTTAAAGCTGCTGTCATATAGGCGAAAACTTAGACTACGACGGGCAATGACGTCGACATCCAGCGCTTTTCGGCGGGGAAAAGGAACTGAGGTGGTTGGAAGATCGGCGCCGAGATTGCCTACACAGGCAGGAGCTAGTCTCGAGGTGCTGTGCATGTGTGGTCCTGTCCGGCGCCGACCCTTCGAAAATTTTAGGATCCTGCTTGGTCCTATTGCCTCCGGCACTATCCCACAAGTGTGAATGGGTGATGGAGACTTAGTCCAGGAAGATCCACACATTAACTGAAAAACAGTAAGAAACACAAAACCTGAAGCTTAGGGAGGGATGGGAAACAGGAAGAGAAGCTAGAGCTGAGAGAACCCCCGAGACCCTACACTCCCAAAAATAAAGTTGTACCTACCTGTGGCACCTTAACGTAAAGTTTTATTTTTGTTTTGTTTTTTAATCGGAGACCATTAAAACACCCTATTAAGGCTGCAAAAAGGCTCCCAATCCACAAAGGGAAAATGGGGATGCAGGTTATTCAATTTGAAAGCTGCAGCTTAACAGGCACGATTTTAATTTAGGGATGCCCCTGAAAAGAGTAGCCCCAACCTGCTATGCAGAATTGCAGCCCCAAAGAAATCTTGAAGTCTTGAAATCTTGAGAGAAGATAAAGTAGCTCTGTTCCCTATGAATGGCAGTTAAACTGGTGGGGGTGGGGGCAGGGGTGAGTGTGTTGTTTTGGGGTGGGGTGTGTGTGTGGGGGGTGGTTGTGGCTGTGGTTTTATGAGGTAAGGCTTATAATCAGGTAGATGACATTATAATGTTACAGTGTGTTAGGACTCTAGTTCACATACATAGTGAATTAATACTTCCTTTCAACTAGTTATCTATATTATGTTGTTACGGGGGTGGGGGAGGAAGGTTTAATTATTTTAGTTTTGGTTCGATTCCTATGACTGTTACTGTACATATAGTAGCTTGATTATATACGGACACATTTTTGAACACTACGCTTATCAGAATGCATCATCCCATTCTCTAGGAGGTCCTTGGTATTTTTTTTTTATGGGCTCTAATTCTGACAATTGAAAATTTTTGTATAAAATCTGCTTACCGCTCTGAAGGTTTTTTATGTTTATGGAATGTAATTATCTGGTTGAGTATATAGTTGATAAACTGTCTCCAGATATATCTCATTTTAACATGTACTTATGTGGATTTTAAATCTTAAACTCTTGCATTTAATTAGAGTGCATTCTCATAACACAATCACTCATTCATTTAGTAAGTTAGTTAACTGTCTGGCCTCTCATGTTGGATTCCTCTCATCTGCTTTTGGTGACATCTGACCTTGGAGTGCTTCACAGCAGCAAGATGGCTCAATCTGGTGCATTGCATTTAAATCTCTGTTATGGTTTAAAAATGATATTTTAAACCAAAGAATTTTCTGTTTTTATGTATGATCAGGGTGTTATGAGAATGTGATTTTCTAAACAACTGGCATAAGCCTCCAAGGAAGGACTTGGTTGGTCTGAAAGAAAACACTATTTACCATAGTAATCTTGTTTCTTCCAAGGAAATCTTACTGTATTATGACAAATGCAGTATGGTCTCACCATAGGACTGCCCCAGAGCCGGAAATAGTTAATAGAACCTATGCTAATAGTGTAATGGAATGTTAGGCTCGAGCTCAGTTTTCAAACCACTGTCCCTGGTTGCACTTCCTGCAACCGTCAGATTCTTCTGAAGCATGAAGAAGCTAAAGAAACTAGCTAACTAATCTAAGCTAACAAAAACAAATCAGTACCCCTTTTGGGAAAACACCTCCTAATAAAGGAGGCATCTCCTAAGACTCAAGTCAACAGATGCCCAATAAACTAACAGGTACCCTCAGGTTTCCACCATCAGTTGTACAGACAGTATGCAGTGCCTTGTAGGTCCTAGCAGGAGGAAGGGTGGGAGCTCAGAATACTGTAAGATTCCTTGGAAGAAACAAGATTACCATGGTAAGTAAGATTTTCTTCAAACCCCAGAAATCTTACTGTATTCTGACAAATGCAGACTACCCAAGCAGTGCCTTTGGAGGCAGGCAGAGGACCTATTGGAAACAGGCTCTGCAAAACTGCTGTGCCAAACCTGGCATCATTCTTAGCCTGGGTATCCAGGCAGTAATGTTAGTAAATGTGTTAACTGTTTTCCAGGTAGCTGCTTTGCAGATTTCCAGCAAAGGATGTCCCTTGAAGTTGCTACTGATGCAGCTGTCTCACTGGTGGAGTGGGCCCTGAGCCCTGTGGGATTGTTTGCCCACCTTGCCATAACAGAATTGGATACATGCCATGATCCACCTTGCTATGGACCTCATCGGGGCTGGTTTATCTTTTCCCACTTCCCGTAAGTCAAAAGAGTTGAGTTCTGTCCCCTCTGTGGCCCTAGTATGCTTCAGGTAGTAGCTGACAGTTCTATGTTCCCCTGAAGAGGAATGGTCAGTGAAATAGACTGGTAGTGTAATGGACTGACTGATGTGAAGTCCAACACCACCTTAGGGAGGAACCTATTGTTGGTCCTAAGGACCCCTTGTCCCTGTGAAAAGCAATACAGTCAATCTCCATGGACAAAGCTTGGAGCTCACTAATCCTCCTGGCCAAGGTGATTGCAACTAAAGAAAAAATACTTACCACAGTAATCTTGTTTCTTCCCAGTGATGCTCAGATATTCACAACTTTATGCAGTAAGCCTGAGGGTTGGACTGCCGGAGAGATGGAACACATGCAAATGATGGAACACTTTGCACATGAGCATCTTTCAAACTGCCTCTACTAACTGCCTGTGTCCAACCTCTTCAGATTTCATAAAGCAGCCTGAAAAGTGCGCCCAGAATAATGTAGTACTAAAATGTTTTATCATTACAATTGGGGTTACCCTACAATATGGATTCACCAAAAAAATAAACCTCCAACTGGAGGAACAAACAATTAAGCAAAGTTAGAACAACATGCCAGAAAATGCCAAAAAGATTAACACAATGAAACTCTGTTCACCTAACTGATACAGGTGCAGAGGAAAGAATTTCACTCAAGGGTGTATTGTGACATGGTGGCACCAGCATGTGGAGTGCAGAGGCTGAAGTTCTGGAAGGGAGGTAGGGAGGGAAGTTATGAATATCTGAGCATCACTGGGAAGAAACAAGATTACTATGGTAAGTCATTTTTCTTCCTCAGTAATAGCTCAGTATATTCATAACTTTCTGAACTACCAAGCAGTACCCTGGAGGTGGGCACAGGACTCTATTTTTGAAACAGACTTTGCAGGACTGCTGTGCCAAACCTAGCATCACTCCTGGACAAAATATACAGGTTGTGGTGTTTTGTAAAGGTGTGTACTGTTTTCAGGTAGCTGCTTTACACATATCCACCAATAGGACATCCCTGGCAGCTGTCCCTCTTGTAGAATGAGCCCTCAATCCTGATGGGGCTCCCTACCAGCATTAGTGTAACAGAATTGGATACACTGGACTATCCATCGAGAAATGGATCTTTCTGAGGCTGGATTACCTTTTCTTACATCCCCATAGGTCAGAAACAATTGCTTTCTATCCTAAGGTCTTTAGTGGCTGTCATGTAATAACTGAGGGCCCTCTTCACATCAAAACTGTGAAGTCTCCTTTCTCCAGAAGTGGCATGATCGGTGAAAAAGAAAGGAGAGTGATGGATTGATTTCAGTGAAAATCAGAGACCACCTTGGGAGAAATTTTCTGTTTGTTCTAAGGACTACTTTATCCCTATGAAAAGAGATATAATCCTGATCTATACAGACAGCCTGAAGCTCACTGATTCTTCTTGCAGAAGTCTCTGCCACTAGAAAACTGTTTTCCAAGTGACATATTTCAGATGAGCTGTAGCCATGGGCTCAAGCAGACGAGACATGAGCTTAGCTATACACACATTCAGGTCCCAAACTGGCACTGGTGGCTTGTGAGGGGATGCAAATGATTCAGGCCCTTAAAGAACCTTTTAAAAATAAGATCTGAAGCTAATGTTACCTTTTTCCCAGCAGAAAGATAAGCAGACACTGCTGCAAGGTGAACCTTCAAAGAAGTGGGCTGTAGACCCAGAGAATGTAAATGGGTGAGATAATCCAATACCACTGGCAATCCAGCCTGGACTGGTACCAGAGTCTTGCCTGAACACCAGATGAAAATCTCTTCCATCTGGAAGAATAGATTTTTGTAGTAGAAGGTTTTCTGTAACCTCTTAGAATACTTAAGACAGGTTCAGAAAGTTTTAAATTAGCATATTCTAAATCCTCAAGAGCCAAGCTTTGAGATTGAGGGACTTGAGATTCAGGTACAACAGAGTTCCTTGGTTGGAAGTCAGTAAGTTGTGCCTCCGAGGAGATATATTGGGTTTGCAACAGACATTGAGAGCAGAAGAGAGTACCATGGCTGCCTCGGCCAGTCTGGAGCTATCAAGGCCAGTGATGCTGCATGGGATCTGAGCTTGACCAGTACTCTATAGATCAGAGGAAAGGAGACAAAGCATAAAGGACCTTCCTGATCAATCCAGACTCACAGTATCCAGAGTAAGCGTTCCCTGAACTGGTGGTCTGCAACAATACCATGGCAGATGGTGGTTCTGGTGGGATGCGAACAAGTCTATTTCAGTGCCCCACCTTCTGAAAATAACTTGTACCACCTGTCTGTTTAGGGTCAATTCGTGATGGGCCTGATTTATTTGACTCAATGCATCTGCCAGGGTATTGTCCTTCCTTGGCAAATGAATTGCCTTCAGAGATGCTCCCAATGAGTAGGCCAGAGTCCAAATCTTTATGGCTTCTGTGCATAGAAGGCCTGACTTTGTGCCTCCTGCTTGTTTATGTAATATAGTCTGCTGGTATTGTCTGTTTTGACTTGTACCATCCTGCCCTGGACTAGGGAAGAAAAAGTTTTTAGAGCTAACAAAACTGCTCTGAGTTCTAGCAGATTTATGTGCTGAAGAGACTCTGTGGCTGACCAAGTGCACTGGGTTGCCTGTTCCCCTATATATCTGTAAAGGTGGGTAAAAAATTACCCTTAAGTAAATTATCCATTGCTGATACTTAGAAAGGAGGCGACAGGAGATGATGCTGATGGCGGAAGAATTTAATGATATAGCAAGAGATTACAAGTGGTACATCCTTCATTCTTCAAACTAACAGTGTATAGTGGCTTGCTTATATAGTGGAAGACAGTACTATGGTTGTCTTATGATTGGTCCAAGACAAATATAAACTTTAACTTTAAAAGGCAATTTTCTTCTTTTAGTTCATGCATGTCAAGGCAATTCTCCTTTTAGTTCTTGCATGAGCTAATGTATGAGCTAGCTCTTGTATTGATAGTGTAAATTATACTACTATATAAGGATAGTAATAATGGTCATTACCAGTTCTTAAGAGGAAGAAATAGGTTTGCACTTAGGAATGTGCACACAAACTTTTATTCTGGCCTGTTCTCCTGATAATAATAGTCAAAGGGTAACTTGAACTCTATCCCTGTATTTCTGTCTTGCAGACACTTAAAACACCTGTCTGCCATTACTCACATGGTCAGTACAGATATCAAAAGACACTTTAATATTACAAGTTGTGGCTCAGTTAAACCTGTAGCTTTTACAAGTTTTAATATGATCCAGCTTCATAGATCAATATTAGTTACACAAATACATTATGTTTTAGACCAAAATAAAGTTTGCCTGCAATATTGGGACACATTTCTTTATCCCTATTACAAGCCCCCTTTGGACCAATATTGCCTAATTATTATTTATGCAACAATGCAACTCCTCAGAGCATGTACATCTCACTAGTACATTAAGAAACAGGAAGGTATCACAGCTCCAAATGATGACACTTAACATGTCAATTAACATAGTGGCATAAAACTTTGACACACCAGTATCTGCACAACTATTAACATTCATATTCCAACCAGAGAAAATCTAGATTTATATGTACTCTACTGTACTTCACATTATTCACAAGTATTTGATCAATAGGTGTTGATGTAAGTCCACTCTCTGGCCCTTTTGTGACATTTGGTTGGTGTTACAGTTAAGTATATGGCATCTGAGACTACAAAGCGTAATGAGTTATTTACACCAGCATCGTTACAAACACTATTATCATCCAAAGACAGTAGGACAGAGTTAACACACAAACACCATTGTCCTTTGGTGTGGCTCTGTTTATAACAAGAAACCCATTTGTCTTTTAGTCCATGTAGCTTTGCTGTGATCCAGTCTTGAGCTTTGAGGCACAGCTGCTAGACCAGCTGTTAAGTATGTCCTCATAACCAATTTAGAAAAGTCAGTGTTCATATTGCTGGCTGGCTGATTAGCAGACACACTGCACTGGTCAGGGTGTATTAGATTGTGCATTGAGTAGCCACACACACACTGGCATGGCATTTGTGTTGTGGTAGTTGATTACACCCTGGCACACGGATTAACAGTCCATAGTAAAGCAAGAAAAATTACTCACCTTAGTAATGTTGTTTCTTCTAATGGAGTCTTGCTATATTATAGACATTAGCAGTTTGTTCCAGCTCTAGAACTGCCCGGAGTGAAATGGTTAAAACCATTCCAAAATAGAATTTTGCACGAGAGCAGCTCTGTCTGTGTCATTTCAAACTTGAACTGTCAGATCTTCTGAGCCAAACTCACTAAGGTCTGTGTGGAAGCTGTAACCTACACTAGCCAAATGGCTACCTAAATAATAACAACCATTGATGGTCCCAACACCCAAGACTCAAGTCAGGGGACCAGAAACACTAACACCATTCTAATAATATGAAAATGGAACATAAGTATAATAAAACACACACAGCGTACATACACACCCCCAAAGTCCCAAAGGGGACAAAATGCTAACAGGACATAAGTGGTGCCCACACTAAGTTGCCCGCACCCACCAAGTAGAGGTTCTGAGAGGGGCAGGTTGGGGAGGTCTATAATATAGCAAGACTCCATTAGAAGAAACAACATTACTAAGGTGAGTAATTTTTTCTTCAAACATGAAGTCTTGCTATATTATAGACATTAACAGAATACACAGCAGTACCTCCATGGAGGAGGGCAGAACCTACTTAGGGAATAGGATCTGAAGAACAGCTGTGCCAAACGAGCATCTCTCCTGGCCTGGACATCCAGGGAGTAATGCTTGGTAAAAGTGTGTACCGTTTTCCAAGTAGCAGCCTGGCAAATCTCTAATAAAGGGATATCTCTGGCAGCAGCTAGAGATGCAGCTGTACCCTGGTAGAATGAGCCCTCAAACAGGCGGGGGCTCTGCCCACTTTCTGATAACAAAATTGGATACAAGAGACAATCCACCTGGCTATTGATCTCTTAGTGGCAGGTTTGCCTTTCCCAGCTTCACCACAGGTAAGGAAAAGTTGGAGGATTCGAATCTGTGACCTTTGAGTGCGCTCTTTATAATAACTAAGAGCTCTCTTAACATCCAGGCTGTGCAACCTCCTCTCACCCGAAGAGGAGTGATCAGTGAAAAATACTGGAAGGAGACAGATTGATTAAGATGGAAATCTGAAACCACCTTAGGCAAAAACTTCCTATTAGTCCTAAGGACTACCTTATCCCTGTGGAAAGGAATAAAGTCAGTCTCCACTGACAAGGCTTGCAATTCACTTATCGTCTGGCAGAAGTGATAGCCACTAGAAAAACAGTTTTCCAAGTTAGGTACTTAAGCTCTGCAGAAGACAGAGGTTCAAGGGGTTGCATTAACTGGGCAATGCAAACATTAAGGTCCCAAGCAGGGGCAGGTTCCCAAAGGAGGATTAGTATGGAGTAATCCCTTAAAAACTTGGAAAACACAGGATGAGAGGAAAGGGGATGACTTTCTTGCTGACACAAAAGCAGACACAGCTGCCAAATGAACTGTCAGGGTAGCTGGTCTGAGACCCAAGGAATTAAGATGTACCATGTAATCTAACAAAATGGGCAATTCAGCAGATTCTGGGAAATATTTTCCAAGCACACAAATGGAAACCTTTTCCATTTAGAACTATAAGTAGCCTAGTGGAAGGCTTTCCGGAAGCCTTTAGGATCTCAAGAACACCCTGAGAGGTGTAAATCAGCAACTCTAACTCCTCAAGAGCCAGGCCTTGAGGTTGAGGGATTGAGGTCCGGATACCAAACCCTTCCCTGGGCACAAGTCAACAGATTGTGATTCCTGGGGAGGCACAGGGAAGATGGACTGTCAGAGACAGAAGGAGTGGGTACCAGGGCTGCCTGCCCCAATCCGGGGCAATCAGAATCACCCTGCAAGGCTGAGATCTGATTTTGACTAGTACTTGAATAGGAGAGGAAGGGGAAGCATAGAGGAACTTCCCTCCCAATCCAGAAGAAGGGCATCCAGGGGTACTGAGCCCAGCACTGGAGGCCTGCAACAGAACAGAGGAAGTTTGTGATTGTCTGGGGCTGCAAAAGATCTATCTGAGGGATGCCTCACCTGGCAAAAACTATCCCCAGCACTTGAGGATCCAGGGACCATTCGTGATGGCCCTGAGAAATCCTACTGAGGCATCCGCTGGACATTGTCCTTCCTGGAAGATGAACTGCTATGAGGGAAGTGTTCAGGGAATGGCCAGAGACCACAACTTCATTGCCTCGGTGCACAAGGCCGAACACGAGTGCCCCCGTTTGTTGATGTACCACATTGTTGTGGTGTTGTCTGTTCTGACTTGTATCACCTTGTCATGGACAGATGCAGAAAAAGCTGAAGAGCTAAAAGACAGCTCTGAGTTCCAGCAAATTGATGTGGAGCAGAGATTCCTGGGACCAAACTCCCTGAGTGGAAAGGTCGCCCATGTGGGCTCCCAACCCAGAAGGGAAGCATCTGTAGTGAGAGTCAAGTCATGAGATGGGGAAATGAAGGGGACACCCGCTCTTAAATTGCTCTGATCCTGCCACCACTGGAGAGCTAGGATCAAGGTTCGAGTCATGGGACCAACTTGAAAGGGGCTCTTCTCTGAGACCAAAAGGTTCTCAAGTGAAACTGAATGTCTCTCATCTGAAATCTGGCTCTCTGCACAACAGCTGTGGATGCAGCCATGTGCCCCAGGAGCTGCAGAAAGTGTCTTGCTGGTCGAGAGACCTGCAGAGTGAAGGAAGAGGCCAGAGCCACTAAATTCCTTACCCTTTCTGGGGAAGAAAGGCTCTGGCTAGCTTTGTGTCAATTCTGCCCCATAAAGGTGAGTACCTGGACTGGTTCCAGAACCGACTTTGGTAGGTTTAGCAGAAAACCCAGGAGGTGAGAAGCTGCTGGGTGACCTGCAGGTGAGATTTTACCTGTTCTGGGGACTGGCCTACAATGAGCCAGTCGTCTAGATAGGGAAAAACAGCAATCCTCTGCCTCCTTAAGTGGGCCACTGCCACTGCTAGACACTTTGTGAATACCCTTGGAGCAGAGGTAGGCCGAGAGGGCATTGTTCTGAACTGGTAATGACCTGAGGGCAGTTCGAATCTGAGGTACTTTCGATGGGATCTTCTGATTAGGACATGGAAATAGGCATCCTTGAGGTCCAAGGAGGCTAGCCAGTCCCTGGCCTTAGGGAAGGTAAAATCATTGCCAGTTACCATTTTGAACTTTGGTTTCAAAAGATGCTTGTTCAGATATCTGAGATCTAAAATGGGCCAATTCTCCTGTCTTTTGGGGTAAGGAAGTATCTGGAATACAGACCCCTGCCCTGATGCAGGAGGAACCCTTTACTGCTCTGAGAGCTAACAGGGATGAGACCTCTGTTTCCAGAGCGAGGGTCTCTGAAGCACTTGCAGGTAGAAAAATCTGCTTCTCAGCTTGGGAAACTTTTTGAAGCTGAGAACCAGACCCTGGCTTACTACTTCCAGAACCCACTTGTCTGAGGTTAAGAGCCCAATTCTGACTGAAGTAAGCCAGCCTGCCCCCACTGGTACAGGAGAATCGGCCCTGGGCACCCCATCAGGGTGCCTGTTTCGCAGGAGCTTTAGGCTGGGGGTGGGAGCAGGTCTGCCCACCCCTCGTCTGCCCTGCCTCTGAAAAGCCCCTCTGAGCATAGGCAGAGGAGGCCTGAGTCTGGTAGAAAGGCCTGTGAAAGGCCTACCCCTACCCTGGGGGCATGCCTTTGAGGAGTGGCTTGCTGCTCCTTAGCCTGGGCACTCTTGTAAGTAGTCCTATATTCATCCATCTTCTTCATGTAATTCTCTGTCTGCTCTCCAAACAGAGAATTTCCCACACAGAAAATCCATAGCCTTAGTCTGGGTATCCTGTGACAAACTAGTACACCTGAGCCAGGCCAACCTACTAAAAGCTACAGATGTGGCCATGACCCTAGAGGAAACATCATTAACATCCACAGCAGCATGAAACTGAACCTTAGAGGCTTCAATGCCATCAGCAGCCACCTGTTCTAGTTCACTAGCCAGCTGGCCATGGGCCTGCTTGGCTAATTGCATAACAATATCCCATCTAGATTTTTGATACCTAGCTACATAAGCCATATAATTTGCTTGCCTGAGTCCCAGAGAGGCTGCCATATACTGTTTTTGCCATGGCATCAATCTTCCTGGAATCCTTGTCAGGAGGATGTGAAGCCAGGGAATATTAACTTTATCACAGGCAGCAGCCTGAACTACTAACATGACTGCATTGCTGAGAAAGGAATTCTGTATCAGGGCCTGACAATGTATACTTTCTGTCCATCTTTTTATCTACAGGAGGCACAGAATTAGGAGCTTTAAAAATTTTAATTGTTTGTTTCTAAAAGACTTATGTAAAGGAATAGACAATCTCCTAGACTCTGGAATATCCATCATTTCTACAAAATCAGGCTCCTCTTGCCCATCCACAGCCTCTTCTAAAAGGAAGCTGGAGGGTTTCAGCAACTTTTTATAAAACATGAAATGAGATGGGGACTCAGACAGCATAGGGAGATTCTAAAGGTCTGTCTGGGGAGATGTCGGTTCAATGGGCACACCCATTGAAGATCAATTGAAGAAGAATCTTCTTGCTGAAGTTAGGGGATTGCCCCTACCCCAGACTTTACTTCACAGTAAGTAGAAACAATAAGCTTGATTGTAGAGTTTAAACTGACTAGACCTTTTCAGTTGATTTAAAGTTGTACAGTCCTTATGTGGAACCAATTAGACACCAAAATTGTGACAGTTTTTTTAGGAAAAAGATGAAGGTCTTGTCAACTTAGATGACTGTTGTTGAACGTAGAAATCTTGTGTGTGCCACACCGTGAAACCTGCAAACTTGCAAAGTTTTAGAAACTGAGTTACCAATGAACTGGTAGTTGAAACACAAGAAGGTCAAATAAAATGCAAAAGGTCACATAGTGTGCATACAACTTAGGTATTAATGCACTGCATAGAAAAAGCAGTATGTTTAGACTTCTTGGCTGATGTTACATTGCACAGGAAATAAAAAAACTTTTAAACATTTTTATCTAAGGACACTTGAATACCATATTTAAAAATATCCAACATCATTTTTAATAAGAATCTTTTGCCCTTTAGAAACTCTAGTGTTACTGATAACATTATTAATCATGTTAAACAACTCTGAGTGGTTTGTTTGGTCATGGTAGCAATTACAGAAGAACAAGTGGCTAGTCTTTGCTCTAGTCCACCCACAGCATACTAAGAGTATCTAGAATCAAACTCTTTAACATTAGAAAAGACAAGGTTTTTGGGCATTAAGTTAGTATGACTTGTCAATAATCAAAACTGACTTTATACTCCTACATTTAACTGCTTCTATACAGGAGTTAGCACACTACAAAGTGCTTGTCTTTAGATTTTAAGACATTTACATCTTACAAACGTGCTACAGAAGCTGTGTCATAGTTTATTTTGCAATTAATAAAGAAATTATCCCTATCTAAAAACAAAGGTCTCCTGTACCTTTACTAACTCTCTTGCAGGGATTTTGGCTCTTGACTTATTTTGCATTTCTAAACTATTTATTTTTTTACTGTAGCTGGATTATTACATCTTACTGTTCATGCAGCTTTCCTTTTTTTTTCTAAAGTCTCATGTGTTAACAAATTACCACCTGGCTATATTATCACAGACTTTATACAGTATTTGCTAGTTACTCTTTCTTTATTTTTAATTAAAACACTGCTGTGCCTGTTAATCATGGTTTGTATGCTCCCCTTTGGTGTTTTCCTAGAAAACAACCTATTATTATTTTATACTCATAAAATACAATTGTACATGTTGATCATCAGGCACTGGTTTGTAAGCTTTCCCTTTTCGTGTTTTCCTAGAAAACGACCCATTATTGTTTCCATACACATTTTTCTTATCTTTTTCTTGCCTGCCTAGCCTTTACAGCCGGGGCACCGTGCACTGGTGAACTGGTCTGCCTAGCTATGTCTTACAGCTCCCCTGTGAGGTCCGGCTTGCAAGTCCCAGCACCTTCACTTACCTACTCTGCTCCATGAGTTCCTACAGAGTTAAGCATTACTTTATAAAACAATTTGAGAAGCATACAAAGCATACATCACCTGATTAGCAAATGGCTAAACTGTCTGTGTGCACCATTTTCTCGCTTTAAGCCATTAGCACCCGTCTCGCGTCATCTCACCTTCTTATTGGGGCTCCAAAGCGTACATCACCAGCGATCCGAGTCTTTAAGGCACCAATTGTAAAGGTGGCAAAAAGTTACCATTTTAAATTATCTATTGTTGATACTTAGAAAGAGCGAACAGAGGCGATGCTGATGGCGGAAGAATTTAATGATTATAATAATAATCACAGCGAGAGATTACAAGTGGTACATCCTTCATTCTTCAAACTAAAGTGTATAGTGGCTTGCTTATATAGTGGAAGACAGTACTATGGTTGTCTTATGATTGGTCCAAGACAAATATAAACTTTAACTTAAAAGGCAGTTTCTTCTTTTAGTTCATGCATGTCAAGGCAATTCTCCTTTTAGTTCTTGCATGAGCTAATGTATGAGCCAGCTCTTGTATTGATAGTGTAAATTATACTACTATATAAGGATAGTAATAATGGTCATTACCAGTTCTTAAGAGGAAGAAATAGGTTTGCACTTAGGAATGTGCACACAAGCTTTTATTCTGGCCTGTCCTCCTGATAATAATAGCCAAAGGGTAACTTGAACTCTATCCCTGTATTTCTGTCTTGCAGACACTTAAAACACTTGTCTGCCATTACTCACATGGTCAGTACAGATATCAAAAGACACTTTAATATTACAAGTTGTGGCTCAGTTAAACCTGTAGCTTTTACAAGTTTTAATATGATCCAGCTTCATAGATCAATATTAGTTACACAAATACATTATGTTTTAGACCAAAATAAAGTTTGCCTGCAATATTGGGACACATTTCTTTATCCCTATTACAATACCTGTTGTGAGAACCACTGAAGGATTCTCTTTCGAAAAGGAACTCCTTGCCTTAAATTAGATTCCTCCTTCCACCACAGGAGGGCCTGTAGCAGTGCCCTTGTTACTGGAATAAGCTTTGAAAAGGGATCTTTCTCTGACACCAGTGAGACCTGAGGTGGAATTGGATGCCGCATGTGGAATCTGGACCCCAGCACTGTGCCTGTGGAAGCAGCCAAGTGGCCCAGTAGCTGTAGAAACTATCTTGCAGTTTTATGTTTGCTTGCATGCATGTGCAAGAAACATAGTGTGATCATCAAAGGCAGTGCCGCACAGCTGAAAGAGCTCGCTTCAGTGAGCAGCCCCCCACACATGCACTGCAAGCACTCATATTGCATGCTCATCGCCGCCCCCATGAACAAACTGTATGGCCGACGGGGTGTCCAATCCCCGTCAGCTTCACCGCCCAAAAAGCTTTCCAGGTGCCACGCTGGGAGCCCACCCCAGCATGGCAAAACTTGTTATGGCCGAAGGGGTGCCCAATCCCCGTCGGCTCCAGAGCCCCAAACAGCCTTCCAGCTGCCACGCTGGGAGCCCACCCCATATGGCAAACGTCCGTGTCATCTTCCTAAAAAAAAAACAAAAAAAACCTGTAAACAAAAACATTCCCTCGGCAGTCTCCTGCCCACCCACCCTCTCGCACTCTGCCTCCCCACACCCACCTCATCCCATAGTTACCTCCAGAGTCCAAAGCGGCGATCTTCGGTGGACCAGGAACACGTCTGCACTCTTCAAAGCCGACCGTGAACTGAGGAAATGCCGATAAGCTGTATAACGTAATAAATAGGGTTTTTCAACTTTGATGCATATCTCAGGCATTTTTTGAATTTTGGCACCAAATTTTCAACATGGGGTTTTGCAACCCTCCTCATGAATTCTTGAACTGTCATGGCGTTAATCGGGCCGAAGGGTGATTTTGCAATCACTGTGTGAAATCTCCTTTCAGGATCGATTAAGGAAGCTGTTCAATGCTAGTGTTCATAGGCGGGCTCAAGGCCTATGTTGCAAATTTGGTGAAAAATTCTAAAAAATGACTTTACCAGCATGCGCTAAGTAGTTCCGCGACGCTAGCAAGTTCGCAAATTTTTATATTTGCACCTGGATTTTCAACATTGCCATTTTACCACACCTCCTTATGAGCAGTACAGCTGTCATTTTTACATCTTGCCCAAAATGCGTTTCCCGGCGCATGTAGCGCTGATGGCGCGATCGGTGTGAAATCAATGTATGGGACACATTAAGAAAATCACAGTGACACTGTTCATGAGCAAAGGTCTTAAAATGGCTATGTTGAAAATTTGGTGAAAAAATTTGTAATGACACTCTTTACGAGCATGCGCTATAGTTCCTACGTGATGCTCGTAAGTTTGCAAATTTTTAATATTTGCACTCAGATTTTCAACATTGCCATTTTACCACACCTCCTTATGAGTACAGCTGTCATTTTCACGTCACCCAAAATGTGTTTCCGTGCATGTAGCGCACAATAGCGTAGTCGGTGTGCGCAATCAATGTTTGGGACAGATTAAGAAAATCACAGTGACACTGGTCATGAGCAGAGATCTTAAAATGGCTATGTTAAAAATTTGGTGACAAAAGTCCATAAAATGACTGAGTTATGAGTGAGCATTGCGCAGTTTCCACTCACCCTCATAAGTTCATGAATTTGTAATATTTTCAGTCCAGATTTTCACCAGTGGCATTTTCCACACTTCCTTATTAACAGTACAGCTGTCATTTTCACAACATGGCCAAAATGTGTTTCCACTTTCAGCACAGAAATGCGTGATCGCTGTGGGAAATCATTGTTTGGGACAGATAAAAGAAATTACAGTGACACTGTTCATGATCAGAAGTCCCAAAATGCCTGTGTTGACAATCTGCTGTAAAAATCCCCAAACTAATTACATTAAGGGTGCACGTTGCACAGTTTCACCAAGCTCGTGACTTCACCAGTTTTTTTTTAATATTTTCACTGCAGATTTTCATCATTTTTACACTTCCCCATGAACAATACAGCTGTCATTTTCACATCCTGTTTGGAATGTGTTTTGCATCTGTGGTGACAAATGCCGTGAGTCGCTGTGCAAAAGCAGCTTTCGGCTAACAAACTGACATTGCCACTGTTCATGAGGTGGGGTCACAAAAAAGCCATGTTGAAAATTTGGGTGAAAATCAAAAATGCCTAAGGCGTTAGGGTTTCCAACCATAACGCCCACCCTGTAGAGAATGACAGGCATCAGGGCTGTGACTGGATTATCGCCTGCAATGCTCATACCATTCCACCCCACCCACACCCTGCAGCCACTGAGAGGCATCGAGGTGTGCCTTGAACTCTTGACCCCAAAGTTCACCCCATTCTCCTATACGTACCCATCTCACCATATTTCCTGATGGAATGATAGCATAAGGGCCAAAGACCCCAAGGCACACCGTGACACTTGGTGTCTGCAGGTAGGGTGTGGTGAAATGGCATGGCCAGTTATGCCTGACAACCCAAAGGCATACCCCAATGCCTGTCACTTTCTGCAGGGTGGTGATGGGGTTGGCTTCACCGCCATTCCTATCCGTCTTTCGGATGAGACGTTAAACTGAGGTCCCATCTGCCTGGATTGGTGGTAGTTCAGGTGGATGTTAGAGATCCCATGGCACTTAGCGAAAGAGTAGGGGAATTTCCCGGTGTCCTGCCAAATTTCCCTCATTCACTAAATAAAAATACCTCCAACAGTTTCATCTGGTTCAAGGTCAGTTGGCATTCATCTGTATCCCCTCCCCAGGTCGTGCCTGAAAATAGGCAGGATTTGCCTAGTGCACTTACCTGGTCAACAAAACTAAATAAATAAAACTATGCAGCTCTGTAACTCCTACACTACCAATGACAATGCCAGCAAGCAAACATTCGGCATTGACAAATACTTATCAAGTTGTGCAGCCTGAAAGAGGTTGCTATTAGCTGAATGCTCTTTACCCTCTCCAGAGGCAGATATGCTCTGGCTTGTAAGGTACTGATTTCTGCTTCTATGAACTTCAATACCGTGCAGGAGTGAAGACTGACTTTTGTAACTGATCAAGAATCCTAGAGACTCCAGGAGGTCCTGTGTGACCTTCAAATCTTGCTGCACTTGCAGGGAGATCTTCCATGACCAGTCATCCAAGTAAGGAAAAAGAGCAGGTTACTCACCTGTAACAGTAGTTCTAGGAGTGGTATATGTTGTTCATCCACACTCTTTGGCATGTCTCTTTCCTTTAAATCTTGCGGAAGTCTTCAAGCTGGTTCCTCCACCCACCGGGTGGTATAACTCTTGGCTCCACCCCATGATGCCAGATCTTAGCCCACTGGAAGCAAGGTTGTGCGCCTTATAGCCGGGAGGTCGGTGGGTGCGTGTGGATGAACAATATACCACTCCTAGAACTACTGTTACAGGTGAGTAACCTGTTGTTCTAGGAGCGTGATATGTTATTAATCCACACCCTTTGGCAGACTCTTAGCAGTTCTCCAGGAGGAGGGAGGCAAGGTGCACATCCCTACTTAGGAAACAGAGACTGGAGAACCGAGGCCCCAAAACCAGCATCCCGCGTGACTCAAAGTTGATGGTAGTGGGAAATAAGGTGTTTGCTGACTTCAGGTAGCAGCCCAACAGATTTCCTAGATAGGGATGTCCCTGGAAGCAGCCACCGATGCAGCAGTATGGCGGGTAGAATGAGCTCTTAACCCTTTGGGAGGCTCCTTGCCCACCAACTCATAGCACACACCTATGCATGATATGATCTATCTTGCAATGGTCCGTTTGGCTGCAGGTCTGCCAGAAGCTGATTCAGTGTAGGTGACAAACAGCTGGCGAACCTCTCATGAATTTCTGTCGTTCTTTCCTTATAATGGAGGAAACACGTCTCAGGTCCAGAGTATGGAGCCTGTACTCGGTTTCGAGGTGTAGGTAGGGTAGTATACCGGCAGACTCAACACCTGATTAAGGTGAAACGCTGAGACCACCTTTGGAAGGAATTTCAGGTGGGGTCGCAGGGACAATTTTGTCCCTGTGAAAGACCAGATAAGGGAGTCCACTGAAAGTGCCTGGAGCCTCCCTGTCCTCCTGGCTGACGTGATAGCCACCAGGAAGGCCGTCTTCCATGACAAATGAGAGCTCACACTTGTGCATGGGTTCAATAGCTTGCCCATGAGCTTTGCCAAAACCAGCAAGAGATCCCATGGAGGTGGAGGTTCATGTACTGGAGGGGATATGTGATCCAGGCCTTTGAAGAAGTGCCCGACCACTGTTGCCTGTGCCAATGTTGGCTGACCGGTCAGCGCCTGGTAAGCAGAAATGGCTGCCAGGTGCACCCTAAGGTCGATGACCGTAGACCCCCTTTGGAGAGAGAGACCAAGGTAGTCTAAAATGTTAGCACAGAGCAGGATAAGGGGTCCAGACCTTACCCTGACACCAAATGGAAAACCTTTTCCATTTGAAGGCATAACATTCCTGGTCGATCCTTACGAGATGCCTCCACCACGGTGTAGACATCTTCGAAAGACCCAAAGCCTGGAACTGTAGCCACCCGGTACCAGACTGTGAGGTGCAGGAATTGAAGGTCCGGATGGAAGACCTTCCTCTGGTTCAGTTATATCAGGTCCGGCGTGTACAAAGCCGCTCCAGGGCCCTGCAGCTGAGGCTGAGGAGATCTGGATACCAGAACTGGCGCGGCCAGTCTGGGGCTACCAGTATCACCTTCGCCTTGTCCATCCTAACCTTGAGTAACACCTTGTGGATCAAGGGAAATGGAGGAATGCGTAGAGGAGGCCTGGGGTCCACGGCCTCAAAAGGCATCCCCTGCAGCGAGCCCTGCTGAGGGAGGCGGGTATGATACAGACTCAGCTTGGCGTTCTCCCAGGAGGCAAACAGGTCCACCAGCGGTTTGCCCCAATGGGAGAACAGACTGTAAGTTACCTCTGGATGGAGTGACCACTCGTAGGATGTCTGGCCTATGCGGCTGACAGCATCCGCTAGCTGGTTTGAGACTCCTACCACATGGATGGCTAGGAGATCCGCCTCCAACTGGCTGATGAGGCTCCAGATGCAGGCGCCTCCTTGCACAGCAGACAGGAGTGCATGCCACCCTGTTTGTTGAGGTAGTACGTGGTCATGGTATTGTCCATCTGGACTTGAACCACTTAACCCTGGAGCTGAGGAGTGAATGCTGACAGTGCCAATCTGACTGCTCTGAGCTCGAACAGGTTGATGTGGCATTGAGACTCCTCAGGGTCCAGAACCCGTGGACCCTGTTGTCAACCATGTGGGCTCCCCAGCCCATGAGAGGCAACGGTCATGAGAACAACCGTCGGCTCGGGGTGGACAAGCGGGATCCCCTCCTGCAACGTTCTGGGCGTTCCACCATTTGAGAAGCGTCCCACATCTTCTAGGGTTACAGTGATCAGCTGGTCGAAATGACCGTGGCGCCCGAGTCCACTAGGTGGCCAGCTCCCATTGAAGGGGAGCATGTGCCACCTGGCCCAACGGACCACTGAGGTGCATGCCACCATGTAACCCAGAAGGCAAGAAAGTCCCAGGCAGGCGCAAGAGCCAAACCAGAAATGATTGGGCAAAGGAGGAAAGAACCTCCACCCTGTCTGCCGGGAGCCGAGCTCTGGCTTGACGAGGGTCTAGCTCTGCCCAATGAAGCCCATCACCTGAAATGGCATGAGTTCGACTTGGCCTCGTTGATCAGGAGGCCAAGCTGAGAGTAAGTTCTGAGAGCCAGGTCCTGGATCTCTCCACCTCCTGAAGGGAGGAACCTGCAAAAAGCCAGTCGTCAAGATAAGGGTAAATTCGAACTCCTCGGCGTCGAAGATGGACTGCCACCACTGCAATGCATTTGGTGAAGACCCGAGGAGCCGATGACAGGCCGAACGGCATGGCTCAGAACTCGTACAGGGTCCTTCGACCCTGAAGCGGAGGAACACGCTGGTGGGACAGGCGGATTGGGACGCAAAAATGCATCCTGTAGATCCAGTGAACAAAACCACATGTTTTGCTCCAGGATGGTATGATCTGGTTCAGGATTACCATCCGGAGTGCGAGACCTGAGATACTGATTCAGGTCGTGGAGATCTAGGATGGCGCCAACCCCATCCGCTTTGGCACCAAGTACCTGGATATGAGCCTGGGTTTACAGGCGGATCCGCACTGGAGCTACCGCCTCCTGCGGAGGAGCTGAGATATGTCGCTTGAAGAACCGACTGCGTGTGAGCTGAGATCCTTTCCTCCCGAGGGGTGCGGGCTTGGCTGGGCGGGTACTGCTGGAATTCCAGAGGCAGTCCTGCCCTACCACTCTAGAACCCACCTGTCTGAAGTGATATCGGACCAGGCGGAAAGAAAGTGGTGGATCCGACCCCCATGGGAGGACCCAGGGCAGGCGTGATGGGTGTAGGGGTGGCAACCCCAACCTGTCACTGAGCTGGCTTAGAGGAGGAGGAAGCTCCTGGACCAGCGCCTCGGCCTCCTTCACGGGCTGTTGGGGGCCCTGCTTGGGCCTAGGGTGCCAAGCTTCAGCCTGCTGCTGCTGTTGGTGCTGCTGACCTGACCACAGGAGGACTGACGAAAAGGTCCTTTTCCTCTTCTGCTGGTTCTTGCCCGAGGAACCCTTAGCAGAAGTGGCATCCAAGGTAGCACTGGACTGTTCGACACGCTGAAGGTGGCCTGCCACTCCTGGGCTGAACAAGTCGGTACCAAGGAAAGGCACATCAGCTAACTTGTGCTGGGTATCCGCGGAAAGGAGGATAATCTCAGCCAGGCCCTGCAGCGAGTGGCCACTGTGGCTACTAAAGAGCGGGCACAAAATCCTTGATGTCCAGGGCCATCTGGAGCTGCTGTTTGGCAACAGCATGGCTCAGATCATGGACTTGCTTGACCGTGGTCTGCATGTCCGCGAGGAGGTGAGGAAGTACTTCATCCAATGACCCTAGGAGGACATGGGAGAGTGTGCCATGATTACAGCCGAACTGGCCTGATGAAGGTCCAAGGAAAGGCCAGAGACCTTACGGGCAGAGTGGTCCATGTTCTTGGACTCCTTTGTCCGGAGGTCAGTCGGGTGTCAGCTGAGCTACCAGTACGCCTGAAGATGGAAGCAGTCACCAGGCTCTCAGCCAAGGGATGCTCCGTGAATCCCAGCAGGGATCCCATAGGCACCGCGATACTTACGGGCCATACGGGCAGACGGTGCTGGGCAGGAAGCTGGACGATGCCAAAGCTCAAGGGCCGACCAGTAATGGCTTCCGCTATTGAAAGTCCTCCATCGGGTATCCCCTCTTAAGGATATCTGTAAGGGGTACTCCACCTTTTGGATGGACTCCAAGGGCATCCTGGTAGAATCGGAGACAAGGCAGAGAATGCTCTGAAAGAGGAGGACCTTCCTCCAAGGCCGCCGAGGCGGCGACTCATCAGCAGGATGGGAGTGCAAGCTGGTGGTATCCGAATCCCAGTGAAATTTTAGCGGTCTTCCGCCCATGTCCCCTCGATCTGCCGAGGCGATCTGGAGTGACCGTGATGGACAGACGTCGGGAAGCCCGTGTCTGGACGGTCCTCTTAGAGGGAGCCCACTGGGGGCTGCTTAGGCAGTGGCTCCACCCTAATAGGTGGTGAGACCGGTATGGGCCTAGTTGGGATATGGACCTGCCCCAGGTGGAGGAACCAAGCCTTCAGTTCCGAGGGTCAGCGAGGCCGTTGAGGTGCAGACCAAGTAATGACCGGGCGGACGGTGTAGCTGGCTTCTGCCCGCCAGAATCAGCTGTTGCCATTGAGCTCGTCACAGCGTTGACAGAATTTCCATCAAAGCCTCTCTTCGTCCGAAGAGGATGAGGATCTCTGGCGGTGCTTCTTTTTTGAATGCGGCAGCCTTTCTTCGATTGAGACTGATAGGGTTGGTTAGGGTCGATCGGAGGAAACCAGACTCGGGAAAATCAAGGTTCTGGTTTGATTCCCTCGATCAAGACACCCACAGGAGGCATCTCGTGATCGGGGAAAGAGAGGATAGGTGTCCTCTTTAAAGAATCGTCAACCACAGTCGGGAAAAGTGGCTCGATCAGCTCGAGAAAATCTTGTCCAGTTGAGCGTTGCCTCGGTGTCCGCCTGGCCAGGCGGAAGATCTGTGAAGCCGGCCGGCCGGTAGCGATCTCGACGAAGTCGAGACCGCCGTTCCTGGAACTCGGACCTCTCGGTCCCAGGAGCATCTTCTGGAGGAAGACTTTGGATCCTTGTCCCTCTTGGGGCGGGAGGAGTGCGAGCCGAGGGCACCTCACCCCTGGTGGGAGAGACTGAGACAACTCCCTAAAGGAACCTGAGATGGTGGAGCCGAGGTTGAGAGGTTCAAAAAACTTGGCTGGCGAAGCCTGAGCAACTTCTTCCTTGAAAGCCTTTATCTGCTCTAGCTGTTCGGCGAATCCCATGGCCGTGGAAACCGCCCACTCGCCTCCTTTGATTTCACTGGTGGGTTCCTCTTCTCCGGTCTCCTCAGCTTAAGCTGCGCCATGCGGTCATCCAAAGCGTTAGGATGGAAGGCTAGCAAAAGGTGCAGGTGGTGGTGTCATGACCGACACCTAGGCAGTACACACAGGTAAGGTGGGGATTGGTGCGTGACATTTTCTGGCCGCATGAACACCGGCGAAATCCGGGAAGCGACTTGTCCTCCATATCGATGCGCTATTATCGGAATCGACAACTTCGAAACCGAGTTTAAGGGATAAATGCGGTAAAAAACTGGCGCTACGAAGCCAGGGCCCTACGATTGCTAGAGTTAGCACGAGGGAACCTGAATCTTCCAGCGGAAAGGAAGATCTGCGTTATGGGGCGGAGCCGAGTTATAACCACCCAGGTGGGTGGGAGGAGCCATCTTGAAGACTTCTGGCAAGATTTAAAGAGAAGGGACATGCCAAAGAGTGTGGATGAACAACATATCACGCTCGGTCTCGAAGATGTGCCACTACAGCTGCCAGGCACTTTGTGAACACCCTTGGGCCGAAGAAAGGCCAAAAGGCAGGGTTGAAAACTGGTAGTGACCTGAAGGAGTCTGAACCCGAGGTATTTTTGGTAAGACTCCTTTATGGGGATGTGGAAACAAGCATCTTTCAAGTCCAGTGATGCCAACCAGTCTCCTTATTGAAGTGTTGGCAGAATCAGAGCCAAAGTTACCATTTTGAACCTTGTTTTTTCCAAGAGCTTGTTTAGAGCTCTTAGATCCAATATAGAGCCATCACTCCCACTTTTCTTTGTGGTTAGGAAGTATCTGGAATAGAAGCCCTTTCCCTCAGAGAGTTTGGAACTGGTTCCACTGCTATCAACTGTAGCAGGTTTAAAACCTCTGTGTCCAAGAGCATCTTTTCTGCTAGCGAGGAGAACTGAAAACTCTGGACTTTTGATGAGGAAAGGACTTGAATTCCAGAGACAGACCTGACCCACCACCTCCAGAACCCGCTTGTCTGTGGTGTTCAGCCAAGCCTGAGGAAGTGGGACAGTCTGCCTCCCGACAGGTAGGAGGGAGGCAGCCTGTGGTTCAGGGGGTCTGTTTGGTCTGTGACCGAGGCCGAATATGGGATCCTCGCCTTGAGCCCCTTCTGCCCCTGCCACTGGAGTATCCCTGCTGTGGATACTGCTGGTACTGGGGTAAGGCCACTGGTTGGAAGAAGTGCCTGGTGTAAAGAACCTGCCCCGGCCTCCCTTCCATAAGGCCTGGTGGATGGAGAAGCTCTCTCTCTTTGGCACAGTTGCTTCAATAAGTGGCCTTATATTCGTCCACATTCTTCATGTAGGCCACAGTGGACTCCCCAAAGAGGGATTTCCCTCTAGAGGAAAATCCAAAGCCTTTGATTGTGTATCCTGAGTGAGGTTTGTAACTCTGAGCCATCTGGAATTACTACTTTGCTGCCTCTAACCCAAACCTTGCAGTTTCAGCCAGGTCATCAGACAACAGTGAGGGAGTTTCTAAGACATGGCCAGGACTGACTGCCACAGGGATTTTTGATACTGGGCAGCGATGCCTGGAAGATAGCCTGATGCATAGCCAGAGAGGCTGACAGGTACCCTTTTGGCCATACTTTGATTTTTCTAGAGTCCTTGTCCGAGGATGTGAGGACAGAAGGATCCTAGCCTTGTCACAGGCAGCTTGCTGTGTGACCCCCTGGTGGTCAGGGTGGGAGAAAAGAAAATCAGCTCCCTCCCTTTTCAGCTGGTACTTTTGTCCATCCTCCTGTCTATGGGAAGAGTGGAATTTGGTGCCTGTAAAATCTTTAATGCATCTTTTAAAAGAATTTATAGACAGGAGGAGGAGAGCCTTTGTGGGTGTTAACCCAGTCATCTCTAGGTACTCCACCTCCTCATCTTCAATTTGTTCAGTGGTGAAGATGTCCAGCGCATCTGTCATCCTCCTGACAAAGGTAAAGTAAGATGAAAAATCCTCAGACACCCTTGGAGGAGAACCAAAAGTCCTGTTCAGGGGACACTTTTGGTTCTATTGGTCCCTCCTCCTCATCATAATCATCCTCACCATCACCAAAAGTATCCACTCCTCCTTGAGGGAGAGGATGCACACACTGCCAACCTGGTCACCCGGGGGCAGGAGGCTGTTGAAGAGTAACTATTGCCTGTAGAGACTGAATTATTTTAAAGGCCTGAGCAATCTCTTGGGTCATAGGGTACTGGCAAAGCAGTCACAGAAGTCCCGTTTAGCAGGCGAGGGTTCTGTGTGCTTCAGTTTTTGCTTCTTTAGCAAAAATCGGGAGTCAGCGGTTCAGTAACTCTTCTTGTTCCCTTTGTGCCCATCTCAGGGGCAGGAACAGACAAAGATGTGGGTTCAGCCACAATATCTTGGGGTATCGGCTGGTCAGAGCCAGAGGGACCCCTGGTATTTTCTTTTAAGCCTTTCAAGGTGTTTCTCAATGGTCTTCTCAGGGAATGTTTTCCATACATCACATTCCACTTTTAAATGATCAAAGCCCAGACAGACTACACAAAGTGTGTGTTTTCTGCTTTTGCAAAACCTCTCCACATTGAGTCCAATTTTTGAAATCGGGTTCACAGGTTTTCTTTTGGGTTTTTCTGCCATAATTCAAAAAACAAGCAACGCTAAGGAACCCCCCCTTTTTATTTATTTATTTATTTTTTAAATCGGTTCCAGAACCGATGGAACGATCGTTTACAAAATCGCGAAACCGGTTAAGCGGTTCAGTAACGAGATTTATCGGTTACAAAAATAAGTAAAATTAACTTTTAAAGTATAAATAAGGTGGTTCTATAGTCAGAGAACCCGATTTCTACTAAAACTATCTTGGTTCCCCACAGTTATCCCGAACAGAGAGAAACCGAGAAAATAATAAATTTAAACATAAATAAGATTAATTATACACAACTAGTAGAGGCAGTAAATGAAAACAAAATACTGTATACTTAAGGTCAGTATTTGTTGTTCTCTTCATGCAGGAGAAAGTGGACGAACAGTACTCCGAGTGACCAGACTTTTCAGGCGGAGAAAAATCGGAAGAGGTTAGAACACAGGCAGTTAGTAGAGGCAGTGTTTGAAAGATGCTCAAGTGCAAGTGTTACATCGTTTGCATGTGTTCCATCTCTCGGGCAGTCCAACCCCTCAGGCTTACTGCAAAAAGTTATGAATATACTGAGCATTACTGGGGTTAGAAATACAGTTTCCAAGTTATATACTTGAGATCAGCTGATGACATAGGCTCAAAGGGTGGCTGCATGAGCTGTGCAATACATATGTTCAGGTCCCACACCGAGTGGGAGTTCTGTGTGGTGGGTGCAAGCGTAGCGACCCCTTGAAGATTTTCTGAACACTGAATTCGAGGCCAGAGAGGATGCCTTGCCTGCTGACAGGTAGCTGAGATAGCAGCCAAGTGCACTTTCAGTGTGGATGGTCTTAGCCCAAGGGAATGAAGGTGGGTTAGGTAATCCAGAACCACTGGCAACCCCACCTGAGTGTGGTCCAGATTCTTATTCGGACACCAAATGAAGAATCTTTTCCACTTTGATGTGCAAGTCTTCCTAGTGGAAGGCTTTCTAGAAACCCTAAGGACCTCCATGACCCATTCAGAGATGTAGGTCAGCATACTCTAGTCCTCAAGAGCCAGGCCTTGAGCCTGAGAGACCGGAGGTTGGGGTATAGAATCCTGCCCTGGGAAGAAGTCAGCAGGTTGTGCCTCCTGGGAGGCAGATTGGTTTGGCCACTGATAGTGCCAGAACCAGGGAGTACCATGGCTGCATGGCCCAGTCTGGAGCAATGAGGATCATTGTAACTGGCTGGGATCTGAGCTGTTCAGGACCCTCAGAAGCAAAGGGAATGGAGGAAAGCATACAGAAACGTCCCTGTCCAGTCCAAGATCAGTGTGTCCAGTGGGACTGAGCCCCTCATTGGTGGCCTGCAGCAAAACTGGGGCAGCTGGAAGTTGTCTGGGGCTGTGGAAAGGTCTATGTCTGGAGTGCCGCACCTTTTGAACACTACCTACAGCACCTTGCCTGTTCAGGGACCATTCGTGATGGTTCTGATTTATCCTGTTCAGTGCATCTGCTAGCACATTGTCCTTTCCTGGTAAGTGAACTGCTGACAGGACAATTCCCAGGGAGTAAGTCCGTCTCCATATTTTAATGGCTTCTGTGCACAGGGTGTTAACCTTGTGTCTCCATGTTTGCTGATCTAGTACATTGTGGTTGTGTTGTCTATCCTGACCTGCACCACCTTTCCCTGCAGCATGCTGGCAAATGCCTGAAGTGCTAGGAAGACTGCTCTGAGCTCCTGCAGGTTGATGTAAAGCAATGATTCCTGTTTGAGTCATGTACCATAAGCAATGTGCTCCTCCAAGTGAGCCCCCACCCCAGTAGGGAAGCATCTATGGTTAGCACCAAGGAGGTTGTTCCTGAAGAATGGAACTCTCTTGCAGGAGGCGTTGTGTGACTGGAACCAGCTTTGATAATGAATCTGTTTTCTGGTGCCAGCAGAGCCTGAGATGATACTGTACATCTCTCATCTGAAACCTTGCCCAAGACACTGTAGCTGTTGAGGCTGCCATGTGGCCTAACTGCAGAAAATGCCTGGCTGGCCTTAGGCTTTGAAGCTTGAAGGTGCCTGCTAGCTGTACCAGTCTGTCTGCCCTTGTCTGGGGTAGAAAAGCCTTCTCTCGCCGAGTCCAGTTTGGCTCCTATGAATTCCAGGAGCTGCACTGGCTACAACACTGACTTTTAGGCTGATCAGGAACTCCAGTAACCATAGTAGTTCCTGTGTGAGTGCCAGAGACTGCTTTACCTACTGAGGGGACTGCCCTATGACTAGCCAGTCGTCCAGGTAAGGAAAACTACCATTCCTTGCCTTCTGAAGTGTGCCACAACCAAAGCCAAGCATTGTGTGAACACCCTTGGAGGAGAAGCAAGTCTGAAAGGCATTGCCTCGAACTGATAGTGGCCTGATTTCAGTCTGAATCTGAGGAATCTTCTGGGACTGTCATATGGGGATGTGGAAGTATGCATCCTTTAGATCCAGGGATGCCAACCGATCCCTTGTCTTAGGGTTGGAAGGATTGTTATCAGGGTCACCACCATCTTGAACTTTGACTTCAACACATGCCTTTTAGGTGCCGGAGATCCAGTATGGGTCGCCACTCCCTGTTTTCTTTATTGTGAGGAAGTACCTTGAATAGAGTCCCTTCCCTCTCTGTGCTAGAGGAACTGGTTATATTGCTCCCAGGGATAAGAGGTTTAATACTTCCCTTTCCAGTAACACTGTTTCTGATGAGGAGGATGATCTGAAGACCCTTGCTCTCAGCTTTGGCCTGAGCTTGAAACTGAGACCTGGCCTTGGCCACTACCTCCAGGATCCAACTGTCTGTAGTGATGGTATGCCATTCCTGGAGGTAGTGGGCAACTCTACCTGGGTTGGGGAGACAACCTGAGCAGACACCTCAGGGTGCCTGCTTAGAGCTGGGACGCTGTCTGGGTGCTGGGGCTAGTCCGGTTGCCACCTCTTATGCCCCTGCCTAGAGTAACCCCTCTGCTGTTGGTATTGGGGGTAGGCCAGAGGCTGGAAGAATGACCTATACTGCCCCCTACCTCTGGCCCCTGGATTGTTGCTTTTGGGAGTAGAAGCCTTCTCTTTGGCTGCAGCACTTTTATAAGCTGTCTTGTAATCATCCATCTTCTTCATGTAGGCTTCAGTCTGTTCACCAAACAGAGAGGCAGGCTCACAAGGAAGTCCAAGCCTTGGACTGTGTCAGGTTAGTAGTCCTGAGCCAAGCAAACCTTCTGAGTGACACAGAAGAGGCCATTTGTCTGGCTGCAGTATTACTGTTGTCCACAGTCAGTCTGAACTGTGCTTTTGAAGCCTCTATACCTTTTGCAGCTTCCTCCAGATCAGCTGCCATAGGGGCTGGGACAGATTTGGTGATCTCAGTCACAATGTTCCACTATGTCCTCTGATATCTGGCTATATAGACCATGTATGAGGTCTGCCTGATGATCAGAAAGGATCCCAAATACAGTTTTTAGCAATGGAATTCATCCTCTTGAATCTTTATCTGCAGGGTGAGATGCCAAGTTGATGCCTGCCTTATCACAGGCAGCAGCCTGCACCACTCAAAATGGCTACGGTGCCCAAACAGGAGCAGCTGCTCCATCCTTAGCCACCCAATACTTCTTATCCACTTTTCTGTCAACGGTGGTATAGAAGTAGGGGTCTACAGGATCTTGTTAACCTGCTTCTTCAGGATTTATGGATGGGTAGTAGCAGTCCTTTAGAGACTGACACATCCATCATCTCCATGTAGTCCTGCTCTTCTTCCTCATCGGTTGACTCCTGGGTAGGATGATCGAGGACTGGGCCACCTTGATAAATGCAAAGTAAGAGGTATAATCCACATTCCCTTTGTCAGGAGTCAGCACGATGAAGGTCAGGAAATATCCGGTTCAATGGTTCCCGTACTCTTCATCTTCATCATCAGCAGCATCCTCTTTTCCTCCTCACCAAAATGCTCCTCTTCATGTTCCAAGGACCCAGGAACCGAAGTAGTGCCAGAGGTAAGAAGACACGGCTGATTCTCAACGGAACTGGAGTACTCAGTTGGGAGTGCCTGAATAATCCTGATAACATTTGCTATCTCCTCAGCGGTCAGAACTGATACAACCTTGATTGGTTCAACCACTACATGCTTTTCTTTCTTCTTTCTCTTTCCTGCGGTTGCCAGGTTAGTGGCTATATCAGCAGGACGTTTCTTAGATGAGGAACCGTCACCATGGTCAAGGGTTGTCCCTCCGGTTCATTCTGCCTGGTAGCCGGTTTGTCCTGAGCTGGGTCAGCAGCCTTATCAGACATCTTCTCCTGCAGTTGTTTAAGTAGCCTCTCAGCGCGACTGAGGGAAGTTCTTACAAATTTCAATCCTCCTTGAGGTAGTTAAACCCCAAACAAAATACACAAATTAAATGAGGATCTGCCTTGGCAAACGGTTCTCCACACACTCTACAATGTTGAAACCTGTGGGGCCTGTTCATTTCTTAGTCTGTCACATTTATTGGTCTAGTAAACCGATGAAACCGAGAATTAACCCGTAACTAGTCAAAATATTTATAAAAAAATTACACGCCTTACTGGACAGAAAGAAAAGTAAGTACAGACCTTAGAAATAATCAAATGAAGTAAATACTGTCGGTTCCTCTCGGTTAAGAGAACCACTAAGGAACCAAAAACTAACCAAAACTCACTAAATCTAGACTAAGTCTACCTGTGAACCAAAGACAGTGCCTCAAAATCAAAATAAGCGGACTACAAAAACCCGAGACAGATCAATTTCTTCAGTCAAAGTGAAGGAGAGCTCTCGGAGGCGTCTTACTGAGGCAAGTGGATAAAGAATCTGATGGTTGCAGGAAGTGCAACCAGGACAGCGTTTGAAAACCGAGCTCAAGCCTAACATTCCACTATTAGCACAAGTTCTATTAACCATTTTGGCTCCGGGGCAGTCCTATAGTGAGACCATACTGCATTTGTCAGAATACAGTAAGATTTCCTGGGGTTTGAAGCTTAAGCACCGTTTTCTTTGTTACATCTATGTTGGTTCAATAAAGGTATCAAACCATTTGTTTCTGGATCTGTTCTTACAAGGACCACTATGACAACTAATTCTGACAGTTAAACTGGGGAACTAGTGCATGGAATCCTCAGGTGCCCAACATTCTAAAGCTTGGGCTGTGTCATTCCCCTGGTAGGAGTGCACTATACCCATTTGTTATGATTACCCATTGACAATGAGGAGTGCTACAGAAAACAAAACCTGTAGGTGTGAACAAGTGAAGAGCAGCTTGGGGCAATGCTGCTTCTCAGAAATACATCTGCTGCTAGAGGGCAGGGGTGAGCCTGACCACTCAGATTTCAATTTCATTCTAAGGCTTTTCTAATTAGCATAAAATTCTAAAGCTCCGAGGCAGCTCATCCCAGGGAATGATGCAGTTGTTAAGCACAGTGAGGGATTCCTGGGGTTTGAAATGAGCACTTCTCAATGGAACCTCCAGTAACGTGAATGACAACCTTTGCTCCCCTCTAGTGTGGAGTGGTAATATCAAACTGGTTGTAGTCACTTTAGACCAAAACATCTCTGCCTGCATATAAATCAAGGAAAAGGAACTAGATTTCGGTAGTAAGGGTTCCTACAACTACAGATTAAATGCTCCAGCCAGGGTAACTGTGTGTAGAGGCTGCCTGCGATATAACAAGGTCAAAAGGTATATAAACATTTTTTTTTTAAATAAAGACAAAACAAATTGTGCCTTGCAGTCTCTGGTCTTTTTTATTCAATACTGTTAGAGATATTAAGCACAAATCTTAAATTAGTTGTGAACAGAGATACACCCCAAGTAACAACATACAAAACCACGGTTCATAGCAAAGCTCTACTTTTAATTTCCATAATTCTGCAAGATTTGTACTTTGAGGACATAACAGGTTTGAGAGACTAAACAAAATTTGATTTTAATGAAGGCTTTCTTAGTTAAAAATGTCTGAACTAAAATGCACACCACTACAGTGGATAGTGTTTTATACGAGTAAAGTGCAATAAACTCCACAAAATTAAACTGTACAGAATCTAATTACTTTAAAATAAAATGCAACAGTATTATCCTGCTGAGTGAACATAAAATCTGTAACTGTAAACCATTCATGTTGGCTAAATAAAATTACAATTCAACACATAAAACTATAGCTTAAGCCCCACCCCCCAATATCTCCGCAGTAAAAGAAGGTACATTGATTAGTTGTAAACCATATGGAGGGGTCAGAGAATAAGAAATTGCTTACTTGCAGCTATAGTTCTACTGCTGGTTTTCAGTTCACTAACTATACTATGCCACTTTAACTAAGGCTTGGTGCTTTGATAAAGACTCCTACCAAAGAACACATGCCCTCGGGTCACAACTCCTAGGTCTACAGATCTGGATGTCAAAAGCAGAAGCAGAACAGAGAACAAGACAGGGGAGGCTGTGAACTAAATACCAGTAGTAAAATTACAGTCACAAATAAGTAACTTTTTAACTGCTTGACTTCAGTTCATTATTCACACTATGGTAGATGCCCAGCAGTCCTCTGGGAGCAATGGACTAGGAGCATACCTCTTAAGAGATGACAACACTGGAGGACCGAGGTCCTGAAAGCAACATCTCTACAGCTCAGCAAGTCAATAATATAGTAGGACATTAAAGTTTGCACATTATATTAGGTAGCAGATCTCAGCAATGGGATTCCAGGAAGCAGCAACAGATGCAGCAGTATATCTGGTAGCACAATCTTGCAACCTAGCAGGTGGCCCCTTACCAGTGAGTGTATATAGCAGAGGGCAATGCATGATGTGATCTACCTGGCAATTTGTTTCATGACTACTGGTCTGAGTGTAGGTTACAAACAGCATGCATATGTCATGAAATTCTCTTTGTAAACAGCAGTGCCATGCAGATATCACGTGCACGTAGTACGTATTCCCTATCCAAGTCATGGGGTCTCCAAAAGAAAGAAGCAACAGCAATAACTGGTTCAGGTGAAACTGAGACTATTATGGGCAGGAAATAAATATGGGAGTGAAAGACAACTGTCTCCTTATGGAAAACCAAGTAAGGAACTCTGCCTACAGTGCCTGGCGCTCACACATTTGGTCTAAGTGACAGCTACAAGGAAGGTGGTCTTCCATGACAGATAAAAAATGTGACCAGTGCACGGGCACCGTGCATAAGGTGGCTCTTTATAAGAGTCAGGGAGGGAGGACGTTGTGGGCATTTGTCGGCAGCATGCGCAGGACGCCAGTCCTACATGCCGACATCCTCAGAGGGTAGGAGGACTAAGGGAAGAAAATGGACCCCGGGCCAAGATGATGACCGATCCACCTCAGGATCGCCAACTCACAGGACAGACCCCATTATGCAGGCACTCCTAGGAGTAAGAGAAGGTAGAAGGGATAAAGAAGCATGCCTGGCACTCTAGAGGCAGATTCTGTGGGAGGGACCTGTAAGATTGAGCAATGGTCTGAAGGAGTGGGTCAAGGGGCAGTAAAGAGGGATAAAAGAAAGTATAAAAGAAATAAAACAATAAAACAAAATGTGACCAGTATCTACTGGCTTCAAGATTCTACATGAGCATGAACAGCACCAGAGTCAAGCACTATGGCAGTTGAGGTTCAAGCATCAAGGAAGCAGGTGGTCCAGTGCCTTGAAGAACTTGGGACACAACCTTCTCTGGGGCCAGGAATGGCATGTGAGCTTCAGCATGGTAAGCTGAAATGGCTGTTAGATGCACCTGAAAGGAAGTAGCTCAAAGATGATTTAGAGTCAAACACTACAGGTAGTATGGGACAAAGTAATCCCATATGCCACTGACCTTTCCAAGCCTGTCTTTTGATACTGATCCATGGTCCTAATTTTAGCTTGAACCACGAGACACAGGGCGTCAAGTACATTAAGAGTACTGTAGCAGAAAGCACTTGAAATACTAAACCAAAGAAAAGGCACACCTTTAACACAGAAATCCAATCTGCAAAGCAGGAGCTATTGGAGTTTTCTGGTTCCTTCAGAGGAAAGAAAGATCTGTAGTGCTAGGAGGCAGAGGCAGGGGACATGTGATTGAGTGGTTGAGTACTCCATAGAATAATTTTTGAGGCACTTAATATGCTCAGTTGAACTGCCATAGTGCGGACAGTGACATGAATCAGGACAGAAATAATGTTAGCACCACCACCTGACCTTTCTAAAGTGCCGACCCCCCACACTTATGAGCTACACCAACAGTACTTTTTTTCTTTTACAAAGTCAATCAAAAACATAATTCAGTTATTCTAAAATACATTACTTAAAATAACCCTATTTACATCAAAACAGTGGTGTCGGGAGGTCACTTTAAAAGCATTAACATCCCAACAGAAACAAACATTTTGTAGACATAATTCAGTTTAGCTCTGATTTGATATCTTTTCATATCTCCACATAATTCTGGATGCTAATATGAAGGCAGTGTCACTGGCCCCTAAACCTCATCTCTTCTGTGTGTCCACATCTGGCATCACAATCTTCTACTTGTGATATCATAAGCATTTCCACAGCAGCAGAGTATGATGTCAAGGCAATGAACTATGATCCTGGTTTCAAGTTAATGTGCACAATTATACAGAAAATTAGGAAACTTCATACAGAAAACATATGACATGTAAGCTGACATGTGCAAATGTGTCAGGATCTCTTTGAAATGCAATTGGCTTATTATTTAAATCAAAAGTGTACTTTTCTTGCAGACAAGCTGTTTTTCTGTTAACATGTATAATTAATAATGATGTAATGTAGGATGCCATCATGCTGTCCATGATAACCAATGAGGTTGTAAAGTTAGAGAAAGTGATGACTTTTAGACAGCCAGACATCTTGCATGGCCTGGTACTGGTGGTCACACCCCATTCTGATGTGAGTCACCTCTGTTTGTTACAACTGTTAAACACAAATTGAAAAGGAATTGCTCCAAAAGCCCTTTTGTGAGGAAAGAGAATGTAACATTAATTGTTCAGTATTTTCAAAACTAGCATAAAACCTGATAAACTTTTCAGCACTTACAACTGGATGCACAGTATTTTAGAAAGCAAATTCCCTCGTTTAAGGCAATGCACAAATATTAGCCATTATTTACCATTAAGCATACTGGGATGGACAATGAAAACATGCATTTACTTGCTCCTGCAAAGTTTTTTGTTGTTTTTTAATCTTGAGAGCAGATATTAAAAGCAATTGCACATACAATGTGGCTGCTCTAGGAAATGTTTAAGTGTGTGTGTCAAAATTCTAGCCCAGAATTTCATGGGATATCACCACAATGTACAGTTCTGTAATTATAAATGTCAGTAATGTCTCGTCTCCCAAACACTTTTTTAAACTTACTGGAGAAACAATATTGCATGTGCAAATGTTTTAAATATGACTTTTGGCTATTCTATTACTGATTCAAAGCAGTCTGTTAATTACTTTTGTGTCTGTCTGTACCACAATGCTTCCAAAAGAAGTACAAAATTAATCAGACTTACAATAATTATTTTTTGATGATGCAACATTGTCACTGGGCATTCATTTACTGCTGGTTTACGTGCTCACCTACTAGGGACCAACACACTATAAGGATGTAACATGACAGAACCCTGGCTCAACCCTATTTTGAGGCAGTTAGCTTAGACTCTTCAGTTCAAAATCTTTCCGAGCTATACAGAAAAATAACTATACAAAGTTTTATTTTATGTGTTTATGTTTAACCAGGAAATTGGACTTGATTTTCAGTCTTATCTGGGGAAGGCTAACTTCTATACTGCTTAACACAAAGTAAAATCACTGCTTACACTACTTGATGTTTGTACTAACTGTAAAATCTCACCAACTGAGTACTGTTTCAGGAGATAGAGGTCTATCTTTAGATATCCAAAGCTTCAGCAAAGACTCTCATTGGCGGCTGAGCCAGATCGCCTGTCCCACCAGATAAATCCCTGGCAGGGAGTTGAGAAATGAGTAAGCTAGCAGCATCTCACTTCTCGTGCCACCTTGCTTGTTTATGTAAACAATGGTCACCAAGTTGGACCGGACCTTTACTTATTTCCATTGAACTCTGCCCTTGAACTGCTTCAACACCAGCAAGTCCTCCCTGGTCTCAGGAATGTTTATCTGGAGGATCTGCTCCTCCAGCAACCATACCCTCTGGATCAGAACATAGTCCAGCACCACTACCAGCCCATAAAGCTGTCTTAAGTAGTCAGAATGAAAGGGGGAGTACAGAAGACCTCATTCAATTAACCAACCACTTACTAATGGTGTTTTAAAAGTACTTTTCTATTTCTACTCTTCTTTTTGTTAACGAAAAAACATTTATGGGGACACGTAATTTAATTCCTGCACTGCAACTGCAGGGGTATCAAAAATCAGATGCTGTCCATTTAATATGACCCCCATTCTTGTCGATATAGCATCATATTTCTGAGGTCAGCCTTCCACAAAAGCATTCTAATATGTACAAATTTCTTCCTGTCCATCACTGTTTCCTATGGCAAATCAAGGTGAGCGATATTTGTGTGTCTCATCTGCAAACATTTCTTTTTGTATACTGCTTTCATTACAGTGTCCCTGTCCTTGAATTTTAAAGATTTTGCAGTAGCAGCCCTAGGGTCTTTATTTCCTCTGGTTTGGGTCTCGGCAAATAATGGGATCTGTCCAGTACAAACATGTCAGGTTGTAATGTAATACCTAACAGTTCCGATAATATAGGTTCTTAACGTTTCTTCCACTGTAAATTTCTATCCCAGTTTTCTGGCACTCCTGCCACCCTGATATTTTTTTTCACCTTGCATGTGCCTCCATATTAGTTGATTTGGTATGAATTTCTTTAGACTCTTTTCCAAGGTGTGGGTTATTCTTTTGTTACTTTTGCATCATCCTCTAGTGTGGGTACTTGACTTTCCAGTTGTGTTGTTTGTTCTCTGTGCCATTTCTAACTGTCATATTTGTCTGTAACGTCTCCATTTTATTTCTTTTAAGGGTGTAATTTCAAGTTTAATCTGCTGTAGATCTGCTACTATAATTTTAATCCATTGTGGCATCTGTCCATTGGGGTTCTTTGTGCTCTTTCTGATCTTCAGAGTCTTCATAAGAAGCTTCTGATTCTCCCTCCCATCTTCAGTTTTCTAACACAGACCCTTCTAAAGCATTTAAGGGTTTTCCACCACTGCAATGACTGGTACAATGAACAGAGAAGCCAGATCAGTCCTTGATACTGTTCCAATGCCAGTGACTGATCGGACAGCAAGAAGATCTGGAAGTCTCATGCAGTTTGGGCCAAGGAATTATCTCTTTGGTAGCTGTCATTAGACCTAGAATCTGAAGGCATCAGTGAACGGAAATAATTGTTTGTATCTGGACATGCTGGATCTGTTTGTTGAGGTTGTCCCTTTTGCTCTATGAGAGAAACATGCTTGCCAAGTCTGTCTGTAAACACACTCCAAGGTGCTCCAGGTAAAGGGCTCCTCTCAAGGTTCACTATCCAGTCGTGTTCCTCCAGGATCTGTAAAGTCCTGAATAATCAAATCTGCCAGTCTCAGAAAATTGTCCAGGTAGGATAAACATGGTGTCCAACCCACCAAAAAGACCACCACAACTATTAGGATTTTGTAAACACTCTCAGGCAGAGGCTAACCCAATAAGGATTGCGGTTACTGAAAGTGTTGATCTTGGAGGCAAATCTGAGAAATTTCTGGTATAACTGTCAAATCGAATTTGTAGAAATATATCCAAGAGGTCTCGGAGGCCAGAAAATCTCCCAGCTAATTTCTGCAAAGACTGACCTCAGGGTCTCCATCTTAAACAGGACAGATCTCACAAACTAGTTTAGACTGAAAAGATTCAGGATTGAAAGGAATCCTGCTAATTTCTTAGGGGCTACCAAGTAAATGGAGTAGACTCACATTCTTTTCCCCTGGGAGGTACCAGAATCACTGCCCCTCAGCTGAGTACATGATCTAAGGTCTAGTCTAGTGCTTGGTGTTTCCTGGGATTGGTTGAGATCAGGGCACTGGAAAATGCCATTGGAGGCAAAGAGAACTCTTGTGTCTGCAAAATTATCTCTAGTGCCCAAGCATTTAATGTGGTCTAGGCCCATCTGTCAAAAAACACCTATAAGTGATGTATTCAGAGTTTTGGGCAAAGATGGGCCTGCAAGTTCTCATATGGAGTAACCGCCTAGGTAGGTGCCCCCTCCACCTTAAAGCATTTACAGGAGAAACTGCCTCTACTCCATCGGGACTTGAAGCCTAAGAATGTTCATCTACCTCACTGGTCTCCATCCATATCCATAAGCAGAAATGAACAGTGCCACAGGGGTTGTGGCCATATGAGAAACCTCAATATTTAAAACCACTGTTCAAGGATTATGGACTCTTGGAACTTAGCACAGAACCTTTCTTTACTTAAGATCCTAAAGGATTTCTTCCTAGTGTGGGTCAAAAATATGCCATCTGTGAAAGGTCCAATGAACAAGTGAGACTTGGATGCATCATCTGCTGACTAATGTCTCATCCAAACCACCTTAGTGGACACCACAGCTATAGTGTAACCCTTTGCTAAAGTGCAGAGATAATGGAATATGTAGTAAGGAAAGAAATCTCTGACTGAGAATCCTCCAGAACCTCATTCACTATTGTCGTTGACCATTCACACAGTGCTTTGTTATTGATACCAATGGCAAGAGACAGTGCTGGCTCAGATGTAGGGCTGCCCTGGAGGTGCCTTTCATTTAAAGAATTTACCAGATTCTTTCGAGGAAAATTGTCTCCGTGGCAACCCTACCTCAGAGAGAGCTGCCTGGAGACAGACATTATGGATAAGGCTGCCTCCAAGGCAAGGCTTAACCTCTACACCTGAACAGCTGAACTTCACTACTGTGCCAGCTTGGTGGTGTTGTGGAAAGATCTACAGCATGATAAATAAGAGACTGTGAGTTGGAATCCAGACAAGAGCCCCTGAGTTTTCTTTTGTAAGAATTTCACTGGAGTGGTGATCCATAGCAGTGTGAAGTTAAATAAGTAAATATATAGGAAGTAAGTTAAATGTGAGAAAGAATAAGTGCAATATTAAGTGCTGCCTCGTGAGGCACGGCTGACCTAGAGGCAACTTTAGCTGAAAGAATCTGTCCACTGCACATCACAGTCGATGTGACCAGCAAACCAAAGCCTGGTGCAGAGTATGCAAGTTTATAAGTCTTTCCGGACACTTATCATTATAGTCTGAAACAGTAGCTGTACCTTTTACTGGAATAGCCATCTGTTTAACTACAGAAGTTATGGCTGCATCCATAACAGGAGGCTCCTCCATTTGTTTACCAGCCACACAGTTGCTGCACAGGACAAGTATTAAATCAAAACCAGGTCAATTCTCAATGATATGCAATATATTAGGAAGCGTGCAGACAAAATTCATACAAATACACCAGGTTGTTTGAGTATGAGGTGAGGTAACCCCTTTGTTGTCAGCACAGGCTTTGCACCAGGGATCGGACCCAAAGCCTTGGATTTCTCCCACTGTTTGACCACTGCATCAATTTTGCTGGTGACTTAGAAAACTGCTTCTTTCTACATTATATCAGTTGTCCTTAACTATCTGCAAAAATGTTTAAATTCAGGGAAGCACTTAGGTGAACTCCTGTGAGGACACAACATTAACATTCAAAGTAGCAGCAGACTGTGACTCTGGAAGCTGCAGAATCCTACAGGTCTCCTCGACCAGGAAGGAAATATGCTTTAGAGCAAACTGAGATGGGATAGAGAAAGACTAATTTATTTACTCCCTTCCTCTTCCTTCTTTCAAGAATCCTGAGGGTCCCCTGAGATGGTCACTGGAATTAATACTGCTTGGAAGCCTTCCAGGCCATTAGGCTGAGAAGTGTTCCCTTGCATTGACAGGTCTGGGATACATTCAGATCTGGAAGAGACATCCTTTCTGCCCCAGTTCTTTACGATGTCCTGATACATCCGGATGTGCTTTCTGTCCCCCACAAAGGAGGGAGGGTCTTCTAAAATCAGATGTATAAGGAGGAATGTTCTTCTACAACCTAGTTGTCTGGTCTTCCTTGTAGAACAGCACATTGTGATAAAGGCGGAACCTGTGTAACTTTCTTGTAACTGCCAAATATGAAACCAACTGTATCTTCACCTGGGCCATCAGCTGTCTGTGAACCAGGTGCCAAGAAATAAAATTGGTTTTGCTAGTACAGAATGGACAGAACATCCAACACAGAGGCTGCCTCAAGTTCTTATGACATGCTTTATTTTTTTCCCTCTGTTAACAGAACAGGGCCCACCAAACAAAATCTTCTCTCTCTTTCTTTCCCTCATGATAGACTATTAAAGGAAGTCTGTCTCAGTCTCTTTGGTCACTTGCATACATTTTCTGGCAAATTTCCGTCAATTTTAGGCAGCTGTGTAGAGTTTACGCAGTTGCATGAATTTTGACCAGTTATGCAAAACCCTCCAAAATGATGCAACAAAGGAAAAAATGTTGCAAACTGTGTTGGCAAAAAAAAAAAAATTTAAACTCTGAAAAATGTCAAAGGAGCCAGAGGAATCAAAATCTAACAGAAAGGGACAAGGAACCCAACCTGAGGAAGTCTATGCGGTGAAAAGAGCCCAGCAGACAATGCAGAGGCAACTGTTGATGGCTGTAGCATTTGAGACCAACTCATCTTGATGCCCAGTGGCCTGGGAGCCTTCATACAGGAGCCCATGACAGCACTGGGTATTCCAAGTATCAGATATATGGAGGCATTCAGTGTAGATTGCTGTTATTTTCTGGAAGCACTCAAGGGAGACACCAGGAGGGTGTGAGAACCCTGAGGTGCTTCCTCTCTAGGGGAGTCCATGGCAGCCTTGTGGCACAGGAGTAACTTCACGACTCTTCTTGCATTATGTTTGTGAAATAAAAGGTGGGGTTGGGATCCAGAGAGGGTTCATCAGGGTTTACCCTGTCTTGGCGTATCACCATGCAGTGTCAGTTTCAGGGATGAAGCCAGCCTATCCCAGTTGACTGTACCATACATTTTAGTGTCTCATGTTTGCCATATCCGTAGCTCTGATTTACTGGAGTATTTACTGTCTTGTGCCAGAGAAGGCTGCCCGCTGAGCTGAGGCTGGACAGAGAAGTGGCGAGAGAGACTGTGCTGCATACTAAGCTATGAAATATGCTACATTGTGTACAGGAGATCCAAAGCTGGTATGGACATCAAAAATGCTGGGCGATTACTAACTGCTGCTAGAGGGATGCTGGAGTGGATGTTGTTGCACTGCACCCACACACTCCGCTGGTTAGTAGTGTTGTGCTGATGTGAGGCAGCCAACATAGAGGTGACTTCCAGGCTTCCATTGAGGACACTAGCTTGGTGGGGACTGCAGCTAAACAGGACCAGGGAACCTTGAGGCAATCAGACAGAAGTCTGCAGTGATACCTCCTGAATCACCTTCTGACAACATACTACGGTGACCCACTGCATATGTAAAATATCTTAGCCTAAAGTGTATAGCAAGGTGGGAGTTTCTGGTAAATTCAGCAACAGTAGACTAGGCTCCAACCAGAGATATAACCTCACTCACTGATGTTAAAAGGCATATAAGTCCTTGTGAGGCTCTCAAGTTGTAAAAGGAGGGTAAAACCTATACAAAGGGACCCTAAGGTTTTGACTCAAGTCCAGGGTCAGGGTCAAATCTTTCTGTTGGGTACTAACCAGGAGAGCATAGGTGGACTGGGCTACACATTTGTAAGAGAACATATGTCACTAAAAGAGTGACAATCACTTAAATATCCCTGCAGTGTGATAACTTATCAGAACAGAAGTCCAAGTTGAACTCACCCCACAGCCAGGGAAGAGGTTCAGATGCGTGACTTACATGTGGGAATCTTCAGATAAGCATGCTACCTTACCCCTAAAGACAGAGATCTCCCTGGGTTATGCTCAGCAACAAACGGCACAAAGAGATGGTTATCATATGTAGCCAGCTTCAGCTGAAGAATGGTACAGCAGCAGCAAATGAATGGGTTGCACAGTTTGTACACCCGTCTGGGGGTGTTGGCTTAGCAGATGAACATGTGTATCTCCCAGGAGTAAATGAATATACAGTGACAACGTGGAATGACACAGATAAAAATAAATATGCTGGTACAATAAATCTCCACTGTAAGGCAAATGGGTGACTTCCTCTGTATCACATTCCTTTTAATAATTCAGAATCCTATAAAAGAAATTTACAGAAATGGTCCAGTATTTTTAATAGTACCCTTGACAGCATTCTCTAAAGTTAGAAAGTGGCTACTGGATGTATGTAAGCGTATATTACAGTTCCATTTAAATAAACAATCTGACATACATCTAAACACTAATACAATGCACAGTGTACGACTCTATACAGTAGTATTATTAGTAGCAGGATAAATCAATTTAAGCAGCCTATATATGCTTATGTTCCAGTTCCTAGCCAAAAGTGCAAATTAAATGTTCAGTTCCCAGAACAGAAATTGATACAATAGGAGTGGAGGTAAAAATGACAAGATAAAAGTGATATACTGTATACTACACCAAGGAGTGAACAAATGGGAGTAAATAAATCAGGTTATTTTGGGATAAATATTTTCACGAAAATAGATCAGGTTATTTTGGGATAATTTTTTATAATGTATGGTGAAACAGCTGTTAACTTAGAAATCATCATTTCTAAGGTTGTTAACTATTGATCTGACGTAGCAATGAACCATGTGTATCTCCCAGGAGTAAATGAATATACAGTGACAGCGTGGAATGACACAGAATAAAAATAAATATGCTGGTACAATAAATCTCCACTGTAAGGCAAATGGGTGACTTCCTGTATCACATTCCTTTTAATAATTCAGAATCCTATAAAAAGAAATTTACGAAATGGTCCAGTATTTTAATAGTACCCTTGACAGCATTCTCTAAAGTTGAAAGTGGCTACTGGATGTATGTAGCGTATATTACAGTTCCATTTAAATAAACAATCTGACATACATCTAAACACTAATACAATGCACAGTGTACGACTCTATACAGTAGTATTATTAGTAGCAGGATAAATCAATTTAAGCAGCCTATATATGCTTATGTTCCAGTTCCTAGCCAAAAGTGCAAATTAAATGTTCAGTTCCCAGAACAGAAATTGATACAATAGGAGTGGAGGTAAAATGACAAGATAAAGTGATATACTGTATACTACACCAAGGGTGAACAAATGGGTAAATAAATCAGGTTATTTTGGGATAAATATTTTCACCGAAAATAGATCAGGTTATTTTGGGATAATTTTTTATAATGTATGGTAGGCAGCGCTGTTAACCTTGAAATCATCATTTCCTAAGGTTGTTAACTATTGATGCGGCATATGTGTTAACCTATCGATGCTACGTCACATCGATGGTTAACAACAGCGATCGATCTGTGCATGTGCGCCTTTTTTTAAATGGCGAACCGACGGATGAATGCAGCGGTCAGGGAAGGACTGAGCGACGCGGCGGTGACTATCTGTCAAAAGTAAGCAGCCTTTACTTTTACATGGGACCACACACTATAAAAAATAATGTATGGTCCCTCTATCGGCAACCGGTCACTGTTAACCGTCTCGAGGTTGCGAAGCGACGTAAACCTCTCGAGCCGCTCTTGAGGTTTACGCAGTCGCTTGGCAACTTCTCGACAGTTAACAGACCTGTTATAGGGGACCATACATTAACCTCTATGTTGTTCCTTAGAGCACGTTAGTTCTCTTAGGACATGTTATTTCTATTTAGAATCTGGAACAAGGAGAACAAAGGGTAAGACAAAGAGCTTAGAATGGAAATAAAGGCAGTTGCATGCTAAAACAAGATAAAACGCTAAGCAAAAACATTTAAAATAGTGTGGTATAGATCCAATACATACCATACTTCATGGAATAACACATTCAAACAACATGAAGTCTTGCTATATTATAGACATTAGCAGTTTGATCCAGCTCTAGAACTGCCCGGAGATGAAATGGTTAAAACCATTCCAAAATAGAATTTTGGAATGAGAGCAGCTCTATCTGTGTCATTTCAAACTTGAACTGTCAGATTCTTTACTCCCTCGGTGAACAGTCGCTCGATTTCTCCTTCTGCTCGGTTCATTTCTCGGTTTAAAAGTGTTTTCTCGGTTGGATTTAACCGAGAATAGTTTTATTTTAACATAAAACCGTTCGGTTCAAGCTCTATCTGTGGTAACCGTAAGTAAATGAAGGTTTTGTCTGTGTGGAACTTGTAAGTTATCGGTTCGGTTTTGAACCGATCACTGGGTTAAAACTCATTTAAAACTAAAATTACTATTTTTAAGTGTGGTTCCGGTTCTTATCGGTTCTAAAAAAAAAAAAGCAGTTTATTACGTTTTCCAATACCGTGACACGGTTAGGAACGATAAGGTGTCTTGCCTGGCACTGCCGTTAAAGGCAGAAGTTTTGGTTAGGCTGGCATTATGTCTGAGAAACCCAAAAGAAAAACCAGGCCACTGGTTTCAACACTGTGATGTTTGTGGGAAGTCTTTGCCAAGGCTGACCCACACACCACATGTGTTTATTGTCTGGGGTTTGACCACCTCCAGTCAGACTGCCAGGTATGAGAATTTCCCTGCAGCCACCCTGGAAAAAGATTGGGCAGGCTCAGGGGCGAGAGGCCAAAAGTCCGCTGATCCAGATGGCCAGCCGGTTGGGTGCCAAACGAACCAGAGGGAGTGCCCTCCGACCAGTGCCAGACTTCCTCGGGCAAAAAAAAGCTGGTTCTGAGGAACCAATTCCAGTAAAGAAAACAAGAAAATCAGCAGGTCTGGGTCCAAAATTCCTTCTCCAACTGCAGAGATAACAAAAGCCATACAAATTGTCAGTCACTGTCTGCAGTCCGTCCGAACCACCACTATCTGGTAAAGGTCGGTTCGTCCGGTCCCAGTGGTTCAGGATTATGATATTGAGGAATTTTATGAACCAGAGGAGGAGGAGGATTATGAACAGTATGAATGTGGCTGGGTAGGTCTGGTGTGCACATTGAACGGACATCTCCCAGACCTTTAGAATCTCCCCTATGCTGTCGAGTCCCCATCTCATTTCATGTTTTATAAAAAGTTGCTGAAACCCTCCAGCAACCTTTAGAAGAGCTGTGGATGAGCAAGAGGAGCCTGATTTTGTAGAAATGATGGATATTCCAGAGTCTAGGAGATTGTCTATTCCTTTACATAAGTCTTTTAGGAAACAAACAATTAAAATTTTAAAAGCTCCTAATTCTGTGCCTCCTGTAGATAAAAAGATGGACAGAAGGTATACATTGTCAGGCCCTGATACAGAATTCCTTTCTCAGCAATGCAGTCATGTTAGGGTAGTTCAGGCTGCTGCCTGTGATAAAGTTAATATTCCCCTGGCTACATCCTCCTGACAAGGATTCCAGGAAGATTGATGCCATGGCAAAAAACAGTATATGGCAGCCTCTCGGGACTCAGGCAAGCAAATTATATGGCTTATGTAGCTAGGTATCAGAAATCTAGATGGGATACTGTTATGCAATTAGCAAGCAGGCCCATGGCCAGCTGGCTAGTGAACTAGAACAGGTGGCTGCTGATGGCATTGAAGCCTCTAAGGTTCAGTTTCATGCTGCTGTGGATGTTAATGATGTTTCCTCTAGGGTCATGGCCACATCTGTAGCTTTTAAGTAGGTTGGCCTGGCTCAGGTGTACTAGTTTGTCACAGGATACCCAGACTAAGGCTATGGATTTTCCTGTGGTGGGAAATTCTCTGTTTGGAGAGCAGACAGAGATTACATGAAAAGATGGATGAATATGGGACTATTTACAAGAGTGCCCAGGCTAAGGCGGCAAGCCACTCCTCAAGGCATGCCCAAGGGGTAGGGGTAGGCCTTTTCACAGGCCTTTCTACCAGACTCAGTCCTCCTCTGCCTATGCTCAAAGGAGCTTTTCAGAGGCAGGGAGGCGAGGGTGGGCAGACCTGCTCCCACCCCCAGCCTAAAAGCTCCTTGAAACAGGCACCCTGATGGGGTGCCCAGGGCGATTCTCCTGTACCGGTGGGGGCAGGCTGGCTTACTTCAGTCAGAATTGGGCTTCTTTAACCTCAGACAAGTGGGTTCTGGAAGTAGTAAGCCAGGGTCTGGTTCTCAGCTCAAAAAGTTTCCCAAGTTGAGAAGCAGACTTTTCCTACAAGTGCTTCAAGACCCTCGCTCTGAAACAGAGGTCTCATCCCTGTTAGCTCTCAGAGCAGTAGAAGGGTTCCTCCCCTGCATCAGGGCAGGGGTCTGTATTCAGATACTTCCTTACCCCAAAAGACAGGAGAATGGCGGCCCATTTTAGATCTCAGATATCTGAACAAGCATCTTTTGAAACCAAAGTTCAAAATGGTAACTCTGCAATGATTTACCTTCCCTAAGGCCAGGGGACTGGCTAGCCTCCCTGGACCTCAAGGATGCCTATTTCCATGTCCTAATCAGAAGATCCCATCGAAAGTACCTCAGATTCGAACTGCCCTCAGGTCATTACCAGTTCAGAGCAATGCCCTTGCCTTACCTCTGCTCCAAGGGTATTCACAAAGTGTCTAGCAGTGGCAGTGGCCCACTAAGGAGGCAGAGGATTGCTGTTTTCCCTATCTGGGCGACTGGCTCATTGTAGGCCAGTCCCCAGAACAGGTAAAATCTCACCTGCAGGTCACCCAGCAGCTTCTCACCTCCCTGGGGTTTCTGCTAAACCTACCAAAGTCGGTTCTGGAACCAGTCCAGGTACTCACCTTTATAGGGGTAGAACTGGACACAAAGCTAACCAGAGCCTTTCTTCCTCCAGAAAGGGTAAGGAATTTAGTGGCTCTGGCCTCTTCCTTCACTCTGCAGGTCTCTCGACCAGCAAGACACTTTCTGCAGCTCCTGGGGCACATGGCTGCATCCACAGCTGTTGTGCAGGGAGCCAGATTTCAGATGAGACATTCAGTTTCACTTGAGAACCTTTTTGGTCTCAGAGAAGAGACCCTTTCCAAGTTGGTCCCAGTGATCGAACCTTGATCCTAGCTCTTCAGTGGTGGCAGGATCACAGCAATTTAAGCGGGGGTCCCTTCATTTCCCTTCTCACGACTTGACTCTCACTACAGATGCTTCCCTTCTGGGTTGGGAGCCACATGGGGACCTTTCCACTCAGGAGTTTGGTCCCCAGGAATCTCTGCTCCACATCAATTTGCTGGAACTCAGAGCTGTCTTTTAGCTCTTCAAGCATTTTCTGCATCTGTCCACAACAAGGTGATACAAGTCAGAACAGACAACACCACAACAATGTGGTACATCAACAAACAGGGGGCACTCGGTCTTTGGCCTTGTGCACCGAGGCAATGAAGTTGTGGTCTCTGGCCTATTCCTGAACACTTCCCTCATAGCAGTTCACCTTCCAGGGAAGGACAATGTCTAGCGGATGCCCTCAGCAGGATTTCCCAGGGCCATCACGAATGGTCCCTGGATCCTCAAGTGCTGGGGATAGTTTTGCCAGGTGGGCATCCCTCAGATAGATCTTTTGCAGCCCCAGACAATCACAAACTTCCTCTGTTCTGTTTTGCAGGCCTCCAGTGCTGGGCTCAGTTCCCTGGATCGCTTCTTCTGGATTGGGAGGAAGTTCCTCTATGCTTTCCCCCCCCTCTCCTATTCAAAGTACTAGTCAAAATCAGATCTCAGCCTTGCAGGGTGATTCTGATTGCCCCGGATTGGCCAGGCAGCCCTGGTACCCACTCCTTCTGTCTCTGACAGTCCATCTTCCCCTGTGCCTCCCCAGGAATCACAATCTGTTGACTTGTGCCCAGGGAAGGTTTGGTATCGGACCTCAAATCCCTCAACCTCAAGGCCTGGCTTTTGAGGAGTTGGAGTTGCTGATTTACACCTCTCTCAGGGTGTTCTTGAGATCCTAAAGGCTAGAAAGCCTTCCACTAGAGCTACTTATAGTTCTAAATGGAAAAGGTTTTCCATTTGGTGTGCTGGAAAAATATTTCCCCAGAATCTGCTGATTTGCTCATTTTGTTAGATTACATGGTACATCTTAATTCCTTGGGTCTCAGACCAGCTACCCTGAGAGTTCATTTGGCAGCTGTATCTGCTTTTGTGTCAGCAGGAAAGTCATCCCTCTTTCCTCTCATCCTGTGTTTTCCAAGTTTTTTAAGGATTACTCCATACTAATCCTCCCTTTGGGAACCGGCCTGCTTGGGACCTTAATGTTTGCATTGCCCAGTTAATACAACCCCTTTTGAACCTCTGTCTTCTGCAGAGCTTAAGTACCTAACTTGGAAAACTGTTTTCAGTGGCTATCACTTCTGCCAAGCATAAGTGAATTGCAAGCCCTGTCAGTGGAGACTGACTTTATTTCTTTCCACAGGGATAAGGTAGTCCTTAGGACTAATAGGAAGTTTTGCCTAAGGTGGTTTCAGATTTCCATCTTAATCAATCTATCTCCCTTCCAGTATTTTCACTGATCACTCCTCTTCGGGTGAGAGGAGGTTGCACAGCCTGGATGTTAAGAGAGCTCTTAGTTATTATATAGGCGTACCAAAGGTCTGAGTTCGAATCCTCCAACTTTTCCTTACCTATAGTGAAGTTGGAAAGGCAAACCTGCCACTAAGAGATCAATAGCCAGGTGGATTGTCTCTTGTATCCAATTTGTTATCAGAAAGTGGTCAGAGCCCCCGCCCCAGTTTGAGGCTCATTCTACCAGGGGTACAGCTGCGTCTCTAGCTGCTGCCAGAGACATCCCTTTATTAGAAATTTGCCAGGCTGCTACTTGGAAAACGGTACACACTTTTACCAAGCATTACTCCCTGGATGTCAGGCCAGGAGAGATGCTCGGTTTGGCACAGCTGTTCTTCAGAGCCTATTCCCTAAGTAGGTTCTGCCCTCCTCCATGGAGGTACTGCTGTGTATTCTGCTAATGTCTATAATATAGCAAGACTTCATGTTGTTTGAAGAAAAATTACTCACCTTAGTAATGTTGTTTCTTCTAATGGAGTCTTGCTATATTATAGACCTCCCACTCCAACCTGCCCCTCTCAGAACCTCTACTTGGAGGTGCGGGCAACTTAGTGTGGGCACTACTTATGTCCTGTTAGCATTTTGTCCCTTTGGGACTTTGGGGTGTGTATGTGTGCGCGTGTGTGTGTTTTATTATACTTATGTTCCATTTTCATATTATTAGAATGGTGTTAGTATTTCTGGTCCCTGACTTGAGTCTTGGGTGTTGGGACCATCATTGGTTGTTATTATTTAGGTAGCCATTTGGCTAGTGTAAGTTACAGCTTCCACACAGACCTTAGTGAGTTTGAACATAAAGATCTGACAGTTCAAGTTTGAAATGACACAGATAGAGCTGCTCTCGTGCCAAAATTCTATTTTGGAATGGTTTTAACCATTTCACCTCCGGGGCAGTTCTAGAGCTGGATCAAACTGCTAATGTCTATAATATAGCAAGACTCCATTAGAAGAAACAACATTACTAAGGTGAGTAATTTTTTCTTCCTCTCCACATGTGAGTGGTAAGCCCTTTATAACAATTGCCACTCAGGACTCAAGTTATGGGTCTTGCCACTCACAGTGGAGATAAATATGCTAGTCCACTGCAACTATGTATTCCCTATATCTTTGCTGATAACAACAGTAACTGGAAGATATCAAATATATGTTACTGTTGTCACAAATCTTGGTTAGTATCATCCTACTGGAATACAAAACCAGTCAGAGAACAGCTTTCACAATGCTGATGTTATCACAATAGCCATGTGCAGCACTGATGCCAGCTGTTCAAAAGAAAACAGTTAAATATAAACACAAACAGCAGATTTAAAAGCTGTAAACTAGTAAAATGATGTTGTATCATCCAAATAAGCAATGGTCTGACTAAAAGTACACAGTTTATCTTCATGTGTGAGAGGGCAGGATTTTTATAACATGCTCATGACCTATGATCCTGCCCCCTCACACTTGAAGCTGAAGTATATATTTTGAGTAAGGCCAATTCATATACTGTATAGCTTGATTCTATTGTGTCATTATAGCAATTATTTGCTTCTCATAATTATCCCTCTATCAGAAGTTTAACATGCTGGTCTTAAAGGCCACCTCTTTTAGAAAAATGACAATTTGTATAAATTCCTAATCAAAGAAAGGCACAATGATATATAGATATAAAGCAATTTGAAATAAGTCCTGAGTATTTATAGTAGAAGTTAAAATACTATGATAAAAATCTTTTTTAATTACATGAATTCAAAGCAAGAACACAGAGTCTTTGGATATTGCTTCTAAAAGGATTCATATCAATTAAAACAATTCCTTACCTTGAATGATTTTCTCCATAACTCCGATGTTGTGTTACAGTAACAGGAATCAAATGGTGTTACACATATATTTCCATTAATCAAGATGCAACATAATACCATCATCATATGAAATGTGGTGGTCCTGCAAATTATTCTTGATGCCTTCTCTTTCTCATACCACAAACAAATTCTCTGTAATTAAAGAGACTCGTCTGTTTTAATTTTGCACCCAGTTCAGTGCTTGCCTGTACTGCTCCTTACCTAATAAAGCAAAGATCATAAAGTGCTTACCTCAAATGGAGATTTGAAAGCAGCTGGAAACTTTTGCTCTTTCTTTGGTTTTGTAATTGCCTGCCACTCTCAAACTGTATCTCTACATTGTAGCAAGTCTGGTACTGGGCACAGCTCTCATTTAGAGAACACTTCAAAAAGGGCTCCCAGGCTGGCACAATGGTGCAGAGGGATAACACACTGGTGCCACACCTGCTACCATGCTGGCGACACAGGTTTGGGAATGGACCAAGTCACTCAGGGCTGGTGGGAGGAAGGATTGAGCATCCTACAAAGAGCCTTCTTATTTTAGGGGAGGACTGAGCATCCCACATATAGCCCTCTTACTTCAGGGAGGGGCAGTGGGTCTCGCCCTCTGACACCATAGCAGAGGATAGAAAGTGGTGCAACAGGCAAGTGCCATGGGATGCAAATACCTGTAATGTGCACATGCGTCAGCATGTGCACATGGGTCAGTACATGTAAATCAGCCCGAGGGAAACCAGAGTGAAAAAAGGGAGAAACCCATATGTGCACCAGCCAACAAGGAACCAGCTGCCTTCAATGCATTTTATTTCCTTCCAAATTATTAAGGATATTTGTGTTTAAAGTGATTTTCCTATATCCCAGAACAATTTTGAAAAATGAAATTAAAAAATGCTAAATTTGTCTGAATATATTTCTCCATATTCTGGATTACCGAGAAAGTCTACATAAAAGGGTTTCTCCATGTCAGATTTCATCTCATCCTCCTGCTTTTCCCTCCACTTAAGTTACAATCCTTTTTAGTAAGACCATGCTCATTTCCATAGTAACATACTGTGATGCCACAGAAAATTGTGACAACAGGCGGAAAAGCAGGAAGATAATAAAAGCACAGGTATGAGACACAAAGATCCAACTCTCATACAAATGACATTAGTGAGGGACAGAAACACAGACAATTAAATATGTGTGGAATTGTATCTGAATATTATAGCTCCAAAAGTCTTCCCAGATACTGAAAAGCCAAGACTTTATTTTCAACATTCCATGGGAGATAAGTATTTTGTGATATTTGATCTAATAAATTATAGAGCTGGCAGGAAGGAGGTTAAAATAGACCCCACATATTTAAGAGTCCTTTTAAATCCTTAATATATATATGTATACATACATATATATTTTAATTATTTTAATGATGGGTTTGCTTACATAAGAATAAAGACATTCTTCAAAATAAAAAAATGGCTGTAAAAGTGGCGGGCAGATCTAAATGACCTTTAGTCATGCCAAACTTTTGACAGTCAAATATCTGGATAAAAATCTTTAAATAAAACCTACTACACATGTGCAAAATTTTGAAGTCAGAATTATAATGCATACGATATAGTTTATCTCTATAAAGTACTATATATATTGTTAGTGTTTCTTTAATATAATGTCTTTGTAAAGCAGGTTACTTTAACTCTGTCAAATTAATGTGAATTTACAAACTGTGACAGAGATATATTTTTCTAGAATGTACCTATTGAGGAACAGTACTACAACTATTTATGGCACATTACACATTTTGACAATTTTTTTTATTATTATTTTTCTGCCTCTTTCCATTCATTACAAAATAAGTATCTTCTTTCCTAGCATTCAAGGTAGGGTTTCTTGTTGCAGAAACTGCAGTTTTGGTAGTAGAAGATAATTCCTTGATGACTGGAGGTACTTAGTGATGCTGATCCAGGAGTCTTTGTATTCTTCTGTGGGTTTTGCTGTAGAAATGGGAGCTTTTACTGGTGGCTGTGCTGTCCTATCTCCCTTCTGTGGTGCTTTGGCAACAGATTGAGGAGCTTCACAACTGAAAGTGGAATCCGACTAGGAGATTTTACAGTACTTGACCCTGTTTGTGGGGGTCTGGAATTAATCTGTGAGGTTTTGGGGTTTCTTGATTAGTTTTACAGAGGTCTGGTGAGTTTGAAGCGAAGAATATTTAGATTGAGGGCTCTGATGATTTCAAGGAGAACTGTGGTGTTTTAGCAGTTGAACATAAAACTACAGGAGAAGAGTGCAGAGCTGGTTGAACAATTTTAGAAGGCATTTTCAGCTGGGTAGAGCCCACTTGTGACAATACGGTCTGTAATTAGAAACCTTATCTAAAGGATTTGCAGGTTCTGATGCAACTTGGGTGACTGATTACGTTTGTCTGGAGAATATATGACATTGGAAGTCAGTTTGGTGTCACTACAGGAGACTGACTTCTGGAGGAAGGTTTTAAATGTACAGGACTACTATGCAAAATAGTTTTTTGATGGTGTACGTGGCGCTCAGGAACCAATGCTGTGAAGCGGTGATGTAAGAGATCTTACTGATGACTCGGAACAAGCTGAGCCTGGCCTTGGCAAGCAGGAGAAAAAAGATATTTGGATGGACAATCTTTGTACTTGGAAGCGTTTTCAGAGTTGCACCAGGGGACCCAAGCTTCTTTGTGGAAGTTTCAAAGCGTCCAGATGCTGGAAAACAAGGAGCTGAAGAACTGGATGGTGAAAGCTTAAGTTTAGAGGCTATATTTGTAGCAGATGGTGACTTGGTGAACCTTCCTAATTGTTCTGAACAAGGAGAAGCAGTTCTTGAAAATGCATGTGAAGTAGCATATTTTGTTATAGCCTGTACAGGTTTTGATATGATACGTGGAGACTGGGAGCCTGTACCTGGAGACTCTGGCGCTTTTGAAGATGGAATGGTTTTGACAGCAGGCCTGGAAAACTGTGTTGAAGAGTCCTTCAGTTTAGACTGTGCCGATGCAGAGACTGAAGGGAAGATTTAACAGAAGAGGTTTTCTTTCTTTGTTATCTTGAGGAGACTGGGCAGGTGACTGTGGATAATTGCTGGAGACTGTTTACCATTATGAAGTAATCGTGATGCAGAGGAAGGAAAATATGGCGACCTTGGATTTAACTGTGGCATGTTCACTGCTGACATTGGGTTCATAGAAGGATGCTGTGCTGTTCTACCTTGGGAAGCTGGGATTTTTCATTGCAGCTGGAGGCCCTTTCTGAAATGCCAAAATTTTCTGCTCCAGAGTTGTAAATTGCAGTACTCGGCAGGGGTCATACTTAAGGAGAAAACCTTGAAGTGTGTCCCATCCTCCACCTACTCGAACCATTACATGCTTGCCATGCAACATCTGAAAGATAAAATGAAGTAGTTAAGATCTCAAAAGCCTAAATCCACTTCACACTTTTGGAAGCATAAACGCACATAATATACCTAGAGAAAAAGCTTACATTCCCACACACCTTCTATACTGTGATAAAGAAAAAAAATTGTAACATTCTTCACTTCTTAATAGATATTTTCAATGGAAGTTTCAATTTAAAATGTTCAATAAATCAAAGCTATGGCTATAGCAAACATGAGACACTAAAATCTATGGGTACAGTCAATCGGATAGGCTAGCCTTCATCCCTGAAACTGACACTGCGCTGTAATGCCCAGACAGGGTGAACCCTGATGAACCCTCTCTGGATCCCATCCCCACCTTTTATTTCACAAATGTAATGCAAGAAGGGTCCTGATGTTAGTCAGTGATAAAGACCCCTCATATAGCACAGGTGCTGATGACTTGGATCCTCACATATTACTGTGAGTACTGCATGCAGTTCTGCAGATCCCATCTCAGCAAGGACATAGACAGGATGGAGGAAATCCAGAAGAGACAGCTAAAAATGGTGCAGGGTCTGCACCAGAAACCATCTGAAGAGAGACTAAAGGAGCTTAATATGTGTACCTGTGAGGAAAGGAGGAGAGAGGGGACATGACAGAAACTTTCAAGTACCTCAAGGGATCAACAAAGTCCAAGAGGGTAGCATATTTCAGACAAAGAGATGTGCAAGAACAAGGGGCACAATCTGAAGATAGATATGGAGGACAGCTCAGGGCAATGTGAGGTATTTTTTCACAGAAAGGGTGGTGGGCTGAGGCGGCCTTCCTGAGGGGTGGAGTGAGGTCCAAAAAACAGTGGAATTCAAGAATGCATGGGACAGACATAATGCAGTTCTGGTGGGGGTAGGAGGAAGTAGGCTGTTGGTTAACTGGGATCTGCAGCTTGTCCAATAGGTAGGAAATGGGCAGACTGGGTGGGCAAAGCGGTTCTTATCTACCGTTAAGTCTATGTTTCTATGTTTCTAGTAGAAAGCTACTGCTTCTTACAAATGAATTATTTTTGCTTTTCACTTATGCTTATTGAAGATTTTCTACAGGACAATAGTTGGTGTGACGAACATATTAATATGTCCCACAGAGCCACTTGTTGCAGTGTAGAGTTTTCACGTGCGTTCTGCCAGAGAGAACAGTGAAGTGAAGCTGAGCTGTTCTGACTCGAGCAGAAGGCAAGTGAAAAGTACAGTCATGTAAAAACTTACCGTAACAGTAGATCTTTGAGATGAGCTCTCAGCAGGCAACGGTAGGACTTAGACACCGGGCACTAGGACCACACAAAACGCCCAGCTAGCAGGTCTACAGTGAGGGCATGCTGACATCAGCTTATGGTATAAAATGAAAATTACGTACTCTACCGTAATTCTTGATCTCTCTTGTATCTTCACTATTCATTACTGCTGGGTGTAAGCTGGAGGCGTGCACCGGAGTTTGTTCTTTTTGGAGGGAGGAGTCAGTGCTGGCGGCACCACCACAGTGTGACCTGGCGTGATGTGCAAGGGTGGCCGTTGGCCGAGACCTCCGCCATCCCAGTTCTGTAAGCCAGAGGCAAAATAAAGAACTAGAAGGATAAGAGTGAGACAAGAGAGCCGAGGGATAGATAAAGGAAAGGAAACAAACTGAAAAGGAATAAGCCAAAGAGGACAGGAAAGGGAGAACCCTACCCTAGGGGACCGTGGACCTCATTCCTTGGGTGGCTCTGAGGGAGGAAGAGATAGAAGGAAGAAGAAAAAGGGATGATGGAAGGAAGGGAAATGTTGCCATGAATTTTGGGTGAAATTGGCTTGAAGCTTATCAGCTGGAGCTAAAAATCAAGGGAGCAAGGATCCCATCATACAGTACTGGTTTAGATAGCTCAACTGAACCTTCCGCTCAGCTTGGTACAAGAGAGGCAGATTTTCCTATACATCCCGCTATCTTAAGGCCCATCACTAAGCCGAGAGCTCACAGATTGCCAGAGGCAAATAATCTGTTCCAGAGAGAAAGAGCCCCCAACTAGGTGAATGAGAAAAGACCCACTAGTACACAGCTATATAAAGTACTGGGAGACCCTAAGATAGACAACGCATTTTGGAAAGATGAACAGAGATGGAGAAGGAACTCCTTCTGACTCCCTGGTAGAAACAGAGGCCAAATGGTACCAGAACACCAGTGCAAAGTTGGTACTTTTGAATCGGTCATAATTGACATTAACTATTCCTTGCCTGGAAGTCACAAGACAAGGTTCAGGGACACCAGCTAGGTCCAAAGACCAAGTTAGAGGACTGCCTCAGAACTAGTCCTGATGGCTGGTGATTGAACTAATCTGTCCTGAAGGTAAAGTCCCCAAGGAACACCTTCCAGGAAAAATCAGAAAGAGTTCCCTCAGATGGAAAAGACAAAACTGCATTGCTCTTCTCCTTCAATCCCTAACTGTTTTAAAGAAGAACAGAAGTCCGAGGACGGTGGATGAAACCAGCGGCCTCGGGGAGGGAGGGAGGAGGCGAGCAGGGCAGGAGAGAAGCCCAAGAAATGAGGCCCACGTGGGGAAAGTGGTCAGATTCAGTAATGAATGGTGAAGATACAAGAGAAGATCAAGAATCACAGTAGGTACGCACTTTCATATCTTCCCTTGTCAGCTTCACCATTCATTGCTGGCTGAGTACCAAGCCCCCCGGAGGCGGCCTGATGTTCATCCCGAGGACAGATCCCTCAGCCTCCTACTGTGGGAAGCGGAGGAGACCCTAACCAATAGACTGGAGCAGTCTAAGGTTGCTGAGGGTGAGGGGTGTCCCCGTGGCTGGGGTATGGAGGATGCCCCTGAAGAATCCTCTCTGCCCTATGGGAAACAGACAGGTCCCTGAAAGTGGAGGAAGTCACCCCACGCCAGGCAAATGGACAGTTCGACAGACAAAGCCATGGCTACCTGGTTACCAAAATTTAATAAATAAATAAAATGCCATCTACCTTATGCAGATCAGCTGGCCCTGCCAGCCTGGAAGCCACCTCGCTAGCGCCATAAAATGCCCTTGCCTGGTGCCTTGCAAGCTCCAGACCCTGTGTAAAGAGGGCAATGGCTTGTCTGGACTGCTCCATATCAAGCATAGATGCAGGACCCTGCGCTGGCATCGAACACGGAAGGCGCCTGTTGTGAGCAGTGTAGTGCCTGATGTGAACCTCACATCAGTACACTCCAGCCAAAGAGAAGACTTCTGTCCCCACCGGTCAAATTCTGCAGATTCTGGATCCAGGGTCGATCAGGTACCAGGTGCCAAGACCCGGAAGGAGTGTCTAGGGATGTCAAAGCCTAAGGATGGGTGAGTAGAGAACCTAGAGACTCGTGGGGGCACAATACCATCTCTGCAGTCTCGGGCTGGAGAAGGGCAGCTAGAGACTGCCAGGTGTGGAAAGATGCCTCCTGGAAAGGGATTGGCCAGGAAGGCACCACAAGATGGTGAGCACTGGATTCACTAACTAACTAAAGTTATGGAAAGGCTGGACTTACTGGAGAACAGTCAGATGGAGTTAACATCTAGACTGAAGATTTATCAAGCTTAAATAAAAAGGAGACTGGCAGGAAAATAGCTCAGAAGTGGGCAGGAAAAAGAAAGGTAAGAGAGGGAGAAGGTCATCAGTCTGAAAGAGGTGATACAGCTAGGGTTAAAAGAACACATATGGGGTGAGCTCTCTTGGACCAGTTCCTGCACATTTAAGAGGAGAGGATGTGGGGATATAGAATAAATTTATAGGGATAGAGGAAGACAAACAAACAGGGCCCTGCAAGAGACAGGAAAAGGAGGTAAGTGTGATACATGGAATTCCACTGGAAAATAGTTACATTGTCCTGGGAAATCTAGATCAGTCTAATATAGCAATCGGAGAGAGTAATTTGGATGCAGTAGAAACAGGAAGTGGAGGGCAAGCAAATCCAAGATATGTTTTGTTATAGGACATTCCATTATTAAATACACTGACCAGTATATAAGTAACCAAGATAAAGTTAACAAAATGGTTAGTAGCTTTTCTGGATCAGGAGCCTTGGTTTATATAGTATGGCTGATAATATATTTAATGGGCAGAGGAAAAAACCTGGCAGTGATTCACATGGGCATTAATGACATAATGAGAAAACCTTGCAGAAATGCAGAAGGATTACATCAAGCTAGTAGACAAATTGGTTGAAAAGGGACGAGATAGTGATTTCAGAGATACTGCAGAGCCTAGGGCATCTGTTTATAATTAAAGAATTTTTTAACAAATGAGTAGCTACACAAATGGACGGAAGCAAGTGGTTATCCATTTATAAGACACTGGGAACATTTGAGAATAAAAATAACCAGTACTGTAGGGATGGGCTGCATTAAAATTATAGAGGCAGTAGAATCTTAGGGATGAGACTAAGGAAGGAGATTGAAAATTGTTTAAACTAAAGGGAAGGGGATGACTAGGGACAATAAAGTAAATATTACCCCAAGACAAGTAAAACAAATAGGATGTCAGCTATAAAGGTAATGTTCTGTAATGCTAGAAGTTTAAATGAAACCAGTATGACAGAATAGGAGATGATAATGAGGAGGAACATTTAGATATGGTAGGTCGTGGAAACCTAGTGGTCAAATGAGAGCTTATAGCATCAGCAGATACCTGGTTATAGATTGATAAATAAGAACAGAGATGGGAAAAGGTGGGGTAGCTCTATTTATTAGAGATGAAGTAGAAGTTAGGGTTATTGATGAAATTATGACTTGGGCAGTATCGAAATTGTTACTGTTGAATTGTTGGGTACAAAGGGGAAAATGTAGGATGTCAGCATTTTATAGAGCACCTGATACTAGTATGGAGGAAACCAAAGCTTTTGTGGAGCATGTTGTGGCTTTGGTTGAAAGCAATGATATGGTGCTAATGGAGTTTTTAAATGCAGTGTGCCCAACACTGAATGGGAGGACAGAAGGCAGGAAACAATTTAGACTGGCGTGCAGGAAAAGTTAATGGCGGTGGGTGTTCAACAATGCATTCAGGATGCTACAAGGGTGGATAACATATTGGATGTTATTCTAACAAATGTACCTGATGTTATTCAACAGATCAGTATTCAACCACAACTGGATACAAGTGATCACAATTCTATATTTTTAGGATGGCTTGGGAAACTAAGATAGTGAAGGTAGTACATACAACATCTCTATAATAGGGGGACTATGCAGCTGTAAGAGACAGGTTGATCAAAACTGATTGGGAAGATATGGTGAAAGATCTGACTGTGAAAGAGTCTTAGGAATTGTTTTCAAATATAATAAATGAGATAATAGATAGCTATATCCCACAAAGAAATGCATGTAACCACAAAGGTAAAAGCCACAATGGCTAACGAGATGTATAATAAGGCTTTGTGAGAAAAAGCAAGTAATATTTCAGAAAATGAAAACATAAATCAGTAGCATCTCAAAATAGGTACAGGAATATACTGAAACAATTAAAGAAGGAAATTAACAATTCAAAAAACAGCATGAATTTAGATTGGTAATGGGTAAAGATAATAGCAAAAGTGTTACACGTATGTGAATAGTAGAAGGAGGAGGTAGTAAGGTTGGTCCACTGAATATAAATGGGATTATGACCTCAGAGCCAAAGGTTATGGTAAATTAATTTAGTAAAGGTTTTGGAGCGGTGTAAGAAATATGATGGGGTCTTGAGATAAGGGGCATTTGGGTATAGGTACCTTGGATCCAAAAGAAATTATAACTGACAAAAGGGTGAAGAAAGAATCATAAGATTAAAGGCTGAGAGGCGGCAGGACGGATGGGATTCATCCATATTTCTTAAAGGAGCTGGGGGACAAGCTGACGCAGTTATTACCAAATTGGGTCAAAAATCATTGGCAGAGGGTTGGTGCCAGAAATGTGGAATTGGCATATGTGGTGCCAATTTATAAAGAAAGAAAAAGAGGTGAGGTAACAAATTATAGGCGGTGAGCTTAACCTCTGTTATAGGGAAGATTACTGATGGCATTCTGAGCGAAGCTATTATTGATGCTACGTCAAGTGGAGGTTTAATGGATATAAGTCAGCATGGTTTTTGTGACTAGCAGATTGTATGAAACAAATCTGATCACCTTCTATGAGTATATCAGTAAGAGTATTTATGAAGGAAAGAATGTGGACATGGTGATGCTCAATTTTAGTAGAGCATTTGATACGGTTCCACATTGTAAGATTATTGAAAACTTATTGGTATGGGGTTGATTCAATTATTGTAAGATGGGTTGAACAATGGTTTAACAAATAGGCAGCAGCAGGTAAGAAATACAGGCCCATCTGTCAGAACCAGTTAAGAGTGGGGAGTTGTGTTCCCCAGGGTTCTGTGCTGGGACCATTGTTGTTTTAGTGTCTTTATGAGTGATTTGGAAGTTGTAAGTAACATCAAGCCAAAAAATTTTGCAGAGGTCAAAATTGGGGAATGGGTGATACTTTCAGTGATAGATTAATCTTGGACAGGATTTAATTTATATTATGGAATGAGTAAACATAAATGGGATGAGTTTAAATAGGAAAAATGCATTACAATGCATTTGATGAACATAACATTCAACAAGCGTATTAAATGCAGGGTCTTAGCTTGAAGATTTCAGAGTGTGAAAAAGACTTAGGGTTTATATTCAAAAATGACCTAAAAATGGTGCCCACAGTAAAATAACATCGACTAAAGCTATGCAGCTGGTACACTGTATAAGAAAGGGTTTTCAATCAAGAAGTAGGGAGGTTTTGTTGCCACTGTACAAGACTATGGTTAGGCCCATTTGGATTATTACTCCACGTCTCTAGCCCATTCCTCATCAAGGATGTTAAATTAATGGAGAGGCCATAGAAAGCATTTACCAGACTAGTTTCAGGTTGTCAGGGGATCTCGTATGAGGATAGACTGGATAAGCTGGGATTGTGGTCACTGGTAAATAGAAGGGCAAGGGAGACTTGCTGTTATTATATAAGGTGTTAGGGATGTTGATCTGAAATCTGAACTGGGATTGGAGATGAGGTGAAATCATATCATTTGAGAGTACATAATAGGCAATTGAGGGAACAAATAAGTAGGACTGAATTGAGAAGGCATAGTTTCAAGTGTAGGGTAATTAGGATGTGGAATAGACTGCCACAGGAGGTGGTGGATGCTGACAGTCTTGAGATATTTAAGAACAGATTAGATAGGTATTTTGTTGAAGTTGGTGACTTATGTTACCGCCACTGAATTGTGGGGGACATCTATATGGGCTTTGACTTCTTAAATTTCCAGTATGAAATCCAGTATGAATGCACACGTCTGCCACCGGTATTGTCCCTGCAAACAAAGGAGATCTGAAGCTCTGAGACCAGCCTCTAAAGGAACTGCTGAAATTCTGTGAAATCAGCACTAGAGGATAGGTGGACAGAAGGTTCCTCTTCCTCAGAAGAGGAAAACAAGGAGGAAGTGGGCTCGAATGGTCAGAAGACTCATGCGGCAGGGGGACAGGTGGAAGACCTGTTCATCCATGGCCCTGACATATGAAGGGAAAGGCTGCCACAGCAGCTCTGAATGTCTCCCAAGTTAAGGGCCCGTAGGACCCACATGGCCCGGGAGGGAGGTGGTTGCAGAGAGATGGGGAGAGGAACCTGAGAGTATGTGCCCAGCCTCTACCAGGGCTCTGAGATCCAGGGAAGATGCCACCATGACTGAGGATCCTGAGATCATACCGGGTTGCGAAGAGAGTAGCTTGAGAAGGCAAACTCAGTAATCTCCCAGTGATGTGACTAGGTTCCGCGTGTCCAGCAGCAACCCCCTCCAGCCACTCAGGGGCGCCTGGAGACTTGAAGGAAAGGCGGGTTCAGCACTGCGACTCCTCCCCACACCCTTCAGGGCAGTGGGAATCGCGCTGCTCCTCACCCGACCTCTCAACCCCTCAGACTCTGAGGCAGCCCTCTTCCTTGACACCAGCGTAGGAGCTCCCCCTCTACGGGCCTCCGGATGGAGGCCACAGCAGCAGGGCTCTGACCCCTTCCCAAGAAGCCCCAGCAGCGGCAGCGCCTGGGCCCGCTCAGAAGAGGGCACCCTTTCCCAAATCCCAGAGCTATCGCCCTATGGGATTCCAGGCCACCCTAAGCGAACCTGCTTTGGGGACTCAGGAAGAGGAACACTGGGCGCCTGACACCCTGGCCTATAGAGAGTTCCGATCCTGAAGAATGGGCTGCCAGTCCGGGTCCACCTCTGAGTCATCCTCCTCTGAAGGAGTTGAGCAGAAGTGACCTCCAGAGAGGCAACCCGAAACATCTCGAGCGGCACCGGCAGTAGGCACCCAATGTCATCAACGGCACCGCTCCAGTTCCCGGCCCGTGGATGGCACAGAACCAAAAGACATAGCCAACAGTGCCGCCTGAGCACCGGCACTGTGGATGGTACCAGAACCCAAGGCGGTGCTGTCCGAATCCCCAGCATTAAGGACATCACCAGAACCCAAAGCGCCCTCGCTGGCGGCATCAAGGGTCCGCCAGTGCTGGGCCCCACAACCAGAGGCCACAACATTAGGGGAGCGGGAGGGACCGGAGGAAGGTCAAGAGATCTGGCCGGGAGGCCCACGGAGACGTCATCCTCAAAAGTCGGCAGAGCCCTGCCGATCTTAAATGTGCAGATTTCAATACGGCAGTCCATGGAAAACAGGTGTCACAGTGATCCATATCATGGTTGGATCCCAGGCACAGAACACAATCATCATGTCAATCCAAGATGGATAATTGCGCCACAGGACACCCGATGCATAGGGGCACGGCCTGCCTTGGATTTACACTTGGCCCCGAATCGGACATGATGTGGAAAATATTTAACAAAACAGAAAAGATCGGCGCGGTTGAAATATAAATAAATGAAATGGTCTTTACCAGCTTCAGCGAGCGTTGGGATGAGAACAGGGATGCAGGTAATTAAACGCATCGAAAACAAACAGGCCTAATGGCGCACTATAAAACTTTTCTCACTCATGCAGCAGGTGCAGCCTCGAGTTGCGAGAAACAGAACTGGGATGGAGGAGGAGTCGAGTCTGTGGCACCTAACGGCTGCCCTCGCCCTGCACGCTTGTGTGTCACTCTTGTGGGAGGCACCAGAGGCACAGACTCCCCTCAAAAAAAAAAAACTCCCATGGCGTGCGCGCCTCCGGCTTACACCCAGCAGTAATGAATGGTGAAGATTGACAAGGGAAGATGGGTGATCCTCCAGCTCCACCTCAGTTCTCCTGCCAGAGACCTTGTCATGCCCAGGAAAAGAGAGAACAGAGGTGGTTCCTCATAACTGAGGAAAGCACAGAAGCCAAGAAGGAGAAACAGCAACCAGGGGTTGGTGGGAGAAAGCTAGCGCCTGCAAGAGCTCCTCTTGAAGATCTACTGTTACAGTGAGTTCTCATTAACTGTACTATCTTACTTTGAGGGCTTTTGCAGCAAGTAATAACCAGTGGGACTGAGTCCCAAGCAACAACGAACTGACTCGGCCAGCAGGGAGGAGGAAAGGACCGCATAGGACATTACAAAAGAAGGCCTACAAGGACGGTGAGTCTGAAGCCAGCCCTACACCTACAGACAATGTCCAAACTGCAGTGTCTGATGAAGGTATGGACAGAACTCCAAGTGGCAGCTGCACAGGTGTTTGCAGAGGACCCATTCTTGAAGGAAATAAACCGAGGTGGCCATGTCTCTGGTAGAATGGCCTTAACCGGTCCCGGTAGAGGCTTGTCATACTTACAGTATCAGTAAACAATGCAACAGGCTAACCATTTAGACAAACATTGCTTAGAAACAGGGGCTCTTGTCTCCTAGGAGCAAGGAAACAAACAACTGATCAGACTTTCTGATAGCAGCTGTGTAATCTAGATAATACAGGAGCACCGTGTACATCTAGAGTATGAAGTAAGGCCTCCCCTGATTAGAATACTGGAAAATACACGGCAAGTAGATGGATTGATTTAGGTGAACTCAGACACTGTAGGAAGAAATTTAGGATTAGTTCACAAAGATACCCTGCCTTTGTGAAAACCATGTAAAGTTCAGAAATCCTCCGAGCTGAAGTAATGCCAACTAAAAAAACAGGTTACTCACCTGTAACAGTAGTTCTAGGAGTGGTATATGTTGTTCACCCACACTTATTGGCATGTCCCTTTCCCTTTAAGAATTGCCAAAGGTCTTCAAGCTGGCTCCTCCACCCCACCTGGGTGGCATAACCCTGCTCCCCATGACGCCAGATCTTAGCCCGCTGGAAGCCAGGTTTGTGCGTCCGCAGCTGGGGAGTCGGGTGAGAGTCGTGTGGATGAACAACATATACCACTCCTAGAACTACTGTGTACAGGTGAGTAACCGGTTCTCTAGGATTGTGGATATGTTATTCATCCACACTTATTGGCAGACTCTAGCAGTTCTCTGGAAGGAGGGAGACAAGGAGCACACCCCACTGATACTCACTTGGGAAACAGATTGGAGAATGAGGCCCCAAAACCAGCATCCTAGTGTGACTCAAGGTCGATGTGGTAATGGGTAATGAAGGTGTTTGCTAACTTCCGGTAGCAGCCCGACAGATTTCCTGGATAGGGATGTCCCTGAAGCAGCCAATGATGCAGCGGTATGGTGCATAGAATAACTCTTATCCTCTGAGAGGCTCCATGCCCGCCAACTCATAGCACAGACTTATGCAAGACATAATCCACCTTGCAATAGTCCGTTTGCTGCAGGTCTGCCAGAAGCGGCTTCAGCGTAGGTAACAAACAGCTGGTGAACCGCTCCTCAAATTTCCATCATCCTCTCCTTATAATAGGAGAGAGCTCATCTCAGGTCCAAAGTATGGAGCCTGTACTAGCCTCGGAGGTGTAATTAGGGTAGTATACTGGCAGATTTAACACCTGGTTATGGTGAAACTCTGACACCACCTTCGGAAGGAATTTTGGGTGGGGTGTGGACAACCTTGTCCCTGTGGAAGACCAGATAAGGGAGTCCACGAAGCGCCTGGAGCTCCCCTGTTCTTCTGGCAGACATGACAGCCACCAGGAAGGCCATCTTCCACAAGTGTGACAAGGCACATTTGTGCATTGGTTCAAATACTTGCCAATGAGTTCTGCCAGTACCAGCAGTAGATTCCACGGAGGTGGAGGGTCACGCACCGGAGGATATGTGATCCAGGCCTTAAAAAGCACCTGACCACTGTCTCCTGCACCAACGTCAGCTGACGGCCCATGCCCGGTAAGCAGAGATAGCTGCTAGGTGCATCTTAAGGGTCGAAGACCCAAGACCCTTGGACAGAGACAAAAGGTGATAGAATGTTAGCCACTGGACAGGACAGAGGGTCCAAGCCCTTGCCCTGACACCAAATGGAAACCTTTTCCATTTGAAGGCATAACATTTCCTGGTCGATCCTTTCTGGATGCCTCCACCATGGTGAGGACATCTCGAAAGACCCAAAGCCTGGAACTCTAGCTGCTCAGGTACCAGGCTGTGAGTGCAGATATTGAAGGTCTGGATGGTATACCTTCCCTGATTGAGAGAGATCAGGTCCGGCGTGTTGGGAGCCGCTCTGGGGCCTGCAGCTGAGGCTGAGGAGATCTGGATACCAGAACTGGCGCAGCCAGTCTGGGGCTACCAGAATCACCTTCACCTTGTCCCACCCTCAACTTGGGGAGCACCTTGTGGATCAAGGGAAATGGAGGAAGGAGTAGAAGAGGCCTGGGTTCCCAGCCTCGAGAAGGCATCTCCTGCAGTGAGCCCTGCTGAGGGGATAGGCATGAAACAGCCTCAGCTTGGTGTTTCCCTGGAGGCAAACAGGTCCACCATCGGTTTGTCCCAGTGGGAGAACAGGCTGTAAGCTACCTCTGGATGGAGAGACCATTTGTGGGATGTCTCACCTAAGCTGCTGAGAGCATCCACAAGATGGTTTGAGGCTCCTGCCATATGAATGGCTAGGAGATTCCCTCCAAATGGCTGATGAGGTCCAGATGTGGAGGCGTCTCCCTGCAAAGCAGGCGGAGTACATATAGCCTGTTTGTTGAGGTAGTACATGGTCATGGTATTGTCCGTCTGGACTTGAACCACTTGACCCCGGAGCTGAGGAAAAGCTGACAGTGCCAGTCTGACTGCTCTGAGCTCCAACAGGTTGATGTGGTATCAGGAACTCCTTGTGGGTCCAGAACCCATGGGCCCTTTGTCCCCCATGTGGCCTCCCAGCCCATGAGAGAGCATCGGTCATGAGGCGGCCGTCGGCTCTGGGCATACAAATGGGATCCGTTCCTGCAACAGGTCTGGGGCAGTCCACTATTGGAGGCGTCCCACATCTTCTGGGTTACAGTGATCAGCTGGTCGAAATGACAGTGACACTGGGTCCACTGGGCGGCCAGCTCCCTTGGAGGCGCATGTGCCACGGGCTAACGGACCACGGAGGTGCAAGCCGCCATGTAACCCAGAAGGCGCAGAAAGTCTCAGGTAGGTGTAATTGCCCAACCAGAAATGATTGGGCAAAGGAGGAAGAACCTCCACCCTGTCCACGGGAGCAGAGCTCTGGCTTGATGAGAGTCGAGCTCTACCCGATAAAGCACATCACCTGAGAAGGCAGAGTTCTGACTTGGCCTTGTTGATCAAGAGGCCGAGTTGGGAGCAGGTCTGGAGGGCCAGGTCCCTGGACCTCTCCACCTCTTGCAGGTGGAACCTGCTAAGAGACAATTGTCAAGGTAGGGGTAAATTCTGACCCCTCCCAGACGCCTGAGATGGGCTGCCACCACTGCGATGCATTTGGTGAAGACCCATGGGGCAAGGACGGGCCGAACGGCATGGCTCGAACTTGTATAGGGTCCCTTCAGCTCTGAAATGGAGGAACCGCCAATGAGACAGACTGATTGGGACGTGAAAGAATGCGTCCTGCAGATTCAGTTAACAGAACCACGTTTCACTCCAAGGACGGTATGATTTGGGACAGAGTGACCATCCGAAAGGTGCATGACCTGGGATACTGATCCAGGTCGTGCAGATCTAGAATGGGGTGCCAGCCCCTGTCTGTTTGGCACCAGGAAGTACCTGGAGACACAGCCTGGGTCTGCTGGAGAATCCGCCACTGAGCTACTGCCTCCTTGAGGAAGCTGAGCGATGTCATCTCAGAGAGCTGAGTATGGACGGATACTCCTTCCTCCTGAGGGGCAAGCTCGGCTTGGAGGATGCTGCTTTGAATTCCAGAGGCAGTCCTGACTGACCACTTCCAAAACCCACCTGTCAATGATGTTAACGGCTCAGGCAGCAAGAAAGTGGCAGAGCCAGCCCCCATGGGAGGACCCAGAGCTGGCGTGTATGAGAGGGAGGCAGCCCCGCCCTGTCACTGAGCAGGCTTGGAGGAGGAGCATCCAGGATCTGAACCTCGGCCTCCTTTATGGGCTTGGGAGGACCCAGTCTTGGGCTGGGGGCACCAAGCTTGAGCCTGCTGCTGCTGCCCTCCTTCAAAGGAGGTTGCTGTGCCACAGGGAAGAGTGCAGAAAAGGCTTTTTCTTTTCCGTTTCCTGTTCAAAGAACCTTTAGCAGAATAAGTGTTCAGGTGGCATTGGACTACTCAATACGCTGAGTGACCAGCAACACCTGGGCGAGCCCAGGAAAGGCACATCAGCTAGTTTGTGCTGAGTATCTGCTGGGAAAGAGGAGAGTATCAGCCAAGCCCCACGATGAGAGGCAACTACGACTGCCATCAGCGGGCACAAGAACCTCCAATGTCCAGGGATGTCTGAACCTGCTGTTTGGTAACAGCCTAGCCCTGATCCAGACCTGCTTGACCATGGTCTGCATGCCCGTGGAGAGGTGTGGGAGGACTTCATCCAAAGACCCCCAAGAGGGCATGGGAGAAGTCGCCATGATGACGGCCGAACTCACTGTGAAGGCCTAAAGATGAGGCCGCACAGGCCTTCTGAGCCAACTGATCCAAGAGTTTTGATTCTTTTGGGAGATCAGTCAGTGTCAGCTGAACTGCCAGTATGCCTGAACATAGAGGCGGTCACCAGGCTATCGGAGCGAAGGTGTTCTATGAACCCCACAAGGGACACCATGGGCACCTCTTGCTGCAGGCCCGTGGGCAGACAGAGCTGGACAGGAGGCAGAGGCCTGCCAAGTTCTAAGGCCAGGCCAACTATGGCCTTGGCCACAGGAAAGGCCTCCATCGGGTATCCTCTCTTGAGGATTTCCGTGAGGGTACTCCGCCTTTTCTGGATAGGTTCCAGGAGCATCCTGTAGACTGAGAGATGAGGGAAAAATGCCGGAAAGGATGAAGGACCTTCCTCCATCTCTATCCCACCAACGATTAAGTCACCCTGGGATGAGAATGTGGCAGGTCTTATCTGAATCTGAGGAATCCGGATACAGTCGACCTGGTCACCTTCGACCACCGAGAGGCAGTCCGGGGTGACAGTGATCGAAAGATGCCAGGAAGCCCAGTGTCTGGTCTATCTTCCTTAGAAGGCCCCTCCACAGGCAGCAGGTGGGTGGTTTCCACCACGATCGGTGAAGAGATTGGTTTGAAGCTGGACCAGAGATTTCGCCAGCTCCACGTGATGGGGAGCTGACTTAATCGTCTTTGAAGGAGTCCTGCTTCAGCCTGAGAGGCCAGGATAGAAGCGGTGTCGAGCTTGTGCCCAGACAAAATCAGCTGTTGCCACAGGAGGTCCTCGATGGCCGAAGGAGTTTCGCTGGAGCCTCTCCTCATCTGAGGAGGATGAGGACAATGGATGGCGTCACCTATTTTTGGTAGCTGCGGCTCTTCACGACCTGTCGCTCGAGGGTCCTGGACCTCGATCGAGATCCGATGAGCTGATTCGATCGCTTTCGGGAGACACCGGTAGGGATCGGTGATTTCCCAGGGTGGGGACCACTTCCTCAACAGGATTCCCAGCGAGCAGGGTCTCCTCGTAAGAAAGGACCAGGGTCCGATTGAGAGAATCATGAACCGGGTCTCGACAATGGGTCTATCAGGTCGATGATTATTTCAACCTCGTCCAATCGACACTTCAGTCGACTGGTCGGATGGCAAAGCCGAGCAGGCTAGTGTCGAAGGGCAATTTTGACCAAAGTCAAGACTGCGGTTCCTGGGACAAGATCTCTCTTGATCCCAAAGCGTCTTTGCCAAGGCGAAGGCGATCCGGGTCCTTTTCCCACTTACGGGGCTGAAAAGTGCGTGCCGCAGGAAGAAGAAGATACTCAAGGAGAGTTGGAATTCCCGCTGAAGCAGGTTCGATGCTGTGCAGGTTGCACCAAGAGAAACCTTTTCTATTTGGCTGAATAAGTTTTGTTAGTGGAGGGTTTTCTATACCCTTAAGTATGTAAAACTGCTTGGGAGAGATTCAGGTTTGCAAATTCTATGTCTTCAAGAGCCAAGCCTTGAGACACAGGGAGCTGAGGCTGGGATACCCTGTTTTCCCTGTGAGGAGGTCAACAGGTTGTGCCTCCCAAGGAGAATGTCGTCTGGTTATTAACATGGATACTAGCAGGGGTACCAATGCTGTCTGGGCCAGTCTGGGGCGATGAGGATCATTGAAGCAGACTGGGACCTGAGCTTGATCAGGGCGCTGAGAATGAGAGGGAAAGCATACAGGCCTCTTCCTGACCAATCCAGTACCATATCATCCACTGGGATTGTTTATTTTATTTATTTATTTAGGAAATCGAATTACAACCCTTTGAGTCATAGACTCGTTTCCAAAGGCTCCCGTCAGAACAAAACATAGACATTCATACAGTACATACTTAGAATAAATGTGGGTGAGCAATTGTACAGAGTATAAGTACAATGAGCATGGGTTAAAATTACTTGCAAGACAGATCTCAGATAATCAGATGGCAGGGGTGGAGTCACATAGACCTCCATTGCTGAGGTGTCCCCAAGGTTCAATACTGGGCCCTTCTATTCTCCTGTTTATCAACAACCTACCAAAGCACTGCGGTGGGTGAAAGTGACCCTCTATGCAGATGATGCAGTACTATACAGATCTGCTTCAAATGCTGTACAACTAAACCAACTCCTGAACCACAATCTCTCCCTACTGGAAACCGGTTCCTGACAAATAGGCTAGTCTAAATGAGAAAAAACAAAGCCATCCTATTCGGACCCAGTAATTGGGCCCCGACAGAACATGTCTACTATCCCTTATCTGTCCAGTGCCGATCCTATTGAGGTGGTGGATTGCATCAAATACCTGGGAGTCTATATCGATCAAGACTGCTCTTTCAAGGTTCATGTTGAACAATTAACCAGGAGCTAAATCAAAAGCTTGGGCTCATTGTCCGTCTAACCTTTTCTCACTCAGGCATCCAGGCTAAAGATAGCCACGGGCATGCTCCTGCCCACCTTATTTTATGGTGCCCCAGTGCTACAATCAATGCAAAACACAGAGATGCAAAACTAGGAAAACTGTACCACAGAACAGGCGCTTTGCCCTGGGAGCCCAGCCACTAGAACACCACTGTAATATACTCCACTCACTGAATCGGCCCTCCCTGGAGGGCAGACTGGCTTACACTTCCCTTTGCTTGGCTTTCAAGCTTCTACAAACGGATGCTCCCCAGCCTGAGCGTGCCTCAGTACTCAAGCAGCCTAAAAGAACACTTAGATCCTCTTGTCGCCGACTCCTCCATGTCCCAAAAGTCCAACAAGCCAAGGTTTTCGGTTGTTCAAAATTACATCCCGTCCCTATGGAATGGCCTACCTAGCAATCCAAGACTGCAGCCCTTTGGGGGTTTTAAAAGGCCTAAAGACATACCTCCTAGAGCTAAGCCTCTGTGCATGCCACCGCTGAGGATAGAAAACAGCACTCCACCTCTGATACTAAAACCTGCCACCTAACAGGTTGGTATCCTATTTCAGTTGAATCTTATCACTTCTGAAACACTTTGAAATTGTAACCCGTAAAACTGACCTGATAAAAGAACCTTATGTAACTGCCACTCTTGTGAAACTAGTGTTTACCCATGTTATTCTAAATGTTACCTAGCCTGCCTGTGATTATACTATATGTTCTGATTTTAATGTCTGCATATGCACACTTTCCCTTGAATTGTTCCTACTTCTTATTGTACTATTGACTGTAATTAACCCTGGGTGGCCCTGAAAAAGGGACCATTATGGTCTCAGTGAGCCTACCGGTCACCAAAATTTAAATAAATAAATAAAATAAATAATGCCTATACTATACATTTGGTAGCTAAACAGGGCAGAGCTATTGACATATTTATCTAATGAGTGGTTAAGACTTATACAATTGGTAGCTAAAGCAATGCATGATATGAGTTGGTAGTAAGCAGCCTCAGGGAGGCCTTGTCTTATACATAGTACAATGCATTCATAGTCCAGTGCAACTATATGGTAACTGAGGGAGGTAAGGATCCTGTAGGCTAGAAACAGTGAGGGCTCTCCACTGCCTGGCCAAGGGCGGGTGCCTGACATTGGCGTGAGGAGAGGATATGGGCCCTTAAGGCAGTTTTAAAAGGACCTAGATTGGTGATTGATAGGACAGCCAGTGGGAGGGCACTGTACCAGGATGGAGCTCTAAGGGGAAGGATCGCTGGGCCAGGATGGCCTGACCCAAAGCACCTTCCAGATAGTTTTGGGGCAGCCCATGTGGGCGCTGAGATGGTGGTTGCCTGAAGAGAAGCCATGACACCTATTGGGGTTAAACTCAGGTGGATGTTTTTGGTGAAGAGATAGGTCTGATATAATAGTCTTTCCTCAAAGGAGAGGATATTGTGCGGTGATATAGGGTGCAGTATGTATATTTCTGTCGGCACCAGAGAGAGCGGACAGGCCTTATTGATGACTACTTGTATTTGATGAAGCACCGTAGGGTCGGTGGGAGCATAGATCGTGAGGCCATAGTCTACCAGCGATAAGACTGAGGAGGCAATGGCTAGTTGAAGTGCTTCAGGTGGCAGGCAGTCTTTATGTCTGTAAAGGAGACCAATGTGGGTGTTGGTGGCGGAGGTGAGGATTTTCATATGTTCATGGAATGAGAGGAAGAGTCAAATGTACAGTGGCGTGAAAAAGTATTTGCCCCTTCCTGATTTTCTCTATTATTGCATATTTGTCACATTGGATGTTTTCAGGTCTTTAGACAAAATATAATATTAGATAAAGGGAACCTGGTGGACAAATAACACTTTTTTTTACTTATTTCATTTATTTAATGAAAAAGTTAACCAACACCAACTGGCACTGTGTGAAAAATTGTCCCCTAGTTAAATCAACCCAATTAAAGGATAATTAGAGTCAGCTGATTGAACACAGCCAGGCTTGATTACAGCCAGCCCTGCTCAATATAAACCTCACTTATTTTGGCCCTTACCATCAGAGTCACATTGTCAGGACAAAGATTCAACAAGCACATTATACCATGATCAAAGGAAGTTCCTGAAAAGATCAGAAAAACATTTTGTTGCCCTCTATCAGTCTGGAAAGGGTTACAAAGCTATTTCTAAGGCTCTGGGACTCCATCGAACCACAGTGAGAGCCATAATCTCAAATGGAGAACACTTGGAACAGTAGTGAACCTTCCAGGAGGGGGCCTGCCAAAAGTACTCCAAGGCGCAGTATAAAATCATCCAAGAAGTCTCAAAGGATCCTAAAACAACATCCAAGAACTGCAGGCTTCTCTTGCCTCAGCTAAGGTCAGTGTTCATGACTCCACAATCAGAAAGAGACTGGGCAAAAATGGGCTTCATGTGAGAGTAGCAAGGCGGAAACCACTGCTAACCAAGAAGAACATAAATGCTCATCTCTCATTTGCCAAGAAGCACCTGGATGATCCACAAGCCTTTTGGGAAAATGTTCTATGGACAGATGAGTCAAAGTGGAACTTTTGGACAACATGGATCCCATAATGTCTCGCGTAAAGCAAACACAGCATTCCACAGTAAGAACACCATACCAACAGTCAAACATGGTGGTGGTAGTGTGATGTGTGGGGATGCTTTGCTGCCTAAGGACCTGGATGACTTGCCATAATTAAAGGAACCATGAATTCTGCTCTGTACCAGAAAATTCTTAAGGAGAATGTCCAGTCATCCTTCCATCAGCTGAAGCTGAAGCGTAGTTGGGTCATGCAGCAAGACAATGATCCAAAACACAAAAGCAAGTCCACATCAGAATGGCGAAAAGAAGTAAAATTAAAGTTTTGGAGTGGCCTAGTCAAAGTCCAGACTCAAATCCGATAGAGATGCTGTGGCAGGACCTGAAGCGAGCAGTTCATGCTCGAAAACCTACCAAATGTTACTGAATTAAAGCAGTTCTGCGAGGAAGAGTGGGTTAAAATTCCTCCACAGCGATGTGAAAGACTGATATTGAATTATAGGAAGTGTTTGGTTGCAGTCATTGCAGCTAAATGTGCGTAACCAGTTATTAAGTGTAAGGGGCAATTACTTTTTCACACAGTGCCAATTGGTGTTGGTTAACTTTTTTCGTTAAATAAGTGAAATAAAAAAACAAACAAGTGTTATTTGTTCACTCAGGTTCCCTTTATCTAATATTACATTTTGTCTAAAGACCTGAAAACATCCAGTGTGACAAATATGCAATAATAGAGAAAATCAGGAAGGGGCAAATACTTTTCACACCACTGTAATACCTAGATAGAAACACAGAATTTGATGGCAGATAAGGACCGCTTGGCCTACCCAGTCTGCCCATTTCCTACCTAATGGATAAGCTGCAGATTCTAGTTAACCAATAGCCTACTTCTTCCTACCCCCAACTCCTAGAATTGTCTTACGTCTGTCCCATGCAGTCCTGAATTCCCCACTGTTTCTGAATCCACAACCTCCTCAGGAAGGCCGTTCCATACAACCACCACCCTCTCCGTGAAAAATAGTTCCTCACATTACCTCAGAGCCATCCCCTTCTATTTTCAAATTGTGCCCCATGTTCTTCGCATCTCTTTTCTGAAAGATGCTACCCTCTTGGACTTTCTTGATTCCCTTGAGGTACTTGAAAGTTTCTATCATGTCCCCCTGTCCCTCCTTTCCTCGAAGGTATACTTATTAAGCTCCTTAAGTCTCTCTTATTATGTCTTCTGGTGCACACTCTGCACCATTTTTGTTGCCCTCCTCTGGACTGCCTCTATCCTGTCTATGTCCTTGGAGACTGGGTCTCCCAGAACTGCACGCAGTACTCCAGATGGGGTCTCACCAGCTGTCTGTACAGAGGATGACAACTTCCTGTTTTCTACTTGTGATGCCTCTTCCTATATATCTCAGTATCCCCCAGCTCTCCTTTCTGCCCTCTCACATTGCTTGCCGCCTTTAGGTCATCTGATATGACTACCCCAGGTCCCTTTCCATTTTTGTTGTTGTTAGTATCTCACCACCCATAGTGTACATTTCCCCAGGGTTTTGTTTCCCAGGTGCATTACTTTGCACTTCTTAGCACTGAATCTAAGCTGCCATGCAGTTGACCATTCCTCCAACCCTGCCAAGTCCATTCTCATCCTTTCCACCCCACCTAGTGTATCAACCCTGTTGTAGATCTTTGTGTAATCTGCAAAGAGACATGCTTTTCCTGCCAGTCCCTCTACAATGTCATATAAAGACATTGAAGAGGACCGGTCCTAGAACTGAACCCTGCGGTACCCACTAGTAACCCCCTTTCTTCAAGTGGACTTTGTTTACTATTACCCTCTGTGTCCTGTTCTCCAGCCAATTTTTGCCCAGGCTACCATCTTGGGACCCACTCCCAGGCAGACTAACTATATTAATCTTTTGTGCTGGGACTGTGTCAAATGCCTTGCAAAAGTCTAGGTAGGCCATGTCCATAGCCCCTCCCTGATCTACTACTTTGGTCACCCAGTCAAAGAAGTCTATTAGATTAGTCTGACATGATCTACCTGCTGTGAATCCATGCTGCTTGGGTCCTGTGCCCTCTGGCCTCTGGGTACTCAACAATTCTCTCCTTCAAAGTGATTCCATCATTTTCCCTATCACTGAGGTCAAACTAACAGGTCTGTAGTTTCCTGCCTCTGTCCTGCTTCCACTTTTGTGAAGCGGAATCACATCTGCCTCCTCAGTCCTCAGGTACCACCCCTCCTCCCGTGATTTGCTAAACAGGGTAGTCGGTGGTGTCACTAGTTCTACCCTTAGTTCTTTTTAGAATTCTGGGATGAATCCCATCAGGCCCAATTGCTTTGTCCACCTTCAGTTTTAAGAGTTCTTTCAGAACTCTTTCTTCTGTGAATGGACTGGTATCAACCCCACCCAACCCAGAATGTTTCTGTTTGGTTTAGGTACCTCCCATTCTTCACTTGTGAATACTGAGCAAAAATACTTGTTTAGTATCTATGCCTTTTCACAGTCACCCTCTGCCAACCTCCTCCTCCCTTTATTAAGCCCACTATCCCTCCCTTGGTCTTCCTTCGCTCCCTGATGTACCTATAAAGGTTTTATCCCTTCTTAACTGAGTTGGCTATCCTTTACTCTGTTTGGGCCTTTGCTGTTCTGACTGCCTTCCCGCTTTCTTCTGCTTTAACTGATACAGTTCTCTGTCTTGCTCCTTCTGTGATTCCTTGTACTTCTGAAAGCTATCTTTTCTTCCTAACCTTCCCTGCCACCTCCTTTGAGAACCATAGTGGTTTTTACATTGTTTTGTTTTGTTTATTTGCTTGTACAAAGGCTTGTTGCCTTAGTGATGGCAGTTTTGATTATTCCCATTGTTCTTCCCCCTCCTTCCTGCCCATTTGCTAGTGCATTCCTTAGGCACTCACCCATTTGTAAAAGTCAGCCCTCCTAAAGTCCAGGACCTTTGCCTTTGTAAACTTGACTGTACTGCAGTGTTTATCGTGAACCACACTGTTTGATGTTCGCTATTTCCCAGATGGCTACCCACTTCTACATGTGTAATCCTCTCTCGATCTCCATTTGAGAGTACCAGGTCTAAGATTGTTCCCTCCCAAGTGGGTTCCAGTACTAGTTGTCTAAGGCATGCCCTGCAGGGCATCTAGAATGACCCGCTCTGATGTGGCTGCAGCAAATGCACTCCAGTTAACATCTGGCATATTAGATCCCCATCAACAATATCTCCCTTTTCTGCCATTCTAAGGATACCTTCTAACATTTTCTTGTCCATTTGCTCCCTTGAGATGGGGGTCTGTATATAACCCCAGTTCGGACTGTGGTGCCATTGCCTGTCTCCAAGTTGACCCACAGTGCTTCCTCTCCTCCACATTTACCTTTTGTTCGGTTGCTTTGATTCCTTCCCTTATGTAGAGAGCTACTCGCCTCCTCTTTCACCCTCCCTGTAGATAGTGTACCTCGGTATGTTCACTCCAGTCATGGTACTGTGTGTACCATGTTTCTGTGACTGCCATGATATCCAGATGTCTCTTCCATCAAGGCCACTAGTTCAGGAAGCTTGTTACCCAGACTACGGGCATTGGTACTCATTACTCTCCATTGTTTGATGGCTTTTCCTCTGGTAGCCCATCCCTGCCCTTACTGACTTTGCTTCTCCATTTACCCCAGATACTTATATTTTTGGACCTGTTCAGTGGGATGAGAGGGTGGAGAGTATTTCAGAGGAATCCTTTGATCTGTTTTGGTGGTGGGCATAGAGCATCGTTTAGCTTTTTAATGTTGACCACCAATCTGTGTTCAACAAACCAGTGTTCAATCTGAGAGAAGGAGTTTTGTAAGTGCAGCTGGAGAGAGAGAGGATCAGGATGTGCAGCATAAAGAACAGCGTCATCAGCGTAGAGGAGAAGGTTGCCGGGCAGGATTTAGGCAGGGCGTTGAGGTGGATGCTGAATAGCAGAGGACCCAGGATAGATCCCTGGGGAACTCCTGAGCACACAGGCAGCATAGTAGATATAGTATTATTAATTTTAACACATTGGGCTCTAGATGAAAGACAGCTGGAGAACCATGACAGTGGACAACGAGAGACCCCAATTTATTGTAATGTATTGTTAAGAAGGAGGGATAAAACTGTGTCGAAGGCCTTTGAGAGGTCTATAAACACAGCCCTGTGAGGTGCACTATTCAAGTGTGGAGTGCAGGGAGTTAATAATCTACAAGGGTGGTCAGAGTGTTATGACCAGCTCTGAAACCATGCTGCTCCCTACATAAGATGTTGTGTTGAGGAGATAGTCAGTGAGCTGACTGGCCAGGAGAGAATCGAGATGGGCGGTGGTTGTTTGGGAGGAAGCGGTGCCACATTTCAATATTGGTGTTATCACTGCTGTTTTCCATGAGGTTGGGAACTGGCCCAGGCACAGGGACAGATTTAGAAGGTCATGCGAGTGGGAGATAACAAGTCTAGCGCAAGGTATAGGATACACATATTTCAGGCGTCTTTGCAGTAATTGGAGCTCTGGAGGGTTTTGGACAGGTGAGCGCTTTGTGGGGGTAATGACTGAGCTTGAAGGGGGAGTGGAGGAGCTCAGGTGGTGGGGTAGGCTGAATTGGATCAAAAAGTTGCTAGGGAGGACTCAGCTGAGGTCTGAGAAGGTGGAGTTGAGGCAGTTAGCTATGTGAAGTGTGTCTGTGGTGGTAGTACCATTAACACTAAGTTGTGAGGGGAGAGCGGGATTTACCATTAAGCTCCTTGATGTTATCCCAGAAATTTCTTGTGCTACCCCAGGAGGTGGTTAAGGCGGTTCTGTAGTGCTCCACCTTGGCCTTGTGGATTGCCCAGGTACACTTATTGCAAGCAACATTATAGGTGTGCCTATCGCTCAGCAAACCGGAGCAGTGGCAGCACGATGCCAGAGGTTGTCACGCATTTTGAACTGTTATAGGAGTTCTGGGGTGATATAGGGGCACTACGTTTCTTAGTGGTCACCTTGATGGAAGGTGCAAAAGCGTCCACAGGTGGTATTAAAGGTGGTGGTGAAGTAGTGCAATGCATCATCTATGTGCTGGGCTTGGGAAATAGGGGACCAGTCCCAGTTAATTAGATATTGTTCGAGTTTGGCTATGCCTCCTAGGTGTAGTCAACGATGAAAGGTGATATTTGGTGGTGGTTTAGGTAGCTGACAGGACCAGCTGAAGATGACTGGAGAGTGGCGTTTAAGATGTTGGGTAGGACACCCAGGTCAGTAATATGGTGGGGACGATCAGTGAGCAGGATATCTAACGAGGTGCGGAGTTGGCCTGGTAGGCTGGGATACCAGTTGGGCCATATCTAATGCAGCCAGTGTTCCACTCACGCATAAATGTCGTGAATCACGTAAAAATACAAAATTCACATGCATCTATGTGTGCAGGGGTGCACTATACGTAAAGGAGTCGGACTCGTGTGAGTTTGTGAATTCACCATGAGCTTCTTTATGTACGCTGTACTATTAGAAAGGATGCACTCCCCCATCCCCATTTAGAGCTGCTTCCGACTGGTTCATCACACACAGAATTTGCACTATCCCCGCCACCAGTTCAACGTGGATGACTTGCTGGATAAGTGTAATTGCGGGTTTCACATGTGCATTGAATGAAGGAGAATGCTGTGAGCTGAAGCTCTTTGAAGAAGAGTAGGTCAGAGTCCCGACTCCGAGTGATGCAACAGGGATAAACTCGACACAGACCTGGTGCTTCATCTGTTTTAAAATTATCAGGTATGTTTGTTTTGGATCGATCGTCGAGTAAAGGGTTGTGCCTGAATAAGTTCCTTTCCATCCAAATAGCGTGTTCCCGCCAGCCAGCCTAGTCCCGACCGGCCCCTTATAGCCCCGATAATGACTTTCGCCAGATCACCTTCTTATTGTGAACTGTTTATTTATTATTATAAAATATTGGCGCTTGATCTATGTAGTGTGTTCATGAGTAACTGTGCTCACTTTACATCCTGGTTATCCCTCTGTCATCACCTCGTTGTCCCAGTGAGTAGCTGCTGATAATGGCCAGTGGGGGCGGAAGTTAAAGGTATTCCAGAGTCTGACATGCAAGTTACTTAAATCAAGTTTCAGTGCAGTTTTGTTTGGCTCTATTTCTTTTGGGGAGATGAGAAATACAGGTTACTCACCTGTAACAGGAGTTCTAGGAATGGTATATGTTGTTCATCCACACTTATTGGCAGGTATCCTTGCCGCTTTAAATCTTGCGGAAGGTCTTCAAGCTGGCTCCTCCCACCCACCGGTGGTATAACTCTCGGCTCCGCCCAATGACGCCAGATCTGGCCCGCTGGAAGCTCAGGTTGTGCCTGAAGCCGTCGAGAGTCGGGAGGTCGTGTGGATGAACAACATATACCATTCCTAGAACTCCTGTTACAGGTGGGTAACCTGTATTTCTAGGGACATGGATATGTTGTTCATCCACACTTATTGGCAGACTCCTAGCAGTTCTCCCGGAGGAGGGAGGCAAGACGACACCCCAATACTTACTTGGGAAAGAGAGACTGAGAACCGAGACCCCAAAACCAGCATCCCGGCGTGACTCAAGGTCGATGTGGTAATGGGTAATGAAGGTGTGTGCTGACTTCCAGGTAGCAGCCCTGCAGATTTCCTGGATAGGGACGTCCCTGGAAGCAGCCACCGTTGCAGCAGTATGGCGGGTAGAATGAGCTCTTATCCTCTGGGAGGCTCCATGCCCGCCAACTTATAGCAGAGATCTATGCAGGAGGTGACCCACCTGCTTATCGTCCGCTTGGCTGCAGGTCTGCCAGATGCAGGCTTCAGCGTAGGTGACAAACAGCTGGCGAACCTCTCCCGAATTTCAGCCGTCGCTCTTTGTAATAGGCGAGCTCTTCTAGGGTCCAGAGTATGGAGCCTATATTCGGCCTCCAAGGTGTGATTGGGGTAGAACACCGGCAGAGTCAACACCTGGTTAAGGTGAAACTCGACACCACCTTCGGAAGGAATTTCGGTGGGGGCGCAGGACAACCTTGTCCCTGTGGAAGACCAGGTAAGGAGACTCGATGAAAGCGCCTGGAGCTCTCCCATCCTTCTGGCTGACGTGATAGCCACCAAGAAGGCGGTCTTCCACGACAGGTGAGAGAGAGCACACCTGTGCATAGGTTGAATGGCTTGCCCATGAGCTTTGCCAGTACCAGCAGTAGATCCACGAGGTGGAGGTTCTCGCACGGAGGGGAAATGTGATCAAGGCCTTTGAAAAGCGCCAGACCACCTTCTCCTCGCCACCGACTGCTTCCCGGCCCGCGCCTGTAAGCAGAGATGGCTGCCAGGTGCACCCTTAGGGTCGTCGACCTGAGCCCTTGATTAGAAAGGGACCATAAATAGTCCAAGATGCTTGCCAAGGAACAGGAGGAAGGGTCCAAGCCTTGCCTGACACCAAATGGAAAACCTTCTCCATTTGAAGGCATAGCATTTTCTGGTCGACTCATACGGACGCCTCAACTACATTGAGGACCTCGTCGGAAAGACCCAAGGCCTGGAACTCTAGCGCTCAGGAACCAGGCCGTCAGGTGCAGGATTGAAGGTCCGGATGGAACGCCTTCCCCTGATTGACTGAGAGCAGGTCCGGGCGAGCAGGAAGCTGCCGCGAGTCCTGCAGCTGAGACTGAGGAGATCTGGGTACCAGAACTGGCGAGGCCAGTCTGGGGCTATCAGAATCACCTGCGCCTTGTCCTCTTCGCCTTGAGAAGCACCTTGTGGATCAAGGGGAAATGGGGAAAGCGTAGAAGAGGCCCGGGTCCACTGCCTCGAGAAGGCATCCCCGCAGCGAGCCCTGCTGAGGGGGCGGGCATGAAACAGCCTCAGCCCGCGTTCTCCTGGAGGCAAACAGGTCCACCTGAGGTGTGCCCCAATGGGAGAACAGATGCTGTACTACCTCTGGCAGGAGAGACCACTCGTGGGATGCAGCCCTATCCGCTAGGGCATCGGCCAGGGTGTTGGGGCTCCTGCCACATGAATGGCTAGGAGATCCACCTCCAGGCTGCGCACGAGTGACCAAATACGGAGAGCTTCCTTGCATAGAAGCATGGAGCGCGTCCCGCCCTGGCGGTTTAGATAGTACATGGTCGTGGTGTTGTCCGCCTGACTCGGACCACTTGACCCCGGAGGAACGGAGCAAAGGCGGTGAGCTAGGCGGACCGCCTGAGCTCCAGCAGGTTGATGTGGCATCGGACTCCCGGGGACCAGAGGCCGTGAGCCCGTGTTCCCCAGATGGGCACCCCAACCCATCAGAGAGGCATCGGTCGATAGAGAGACCGTCGGCTCGGGCGGACGAACAGGATGCCCTCCTGCAAATGACCTGAACGATCCACCACTGGAGAGCGTTCCACATCCCCTGTGTCACCGAGACAAGCTGGTCCAAAGGATCGCAGGCGTGTGACCACTGACTGGCCAGTCCCATTGAAGGGACGCATGTTCCAGCGGGCTCAACGGACCACGCTGGTGCAGGCCGCCATGAGACCCAGGGCGCAGGAAGTCCGGGCAGGCGCAATTGCCCAACCACAAATGATTGGGCAAAGGAGGAAAGAACCTCGGCCCTGTCCGCCGGGCAGCGCTCTGGCTCGAGAGTCGAGCTGCGCCCGATGAACAGAATCACCTGCTTCTGCTCGAGTTCCGACTTGGCCTCGTTGATAAGGAGGCCCAGTTGAGAGCAGACCTGGAGGCCAGATCTCTGGACCACTCCACCTCCTGCCTGGAGGGAGCTGCTATCAGCCAGTCGTCCAGGTAAGGGTACACCCGACCCTCGGCGCCGAGGAATGCTGTCACCACTGCCATGCATTTGGTGAAGACCCTGGGAGCTGGAGACAAGCCGAAGGGCATGGCTCGGAACTCGAAAGGGATCCTTCTGCTTGGGCGAAGAGAATCTCTGGTGAGACGGACAGATAGGGGCGTGAAAAAGCAGCGTCTCCAAGTCCAGAGAGCAGAACCACCGCCGCGTTCCAAGGATGGTAGTATCTGAGCCAGAGTGACCATCCTGAAGGTTTGAGACCTTAGGAACTTGTTTAGGTCGTGTAGGTGGAGAATGGCGCCAGCCCCCGTCGTTCGAACCAGGAAGTACCTGGACACAAACCCTGGGTCTGAGGGGTCCGCTACCACCTGATCACCTCCTTTCGGGGAGGAGGCGATGTCGGCTCGACAGGCCGACAGTGAGCTACGGACCTGCGGGCCCCGAGTGCGGCGGCTCTGAAGGGTGGGGCCTGCTCTGAATTCCAGAGGCAGGCCTTTTCCCCACCTCCAGTACCCACCTGTCCGTGGTAACAGCGGACCAGGCGGAAAGGAAGTGTCGGGGCCGTCCCCCAGAGAGAACCAGGAGTAGGTGGCGGGATGGGGCGACACCCCTCAGCCCGTCACTGGGCAGGCTTGGAGGAGGGACCGGCCGAGGGACCTCCTGGGCCTTTCTCCTGCCTCCTGTTAGAGGAAGCGGCGGCTTGGGTTTGGGATGCTGAGGCCGAGCCTGCTGGCCCTGACCTTGCTGGGCCGGGCGCCGGGCTAGAAGGACGAAGGGCTTAGGCTGTGGTTTGGCAGCCTTTGTCCTTCTGAGCGGAAGAGACCGAGTCCAAGGTAGCATTGGACTTCTCGATCCTCTGCAGGTGACCTTCCACCCCAGGGCCGAAGAGGTCAGTCCCAAAGGAACATCCGCCAACTTGTGCTGGGTATCCAGTAAAGGTGGATATCCTCAGCCAAGCCCGTCGACGCATAGCCACTCGCGGCCGCCACCGACCCTGGCACATGAGTCCCAATATCTAAAGCAGTCTGGAGCTGCTGTTTGGCCACTGCCCTGCCCTGGTCCCACCTGCTTGACCGTAGTCTGCAGATCCGCGGGAAGATGAGGGATGACCTCATCCAGGGAGCCCAACAGGGCATGAGAAAAATGTGCCATGAGGGCGGCCGAACTGGCCTGATGAAGGCCGAGAGGGACGCAGCATAGACTTTCACCCGACATAATCCAATTTCTTGGATTCCTTGTCGGGAGGTTTATCCACATCCCTGGTGTTGCGGTGGCGAAAACACTGTCGGTAACCAACCCCTCAGCAGAGGGTGCTCAAAACCGGACAGGGAACGGGTAGGGACCGCGATACTTCCTGGCCATCCTGGCCGAGGCGCAGGACAGGAAGTAGGTGCTGCCAAAGCTCCAAGGCCGGACCCACTATGGCCTCGGCCACGGAAGAGCCTCCGTTGGAGAATCCTCGGTCCAGAATCTCCGTGAGGGGATACCTGGCCGTTTGGAAGCGGGTTGAGCCTCATCCCGGTGGACTCGAGATGAGCGAAGCAGTCCTAGGAAGGACGACGGGCTATCGTCCATTGACTGTCCTCCTGAGGACTCCAAGTCTAGTCGCTTGGAGAAAAGGAGGGAATTATCCTTGGACTCGGATGAGTCCTCGAAGAGCTGCCTCTGGCCTGAGCCACCCTCTACCTGCCGAGGTCGGTCGGGAGTGAGGGTAACAGACAGCCTATGGGGTAGACCTCAGCCGACCGAGAATCCTGGTCGAGCCCCAAATAGTGGCTGTGGAGGCGGAGGTTCCACCGAATCGGTGGAGCAGCTGGTTTTGGCCGAACAACCGGCCTGGGTACAGGCTCCTCGGGTAAGTCGGGGGTTGCGTCGGCCGCTCTGGTGACAGCCATAATGGCGGGGAAGGCGGCCTGCGTCGGCTTATTCCGGTCAGGAGGAACTATTGCCACATGAGGTCCTTGTACCGTCGGCGTAATTCACGCTGAACCCCCTCGTCCGAGGAGGAGGACGAGGACGAGCGCGGCGACGCTGGCCATCATGTGCCGAGACCGAGACTGCCTATGACGGGCGGGATCGGCTGGACCGCTGAAGAGGTCTGAGACCGAGAGCCCCGGCTTTTCCGAGGTCGGGTGCGGGAAGTGTCGGCAGGAACCGCACTCCCTTCGCCTCGGAGGGTTCATCCGAGGGCCCGGAACCGGAGGCACAGGCAAGCCCATGGGATCCTCAACTCCCGGGAACCGGGAGAGGGAGTCTCGGCTTCTATAGGCGACAACCCGTCCAACGGATCAAGAAAATCTCGACTTCGTCCGACGGAGTCTCAGTCAACTGATCTGACGGGGACACCGTGAGACCAGTGGGAAGCTGACGGTGCGACCGAAGTCGACGGTGACGACTTCGAGGAGAGGGACCTTTCCCGCTCCCAAGAGCGCGACGGAGGGATTTACCTTTGTCCCTCTTTTGGACCGAGAAAAGGTCCAGCAGACGCTGGCCCTTCTCCCTTAGTGGAGAGGGACAGACAAAAGCTCATAAAGAAGCTGTGTAGGAAGAACCCAGAAGATTGGGATAAATGCCGCTGACCGAGAGATACGGCCAGCGCCGCCTCCTCTTCGAGGGCGATCATCTGCTCGAGCTGATCCGCCGAGCCCGCCGGGCCGCCGGACACCGCCGACCGGGCCTCCTTAGACTTCACCGGAGTGGAACGCTTCGGGACGCCCAGATGCAATCGGGCAGCACCGCCTTCGAGGACATAGGCCGAAAAGGAAGAGCACAAGTCGCAGTCCCGCGGGTCATGCTCAAGGCCTAAACAGTAGACACACGTGGAGTGTGGATCCGTCCGAGACATCTTCTGACCGCAGGGGCATCTCCGAAAACCGAGTCGATTTGTCCATCGCGGCAGCGGGGATCGAAGACTAAGTCTTTAGCAAAACTTCAAATTCGCAAAAGGAAGAAATAGAACCAGTCTCAAGCGCGGAGCGTTAAGGAGGAACCTGAGCTTCCAAGCAGTAAGGAAGATTCAGGCGTCATGGGGCGGAGCCGAGGTTATACCACCCGGTGGGTGGGAGGAGCCAGCTTGAAGACCTTCCGTCAAGATTTAAAGCGGCAAGGATACCTGCCAATAAGTGTGGATGAACAACATATCCATGTCCCTAGAACACCCCTTTAATGCTTATATGGTTTGGTGTGCCTTGATGTGACTGGGAGGAAGGGAACTTAAGTAGCCATCCAGAGCAAACAAGTGGCATAGGATTTGTGGTGGTGGTGAGGAAGACTGTGGCAGCCACTGGGAGGGGATGCTGGCTGCAAAGGAGCAGTTTGGCAGTGTGGTGTGGAGAGACAGAGGTCATCTTTCAACACATGTGATTGGAAAAGGGGAGGTATGTTACTACTACAACTGCATATTCTGTGTGTGTGTGGGGGGCAGATGATTTAGCTAGTCTGAACCTGGAATAGCTTTGGAACAATGTCCTAATAATGGCAGAGGGCACCCCAGTGGCATTAGGGGCAAGGTGAGTGCAGTAATAATGATACCCTGCTGTACTAGGCAGACTGTGCCCCTTCCTAAAAAAACACACACACACACACACAGCAAAAAAACCTAACTATCCTCCAAAGTGTTGCACAGATGTAACCCCTTGTTACCCGGGGTTACTAGAATCCCAGTAAGACCTAGTGGTAGGCAGGGAAGGCAGCTTGTAAACTCCAGTTAAATGGGTTTCACACTGTCTCACTCTGTTCTCAGTCTCAGCTGAGACTGAAGGATGACATCACCAATAGAACTATTGCAGCTGCATGAGACCACAATGGAATCTGCAGCAAGGAGTTGGTATAGAACGTTGGGAGGTTTGAAGAGATTCAGTCAGTGTCGGTCAGTATTTAGTTGGAGTTGGTGTTGGGAGCTTGCTGAGTAAGCAGCACAGCAGCTCAGTGCAGGCTCTAGGAGCCTCAGCCCTGACAGAGGGCTACTTTTAGGTAAAGGGTGCGTCTCTCACCAAAGAGACACAGAAGATAACTGAAGTGGTGGAGACCGCTATTTCGGTCTCAGTGCCCCCTCCCTTCGGGGATAGGGGGCAGGAAAGGGTTCCCTGCAGATTCCTGGGGCAACCCCTAGTTCTGCTACTAAAGGAGAAGCTGCCTATGTGTTCCAGAGTTATTTGGGAGAACAAGAAGACTTGTGAGTCGCCTGTGGGGCACCTGCAACCGGAGGGTGAGCGTCTGCTCTTCCTGAAAGGGCCTCACGTGTTTTCACTCTGGGACTTGTGTGACAATGTGGGGATTGAACTACTAAAATAGTGGGAAGCCTAGAATAATGGGCTAAGCAACAAGTAAAAGTAGGTTCAAGTCCAGAGCTTGTTGGGATGAAAATGATATGTAGAGGAGATGTGACAGGCGTCTCACAGAATCTACATTTGCAAGTTTTCAGTAAAGGAATTGTTCAGTTTCCAGAGAAATGGCGGGTATGGGCTGTGGGAGCTGGAGGTGGAGGCCCCATCTTTGGTGACTAGGTCCACCTCAGGTTTGCTCTGTGGTTTCTACTTTACCTCAGGCACTTGGCCAATGATGAGGAAGTACCCAGATGTGGGATTGTAAGGAAAATTCTCTTTAGGAGGCGAAGGCTCTAGTGTGGTTTAGGGGAGCCACAACAGGATAGTGGTTCATTCCCAAATGGACCCGCGGATCAAGTGGCCGGCGGGAAGCGAGGCCAGTGGGAAAACCCAAGTAGTGTACAAGTCGGGCTGTGTACCCAAAGCTGCGTGCAAGTCAGGCTGTATGCCTGGTGGGTTTAGAGCCTGAGGGCTGGAAATAGTGATAAAGTGTTCTGTTGTCTCTAATGTGCATTACCAGGAATGTAGCCCCTTGGAGTCCGTCTATGCTTTGTTTGGACAGCTTGTATGTGAATAAAAGCCACACTGGAGAATCCCATTCCTGGTTCTGGACATTACAGTTATTGCTTCCTGTGTTCGATTTACTTGGGTGCCCCTGTGCAAAGTAGCCAAACCTAGGTCCCTTGTGCCGAGTAACCTCATCCTCCCCAAACCCAGTCCCCACCAGGTACTGCTGTCAGCTTCAACAGCATGCCACCTGTCGCTTTGCTAAAAAGGCAGGGGTGAGGTTACACAGATCTTGCCTAGTACTGTAAAAAAAATTTGCAGTTTCAGTTACTGTTGTTGCACTAAGAATTCTGAGTAAAATTTCCATAGCTTATTCTTATTGTTATTTCAAGTTGAGGCAGTGGGTGAATGAGTTTGTGGATCAAAAACAGGTATTCTGCTTATGCTGAGTGATTCGACATACCCTTAAAATAATATGTACCACCAATAATTATTATTTTTTTTTTAATAAGCGATACGTGTACCCTCAAAACTCATTTGTACCCCTGAACATTTTTGAGGAGGGTATGCTGTACCCTGTTACATGGATGTAGAGGAACACTGACGCAGCAAAGGTATATTTGGCGTGTGTTGATGAGCTTGCCAGTCAGTTTATGCTGAGATCCCCAACTAGGATATTTTTCCATTTTGTGGGGTGGCTGGCTAGATTGTGCCCCTGGCTGGAGGCCTGAAACAAAACAGTGGTAGTTTGTGGTTCTCTTGAGAGGCAAAGCGTCCATTTCTGGGGTACCCACCTTCTGAATTTGCCACTTATGTATCCAGTGACCACTCGTGGTGGCTTTGACTGATTCTGCTGAGGCATCTGCCAAAATGTTGTCCTTCCTTGGAACATGGACGCTCATGAGTTACTTTTAGAGAGTATGCAAGATCCCACAGTTTCATTGTCTCTGGGCACAGAGGATCTGATCTTGTACCTCCTGCTTGTTTATATAATGCGTTGCTGTGGTATTGTCTGTCCTGACCTGTACCACCTTGCCTGGCACCAAATGAGCAAATGCCTTTAGAGCTAGAAGTACAGCTCAGAGCTCAGAGAGATTTATGTGCGGAAGGATTCTGCCCCGGACCAAGTCCCATGGATGGTGTGTTCCCCATGTGGCTGCCCCAACCCAATAGAGAAACATCTGTTGCAAGAACAAAGGAAGGGTTCCACCACTGTAAGGCTTGAATAACAGCCACTGTTACTGGGATGAGTTTTGACATTTTGCCCCTTCTCTGTGACCAATGGGACCTGAGATGAGACTGCAAGTCTCTCATTCTGCAGCTTGCCCTGAAAGCAGTACCCTGTTGCTGCAGCTATATGCCCCAGAATCTGCAGATAGTGTCTTGCTGGGCATGGCTGGTTTAGTTTGAAAGAAGCAGCCAGGTTGAAAATACTTTGCACCCTGTCCTGAGGGAGGAAAGCTTCCTTGAATAGTATCCAGCTCTGCTCCTATGAATTGAAGCACCTGAACAGAGAGTAAGAACAGACTTTTCCTGATTTATCAGGAATCCAGGGACTACAGGAGATGCATTGCTGATTAGAAGTGCTCCAAGACCTGTTGTGGGAATTTTCCCACCACCAGCCAATCGTCCAGATAAGGGAAGACTAGGATACCAGACCTTCTTAGATGTGCCACTACTACAGCTGGGCACTTTGGCAGATACCACTTGGGCTGAGGTCAGGCCAAAGCGATGGGGAGTAGACTGATAATGGTCTGAAAGGGCCTGAACCTGAGATATTTTCTGTGAAACTGCCTTAGTGGGATGTGAAAATAGGCATCTTTTAAATCCAGAGCTGCCAGCCAATCCCTTGCTGGATAACTGGTACTATGGACAACAAGGTGACAATCTTGAACCTTGGTTTCACTAGAAATCTGTTCAGAGATCTGAGATCCAGAATGGGTGCCAGTCCCAATTTTCTTTTAGGTCAGAAAGTAACAGGAATAGAAACCCTTCCTCTGAGATGCACTGGTACAGGTTCCACTGCTTTCATGTGGATCAGTTTCTGCATCTCTTTCTGCAGAGATTTGCTCTCCATGGAGGCGGGCCTGAAGAGACTATTTCAGAGGGGAAGGGATTTGAAGCATAAGGGACAAACCCTGACTTACCACCTCAGAACCCACTTGTCTGTGGTGATGGCAACCCAATTCTGAAGAAAGAAGTCAGTCTGCCCCCTACTGGCACTGGGGAGGCGACCTGGACCAACTGGTCAGGGGTTTTGTTTTGGGGTGCCGGAGCCTGGGCAAATTGGGAGCCCCTTCTGGAACCCCTCCTGCCTCTAGATCTAAAGCACCCAGTCTGTTGTGTGTGGGCTGTTGCTGAAAAGCAGCTTGGCCCTGATAGAAAGAACTCCAATAAGGGGACCTTCCCTGCCTCCCCTTCCATAAGGCCTATAGGAAGGGGTAAGCCTGTCCCTGGAGGAGTTACTCTTGTAGGTGGCCTTGTATTCATCCATCTTTTTCATGTACTCCTTGGTGTGTTTACCAAACAGGGAGCCGCTCTCCACAGGAAAATCCATGGCCTTTGTCTGGGTATCCTGGGTGAGATTAGTGGCCCTAAGCCATGCCAGTCTTTGTAGGGCCACTGACAGAGCCATACACCTGGCAGCATTATCATTAGCATCAGTTGCCATCTGGAACTGATATTTAGCAACTTCAGACCAAATCTAGCCGTCTCTGCCAGGTTGTCAGAGAGGGTCAAGGGGCCTTCTCTGACATAGCCAGTACTGATTGCCACAGTATTTTCTAATACTGTGCTGCATATGCCTGGTAATTATCCTGCCTCACACCTAAGGAGGCAGCTAAGAAAAAATTACTCACCTTAGTAATGTTGTTTCTTCTAATGGAGTCTTGCTATATTATGACTAATGCAGTTTGTCCCACCATTAGAACTGCTCCGGAGGTGAAAGAGTTAACTTCCATGCGGGCATGGAACTTAGAGCGTGACTCGGTTAGAGAAACTCTGTCAGGATATTTCAAACCGAAACTGTCAGATCTTCTGAGCAAAACTCACTAAGGCTCTGTGTGGAAGCTGTAACCTACACTAGCCAACTGGCTACTAAAATATTAACACATTTTCTGGTCCCAACACCAAGACTCAAGTCAGGGACCAGAAAAATAGATAAAATAAAACACAACACCCAAACACCCCAAAAAGAAGGGTGAAAAACATAAAAGGGGCATCAATAAGTGCCAACAGTGGACTGCCCACCCATACCCAAAGTAGAAGTTCTGAGAGGGCAGGCTGGGGGAGGTCATAATACAGCAAGACTCCATTAGAAGAAACAACATTACTAAGGTGAGTAATTTTTCTTCAAACAACATGAAGTCTTGCTATATTATGACTAATGCGAACTACACAGCAGTACCTCCATGGAGGAGGGACAGAACCTACTTAGGGAATAGGCTCTGAAGCACGGCTGTAGCCAAACCGAGCATCCCTCCTGGCCTGGATATCCAGGGAGTAATGCTTGGTGAAAGTGTGTACTGTTTTCCAAGTAGCTGCTTGACATATCTCTAAGATAGGTATGTCTCTGGCAGCAGCTAGAGACATAGCTGTACCTCTGGTAGAGTCAGCCCTCAGGCCTGAAGGGGAACCTTACCCAGTTTTGATAGCAAAATTGGATACAAGAGACAATCTACCTGGCAATGGATCTCTTAGTGACAGGTTTCCCTTTCCCAACCTCACCATAAGTGAGAAATAGTTGGAGGAGTCAAACCTGTGACCCTTGCACGCTCTATGTAGTAACTTAGGGCCCTCTTAAAATCTAAGCTGTTCAGCCTCCTCTCACCAGAGGAGGAATGGTCAGTGAAGAACACTGGAAGTGAAACAGATTGGTTAAGGTGGAAATCTGAAACCACCTTAGGCAAAACTTCCTGTTAGTCCTAAGGACTACTTTATCCCGTGAAAGGAAATAAAGTCAGTCTCCACTGATAAAGCCTGTAACTCACTTATGCGCCTGGCAGAAGTGATGGCTACTAAATACAGTTTTCCAAGTCAAATGCTTGAGCTCTGCAAGACAGAGGTTCAAAGGGGGTTGCATCAGCTGAGCAATGCAAACATTAAGATCCCAGGCAGGGCAGGGTCCCTGAATGGTGGATTGGTATGAAGCAATCCCTTGAAAAACTTGGAAAATACAGGGTGAGCAGAAAGAGAAGAGGCTTCCCTGCTGAAATAAAAGCAGAGACAGCTGCCAAATGCACTTTCAGGGTAGCTGGTCTCAGTCCCAAAGAATTAAGATGGACCATATAGTCCAAAACAGTGGGCAAATCAGCAGATTCGGAAATATGCTTCCCAGAACACCATATGTAAAACCTTTTCAACTTAGAGTTATAGGTAGCCCTGGTGGAAGGCTTCCTAGAAGCTTTCAAGATTTCGAGAACACCCTGAGAAAGTTGTAGATCAGCAAACTCTAACTCCTCAAGAGCCAGGCCTTGAGGTTGAGGGATGAGATTAGGATACCAGACTCTCTCCTGGGCACAGGTTAACAGATTGTGGTTCCTGGGGAGACACAGGGAAGATGGACTGCTAAGGACAGAAGGGTGGGTACCAGTGCTGCCTGGCCCAGTCTGGAGCAATCAGGATCATCTTGCAGGGCTGAGATCTGATTTTGACTAGCACCTTGAACAGGAGAGGAAGGCATAGAGAAGAAAAAATTACTCACCTTAGTAATGTTGTTTCTTCTAATGGAGTCTTGCTATATTATAGACATTAGCAGTTTGATCCAGCTCTAGAACTGCCCAGGTGAAATGGTTAAAACCATTCCAAAATAGAATTTTAGGCACGAGAGCAGCTCTATCTGTGTCATTTCAAACTTGAACTGTCAGATCTTCTGAGCCAAACTCACTAAGGTCTGTGTGGAAGCTGTAACCTACACTAGCCAAATGGCTACCTAAATAATAACAGCCATTGATGGTCCCAACACCCAAGGCTCAAGTCAGGGGACCAGAAATACTAACACCATTCTAATAATATGAAAATGGAACATAAGTATAATAAAACACACACACGCATCTACATACATACCCCAAAGTCCCAAAGGGACAAAATGCTAACAGGACATAAGTAGTGCCCACACTAAGTTGCCCGCACCCCACCAAGTAGAGGTTCTGAGAGGGCAGGTTGGGGAGGTCTATAATATAGCAAGACTCCATTAGAAGAAACAACATTACTAAGGTGAGTAATTTTTCTTCAAACAACATGAAGTCTTGCTAATATTATAGACATTAGCAGAATACACAGCAGTACCTCCATGGAGGAGGGCAGAACCTACTTAGGGAATAGGCTCTGAAGAACAGCTGTGCCAAACCGAGCATCTCTCCTGGCCTGGACATCCAGGGAGTAATGCTTGGTAAAAGTGTACCGTTTTCCAAGTAGCAGCCTGGCAAATCTCTAATAAAGGGATATCTCTGGCAGCAGCTAGAGACGCAGCTGTACCCTGGTAGAATGAGCCCTCAAACCGGGGAGGGGCTCTGCCCACTTTCTGATAACAAAATTGGATACAAGTGACAATCCACCTGGCTATTGATCTCTTTAGTGGCAGGTTTGCCTTTCCCAACTTCACCATAGGTAAGGAAAAGTTGGAGGGATTGAACCTGTGACCTTTGGTACGCTCTATTTAATAACTAAGAGCTCTCTTAACATCCAGGCTGTGCAACCTCTCTCACCTGAAGAGGAGTGATCAGTGAAAAATACTGGAAGGAGATAGATTGATTAAGATGGAAATCTGAAACCACCTTAGGCAAAAACTTCCTATTAGTCCTAAGGACTACCTTATCCCTGTGGAAAGAAATAAAGTCAGTCTCCACTGACAAGGCTTGCAATTCACTTATCGTCTGGCAGAAGTGATAGCCACTAAACAGTTTTCCAAGTTAGGTACTTAAGCTCTGCAGAAGACAGAGGTTCAAAAGGGTTGCATTAACTGGGCAATGCAAACATTAAGGTCCCAAGCAGGGGCCGTTCCCGAAAGGGAGGATTAGTATGGAGTAATCCCTTAAAAACTTGGAAAACACAGGATGAGAGGAAAGAGGGATGACTTTCCTGCTGACACAAAAGCAGAACAGCTGCCAGATGAACTCTCAGGGTAGCTGGTCTGAGACCCAAGGAATTAAGATGTACCATGTAATCTAACAAAATGGGCAATTCAGCAGATTCTGGGAAATATTTTCCCAGCACACCAAATGGAAAACCTTTCCATTTAGAACTATAAGTAGCCCTAGTGGAAGGCTTTCTGGAAGCCTTTAGGATCTCAAGAACACCTGAGAGAGGTGTAAATCAGCAGACTCTAACTCCTTAAGAGCTAGGCCTTGAGGTTGAGGATTTGAGGTCCGGATACCAAACCCTTCCCTGGGCACAAGTCAACAGATTGTGATTCCTGGGGAGGCACAGGGGAAGATGGACTGTCAGAGACAGAAGGAGTGGGTACCAGGGCTGCCTGGCCCAATCCGGGGCAATCAGAGAAATCACCCTGCAAGGCTGAGATCTGATTTTGACTAGTACTTTGAATAGGAGAGGAAAGTGGGGAAAGCATGAGGAACTTCCTCCCAATCCAGAAGAAGGACATCCAGAAGAACTGAGCCCAGCACTGGAGGCCTGCAACAGAACAGAGGAGAGTTTGTGATTGTCTGGGGCTGCAAAAGATCTATCTGAGGAATGCCCCACCTGGCAAAACTATCCCCAGCACTTGAGGATCCAGAGACCATTCGTGATGGCCCTGGGAAATCCTGCTGAGGGCATCCGCTAGGATCATTGTCCTTCCTGGAAGATGAACTGCTATGAGAAGTGTTCAGGAATAGGCCAGAGACCACAACTTCACTGCCTCAGTGCACAAGGCCAAAGACCGAGTGCCCCTGCTTGTTGATGTACCACATTGTTGTGGTGTTGTCTGTTCTGACTTGTATCACCTTGTCGTGGACAGATGCAGAAAAGCTTATGAGCTAAAAAGACAGCTCTGAGTTCCAGCAAATTGATGTGGGCAGAGATTCCTGGGGACCACACTCCCTGAGTGGAAAGGTCGCCCATGTGGGCTCCCTAACCCAGAAGGAAGCATCTGTAGTGAGAGTCAAATTGTGAGCAGGGGAAATGAAGGGGACCCCAATCTTAAATTTCTCTGATCCTGCCACCACTGGAGGGCCTGGATCAAGGTTGAATCACTGGGACCAACTTGGAAAGAGGTCTCTTCTCTGAGACCAATAGGTTCTCAAGTGAAACTGAATGTCTCTCATCTGAAATCTTGCTCCCTGCACAACAGCTGTGGATGCAGCCATGTGTCCCAGGAGTGCAGAAAGTGTCTTGCTGGTCGAGAGACCTGCAGGGTGAAGGAGGAGGCCAGAGTCACTAAATTCGTCACCCTTTCTAAGGAAGAAAAGCTCTGGCTAGCTTTGTGTCCAACTCTGCCCCTATAAAGGTGAGTACCTGGACTGGTTCCAGAACCGACTTTGGTAGATTTAGCAGAAAGCCCAGGAGGTGAGAAGCTGCTGGGTAACTTGCAGGTGAGATTTTACCTGTTCTGGGACTGGCCTACAATGAGCCAATCGTCTAGATAGGGAAAACAGCAATCCTTTGCCTCCTTAAGTGAGCCACTGCTAGACACTTTGTGAATACCCTTGGGGCAGAGGTAAGGCCGAAGGGCATTGCTCTGAACTGGTAATGACCTGAGGTACTTGATGGGAGCTTCTGATTAGGACGTGGAAATAGGCATCCTGGTCCAGGGAGGCTAACCAGTCCCCTGGCCTTAGGGAGGGTAAAATCATTGCCAGAGTTACCATTTTGAACTTTGGTTTCAAAAGATGCTTGTTCAGCTATCTGAGGTCTAATATGGGCCTCCATTCTCCTGTCTTTTTGGGGTAAGGAAGTATCTGGAATACAGACCCTGCCCTGGTGCAGGGAGGAACCCTTCCACTGCTCTGAGAGCCAACAGGATTGAGACCTCTGCTTCCAGAGCAAGGGTCTCTGAAGCACTTGCAGGTAGAAAAGTCTGGTTCTCAACTTGGGAAACTTTTGAAGCTGAGAACCAGACCCTGGCTACTACTTCCAGAACCCACTTGTCTGAGGTTAAAGAAGCCCAGTTCTGACTGCAGTAAGCCAGCCTGCCCCACCGATAAAGGAGAATCGGCCCTGGGCACCCCATCAGGGTGTCTGCTTAGCAGGAGCTTTAGGCTGAGGGGTGGAGCAGGCCTGTCCACCCCTCGTCTGCCTCTGCCTCTGAAGAAGCCCCTCTGAGCATAGGCAGAGAAGGCCTGAGTCTGGTAAAAGGGTGTGAAAGGCCTACCCCTACCCTGGGAGCATGCCTCTGAGGAGTGGCTTGCCGCTCTCCTAGCTTAGGGCACTTTTGTAAGTAGTCCTATAGTCATCCATCTTTTTTGGGTAATTCTCTGTCTGCTCCCCAAACAGAGAATTTCCCCACAGGAAAATCCATAGCCTTAGTCTGGGTATCCTGTGACAGACTAGTACACCTGAGCCAGGCCAACCTACAAAAAAGCTACAGATGTGGCCATGACCCTAGAGGAAACATCATTAACATCCACAGCAGCATGAAACTGTACCTTAGAAGCCTCAATGCCATCAGCAGCCACCTGTTCTAGTTCAGCTAGCTGGCCATGGGCTTGCTTGGCTAATTCCATAACAGTATCCCATCTAGATTTCTGATACCTAGCTACATAAGCCATATAATTTGCTTGCCTGAGTCCCAGAGAGGCTGCCATATACTGTTTTTGCCATGGCATCAATATTCCCTGGAATCCTTGTCAGGAGGATGTGAAGCCAGGGGATATTAGCTTTATCACAGGCTGCAGCCTGAACTACCTAACATGACTGCATTGCTGAGAAAGGAATTCTGTATCAGGACCTGACAATGTGTACCTTCTGTCCATCTTTTATCTACAGGAGGCACAGAATTAGGAGCTTTTAAAATTTTTATTGTTTGCTTCTCAAAAGACTTATGCAAAGGAATAGACAATCTCCTAGACTCTGGAATATCCATCATTTCTACAAAATCAGGCTCCTCTTGCTCATCCACAGCTTCTTCCAAGGGAAGCTGGAGGGTTTCAACAACTTTTTGTAAAACATAAAATGAGATGGGGACTCAGATAGCATAGGGGAGATTCTAGAGGTCTGTCTGGGAAATGTCCGGTTCAATGGGCACACCAGACCTTCCAGCCACATTCATACTGTTCATAATCATCCTCCTCCTCCTCTGGTTCATAAAATTCCTCAACATCATATTCCTGAACCACTGGAACCGGACGAACCGACCTTTGCCAGATAGTGGCGGTTCGGACGGAACCTGAGACAGTGACTGGACAATTTGTATGGCTTTTGCTATCTCTGCAGTAGTTGGAGAAGGGTTTGGACTCCAAACCTGCTGATTTTCTTGTTTTCTTTAGTGGAATTGGTTCCTCAGAACAAGCTTTTCTTTTGCCGAGGAAGTCTCGCCCTGGTCAGAGGGCACTCCCTCTGGTTCGGTTGGCACCGAACCGGGCTGGCCATCTGGGTCAGCGGACTTTTTGGCCTCTCGTTCCCTGAGCCTGCCCAATCTCTTTTCCAAGGTGGCTGCAGGGAAATTCTTACATATCTGGCAGTCTGACTGAAGGTGGTCAAACCCCAGACAATAGACATGTGGTGTGTGGGTCAGCCTTGGCAAAGACTTCCCACAGACATCACAGTGTTGAAACCAGTGGGCCCGGTTTTCTTTTGGGTTTCTCAGACATAATGCCAGCCTAACCAGAAAAACTTGCCCTTTAAGCGGCAGTGCCAGGCAAGACATATATCGGTTCCTAACACGTGTCACGAGTATTGGAAAAACCGTAATAAAATCCGTTTTTTTAGAACCGATGAACCGGAACCGCCTCTAAAATGTTAAACTTTAAAGTTAATAAGTTTTAAACCCAGCTGATCGGTTCAAAACCGAACCGATAAACTTACAAGTTCCACACAGACAAAACCTTTAATTTACTTAGATTACCACAGACAGAGCTTGAACTGAACGGTTTTGCGGTTAAAATAAAACTATTCTCGGTTGATAGAACGAGAAAACACTGTTTAAACCGAGAAATGAACCAGCAGTAGGAGAAATCTCCGGAGCGACTGTTCACTGAGGCGGAGTAAAGAATCTGACAGTTCAGTTGTGAAATTACACAGATAGAGCTGCTCTTAGAGCTCGTGCTCAAAGTTCTATTTTGGAATGGTATTAACCATTTCACCTCCGAGAGCAGTTCTAGTGGTGGAACAAACTGCTACTGTCATAATATAGCAAGACTTCATGTTGTTTGAGCGGTCTTCCACGACAGGTGGAAGACATCTCACCTGTGCATCGGTTTGAATGGCTTGCCCATGAGCTTAGCCAATACCAGCAGTAGACCCTCATGGAGGTGGAGGATATTCAATCAAGGCCTTTGAAAAAGCACCTGACCATCTTCTCCTGCTCCCACCGACTGCTTGCCGCCCGCGCCTGAAGCAGAGATGGCTGCCAGGTGCACCTTGAGGGTCGCCGACCAAGCCCTAGCTGAGAAAGGGACAACAGGTAGTCAAAATACTAGCCAAGGGACAGGAAGAGGGGTCCAACCCCTTGTCCTGACACCAAATGGAGAATCTCTTCCATTTGAAGGCATAGCATTTTCTGGTAGACTCCTTACGGGACGCCACAACGACGTTGAGGACCTCGTTGGAAAGACCCAAGGCCTGGAACTCTAGCTGCTCAGGAACCAGGCAGTTAAGAGCAGGGACTGAAGGTCCAGATGGAGAACCTTCCCTTGTCAGCTGAGATCAGGTCGGGTGGGCTGGAAGCCGCCTCCGGGAGCCTGGAGCTGAGGCGATCTGGGTACCAGAACTGGCATAGCCAGTCTGGGGCTACCAGAATCACCTGCACCTTGTCCATCTTCGCCTTGAGAAGCACCTTGTGGATCGAGGAAGGCATAGAAGAGGCCTGGGGTCCCACGGCCTTGAGAAGGCATCCCCTGCAGTGAGCCCTGCTGAGGGGCAGGCATGAAACAGCCTCAGCCGTATTCTCCTGAGGCGAACAGGTCCACCTCAGGGGTGCCCAATGGGAAAAAGTACAGTTACGTAAGAACTTACCGTAACAGTAGATCTTTGAGAACAGCTCTTGCAGCAGGTTACACCATTAGGACTGATTTCCAAGCAAGAGTGGCAATCTTACACCACAGGAGGAGGAAGGTAGAAGTCTCAATACAACTCAAGCCTAGGACAGAAGTCCCTGAAGGATGGCTAGGCGCAACCCTGCTCTTCGCCTCGATGCAATGTCCAGACTGTAATGCTTGATAAAGGTATGCACAGAGCTCCAAGTGGCTGCAGCGCAAATAGCGGAGGTGGAGACATTCTTTAACGCCGCAAGGGAAGTGGCCACCCTCTCGTGGAATGACCCTTGACCGCACCGTGAGGGTTTATTGCTCTTATCATAACAGAAAGTGATGCACTGGATGAGCCACCTCGAGAAAGACTGTTTAGAGACAGGAGCTCCTTTCATTCTGAAAGCAAAGGAGACAAAAGTTGACCCGCCTTTCAAACTGTTTGGTTCTGGTCAGATAATATCTGAGGCACGATGCACGTCAAGGGTGTGCAGAAGGGCTTCTCCTCAAGTTAGTGTACCTTGGGAAATGCACTGGTAAATCAATATCCTGGTTAAGGGTGAGGGCTGAAACCACCTTAGGCAGAAACTTTGGGTTTGTCCTCAGGGATACCCTGTCCTGATGGAAAACTAAATAAGGCTCTTTGCACATTAGTGCAAGCAATTGGAGAACCTTCTCACTGAAGTAACGGAACTAAAATAACGTTTTCCACGACAGAAAGCGTAGCTTGCAATCCATGGCTGGTTCAAAAGGTGGCAGCGTAAGCTGCCCAGGACAAAGGTAAGTCCCAAGGAGGAATCAGATCCTTGATGGGTGGCCTAAGGTAGAGGACTCCCTTAAAAGGCACGTAGTGTCCAACTGGGCCACCATCCGATGGCCTATGGGGTATGGTAAGCAGAAATTGCACAAATGTACACTTTAATCGAGGAGCAAGCCAGTCCGGAATGAAAAGGAAAGCAGGTAGTCCAGAAGAAAAATTACTCACCTTAGTAATGTTGTTTCTTCTAATGGAGTCTTACTATATATGACTATTGCAGTTTGCCCCAGCCTTAGAACTGCTCCGAGGTGAAAGAGTTAACTTCCATGCAGAGCATGGAGCTTAGATCGCGAGCTCGGTTCAGAAGCTCTGTTTGGCTGGTTTCAAACCGAAACAGTCAGATCTTTATGAGCAAAACTCACTAAGGTTCTGTGTGGAAGCTGTAACCTACACTAGCCAACTGGCTACTAATATATTAACACATTTTACTGGTCCCAACACAAAGACTCAAGTCAGTGGACCAGAAAATTAAGATAAAATAACTAAATGAACACAACACCCAAACATGAAAGAGGGCATCAATAAATGCCAACAGAGGACCACCCACCCCATACCCCAAAGTAGGAGTTCTGAGGGGCAGGCTTGGGAGAGGTCATATGTAAGACTCCATTAGAAGAAACAACATTACTAAGGTGAGTAATTTTTCTTCAAACAACATGAAGTCTTGCTATATTATGACTATGCAGACTACACAGCAGTACCTCCATGGAGGAGGACAGAACCTACTTAGGAATAGGCTCTGAAGCACGGCTGTGCCAAACCGAGCATCCCTCCTGGCCTGAATATCCAGGAGTAATGCTTGGTGAAAGTGTGTACTATCTTCCAAGTAGCTGCCTGACATATCTCCAAGATAGGATGTCTCTAGCAGCAGCTAGAGATGCAGCTGTACCTCTGGTAGAGTGAGCCCCTCAGGCCTGAGGGGAACCTTACCCAGCTTTTGATAGCAAAATTGAGCATAAGAAACCATCCACCTGGCAATGGATCTTTAGTGGCAGGTCTCCTTTCCCAACCTCACCATAAGTGAGAAACAGTTGAGGAGTCAAACCTGTGACCCTTGGTACGCTCTATGTAGTAACTTAGGGCCCTCTTAACATCTGTTGTGCAGCCTCCTCACCAGAGGAGGAATGGTCAGTGAAGAACACTGGAAGTGAAACAGACTGGTTAAGGTGGAAATCTGAAACCACCTTAGGCAAAAACTTCCTGTTAGTCCTGGAGGACCACTTTATCCCTGTGAAAGGAAATAAAGTCAGTTTCTACTGATAAGCCTGTAACTCACTTATACGCCTGGCAGAAGTGATGGCTACCAGAAAACAGTTTTCCAAGTCAAATACTTAAGCTCTGCTGAAGACAGAGGCTCAAAGGGGTTGCATTAGCTGAGCAATGCATACATTAAGATCCCAAGCCGGGCAGGGTCCCTGAATGGGGATTGGTGTGAAGCAATCCTTTAAAAACTTGGAAAATACAGGATGAGCAGAGAGAGAAGAGGGCTTCCCTGCTGAATGAAGGCAGAGACAGCAGCCAAGTGCACTTTCAGGGTGGCTGGTCTCAGTCCCAAAGAATTAAGATGGACCATGTAGTCCAATACAGTAGGTAGATCACAGATTCTGGGAAACATGCTTCCCAGAACACCATATGGAAAACCTTTTCCACTTGGAGTTATAGGTAGCCTGGTGGAAGGCTTCCTAGCAGCCTTCAGGATTCGAGAACACTTTGAGAAAGTTGCAAATCAGCAACTCTAACTGCTCAAGAGCCAAGCCTTGAGGTTGAGGGATTTGAGATTCGGATACCAAACTCTCCCTGAGCACAGGTTAACAGATTGTGGTTCCTGGGGAGACACAGGGAAGATGGACTGCTAAGGACAGAAGGAGTGGGTCCCAGGGCTGCCTGGCCCAGTCTGGAGCAATCAGGATCATTTTGCAGGGCTGAGACCTGATTTTGACTAGTACTTTGAATAGGAGAGGGAAGGGGAAGGCATAAGAAACTTCCTTCCTTCCCAATCAAGGAGATAGGCATCCAGGGGAACTGAGCCCAACACTGGGGCCTGCAACAAAACAGTGGAAGTTGATAATTGTCTGGGGCTGCGAAAGATCTATCTGAGGAGTGCCCCATCTGGCAAACACTATCCCCAGTACTAGGGATCCAGTGACCATTCGTGATGGCCCTGGGAAATCCTGCTGAGGGCATCTGCCAAGACATTGTCCTTGCCTGGGAGGTGAACTGCTATGAGGAAGTGTTCAGGAGTAAGCCAGAGACCACAACTTCATTGCCTCGGTGCACAAGGCCGAAGACCGAGTGCCCCTTGTTTGTTGATGTACCACATTGTAGTGGTGTTGTCTGTTCTGACCTGTACCACCTTGTTCTGAACAGATGCAGAAAAACCTGAAGTGCTAGAAAAACAGCTCTGAGTTCCAACAGATTGATGTGGAGCAGAGATTCCTGAGGGACCATAATCCCTGGGTGGAGAGGTCGCCCATGTGAGCTCCCCATCCCAAGAGGATGCATCTGTAGTAAGGGTCAAGGAATGGGACAGAGGGATGAAAGGCACCCCTGTCTCAGATTGCTCTGATCCTGCCACCACTGAAGGGCCTGGATCAGGGTTCGAGTCACTGGGATTAATTTGGATAGAGGATCTCTTCTTTGAGACCAGAAAGCTCTCAAATGGAACTGAATGTCCCTCATCTGAAATCTTGCTCCTTGCACCACAGCTGTGGAGGCAGCCATGTGCCCTAGGAGCTGCAGAAAATGCCTTGCTGGTCGAGAAACCTGCAGAGTGAAGGAGGCGGCCAGGGCCACTAAGGTCCTTACCCTTTCCAAGGGAAGAAGGCTCTGGCCTGCTTTGTATCCAGTTCTGCGCCTATAAAGGTGAGTACCTGGACAGGTTCCAAAACTGACTTTGGAAGATTGAGAAGAAACCCAGAGAGGTAAGCAGCTGCTGGGTACTGCTAGAGTGTGATTTGACCTGGTCTGAGACTGACCCACATTGAGCCAGTTGTCCAGGTAAGGAAAAATGGCAATCTTTGCCTTCTTAGGTGAGCGACTGCTACTGCCAGACACTCTGTGAACACCCTTGGGGAGAAGTAAGGCGAAGGGCATTGCTCTGAACTGATAATGGCCTGAAGGCAGTTCGAATCTGAGGTACTTCGTATGGAGCTTCTGATAAGAACATGGAAGTAGGCATCTTTGAGGTCCAGGAGGCTAGCCAGTCCCTGGCCTTAGGGAGGGTAAAATCATTCCCAGTGTCACCATTTTGAACTTTGGCTTTAAAAGGTGCTTATTTACATATCTTAGATCCAGGATGGCCGCCACTCTCCTGTGTTTTTTAGGGTAAGGAAGTACCTGGAGTATAGACCCTTACCCTGGTGAAGGGAGAAACCTTTTCTACAGCTCTGAGAGCCAGGAGGGCTGGAGCGTCTGTTTCCAAAGCAAGAGTTTCTAAAGGGTTTGTAGGTGGAAAAATCTGGCTCTCATCTTTGGAAATTTCTTGAAGCTGAGAACCAGACCCTGGCTCACTACTTCCAGGACCCACCTGTCTGAAGTTAAAGACTGCCAGTCCTGGACAGTGAGCAACCTGCCCCTACAGGTAGTGGAGAGCCGACCCTGGGCATCCCATCAGGGTGCCTGTTTGGCAGGGCTTTAGGCTGAGGGTGGGAGCAGGCCTGCTCGTGAACCCTGTCTGCCTCTCCTCTGAAGAACCCCTCTGTACATAGGCTGAAGAGGAGGGGCCTGAGTCTGGTAAAAAGGCCTGTGAAAAGGCCTACCCCTACCCTGGGGGCCTGCCTCTGAGAAGTGACTTGCTGTTCCTTGGCTTGTGCACTCCTGTAAGTGGTTCTATATTCATCCATTTTTCATATAATTCTCTGTCTGCTCCCAAACAGAGAATTTCCACCACAGGAAAATCCATAGCCTTAGACTGGGTATCCTGTGACAAAGTAGTACACCTGAGGCCAGGCCAATCTGCTGAAAAGCCACAGATGTAGCCATGACTCTAGAGGATACATCATTAGAATCCACTGCAGCATGGAATTGCACCTTAGATGCCTCAATACCATCAAGAGCCACCTGCTCCAGCTCCTTGCGAGCTGGCCAGGGACCTGTTTGGCTAGGCCATGACAGTATCCCATCTAGATTTCTGGTATCTTGCAACATAAGCCATATAGTTAGCTTGTCTGAGTCCCAAGGATGCTGCCATGTATTGTTTTTGGCCATGGCATCAATCTTCCTGGAATCCTTGTCAGGAGGATGTGAAGCCAGTGGAATATTAGCTTTATCACAGGCTGCAGCCTGAACTACTCAACATGACTGCATTGCTGTGAAAGAAAATCTGTATCAGGACCTGACAAAGTGTACTTCCTGTCCATCTTTTATCCACAGGAGGCACAGAATTAGGAGCTTTTAAAATTTTTACTGTTTGTTTTCTAAAGGATTTATGTAAAGGGATGGACAACCTCCTGAACTCTGGATATCCATCATCTCCACATAGTCAGGCTCCTCTTGCTCATCCAACGCCTCCTCTATGGGAAGCTGGAGGGTCTCAGCAACTTTTTATAAAACAAAAATGAGAAGGGACTCAGAAAGCCTGGGGAGACTCACCTGAAGGTCTGTCTGGGAGATGTCCGTTCAATGGGCACATCCAGACTTTCAAAATCACATTCACACTGATCATAATCTTCATCCTCCTCCTCTGGTTCATAGAACTCTTCTATATCATAATCCTGAACCACTGGAACCGACCGAAACGACCTTTTGCCAGACAGTGGCGGTTCGGAGGAACCGGGACAGGACTGGACAATCTGTATTGCCCTAGCTATCTCAGCAGCAGTTGGAGAAGGAATTTTGGACTCCAAACCTGCTGATTTTTAGATTCTTTGTTGGAACCGGCTCCTCAGAGCCAGCTTTTCGCTTGCCCGAGGAAGTCTCGCCTGGTCAGAGGGCACTCCCTCCGGTTCGGTTGGCACCGAACCGGGCTGGCCATCCGGGTCAGCGGACTTTTAGCCCTCGTTTCCTGAGCCTGCCCACTCCCTTGTCCAGGGTGGCTGCAGGGAAATTTTTACAAATCTGGCAGTCTGAATTGAGGTGGTCAAACCCCAGACAATAGACATGTAGTGTGTGGGTCAGCCTTGGCAAAGGCTTCCCACAGACACTACAGTGTTGAAACCAGTGGGCCGGTTTTCTTTTGGGTTTCTCAGACATGATGCCAGCTAACCAACCAACTGCCCTTTGATGGCAGTGCCAGGCAAGACACCCTTATCGGTTCCAAACAGTGTCACGGGTCCTGGAAAAAAGCGTAATGAAATCCGTTTTTTAGAACCGATAAGAACCGAACCGCACTCTAAAAAGCCTTAAAAGGCTTTAAACTTATTTAAATACAACTCGATCGGTTCAACCGAACCGATAATACTTTTACAAGTTCCACACGAAAAACCCTATCTATTACTTACGATTACCATAGACAGAGTCTGAACCGATCGGTTTTGCGGTTAAAATAATGAAATCGCGGTTAAATTAAACCGAAATAGCGCTTTAAACCGAAGAAATGAACCGAGCAACAGGAGGAATCTCCGGAGCGACGTTCAGTGAGGCGATAAAGAATCTGACGGTTTCGGTTTGAAACCAGCCAAACAGACTTCTGAACGAGCTCGCTCTAAGCTCCATGCTCTGCATGAAGTTAACTCTTTCACCTCCGGAGCAGTTCTAAGGCTGGGGCAAACTGCAATAGTCATAATATAGTAAGACTTCATGTTGTTTGAACCAGCTTTGGAGACACTGTGAGAAACAACGGCGCTTGACACTAAACAGAATTCGCCATTTCATGGGAAGTTACATGAGTTGCTGTTTTCTGGTGGCAGACAACACATCTGCCACTTCTTGCGAGACCCGTGATCGCATCATAGCTATGTTTCTAGGAGTCAAGCGTGCAGGTTCAAGGAGCGGAAGTCTGGATGAACCAATGAACCAGCCTCCTGAGACAACAGATGGGAGCTGATTGGTAAGGAACTGGAGGTTCCCAGGACAGCTGATGCAGAAGAGGAACCAAATTTGCCTGGGCCAGAAAGGCGCGATCAAATAAGTCACCTGCTCCTGCGAAGTTTCAAGAGAACTCTCTGGATCAACGGGAAAGGAGGAAGGCACAGAGGAATCTGCCCGCCCAGGAGAAGGACAGCACGTTTAGCCAGAAAACACCAGGCCCTGGATCTAGCGAGCAAAAATTGGGCAGTTTTGCGTTGAATGGGACGAAAAGGTCTAACTCTGGAGTGCCGCATCTGTGAAAACAGATCCTCTGCCACCTCCTGTAGAAGTTCCCACTCGTGGACTCTGGCCTGAGGCGACTCAGGCCATCTACGACGGTGTTGTCCCTCCTGGGATGTGTACTGCCACTAGGTTTGCGCCCGTGTTGCAATACCCACTCCCACACTCTCATGGCCTCCCTGCAAAGCGGGCAGGAGTGAGTGCCTCCTTGTTTGTTGAGGTAATACATCACCGCGGTATTGTCTGTTTGTAACAGGAGTGTACCAGTGGAATCTCCGACTGGAAGGCCTGCAGAGCGTAAAGAACTGCCCTCATTTCCAAAATGTTGATGTGGAGATGAGATTCCTGGCTGTTCAAAGGCCTGAGACCGCACACACGTCTAGGTGTGCTCCCACCCGAGCCCTGAAGCATCTGTGGAGAGAGTCATGTCAGAGACAACGCTGCTAAGGGAACCCGCAGAGAGGTTCCCAGATTTAGCTACCTATTGCCAATCCCGAATTATGGCATCGTAATTCGGATTGATGCTGCTGATGGTCTTGCCTTTGGTCCCATTGCACCCTTAGCATACACTGGGTTACCCGCATGTGGAGACGTGCCAGGGGACTGTTGTAATGGCCACAGCCATGTGTCGAGCAGGCGAAGGACCAATCTGGCTGGATGGTTTCCTCACCGACAAGTCCCTGATGAGGATCTGATGTGTTCCACTCTGAGGGAAGAAAGGCTCTCCCTCTGACGGTGTCCAGGACTGCACCTATAAACTGCAGTTTCTGGGACGGTAACAGGAGTGACTCTCGTGAGTTGATGAGGAAAACCAGTGATTGAAAAAGGGGACTGGTGTCGTGATTGGCCATCACCAGTGCCTCCTGGAGGTGCTATGAAAGCCGGTCGTCCAGGTGCGAGAACATGTAGTGGCCTTGTCTCCTCAGAGACGCCACTACGACCGCCATGCACCTACGTGGAAACGCAAGGTGCTGATGACAGCCGAAGGGGAGAGCTCGGAACTGATAATGGTGGCTCTGAAACTCGAAGCGCAGGAACCTCCTGTGCGCTTGAGCAATGGGATGTGCAGGTAGGCGTCCTGCAGGTCCAAAGACGCAAGAAAGGCATCTCGCTTCAACATGGAATTAGGCCGGAAGGGTCACCATGCAAGCGTTTGTAAATGACTGACAGGTTGAGGTCGCTGAGGTCCAGAATTGGACGGAGGTCCCCTGTTTTCTTTGGAACCAGGAAGAAGTGAGAATAATACCCTAGTCCTCTCTGGTGCTCGGAATGTGCTCGAGCTTCTTTCTTCAGAAGCTTAAGCACTTCCTGCTGTATAAGCAGGCGTGCTGACCCAAGTAGCGGGAAAGCAGGAGGTCTTGTAGGTGGGCTGCCTACAAATTCTATATGATGGCCTTTTGACCAGTTGCAGCACCCACCTGTCGGTGGTGATCGACAGCCACCCTGGCAGGTGACAGGCGATGCAACCCGGACCTTCATTTCCGTTGATCCTGAGGAGGCGGGGGCGGGAAGGAGTCATGCTGTGGCAGCGTCGATCCAGAAGGCTGGGCCGACTTTGTGATTCGTTGGTCTCTACCTGGGGATGACTTGGCCTGGGCTTTTCGGGTAAAGTGCGCCTCTGCTGTTGGCGGAATGTGGTTGTTGCCTTGGTATCCATCCACGCAGCGGATCTGGTTCCCACTGAAGAAATGGGCCGAGACCTGTACATGGCCTGAACAGATCTGACTGCCTTCCCTCGTCCTGAAGTTTGGTGATCACCTTCTGGAGGCTTCACCAAATAGGACCTCACCGTTGTAAGGGGCGTCTAAGATGTTCTTCTGGACGTCCGGGTAAAACGGAGACACGGAGCCAAGAGTGTCTCCGAAGACACACGCCTGAGGCTGCAGCTCTGGCTGAAGAGTCCATGAGAGTCGTATCGCGGTTCTGAGCACCTGGGTCCCCACATCCGAACCCGTGCAGAGGAGGTTCAAAAGCTCCTCCTTTTGGTTGCCATCAGGCATCTTCTCAACTAGGTCCTGTCCCTGATCCCACAGTGCATTCTGAAATTGAACCATGTGGGTGAGGTAATTCAGTGACCTGATGGCGCAAAGTCACAGCCCGTCGTGCGCCTACCAGGATATCCAACTGCTTGGATTCGGGTCCGGTGGCTGTGTGCTGAAATACTGAGGTCTCTGATACGGTCATGTGAGGCAGTGATGACTAGGAGTCAGCCAGAGGATGGTTCGCCAGATACTGGTCCTCCCTAGGGGTCTTGTATAGGCGGTCAGCCTTCTTGACACTGCCGAGTAGAATACGGATGTTTCCATGCAGCCTTGGTGGCGTCCGCAAAGGTGTCCACCAAGGTGGCACTACCACAGGCTTTGGGTCTTTCTGCGAAGGTAGCGGGCAAGGCGCTGTCTCTCGGGTCGAGCTCTTCAGCATCCACCCTTATTCTCCTGGATGTGCCTCATGATCTCACGAAGAGGATCATCCGGAGGAGACCTGGGTAGGTCGTGTGGGTCCGGAGAGGGAATGCTGATAGAAGGAGGAGATCTGGAGCACCCTGAGGTGTCATATCTAGAATCCTCCGCAGATGGGGTGTACCAGCATCGTCTGGGTCTCTTAGGGCTAGGTGACCCTAAAGTGGGATCTTGAGGAGGTCTTCTCCTATCTGAGGATCTGCCCCTAGGAGGTGGTGTTAGCTCCTTGGGGGTTGGTGACCTCCACAGGCCCCTTGGGCGAGGAGGGCGTGGGCGGTGAAGGAGTGGGTGGGCGGGCGGTGAGGAGGAGGTGCGTGGCGACCACATCTTTCCTGATGGTGCCCACAGAAGGTAAAGAACTCCTTACCTCTGCCAAATTCAAGCCCGATGGCGGCCCGGGCGCGGTGGCCTGTTGCTGGGTCCCCAGGGTCTCCCGCTCGGGAAGGTTCCCAATAGGGCCCAATGTCTCCGTGTCGCCCACCTGGTCCTCGGGCTGGCGGTATCCTCCTCTGATGAGTCCTTCCGACCGGCGTCAGCCGGCGGCGGTGGTGCAGTCCTCCTCTGGTGTAGCTGGCGACCGGTCCCCTGGCCCGGCGTCCTGGAAAGCGAATGCCTGGCCGGTAGCGGGCATTTGCTGCCGCCGGCTCCTGGGAGCGCCAGTGATGTTTGGCCGGCGTCGGGTCTGGCGTCCGTTTAGGGGCGTCAGGTCCTTAGTCTTCACGAGGACCAGGTCCAACCACGTGGAGGCTGGGAAACCGACCTGGCGTCGGAGTCCCGACAGCGGAAGGAAGATTTGTGGCGCTCCTCAGACTTACAGAGGCCTTAGATGGAGTGGACGAAGCCGACGGCCTGGAAGTCTTGAGGGGCTGCAGAGGAGGAACCACTGGAGGATCTGACCTGAACCGGGGAGGCTGAGGTGAGCTCTGGAAGGAGAGCGGTCTGACCACGAGCCAGAGCTTGGGAGTCTGAGGCCCTCGCGGCGACCTGGGCCTTTCCTTCTCCCAGTGTTTCTCCTGGTGTTTGTGTGTTTTCCCAACGACTCCCCTGGAGGAAGGTTCTCTATCCATGGTCTTCAGTTTCTTCTAAGAGAAACGCTTGAAGGAACCTTCTGGTGGTGGATCCTGGTGCGACTACTGAAGCCCTGGCAGAAGGAGCAGGCCCTAGTATCATGTTCGGGCCTAGACAGCGGGCATGAGCTGAGTGAGGATCCTTGAGGGATCTGTTTGCTGCAGGCGCACTTTGACTGGTGACCTTCAGAGAGGTGTTTGGAGAGGACATCAGATGAATCCAAATCTGTGAAGAAAAAGAGAACGTCGTAGTTCTAAGTACAGCACTAGAAAGAAAGACCGAAGGCTGATGCTTGCGATGTCAGCACGGGGAAAAAAACTGGGGATTGTGGGGACCACCTCCTTATGTACCACGCCTGGCTCGAAGCGGGACAGCCGTGGGCGGTCCCCGCTGAAGACTGCTAGCTAGAAAATTTCCATGGGGTCCTGGTGCCTGGCGGCTTCAGTCCTAATGGTGTAACCTGCTGCAAGAGCTGTATCTAAGTAAGATCCGCTGATATTCAGTGAAATCAGCGTCAGAGGATAGGTGGACAGAAGGTTCCCTCTTCCTCAGGAGAGGAAGAGGAGCTTGAATGTTCAGAGGGACTATGGTGAGGGGGGGCAGGCAGAAGACCTGTTCATCTATGGCCCTGACGTATGAAGGGAAGCCGCTGCAGTAGTCCTGAAAGTCTCCCCAACTTGGCCTCATGTGACTCACATGGCCTGGGAGACAGGGAATAGCTGCAGAGGGATGGGCGAGGGCACCTAAGAGCACGTGCCTGGCCTCTGCCAGGGCTCTGAGATCAGGGGCGAGCCACCAAGACTGGCGCAGAGATCATACCGGGTTGCGAGGAGTAATGTGAGAAGGCAAACTCTGGAAGAGCCCAGAAGGGGAACTTCCTCGTGGCGCTACTGAGGTTGGGTGTGTCCAGAAGGGCAACCCTCATTACCGCCACTAGAACGCTCTGGAGACTTCGAGAAAGGCGGGGTTCAGTGCTACAACTCCTTCCCACACCCCTCAGGGCAGTGGGAATGCGTCGCCGCTCCTCACCCTGACCTCTCAACCCCTCTGACTCCAGGCAGCCCTCTTCCTTGACACCAGTGCAGGAGCACCGAGCTCCATGAGCCTCGGAGGGAGCCACAGAAGCAGGGCTCTTCACCCTTCCCAAAGAGTCTTAGCAGCACCAGAGATGGCAGCTGCTTGGGCCCTCTCAGGAGGCGGCATCTTCTCACAAATCCCAGAAGGATCGGGCCAGAAGGTCCCAGGTCACCCTAGCCGTGGGACCCTCAAGGCGAACCTGCCTGGGACTCGGGTAGAGAACACTGGGCCGCCTAACACCGCGGCCTACAGAGAGTTCCAAATCGGAAGACTCAGGCTGCCAGTCCGGGTCCAACTCTGAGTCATCCTCCCAGAAGAGGAGTCAAGCAGAGTGACCTCCAGAGAGGTAACCCCAGAAGCCTCTCCTGCGACGGCACTGTGAATGGCACCAACGTAGGCCATGACAAGCCAGCGGTGCCGCTTGAGTCCCCGCCCTGTAGATGGCGCTGGGAACCACAACAGCACTGCCAGCGGTGCTGCCCAAGTCCCGGCTCTGCGGATGGTGATGGAACCCAAAGTGGCACCTCCAAGTCTGCGGTGCCAGAACCGAGATGGTGCCAGAATCCAAAGCGGCGCGCACAAGTGAACCAAAAGCAGCATCGTTAGGTGGCATCAAGGGTCCATCTGTGCTGGGCCCCTGACCGGAGGCGCGACACTGGGAGCCTGCACCTCAAGGAGGTGACTGCAGGGATGGCGCCAATGATGCAACCAGGAGGGATCGCACCGTTCTCTGGCGCCAAGAAGAAACCTCCTCATCGGCAAGGCTGGAAGTGCAGTAGGTTCCTCCTCGACAGGCCACATAGACCCGGGAGGGAGCCCGGAGGAAAGGTCAAAGATCTGGCCAGGAGGCCCGCGGTGATGGCGTCCTCAAAAGTCGGCGGAGCCCTGCCGACTTTAAATGCAATTTCAAACACGACGGTCCATGAAAAACAGATGTCGCAGTGGTCCATATCATGGTTGGTTCCCAGGCACCAAAGACAAACATCATGCCGATCCAAGGTGAAAATTGCCGCCACAAGGGCACTGGACATATGGACACAGCCTGCCTTGATTTATGCTTGGCCCCGAATCAAACATGATGCGAAATGAATTAATAAACAGAAAAGTGCCTGGCACTGACGAAATACAAAACTGAACAGTCTTACTGTACCTCTTCAACGGCGTCGAGAAGGAACCGGGATGAAGGATGAAAATGAACTTTGAACCATAGGCCTAATGGCGCCAACAACCTCGACTTGCGCAGCAGGTGCAGCCTCGGCAATGGGAGAAACAGAACTGGGATGGAGGAGGAGTCTGCGGTGCCTAATGGCGGTCACTTGCGCGCACCACATAGTCGTTGCTCTCGTGGGTGGCAATGTTGGTGCCAACTCCTCCTCAAAAAAAAAAAAAAACCTCCTGTAGCAGTGCGTGCCTCCGGCTTACACCCAGCAGTAATGAATGGTGAAGACTGACAAGGGAAGATCTAACAAAGCAGCTTTTGGCATTTTTCAACCCATTTCTTGAGGAGGTTAGCATGGTACATCTTAGTAAGATTTTTCCTATCCGAGGTCTCAGTCTAATAGTTAACTGTGCCAGCACGTCTAAGAACCTTATAAGACCCTTGCCACTTCATTAACAGTTTATTTTCTGTAGTGCGTAACAGTAACAAGCCCTTTTCACCTGGCTCAAAATTTTTTATTTTACCTCATGGTCATAACACACCTTCTGCTGGTTTGGGGCCTCTTCCTGATTACTATAGGGATTTCAACATATTTTGCCAGCTTCTTTCTCAGAGCACACATATAAGATGTTATAGATCGTTTCTGAGTGGGGTTATCTTCGACGCTTTTTATCACATCCAGTGGCCTCTTGGCTGCCTACCATACAGCATTTCAAACGACGAAAACCCTGATGATGTCTGTGGCACCTCTCTGTAAGCAAAATGTAGGCAAGGCAAGTACTGGTCCCAATCTATCCCTTTCATAAAACTTTTTAACATGCATTTTAAGGTTTGGTTAAACGCTCAATAAGACCATCTGTCTGAGGGTGATAGGGGAGGTTCTTATGGCAGTGATACCTTGTAATCTGTATAGCTCCTAAGTAATGCAGCACCAAAATAACTCCCTGATCAGTAATAATTTCTTTAGGTATACCCACTCTGCTGAAAATTTTCCAAGCTCTGCTGCCACTTTTAAAGCTGTGACAGTACGCTTTGGAACAGCTTCTAGGTATCGAGTAGCATAGTCACATACTACCAGGATAAATCTATTACCTTTTTACTTCTGTCTAAAGGGCCAACCACATCCATTGCAATTCTCTCAAAGGCACATCTATCAAGGATAGGGCACCTTGTCTTTTACATCTGCAGTGGTGGAGCCTGCAGACGTTCTGCATCAGAAAAGGACCTACAGTACGCCATGTTTTCCGTCCGCACAACATTATTTCTTCCACGTGGAGAACCAAGTACTACGCTGACTGTATAAGGCATAGTACTTAAACAGCCCTATTTTTCTTGCCGCTTCATGTCTCCAGAGGTGCCTCCTCACAGAGTATGTTTAACCTGCCCCAACTCTTAACCCGCCTCATGCGGAGTTTAGACATCTTAATCAAATTACAAACAAAACTACAATGAAAAGATGCCCAGGTTGGAGGTGTACGGAAATACAGGTTACTCACCTGTAACAGGAGTTCTAGGAATGGTATATGTTGTTCATCCACACTCATTGGCAGTATCCTTGCCGCTTTAAATCTTGCCGGAAGGTCTTCAAGCTTGCTCCTCCCACCCACCGGGTGGTATAACTCTCGGCTCCGCCCATGACGCCAGATCTGGCCCACTGGAAGCTCAGGTTGTGCGCAGCCGGGAGGTCGGTGGGTCGTGGTGGATGAACGACATATACCATTCCTAGAACTCCTGTTACAGGTGAGTAACCTGTATTTCTAGGGACATGGATATGTTGTTCATCCACACTTCATTGGCAGACTCCTAGCAGTTCTCCGAGGAGGAGGGCAAGACGCACACCCCCATATACTTACTTGGGAAAGAGAGACTGAGAACCGAGGCCCCAAAACCAGCATCCCGCGTGACTCAAGGTCGATGTGGTAGTGGGTAATGAAGGTGTTTGCTGACTTCAGGTAGCAGCCCTGCAGATTTCCTGGATAGGGACGTCCCTGGAAGCAGCCACCGTTAACAGTATGGCGGGTAGAATGAGCTCTTATCCTCTGGGAGGCTCCATGCCCGCCAACTTATAGCAGAGATCTATGCAGGAGGTTACCCACCTGCTTATCGTCCGCTTGGCTGCAGGTCTGCCAGATGCGGCTTCAGCGTAGGTGACAAACAGCTGGCGAACCTCTCCCGAATTTCAGCCGCATGCCTTATAATAAGCGAGCCTTCTAGGGTCCAGAGTATGGAGCCTATATTCGCCTCCTCGAGGTGTGATTGGGGTAGAACACCGCAGAGTCAACACCTGGTTAAGGTGAAACTCCGACACCACCTTCGGAAGGAATTTCGGTGGGCGCAGGACAACCTTGTCCCTGTGGAAGACCAGGTAAGGAGACTCGATGGAAAGCGCCGAGCTTCCCATCCTTCTGGCTGACGTGATAGCCACCAAGAAGGCGGTCTTCCACGACAGGTGAGAGAGAGCACACCTGTGCATAGGTTCGAATGGCTTGCCCATGAGCTTGCCAGTACCAGCAGTAGATCCCACGGAGGTGGGGGTTCCCAGACTGGAGGGGAAATGTGATCAAGGCCTTTGAAAAAGCGCCAGACCACCTTCCCCTGCGCATCGATTGCTTCCTGCCCGCGCCCGTAAGCAGAGATGGCTGCCAGGTGCACCCTTAGGGTCACGACCTAAGCCTTGACTAGAAAGGACCATAAATAGTCCAAGATGCTTGCCAAGGAACAGGAGGAAGGGTCCAAGCCCTTGTTCTGACACCAAATGGAAAACCTTTTCCATTTGAAGGCATACATTTTCTGGTCGACTCTTACGGGACGCCTCAACTACATTGAGGACCTCGTCGGAAAGACCCAAGGCCTGGAACTCTAGCCGCCAGGAACCAGGCCGTCAGGTGCAGGGATTGAAGGTCCGGATGGAACACCTTCCCTGATTGACTGAGAGCAGGTCCGGGCGAGCTGGAAGCTGCCGCGAGTCCTGGAGCTGAGACTGAGGAGATCTGGGTACCAGAACTGGCGAGGCCAGTCTGGGGCTATCAGAATCACCTGCGCCTTGTCCCTCCTCGCCTTGAGAAGCACCTTGTGGATCAAGGGAAATGGGGAAAGGCGTAAAGAGGCCCGGGGTCCATTGCCTCGAGAAGGCATCCCCTGCATGGAACAGACTCAGCTTCGCTCTCCATGGAGGCAAACAGGTCCACCTGAGGTGTGCCCCAAAGGGAGAACAGATACTGTACTACCCGGCAGGAGAGACCACTCGTGGGATGCAGCCCCTATCCGGCTCAGGGCATCGGCCAGGGTGTTGGAGGCTCCTGCCACGTGAATGGCTAGGAGATCCGCCTCCAGGCTGCGCACGAGTGACCAAATGCGGAGAGCTTCCTTGCATAGAAGCATGGAGCGCGTCCCGCCCTGGCGGTTCAGATAGTACATGGTCGTGGTATTGTCCGTCTGGACTCGGACCACTTGACCCCGGAGGAACGGAGCAAAGGCGGTGAGAGCTAGGCGGACTGCCGGAGCTCCAGCAGGTTGATGTGGCATCGACTCCCGCTGGGGACCAGAGGCCATGAGCCCGGTGTTCCCCAGATGGGCACCCCAACCCATCAGAGGCATCGGTCGATAGAGAGACCGCCGGCTCGGGCGGACGAACGGATGCCCTCCTGCAAATGAACTGGAACGGTCCACCACTGGAGAGCGCTCCACATCCCCTGTGTCACCGACTACAAGCTGGTCCAAGGGATCGCAGCGCCAGGACCACTGGCTGGCCAGTCCCCACTGAAGGACGATGTTCCAGCGGGCCCAACGGACCACGCTGGTGCAGGCCGCCATGAGACCCAGGAGGCGCAGGAAGTCCCGGCAGGGCGCAATTGCCTCAACCAGAAATGATCGGGCAAAGGAGGAAAGAACCTCGCCCTGTCCGCCGAGCCGCGCCTGGCTCAAGAGAGTCGAGCTGCGCCCGATGAATAGAATCACCTGCTTCGCTCGAGTTCGACTTGGCCTCGCTTGATAAGGAGGCCCAGTTGAGAGCAGACCTGGAGGGCCAGATCTCGACCACTCCGCCTCCTCCCTGAGGGAGCTGCTATCAGCCAGTCGTCCAGGTAAGGGTACACCGGACCCCTCGGCGCCGCAAGAGGAATGCTGTCACCACTGCCATGCATTTGGTGAAGACCCTGGGAGCTGGAGACAAGTCAAGGGCATGGCTTGAACTGGAAGAGGGATCCTCCGCCGGAAGCGAAGGAATCTCTGGTGAGACGGACGGATAGGGACGTGGAAAAACGCTGCCCTGCAAGTCCAGAGAGCAGAACCACACGCCACGCTCCAAGGATGGTATTATCTGAGCCAGAGTGACCATCCTGAAGGTTCGAGACCTTAGGAACTTGTTTAGGTCGTAGGTCGAGAATGGGGCGCCAGCCCCCGTCCGCTTCGAACCAGGAAGTACCTGGACACAAACCCTGGGTCTGAAGGAGGTCCACCACCTCTCTTCCACCTCCTTCTGGAGGAGGAGAGCGATGTCGGCTCGACGAGCCGCCAGTGAGACTGGGGATCGAAGCCCCCAGGGCGACGGCTCTGAAGGGTGGTGCCTGCTCGAATTCCAGAGGCAGGCCTCTTCCCACCACCTCAAGACCCACCTGTCCGTGGTAACAGCGACCAGGCGGAACGGAAGTGCGGGAGCTGTCCCCACGGGGGACCCAGGGGTAAGGTGACGGGAATGGGGGTGACACCCCTCAGCCCGTCACTGGGCAGGCTTGGAGGAGGGACCGCCGAGGGACCTCCTGGGCCCTTTCCTCCCTGCCTCCTGTTAGAGGAAGCCGCGGCTTGGGTTTGGGATGCCAAGGCCGAGCCTGCTGGCCCTGACCTTGCTGGGCCAGGGCGCCAGGGGCACAGAAGGACGAAGGGCTTAGGCTGTGGTTTGCGGCCTTGTCCTTCTGAGCGGAAGAGACCGAGTCCAAGGTGGCATTGGACTTCTCGATCCTCTGCAGGTGACCTTCCACCCCAGGGTCAAGAGGTCAGTCCCCAAAAGGGAACATCCGCCAACTTGTGCTGGGTATCCGAAGTAAAGGTGGATATCCTCAGCCAAGCCCGCCGACGATAGCCACTGCGGCCGCCACCGATCTGGCACATGAGTCCCCTATATCCAAAGCAGTCTGGAGCTGCTGTTTGGCCACTGCCCTGCCCTGGTCCCGCACCTGCTTAACCGTAGTCTGCAGATCGGCGGGAAGATGAGGGATGACCATCCAGGGAGCCCAACAGGGCATGAGAAAATGTGCCATGAGGACGGCCGAACTGGCCTGACGAAGGCCGAGAGAGCGAGCGTAGACTTTTCGCCCGACATAGTCCAATTTTGGACTCTTGTCAGAGGTTTGTCCACATCCCTGGCGCTGCGCGCTCGAAAACGCTGTCGGTAACCAACCCTCAGCAGAGGGTGTTCCAAACCGGACAAGGAACCGTGGGGACCGTATACTTCCTGGCCATCCTGGCCGGGCGCAGGGCAGGAAGCAGGCGCTGCCAAAGTTCCAGTGCCGGACCCACTATGGCCTCGGCCACCGGAAAGGCCTCCGCTGGAGAATCCCTCGGTCCAGAATCTCCGTGAGGGGATACCTGGCCTGCTTGGAACGGGTTCGAGCTCCATCCCGTAGACTCCAGATGAGCCAAGCAGTCCTAGGAAGGACGACGGGCTATCGTCCATTGACTGACCTCCTGAAGACTCCCAAGTCCAGTCGCTTGAGAAGAAGGAGGATCATCATTCGGACTCGGAAGAGTCCTCAAGAGCTGCCTCTGGCCTGAGCCACCTTCACCTGCCGAGGTCGGTCGAGTGAGGGTAACTGACAGCCGATGGGTAAACCCTAGCGACCGAGAACTTGGTCGGAGCCCCAATTGGTGGCTGTGGAGGCGGAGGTTCCACCGAATCGGTGGAGCAGCTGGTTTTGGCCAACAACCGCCTGGTATAGCCCTCGGACAAGTCGAGGTTGTGTCGGCCGCCCGTGACAGCCATTAATGGCCGGGAAGGCGCCGAGTCGGCTTATTCCCGGCCAGGAGGAGTTGTTGCAACATAAGGTCTCGCATGCCACGATTACCGGGCCAAGCCTCATCCGAGGAGGAGGACGAGACGAAGGGCGACGCCGCTTTACCGCGGTGCCGAGACAGAGACCGCCTTATGACGGTGGGAACGGCTGGACCGCTGAAGAGGTCCGAGACCGAGATCGAGAGTCCCGAATTTCCGGTCGGTGCGGAGGTGTCGGCGGAACCGGCACTCGCCTGCTCGGAAGGTCCATCCGAGGGCTCCGGAACCGAGGCACAGGCGAGCCCACGTGATCTCAACTCTCCCGGGGAACCGGGAGAGGGGAATCTCGGCTAAAGGCGACAGCTCCGTCCAATGGGTCGAGAAAATCTCGACTTCATCGGTGGGAGTCTCGGTCAACTGACCTGACGGGACACCGTGAGGCCAGTGGTCGAGCCGAGCGGTCGATCAAGCCGACGGTCCGACGGCCCGGGAGAGGGACCTTCCCGCCTCCCAAGAGCGGCCACGAGGGACTTCCTACGTCCCTCTCTTTTGGACCGAGAATAAGGTCCCGAGACGCAGGCCCTTCCTTTAGTGGAGAGGGACAGACAAAGCTCCTAAAAGAAGCCGTGTAGGAAGAACCCAAGAGAGAGGGATAAATGCTGGCCCGAGAAGATACGGCCCTGCGCGCCTCCTCTTCGAGGGCGACCATCCGCTCGAGCTGATCCGCCGATCCCGCCGCGGACACCGCCAACGGGCCTCCTGACTTCACCGGAGGGAACGCTTCGGGACGGCCCAGTTGCAATCGGGCAGCACGGCCTCGAGGACGAGGCCGAGAAAGATGAGCACAGGTCGCAAGCCCGCGGGTCGTGCTCAAGGCCTGGGCAGTATACACACGTGGAGTGAGGATCCGTCCGAGACATCTTCTGCGCATGGGCATCTCCGAAACCGAGTCGATTTGTCCATCGTGAGTCGGCGAGGATAGAAGACTGAAGTCTTTTGCAAAATTTTATTTTTAACCGCAAACGGAGAAATAGGAACTAGTCTGAAACGAGAGCTAAGGAGGGAACCTGAGCTTCAAGCGGTAAGGAAGATCTGGCGCCATGGGGCGGAGCCGAGTTATACCACCCGGTGGGTGGGAGGAGCAAGCTGAAGACCTTCCGCAAGATTTAAAGCGGCAAGGATACTGCCAATGAGTGTGGATGAACAACATATCCATGTCCCTAGAACAAAAGTTTCTCTCCTACTCCAGAGAGGAGACAGCCCCATAGGCACAGATCCATGTGATTTGCGTGAGAAATGCAACAGCTGTTCTCCATGGCTCCAGATTCACTTTGCATATGAGGTTTTATCTTCTAGTCCTAGTAATCCTTTATATTTCACCAACATTATCCATAGTCCCACAGAACATTAATAAATCCACGGTGGCATCACTTTGTTTCAAAGGTAGTTTATTAGAACCACAAATATTAAAGAAGATGAAGTATTTAACCTATTAGGTAATTCGATTTATCAAACTAATATATTTGAATTATGATACAAATGGCAGATACAGACTTTATACTTCTTTCCTTTACGATGCTTTTTTTCTCCAATATTTGCCACTATCGGTTAACTACCCTGCATATTGCAGCAGACAACTCTGGATAACTGGACATGCCTAGCTTGCTTTTATAAAACTCTTGTTACTTATGCAGCAAGTCTCTGCTGAGTATGGTAAAGTGGTAGGTAGATTGTCGAAGTTGAGGAAACGAAACAGCAGTTTTGCATTAAACACTATTAATAACCCCTTATCTCCCATATCAAGGGAAAGTAACAGGATGGCAGTTTTTTAAAACCTATACCAGAGCAGGAAACCTGAGCCCACCAAAGAATGTACAGTCCGCACTATTGGGGCAAAACACTTTCTTGCATTATACAGTACACACCAACTTAACTGTGACTCATTTGGGTTGATTTCAGATGAAGCTACAACTCAAACACTAAGGAAGTACAGGCTTGACAATATTTATACTGGTTAATGAAGAAATCGAAAGGTTGAAAGAAAGATTGCATCTTTTAGCGGCTAGGATAAACACGCCACGCCAAATTACCTGCAGTCTACTCGGCGCACAAAATCTTTTATAATTTCATGTCTGATATATTGGAAATTTTTGTTTTATTATGAAGAACTATTAGTTTTGCAAAACAATTCTTGATACAATATTGTACTACAAACATGCCTCCTGTGCTTACTAATCGATTTAAAATGTGATAACTAGTGAGGTAGCAGTGTACTGTAAAATGCAATTTATGATACAGTAAAGCAGACCACCCACTTTTAATGCACGTATAAGTTTAACATTCTGTAAAGTGTTATGGAGCAAAATTTGATGCAAAATAAATAAAAAAGATGTAATTGACAAAAAAAGAGACTTTGATTATTGTCTGCTTACCCGGGTGGGGACATGAAGGACCAAGGCTCCCACTGACCTTTAGTACATCCATACAGAATGATTTGCACAGCTAGTTGCCACTATAATGGAAATGTATTCAAAAACTCTAAATGCAAACAGATTTCGTTTGTTTTAAAACAAATCATCTAGAAAGGTTTTCACTGTTGCTAAGTTACCGTGTGTTGTACTGGAAAATGCATACCAGGTTTGTAATTTATTTAGCCATACTTTAAGTAGTCTGTTTTAAAGATTGCAGTGTGAAAATGAAGTTCAGAAATGTAATTTTTTTATTGGGGTGCCTATCCTAGATAGATTTAGTTTGCACACAAGGTGATTCCATCAGATAGACGAACTGATACTCCACATTCGCAGCAGACACCGGAGCTCTGATCTGCTCGCAAAAGAAATCAAGTTAGAGTTACCACATCTTTAGTATCTGAAAACAGCCTTATTAATCTGTAATACACCCTACAGATTGTGGGTCAGCCTTTAAACTGATTAATACTGAGTCATTTATTTCATCAGTTGTGAGCACATTCTTCTGTAACCGATTATGGGGTTATTCAGGAGTGTTTCAACTACTTTGATATCCTAGTTTTCATTTACTGCACGTCCAGCCTAAGTGGGTTTTAGTTCTGTTATGAGGTATGCTTTGCCAAGTCCTATCTGCTTAAACCAGCAGCCTTTGTGTATTGAAATAATGATAGCCCATTGCGTGAAGTGTTTATTTTCTCAGCTTCATTCTTTTTACATCTGCAGTGGGCGGAGCCTGCAGACATTTTGCATCAGAAAAGACCAACGTCATGTTTTCCGTCCGCACAACATTATTTCTTCCGTAGGAGAACGCAAGTACTATGCTGACTGTATAAGGCATAGTACTTAAAGAGCCCTATTTTTCTTGCTCTCATGTCTCCAGAGATGCCCTCCCCACAGAGTATGTTTAACCCACCCAACTCCACCCTACACGGAGTTTAGATATCTTAATCAAATTACAAACAAAACTCCAATCACAGTTTCTCAACGCTGCTTAATGCAAGTGCAGCATGTCGAACTGGCAGTCTCCCCAGCCAGAGACTTCCAAGCGGACTCGAGGCCACGGTTCCTGCAATTACCGTAGTTCAAACAGGCTGATCAGGTGAGACAGCGCTCACCATGCATTCAATAAACTGCGCTGAGATCTATGGAGCAAAATGGTACACTGTCCGTAAATACAGAAATGCAATAAAAAGCACCGCCAGTGCCCAAAAGTGACTGTACAAGAATGCTGAAGTTGCATGGCTATGGCCAGACATGCTCTAATACTAGAAAAATGCACTGTTCAAGCGGCACCTCCGTTTCAAATGCTCTACTGTGCTCCAACGAAATATGGCTGGTATTCTGCACTGGTGCTTTTCAAAAAGCAACCGCGCAGCACTGCAAACCCTCCCTCGCCGACAGAATCAAACCTGGGAACCTGGCATGCATGCAGCAGTGGGCCCACTACTTATCAACTGGCCAGGCCCACGGCCTCGGATTAGAGACAATTCATGGGAAAGTGGATATAAATGAGGGTGTTCGGTACAGAGGGTAGATGGCGGACATGATCTCGCTCCTTTTCTCGGATTAAACTGAGAGAGACCTCCGTGACTAAGCCCGGCGACGGGCGGATATGCACATTGCGCCGCACTGCCTGTAGGAGACCACACTGAGCACGGTGTGCGTGAAGCCATGAGATGAGCCAGCCTATCAGCTGGTCAGCCAATCAGCCATCTCCGGAGTAGCAACTTCTCTGTTATTACAGCTTATTACGCGGGACTCGAGGAGTCAAATTGTGTGAGGACGGGCACTCAGCTATCCGAAGTGGTGGCTCTTGCCTCGGCTTAATTTATTGTTTGTTTGTTTGCCAGTTTCGTTGACTGATGACAGCATGTAGTATTGTTATGCCAGCGAATGTAAGTGTTGCATGATAACGTGCTGCAACGTAATGCTGTAGTGCTCGAAATTATCTGTTTTTTCTTGTGCAATGGAACGGAAAATCCATTAAGTTAGTTTACAAAAACAACACTATGCTGTTGTGCACGCCTTTTGTATGGGTATCTTGTAAAACTGCAACCTTGTTGTTTCAGTCTTGCTCTGTTTGCTACCTACAATGCATTGTGTTTACGGCACTCTACAGCTGCCTGTACTGTTTTGTGACTTCTGAATTTTATTTATTTAAAAGTCGATAACCACTGAACAAGGCTCATTTCAGGTGCAAACCGAAGGAGGTGTAGGGAGAGCACATAACATACGGAGTCGGCATAGCGTTACAGGATTACGGTGTACAGAGGCAATAGTAACGTGTTCTAGCAAGGTATAACTACAGCATTTGCAAACAGCGAGCAGGAAACACACTCTTGGTAAAGTGCACTTTTTACCCTTTGTAGTAGGTGCGCCTTTGAAAAAGGTGCCTCAGCTCAAATTCACCAGAAGACATCCTGACCAGCCGGAATGGACGGACCAAAATGGTTAAAAAAAAAAGGCAAACGGACTGGTCCGGCCAAAACAGAAGAACTGCAGAAGCTGCTCCATTCCACCCAGACTAACTAATACAGACTGGTCTGCATAGCAGACTCCAGTTCCTTTGGGATCAGTCAATTAGGAAGTGTTATGCAGCTGTCCCATTGAATGCACTGAGGGACTAGGATACACCTTTTTATCACATCTGCAGTGGGCAGAGTCTGCAGACGGTTTGCATCAGAAAAGGACCTCGCCATGTTTCCTCCGCACAACATTATTTCTTCAGCATGGAGAGCCCAAGTACTATGCTGACTGTATAAGGCATAGTACTTAAAGAGCCCTATTTTTCTTGCCGCTTCATGTTCCAGAGGTGCCTCACCACAGAGTATGTTTAACCCGCCCCACACGGAGTTTAGACATCTTAAAGTACAAACAAAACTCAGTCACAGTTTCCTCAAACATGACTGCCTCCTGCATGAAGAGTGTTTCCTTTTTTTGTTTAAACCAAGAGTGGCGGTCTAGTGCCTCCCCAGACACAGATGGAGCAGGTAGAGATTCCCCGTATGTAATCATCCATCCAGCATGTCTTCCAGGTGCCTCACAGATTAAATGAAAGAATCATAAGAGGAAGGTCTTTAACTTTTAATCCTTTTACAAAGAACCTTCAGATAGTCTGGGGGCAGGGTGCTTTTTAGCAGAAATAATGCCGCTGCTTCTGCTCCCAACTTAATGAATACCTTAAATGACCATGGAATCCATTTTTTTGCTTGAAGACCTTAAACCACAAAGACCGAAAGCAAAATACCTGACAAAGGTTTCTTTTCCCACTTCCAGTTGTTTAATGATAAACCGCTGAGATCAGCATGTCAGCTACAGCGTGAAATATTTTTAAGTATTGGCACATGATCTTAACTACACAATGTGGCCATAAAAGTACATTCCCAGTGTTTGTAAGGAAACGTTTTAGGTTCTCAGACACCTCTTCAGATCACTTCAGTGTTTTCTAACTCATTTGCAGTCCAGATAGGGAACTATCTGGCTTCAAGATATACTTTTCAGGACACTTTCAAGTATTTGTTGTACTTAGCTCTGGTTTCTTCAGTGTCTGGAAATGCAGTGACAAGAAGACAGTAAATGCCACTGCTTTCCTGAATGCTACACTAGTGCTTCCATCTATTGAAACTTCCATTCACTGGAGCATAGTGCGAGTTTCAAAAGTGCGTGTAAAGTTTATCAAGTATATTCTGTAAATGTATTGCCTGCCTTCTGTTAAAGCAACACTGTACCTGGTGAGAACTTATGTAGACAACTGCCGTATTTAGTGGTGTTTGTAGATTCTCCAGGAAGGGAATAAACTGTCATTTAATGATGTACTGTACACTAATCCCTAAATTGCATATTGGCATATTTATGAACAACTTTAAAGTGTGTGTGTGTTTGGGGGCAAACCTCTTAAATTTGTGTTAACACAATAATGTGAAAAACAAGGCTGCCTAGTCATACCTGGGTCCTGTTTCAAACATCTGCCCACTTTTTTTTCTTCCAGAGGAAGAGACCCTGATCCTAAAAGTACAATTAAACAATTCAGGACCCGCCTTTGAGGTAAATGTCAAAGTTGTGACAGAAAGCAATGTCCTGTTCAGCCTGAATGCACTAACGGTCTTTTCTTCTTAAATCTGAAATTCTTGAGATAATCAGGATAATCTGAAGCATTTCTGTCATTCATCTTGGTGATGCATGGTTGGAAACATACTTGAGGTATTAAAGGGTTAATACGTTATCACTCTTTGATATGCATAATAGTTCACCATTCCCCAAAAGTTCCTTCTGTGAATGGCTCAAGTAGGATAAAGCTAGTAAGGTGCCTGCACTAAACCCAGTTTGCAGTGCAGAGGCAGGAGTCAAGTTTCAGCTGTATCTGCCCACAATAGTAGGTGGTGAAAGACGATGTCCCTTTATACATGAAATGGCAGGCAGCAGGAGGACAGGGACAGCCAGGCAAGAGGGAGTTTTAATTCCCAAGTCAAAAGACTGCACAGAAAGGCAAGAGCATTAGAGAGCTGGAGGACAGGAGAGATGAGCCATCACAAATAAGTAGCAGAGCTGAATGTATTGAAAGCACAACGCTTGTCACTTTTACATTTTAGTGGTTTACTTTAATTATGTACTGGCACTTACTACAGGTATATAAAGAATAAATAGCAGATACTCTAATTTACATGATTAGTGGTTCAAATTTTTCTATATTTACAATAATGAAATATGACACTGTACTCTATAATGCTTTCTGAAGTCTATACAACCACACTTTCCGAACAATGGAAAATAGCTTTAAAGTCCTTCTATGGTTGTATTAAAAGCTTGAATGCGTAAATGCACTTGAATAAATATTGATACATTACAATAACCACTAATATATTCTGGAAATACAGTAGATGCTGGTTATTTCACGCTTAATACTGACCTTTAAATAATAGCATATTAAATGGTACCATATATACACACAAATATACATTCCTACAATGTTACGGTGCATGAAAAATTAACCGTAAACGCTATGACTTGCACCAAAGTTCATTTTGTCCGCTTTGTACTGGCATCCTTCTAGCAGGAACATCTGCACTCCAAGATAACTGGGTAACGGATGGGTATCCATGCCATTTCTGCCCACCCTTCGCTGGCATCTCCATTGTCAAATGGACGGATTTGACGGGTTTGTAAACCATCCTTCTGGAACAGAACACGACCGCTTACTGTAGCAGCTTCCTCACCAACATAGCGAGGCCAAAATCGGGTTTCCAGATCGCTCCACATGTAAAGTACAGGACAGGAGGTGTAGAACTAAAGCCACATCTGCAACTTTTTGCGCAGTTTCTTGCTCAGTCTGTGTTTTTGCCATGCAATGGATCATAAAATTCCAACAGTTTAATCTCACTGGGCATTACCCTCTAACTTTCTGCCTGAGAAGCTGGTCCAGCTCTGCTAGCTCTAGATCCTCATTTCCTCCCATAGTCTCGTCTGGCTCAGAAATGGACAAAGTGTGGGTCAAAGTGGCTGCCTAGCATATTACTAAGAAGAGTCTGGTTAACACCCTTTTCCTTGGGTCAAATATGGATCTGGGTGTTCTATAAGGTCCACCAAGGGTAAGTTATCACTAGGAGCTGGATGAAGATAATGCTGACAAACTCCTTCCTGTATTAGTAAACCAAGGGCGGCACCAAGGCACACACAGTCACAAGGCACTGGGACGGATACATCCTCAAAATGTTTTTACGTTTTTTTAAATAAAATGCATATTAACATAAGCGAGAAACTACAGCAAACTTCCCACTCGCTGGCGAGTTAGGCACACGGTCATTCAGTTTTAAATGGTTTGTCTGCAACTGCAGGAAAGACTCACTGGTACCAGAGTGTCTGCTTTCAGGACCAGGCTACTTCTACCTTAATTTTCCTCACTTTCACAAGCGTCACCATGGCAACCAAAGACTCCATATACTGAAAGTCAAGGACTTGGCAATTTACTTTGTGTTCAGTGAAACGAAAGTTTGCTCCATTCCTGGTACCAGGCTGCAAAGATAATGTCGCTGGTGCCCACAAGTTCCAATCCCACTTTTGCAGACAAATGGCAAACTCAAAGTACTAATCCAAGCATTGGGGTTCTTAGCATGTCTGGTGAAGCCAAGGAATTGACACCTTGACATGAACCTGACAGCACCACAGCTGCAGCCCAGAGGGTGTCGCAGCCAGCAGCAGGTCTGAACACATCTAGTAGCATGGGTCATGCACACTACATTTATTCCTCATCAGGTCAAATCCTGCAGACGCTTTGGCTCTGATCAGAACTTGTTTAGTCACTGGGGCTACTTTCTGGTACTCAGCACAAGAACTGCAATAGGTAGCAAAATCTTCAAGAATTCCAGGCCAGAAAATCTGTACAGCAATCTAGCAAGGGTGTGATCCTCCCTGAGTGACCAGCTATAAGACTATCATGTGCTACCTGTAAAAACTCTGTTCTATACTTTGAGGTATAACCAATTGTTCTATCTGGTCTTGTGTCTGAGGTTTAACCCAAACTCTGTACAGTAACCCATTACATTTTTCAAACATAGGTTCACCCTGTTTTGATTTCACCCCCAGCTGCTTAAAATAACCCTGGAGAGAAACATTGTTAGCTTGTTCTGAAAGAAAATCACTATCAGTGATCAGTTTAGTTTCAGCATTTTCATATGTTAACTCCTTATGTCCATCAGTCATTTACTGCCACAGTTTCTTCAGGCATCGTCTTTCTTTCCTGGATTTCTGGATCTTGGAGATCTGCTCACACAAGCCTGAATCAAAATCAGTAAACAGAAAAGAATCTCCATCATTTGAGACTTTCTTTGCCTGAGCTCTTGTTACCACTGCTGCCGAAAGGAAAATTACTTGCTGCAGTAATTCTTTCTTCAAGGGTCCTTTAGCATCCATAACTTTAGCAGTTAGCTGGCTAGGTGCAACTGTCCCGAGGTGTGCCTTTAAAAGAAATTTAAATGAGTTTATGGCCATAGCCAATCAGAAAACAAGAAGGGTATGAGCTAAGTGAGAGCTGCTGAAGGTTTCAGAATTTTTCAAAGGAAAAGCAAGGGCACATGCCCGAAAAGAATCAACAGGATTCAAAAACATGCAATTGTCCATAAGTGGAAACAGAAACAACACAAGTTAAAATTCATCAATAAGAAAGCCCAATTTGGTAAGAGATGTGATAAAGAGCCCTTCTCCAACAGGTGAACCGGGAGGAAGGGTGGAGCTTACTGATGCTAAATGACCTCTAGGAAGAAAGAAGATTACTGCAGTAAGTAATTTTTTCTTCTTACTCAAGGAGTCCTTTAGCATCAGTAACTTTAGGACTACCAAGCAGTACCAAGTGGAGCTGGGCAGAGAATCTACTAGGAAAGAGGCTCTGCAGAACCGCCTGCCAAATTTGGCATCAGATCTAGTCTGCACATTCAAACTGTAGTGATTGACAAAGGCGTGTACAGATTTCCAGGCAGCTACTTTTCAGACATCCAGTAGAGGAATTTTCCACCGCTGCTGCAAGCGAGGCTGCTGTGCCCCTGGTATAGTGGGCCCTGAGCCCTACTGGAGGTTGGTGACCATCTTTTCGTAGTAGAATCTAATATGAGAGACCTATCACAGGACAAATGCTCTTGGTAGCTGGTCTTCCCTGCCTGCATAGCTGTAGCTGGGGAACAACTGAGAGGAGGAGCCTCTGGATTGTCTAGTATGCTCTAGGTAGTAGAAGATGGCTCTTGACATCCAAGCTGTGAGCTTTGCTTGCCATGAGTTAATTTCTCAGTTAAGGAGACAGGCAAAGTAATGGACTGGTCCAAGGAACTCTGAAACCACCTTTGCAGAAATTCCTATTTGTCCAGAGCCCAACTTTATCATTGTGAGGAGAGATGTAAAGTGGCTCAGTGCACTGGGACTGTAGCTCTGAAACCTCCTGGAAGAGGAAATGGTTACCAAAAAGCCTGGCGTCCAAGTTACAAACTTGATGGGGCTATGGACATAGGCTCAAAGAGTGGTTTCATGAGCCTGTCTCGCGCAAAGGTTAGGAGGAACAAGCTCCCTGGATTGGAGGCTGGTGATGCAAGAGGCCTTTGAAAAACTTTAAATATAACAGGGAAAAAATGATTTTTTCTTTCCCACCGAAGATAGGCTGAAATTGCCGCCACTTGAGGGAAGATGGTTTCAAGCTTGATGCTAAGAGTACCGGCAATCTAGCAGCTGAGGGTCTGAGACTGAATGGGATTTGACCTTTGCTCTGGTACCAGAGGGAAAACCTTTACATCTGGCTGCGACGCTTTCTTACGGTTTGATATTTTTAACCACCCCAGTATCCTAAGGACCTGTCAAGAGTACTGTGAGGATGCAGATTCTAACTGTTCCAGAACCAGACCTCAAGGTGGAAGTAGTGTATGCCTGGACATTGCACTCCTGTCTGAGGAAGGGTCAGCAGGAGTCAGCTGAAGGCAGGCGAATGGACTGCCGCGAGGCCATTGAGAGACGGAGAGGGTACCAGGCTTGCTTGGGCCAATTCAGAGACAACAGAAAAGACAAATTCCACTTACTACCAAAACATACTCAGGAAATACCCTTGAACAAGTGTCAACATTTAAATACCTTGGAATCACCTTTGATCAAGGTCTTACCTTTCACGACCCACATTGATAACACAGCAAAAGCAGTGAACCAACATTGGCATCCTGTTCGAAACGGCAATTCCTTACCCAAGCTGTGCTGAGATTGCTATCCAAAGCTCTGTCATCTCAATCATAGACTATGGCTCTGCCACTACCACCCGCATCAAGGCATCACACAGCCACTAAACAAGGCTGTCGGCTGCTCACTGGAGTGCAAAGATATACTCATACATGTGAGCTCTACACTGAAACAGGATGGCTGCAATTCTCAAATTGCATAAAGTATCTCACATGCTTGATGGCAAAAAAAAAATCCATCTTAGGCCGCACTCGCCCGTGTATATCAAGACCTACTTTGCCCGAATACCAGCATCCATCCCACCAGAAGATCGGAACACCAGCCTCTCCAGGTCCCCAGATGCCGGACCACACAGGGCCAAGATCTTTACCTATCGTGCCCCCCAGCTGGTACAATGCCCTGAGCTCGTTCATTACATCCTCCACGTCACTAGAAGCTTTCAAATCTATGCTTTACTCTCACCTCTCAGCCTCTAGCTCCTGTGACTGCCTTGACTAATGATCCTTCCCTCATGGCTGTTTTTCATCCTTCTCCTCTGCTCCTTTTCTTGACAAAGGCATCTGAGTACCTCTAACTATTCTAAGTCTGCTCCTCTCTATATCTCCTCCTATCCTTCCCACCGTGACAATTCCTACAATGTTTTGTTTTTTTCCTGTGATGTACTGTATTATATTGGCTTATTGAAACCTTTATAATTTGTTGACCATTCTGTGTAACATGTCTTGTTTGTTTGTACATTGATGACGTGGAACCTTTGTAAAAGAGCCATTGGCTCAAAGGTAATAATTCCTAGAACAATAAACTAAACTAAACCAGAATCCTAGATGCAGGCTGTTGTAAGAGTTTCAGAAATACCCTGAGAATCAGGGAAAAGGAGGAATGCATATAAGAAACCTTCCTGACCAGACCAGGATCAAAGCATCCAGAGGAGGAGATCCCAGGACTGAAGTCTGCAACAGAAATGAGGAAACTGGAAGCTGAGGAAGAGGCAAACAGATTCACTTCAGGGTGCCCAACTGCCGGAATACTGGCAGCTAGTACTTGTTTGTTCAGAGTTCATTAACTCTGGCCCTGACTGATGAGACTAGAGCCTCTGCTAGAGTACTGTGTTTGCCTGGGAGGTGAATCGCTGAAAGGCTGACTCTCCCAGGTAAGGCAAGAGACCAATTTTTATAGCGCCTGCAAACAGAGCCCTGATCTGGCCATTGCAGTAGTGTGTGTTCGACTCTGTAAGTCTGTCCTTTTATGACAAGAGCAAATGCTTTGAGCTAGAAAGGTTTTCTGAGTTCCAAAAGAAATAAGATTAGCTGTGGCTCTTGGAGAGTCTAGGTGCCACTTACTGAGGCACTGCCCAGATGTGCTTCCCACCACATGGGGAAGGCAGCCATGAACTGCTCCGTCTGAGTTTTCAGCTTTGAAAATTGTTGGTTTCTGAGCCCAGCAAGCTACAAGAAGACCTTGCGGGTTATGCACCCTGTATCTGAACCTTGGGACCACTGCAGGGACTGAAGCCATGCATCCCAATAGCCTGAGGAAATGTCAAAGTTACGTGATTTGCTCAGGACCACATCATATACTGAACCAGTGAGGGTTTAAGATTCAAACCCAGTCAAGCGCATGCTGGCTGGTCTCGCTGTCCTTGGATGAAGAAACTGCCAATGAGGGACATCTTGAATTCTTGCTCATGGAAGAGAGCATATCCTTCCTGGATGCTGGGAGGGTTCCAAGTGAGATTTTGTTTAGATATACCTAGGAACCCCGAGACTACAGATAGAGCCCTGTAAGGGAAAAAGGACTCCTTGACCTGACAAGGAGATTTAGGCAGGCTCATCAGCAACTTAGGTGTAGCTAGAGACGCCCAGATTCTTGAGATGTGCTGCTACCACTGCCCAGCACCTTTGTACGACTCTTAGACTGAGGAAGGTCAAGGGCGAGTGAGTTTGCCCTTGTGTGTGACCTCATTAAGGGCATATGGAAAAAGGGGGCCTATTTTGACCAGAGAAGCTAACCTGTCTCCTACTGTAAGGGCTGTATGAATAGCAACAGAGTGACCATCTTTAATTTGGGTTTTAACAGCAAGATGGGAGCCACTCCCAGTTGTCTTATGTCAGAAATTCCATGGAGTAGAGGCCCTTTCTTCTTTCCATGGCTAGGGACCCTTCAGCCATTCTAAAGCTAGAATGTTTTTTGTCTTCCACCCCAACAGAAATGTCTGTGGTGGGGACAGAGGCTTAGACACCTGTGTCACATGAGGTCTGCCCACACTAACGCCAGGCTTTAGACTGTGAAAACACCCCTGTACTGAGAGAAGACTGGGACAAAACCTCTGACCCCTAATGCCTCAGTAGGAAGTTCCGTGGGCAGGGGGCATTGTTTGAGATGTTCTGGAACTGAACAGCATGTTTTGATCACCAGGAAAGTTCATGGCTTTAAACTGGGAGTCTGAAGGTAGACCAGTAGTTCTAGGCCAGACAAAGTGCCTCAGAGAGATGGCATAGGCCGTGACTCTGGAGGTGGCATCCTTGTTGTCGCCCTGTGGAAATGGTATTACATAGCTTCCAAAGCAGGTTAGCTGTATCCACTGGCTCCTGCACTAAACCCAGGACAGAGTTCCACAGGCCCCTTTTTTAAAATATATTTGACCGAAAAGTCAAGTAGGCACAAATTTTGACAGGAGTCCTCATCCGGGGGAGGTAAGGAGAACAAGAAGATCCCAGCTTTCTCACGAGCTGCCTGATGCACTATACTCACAGGGTTGGGATGTACAGACAGGCACTCAGGACTGTTAAACAATTGATATTGCATTTATTTATTCACACTTCCAGACAGCTTGTAAACCTCTGCCACAGAAGTGGGGTTTCAAGCAGTTTCATGGTATTGTTATTTATATATTTTTATTATAGACAGGGCTTTTAGGAGGTGGAACCCTCCATTTCCTATATTCTTTTCTTATCCCTATCCTCACCTTGGAAGGACTCCAGAGAAGGAAGTCCAGGGTATCCAATATGTTTTGATAAATGAAGGCATAGAAGGAGAACCTCCTTGGATACATAGGGCTCCCACCTCATAAACATTCTCATATAATCTGTATCACCCTCATAGTCTCTGGGCAAGAACTGTGGAAGAGTGATAGCAGCCCTGTAAGCAGGGGCATCATAAAATTATTTATCATCAACTGAATCACCCTCACAGTCTATGGGGAAAAAGAACTGTGGAAGAGTGTATGCCAGACCCAGTAAAGAAAGGACCCATTTTTATGTTTGCTTGCACGCATGTAAGAAATGAAAATTACGTACCTACCGTAATTCTTGATCTTCTTGGACGAGTCTCCACCACTCATTCACACTAGTGGGATTAGCGCCGGAGGCACTAGGACCCATCGAGCAAACTTTTGCTGAGGGTCGGCGCGAGAGACGGCCAAGATGCAGCAGCGGCCCGAGTGGCAATGACCATCTCGGCGACGACCCTCCAACCGCCTTCAGTACCTTTTACCAAGGAGGCAGCGCAATCAACGAAAGAGTAAATCTAATCCTTAAAAACGGACATAAGATAGTCCGTATGACCCGTGTAAGAAGGGACAGCAAAGAAGTCCTCACGGCCTAAAGATTTGAGGAGTGAAGACCAACACAGCGGTGAGCTCGGGGATGGAGGGAGGGAGGTAGATGAGTGGTGGAGACTCGTCCAAGAAGATCAAGAATTACGGTAGGTACGTAATTTTCATATCTTCCTGGACATAAGTCTCCACCACTCATTCACACTAGTGGGAGAGTACTGTTGATAATCCCCCAAAAGGGGGCAGGAGAGCCAGAGCTCACGCTGCTCAAGACAGAAGCCCGTTAAGGATAGTTCTGCCGACGCGGAATGTCGCCTGGCATGAACATCCAGTGCATAATGCTTAACGAAGGTATGCACTGAGTTCCAGGTGGCGGCAAGCAGATATCCGCACTGAACATTGCGACCGCTAAAGATGTCAAGGACGCTTCTAGTAGAGTGAGCGACAATTTACCCTCCAATTTAACCTGAGCCATGGAGTAGCAATGTCGAAGGCATGCCACTAACCATGATGAGATGCATCTGATAGCGACGGTTGACCCAGCCGGGTGTCGCTGAAAGAAACAAACAGTTGCTGAGTCTTATGAAAATTCTGGTTCTATCTAAATAGAACCGAAGGCTCTCTTAACATCCAAGGAATGAAGAGATCGCTCCTCTCATTTTGGAAATTAGCGGATAAGAGGGAAGTACCAGAGGTTGGTTTAGATGGAATTCTGACACAACCTTGGGAAGAAATTTAGGATGAGTACGGAGAACTACCTGTCTTTATGGAATACAGTATACTGGAGGGTCCGTCACCAAGGCATGAATCTCGAGACCCTGCGGCTGAGGTAATGGCCACCAGGAAGGCAGTCTTCCAGGTAAGAAATTTTAGCTCACAGGTAGCTAGGGGCTCGAAGGCCTCGAGAGTGAGCATGTCCAGCACCAGGTTAATGTCCCAGGCTGCAACTGGACGCTTAACAGGGGTCTGGTATGAAGAATCCTTAAGAAATCTTCACTATAGGAAGCTGAGCCAGAGTCAAGGAAGAAACCGCTCATGGAACGCTGAGATGGCACTAAGGTGAACTTTAACTGTGGAGTACTGGAGACCTGAGTTTGATCGGTCCAAGAGATACTCCAGAACCTTGTCAGGAGGACAGGAAAAGGATTCAGGAGGACTTTGCACACCAGAGAGAAAAGGCTCCATTTGGAAGCGTCGTTGTGGGTGGCTGGCTCACAGAGCCAGAAGGATGTCCGAGACTCTACGAGAGACGTTGAACCGATTCACTTCTACCCTTCAGGAGCCAAGCATGAAGGGTGAAGTGATTTCAGGTTGGGATGGACCAACGAACCCTGAGTCAAAAGGTTGATTTGTGGGAAGTGGTTCGGAGAGGCTGCCAACATACTGTTGAGCAGAGGAAACTATAGTTGCCGAGGCCAGAGGAGCAATGAGAATCATTTTGGTCCCCTGAGACTGAACTTGAGGAGAACTCTCTGATTAGAGGGAGCGGTGGAAAGGCGAAGAAAACGCTTTTGTCCATCGTAGCCTGAACGCATCCTGACAGAAAATGCCAGGCCCTGGATTTCTGGAGCAGGAGAGGGGCAGTTTATGCTGAGGGGATGCAAAAGGTCCAGGTCTGGAGTCCCCACTCCGAATAGTGACCGAGCTACGGCTGAATCGAGAGACCACTCGTGAGGGTCTGCCTCCGTTCTGCTGAGGTGATCTGCTAGATCGTTTTGTATACCTGGCAGATAAACCGCCTGAATCAGAGACTTGTGCTCAAGCACCACTCCCACACCTCATTGCTTCCCTGCAAAGGGTAAGAATGAGCACCTTTGCTTGTTGATGTAATACATCACAGCTTTGTTGTCCGCTTGAAGGAGAATGTTCTTGTGACAAAGGATATCCTTCAGAGTTCGGATCGCAGAGAGGACCGCTTCATCTCCAGGACATTTATGTGGAGAAGAGTTTCTAACTGAGTCCATACACCTTGAGTGTGGAGGAGCGACAGTGAGCTCCCCATCCCATTAGCGATGCGCCTGTGGTGATGGAGATCTGATGATCCGGGGAGCAAAGGGAACCCTTCCAGAGATTGCTCTCTTGAGTCCACCAGGTGAGAGACCTTCAAGGGCTCCGTCACCTTGATGGGATAAGACTGGGGGTGAGAGGTCAGAGACCACTGAGTGGAGAGCATCCATTGGGTGGTTCTCATGTGCAACCGGCCAGGGTACAGTGAACACCGAGGACGCCATGAGACCCAACATGCGTGCATCGAGAGCTGTAACCGATTGGTTCTCCCGATGTAACGGGCCATCCGAAGGATGTCGAGTCTTCTGTCCTCTGGAAGGAAAGCCTTCATGGAAGAGGTGTCTAGAAGCGCCCCTATGAAAAGGAGCCTGGGAGGGCTGCAGTTGTGATTTTTCAAATTCAGCAGAATTCCCATGGACGTAAGAGATGACGAAGTCGCTTGCATGGCTTCCAAAGTCCCGTGGCTGGAAGGGCTTGCAAGAAGCCAATCGTCCGGAGGGAAACACTGGAGTCTGATCTTCCTGAGATGCGCTGCGAGAACTACACAACACTTTGTAAAGACACTGGCGCCGAGGATAGCCCAAAAGGCAGGACTCTGAACTGATAATGCTCACCCAGAGCTACAAACCTGAGGAACTTAGTGGTCGGGTGGATGGGGATATGCTGGTAAGTCCCCTGCATATCCAGGGAGGCCAGCCAGTCGTGTTGATGCAGCAAGGGTAACAGGGTACCTAGGAATTATTTTGAATTTCTCCCTGGGGAGAAATTTGTTTAACTTTCTGAGGTCTAGAATGGGTGCATTCCCCAGATTTCTTTGGAACCAGGAAGTAATGGGAGAGAACCTGTGCTTCAGAGATGCAGGGGCACCAGTTCTATTGCCCTGTTGCTTAGAAGGCCCTGGATCTCGGCGTGGAGGAGGTCTGACGAGAGGCCGACAACCTGGGTTGTCGCCTGGGAGGACAATTGGGGTTTCCAAAAATTGAGAGAATAACCTCGCGAATTATCCGGCGGACCCATTTGTCCGGGTTGTGGACTTCCACTGGTTGTAGAAGTACATCAGACCACTTCCCACCGGAGAAGAAAGTTCCACCGGGCAATGTGATGGAACTTGGGCCAGCACTATAAGGTGGCGCGGGGCTTTAGGCCCCTGGCGCTTTCTGCTGCACTTCTTTGAGGCTGGGGCAGGTTGGCTTTTATGGAAGCTCCTCTGCCTCTGCCTCGAAAGGACTGACGACTATGAAACTGACGCCTGTTCACATGCCCCGGAGGGAGCAGGCGGAGGTCTGGCCAACTTAATGGCCGACTAGTCTTCTGAGTGGCCTCTAAGGCTTGTTCCACCTGAGGCCGAAAGAAAGGAGCCTATCAGCGGCAGCGCCATTACTTGCTGCTGAGCATCATTCGTGAAGCCAGAAGTACGCAGCCAGGAATGGCGCCGGTACAAACACCTCTGCTGCTGAGCGAGAAGCAGTGTCGAAACGCCATAGCGGCTTTGATCTGTTGATTATTGACTCAATACCTCTAGTATCGGTCAGAAGAAGCTCTGACTTGAGTCCGAATCCGGAAGAGCTTCAACCATTCTTTTCAAAGAGTGCCACAGGATATACTCATACTGAGAAAAATAGCCTTGATAACTGGCAATATGCATACTTAGAGTGGAGGCAGCAAAGACTCTCTTACCTAATGTATCAATCTTACGAGACTCTTTGTTAATAGGTCGAGCTGTAGTAGTTTGAGGAAGAACGACTTATCATTCTCTGCCAGGACTACAATAGGATCCGCAAAGGCTTGGGATGCCAAAATGGGGCGATCCTTGGGAGCTGAATACTTTTATCAATGGATTTAGCCACTGAGGGAATAAGAGCAGGATTATTCCATACCATTTGAGACAGCGCTCGAAGGAAGGCTGGATCGGAGGAGTCAAACCAGAGGGATCTCCAAGCATGAAGGTAGTGGAGTCTTAATATCTTCCCAGGATCGACGTCTGTAGTCTGATAGAAAGAGGGATCTCAGGTTCTTCAACAGAGACTTAAAGGACAGGTCCTCACCACAGGCTCTGTAGCAAAGAAAGATCCTGTTTCCTCCACTTCATCACCCAACCAAGGTCTGGGTCAGGCTCAACATCATCTCCTGATGGTCCAGGAAGGACTGTTTGGACAGGAAAGGAGGAAATTAGAGAGGAGGAAATAGCAGAGAAACAAGGAGAGTCCCCGAGGGCCCTGGCGCCGAGAAGGCAAAACGGAGGAAAACGGCACCGCAGAGGGCACGGCGCCGAAGAGGCACGCGGCACCGCAGCGGCGCCGCCGACCAAGCAGCGCTCGGCCAGACCCAACGGGCGGTAGGCGGGCGCCATGACCACGCGCGCCGCTGGACGGCACCGCAAGGCCAGCGGCACCAAAACGGCGCCGACAAGCCAACAAACCCCGCGAAGGCGCCGGAAACCCCAGGAACCTGGAAAGCTAGAGAAGGAAAAACAGGAGATAAGGGGCATCGGTGGGCCTCGCGCCGCAGCCATGGGGGACACCTGCGCTGGAGTCACTGGCACCAAAGAAGGCGCCCAGACTAGGAAGGTCCAACCGCCCACCCGATCGCTGGAGGAGCCCAGGGCCCGAGGCAACCGAGCCAGGCAGGAGAACCAACCTCCAGCCCATCGCCCCATAAGAGCAGCCCACTGATGAAACTGCTCATCTGGAGCCCTACCTATAGGCGGGAGGGGCTCGATGTCGAGGACGACGGTCACCAGCAGTTGGCAACCAAGATGGAGAATGGCAACTAGCTACTATAACCGATCACGACGCCAAGAGACATACCACAGAGGGCGACCTCGAAGTGATGCCTTCTTTTGACCTGTGGGTCAAGAAGAGCTCGAGGCCGAACGTGCCGAGAATGCGCACTGCTTATTTTATGCCGACGGGGACCGCCATCCCCTGGGCATCGGACTGACCGCTGTCGGAACCCCGCTGAGGAGAAGGAGGCTGACCGACCCAGCCCGCTGACTGAACAGTTACACTAAGTCTCCCTACCGTCACCTGACCTGCTCATGGTCGACTGGCCCAGTAGGCCGAGACTTCTTCAAGTGTTAAATTTAAAATATTCAAAAATTTAACGAAAATAGAATAAAATTAAGCGATACTACTATCGAGATAATGTTACAAAATAATAAACTGAAAACTATGCGCTTAGTTTGACTCCCGACAGTCGAGCGACGCTGCCACTGAAGCTACTCGACGGGCGGGGAAAAAGGAACTGAGGCGGTTGAGGGTCGCCGCCGAGATGGTCATTGCCGCCGAGCTGTTGCTCACAAGGCGCCTGCCTCTCGCTACGCACCTCCAGCAAAAGTTTGCTCCCTGATGGTCCTAGTGCCTCCGGCGCTAATCCCACTAGTGTGAATGAGTGGTGGAGACTTATGTCCAGGAAGATACATAGTGCCATCATCGGAGATTTCGGAGGTGTGTCACCCTCCTCCAATTCAGTCAGTGTGTTGGCATGGCGTTCTCAGAAGCTGTCACACCTGGAGCCGTCTATGACAAGCTCCAAATGGTGGCATACAGTTGAAAGGGGAAGCTACGCCCAGTGAGCAGCGATAAGATAAGGCTGCCACACGCAGCTCCCCAGACAGAAGCTCCACGCAGGCGCGGCGCGCCCGCACGCATGCACCGGTAGCCGACGGGTGCCCAATCCCGGCCGGCTGTGCCATGCCTCCCCGCCCCCAAAGGCTTTCGAATGCCACGCTGGGTGCCCACCCCAGCTGGCAACTAATATTATAGCCGACGGGGTGCCCAATCCCCCGCCAGCTTCACTGTACTCCGATGTAGTAAGTGCCATGCTGGGAGCCCACCCCAGCGTGGCAACTATCCTAGGGTCGACGGGGTGCCTAATCCCCGCCGGCTGAACGCGAGCCTCTCAACCGCTCCTTGTGCCATGCTGGGAGCCTCCACCCAGCGTGGCAACGCCCCATGTCCGTTTTTGTCCCTGTAAAGAAAAACGGTCCCACGTAGTCTCCCCGCCTCCCACAACCCGCACTCCACCCACTGCGCATCCAGCCTCCCCACACCCCCTCACCCCATACTTACCTCTGACCCGCGCGACGATTCGGTGGACCGGAACACGCCTGCACTCTTCAAAGCCGACCGCGAACTGAGGAAATGCCGTAAGCTGTATAATGGGCTAGATGGAGGGTTTCAACTTTATTGCATATCTCAGGCATTTTTGGGAATTTTTGCACCAAATTTTCAACATGGGGTTTTGGGACCCCTTCTCATGATTGATGTCACTGTCATGATGCTATTCGGCCTGAAGGGTGATTTTGCAGTCACTGCGCAAATCACGCCATGACAGTGACATCATTCATGAGAAGGGGTCCCAAAACCCCATGTTGAAAATTTGATGCCAAAATTCAAAATGACTGTTTTACGAGCTGCAGCTATGAAGTTCCTACGCAGGCTCAAGTTCGAATTTTCAATATTTTCACCCAGATTTTCAACATTGCCATTTTACCACACCTTCTTATGAGCAGTACAGTTGTCATTTTTCACATCTCACCTAAAATGTGTTTCCGCCCATGTAGCGCAATATGGCGAGTCGGTGCGAATTCAATGTAATGGGACAAATTAAGAAAATCACAGTGACACTGTTCATGAGCAGAGGTCTAATGGCTATGTTGAAAATTTGGTGAAAATTTCAATGACTGTTTTATTTAGCAGGCATTGCGCAGTTCCTACGCACGTCAGAAGATCGCGAATTTTCAATATTTTCACCCAGATTTTCAACATTGGCATTTTACCACACCTTCTTATAAGCAGTACAGCTGCCATTTTCACATCTCACCCAAAACGTGTTTCGCCTATGTAGCGCTACAATGGCTTAGCCGTGTGTGAATCCAATGTGCAGGATAAATTAAAAGATCACAGTGACACTGTTAATGAGCAAAAGTCTTAAAATGGCTATGTTGAAAATTTGGTGGAAAAATTCCAAAAATGACTGTTTTCACAGCTGCGTTGTACAGTTCCTATGCACGCAGCATAAAGTTCGTGAATTTTCAATATTTTCACTCCAGATTTCCAACATTGCCATTTTGCCACACCTTCTTATGAGTAGTACAGCTGTCATTTTTCACATCTCACCCAAAATGTGTTTCGCTCTATGTAGCGCATAATGGTGCAGAAGGTGTGCGAAATCAACGTACGGACAAATTAAAAAATCACAGTGACACTGTTCATGAGCAAAGGTCTTAAAATGGCTATGTTGACAATTTGGTGAGAAAATTCCAAAAAATTAGTGTTTTACTTGGCGTATGATGTACAGTTCCTACGACGCCAGAAGTTCGCGAATTTTCAATATTTTCACCCAGATTTTCAACATTGCATTTTTACCACACCTTGTTATGAGCAGTACAGCTGTCATTTTCAAATCTCACCCAAAATGTGTTTCCACCCATGTAGCGCATAATGGCGCAGTCGTATGCTAAATCAATGTATGGGACAAATTAAGAAAATCACAGTGACACTGTTCATGAGCAGAGGTCTTAAATGGCTATGTTGAAAATTTGGTGAAAAATTCAAAAATGACTGTTTTATTAGCGTATGCTACAGTTCCTACGCACGCTGTAAGTTCGCTAATTTCAATATTTTCACTCCAGATTTTCAACATTGCCATTTTATTACACTTCCTTATGAACAGTACAGCTGCAATTTTTCATATGTCGCTCAAAATGTGTTTTCGCACATGTAGCGCACAATGGTGCTGTTGGTGTGCAAAGCAATGTTTAGGACAGATTAAGAAAATCACAGTTACACTGTTCATGAGCAGAGGTCTTAAAATGGCTATGTTGAAAGTTTGGTGACAAAAGTCCATAAATGACTGTGATACGAGTGAGCATTGCGCAGTTTCCACGCATCCTCATTATTCATGACTTTGTAATATTTTCAGTCCAGATTTACACCAGTGACATTTTTCCACACTTCCTTATGAACAGTACAGCTGTAATTTTTCACAACATGGCTGAAGTGCGTTCACAGTTTCAGCGCAGAGATGCGTGGTCGCAGTGGGAAATCATTGTTCGGCACAGATAAAGAAAAACACAGTGACACTGTTCATGATCGGAGGCACCAAAATGCCTGAGTTGACAATCTGCTGTAAAAATCTCCAACCTAATTATATTACGGTGTGCTGTACAGTTTCTATGTACACCGTGACTTCACCATTTTTTAAATATTTTAGTACAGATTTGCAACATTGCCATTTTTTACACCTCTCCATGAACAGTACAGCTGTCATTTTTACACCCTGTTCGAATGTTTTGCACCTGTGGTGCTAAATGCCGTAGTCACTGTGCATAAGCAGCTTTTGGCTAACAAAGTGATATTCCCCTGTTTATGAGGTGGGGTCACAAAACAAACATGTTGAAGATTTGGAGGAAATACCAACGAATGCCTGAGGTATTAGGGTTTCCAACTATAACGTCCAACACTGACAGACAATGACAGGCATCAGGGGTGTGACTTGGGATTCTTGCCTGTGATGCTCATACCATTCCACACTCTGCAGTCAGTGAGAGGCATCGAGGTATGCCTTGACCTTCGCCCCAAACTTCACCCCTGCTCTCCTATACCGCATCCATCTCACCATATTTCCGAATGAAATGGGAGCGATAAGGGTCAAAGACCCAAGGAACACTGTGACACTTGTCAGTGTCTGCAGGGTGGGGTGTGGTGAAATGGCGTGGCCGTATGCCTGACTTACCCAAACACACACCCCAATGCCTGTCACTCTCTGCAGGGTGGTGGTGGGGTTGGTTTCAGTTCAATACTTCACTGCCATTCTATTACGCAGCTCTGTAACTTCTACACTACCACTGCCAATGCCAGCAAGCAAACATTCGCATTGACAAATGCTTGTTTTTTTATATGGTCTGAAACAGTTGACATGCTGTATCCATATTTTCACAGATGGAGTACTGCACAGATTTTCTGTCACGCTTTAAGCTGCCTGTTGTCTCACTACTGGCTTTCCCAAGAGCAAAAGAAGCATCTATGTCTCAGGCAGAGTTTTTTAAGCCACTTCATCAGTGGCTTGATCAATCTTCCTTCCTTCGCCACTTCTATTATTTTTTAAATGTGAGGCACTTTGATTTGGAAGCTTAAATTTGTGGCTGGGATCTGAGGGTCTCAGCACCTCCTTACATTTTAGTACTTTTGAATGGCCCCTAATCGGAAGCCTCTGATATGTCCTCAGCCCTAATAATCAAAGGTTTGTCTTCTACGCTTTGCCAATTTTAGCGAAGCAAACCAGTCCTGGACCTCATAACTGAGTGCAGGTTTCTATGAAACGCCACCGCCAGCTCTGCCCCAGTTAATTAGCTATGTCTGTTGCCAGTCCTTTTTTTTTTCGTGGTTGTAGAACTGGGATCTACACCAGTGCCAATCTTAATAGAAAACCCAACAATACTTGTCAACTGCCACAGGTGGCTGCTGGACCCTCACGGACAGTTCTCTGCATAGATGATAGCTAGGTCCAGTTCCTTTATGTATAAACATATATATATATATATATATATATACACACACATATATATATATTTAGAAGGGTTTCTCTTAAAATGCCAATCCTGAGAGAAACCCCAGGCACGGGTTAACATTTGAATTCCAATGGAGTGCCTCACGGTAAACCTATGAGGTCGGAGGTAAAAACAAGGCAACTGTCCCAATTCGATGGTTCCACAAAATTTGGTTAGAAAAGAGAAGAATCTTTGAAATTAAGCACCTGTGATAAAGTTAACATTTAAATGAACAGTCACAGTAATAGCATGGCTGTGCTAAAATAAAAAATCAGCATGGAGCTAATGAATTTATAATACTTTCACCAGCGCACTATTAAAACAGAAATATGAGGAAAACTTTACACAGATAAGCACTAGGAGGCTGTCAATAAGAAAAGCTGAGACACCTCTCAGGGCAATGTTGCAGTCCAGCAGACAGAGAACATTTTCAAGCCTTCAGCAGCTCTCAATCAGCTCACTACCCTTCCTGTTTTCTGATTGGCTATGGCCCAAGCTCATTTAAATTTCTCTTAGCACACCTCCGGCAGTTGCACTTAGCCAGCTAACTGCTAAAAGACTCCTTGAGCAACATCATCAGGATTTACTCCATCTTTGATTAACTCAGTAAATTCTGTAAAGTCATTTCCATAATCACAGGTACAGGTAACTTAGGTACTACCCCACTTTCATTTGGTGTGACACCCAATTAATAGTAAGAGTCACTTGGCTTGTGGGATAGTATTGAGGTCCCTGTGGATGCAGACGACTCCAGTGGCTGAAGCGACGAGGAGGAGCCTCACTGGCTGGGAAACGGGATGGCCACCAGGAGGAGCGGTCGGATCTCTGTCTTTTTGTGACCCCCGAGGACTTGTCTTTGACCTGGGAAGCATTAGAGCTCTTGGACCCAGAAGGCGACTGGTGCCCTGGAGGATATCGGTTCGCAGCTGGCTACCTGTTGCTCCATGAAGGTTTTAGAGTTTCTTCGCTGCCTGAAGGCGGTTTGTTGAATTGTTGGCAGAGCTGGGAGGTTAAGCAACTGGTTCATTTTGGCTCTGCCACTTGGGCTGTGTTGGGTGTTTGTGTTGTCTCTGTCAATAGTTTAGTTTTGTGGATTTTCATGTGTTTTGGCTTGGAGGAACTAGACCATTCTTGAATATGTGATCCATGAAAGTTTCCTGGACTAAGAAACTGGAAAACATCACCAGCAGATATTGGGATTCTCATTATAAATCAACTTTTTGAAGCCATCACAATCAAAGTAAGTACAGCTAAGACATTCTACAAGCTCGACCTGGGGAGTGCAAACTGAATCCACATTTCCATCTACCTTGTTGCTAAAGGAACTGCATGTCTTTGAGAACCATTCGCAACTATTTAAACAAAGGAAGACACTGACAAAGGGTTTTAACTTCCTGCATATGCCCCAGGCCAGTGTTCCAGGAATTTAACACATCCTTTGTCTTGTTATCATAGATCAAACAGTTTACTGGTCATTTTCCTGTGGATTTGATTATTTTACATCATTTGGCAATGGGGCAAATCCTCCCTGAGGCACACCACCGAAATTAATCTGTCCCTGCTCATGTGTGAGCCTTGGGCACATCTAGCCACATTGTATACAACTATTCCAGTGCTGCACTTTTGACATTACCACCTGGCATACTACTGTTCAAAAAGAAATGCAACCTCTCTCTGACTGAACTCCGCCTATGCACCCTGAAACTTGTGCTCCTCCTCCTGCTGCTATCAGGGACTTTTCACCCTAACCCCGGACCAAACACCTCCAACCAAAACAAACCAGCAGGCACTCTCTCAATCATGTGCCTGAACACCTGCAGTTTATTTCCAAGCTTGATGCACTGCAAGCCTTTACCACCCAACACAACCCGGATCTTCTGTCAGTAGTTGAAACTTGGCTCACCCTAAAGATTCCTGACCAGGCAATCACCCTTCCCTACAATGTCTTCCGGGTTGATCGCAAGTCCAAAGAGGTGGAGGTGTGCCTTATATGTGAAAGACACTTCCAAGGACACCCCATTGATTCCAATCTTCCAGCAACACCTGCTCAGATTCTTCCCATCAGACTCCTATCAGGTGCCCACAATAAGGCCCCCACAGTTGTCACTGTTTACATACCTCCTAAAGAACAGGGACCTGGTCTAATCGCTGTCCTTGACTTTGTCAAATCCCAATCATCGGACTCTGAAATCATCCTTCTTGGTGACTTTAACATTAACTGGCTCTCAGCTGAATGTGGGGCATTTAAGGACTCGTTATATCAGCTAACCTGACTCAAATGGTTGACTATGCAACAGAAAAACTACAGAACTGGGACCTGCACCCTACTCGACTGGATCCTAACCAACCACCCCTCTCAGATCACGAATCCTCCTGACTCACTCAGTGACCACTCTCTCATCAGCTGTACCTGGTCAAACAAATTCTATAAGCCCTCCAAAATCATCACCAGCAGAGTCCTACCCCGCGGTCAGCTACCCCACCTCAAATCACACCCTCAGTCTGCAGGACTGGTCCCCATCTTCAAGGCAACAGATACTAATACTGCACTGGAACAATTTATTCACATTTTCAATGAAGCCTGTAATAAATTTGCCCCCTCAAAGAGCGTAAAGTTAAATCGCCCAAAGACCTCCTAAAAACTTAAATCCAGGAACCACCTCTGGGAACTGGCTAGAAACCCAGTAAGCAACTTGACATCCAGAATTATAAATGGCCATGGAACGACTGCACCAAATCCATTCGCAACAGAAATCTGACTACTATAAAAATGCCCTCATTAACTCCTGGGGAACGGAGGATTTCTGGAAAACATTAATGATGTCACTGGGAAGCAGTCAAAATCTTCACTAACATACTCAAAATAAATGGGCACACCACACTGACTCTAAAACTATTGCAAACACTTTTAACATCGCTTTCACTAACCTTAGCAGTGTTCTCCCTCCGACTTCTTCCAAGACGTGTCAACTCCCATCCCCCAACTCCTCCACCCACGCCTGTCACCCACCTTTCTACTTATAGCACTAAAGAAACATCAAGTCCGAAACTACATTGCCAAAGCCATCAGCAAATCTAGAACAAGCAATGACACACTTGACCTCAAGCTACTGGCCCTAACGCTGATCGAGGTACTTGGGCCCCTCACCAAGATCTTTAATCTCTCTCTTCCTCTAGCCAGTTCCCAGAGAAATGGAAAATGGCCACTGTTACCCCAATTCACAAAGTGGTGATAAGGCTGACCATGCAACTTCCCGCCTATCTCCATTCTGCTTCCCTATTGAAGGCACTGGAACATATAGTAGCGGACCAACTTACTGAGCATCTGGACAATTATAATAATCTCTGTAAACAGCAACATGGCTTTAGAAAAGGTCATAGTACATCCTCTGCCTTATCCAAATTGACAGCTCCATTCACAGCTCCTTGACAGTGGACAACTAACTGGTGCTATTTTCATCGACCTGACCAAAGCCTTCGATACTGTCCACCACTCCTCCTGCTGAGCCAACTAAAATACTGGTCTCTCCAATGATTCAATCTCTTGGTTCAAAAGCTATCTTGAAAACCGCACTCCAGCGTGTAAAAATTGGAGATGTGCACTCTGATTCCAGAGGTCGCTCTGGAGTCCCCAGGGTTCAATACTGGGCCCCTACTCTTCAGCCTGTTCCTTAACACCCACCGACTCCTGCACTGAACATATCACCTGTATGCCGATGATGCAGTAATTCTTGCCACACACCAGGACCCAAAGAAATTGCAAGAAAATCTCCAACTCTGCTTCTCCTCGGCTGCAAATTGGCTCACAAAGCACAAACTGATCCTTAATCAAAAAACAAAGGCCATGATCTTCTGCAGCTCCCTAATAAACATAAGCACTTCCAACTCTCCGTTATCACCAGACAAGGTGCCACACTGGAACAGGTCAAAACTTTAAATACCCGGGATCACCCTTGACCCTCACCTCTCCTACACTGCCCACATCGACCATGTTGCCAAAGCCGCTAACTCCGGCTAGGCCTGCTATTCCGTCATAAGAAACACCTGACACCTGAAGCCCTCACTGTCGCTGTCCAGAGCTCCATCATATCCATTATTGATTATGGCATTATCATTTACAGCTCTGCTACAACCACCGCACTCAAACGTGTATCCACCACCCTCAACAAGGCCTGTCGACTTGTCACTGGCTCCCAACGCCTAACTCACACCTGTGACCTCTATTCTCAAACTGGATGGTTGAATCTTGCTAATCGAATAAAACACCAAACTTGTATTACTACTAAGAAAATCTTGCTGGGCCTTGCCGCCCGGAGTCTGTGCCCTCATACAACCGAGAATCCACACCGACATACCAGGGATCGAAACCTCAGCTTCTGCAAGTCCGCAAAAACACAAGGCCAAAGATCCTTTGCTTACCGGGCCACTAGTTGGTACTAGTTGTATCACTATCCTAGGGGGCTATAGACCCCGTCTGGTGGTGATGAAGTCCTTAATCTTTGAAATCCATGTTCGCAGATGCAAAACCGAAACAATATTTCTAGGAGATCTAAATATGGACTGGCTGTCACCTAAATCACATGGCCTCAAATCCCTTGTGACGAGCTAGGTCTTGGCAATTAGTCAGAGAACCTACTAGGAACAACACTCTAAATACTGCCAAAGTTCCATTCTAGATGTGGTACTAACCACCCATCCACACAAAATATCTCATTTGGCAGTGTTTCACAACGACATGAGCGATCATGGAATTGTTGCTTGCATAAGATCTCAAATTAAGGCCCGGCCGCAACCCATCTTTATAACAAAAGATCCTTTCGCAAATTCAGTGCAGTAAACTTCCTATCTGACCTGAGCATGATCAGATGGCAAGATCTTTACCTAGCCAAAGATGTCAACAAGGCAGCTTGCATCCTTAATGACAAACTCACTACAATAATAAATAAGCATGCCCCTTTCATCAAAGTAAGGCTACGGAACAATTCCAATCCCTGGTTCACCTCGGATCTCAAGGCAGCCCTTATAGCTCGAGATAAGCTCTGGCTAAAGCTAGACATTCCAAAGAATCTTCGGATTGGCAGGCTTTTAGAACAGCCAGGAATAACTGTGTGAAAATCTTCGCTCTGCTAAAGCTAACTATTATATTCTACTCCCGAACAAGCTAAAGGTAACCCTCATAAAATAGGAAGACTATCAAAGCTATAGAAGGACGCCCATGGCCCCTCTGTCCCAACAAAGATAGTTGCAAGTGGCAAGATTGTGGAAAACAAGTCCCTAATCCTGGAGGAACTTAACTCCCACTTTGCCACAGCTGGATTAGCTTTTGACTCGTCACCTTATGCTGGTGCTGCGGTGAGCCAGCATACCCCTCCCCCACATCTAGTCCTGGACTCAGTCCCTTCCAACTCGCGCGAGATAACTTATAAAGAAGTAGAAGATTCTCTTCTTAACTTAGACACCAAAAAGTGCAGGGGACGATGGCTTGGAACCCTTTTTCCTAAGGTCAGGCTATGCCCATCTCACTGCCCCAATTCTCCACATCTTCAATCTTTCCATTACATCTGCTACTGTGCCGTCCTGCTGGAAATCAGCACATATCCTCCCTCTATTTAAATCTGGTGACCCATGCGATGTAAACAACTATAGGCCTATCTCCATATTGCCTATCCTTTCTAAAGTTCTCGAAAAACTGATCCATATTCAGTTAAATCTCACTTGGAACCTTCTCTCTCATTAACCCAGCTCAATCTGGCTTCGGCTAATCATAGCACAATCACTGCACTAGCAAAGTAACCAATGATTGGATCTCTGCTATAGATGCTAAGAAGGTAACTGGTGCAGTCTTTTGACCTCAGCAAAGCTTTTGATACTGTTGATCACAAACTATTAGTCAATTGCCTTGCAAAGTTGGGTGCCACATACCATACCACCCAGTGGTTCTCTAGCTACCTAACTGGAAGATTCCAAAAGTAAAGGCGGAAGGCTTTTTCTGCTGCCTTGCCAGTTTTAAGAGGAGTCCCCAAGGATCCATCTTAGGCCCTATCTTGTTTTCTCTGTACATCAATGACTTAGATGCTAACATATCCGTCCAATCTGCACTTTGCAGATGATACTGTGTTGTATACTCTGGTTCATCGTTATCTGAAGTCAAGGGGGTGCTTCGCTGGACTTCGCATAACCTGAGCATAATTTAACAGCGCAAAGCTTCTGCTCAATGCCAAGAAGACTAAAGCTGATGATATTCTCTCGCAGTGCTGTCTCAGGCCCCCAATACTTTTGCCCAAGACTTCATTGTCACCACGCTAAACGAGCCTCTGAAGTTGTAACCAAATTTAAATATCTAGGTATCTGGATCGACAATAAATTATCTTTCAGTGACCACATCAAGATGTCTCTAGAAGGTTAAAAGCAAGGTTAGGTTTCTTCTACAGAAATAGGCCCCTTTTCCCCTTGAAACCTCGAAACAAGCTTGTACAGGCCACTTTTCTCCCCCACTCGACTATGGCGATGTAATCTATTCCTCCACCACTCTTTGCAAATCTAAGTAAACTGGACATCCTTTATCACCGATGCTACAGTTCATTACCAACTCCCTTACCGCTCGCACCACTGTGACTTATATGCAGCTGTTGCTTGGACATCCCTAACTACTAGACGCCTGCTTCCATGCTGGGCTATGGACTCTTAAACTGCTCCTGCAGAAATTGCCAAGCTATCTCTCTTCCTTATTAGTATCTCACATAGTGCATACTTTAAGAAAATCTGACTTTATTATGCTTGAATACCAAGGACGGACTTCCTTTGTAAACGTATATTGCATGTGCCCTTCCTCCATTTGGAACCAATTACAAACCGCATTGAAACTAACACAGTTTCAATAAACTTCTACAAATCGCTAAATTCAGCCAAAATAAAAGACACCTGTAACTGTCATTAAGTCTCTTCCTTCCCCATGTGTGCCATATTTATCCACTGGTAAGGTATAATTGATTTGTCATATTAACTGCTTTCCTTCCCTTCTACTCCTGGCTTTATCTTTGCTTACGCTCCACTGCTACTCTATCAAATTTCTCCTCCTCCCATATCAGTTGTAGACTGTTGTTTGTTCTAGCTGCCAAAATACCGTATATTTGATTTGATTTGATTAAATCAAATCACACCAGTCATCATGTTTCATTTATCAGTTTGCGACCTATAAGTCGCTTCCTGTCTCATATCAATGTTTACCACCATGTGTCACCCTGTGTGGTACCCTTGTATGTATATCCAGCCTGCATCATGTAACGTGTATTTCATGTATATACTGTTATTACCTATCTGTGTTTGTACTTTAAGTGTTTATGTCACAGGACCTCCTTGTGAATGAGCTTGCTCAATGGAGTTTTCCTGCAATAAACTTGAACAATGGTCTTCCCAGCGACATCTCATCTTCACTATCGCTCAGCACTTTTAAGACTGCCTCCCTAACATTGACTGCCTCCAACCTCTGTGACTGTTGTGGCTAAACATATCTTTTTGGTTCCATAGCTGAAGATGCCCTTTGGACCCACATCTACTCCTGCACTTTGCCAGCACCCCCCGCCCCCAATCTTCACCTCCCTGCTGGCCCATGACAAATGCCACCCAGCTGCACTACCTCTATTCTTATCCGCCTTCCACCTCTCCTCTCTGTCCCCCAACCTACCTCCCTTCTCTCCCATCCACTTAGTCTCCTGATTTCACCCTCCTCCTCTCTTTCCCTTCCCAAAGTTTCACCTTATTGTTCTTTTTCATCTACAAGACTATGTGTTTTTTTTATTTTATAAACTGTTATCTCTGCTTATGATTGTCTCAATTGCACCAGTGACGTGGAACCTTTGTAAAAGAGCCTTGGCTCAAAGGTATTTGTAATCCTAGAACAAATAAAATAAATAAATAAATAAATAAATAAATAAATAAAAGAGCTCACAATGTGAGGCATCGTGGTCAGGCCTAAGACAGCAGACACACACCGAGTGTTCGTTGTTGAAGGCAATCTTTTCCGGAGAGATGCAGGCAGTTTAACTCTCAACATTTAAGAAAAAGTAGAAAATAAATCTCAAAGATTTGTGAGGGTTGGAAAAAGAAAAAATGTCATAGGGCCAAAAAGTTGCTGAACAATGCAGCGGCTCTTCCATGAGACTGTGCTTGCAAGTCGGCCGGCGGGAAAAAGTGAGGAGGCAGCAGCTCCGCTCACGCCTATAGGGCTGGTGATGTCGGGTTGACACTGACTGCTACCCCAGCTGTACTGCTGAAAATCTTCCATGTGGATTCCCATTCACCAACGGAGAAGTTCTACGGTGGTACCTAATGACTGAGATACCTCAAGAAGGCTGAGGGTTACTCACCAGTGATTGTAGTTCTAGGAGTGGTATATGGTGCACACCCACACTTCTGGCAGTTCTTTCTTTCCCTTTAAGACTTGCCGGAAGGTCTTCAAGCTAACTCCTCCCACCCACCTGGGTGGTATCCCCTGGCACTGCCCCATGATGTCGATCTTGCACACTGGAAGCAAGGATGGTGTGTGCCACTCTGCCAGGGAAGTTGGTGGGTTGTGTGGATGTACACCATATACCACTCCTGGAAATACAGTTACAAGTGAGTAATCCTCATTTCTAGGGACATGGATATGTGCACTATCCACACTTCTTGCAGACTCCTAGCAGTTCTCTGGGAGGAGGTGGCAAGGAGTACACCTCGACTTAGGAAAGAGAGAGACTGGAGAACCAAGGCCCCAAAACCAGCATCCTGGCATGACTCAAGGTCAATGTGGTAATGGGAGATGAAGGTGTGTGATGACTTCCAAGTAGTTGCCCTGCAGATTTCTGAACAGGGACGTCCCTGAATGTAGCAACTGAGGCAGAAGAATGTCTGGTGGAATGAGCCCTAAGCCCAACGGGAGGCTTCCTAACAGCCAACCTATAGCAGAGCTTGATGCAGGAGACTATCCACTTGCCAGCTGTCTGCTTAGCTGCCAGTCTGCCAGGTGCGGCTTCAACATAGGTGACAAAGACCTGGTGAAGCTCTCCTCAAACTCTAGCTGTGTGCTCCTGCACAAGTGAGCACTCCGCCTGAAGTCCAACGTGTGGAGCCTGTGCTCAACCCTCCAAGGTTGGTTGGTGAAATACACTGGGAGGTTTATCAACTGGTTAAGGTGAAACTCGAAACAACCTTCGGGAGAAACTTCGGTTTGGGATGGAGACAACCCTGTCCTTGTGGAAAACGAAATAAGGAGACCCACCAAAAGCACCTGGAGCTTACTGATCCTTCTGGCGAGGTGATAGCCACTAAGAAGGCAGTCTTCCATGACAGGTGGAAGATGTGACAACTGAGGATCAGTTCAAATGGCTTGCCCATTAGCACTGCCAAGACAAGAAACAAGTTCCTAGGTGGTGGTGGTTCAAGTACTGATGGGGACAAGTGGTCAAGACCCTTGAATAAGCACTCAGTCACAGTTTCCTGCACCACCATCAACATACCAACCTGCATCTGGTATGTGGAGATGGCTGACAGGTGCACCTTTAGGGTCACTGACCTCAGGCCTGACTGACAGAGGGACCACAAGTTTCCAAGATGCTCACTACTGGGCAGGACAGGGGTCTAGCTCTTGCCCTGACACCAAATGGAAAATATCTTCCATTTGAAGGTGTAGCACTGGTGAGTTGACACCTTCCAAGCAGCCTCAATGACATGGGGACCTTGTCTGAGAGACCCAAAGCCTGGAACTCTAGCCGCTCAGGAACCAGGCTGTCAGGTGCAGGGACTGAAGATCTGGCTGGAAGACCCTCTCCTGAGAGCAAAAGAGCAGGTCCAGGTGGAAAGGCACTGCCACAGAGGCTTGCTACTCGGGGCGGAGGAGACTGGGGTACCAGAACTGGCACGGCCAGTCTAGAGTCACCAAGATCATCCGCTCTTGTCCTTCTGAACTTTGAGCAACACCTTGTGGATCAAGGGAATGTACATGAGGCCCCGGTCCAGGGCCTTATGAAGGCATCCTCAGCAGTGTCCCATACTGGAGGGGTGGGCACAAACAGCCTCAGCTTCGCGATTCTCCTGGAGGCAAAACCGTTAACCAGAGAGTGCCTACTGGAAGAACAGGTGATCAAGAGATGCTTCACCCACTCAGCTGAGGGTATCCACCCACTGGTTGGAGGCACCAGACACATAGATTGCCAGAAGATTGGCATTAAGATGATGTATGAGAGGCCAAGTGTGGAGATCTTCCGGCACAATGGGAGGAATGTGTCCCACCCTGCTTGTTGAGGTAGTACATGGTCATCGGGTTGTCTGTCTGGGTCTAAATGACCTAACCCCACACTACTGGTGCTGAAGGCCATCAGCACTAGATGCACTGCAAAGAGATCTAACAGGTTTATGTGACATCAGGACTCCTTGGGGTCCAGAACCTGTGGGCCCTTGGGTCCCCTAGGTGGGCTCCCCATCCCAGCAGAGAGGTGGTTGTGAAACTGACCATCGGCTGTGGGCAGACAAACGAGACTCCTTCCTGCAGATGTTCTGGGATAAGCCACCACTGGATGATGTCCCATATTGGCTTGGTCACTGTGACCGGCTGGTCGAGGTGACCGAGGTGCTGAGACCACTGATGGGGTGCATCCACCATCAGGGCCCACCAGACCACGCTGGTGCAGGACGCCATGTACCCCTGCAGCTGCTGGAAGTCCCGCCAGTGTGCGATTGCCCAATCCAAAATGATCAGGCAAAGGAGGCAAGATCCTCCATCCTATCCGCTGGGAGTCAAGCCTTGGCCCAAAGGGAGTCGAGCCTGCCCGATGAAGTGGATGACCTGTGAGAGGCTGAGTTCCAACTTGGCTGGGTTGACCAGGAGACCCAAGGCCAATCAGACCTGAAGAGCCAGATCCCTGGACCATCCCCATCTTCTTTCAGGAACCAGTGATCAGCCAGTCATCCAGGCATGGGTACACCTCGACACCTCAGAACTGCAGGAATACTGCCACCACTGCTATGCATTGTGTGAAGACCCTGGGGCTAAGGAAAGGTTGAATGGCATGGTTTGGAACTTGCAAAGTATCCCTCCCTAATGAAACTACAGGATCCGCTTTTGGGATGTAGGTGTCCTGAAGGTCCATAGAGCAGAACCACATGTTCCACTTTAAGGACAGAATGATCGGATTCAGACTGACCATCCGCACTTGCAAAGCTGCAAAAATGACTGAGGTCATGAAGATCCAGCATGGGGCACCGCCCCCCAATCCATTTCAGAACCAGAAAATATTTGGAATGAACCCTAGACCGGCTGTGGAGTCCAGGACATGGGTCACAGCTTCCTTTGAAGAAGCTGGGTGATGTCCTCCCAAGGGTGGGCAATATATACATCCATGGACACATCCTCCCATGGGGTTCAGCTGGGCAGAACAGCCTCAAATTCCAGAGGCAAACCTCAACACACCACTTCGAGCACCCATTTATCCAAAGTAATAACAGACCAGAAAGGCACGAAGTGGCAGAGCTGGCCTCCCACGGAGGTCCCAGGTAGGACAGGACGGGTGGGAGAATGATACCTCCAACCTGTCACAGGGCAAGCTTGGAGGCAGCCCTGGAGCTGGCTACCAAGGGAGCCCCATCGCCCAGACTCCAGATTTCTTGGCACCAGAGGAGACTAGCTTAGGTTTGGGTCACAAGGCCTGATGCTGCCCCATTTGGGGCTGCGGTGGTCTGGATGGAGGTACCAAGTAGGGCCAAACTGAAAGGTCTTCTTCATTGTTTCAGGCCCTGAAGTCCTTCTAGGAGGATGTGACTGAGTCTAGGGTGGCGCTGGACTTAATACAGGTGAGATGACCACTGACATCAGGCCCAAACAGGTTGGTACCCAAGAAGGGATGTATGCCAACTTGTGCTGGGTAGGAGCCATAAATGTCAAGATCCTCAGCCGTGCCAGGCGCTACATGGCCAGTACTGTGGTAACAGACCTGGGACAGAAATCCCGATGTCCAGGGCTACTTGGAGCCATTGCTTAGCCAATGGCACATCCCTGGTCCCGACCAGCTAACTGCTAGCTGCAAATCAGCAGGAAGGCGGGAATAACCTGGTCCAGTTTTCCCAATGGAACATGGGAAAAGTTGGCCATCGTGATAGCTGAACTGGCCTGCTAAAGGCCCAGCGACGAAGTGGTGTAGACCTTTCTTGCCCATGGTTCAACTCTCTTGACTCCTTGTTGGGGTTGCCAACGCCCGCTGTTGCCTGTGTGCCAGAACACTGAGTCAGCAACCAAACCTTGGCTGAAGGATGGTCACGAACCCAGGCAAAGACCTGGTGGGCACCACATACTATGGACCATATGGACTGATGGCACTGGACAGGAGGCAGGTTGCCACCACAGCTCCAAAGCAGGACCAAGAATGGCTTCTGCTACAGGGAGGACAACCCCAGGGAGTCAACCCTGTCCAAAATCTCAGTTAGAGGTTACTTACCTTGCTTTTGTACCGTTCCAGCAGGATACCCATAGACTCAGAGATTAAGTGAGCAAAGCCCCAACGGAAGATGGCCCTTCTCTAAGGAGAACTCCTGAAAGGACTCCTGCCAAAGCTGGAGGACTGAATGGAGTGCATGGAGGAGTCCTCCGAGTCCACAGACTCCTCAAACACTAGTCACAACCATGGCTCCCACAGATAATCGGAGGCTCGAGTATGAAATTTGCACTGGGAGTCTACTAGGCAGCACAGAAGCAGGGCGCCCGAGTCAGGACAGGGCCCCATGCAAGAGCTGGAGAAGCAGCTGCTCCATTGAGGGAGGAGGCAGGCTCAGCTTGGCTGGGAAATCGGGCACAGGCTATGGCACTGGTCACTATGGGAGTGCCGAGCCTGCTGTGGAGCACGGTTGTGGCTGAGAGTTCACTGCTGCCAGACAAGTTCCTCGTATTGGTGTCGTAATTCATGGAGAAGCCATTCCTCACTGGAAGATGAGGGAGAGGAGCGCTGAGGCATCTCTTGGCCGACTATCAAGAGCAGGACTGTTGAGAATGTTGGGAGTCCTGAGACCTCGACCAAGAACCTGATCAGGACCCCAACCGTGACCACTATTGATGAAGCACTGATCGTTGGTTGGGAGACATGGGGAAGGTGAGGACACTGAGGAACGCCTCAAAGGGTTGCTCTCCTGAGGGGAGACAGCTGGATCAGCCTGCTGAACCAGCCCCTCTTGCTAGAGAGCTGTAAGGACTGAAGTCCTTGAAAGAGAATCCTCCCACTGTCCTCTGACATCAGGCCGACTGAGTTGACAAAACTCACCAGCTTGTTAACCCATATCTGAGCAAGCAAGCCCAATGGGATACAGTGGGGCCAGTGGCCTGGACCTGAAGATCTGAAGTGTCAGCCAAAGCTGACGGCTTGACAGCTGCCGAGACAGAAGGAGAAGCACAGGAACAGGAGGGGTAAGCCTGCTCCCGATCCCATCGACCTGCAGCAGGACTTCTTGAACTTGAGTCCTGTGAACCTCTGGGCCTCGGGAAGGCCCTTCCTGAGATTAGGTAGGGACTGGCATGAGTGCCCCAATGCCCCAGTAAATTAGGGTGCCCAAGCCTGCTGGAACTAAGGCAGATAGAGCAGCACCTAGTGCCTGGGCCATGGCCTCCTCGAAGGCGGCAAGCTGTAGCCAAACCGCCACTGCTGAGATCGCCCTGGGGATGTCCTGGACCAAACAGGTGAGCATGACTGTCCTCCAGCATGGAGGGCTGAAGTGTCCGGCACAGACTGCAAACCTGTGGATCATGCTGGGCCCCAAACAGTAGACACACATGGAATCACGAATCAGTCGTGAAATGTTTTGGTGCATGTCATGCACCACTTAAAGCCAGGACCCAATTGGGTTCCTCGATTCCATATTGGAAATGGCATAAAGTAAAAGTACAAAGCAAAACGGAGGAGTGAACCTTCTGCTTCCAGTGGAAAGAAGATCTGGCATCACAAGGTGGAGCTGAGGAGGATATCACCTGGTTGGGTGGGAGGAGCTAGCTTGAAGAGCTCGCAAGTCAAGGAAAAGGAAGCACTGCCAGAAGTGTGGATAGTGCACCATATATCCATGTACTTAGAACTAACCTTAAATGAACACTTTCTAGAGCTTTGATTAAAAACAGTTACATAAGAACTTACTATAACAGTAGATCTTCAGGAATCTCGGTCATCAGGTCACATCGAGGGAATTTCACCGCCAGTGAAGTAGGATCCACATGGAAGATTTTCAGCAGTACAACTAGGGCTGCCATGCTGTCGGCGTCATCAACCCTATAATGGCGTGGTGGCCTCCTCCTCAGTTCTTTCCTCAGGAGACAAAGGGAGCATAGCTGGCAGCCATGGGGGACAGAGGAGAGAGAGATGCCCAGGCCTACATGAAAGGCTGGATACACCAGACAGCCAGTTCCTGTACAAACAGCCCCCAAGAAGGGGATGGTAGGGAGGAAAACAGATCTGATGACGGAGATCCTCAAGATTTACTGTTATGGCAAGTTCTCACGTAACTGTTCTATCTTCTTTGGGGTATCTCAGTCATCAGGTCACACTGTAAGAACAAGTCCCAAGCAGTTACAGATGCAAATAGACAATCTAGTAGGATGGCCAACCATAAACTTAAGACAGGAGGCCCTGCAGCACAGCCCTGCTAAAACCTGAAAGGGCTCTTGAAGCAATGTCCAGCCTGTAGTACTTGGTGAAAGTATGGCTGGTACTCAGGTGACAGCTGCGCAGATGTCAGCAGCTGAGACCCTTCGGAAATGAGCCACAGAGGTAGCCATGCCTCTTGTGGAATGAACTTTAACCACTCAGGCAATTCTTGTCGTACTTGTAGCACAACACAATGCAATTTGCCAACCATCTGGATAAACACTGCTTAGAAACTGAAGCACCCTCTCTACCTGCGGTGAAGAAACAAACAACTGCTTCAACATTCTACATTCCTTGGTGAGAAGCAGGTAGTTCAAAGTTCTGCACATCTAATGTATGGAGCAGTGCTTCCCTGGATTGGCATGCTTAGGAAAATAAACAGGAAGGTGGATAGATTGGTTGAGTGTAAACTCAGAGATCACCTTAGGGAGAAACTTAGGATTTGTGCACAAAGACACCCTACCTTTGTGGAAAATCAAACAACGCCCTTGCACCAGGGGCTGAAGCTCTGAAATTCTTCAACCAGAAGTAGCGGCAACTAAAAATAATACTTTCCAAAGAGAAAGCACAGCCCACAAGTTGTGGCTGGCTCCAAAAGGAGATAGGGTTAACTTCTCCAAAACAAAATTCAAATCCCTTGCTGGGATGGGAGAACGATTTGGGGTTTCAGATGCAGGATGCCCCTTAAAAAGGTATGAGAAACATATAGCTGAGCTATCATGCAGCCACCCACAGGCTCATGAAAGGACAAAACAGCAGAGAGGTGCACCTTGAGGGAGGAGTACTGGAGACCTGAGTCAGACAGAGATCAGGCAGTCCAGGATCTGGCTCACCAGACAGGTGAAAGGGTGAGATTGTGTTTGGCAGCCCAGATGGAAACCACTTCCACTTCATGGCATACTTGCTCAAGTGGTAGGCTTCCTGGTGGCCACCAGGGCATCCACCACTCTGTTGGAGACCCCAAACCTGGCAATGACTATGTCCTCCGGAGTCAAGCATGCAGATGGAGGGACCTGAGGTTGAGATGGACCAGGGTCCCATGAGCCTGGGTCAGCAGGTTCCTGCAAAGGGGAGTGGAACCGAGGTTCCTCAGTCAGCTGCTGTAGCAAGGGGAACCATATCTGGTGGGGCTAAAATGGAGCTACAGAATTATGCTGGCCCCTCCATCTACAATGTTATGAGGACCCACTGAATTAGAGGGAATGGAGGAAATGCTAAAGAAACCTCATGCTCCAGGAGACAGACAATGCATCTTGCAAGAATACCCAGGCCCTGGATCGAGTGAGCAAAACTGGGCAGTTTTATGCTGGAGGAGAAGCAAAGGTCCAACTCTGGACGACCCCAGCTGTTGAATAGGTCTTCTGCAACGGATGAGAGGAGCTCCCACTCATGCATGCTGGACCGAGTCTGGCTGAGGGTGTTCGCTGGAGTGTTTAGTACGCCTCGATGTGGGACCGCCAAGAGTGTCAGACAATGATCTAATGCCCAATACCACACCCTCATGGCTCCCTGCATAGGGGGCATGAATGAGTGCCCCTCCCCTACTTGTTTATGTAGTACACTACACTACACAGAGATTATCTGACTGCACCAGCAGCTGACCTGGAGCAAGGTGGTCTGAAAGGCTTGTATGGCGAAAGCACCACTGCACCTCCAAGGCACTGATATGTAGGGAGGCATCAACCTAAGATCAGGAGCCCTGGGCTTAAAAGTGACTCAGGTGAGTTCCTCAGTCTAACCCGAAAGCATCCGTGGTGAGGATCTGCTGTGGAGAACGGATCTGAAATGGGACTCCTTGCAGCAAGTCCAAGGGTACATCCACCACTGAAGCACTTTGCAGACTGGGAGGAGACCAGCACCAACTGATCTAACTTATCTGTGTGTTGGTCCCATTGCACTCAGAGACCAATGGAGATGTGCATATGGAGTCCGCCAATGGAACACTGTGGTAGCTGCCATTAGACCCATAGTCTCAGGTACACCCTGGCAGGAATAAAATGGCTCTGGGCCACCTCCTGAGCCTGGGCTATAAGGCACTCCACCATGTTCTCAGGTAGGAAAGCCTTCCTGCACCAAGCCCAGAACAGCCGCTATGTATTGCAGTTTTTGGGATGGCATCAGAACTGACTTGGGCAGACTGACTGTAATGCCCAAGGAGAGGAACAACTGGACAGTTCTCTCCAGAGTCTGCAGGAGCTGCTCCCTGGATGGGCCTTTAGAGCCAATCTGACAGGTAGGGGTAAATGCACAGTCTCTCCCTTCTGAGGGTTGCAGCTACTGCCCTCAGTACTTGGTAAAGACCCACAGCATAGAGAACAAGCCAAAGGGCAACACCTTGAATTGGTAATGCTCGCCCTGAATCAGAAAACAGAGAAACCTCCTGGGGTACCCGAGATGTGCAGGCAGGCATCCTGCATATTCAATGAACAGAGCCAGTCACCTGTCTTGAGAGAAGGCATGAGGCCTGTCAAAGTTCCCATCCTGAACTTTCTGTACTGAACATACAAGACTGAGGTCCCTTAGGGCGGGCCTTAGATCTCTGGTCTTTTGGGACCAGGAAAACCTTGAAAGAACCCTTGTTTCTCTGGCATCTAGGTATTGGCTCAATGGCCTGCTTGCACAGAAGAGACTGTACCCTCCCAACAGATAAGTGAGCCGGGGTTCAGGAGGCTGCTGCTGAGCTCCAGCTCGTGACTCCTGGGGCCTGAGCTGCCTCCTCCTCAAAGGCCTTAGCTGTTCCAGCTGCTCAGCAGACCCTGCAGCCATGGAGACCACCCAATGGGCATCCTTGGATTTAACCGCAGGTAATACTTTTCTGGTCGCCCCAGATGAAGTTGGGCAGCACAGACTTCCAGAACCGACGGTGAAAAGGACCGACAGTGATCGCAATCCTGTGGGTCGTGTTCATGTTCTGGCAGCAGAAGCAAGCGGCGTGAGGATCGGCACAAAACATTGTCTGCCTGCAGCGGCACCAGCGAAACCCAGGAACCGATTTGTCTTCCATCGCAGTAACGAGAGAAAAAGGTGAAGACAAAACTCCAGAGCGTTTAAAATAAGTTTCGAAACAAATACTAAGATTCCACAGCCATGGCCTACCACACATGGGAGTGCTAAGGAGGGAACCTTTAACCTTCCAGAGGAAAGGAAGATCGGCCATGGGGCTAAACCGAGTGTTATACCACCTGGGTGGGTGGAGGAGCCAGCTTGAAGACTTTCCAGCACATCTTAAAGTGGCAAGCTACCTGCCAAGAAGTGTGGATAGAACAACATATCCACGATCCTAGAAACAGCAATACCTATTGGATGTGGTGGGAGCCTAAATGAAAACTGCCATGTAACTTCATAACTGAGCATGTGTAAAGAGGTTTACTTCCACTTTATGATTTTCTGCTGTAGTGCAGACTCTGTCATTAAAATCCTACAAACTGATCAAATGGCTGAGGCAAAGTCTGGTGTTTAGACTTGCATTGCACAACTCTAAAACAAACCTGGGTTCCTCTGTGATGCTGAAAACTGGAACTAAACACATAAGGCTAGGAACATTCATTTACCCAGCTCCCTTCTAATACTGGACTTCATGCAATAAAAGAAGTTCAAGTCCAGACACTGGGTAATGAACACAGAAACTGCATTTCACTCTAAAAGCTGAAGAGGGCACCAGATGATTGTAAACAATTGGCATTTACACCTATCAAAGGTTTGTCACTGAAACATGGAGAAAGACGCTCAAAACGTGGGCACAATATCAAACACAAAGATGCATCAAACTCTGAACATGGGACACTAGTGCCTTCATTAATGCATTGCTTAACTTTGATGCAGCTCCCTAGATTATTATGAATTCCTGCTTTAAAGGGTCAGTGTTAACTTTGAGGGATTTTGTTTTCAGAGAGTGCAGACAGAATCATAGAAACACAGAATTTGACGCAGATAAGGACCGCTGGCCACCCAGTCTGCCCATTTCCCTACCTAATGGATAAGCTGCAGATCCTAGTTAACCAGCAGACTACTTCTTCCTATCCCACCCCTAGAACTGCCTTATGACTGTCCCATGCATGCTTGAATTCAACCACTGTATTTGACTCCACAACTTCCTCCGGAAGGCCATTCCATGCATCCACAACCTCTCTGTGAAAAATACTTTACATTACCTCTGAGCCGCCCACCCCCCATCTTCAAATTGTGTCCCTTGTTCTTGCACACCTCTTTTTTGAAAGATGCTACCCTCTTGGACTTTGTTGATTCCCTTGAGGTACTTGAACGTTTCTATCATGTCCCCTCTCTCCCTCGAGGCTATACATATTAAGCTCTTTAGTCTCTCTTCATGTGTCTTCCGTGCAGACCCTGCACCATTTTAGTTGCCTTCCCTGGACAGCTTCCATCTTGTCTGTCTTTATGGAGATTGGGTCTCCAGAACTGCACGCAGTACTCCAGATGGAGTCTCACCAGCTGTCTGTAAAGAGAAATAACTCCCTGTTTTCTACTGGTGATGCCTCTCCCATGCATCCCAGTATCCCCCAGCCCTCCTTGCTGCCCTCTCACATTGCTTGCCCACCTTTAGGTCATCTGATATGACTACCTCCAGGTCCCTTTCCATTTTTGTTGTTATTAGTATCTCACCCCCACTGTGTACTCTTCCCTGGGTTTTGTTTCCCAGTGCATTACCTTGCACTTAGCATTGAATGTAAGCTGCCATACATTTGACCATTCCTCTAACCTTGCCAAGTCCCTTCTCATCCTTTCCACCCCACCCTGTGCATCAACTCTGTTGCAGATCTTTGTGTCATCTGCAAAGAGACGTGCTTTCTTCCAGTCCCTCTGCAATGTAGCTTACAAAGACACTGAAGAGGACTGGTCCCTAATCTGACCTCAAGGCACCCCAATAGTAACTCCCCTTTCTTCAGAGTGGACTCCATTTTACTATTACCCTGTGTGTCCTATTCTCCAGACAATTCTTACCCAGGCTATCATCTTGGGACCCACTCCCAGGCTGGCTAACTTGTATATTAATCTTTGTGTGGACTGAGTCAAATGCCTTGCTGAAGTCCAGGTAGGCCGTGTCCACAGCCCCTCCCAGATCTACTACTTTGGTCACCCAAAGAAATCTATTAGATCTGCCTGGCATGACCTTTCTGCTGTGAATCCATGCTGCCTTGGATCCTGTGCCCTCTGGCCCCTAGATACCCGACATTTCTTTCCTTCAGAAGTGATTCCATCATTTTACCTATCACTGAGGTGAAACTAACTGGTCTGTAGTTTCCTGCTTCTGCCCTGCTCCACTTTTGTGAAGGGAATAACATCGGCCCTCCTCCAGTCCTCAGGTACCACCCCATCCTCCCATGATTTGTTAAAGAGGGTAGTCAGTGGTGTCACTAGTTCTACCCTTAGTTCTTTAGAATTCTGGGATGAATCCCATCAGGCCCCATTGCTTTGTCCACCTTCCGCTTTTAAGACTTCTTTCAGAACCTTCTTCTATAAATGGGCTGGTATCAACTTCTTTATCCAGAGTGTTTCTATTGTTTGTTTTAGGTACCTCCCCTCTTCATTTGTAAATACTGAGCAAAAATATTTGTTTAGTATCTCTGCCTTTCACAGTCACCCTCTGCCCATCCTCCTCCCTTTATTAAGCCTCACTATCCCTCCTTAGTCTTTGATCGCTCCTGATGTACCTAAAAAGGTTTTATCCCCTTCTTAACTGAGTTGGCTATCTTTCCTCAGTTCGGTCCTTAGCTGTTCTGACTGCTTTCCCAGCTTCCTTTGCTTTAACTGATACAATTCTCTGCCCTGCTCCTTCTGTGATTCCTTGTACTTGCTGAATGCTTTCTTTCCTTTGAACCTTCACTGCCACTTCCTTTGAGAACCATAGTGGCTTCTACATCATTCTGTTTTGTTTATTTGCTTCACACAAAGGCTTGTTACCTCTGTGATGGCAGTTTTATTATTCCCCATTGTTCTTCCACCCTCCTTCCTGCCCATTTGCTAGTGCATTCCTTAGCCACTCACCCATTTTGGCAAAGTCAGCCCTCCTGAAGTCCAGTACTTTTGCCTTTGTATGGCTTGACTCTATTGTTGTGTTTATTGTGAACCATACTGTTCGATGGTTGCTAGTTCCCAGATGGCTACCCACGTCTACATCTGTGATCCTCTCTCCATCTCCATTTGAGAGGACCAGGTCTAAGATTGCTCTCTCGAGTGGGTTCCAATACTAGTTGTCTCAAGGCATGCCCCTGTAGGGCATTTAGAATAACCCCACTCTTAGAAGTGGCTGCTGTAACTGCACTCGAGTTAACATCTGGCATATTCAGATCACCCATCAGCAATATCTCCCTTTATCTGCCATTCCAGTATACTTTCTATCATTTCCTTGTCCATTTCCTCCCGAGGGTCTGTATACAACCCCTAAGGATTGTGGTGCCATTGCCTGCCTCCAAATTAACCCACAGTGCTTCTTCTCCTCCCTGTTTACCCTTTTGTTCTGTTGCTTGATTCCTCTCTTTGTAGAGCTACCTCCTCTTTACCTCCCTGTCCCTCCTGTAGATAGTGTATCCTGGTATGTTTACGTCCCAGTCATGGTTCTGTGTGTACCATGTTTCTGTGACTGCCACGATATCCAGATGTTCCTCCTCCATCAAGGCCACTAATTCAGGAAGCTTGTACCAGACTACGGCATTGGTACTCATTGCTTTCCATTTTATGTTGGCTTTACCTTCTGTAGCAGCATCCCCAGGAAACCCAAAACAAAAAACAATCAAATGAAATAACATTCCACCCAAAGAAAAAAAGAGGTGTAAAGGGGCACCTAGCGTGCCAACACTGCGCCTGCCCACCCACATCCCAAAAATCTAGGTTCTGAGGAGGTCAGAATACAGCAAGATCACTAGAAGAAACATAATTACTAAGGTGAGTAATTGTTTCTTCAAACAACATGAAGTCTTGCTGTATTCTGACAACTGCAGACTATCAAGCAGTACCTCCATGGAGGAGGGACAGAACATACTTTGAAATAGGCTCTGAAGTACTGCTGTGCCAAACCGAGCATCACTCCCAGCCTGGATATCCAGAGGTAGCGCTTGGTAAAAGTATGGACTGTTTTCCAGGTGGCTGCTTGACAAATTTCTAAAAGAGGATATCCTGGCAGCAGTCAGGAAGCAGCTGTACTTCTTGTGGAATGAGCCCTCAGGCCTGAGGGTGGAGTTTACCCAGTTTTTCATAGCAGAATTGTATACAATAAATGATCCACCTGGCAAAAGATCTCTTGGTGGCAGGTTTGCCCTTCCCAACTTCTCCATAAGTGAGGAGCAACTGGAGGAGTCAAACCCAGTGACCTCGGCACGCCTATGTAGTAGCTAAGGGCTCTTTTAACACCCAAACTGTGTAGCCTCTCTCCCAAGGAAGAATGATCAGTGAAGAAAACAGGAGATACATAGACTGATTGAGGTGGAAATCTGAAACCACTTTAGGCAAGAACTTTCTGTTAGTTCTAAGGACCACTTTATCTCTGTGAAAAGAGATGAAATCAGATTCCACTGACTGGGCTTGCAATTCACTGATACGTCTAGCAGAAGTAATGGCTACCAAAACACAGTTTTCCAAGTCAAGTACTTAAGCTCTGCTGAGGACAAAGGCTCAAAAGGAGGTTGCATAAGCTAAGCAATGCAAACATTAAGATCCCAAGTAGGAGCAGGATCCCTAAAGGGGGATCGGTGTGAAGCAATCCCTTGAAAACTTACAGAATACAGGATGGGATGACAGAGAGGAAGACTTGCCTACTGACAGGAAAGCAGAAACAGCTGCCAAGTGTACCTTGAGAGTAGCTGGTCTGAGACCTATGCCATTTAGGTGGACCATATACAGTTGTGGCCAAAAATATTGGCGCCTTGCAGTTTTTCTAATAATGCACCATTCCTTCCAGAAAACTGTCGACGTTAAAAATATTTTGTATCCACATATGTATTTCTTTGGTTTGCAGTGGAATAAAACACAAAAGCATAAAATTTACTAAGTCTTAGCTTATTCCACACAGAAATCCTTAAATGGCCCGGACAAAATTATTGGCACCTTTTAGAAGTAGTTAGAAATAATTAGATTTCAAGCAGGTGCTTCTCCTTCACTTTGGAAATGAACTCACCTGTGGTGAGTTGCAGGTGCCTGCAATGTAAAAATCACTCATTCAACCAGTTTGAATAGAGAAAGGACTCATTCTCCTGTTTTGTGTCACTGTGTGTACCGCAATGAGCATGGAAAAGTGAAAGACAGCCAGAGAATTGTCTGAGGAGGTCAGACAGAAGATTGTAGCCAGGCGTGGACAATCTCAAGGCTACAAATCAATCTCCAGAGACCTTGATGCTCCTGTTTCCACCGTACGTAATGTTATCAGGATGTTTAAGACCCATGGCACTGTAGCCAACCTCCCTGACGTGGGTCATAAGAAAAGCTCGATCAAGATTGCAGTGCAGGATTGTTCGAATGGTGGAGAAAGCACCTCGATCAACTGCCAAACAGACTCAAGCTGATCTTCAGACACAAGGTACAACAGTTTCAACTCGCACCATCCATCGTCAACTCAATGAAAGGGGTTATATGGTAGAAGACCCAGGAGGACCCCACTGCTGAGAGAGAGAGATAAAAAGCCTGACTGGGGTTTGCCAAAACACACCTGAACAAGCCAAAATCTTTCTGGGAGAATGTCCTGAGGACAGATGAGACCAAATTAGAGCTTTTGGGTAAAGCACATCATCTCTATGTTTACAGAAAACAAAATGAAGCCTTCAAAGAAAAGAACACCTTCCCTACAGTCAAACATGGAGGAGGTTCAGTGATGTTTTGGGGTTGCTGTGCTGCCTCTGGCACTGGGTTCCTTGAGCGTGTGCATGACATCATGAAATCTGGAGATTACCAGGCCATTTTGGAGCACAATGTTGAACCCAGTGTCAGAAAGCTGGGTCTCGGGTCGAAGGTCATGGGTCTTTCAGCAGCACAATGACCCCAAACACACTTCAAAAAGCACCCAGGAATGATCCAAGACAGGACGCTGGACTGTTCTGAAGTGGCAGCAATGAGTCCAGATCTAAATCCCACTGAAAACCTGTGGAGAGATCTGAAAACAGCAGTTGGGAGAAGGCACCCTTCAAATCTGGGAGAACTGGAGCAGTTTGCACAAGAAGAGTGGGCCAAACTGCCAGTAGAGAGGTGCAGGAAGCTCATTCATGGCTATTAAGGAAGCGGTTAATTGCAGTTATTTTGATCAAGGCTGTGCTACCAAATATTAAGTCTAGGGTGTCAATAATTTTGTCAATGCCATTTCTTTTCATTTTCTGATTTAAAAGGATATATTAAATTCTGAATCAAAACAAAGGTTCTGTAATATTAACAAAGAAATGAAGACTTGAGGGACCAAATACTGTACTGTTGTTAATTTCAACTTATGTTTAGAGGAAATCGTGAGTTATTTGAAAAAGTGTAAGGGCACCAATATTTTTGGCCACGACTGTAATCCAGAACCGTAGGCAATTCAGCAGAGTCTGGAGAAATATTCTTCTTAGAACACCAAATGCTGAATCTTTTCCATTTGGAGTTGTTTAAGTCTTTCTGGTAGAAGGCTTTGAGAAGCCTTAAGGATACCCAGAACCCTTGGGAAAGATGCAGATCTGCAACTCTAACTCTTCAAGAGCCCAGCCTTGAGATTGAGATACCAAATCCTCCCTGAGAGGATGTTAACAGGTTGTAATTCCTGGGAAGAGACAGGGAAGATGGACTGCTAGGGACAGCAACAAGGGATATCATGGCTGCCTGGCCCAGTCTGGAGCAATCAGAATCACGTTGCATGGTTGTGACCTTATCCTGACTAGCACTTTGAAACAGGAGAGGGAAGTGGGGAAGCAGACAGAAATTTCCTTCCAGTTCAGAATCAGAGCATCCAGGTGGACTGAGCTCAAGACTGGGGTCTGCAACAAAAACAGGAAGCTGGTGACTGTCTGGGGCTGCAAAGATCTATCTCTGAATGCCCCATCTTGAGAAAATCACCTTCAACACCAGAGGATCTAGGGCCCATCTGTGATGGCCCTGGGATATTCTGCTCAGTGCATCTGCTAGAACATTGTCGCTTCCTGGAAGGTTAACTGCTATCAGAGAGGTTTGCAGGAATAAGCCAGGGACCACAACTTCATTGCTTCTAAGCACAAGGCTGTAGACACAGTGCCTCCTTGCTTGTTGATGTACCACATGGTGGTGATGTTGTCTGTTCTGACCTGAACCACCTTGTTCTGTACTGATTTGGAAAAAGCTTGCAGTGCCAGAAACGCTGCCCTGAGTTCCAAGAGATTGAGTGTAGAAGAGATTCCTGAGGCACCACAGTCCCTGGGTGGTAAGTTCCTAAATGAGCTCCCCAGCCCAGCAGGAAGCATCTGTGGTGAGGACAACTGAATGAGAATGAGTGGCAATGGAACCCTTGCCTCAATTGTCCTGATCCTGCCACCATTGCAGGGCATGGATCAGAGTTCGAGTCACTGGAATTAGTTTGGTAAGGAATCCTTTCTTTGGGACCAAAAAGCTCTTAAGGGAACTGAATATCCCTCATTTGGACTCTTTGCCTTGGACCACTGCTGTAGAAGCTGCCATGGGGCCCAAAAGCTGAAGGAAGTGCATTGCTGGTCGAGACACCTGAAGGCTGGAATGAAGAGGCCAGCTCCATGACAGCCCTTGCCCTGTCCAAGGAAGGAAGGCTCTTGCTTTACTGTATTCCAGCTCTGCCCTCATGAAGGTGAGGAGCTGCACTGGTTCGAGAACTGACTTTGGTAGGTTGAGAAGAAATCCTAAAGAAGTGAGTACTTGCTGGGTCACTTGCAGGTGTGACTTGACTTGGTCTGCGGACTGGCCCACTATGGAAAAATGGAAATCTTTTGTCTTCTTAGGAAGGCAACAACTACTGCCAGGCACTTTGTGAAGACCCTTGGGGCTGATGTTAGCCAATGGGCATTGCTCTCAACTAATAGTGGCCTGAGGGCAACTTGAACCTGAGGTACTTTCTGTGGGAGCATCTGATGGGAATGTGGAAGTAGGCATCTTTGAGGTCCAGGGAGGCTAGCCAGTCCCCTGGCCTTAGAGAGGGAAGGATAATTCCCAGAGTTACCATCTTGAACTTTGGCTTTAAAAGATGTTTGTTCAGGTATCTTAGGTCCAGGATGGGTTCACCACTCTCCTGTCTTTTGGGGGTTAGGAAGTACCTGGGGTACAATCCTTTGCCACTGTGTAGGGTAGGCACTCTCTCTCTAGCTCTTAGAGCTACAAGAGAAGAAACCTCTGCCTCTAGGTCAAGGGTTTCTGAGAGATTTGCAGGTGGAAAAGATCTGGCTCTCATCTTGGGAAATTTTTGAAGCTGCGAACCAGTCCCCGGCTTACTACTTCCAGGAGCCACTTGTCTGATGTAACAGACATCCAGTCCTGGACAGTAAGCCAGCCTGTCCTCTACTGGGCTGGAGAACTGCCCGGCAGACCCATCAGGGTGTCTGCTTGGCAGGGACTTTAGGCTGAGGGGTGGATGCAGGCCTGCTCATCCCCTCCTGCCTCTCCCTCTGAAAAAAAACCTCTGTGAAAAGGAAGAGTAGGCCTGTGCTTGGTAAAGGCATTTGGAAAGGCCTGCCCCTGGACTGCTGCCTTTGAGGAGTTGCTTGCCTTCTTTGGCCTGAGCACTCCTGTAAGTGGTCCTGTATTCATCCATTTTTTCATGTAATCTCTGTCTGGTCCCAAACAGAGAATTACCCACTACAGGAAAATCCATGGCCTTAGCCTGGGTATCGTGAAAGGCTAGTACATCTGAGCCAAGCCATTCTCCGAAGAGCCACAGATGTAGCCATGACTCTTGATGATACATCACTGGAGTCTACAGCGGTATGAAACTGAACTTTCGATGCCTCAATCCCATCTGCAGCCACCTCCTCAGCTCCTTGGCAAGCTGGGGAAGCCTGTTTAGCCAGTGCCAGTACAGTGTCCCACCTGGACTTCTGGTACCTGGCTGCATAGAGCCATAATTAGCCTGCCTGAGTCCCAAGGATGATGCCATGTACTGCTTCTTTGCCATGGCATCAATCTTCCTGGAGTCCTTGTCTGGGGGTGTGATGCCAAGGGAATGCTTGCCTTATCATAGGCAGCAGACTGTACAACTCAACATGGCTGCATTGCCGATAAAGGAACTCCATATCTGAGCCTGAAATAGTACACCTCTTGTCCATTCTTCTGTCCACAGGAGGTATGGAATTGGGAGACTTAAGATTTTTTGTGTCTGTTTCCCAAAGATTTGTGGAGGGAATAGACAGTCTCCTGGACTCGGGATGTCCATCATCTCTACATAGTCAGGCTCTTCCTGATCCTCCACTGCCTCCTCCACGGGAAGCTGGAGGGTATCAGCCACCTTTCTGTAAAACATGAAGTGTGAAGGGACTCAGAAAGCCTGGAGGAGAAACACCTGAAGGTCTGTCTGGGGAGATGTCCAGGTCAATAGGCACATCCAGACTTTCACCATCACCATAATCATCTGCCAACTCTCCTTCCTCCTCAATCTCCGGTTCTTAAATTCTTCCAGGTATAATCTGGAATGGGGGAACCGACCAGACAAAGCCCCTGCCAAAAGGTGCGGATAAGTCGGAACGATCAAAGCGATTCCACACTATGAATCGCTGGCTATTTCATTGGTGGTCGAGTATGAGATTCTGGATCCAACCGTCGACTTGTCTTTTCATTTTCTTTTGTTGGAACCGATTCCCGAATCGGCTCTTTGGCCCAAGAAGCACGCCTGGTCAGAGGGCACCCTAGTTCGGTTGGAATCGAACCGGCTGGCCATCCGGTCAGCGGATTTCTCGCCTCCCTTTCCTCCTAATCTCTTTTCCAGGGTAGATTTGGGAACATTTTTCAAATTTGGCAGTCTGAATCAAGGGTGGTCAAACCTGAGACAATAAACACAGGTGGTATGGGATCGACTTAGCAAAGACCTCCCACACACACTGCAGTGTTCAAACCCAGTGGGCCCGCTTTTTTTCTTGGGTTTCTGAGACATGGCCAACCTAACCAGACTTACCCCTTTTTTTTCAGCAACTGCCAGGCAAGACTCTTCATCGGTTCCTGACCGTGTCACTGGTCTTGGAAAAACGACTAAAACCCGCTTTTTTTTAGAACCGCATACAGACCAGTAACCACAAACTAAAGTAAAGTACAAATTTTACCTGAAAATATCATTTTAGCCGAACCGATCCACACTTTACAAGCTCCACACAAAAACAGAACAAAACCTATCTAGTACTCACAGTACCACAGACAGAGACTTGAACAGTCTATGGGAACAACAATTTAGGTAGAAAACCGACCGAAAACCGACACTTCAACAGACTTTGAACCGAGCAGCAGGAGAAATCTCAGAAACGACTGTTCAGTCAGGCGGAGTAAAGAATCTGACGGTTGCAGTTCGAATAACAACAGGCAGAGGCTTCAACTGAGCTCGAGATGAACATTCTGTGCTATGCATAGAAAAGTTAACCTTTATTCTCCGGCAGTTTAAAGGCTGGGGCTAACTGCAATTGTCAGAATACAGCAAGACTTCATGTTGTTTGAAATGGTATTTTGCTAGAAACAAGATCCAATAGCAATATTCAGCAATATATGGGTGTTCAAGCATGTCCCAAGCGCCATTCATGAATTTCACCATAAGTCACAGCATCACCTGAGTGGTCAAGCCTTTGAACTGCATTCCTTATATGATAGTAAAATGGTAAACCAGACTGAACACTAGTGCTCGAATTCTGGTACTCTGGCGAGATAAAGTACAGTTACGTAAGAACTTCACCGTAACAGTAGATCTCAGAGAGGCTCTGCAGTAGGTAATTGCATATGGACTGACGTCAGCAGGAACCCATGGAAAAATTTCTAGCTAGCAGGTCCTGGCGAGGGGACCGCCCTCGTCAGGTGACCGGCGCCAGACGTCGGTATAAAGGGGCGGTCCCGGACGCCCTTCCAGTTCTTTCCCCGCCACAGGCCCGGACGAGAGAAGCAAATATTCCTCAATGGAAAAGGAGCTGAAAAAGCCTAGGGGATGGAGGCGGGAGGTATGCATGTAGAAGAGCCTCTCGAAGATCTACTGTTACGTAAGTTCTTACGAACTGTACTATCTTACTCTAGAGGAGACTCTTGCGTAGGTAATTACATATAGGACAGAATTCCAAGCAGTCTGGAACAAAGAAAGGCACCGGAGGAGGAACTACCCAGGAAGTAGCAAAAGCCTTGCAAACCTCAAGACAGGAGGCCTTGCAGGACCGCTAACCTGAAGCCTGCTCTACGGCGAGAGGCAATGTCCAAACTGTAATGTTTCGTAAAGGTATGGACGGAGTCCAGGTGGCAGCAGCACAGATGTCTGCCGCGAGACATTCTTGAAACAAGCAGCAGAGGCAGCTACTCCATGAGTGGAGTGACCTCTGACTTGACCCAGAAAGGTCTTGTTGCACTTGTCATAACAGAAAGTGATGCAATGAGCCAACCACTTCGACAGGCATTGCTTGGAAACAGTATTGCCTTCCTTTTGTGAGCAAAACAGACGAACAACTGATCAGTCTTTCTGAGATCCTTTGTCCTATCGGTGTAGTATCTCAGAATACTGTGAACATCCATGGTATGGAGCAAATATTCTCCCTGGTTGGAGGATTGAGTGAAAAAGGCAGGTAACTCTATAGACTGATTTAAGGTAGACTCGCTACCACTTTAGGTAGAAACTTAGGTTCGTAAGAAGAGCTATCTGCCTTGTGAAAATCAGATAGGGTTTTACATAAGGGCCTGGGCTCGGGAAATTCTTCAAGCAAGTAATGGCCACCAAGAAGAGCGTGCTTCCACGACAGAAACTTTAGATCTGTGGAGCACGCAGGCCGAAAGGAGGAAGGAGTAAGTTTCTCGAGAACAAAGTTCAAAACCAAGGGGTGCAGGAGTCCGGACAGGGGCCTGAGATGAAGGACCCTCTGAGAAAGGTCTTGGATACCTCTAATTGGGCAAAGGCTTTATCAGCGAAAAGGGACATGGTAGGCTGAAATAGCAGCCATATGAACTTTCAAGGGGAATGACTGAGACCCAGGTCGAAGAGGTGACATAAATATTCAAGCAGAGCGGCCACAGGACAGGAGAAAGGTTCCACATTCCTGGAGGAGGCCCAAATAGAAAATCTCTTCCATTTCATGGTGTAAGTGGACCTGAGTGGGGTTTTCTAGCCTCCACCAGAATCTCGCCACTTTGGAGACACCAAAGCGAGATTGGGCTAGGTCTGCAGGAGCCATGCATGAAGTTGCAGGGACTTGAGTACGGATGGACCAGGGTCCCCTGATCCTGGGTCAGCAATCCTTGAGATAAAGGAAGAAGAGGAAGAACTTCTGAGTATTGTTGTAGAAGAGAACCAGATTTGCCTGGGCCAGAAAGGGCGATCATAATCATTCTCGCTCTTCCGCTGACAGTTTCAGCAGTACACGACGGACCAGAGGAATTGGGGAAAGCATAGACTAATCTGCCTTCCAGTTTAGAGACAGAGCGCCGCCCAGAAAGCGCCGCCTGGAGTGAGCGAGCAAAAGGTGGGAAGTTTTATGCTTTTGGGAAGAGGCGAACAGGTCTACAGTGGAGTCCCCAAAGCTGGAAGATGCCGTCTAGAACTTTTTGGTCCAACTCCCTCGTGTGGCAGAGCAGAGGGCGTCTTAGCTTGTCTCTGCTAGGGTATTGTCGACTCCTGGAACAAGGATCGCGTGAGGTGAAGGTTGTGAAGTGTCGCCCAGTCCCAAACCTCATCGCTTCCCTGCAGAGCGGGTAGGATCGAGTCCCTCCCTGCTTGTTGGCGTACCACCACGCACATGTTGTCCGTCTGGACAGCTAGGTGACGGAAGGATGTATTGGTGAAGGGCTTGGAGGCGTATAGTACTGCTTGTAGCTCGAGCACATTGATGTGGACAGCTAGCTCAATCTGGACCATAAACCCTGGGTTCGATGAGGACCCAGATGGGCTCCCAACCTTACGCCTGTAGCGTCCGTAGTCAGAGTCTGGAAGGGAGGATGACAAAGGGACCCCTGAAACAGGTTCTCTCGAACCATCCACCATTGCAAGTCTCTTGCCATCGAGGAGATCAGAACCAGATGATCTAGGTGCCTACAAGTTGATCCCACTGGGAGCGGAGGTCACTGAGAAATCCTCATGTGGAGCCACACTGGGGAACCGCCGGGATGGCAGCCGCCATGAGCCCCAAGAGACGAAGAACCAACCTCGCTGAACCTTCCTGCTCTGATAGCAGGGAAATCTGACTGGAGGGAGGCCCTGTCCAGAGGAAGGAAGACCTTGCTCACCATCGACGAGGATAGCCCCGATGAACTGGAAGTCTCTGGGAGGGTCCAGATGAGACTTGGAATGGGTTGATGGTAATACCCAGGCAAGTGAAAACCTGCTGGGTGAGGGGAGAAAATGCAGGAGTTCCTCCCTGGATGAGGCCGCCAGGAGCCAGTCGTCCAGGTAGGGAAACACCTGAACTCCCACAATGCATGGGTGGGCTGCTACCCCGCCAGGCATTTGTGCAAAACTCGGGGAGCCGAGGAAGACCAAATGGAAGTTACGAAGTGGTAATGGTCCCCTGGAAAGCAAACCGAAGGTACTTGCGATCGAGGGACGAATGGATGTGTAGATATGCGCCTGCATATCCAGCGACAAGCCATTGACCGGCTGAAGAAGGCAGAAGAAAAATTACTCACCTTAGTAATGTTGTTTCTTCTAATGGAGTCTTGCTATATTATGACATATGCAGTGAGTCCCAACCTTTGAACTGCTCCAGAGGTGAAAGAGTTAACTTTCCATGCCAGGCATGGAACTCTGAGCTCGAGCTCGGTTGAAAACTCTGTCTGTTGTTCTTCAAACTCAAACGGTCAGATCTTTACGAGCTAAACTCACTAAGGTCCTGTGTGGAAGCTGTAAACCCATACTAGCCAACTGGCTACTAAACATAAGAATACATTGTTTTGCTCCCAAAACAAAGACTCAAGTCAGGAGACCGAAAAAATGAAAAACACAACACCAAATCACCCCAAAAAGGAGGTGAAAAGAAAAATTACTCACCTTAGTTATGCTGTTTCTTCTAATGGAGTCTTGCTATATTATGACAATTGCAGTGAGTCCCCATCTTCGAACTGCTCCGGAGGTGAAATAGTTAACTTTCCATGCAGGCATGGAACTCAAGATGCGATTCGGTTGAAAACTCTGTCTGTTGTTCTTCAAATGCAAACTGTCAGATCTTCTGACTAAAACTCACTAAGGCTCTGTGTGGAAGCTATTAAACCTCACACTAGCCAACTGGCTACCACATAACACCCATTTTTGGCCTCAAACAAAGACTCAAGTCAGAGCACAAAAATTAAAAAACACAACACCAATTCACCCAAAAAGTAGGGTGAAAAATAACAAGGTGGGCATCAAAAAGTGCCAACACTGTACTGCCCACCCACATCCCAAAACAGAGGTTCTGAGAGGGCAGGCAGGAGGGAGGTCGTAATATAGCAAGACTCCATTAGAAGAAACAACATTACTAAGGTGAGTAATTTTTTCTTCAAACAACATTAAGTCTCGCTATATTATGACAATTGCAGACCACACAGCAGTACCTTCATGGAGGAGGGACAGAACCTACTTAGGAATAGGCTCTGGAAGCACAGCTGTGCTAAACCGAGCATCACTCCTAGCCTGGATGTCCAGGGAGTAGTGCTTTGTAAAAGTGTGAACTGTTTTCCAGGTAGCTGCTTGACATATTTCTAGAATAGGAATGTCTCTGGCAGCAGCCAGAGAAGCAGCTGTACCTCTGGTAGAGTGAGCCCTCAGGCCTGAGGGGAGACTTTACCCAATTTCTCGTAGCAGAATGGATACAAGAGACGATCCACCTGGCAATGGATCTTTAGTGGCTGGCTTCCTTTACCAACCTCGCCATAAGTGAGGAACAGTTGGAGGAGTCAAACCTGTGACCCTTGGTACGCTCTATGTAGTAACTAAGGGCTCTCTTCACATCTAGGCTGTGCAGCCTCCCTCACCAGAGGAGGAATGGTCAATAAAGTACACTGAAAGAAATAGATTGATTAAGGTGGAAATCTGAAACCACTTTAGGTAGGAACTTCCTGTTAGTCTGGAGGACCACCTTATCTCTGTGAAAGGAGATAAAATCTGGCTCCACTGACCAACGCTTGTAATTCACTTATCGTCTGGCAGAGGTAATGGCTACTAGAAACACAGTCTTCCAAGTCAAGTACTTAAGCTCAGCTGAGGACAAGGGCTCGAAGGGGTTGCATAAGCTGAACAATGCAAACATTAAGATCCCAGGCGGGACAGGATCTCCTGAATGGAGGCTGGTGTGAAGTAACCCTTTAAAAACTTGGAAAATACAGGATGAGCTGAAGAAGGAGGATTTACCTGCTGAAATAAAAGCAGACACAGCTGCCAAATGCACCTTCAGGGTAGCTGGTCTCAGCCCCAAAGTGTTCAGATGGACCATATAATCCAGGACTGTGGGTAAATCAGCAGAATCTGGGGAAATATGCTTTCCGAGCACCATATGGAAAACCTTTCCATTAGGAATTGTAAGTAGCCCTGGTGGACGGCTTCCTAGAGGCCTTCAATATATCCATAACACTTTGGAAAGATGAAGATCAGCAAACTCTAACTCTTCAAGAACCAGGCCTTGAGATTGAGAGATTTGAGATTCGGATATCAAACCCTCCCTGGTCACAGGTTAACAGATTGTGATTCCTGGGAAGGCACAGGGAGGATGGACTGCTAAGGACAGAAGGAGGGGATACCAGGGTTGTCTGGCCCAATCTGGAGCAATCAAAAGCGACTTTGCAGGATTGGGATCTGATCTTGACTAGCACTTTGAACAGGAGAGGGAAGGGAGGAAGGCATAGAGGAACTTCCTTCCCAACTGAGGACTAAGGCATCCAGAGGGACTGAGCCCAACACTGGGGGCCTGCAGCAAAAAGAGAAGTTGGTGATTGTCTGGGGCTGCAAAAGATCTATCTGCGGGTGCCCATCTGGCAAATACCACTCCCAGGACCAGGGGATCCAGAGACCACTTGTGGTGGCCCTGAGAGATCCTGCTGAGAGCATCTGCCAGGACATTGTCCTTGCCTGGGAGGTGAACTGTCAAGGAGGAGGTGTTCAGGAGCAGGCCAGAGACCACAACTTCATTGCTTGGTGCACAAGGCCGTAGACCGAGTGCCCTTGCTTGTTGATATACCATATTGTAGTGGTGTTGTCTGTTCTGACCTGTACAATCTTGTTCTGAACAGATTTGGAAAAACGAAGTGCTAGAAAAACTGCTCTGAGCTCCAACAGGTTGATGTGGAGCACAGATTCTTGGGAGACCACAGACCCTGGGTGGTGAGGTCGCCCATGTGAGCTCCCACCCCAAGAGGACGATCCGTAGTAAGAATTAAGGAGTGAGACTGAGTGACAAAGGAACCCTTGTCTCGGTTGCTCAGATCTTGCCACCACTGAGGCTTGGATCAGGGTTCGAGTTACTGGGATCAATTTGGTAAGAGGATCCTTTCTTTGAGACCAAAATGCTCTCAAATGGAACTGGATGTCCTCATCTGAAATCTTGCTCCCTGCACAACTGCTGTGGAAGCAGCCATGTGTCCTAGGAGCTGCAGAAAATGCCTTGCTGGTCAAGAGACCTGCAGGGTGAAAGAGGAGGCCAGGAGACTGGGTCTTTGCCCTGTCCAGAGGAAGAAGGCCCTGGCTTCCTGTGTGTTCAGTTCTGCGCCTATGAAGGTAAGAAGCTGGACAGGTTCTAGAACTGACTTTGGGATATTCAGAAGAAACCTAAGGAGGTAAGCAGTTGCTGCGTTAACTGAAGATGTAACTTGACCTGGTCGGAGACTGGCCTACTATGAGCCAATCGTCCAGGTAAGGAAGATGGCAATTTTGCCTTCTTAGGTAGGCAACTGCTACTGCCAGGCATTTGGTGAATACCCTTGGAGCAGAGGTGAGGCCGAATGGCATTGCTCTGAACTGGTAGTGGCCTGAGGGCAGCTCGAACCTGAGGTACTTTCGATGGGAGCTTCTGATGAGAATATGGAAGTAGGCATCCTTGAGGTCCAGGGAAGCTAAGCCAGTCCCTGGCCTTAGAGAGGTAGGATAATTCCCAAAGTCACCATTTTGAACTTTGGTTTTAAAAGGCGCTTGTTTAAGTATCTGAGATCCAGGATGGGCCACCATTCTCCTGTCTTTTTGGGGTAAGGAAGTACCTGGAGTACAAACCTTTGCCCTGGTGTGGGAGGAACCCTTTCCACGGCTATGAGAGCTAGGAGGTAGAGACCTCTGCCTCTAGGGCGAGTGCCTCTGACGAGTTGCAGGTGGAAAGGATCTGGTTCTCAGCTTTGGAAATTTTTGAAGCTGAGAACCAGTCCTATGTTACTACTTCCAGGACCCACTTGTCTGACGTTAAAGACTTCCAGTCCTGGACAAAGTAAGCCAGCCTGCCCCTACAGGTAGAGAAGAATCGGCCCTGGCTACCCCATCAGGGTGCCTGCTTGGCAGGGGCTTTGGACTGAGGGGGGAAGCAGGCCTGCTTGTACCCGTCTGCCTCTCCCTCTGAAGAACCCCTCTGGGCATAGGTGGAAGAGGAAGCCTGGGTTTGGTAAAAGGCCTATGAAAACCTGCCCTTAGGAAGCTGCTTTTGAGGAGCGGCCTGCCTTTCCTTGGCCTGTGCACTCCTATAGGTGGTCCTATATTCATCCATTTTTCATGTAATTCTCTGTTTGCTCCCCAAACAGAGAATTGCCCACAACAGGAAAATCCATGGCCTTAGACTGGGTATCCTGAGACAGGGTAGTACATCTGAGCCAAGCCATTCTGCTAAGTGCCACAGATGTAGCCATGACTCTTGATGAAACATCATTAGAGTCCACTGCAGCATGAAATTGCACCTTGGATGCCTCAATACCATCCATAGCCACCTGTTCCAGCTCTGGCCAGCTGGTCAGGGACTTGTTTTGCTAGAGCTAGCACAGTATCCCATCTGGATTTCTGGTACCTAGCAGCATAAGCCATATAATTTGCCTGTCTGAGTCCCAAAGATGCTGCCATGTACTGTTTCTTTGTCATAGCATCAATCTTCCTGGAATCCTTTTCAGGAGGGTGTGAAGCTAGGGGAATATTAGCCTTGTCACAGGCTGCAGCCTGCACTACCCCACATGGCTGCATTGCTGAGTGAGGAAATCAGTATCGAGCCTGATAAAGTATACCTCTTGTCCATCCTTTTATCTACAGGAGGTATAGTGTGAGGAGTTTTAAATTTTTACTGTCTGTTTCTGAAAGGATTTATGCAAAGGAATAGATAGTCTCCTAGACTCTGGAATATCCATCATTTCTACATAATCAGGCTCCTCTTGATCACCAACAGCTTCCTCAACAGGGAGTTGGAGAGTTTCAACAACATTTTTATAAAACATGAAATGAGAAGAGGGACTCAGAAAGCCTGTGGAGAAACTCAAAGGTCTATCTGGAGAGATGTCCGTTCAACGGGCACATCCAGATCTTCAAACCCATATTCACTCTCTATTCCTCTTCCCCTCCTCCGGTTCATAAAATTCCTCAAAATCATAATCTTGAACGGTGGAACCGGTCGAACCGAGCGCCTCCTGATGGTGTCGGTTCAGTCGAACTCGGGAAAGAGACTGGACAATTTGGATTGCTTTAGCTATCTCCTCAGCGGTTGGTGAGACAACACTTGGCTTCTACACTAGCTGACTTTCTAGTCCTTTTGCTGAAACGGCCCTCAGAGCCAGCTCTTCGTTGTCCGAGGAAGTCGCGCCCTGGTCAGAGGGCACTCCCTCCAGTTCAGTTGGAGCGAACCGGGCTGGCCATCGGGTCAACGGACTTTTTGGCCTCCCTTTCCTGAGCCTACCAACTCTCTTCTCTATGGTGGCAGCAGGAATTCTACAAATCTAGCAGTCTGCATTGGGGTGGTCAAACCCAGACAATAGACACATGTGGTGTGTGGGTCAGCTGGAAAGGCTTCCACAAACACTACAGTGTTGAAACCCAGTGGCCCGGTTTTTCTTTTGTACTACCCCAACATGGCTGCATTGTTGAGTAAGGAACTCTGTATCAGAGCCTGACAATGTATACCTCTTGTCCATTCTCTTATACACAGGAGGTATAGTGTAGGAGTTTTAGAATTTTACTGTTTCCCCAAAAGATTTATGCAAGGAATAGACAGTCTCCTAGACTCTGGGATATCCATCATTTCCACACAGTCAGGCTCCTCTTGCTCATCCACAGCTTCCTCCATAGGGAGCTGGAGGTTTCAGCCACTTTTTATAAAACATAAAATGAGAAGGGGACTCAGAAAGCCTAGGAGGAGACACTCCTGAAGGTCTGTCTGGGGAGATGTCTGGTTCAATGGGCACATCCAGACTTTCAAATCCACATTCACTCTCCTCATACTCCTCTTCCCCTCCTCCAGTTCATAAAATTCCTCTAAATTGTACTCTTTAACCGGTGGAACCGGGAAAGCGACTGGACAATTTTAATCGCTTTAGCTATCTCTTCAGCGGTTGGAGAGGAAAGTTTTGCTCCACATCAGCTGATTTACTAGTCCTTTTTGCTGGAACCGTCCTCAGAGTCGGCTCTCCTTGCCAGGAAGTCTAGCCCTGGTCAGAGGCACTCCCTCCGTTCGGTTGAAACCAACCGGCCGCCATCCAGTTCAGCGGATTTTTGGCCTCCTTTCCTGAGCCTACCAACTCTGTTTTCCAGGGTAGCTGCAGGAAAATTTCTGCAAATCTGGCAGTCTGCATTGAGGTGGTCAAACCCTAGACAATAAACACAGGTGGTGTGGGGGTCAGCCTTAGCAAAGACTTCCCCACAGACACTGCAGTGTTGAAACCCAGTGGGCCCGGTTTTCTTTTGGGTTTCTCAGACTATGCCAGCCTAACCAAACTTACCCGTTTATGGCAATCTGGCACGAAGACCCTCTTATCGGTTCCCAACCGTGTCACGGGTCGTGGAAAACGTAATAAAATCCGTTTTTAGAACCGATAAGAACCGGTGACCACATTCTAAATAACAGATTAATATATTTTAAACAACCTGATCGGTTCAAACCGAACCGATAAACCGCTTACAAGTTCCACACAGAATAGAATTAATTAAACCTATCTAGTACTCACAATACCACAGACAGAGTCTGAACCGACCGGATGCGGTTTAAATTCAGTCGAAAACCGAGAAAACAATACTTTGACAAAATGAACTGAGCAGAAGGAGAAATCTCCGGAGCGACTGTTCAGTGAGGCGGAGTAAAGAATCTGACGGTTTGAGTTTGAAGAACAACAGACAGAGTTTTCAACCGAGCTCAAGCTCAGCGTTCCATGCCTGGCATGGAAAGTTAAATCTTTCACCTCCAGAGCAGTTCAAGGTTGGGACTCACTGCATATGTCATAATATAGCAAGACTTCATGTTGTTTGAAGGGTTTGAAGGAAAGCATCCTGAACTTTTGTATTCCACGTAGAAGTTCAGGGAGCTGAGATCGAGAATGGGTCTGAGATCTTCTGTCTTCTTTGGGACCAGGAAGAAATGGAATAGTAACCCATCCCCTGAAGGTGAGGAGGAACGGGTTCTATGGCCTGCTTCTCGAGAAGGGCAGATATTTCTTCCCTGACCAAAGGAAGATGGTCCCTGGCGTAAGAGGACTTCAGAGGGGGTGGCGTGGAGGTTTCTGTAGAAACTCTATGGAGTGCCCTCCCGCAATAATCTGAAGCACCCATGAATCTGTTGTTATCCTCTCCCAACCCAGAAGGTGGAGGGAGAATCTCCTCCTACGTTCCTCGGGAGTCCGGGGCGGTGGGAGAGGGAGGAGTCAGGTGGTGTGGGGCAGCACCGCAGCTGGGGCACCTGCTGCTTTTTTGGGCAGCGGGGGCCCGGCGTTTAGTAGCCCGCCTTCCTTGGGGTTTCGCTTGAGGCTGGCTGCGTCTGCAAGGAAGGAGCTGCGCTGGGCATGGATTGGTACATGGAATTGACAGATTCAGAGCCGTTCCTTCTCTTCAGAATCGGTGATGATGTCCTTGACATCATCGCAAAAGCACTGAACCCCTGAAAGGTGCTTCCTGGATTGCTGACTGCACCTCTGGGACCAAACCTGACACGCCGGAGCCAGGCGTGATGCTGAAGACTTACGGCGAACGGAGCTCCGCCCGGCAGTGTCCACTGCATCGTAATTCGCCTCAGGATGTGACAACTGGCTTAACAGAGCAGAACGGACTAGGTCCGCTAACTCCTGCTTGACTTGGGAGTCAGGTAAGGAGTCAATCTTAGATTCCGCCTGGGTAAGGATAGCCTTCTGGTAATCCCCCATATGAGCTACATAATTTAGGGCCTGAATTCCCAGTGTGGAAGAAGCATATATTTTCTTCCGTACTGGTCCAGAAGGCGAGATTCCTTATCCGAGGAGACGAGCTTAAATGTCTGGGGTGTGCTGACTGGCCGTGAGCAGCGCTAATCACGACCGGTCTGCCTGAGGTTGAAGTCCCAACAATCTACACCTCTGGAGCCGGTATAGCCTGTTGGACTTCCTAGGAAGCGGGCTAAAGCCGACGAGTTGTTTCCAAATAGTGGAAACAAGGTGGGCATGAGGCTCATCCAGGGTGGCACTAAAGTAGGGGCTGTAAGGGCAGGTCCAGATGTTCGCGAAGTTTAACCCGCTGAGGATCTGGTTCCAGAGAACGCCACTGATGTACTTCCTGGATCTTCCTGAGCAACTCCGTGAAGGAAGGATCCTCGGAGGAGACTTCGGAGGAGTCCTCGGCCGGGCTTGGATGGAGAGCAAGGCTCGTCGTTTCTCTTGGAGCATCCGGTCGGAGGAACTGATGAATCGAGAGTAAGGAAGAAGAATTAGAAGCAGAAGTAAGACTCCTGACCCGCCTAGGGGAGGAAATGGGTTCCTTAGGGGAATCCTGGGCCAGTGTCCTGCCCCTCTCTGGATCCAGAGGAAGAGCTCTAGAATCCGGAGGCGGAGAGAGTGTACCATCTCGGCGCTGAGGGGCCGGGGTGGACCACCATCACTGTAAGGCAGCTCTCGACTTCCTTGGTGAGGCTGAGCCTTGGCCTCAGCCCACCAGGAAGCCAGAGTCTCCTGAAGATCCACCGCGGCCAGGAGGGCGGTGGTGGAGGAGGAGGGGATAACTATATGGATTAAATCCATAAGGGCGTATCCGTAACCCGGCTGTGGGAAAACCAGTGCGGGTATTGCAGCGTCGGTGGAGCCGGCATCAGGTACTGGGGACCGGGTAAGGCAGCGTCGGATAGGGACGGCGGATACCCGGGTACGGAAGAAACTACCGAGAGCAGACGGCCCAGTAGGGAGCCTCACGGGTGGATCGACATTGAGAGGCCCGTTGGGGTCAGGCCCGGCGGAGGTGGGAATCCCCAGCGGTGTCGGTGGGGCTGGAGTCGGAACCAGAGACGGCGTCAATCCGGTTCTGTAGGAGGAGGGTCTGACGGTGGAGGAATATCCCCAACATCACCCGGGACGGAGGAGAAAGTCCTGGGGTCAGGCTGGGGCGACTGGGCTCCTGGACGGCAGCGAAGGCTGAGGGAACCTGGGACGACAGACAATGAGGGGTCTGTCGAGGTTCTGACGCCCGCGCACGCCGGAGGAGCCAACGGCGACTTAGGGGCTGGATCTCGGCGGCACCAGAGGTGCCAGGCCCGCTTACGGGTCCTCGCGAAGACGGGCCGAGGGTGGGAAGCGTCCCGTCCGAGGATGCATCGGCGCCGCCAAGGGTCGGGCGCCTTATCGTCTTCTCCCCGCAGATGTCGGAGGAGCTGACGTCCGACTTATGGGAGGAGCTCACGCCAGTAGGGCCGCAAGCCTGCGGCGGTACTGGGGCAGGGGCCTCTTCAGCCCGGGGCGCCCGCAGGACCGAGAGAGCCTGACTGGTGGGCAGCGCCTCCTCCAAACCTTGGAGGCTGCCGGATCATCCCCGGAGGGACGTTACTTGAACCGCGACTCGGCCGGAGTCGCAGACGAGGAGGCCTTCTCCTTTGCCTTTCTTTGTCCCGCTTCTTGTGGTGTCCTTGGGAGAGGTCGACGCCTGCCTGAGCTTCTTCAATTCCTTCTCCATTGAAGACATCTTCTTTTTGAGCAGATGGGCCTCCAGGGACTGTTGGCGTCTGCGGGTAGCCGCGATGAAGTGCAGGCAATGCGGGCACTTGTTGACTGCGTGGTCGGGGCCTAGACAAAAGGCAGAGAGAGTGGCAGCCCTTGTGTGGCAGTTGGACTCGCCGAGTCACACTTATTTTGGAAGGGGATGACATACACCGGTCGCTAACCTGACGACACGATATGAAAATACTGAAAGTTTTCGCAAAACCGACGAAAGAACAGGGCTTTGCTAAGCATGAACTTTACCGTGAGGCGCTGCATGAGCTAACAGCTGGAAAGAACTGGAAGCGGGCGTTTGGGACCACCCTTTATACCGACGTCATCTGACACCAGTCACCTGACATGGGGGCGGTCCCTCGCCAGGTACTGCTAGCTAGAAATTTTTCCGTGAGGTCCTGCCTGCCGATGTCAGTCCTATATGTAATTACCTACTGCAAAGAGCCTCTCAAGTAAGATCTGGTATTCCAAATGGGCCCAAAATTCACGCCATAATTCCTACTCTTTATCAAATTAAAATTTTGTATGCTTAAAAAATTTGATGCAAATGAGGCTACTGTCTCTCAAATGTGTACTTACCCTAATAAAAAGAATCTTGTCTCCTAGTCGATAACGCCCTTCTGATAAATACTCTATAGAGAAACGATGTGAACAGTTGCAAGGAGGGTCTTCAGCTATGCTTAACCTGTATCAGAAAACAATGTCTCAGTATTTACTTCCAATCGACTAAGTTAAAAAAAAAAAGACACTTCCACACACACCCACAAAAAAAATCTCATCTCTTTCTTGTTTGGTCCTGTGCATTCCTCTCAAAGACAGTTGTCTAACATCTGGTTACATTGAGACCACAAAGCCCTTCAACTGCCGCCGGGTCCTTCAGTTCCACTTCAAATGGCAGGGCAGGCAGAGTGGCGGAAATCTTCCTCTCCTGCTGGACCATTATCAGGTGTGAGGCGGAGTGACAGATTCAGGGTCTGAACATATGACTGCCACCCCTAAAGCCTTCATTTTTCTGCCTTTCACTCTCCCCTGTAGGGTATCAGCCAGGGTCCCACATGAGGCTGTACTCAAGGTGTGCTGACAGGGGACGCGCGCTGTCAGTGGTGCGAAGGCATGTACTGCTTTCACTGACCGCTCACACTGACAGGTAGCAATCACAGAGCAGGCAGTGCATCCCTCCAGGGGCTGAGGATATCCATGTGGACACCTTACTGACATCCTGCTGCCCTGCAGTGACAACCCAGGCTCGGGACACAATTCGGGTCACCTGCATGGAAACGGTTCCCTAACTGCTCTGCTATAGGGCCAGCCCACTCATCACTTTTTTTTTAAGTGAATTTCACTGCTTGTGGAATTTGCTGGATTGACAGTACCGCAGACTTGAAGAAGCCCGTGTTTATTCAGATGACAGATTCAGCATAGGAATCATAATAGTGCAAGCTGCCCTGCAATATGCCTCAACCCTGTCATGAAGGGACTGCCACATAGGTGAAAGGGTAGTTCAGATTCCATGCCCATGTTCAATCCTTGGCTTCACGTAAGAGACTGTCAACAGGGTGTTCATTAGTGTCAGTTGTGTTGGTGGTTTTGAAATGTGAACTACAGTACCAGCAGAGTAAGAATCCACCCCAAAAAAAACTGTCTCACACAGGCCACTGAACAGTCATTAGATGACAATGGCATTCAGCTAATACCAGGCGGGACTGATTTCAACCAGAGATCTAAGCTGAAAGTTCCTCACCCTGCTAGCAATCAACTAAGCCATCCGCCCACTTTAAAGGAGAACTGCATTGAGTCTGGTTTAAGTTTTGTTAGTGCTCTAGCCATCCAAGCTTTCAAGTTATCCTAGTGGATGTTTCTTATTTATATGCTGCTAGTAAGAACCATTTTAGAACTGTATGATGTAGCCTATGTTCGTGTTCCACTCTTCTATTGTTGGCACAATCGTCCAAGTTCTACTACCGAACTCTGGGGCTGAGAGGGACATAAACTACATCATATAGTTCTAAAATAGTACTTACCACCAGATTTTAAAGTAGAAACACCCACTGACATCACTAAAAGGCCTGTACATGTGGAAAAATAAAAATTTTAACGGTACTTAAAAACAGCTTCTATTAGGGAAAATCACTTACAGGTTCAATGCCATTCTCCTTTAAGCAACTCATTACTAACATAAATTAAACAGTTCAGATAGCTTTAACCCTTGCAGGGCCGTGGACTGACACTGTATATCAGTCCAAAACTCATACATTCTAATTCTGCTGGCAGCCTAAGGGTTAAAACTAGCACGTTACCAACATACCATGAATAAGAAAGATGTGCAAGCACCTGTTTACTCAGGATCACCGCATACTTGATATTCATTATTTGACAACAAATTAAGGAAAAAGAAAAAAAACTAAAAGAAACCCTCTGGCCCTCCCCAGGCAGCCAGCCCTCTCTCGACAGTTTTAAAAGGTGCCTGCCTCAATGCATGCTGCCAGGGCCAACATCATCTTTTTACTATATAGTGTATGAAATATCCCTGTCCTGTGACTGGTTGGCTACTTCACCTGTACTGTTATCCCAGTAAAACATCACGGCAAGAAGTGTCAGCACATACATGACCAGCTTACAGGAAAGAAACCTGTCGCCTATTCCTTCCTACCTGTTTGCTCTCAGTGCACATGGCTGCCCATAACTTTGCCAGTAAAGGGCCTAATTCAGGCTTGCCGGTGGTGCTGAGGGTTGAGGCGCTGGACACCACACTGGCGACCTGGGTTGGGAGCGAGCCCCAGGCCGCTGGGGGTCGGCAGGGGAAGGAAGGATTGAGCATCCGGAGGACTGCTCTCCTTTCATGTGGGAGGAGGGGAGATCTGCCCGCACAGATAGTGACACTCGGTGGTGACAGGGTGTACTACAGGCGTCAGGACTACGGGGGAAGACACTGGGCGACTGCCTTCCGACGTGGGCGGAGCATCCACATCACAGGCTGGACAGCACTGCATGACCCACGTCTGGGAGGGGGAGGCAATCAAGAAATATCCCAGCTTGCCGAGGAGGTGACAAGGGACTCAGGGACCTCCCTCACATCCCCAACACTGGACAAGCCATGTTGATGATCCTCGGAGACTTCCAAGAGGATGGACCCTCTAATCCCAGAAAGATGCTGCCAAGGTAGGAGTGGCAGGCCCTGCCCCGTGGGTGATCCGGGACACTTGAGAGTCTCTTGATGAAAGGAGAGTTGAAGTTGTGCATCACGGTGGGGAAGTAGCAAGGGTCAGAATTGAGTAGAGGTACCTCCAGGGATGCCTCGGTGCATAAGAGAAGAAAATTTGGAGAAAAAAAGGGCCTAATTCAAAACATCAGTTGCTACCTGCAGTTGCTATCACCAGTGAGTAACAATCCATGTAAGAAAAGTTTTAGCCCCAAGTGACCGATTAAACCACTGCTTTTACCCAATATGCTGCTTTTTCACGAAAATGTTTCATTTTTCTCAAAGCACTTCTCTGAATGACTTCACATCATGTCCTCTGACTTAAAAGCGCAGATCAACAGCAGCTATATATGCGCAGCTAGAAGCGATCACTGCTATTGACTTCCATCTCCACTCCTCAGAAAGATGTTCACAACTGCTGAAAGAACAGTTATGTAAGAACTTACTGTAACAGTAGATCTTGAAGTATCTCATTCATCAGGTCACACATATGGAGCTTCACTGCCAGGAAATGGGATCCACGGAAGATTTTCAGCAGTACCACTGGGGCCGCCCACCAGCGTCACCAACCCTATAAAGGCATGGCCCCCCGAGACTAAGGGAGCAAACTCGTTGCCATGGGGGACTGAGGGGAGAAAGAGGTGCCCAGGCTAAAATAAAAGGCTGGATACACCAAATAGCCAGAACTCAGAAAATATCCCATAAAAGGGGATGATGGGAGGGAAGGCAGACCTGATGACTGAAATCCCCTTGAAGACTCACCGTTACAGTAAGTTCTTAAGTAACTGTTCTATCTTCATAGGGGGTATCTCAGTCATCATGTCACACATATGGAATGAATGCAGTTAAAGATGCACATAAACAGTCTGGGACGTAGGCCATCCCTAAACTCAAGACAGGAGGCCCTGCAGCACAGCCCTGCAAAACCTGCACAGGCTCTAGAGGCAATATCTAGACTGTAGTACTTGGTGAAAGGTATGGAGCGGTACTCCAGGTGACAGCAGCGCAAATGTCAGTGGCTGAGACCTCTCTGAAACTGGCCACAGAAGTAGCCATGCCCTTTGTGGAATGGGCTTCACCGTCCCTAGCAACTCTTTGCCATACTTATAGAAGGAGAACACAATACAACCCTTTAGCAGGCATTATTTATAAACCTGAATGCCCTCTCTACCTGGGGTGAACACACAAAAGCTGCTTTGACTATCTGCATTCCTTAGTTCAAAGTAGGCAAAGTTTTAAATTCTGTGCACGTCTAATGTGTGGAGAGTGCTTCCTAGTGTGCGCTCAGGAAAATAAACAGGTAGGAAGAAATGTAGGATCCATGTGCAAAGACATGCAGCCATAGTGAAAAAGCAAATAAGGTCCCTCGTACCAGAGGCCTGAAGCTTGAAAAATCTTTTGAGCATAAGTAATAGCTACTAAAATGAGCGCTTTTCATGAGAGAGCATAAGCGTTCAAGTCTTGGCTGGCTCAAATGGAGATCGGGTCAAGATCAACAAGACTTAATTCAAATCCCAGTCCAGGACAGGGGAACAGATTGGTGGATGCAGCAGCAGAATTCCACAGGAAGATATGGCATAACATCGCACTGAGCCACAGTGCAATCATCCACGGGTTCATGAAAGGCGAGACAGCTGAAAGGTGCACCCTGGCGGAGAAGTACTGGAGACGAGTCTGACAGAAATATAGTACAGTTATGTAAGAACTTACCATAACAGTAGATCTTTGAGAGAACATTCTGAAGCAGCCTACACCGATAGGGACTAAGCTGCCAGGCCCACAAGAAAACTTCTAGCTAGCAGTCTACTATGATGGACCACCTACTGCCGGCGTCAATCAGCTGGCGTCAGTCTAGCCTACATAGGTGGCCAGTCCCCACCCTACCTCAGTTCTCCCACGGAGACCCCGTACAGGCAGCTGAAGGAGGAACAGAGGAGGTTTCCAAAGCCAAAGAAAGGCAGAAGTAGGCGAAAAGCAAAATGCAGCAGGGGAAGAAGGAGGAGGAAAGCAGAGCCTGCTGCAGAGCTCTCTCGAAGATCTACTGTTATGGTAAGTTCTTACGCAACTGTATTAGCTTACTTCAAGAAAGGCTCTTGCAGCAGGCCCCATCAATAGGACTGAGTCCCAAGCAGTATTAAGTATCATCAGGGTGACACCACTGGGAGGAGAACAAGTCAGCCGTCAAGAGCTCATGACAGAAGGCTCTGAAGAACTGCCAGACCCAAACTGGCCCTGCACCTAGAGGCAATGTCAGACTGTAATGTTTGGTGAAGGTGTGCACCAAACTCCATGTAACAACTGCACAGACTTCCGCAGCAGACACTTTTCTGAAGCAAGCTGTGGAGGTAGCCATACCCTTAGTGGAATGGTCCTTGACCACCCCGGAAGGGTTTGTTGTACTCATGTAGCAATAAACAACGAATTTACTAACCACTTAGACAAACACTGTTTGCAAACAGGAGCATTTCTCTCTTGGAGGCGAACAAAACAAACAGCTGGTCAGTCTTCCTCAAAGACTGGTTCGTGTAATGTCGCAACATTCTGTGAACATCCAAAGTATGGAGCAACACTGCCCCGATTAGAATACTCAGGAAAATAAACTGGCAGGTGAATGGTTTGCTATAAAGTAAATTCCGACACCACCTTAGGTAAAAACTTAAGATCAGTACGCAAAGACACCTTGTCTTAGTGAAAAAACAAATAAGGCTCCTTACATAAGAGCCTGTAGCTCTGACAGCCTTCAAGCAGAAAGAACAGCAACTAATAAGAGCACATTCCATGATAGAATGCACAGCTTGTAATTCACGGCCAGTTCAAGGGAAGTGAGTTTCTCCAACAAAGCTGAGGTCCCATGGAGGAACGGGTCCCAATTAGAGATTTCAGATGCAAAATGCCCGCGAGAATGTACAGAATACTTCAAGCTGAGCAACAGCTTTGCCTTCCAATAGGTGAATGTGCACACAGATGGCGGAAAAATGCACCTTAAGGAGAGTACCCATACCTGAATCTGAAAGGGAAAGGAGTACTCCAACACCTAATTCACGGGCAGGTGTATGGATCCAAATGGCGTGCAGCGGCCCAAATGGAAAAGCATTTCCATTTCATAACGTAAGTGGAGGGTTTCCCGCCACCATGGTGTTAGCGATGCTAGAGGATACCCCAAAGTGGGCAACAGCTAGGTCCGCAGAAGCCACGCATGTAGATGCGGGGACTTGGGCTAGGTCTGTGAACTGGTCAGGACTCTACACTCTAACTGCGTAACATCGGCCATGACTTTTTTCATGAATGCTCTTCTGCTTATTGGGACCACCACTTCACCACTCACTATTGGAGAGTGAGAGCTGGTTGTACCACTGGATAACTAAAAACTCCTGGCCTCATGAAAGTCAGGGGACAGAAATTGGGCTGCCTATAAACCACCCCCTCCCCAGCCCTCTGGAATGATTACAGGCATTTGCGTAATCAGTGTAAACAAATGGCCAAGTCCCAGAAGAACAAATTACTCACTTTAGTAATTGTGCTTCTTCTAATGGAGTCTTGCTGTATTGACATATGCAGTTAGCCCCAGCACTTGAACTGCCCCAGAGGAAAGGGTTAACTCTATGCAAAGGCATAGAATGTTGAGCTCGACTCGGTTTTCAAACCTCTGTCTGTGGTGCTTCAGCGTGTAACTGTCAGTTCTTCTTGGCGCAAACTAACTACACTTTAGTGAGAATTGTAACACACAAGCCCAATGGCAACAACTGGGGTCCAAAAGACTCAAGTGAGAACCCAAGATAAAAAAACAGGTAGTGAACAAAATATATAATATATATAAAACTAAAACATAACAACAACCCCACCTGAAGAGGAGGGTGCAGAGTACACCCTGAGGGTGCAACACTGTACCTGCCAGCCCACTTCCCAAAAACTAGGTTCTAAGAGGGGGAGGCGGGGAGGATGAGACCACCAACAAGACTCCATTAGAGAAACACAATTACTAAGGTGAGTAATTTTTCTTCAAACAACATGAAGTCTTGCTGTATTCTAATATATACAAACTACTAAGCAGTACCTCCATGGAGGAGGGTGAAAACCTATTTTGGGAATAGGCTCTACAGTACTGCTGTACCAAACCTAGCATCACTCCTAGCCTGGATATCCAGAGAGTAATGCTTGGTGAATGTATGGACTGTTTTTCAGGTGGCTGCTTTGCAGATCTCTAGCAAAGGTATGTCTCCGGCAGCAGGCAGAGAAGCAGCTGTACCCCTGGTCGAGTGGGCCCTCAGGCTTGAGGGAGGTGTTTTACCTAGCTTAGTACAGCAGAATTGTATACAAGCTATAATCCACATGGCAACAGTTATTTTAGTAGCAGGCCTACCTCTCCCACTGGCCATAAGTGAGAATCAATTGCAGACAGTCATTTATGTGTGCCTTAGTATGCTCTGTAGTAGCTAAGCGCCCTTTTAACATCCAAACTGTGTAATCTTCTTTCTACTGAAGAAGAGTGATCAGTGAAAAACACTGGAAGAAACAGACTGATTCAGATGAAAATCTGATACCACTTTAAGTAAGAACCTCCTATTAGTTCTGAGACCACCTTATCTCTACGGAATGAAATAAACTCAGATTCGACTGACAGGGCCTGTAGTTCACTAATTCACCTGGCAGAAGTAATAGCTACTAAGAACACAGTTTTCCAGGTCAAATACTTCAGCTCAGCTGAAGCCAGAGGCTCAAGGTGGCAGCATAAGCTGAGCAATACAGATATTGAGATCCCAAGCCGGAGTAGGCTCTCTAAAAGAAGGGTTAATATGAACCAGACCTTTGAAGAATTTGCTAAAAACAGGGTGAGATGCCAGGAAGAGACCTTCCCTGCTGAAAGAAAGCAGTGACAGCTGCTAAGTGAACCTTTAAGGTTGCTGGCCTAAGGCCTAAACTATTAAGGTGAACCAGATAATCAAGACTATAACAATACCTGCAGCTTCTGGAAGAATATTCTTGTAGGAACACAAATGCTGAATCTTTCCCATTTAGAATTGTAGGTTTTCTGGTAGAGGTTTCCTAGAACCCTTAAGAATGTCCAGAACTCCCAGAGAAAGATGCAGGCCTGCATACTCCAGCTCTTCAGGAACCAGGCCTTGAGATTGAGAGACTGGAGGTTGGGGTACCAGATTCTCCCGATGGGAGGTTAGGAGATTGTGTCTCCTGGGGAGAGATACTGTTAGGGACAACAACAGAGGATACCAAGGTTTTCTGGCCCAATCTGGATCCACTAGAATCACTGTGCAGGGTTGTGACCTGAACTTGACTGGAACCCTGAACAGCAGGGAAAGGAGGAAAGGCATAAAGGAACCTGCCTTTCCAATCAATAGCAGAGCATCCAGCAGAACAGTCCCTAGGACTGGGGGTCTGCAGTAGAATAGGGAAGCTGGTGATTGTCTGGGGCTGCAAAGAGATCTATCTCTGGAGTGCCCCACCTGGTAAGATTACTTTCAAGCTGACAGGATCCAGAGTCCATTCATGATGGCCCTGTGAGATTCTGCTCAGAGCATCTGCTAGTAGATTTTCCTTCCCTGGAAGGTTGACTGCTACTAGGGAACTTTGAATGGAGTTGGCCAGAGACCAAATGTTCATGGCCTCCATGCACAAGGCCATGGACGAGTGCCCCTTGCTTGTTGATGTACCACATGGTGGTGGTGTCTGTCCTGACCTGAACCACCTTGTCTCTTCGGAGTCTGAAAAGGCTTGAAGGGAAAGAAATACTGCCCTAAGTTCCAGAAGATTGATATGAAGGAGAGACTCCTGAGGAGACCAAACACCCTGAGCTGTGAGGCTCCCAGATGGGCTCCCCAGCCCAGGAGAGTAGCATCTGTGGTTAGAACAACTGAGGGAGTTTGAATGAGGAATGGGACACCCTGTCTGAGATTGTCCTGGTCCAACCACCATTGGAGAGCTTGGACCACAGTCTAAGTCACTGGAATCAATTTGGTTAGAGTGTCTTTTCTGAGACCAAAAGACATCAGGTGAAACTGAATGTCCCTCATCTGGAATCTGGCTCCCTGTGCCACAGCACTGGAAGCTGCCATGTGGCTTAGGAGTTGAAGAAAATGTCTTGCTGGGCGAGAAACCAAAGGATGAAAAGAGGAAGCAAGATCTGTAAGGGTCCTTACTCTTGCTAAAGGGAGGAAGGCCTTTGCTTGAACAGTATCTAACTCTATCCCTATGAAAGTGAGGAGTTGTACTGGTTTGAGAATGGACTTTGGCAGATTGAGAAGAAATCCCAGAGAAGTGAGCAAGTCTTGTGTGACCTGTAGAGCTGACTTGACCTGGTCAGAGGACTGGCCTACAATGAGCCAGTCGACCAAGTATGGAATACAGAAATCCCTTCCTCCTGAGGAAGGCCACTACTACTGCCAGGCATTTTGTAAATACCCTTGGAGCTGAAGTAAGGCCGAAGGGCATGGCTCTGAATGGATAATGGCCTGAAGGCAACTCGAACCTGAGGTACTTTCTGTGGGAGCACCTGATAGGAATGTAGAAATAAGCATCCTTGAGGTCCAGAGATGCTAACCAATCTCCTTGCCTTAGAGAGGGAAGAATTACTCCCAGAGTCACCATTTTGAATTATGGTTTTGTAATGTGCTTGTTCAGGGGCCGGCCCATCAGCGTCAGTGGTTGGATTTCGCTTGCGATACCAGCGACCGGGTTGAGAAAAGACCTGGGTCGCGTGGAGGGCCGCCGTGGTAGAAGGATGAAGTGTCCCATGGACTGCTCTCCTTCTCCAGGGGAGGGCAGGGAGAAAGTACAGTGAACAGAGGAGCCTGGCGGAGGCAGAGCACCACAAGCAGCCGGCATCTGGGAGGGGCGGACGCAGAGTAGTCATTGCGTCCCATGCCCCCAAGCCTACAGGGGAAAAACACAGTCGTCAGTCTCTCCATGACACCCACCTCACTACCGTGCCTTCATCAGCTCCCCAGCCGCTCCCCAGACTGGACCACTGTCCGTGGCGCCTTGGTTGGTGCCGCAGCCCCGCCTCTGGAGGGAAGCCAAGGGGGCAACTGAGGAGTCTCAGCCATATGGGAGTGGAGGGCAGCGAAGACTGTGACCAGTATAGAAAGTCCCGACGTTGGGGGCAGACAAAAGCACAGTAAATAAAAACAAACAAAAAATTTGCTTGTTCAAATACCTTAAGTCTAGGATGGGTCGCCACTCCTCTGTCTTTTTGGGGTAAGGAAATATCTAGAGTACAGACCTTTTCCCTGTGTGGAGTAAAAACTCTGTCCACAGCTCTGAGAGCCAAAGAGAGAAACCTCTGCTTCAAAGCAGTGGTCTCGGAGATGTTTGCAGATGTAGAGGATCTGGCCCTCATTTTGGAAACTGTTTGAAACTGAAGGACAGTTCCTGGCTCACTACCTCCAGGACCCACTTGTCTGAGGTAACAGACTTCCAGGCCTGGAGTAGTAAGCCAGCCTGCCTCTACTGGGATTGAGGAGTCGACCCGGGCTGACACATCAGGGTGTCTGCTTGGCAGGAGCCTTACACTGGGAGGAGGATGCAGTCCTGCTCATCCCCTCCTGCCTCTCCCTCGAAGGAACCTCCTCTGTGTGAAGGAAGAGGAGGCCTAAAGCAGTAAAGGCCTGCCCCTACCCCTAGACTGCTGCTTTTGTGGAGTGGCTTGCCTTTCCTTGGCCTGTGCACTCCTGTAAGTGGTCCTGTATTCATCCATTTTCTTCATGTAAGCCTTTGTCTGCTCCCCAAAATACAGGTTACTCACCTGTAACAGGAGTTCTAGGAATGGTATATGTTGTTCATCCACACTTATTGGCAGGTATCCTTGCCCGCTTTAAATCTTGCGGAAGGTCTTCAAGCTGGCTCCTCCCACCCACCGGGTGGTATAACTCTGACTCCGCCCCATGGCGCCAGATCTGGCCCGCTGGAAGCTCAGGTTGTGCATTGAAGCCGGGAGGTGGGTGGGAGTGTGGATGAACAACATATACCATTCCTAGAACTCCTGTTACAGGTGAGTAACCTGTATTTCTAGGGACATGGATATGTTGTTCATCCACACTTATTGGCAGACTCTAGCAGTTCTCCGGGAGGAGGAGGCAAGACGCACACCCCAATACTTACTTGGGAAGAGAGACTGGAGAACCGAGGGCCCCAAAACCAGCATCCCGGCATGACTCAAGGTCGATGTGGTAATGGGTAATGAAGGTGTGTGCTGACTTCCAGGTAGCAGCCCTGCAGATTTCCTGGATAGGGACGTCCCTGGAAGCAGCCACCGTTGCAGCAGTATGGGCGGGTAGAATGAGCTCTTATCCTCTGGGAGGCTCCATGCCCACCAACTTATAGCAGAGATCTATGCAGGAGGTGACCCACCTGCTTATCGTCCGCTTGGCTGCAGGTCTGCCAGATGCGGCTTCAGCGTAGGGTGACAAACAGCTGGCGAACCTCTCCCCATTTCAGCCATCGCTCTTTGTAATAGGCGAGCCCTTCTAGGGTCCAGAGTATGGAGCCTATATTCGACCTCTGAGTGTGATTGGGGTAGAACACGGCAGAGTCAACACCTGGTTAAGGTGAAACTCCGACACCACCTTCGGAAGGAATTTCGGGTGGGGGGCGAGGACAACCTTGTCCCTGTGGAAGACCAGGTAAGGAGACTGATGGAAAGTGCCTGGAGCTCTCCCATCCTTCTGGCTGGACGTGATAGCCACCAAGAAGGCGGTCTTCCACGACAGGTGAGAGAGAGCACACCTGTGCATAGGTTGAATAGCTTGCCCATGAGCTTTTCCAGTACCAGCAGTAGATCCCACGGAGGTGGAGGTTCTCGCACCGGGAAATGTGATCAAGGCCTTTGAAAAAGCGCCAGACCACCTTCTCCTTACGCCATCGACTGCTTCCCGCCCGCGCCTGGTAAGCAGAGATGGCTGCCAGGTGCACCCTTAGGGTCGCCGACCTGACCCCTTGATTAGAAAGGGACCATAAATAGTCCAAGATGCTTGCCAAGGAACAGGAGGAAGGGTCCAAGCCCTTGCCCTGACACCAAATGGAAAACCTTCTCCATTTGAAGGCATAGCATTTTCTGGTCGACTTCACGGGATGCCTCAACTACATTGAGGACCTCGTCGGAAAGACCCAAGGCCTGAACTCTAGCCGCTCAGGAACCAGGCCGTCCAGGTGCAGGGACTGAAGGTCCGGATGGAACGCCTTCCCTGATTGACTGAGAGCAGGTCCGGGTGAGCTGGAAGCTGCCATGAGTCCTGGAGCTGAGACTGAGGAGATCTGGTACCAGAACTGGCGAGGCCAGTCTGGGGCTATCAGAATCACCTGCGCCTTGTCCCTCTTCGCCTTGAGAAGCACCTTGTGGATCAAGGGAAATGGGAAAAGCGAGAAGAGGCCCGGGGTCCACTGCCTCGAGAAGGCATCCCCTGCAGCGAGCCCCTGCTGAGGGGGCGGGCATGGAACAGCCTCAGCGCTTCTCCCTGGAGGCAAACAGGTCCACCTGAGGTGTGCCCCAATGGGAGAACAGATGCTGTACTACCTCGGCAGGAGAGACCACTCGTGGGATGCAGCCCCTATCTGGCTTAGGGCATCGGCCAGGGTGTTGGAGACTCCTGCCACATGAATGGCTAGGAGATCCACCTCCAGGCCATGACAGTGACTAAATGCGGAGAGTCCTTGCATAGAAGCATGGAGCGCGCCCCTCCCTGGCGGTTTAGATAGTACATGGTTGTGGTGTTGTCCGTCTGAACTCGGACCACTTGACCCCGGAGGAACGGAGCAAAGGCGGTGAGAGCTAGGCGGACCGCTCGAGCTCCAGCAGGTTGATGTGGCATCAGGACTCCAGCGGGGACCAGAGGCCGTGAGCCGGTGTTCCCCAGATGGGCACCCCAACCCATCAGAGAGGCATCGGTCGATAGAGACGACGGCACCGGGACGGATGAACAGGATGCCCTCCTGCAAATGACCTGGACGATCCACCACTGGAGAGCATTCCACATCCCTGTGTCACCGACTAAAGCTGGTCCAAAGGATCGCAGCGTGCTGACCACTGACTGGCCAGTCCCCATTGAAGGGGACGCATGTTCCAGCGGCCCAACGGACCACGCTGGTGCAGGCCGCCATGAGACCCAGGAGGCGGGAAGTCCCGGCAGGAGGAATTGCCCAACCAGAAATGATTGGGCAAAGGAGGAAAGAACTCGCCCCGTCCGCCGGAGCCGCACTCTGGCTCAAGAGAGTCGAGCTGCGCCTGATGAACAGAATCACCTGCTTCGCTCGAAGTCCGACTTGGCCTCATTGATAAGGAGGCCCAGTTGAGAGCAGACCTGGAGGGCCAGATCTCTGGACCACTCCACCTCCTGCCTGAGGGAGCTGCTATCAGCCAGTCGTCCAGGTAAGGGTACCCCGGACCCCTCGGCGCCGAGAGAATGCTGTCACCACTGCCATGCATTTGGTGAAGACCCTGGGAGCTGGAGACAAGCCGAAGGGCATGGCTCGGAACTCGAAAGGATCCTTCTGCTCGGAGCGAAGGAATCTCTGGTGAGAGGGACGGATAGGGGCGTGAAAAGCAGCGTCCTGCAAGTCCAGAAAGCAGAACCACACGCATTCCAAGGATGGTAGTATCTGAGCCAGACTGACCATCCTGAAGGTTCGAGACCTTAGGAACTTGTTTAGGTCGTGTAGGTCGAGAATGGCGCCAGCCCCCGTCGTTTCGGAACCAGGAAGTACCTGGACACAAACCCTGGGTCTGAGGGGGTCGCTACCACCCTGATCACCTCCTTTCGGAGGAGGAGGCGATGTCGGCCTCGGCGAGCCGACAGTGAGCTCTGGGACCCGAGGCCCCGAGGTGCGACAGCTCTGAAGGGTGGGGCCTGCTCGATTCAGAGGCAGGCCTTTTCCCACCACCTACAGTACCCACCTGTCCGTGGTAACAGCGGACCAGGCGGAAAGGAAGTGTCGGAGCCGTCCCCCCCGGGGAACCAGGGTGTAGGTGGCACGGGATGGGGCGACACCCTCAGCCCGTCACTGGGCAGGCTTGGAGGAGGGACGCGAGGGACCTCCTGGGCCTTTCCTCCCTGCCTCCTGTTAGAGGAAGCGGCGGCTTGGGTTTGGGATGCCAAGACCGAGCCTGCTGGCCCCGACCTTGCACTGGGCAGGCGCGCGAGGCGCAGAAGACGAAAGGGCTTAGGCTGTGGTTTGCGGCCTTTGTCCTTCTGAGCGGAAGAGACCCGAGTCCAAGGTAGCATTGGACTCTCGATCCTCTGCAGGTGACCTTCCACCCCAGGGCCGAAGAGGTCAGTCCCAAAGGGAACATCCGCCAACTTGTGCTGGGTATCAGTAAAGGTGGATATCCTCAGCCAAGCCCGTCGGACGCATAGCCACTGCGGCCGCCACCGACCTGGCACATGAGTCCCCAATATCTAAAGCAGTCTGGAGCTGCTGTTTGGCCACTGCCCTGCCCTGGTCCCGCACCTGCTTGACCGTAGTCTGCAGATCCGCGGGAAGATGAGGATGACCTCATCCAGGAGGCCCAACAGGGCATGAGAAAATGTGCCATGAGGGCGGCCGAACTGGCCTGACGAGGCCAAGAGAGGATGCAGCATAGACTTTCGCCCGACATAATCCAATTTCTTGGATTCCTTGTCAGGAAGTTTGTCCACATCCCTGGCGCTGCCGGGCCCGGAAGCCTGTCGGTAACCAACCCCAGCAGAGGGGTGCTCCAAAACCGGACAGGGAACCGTAGGGACCGATACTTCCTGGCCATCCTGGCCAGGCGCAGGACAGGAAGCAGGGCGCTGCCAAAGCTCAAGGCCGGACCCACTATGGCCTCGGCCACGGAAAGCCTCCGTTGGAGAATCCCTCGGTCCAGAATCTCCGTGAGGGATACCTGGCCCGTGAAACAGGTTCGAGCTTCATCCTGGTGGACTCCGAGATGAGCCGAAGCAGTCCTAGGAAGGACGACGGGCTATCGTCCATTGACTGTCCTCCTGAGGACTCCAAGTCTAGTCGCTTGGAGAAAAAGGAGGAATTATCCTCGGACTCGGACGAGTCCTTGAAGAAACTGCCTCTGGCCTGAGCCACCCTCTACCTGCCGAGGTCGGTCGGGAGTGAGGGTAACAGACAGCCTATGGGGTAGACCCTTAGCCGACCGAGAATCCCTGGTCGGAGCCCAAATAGTGGCTGTGGGCGCGAGGTTCCACGAATCGGTGGAGCAGCTGGTTTTGGCCGAACAACCGGCCTGGGTACAGGCTCCTCGGTAAGTCGAGGGGTTGTGTCGCTGCCCGTGACAGCCACTTAATGGCGGCTTACTCGCGCCGGGCTTATTCCCCGTCAGGAGGAACTGTTGCCACATGAGGTCCTCGCATCGCCGATGTAACTTACGCCGAAGCCTCCTCGGGTCCGAGGAGGAGGACGAGGGCGACGCTGCCATCATGGTGCCGAGACCGGAGACCCTTATGACGGGCGGGATCGGCTGGACCGCCAAGAGGTCAGAGACCGAGAGCCTGCTTTTCCGAGGTCGAGCGGGAAGTGTTGGCAGGAACCGCACTCTTCCGCCGGAGGGGTTCATCCGAGGCTCCGGAACCGAGGCACAGGCAAGCCCAAGGATCCTCAACTCCCGGGGAACCGGGAGAGGGAGTCTCGCTTTATAGGCGACAACCCATCCAACGGATCGAGAAAAATCTACACGTCCGACGGGAGTCTCAGTCAACTGACCTGACGGGGACACCGTGAGACCAGTGGCGAGCGGCGGTCGACCGAAGTAGGCAGTCGGTCGTACTCGGGAGAGGGACCTTTCCCGCCCCAAGAGCGCCGACGGAGGATTTACCTTTGTCCCTCTTTTGGACCGAGAAAAGGTCCAGCAGACGTTGGCCCTTCTCCCTTAGTGGAGAGGGACAGACAAAGCTCCTTAAAGGAAGCTGTGTGGGAAGAACCCAGAGAGCGGGATAAATGCCGCGGCCGAGGAAGATACTGCCGCGCCGCCTCCTCTTTGAGGGTGATCATCTGCTCGAGCTGATCCACCGAGCCCGCCGCCGTGGACACCGCTGGACCGGGCCTCCTTAGACTTCACGGAGGAAGCGCTTCTGGGACGGCCCAGATGCAATCGGGCAGCACGGTCTTCGAGGACATAGGCCGAAAGGAAGAGCACAAGACGACAGTCCTGGGGTGCGTGCTCAAGGCCTAAACAGTAGACACACGGTGAGTGTGGATCCGTCCGAGACATCTTCTGATTCAGAGGGGCATCTCCGAAACCCGAGTCGATTGTCCATCGCAGGCGAGGGATCGAAGACTGAAGTCTTTTAGCAAAACTTTCAAATTCGCAAAAGGAAGAAATAGGAACCAGTCTCAAACGCGAGAGCGTTAAGGAGGGAACCTGAGCTTCCAAGCCGTAAGGAAGATCTAGCGCCATGGGGCGGAGCTGAGTTATACCACCCGGGTGGGTGGGAGGAGCCAGCTGAAGACCTTCCGGCAAGATTTAAAGCGGCAAGGATACCTGCCAATAAGTGTGGATGAACAACATATCCATGTCCCTAGAACAGAGAGTTACCCACCACAGGGAAATCCATGGCCTTAGCCTGGGTGTCCTGCAAAAGGCTAGTACATCTGAGCCAAGCAAATCTCTGAGAGACACAGATGTAGCCATGACTCATGATGCCACATCATTTGAGTCCACAGCAGCATGGAATTGTACTTTGGACACCTCAATTCCATCAGCAGCCACCTCCTCCAGCTCTTTGGCCAGCTGAGGGAAGCCTGTTTAGCCAGTTCCAGAACAGTATCCCACCTGGACTTCTGGTACCTGGCTGCATAAGCCATATAGTTTGCCTGCCTGAGTCCCAAGGAGGATGCCAAATATTTTTGGCCATGACATCCACCTTCCTGCAGTCTTTATTTGGGGTGTGTGAAGCCAAAGATATATTAGCCCTGTCACAGGCTGCAGCCTGCACTACCCCAACATGGCTGCAATGACTGTACAAAACTCTGTACCTGAACCTGACAACATGTACCTCCTGTCCATCCTTTTGTCCACAGGAGGTAAATAGTTTAGTGTCTGAAGAATCTTGTTGGTTTGTTTCCCAAAGATTTGTGGAGGGAACAGACAACCTTTTGGACTCTGGGATGTCCATCATTTCAACAAAATCAGGCTCTTCTTCCTCCTCAACAGCTTCTACCATAGGGAGCTGGAGGGTTTCAGCCACCTTTTTGTAGAACAAATAGTGAGAAGGAGACTCAGAAAGCCTGGGAGGGAGACATTGGAGGGTCTGTCTGGGAGATATCCAGTTCAATGTACATTCAGACCTCCAAAATCATTATCATCATCATCCTGTTCTGGGAAGTTTCGGCCCCCTCCACTCCAACTCATAATAGGCATCGGATTGTAATCCGATGGGTCGAGATTCGACCTAAGCGGCGGTGCGGTTTGACGGAACGGTCAAAGCGACTGAACAATGCTTATCGCTTTAGCTATCTCATTGGCAGTTGGAATATCGGTTCTGGATCCGAACTAAACGATTTCTTTTTTCTCTTTGCGGAACCAACCCTCCAAGTCAGATCTCCTTTAGCCGAGAAGGTCAGTGGACACCCCTCAGGTTCAGTCGTAACTGAACTGGCAGGCCATCCAAGGCATGGACTTCTCGCCTCCTTTTCCTTTAGCCTATTCAATCTTTATCCAGAGTGGCTTTAGGAAAATGTTGACATATTTGGCAGTCTGTTTTGAGGTGGTCAAACCCCAGACAATAAATACACTGGGCAGTCTTGCATTGAGAGGGGCGCCAAAAAGGACCAGGTCTGAACTGCCCCACTCGTCGAAAGAGTCTGCATGAAATCTGAACTGATGCATCGTGTTCAAGGTACTACTCTCACAACCTCATGGCCTTCCTGCAGAGAGGAAAGGAGGGTGCCCCACCCTGCTTGTTGATGTAATACATCACAGCTTTGTCATCCTTCCAAAGTAGGATCACTTTGTGGCAGAGGGCATCCTTCAGGACTTTGCTGATAAAATAGTGCTCATCTCTAAGAAATTTATAAAAGATGAGGCTCCCCTTCACAACTGAGTGTGGAGGTTTTGACAGTGAGCACCCGCAAGAGATTTTGTTTGAGACTCTGTTATTTTGCGGAGAATTGCAGATGCGTGGTCGGAGATCACTGCTTGCTGCAGAGGACTAGAGTCCCAGCATCCGCTCAACCAGAAGGGGCCTGAATAGATTAGTTTTCCATGATGTAATGAGCCATCTGAGGATGTCATTTCTCCTGTCTTCTGGAGCGAGAACCGATGCCCTGAAGGAGCTGTTGGGAAGATGAAACTAGCACCTTCCTTGAATCAGAACCCCACCCCAGGGAGAGAACAAGTGAGAAGCTGTGGAAACTGCCTCCTGTGTCTCTTGCCTGGATGGGCTAGCTAGGAGCCATATGTCCAGGAAGTGAAGACTTGAATGCAGAGGTTTTAGTGAACTCCTCCCTGAACAGGTACTTGTTTAACTTTCCAAGGTCAACAAATTGCACATGCCGCCTGTTATCTTTTGAACCAGAAGCAACAGAAAAGGAACCTGTGTTTCGTTCTGCTGTGGAACAACTTCTACTGCCCAGTTCCCCCAGAGGCCCCATAGCTCAGAAGCAAGAGGCGTGACTGAGGCGGACAGATTGGGCTGCTGTCTGGGTGGAAGGTCTGGGAAATCTGCGAAACTGGGAGTATCCCCTTGGACAATCCTGATGACCCATACGCCTGCTGTAATGGACTTTCACTGGTTGTAAAATCGAAATAAGACACCCTTCCTACTGCGAGAGGCATCCCCTCAGACAGCTGAGGTGGGACCTGGGCTGGACCCAGACAGGTTAGTACACGGCGCTTTGGGGCCCTTTGCCCTCTCTACTGAGTTGGTTCCTGATAAAGGCACCTAGGCCTCTACCTGAAAGGACTGCCTGTTACGAGAATGTCAACTGTCTCCATCTCTGGTGAGGCGGCAGATGCCGCCTGTTTAAAATGGCAGCCTTATTGTTCTAAGTGGCCTCCAGAGCTCCACCTGAGGGCTGAACAGATAAGCACCATCAAAGAGATGTTAACCACCTGCTGCCAGTGGCAGCTGCCCTAGAGGCAGAGCCATAGGCATCCATAAAAGCTTTCAGCTGATTACTGGGCTACAAGCCACTAGCAATGGAGCATTAGATTCTGGGAGTCTTTCAGTTATTGCACTGAGTGTGTTCCACAAGGTATACTCTGACTGAGGAATGAAGGAACTCAATACATAGAAGTCTGCATTGGTCCACAGATGAAGACTGAAATGTTACGGTGAACACCATACCATGGGAGGATGGGGTGGTACCCGAGGACTGGAAGAGGGCAGATGTGATTCCCCTTCATGAACAAGGAGAAGCAGGAAACTACAGACCTGTTAGTTTAACCTCAGTAATAGGAAAATGATGAAATCACTTCTGAAGGAAAGAACTGCCGAGTATCTAGAGGCCAGAGGGCACAGGACCCAAGGCAGCATGGATTCACAGCAGGAAGGTCATGCCAGACGAATCTGATAGATTTCTTTGACTGGGTGACCAAAGTAGTAGATCAGGGAGGGCTGTGGACATGGCCTACCTAGACTTTAGCAAGGCATTTGACACAGTCCCACACAAAAGATTAATATACAAGTTAGCCAGCCTGGGAGTGGGTCCCAAGATGACAGCCTGGGTAAAGAATTGGCTGGAGAATAGGACACAGAGAGTAATAGTAAATGAGGTCCACTCGGAAGAAAGGAGGGTTACTAGTGGGGTACCGCATGAGGTTCAGTATTAGGACGGTCCTCTTCAATGTCTTTATAAGCGTACATTGCGGAAGGACTGGAAGGAAAAGTATGTCTCTTTGCAGATGACACTAAGATCTGCAACAGAGTTGATGCACAGGGTGGGGTGGAAAGGATGAGAAGGATTTGGCAAGGTTAGAGGAATGGTCAAATGTATGGCAGCTTAGATTCAATGCTAAGAAGTGCAAGGTAATGCACCTGAGAAACAAAACCCAGGGAAGAGTACACAATGGGAGGTGAGATACTAACAACAACAAAATGGAAAGGGACCTGGGGGTAGTCATATCAGATGACCTAAAGGTGGGCAAGCAATGTGAGAGGGCAGCAAGGAGGGCTGGGGGATACTTGGATGCATAGGGAGAGCATCACCAGTAGAAAACAGGAAGTTATTATCCTCTGTACAGACAGCTGGTGAGACCCCATCTGAAGTACTGCGTGCAGTTCTGGAGACCCAATCTCTACAAAGACATAGACAGGATGGAAGCTGTCCAGAGGAGGGCAACTAAAATGGTGCAGGGTCTGCACGGAAGACATATGAAGAGAGACTTAGGAGCTTAATATGCATAGCCTCGAGGAAAGGAGGAGAGGGGGACATGATAGAAACTTTCAAGTACTTCAAGGGAATCAACAAAGTCCAAGAGGTAGCATCTTTCAAAAAGAGGTGTGCAAGAACAAGGGGCACAATTTGAAGATAGAGGGGGGGACCAGAGGTAATTTAAGGAAGTATTTTTCACAGAGAGGGTTGTGGATGCATGGAATGGCCTTCCGGAGGAGGTTGAGAAGTCAAAACAGTGGTGGAATTCAAGCATGCAGGGACAGTCATAAGGCAATTCTAGGGGTGGGGTAGGAAGAAGTAGGCTGCTGGTTAACTAGGATCTGCAGCTTATCCATTAAGTAGGAAATGGGCAGACTGGGTGGGCCAAGCGGTCCTTATCTGCCATCAAATTCTATGTTTCTATATCCTGAGGAAAAAAAAACCTGGAAAGAAGATCTTCCATCACACTGATACAGGCGGCTTGCATTCTAGCACATAAATGAGTCATCCGCTGTGTCTTTGACAAAGCAGAATAGGGAGAGACTCATCCAGATCCACTTCTACCCAGAATAACCTCCAAAATGTAGGTCTAGACCAGGAACATGGGAGACACCACCACCTGGATCGGCAAAGAGTTCAGTGCCATCCAGGCGCCGGCACCACATGTGGCGCAACACAAGGCACCATATCCAGCACCTCCCATGGTGCCAGCACCACATAGCACTGACACCAAACTTGCCGCTGGTACCAATATGGCGCCGGCACTCAGACACCAGAACCACTGCTGGACCTAGACCTGAAGAAAAGGGGAGAAGGAAAGTGGTACCCGTGCTGGGCCCTACAGGGAAAAAGGAGAGCAGGGTGAGGCATGAGGAGTCAGCGTTGATGGTACTGGCACCGGAGGGCACCGCACACATCCTGGCCTGACCAACGGCCACAGCCCAGTGGCTCTGAGGCCCCGAACCAGGTCCACTGGACAGGACAAATGGGCAGACACTGTACCTCCTGCCCAAAAGAGCTGCCCAGAGGTGAAACTGCTCATCCGGAACCCCATCCGAGACAGCGACGGTATCCGTGTTGAAGACTGTGCCATTAAAGCGGAGCGCCACAGAGGAACCCACTGGAGTCGGTTCATGTCTAGCACTCTCCACCACCAACGATCTCTGCGCAAATGTCCCAGAGGGTGACCTCGAGCGGTACTGATTCTTCTTCCACCGACAGGAGGAAGAAGAGCTTGAGGTCAAGCAAAGCCGGTTCCCCGATCGGTCGGAACGGAACCGCTACTTTTGTGCTTAAGGCGGACTGTCCACCCAAGACTTTCCATGATCAGACCCCGCAAAGGGCAGCGGACCGGACACAGCCCACTGCCATCACAGCTTTCAAATAAGTCTCCCAACCATCACCACTACCGTCTAAGGTTGACTCTCTGTTGATGGCAGGCTAAGAGTTTCTTCTTCTTCATCATCTTTTTTTTTTTTTTTAATAAGAAGAGACACTAAAAATGGCAAGTTACAGATGAAGACTTGACACTTGGAAGGCGGGTGGCGTTGTCATTGAAGCATACTCGACAGCAGGAGAAAAGGAACTGAGGCAGTTGGAGGGTCGGCGCCGAGATAGTCTATACAGTGCAGAGCTAGTCTCGCAGCACCACGCATGCGTGTCCTATCCCGCCGCCCTCCTGAAGATTCTTGGCTCCCACGGGGTCCTAGTGCCTCCGGTGTAGTCCCATTAGTGTGAATGAGTGGTGGAGACTTTTAGTAAAGGAAGATCTTCTGTTACGGTAAGTTCCTACATAACTGTTCTATCTTCTTCAGGGTGTCTCAGTCATCAGGTCACACTATAGAAACAAGTCCCAAACAGTAATAGGTGTAAACAGACAGTCTGTGAGGAAGGCCAATCATAAACTTAAGAAAGGAGGCCCTGCACAGCCTTCAAATCCTGCCACGAGTTCTTGAGGCAATGTCCAGACTGTAGTGCTTGGTAAAAATATGGATGGTACTTTTCCAAGGAGAGAACAGAGTACATCTTGTGTTCATTCTCATTACAATAAATACAATACAATAAAGATAAGACATTTGACAGGTTCTCAGGTATTTGTCAGGTAATACATATTCTGATTATTATTCTAATACATTTGTTAAATCTTTCATATACTACCTTGTGGTAATCCCAGGTCTCTAGCAGTTTTAATTTCCCCTATGGAATCAAATCTGGTCTGTTCCCGGATATCCAGAGCCACACTTAGTCCAAAAATCAATACATCTCTGTACCTTTAAACTGATATGAGCAGTCAAAAGCTCCTTTTATATATTTGGTAAGTTATGTCTTCCCATTCCTGAGAAGTTGGTAGGTCTTTTTGGAGCCATTTCCTCGACACAGCTTTATGAGCTGCAAGAAATAACATAGCTAGTAAGAGCCTGGGTTACCTCTCCTATCCCGTAGGGAAATCAAAAATAAGTGCACATTCAGGTGTCAAAGCCCCTATTTCTGGGAACAGTTCTCCAAAGCTTCCTCCACCTCCTTCCAAAATGTCTCTAGGGTGGGCAGCTCCAAAATACATGTTTGTGGTTAGCTGAAGGTTCCCTGCATCCTCTCCAACATTCTGATCCTAGTTGAGCATCAAACTTCCCTACTATTTGTGGTGTTCTAAAGAATCTTATTAAACACTTCCAGCCAAACTCCCTCCAGATCAAGGATCTTGTGGTTCTACGGACTGTCGAATATATCAATTTCCATCTCGCCTCCTCTAGGTTAATACCTAGCTCTTCCTCCCAGCATTGTTGTGAATGTAATGTAGTCTCTTTCTGTTTACTATTTAGGGCTTGATAAGTCTTAGATATGACATATTCTGGTATTGCTATCTCTATTGTATTAATTATAATTCGTTAGTGGGTGTATCCCCGGATCCCAGGAGATGCCCACCAGGTTCCTGCAATAATTTCTTACCTGGAGAAATCTAAAAATCTTGTTTCACCAGGTGGTACTTTTTCTCCAGTGTCTGGAATTGACAAAAGTTTCCTGCTCAAATAATTGGTAAAATCTGGTAAGTCCCTGGTGTTGCCACCTTTTAAAGTTATAATCCTGTCTAGCAGGGTCAAACCTGGGGTCTGCTGTGATTTTCTGTAGGAGGTTTACTATAAGATCTTTGTTTTTTTATTTTTTTAATTATTGTTCTTCAAATTCTCAGCAGCTGTCTAGTTTGTTTAAATCTGATCTCTCTTTCATTACTGCTTTTGGTCTGTCCAAACAGGTATTTCTCAATCTCCACTATTTGGTTCCCTTGTTCTATCTCCTTCCAATGGGTCCATCCTTCATCTAGCCAGTGTAGTATGTGTGATATAACCACTGTCTGTGCATATTGTTCTAAATTTGGTAGGGCTAGCCCTCCTCTATTTTTGGGTAGCTGAAGGGTCTTGTATTTTACCCTTGTTTTTCTTCCTGCCATAAAAACCTAGATATCATACTATTCCAGTTTTTAAATCTTTGATGGAAAAACCGGGAGAGTCTGAAAGAGTTACAAGGATCTTGGAAGTATATTCATTCTTATAACATCAATTCTTTGGTTCAGTGAGAGGGGTAGAGGGTCCCATCTCGGAAATCCTCTCTAATAGATTGTACAAGTGGTGTATAATTAGCTTTATAAAGATTATGGGTTTCTAAAAGTATTACTTTTCCATCTCAATGGCTATCTCGTCTGAATTTACTCGGTTGGTAATTAAAGGTCAATACTTCTGTTTTACTTGTATTTAATTTATATCCTGAAATAGACTAATTCTCCCAAAAGAGAACAACTTGAATTAAGATCTCGGTTCCGTTAAGTATATTAACAGGTCATCAGCAAAAAGACGTTTGTGTATAGTGTTTAGGTAATTTACTCCTGTAATCTGTCTATTTTCTCTGATGGCTTGGGCTAAAGGTTCAGCATACAAGGTAAATAGGGAGGAGGACAGGGGCAACCCTGACGGGTACCTCTAGTTAGGGGAAAATGGGTGCACTATGACCCGTTCACTTTTATCATGGCTTGTGGAGAGGTGTATAATCATTGTATTATATTTAAAAGGTTGCTGGAAAATTGAATTTCCCCATCGGGTATCTCAGAAATTTCAGGAAACCCTGTCAAGCGCTTTCTGGGCGTCCATACTTAAAAGTATAAAGGGGTTTGTTCTCTTTGTATCACTTCCAAAAGAAACACTGTTCGTTTAATACTGTCCGCTGTTTGGTGTTTTATTATAAAACCTGCTTGATCCTTATTAATAATATATGGCAATATGCTCTCTAGTTGTTTAGCCATAATTGCTGTGAAATATTTATAACCCTGGTTTAAAACTGATATAGGACGATAAGATTCACAGTTCAGTGGATCTTTATCTGGTTTAAGTATAGTACATATATTAGCATACTGCCAGCTATTGGGATAGGGAGGTATTCTCTTGTATTGCATTAAATAATTTGGTTAACGTTGGAAGTAGTGCTTTCCGAATGTTTTATAGAATTCTGCGGTATATCCATCTGGGCCAGGACTTTGTTGATTTAGAATTCGTAGGGCAAAAACTATCTCTTGGGAAGTAATAGGACTGGTTAGGGAATTACATTGTTCCTCTGACATTTGAGGTAGTTGTATTTTGTAAAAATGTTGATACTTTTCTTAAGTCTGGTTCCGAGGTTGATTATATAAGTTTGAGTAAAATTCCTAAATCCTCAAGTATTTCTTTTGTTTTATTCCATATTTTAGATTGTGTAGGGTGTTTTATTTTAGTTATTGTTGAAGATGATTGTTGTTTTGTAATCTATAGGTCAGAATTTTGGCAGCCTTGCTACCCCTCATATCTTTGTTTCACATACATCAAAGCTTGTTCTGTCTTTTGCTTTAATAAATCTTGTAGCTGTGTCTTCACCTGGTTTATCTGTGCAAGTGTGACACACCTTCCTCCTGCATGTAGTTGTCGTAATATCTTTAGTTCCATTTCTAACTCTTTTTGTTTCCTAGCTCTCTGTTTCTTTTGGTGGGTTGCATATGCTATGATTTCTCCCGTAGTACTGATTTTAATGGGTCCCATAATGTTTCTTCTGGTACCTCTTCCTACTATTCTCCTGTAATATTCTAGGGATCCATTGCTGTACCTTTTCTTTAAACTGTTTGTCTTTAATAAACATATTATTAAACCGCCATTGTCTCATTGCAACTTCCTGTTCTGATTCTAGTTCCACAGTAATTGTTGCATGGTCTGATAAATGAATTGGTGAGATCACTGCATTTATGTATTATATCTACAGATTACGCTTCTACCAAGAAATCAATTCGTGAGTAGGTATTATGGACCCGAGAAATGTGTGTAACCACAGGATGTTGGATAGCAATGCCACCAGGCATCTATTAGGGCAAGATCTTTTATTAACCTCCTACCATGTTTCTGCCCTTGTAGCTCTAGGGGTGTTAGGGTTTGAGTGGTCTCACGAGGGATTCATTAGAAGATTCAAGTCTCCACCTAATATCAACATCCCTTGCTTAAATGCTATGATTTTATCAAAAACAGTCTGATAGTACTCTCTGAACCCGGGGACATATATACTTCCCACTGTGTAGACCTGCCTTCCCAGTTCCCTTTAATCAAGGACAACCTGCCCTCGCCATCCTGATATGATTCGAGAATTTGAAAAGCTGAGGACCTTGGTATGAGAATTGCCAATCCCTCCTTCATTCCCTCGAGGATGCACTAGCTGCTATACTCTACATTCCATATTTAAGTAATTTCTGGTGCTGTCTTTGGATAGATGTATCTCTTGGAGGAGAATGATCTGGGGTGCATTTTTTTAAGATGAGAAATGATTTTAGTTCTTTTATACGATTACTCAATCCACTGACATTCTGGGATACCACTCTAAGGACTTTCTCAGTCTGAGACATCTATATGCACTTGATATTTTTCTATTCTCTCATTTTAATGTTTGCTTTGCGCATGTGCAAGAAACATAGTGCCATCATCCGAGTTTTCGAGGTGTGGCACCGTCTTCAATTCAGTCAGTGTGTTTGCAGGCATTGCCGCAGTCTCCAATGAACGCTGCAGCTGTCTATGACAGCAGTTGAAAATGCTTCCAGAAGCCGCGCTCGAACCCACCGGCGTGGCAACAGATCATATGGCGGCCGGGGTGCCCAATCCCCATCGGCTCCACTATCTCCCAAAGGCGAGAGGTGCCACGCTGGGAGTCCACCCCCAGCATGGCAACAGATCATATGGCGATGGGGTTCCCAATCTCCGTTGGTGCCATGGCCCCCCAAACAGCCTTCCGGCTGCCACATGGAGCCCACCCCAGCGTGGCACAAGTCCTCGTCGTCTAAGTTAAAAAAAAAAAACACCTGAAGAAAAAAAAAAAAAAAAAAACCTTCTCTCGCTGACAGTCTGACCCAATCTCCCCCACCCCGTGCCCACCTTGCGCACCCCTGCATCCCACACCATACCTCCGGAGCTCAGCACAATGATCTTGGTGGACGGGAGCTACGTCTGCACTCTTCAAAGCCGACCGCGAACTAAGTAAATGCTGGCAAGCTGTGTAATGTAATGAACAGGGTTTTTCAACTTTAGTGCACATCTCGGGCATTTTGGGGAATTTTTCACCAAATTTTCAACATGGGGTTTTGGGACCCCACTTCATGAATTCTGTCACTGTCATGGCGTTAATCAGCCACGAAGGTGATTCGCAGTCACTGCGGGAACCACTTTCAGGACCGATTTATGAAATGACAGTGTCACAGTTCATGGTAGGCCCCCAAAACCCTATGTTGAAAAATTCAGTGAAAAACTCCAAAATGTTCCGTTTCTCGCGTTGCGCTGTTCCTCGCTTGCGCTCGTAAGTTCTCAAATTTTCAATATGTTCACTCCAGATTTTCAACATTGCTATTTTACCCTACCTTCTTATGAGCAGTACAGCTGTCATTTTTACATCTGATCCAAAATGTGTTTCCGTGCATGTAGTGCACAATTGCATGATCAGTGTGAAATCAATGTTGGGACAGATTAAGAAAATCACAGTGACACTGTTGATGAGCAGACATGTTAAAATGGCTATGTTAAAATTTGGTGAAAAAATTCCCCAAAATTACTGTTTCGAGCATCGTTGCGCTGTTCTCATGCGCTCATAAGTTCGCAATTTTCAATATTTTTACTCCAGATTTTCAACACTGCCATTTTACCACCTCCTTATGAGCAGTATAGCTGTCATTTTCACATCTCAGCAAAAGCGTGTTTCCGCTCATGTAGCGTACAATGGCATGATCAGTGTGTGAAATCAATGTTCGGGACAGATTAAGAAAATCACAGTGACACTGTTCATGAGCAGAGGTGTAAAACTGGCTATGTTAAAAATTTGGTGAAATACATCCATAAAATGACTGTATTCTGACGACCATTCGCAGTTTCCACACCCTGGTAACTTCATGGATTTCTAATATTTTCAGTCCGATTTTCACCACTGGCATTTTCACACTTCCTTATCAACAGTACAACTGTCATTTTCACACCATGGCGAAATGTGTTTCGGCGCTTCCAGCACAGAAATGCGTGGTGGCTGTCAGAAATCACTGTTGGAACAGATTAAGAAAATCACAGTGACACTGTTCATGAGCGGAGGTTACAAAATCCCTGTGTTGACAATCTGCTGAAAAATCCCCAAACTAATTGCATTACGGATGTCGTCATGCATTTTCTCATGCGCTCGTGACTTCACCATTTTTTTTATATTTTTACTGCAGAATTTCAACATTGCCATTTTTGCACCTCCCCATGAACAGTACAGCTGTCATTTTCACATCCTGTTTGAAATGTGTTTTCGCACCTGTGGTGCCAAATGGCGTAGTCGCTGTGCGAAATCAGCTTTCGGCTAACAAACTGATATTACCACTGTTCATAAGGTGGGGTCACAAAAACCAAGTTGAAAATTTGGAGTGAAAATGCCAATGAATGCCTGAGGCGTTAGGGTTTCCGACCATAACGCCCAGCCTGTAGAGACTGAGAGGCATCAGGGTGTGACTTGGGATTCTAGCCTGTAATGCTCATACCATTCCACATCCTGCAGCCAGTGAGAGGCACTGAGGTGTGCCTTGGACTCTTCATTAAAGTTCACCCACTCTCCTATACAGGACCCATCTCACAGTATTTCCTGATGGAATGGGGTGAGCATAAGGGCCAAAGACCCCAAGGAACACTGTGACACTTGTCAGTGTCTGCAGAAGTGCAGTCTTGATAAAATGGCGTGGCCGTTATGCCCTGACAGCAAAGGCACACCCCAATGCCTGTCAGTCTCTGCAGGGTGGTGGTGGTGGGGTTGGCTTCAGTTCAATAATTCACTGCCATTCCTATTATGCAGCTCTCTAACTCCTACACTACCAGTGCCAATGCCATCAAGCAAACATTCGGCAGTGACAAATGCTTGTTATTATATTGTATCTCTGTTCCATTACTTATTTCCCTAAACTTTTCTTGATCTGTCTTCCTCCATATTATTCTAGTGTCATGCCTCATCTGTTTGTTTTCCTGATATCTCTGTGTCTTTTCCTTATTTTTGTTCCCCCCATTGTAAACTATATACATAGTGACTTCCAGTGTCAGAATCGTCTCTGACAAGGGCAGAATATTCCGTCGAATGTGGGCTGCTTACCTTACTCTGAAGGCCTGCCCTAGGGTTGCAAATATCCCCCATAATACAACCAAAAACTAAATTGGGCCATAGCCGAAACTCTTGTCTGGCAGTGTGGTCTCTTAAAGAAAATCTTAAATTATAATTAAAAACTCTAACACAAAATATCACCTAACTGAGGTAGTTAGTTCAGGTGCATAACACTGGTCTCTGGATCTCACTTTTCCCTCCCCTCCTAAATAGATTCACTAGGAGTTTATTTTATTGAAACATTCAGTCCTTATTATTTGCAGATATGTCTTGGATCTCCCTCTTCAAATTACTTTCTCTGATCGTTTTAACCATATTTTATCACATTCCCAATCAAATCAGTCTCTTTCTCTGCAGATATGATCTAAAGATGAGTGTCAGTGGCTCAGTAGGTAGCACACTCACCTCTGAGGCCGAGATCAGAGGGCTGTGGGTTCAGTTCCCACATCTGGCATGAGGTTAATATCCAGTACTGACACTGTAGTGCAGCATGAGAGGGTGCTGCACTTCTGAGGTGCAGCCTTTCGGATGAGACGTTAAACTGAGGTCCCATCTGCCTGTTCTGGTGGTAGTTCAGGTGGATGTTAAAGATCCCATGGCACTTCTCGAAAAGAATAGGGAATTTTATTGAGAAAAGTTGGACTTCATTACAAAAGAAATAATATCCTGTACATCAATATCTAAAACAAAATACAGCAAAAATAAACATAGTAATAAACAAAAAGAACGCCTAAAAGAAGATACAAAAAAATAATCAACTGAAAAGATTACAATTGTGCCATAAATGAAAAAAATGAGGCCCTGCTAAGTTTTTGAAATCATGCAATTTACAAAACAAATAGCAGTTCTAATATTCTCAATCACTTCTTGTACCACAATCATTTTTGATGCAAGACCAACATACATCTGGCCTGCCATAAATAATAACGAATCAAGGCAAAAACAATAAATAAAGTATCTGCATGATATTTTTGGCACAAAGCACCATGTGCACAGAACATAAGCTGTTCATAAGATAAATGTAACATTAAAGGTTCAGACCACAAGCCTGCTAACAAAGTCCAAAAAGTAACAGCAAAGGGACACTCCAAAAAGATGCTGTTGAGTTTCTATAATACCCTGACAACAATCCTGGGACAATTCAGCGTCCAATGCTTTTACGCTTATGGTTACCTTTGACACTTAAACGCCCATAGTTACCCAACCAAACCATATCCCAAACATAGGGGCAAACAGGGATTACTGAGTTGCGAAGAATCCATTCAAAGTGATTTGGAGGGCAAAAGGAAAGCCACCTCATCCTCGCCTCCTCCTCCAAACTTTATCGTAAAGGATCGGCGAGACAGCACAAAAATCCTCTGGGGAAAACCCCAGGACAGGGCCACCTAAGCTTCTTTCCCATACAGGAATTTCCAGCAGAAAAACCCAATCCTTTTTCCCCAATTCTCAAGTTGGAAGGCAGGGCAGCAACCATTTCAACAAAACAGTTTCAAACAACCTCCCCGGTTTTAATGCTTTCCCAAAATTATAATTGAAAAATAAACTATAAAAGAAAGCAACAGGGTGGATCATCCCAATCCCTCCCTCCTTGAGTGGTCTATATGTTATACTCCGCTTCACAGGGTTCAAGCGGGACCCCCAAAACCCTTGAAAAAAATCCGATATAGTCTGGTAAAAAAAAAAAAAAACATAAATAGAGAGAATACATAACAAAGATACAAAAATTGGGATCCCAAAGTCTTAAGTAACACAACCTTTTTTTACCAATCTGGTGCTGTTTCCAGCGGAAAAAAGACCTTGACCCTCCCTAAAGCAATCTGCCAATTATAGAGCGCATATCCCTGTCCCCAAAAATACCCAAGCACTTAAAGGAGCTGTAGAAATCAGTATCCCTGTAAAAGTACCAGACTGTGGAAGAACAAGGTGACCTATAGGTATCCCAACACTTTTCCTAAAACTAACACAGGATCCGAAACTGAGGAATATGAATGGAGGACCTGTACAAATGCAGCTTCCTCAGTAAAAATATCTACAGTCAAGACCAAATCATCAGCATAAGCTAAATTTTGGTGGGATCAATGGAGGAGCCCCAGCCCCAAAAATCTGAGGACAAGAGAAATTGCCTAATCAAAATATCAATGCAAAAATTGTAAGGAGAGGGCTTGAAGGGCACCCTTGTGCGGACCCCATTACCACTGTCACAGGTTTTCCCAACCAACCATTTACATTAGGAATGATGGTAGCCCCATCATAGAGAGCCTTAAGCCACAAGAGAAACTGAACAGGAATCCCAAAGGCTCGAACACTGAAAATAGGAAGTCTTAGGAGACCCTATCAAAGGACTTCTCTTGGTCCAAACCCAAGATCCAACTCAGAAGCATCCCTTTTCACCAAGGGCAAATAATTCTCTCAACAGAATCAAATTATCATGTTGGCTTCTACCAGGAATGCCACACGCCTGAGCTGGACTTAGACGATCAGCAATTTTCTGTAATCTAGCCAACAAAATTTTAGCCAAGATTTTATAATCTACATTTAATAAGCTCAGTGGCCTCCAAATCAGTAAATCAGCCCTATCCCCTTTTTAAAAATTAGGACCAAAATGGCTTCCTTCATGGACTTAGTAAAGAGGCTGTGGTCAGCATGTCATTAAATAACGAAGTTAAAGCGGGAACTAAATCCTCCTTAAAGGTTTTAAAAGAGGGCAGTAAGGCCATCTGATCCTGGTCTGGAATTTGAATTTAAACTATCAATGACCTGAGCCACTTCTGAAGCTACAATGTCTCCTGACAACATACCCTGCTCAGCTGAAGAGAGCAAAGGGAGGTGCAAAGAGTCCAAAAAGGAGTCAGCCGACTCACAAATAGGTGAACTACCTAACATGGAGAGGACATGTTGTTCCACCATGAACCAATGCCTCAGGCTCTGTAACCAAGGCACCGAGGCGACCTTAAAGTCTGAATAAACTTAAACTCCACCCGTCCCTTACAGGTCTTAAATGGGTCCAACCCTCCTTTGGCCACCTGGGTCCCAAAGCTAGCCTCCTGTCCCAAAGAACTAGCCCGATCATATTGCAAGGTTTTCATTTGTGTACAAACCACATAATCTGGTCACTATAATCATTATTAGTAGTATCAGATAAGGAAATCAGATGCTGCAATTGTTGCCTTAATGCTAAATATTTTAAGTACTGAGCCATCTGATTTGCTACAGCTTTCCCTGAAAAATCTGCCTCCGTCTGATTTTAGAATCTTCCCACCACTCACATGGTTCATCATAGATGTCAGCCACCGACAGCCTGGCCCATTCCCCCTCATAACTTCAGAAGGCGAGGATCCTCAAAGGGAATCATTAAGCTTCCACCTATTTTTTTTTACATCTCAGGGTTTTGTGCCACGAAAAAGACCCTCTAAGGGCTGCGTGATCGAAAAACTCAACACCCATAGTCTGACAGGAAAGAATCGTCAAAACTTTAGACAAAAAGCAAAATCAATATGAGTCCTTAGCGTCCCTTAAAAAGTAACCCCCAGACTCATGACAAAACCAGTAAGCATCTACAAGCTGGGCAGTGGTGATAACATCCTTCAATGCAACTGAATCACAGAATAATTTTGGGGTTTGTAACCCCTATATCCCTCTGATATAAACCACAATTAAAATCACCTACCCACAAGAGTAACCTAGAAGTATGCAAAAGGGCCTTATTAAATGAAAAGGAGACACCCGTTGTCTTTTGTCTGAGGGCATAAACAACAATTATCCTAAATCTCTCAAAAAATACGTAAAATCCAACAATAAAGACCTACCAGGTTGAATATCCACCAACAAGACATGAAAAGCAGAGTCAGAAAATAAAATTCCAATACCGTCACACTTATCAGTACCTGATTACCAAAAAGACGGACCAAGGGTCCATGCCGGAAGCTTGTTGAAGTTCTGATGTGATTTCAGTCTAGTATCCACTAGACAAATAATATCACATTTAAAGTCTTGTAAAGTTAAGAACACACCCCAAGCTTCCTATGACCTTTAATGCTGTTAACATTTAAAGTACAAACAGATAATGAATCCATCTAAGTGCCTATGGGTGACTTACTCTACGACTTTGTCGGGTTCATTTAGCAATAGGGTCCAAGTCCCCACCACCCTCAGTATCCGTATTAGATCGGATAGATGAAGTATCCGTATCTTCCTCCCAGAATCTTTATCAGAGAAGTCAGTGGCCAAAACTGCAAATTTGTTGCCAGACTGCAAGTATGAACTCTAGCCTCCTTACCCCAACCAGCCACAGACAACCTTTCATAGTCCGTTTATGTGGGATTTGAACAAAACCTGATACCTCTACACCAGAAGCATACTGTGGTGGGGAGGGGCATGTCACACAACAACCCCTGACCCTCCATCACAAGAGGAACCTCAGAGACAGGGGATGAAATATTAACTTCCGGCTGATCCAACACCAAAGGAGGAGGGTGACCAAAGCATCCTGAATACTAATCTCATCAGTCCTTTAGCTAACCCTCTGATGCCGAGGACAGCATGCTGATTTTCAAGTCACGGGCTGCAATAATTTTAGCCTCGCCTGCTGTGCCATTGGAATCAGACCTTCATGTGAAGGACAATCTTCCCTATTATGGGATGCCCAAGGGCAGCGACCACAGGCATGACCTGTATGTTCACAAAGATTACATTTGAAAAGATTTAGACAGGCACTAGAGTTATGTCCAAATTCAAAACAATGGCTACATTTTACAGTATCGCAGGCTGAATTAAAGTGAACACGAGAGCCACATTTAAAACAAGATTTAGGCTGCCCCACATAGAAAATAAGATCTTTATCTTGCCCCAGATAAAAAAAAAAAACTAGGTAAATGACTAGGCCCAGCATTAGTAGAATACAATTTTACTCAAATATGCCATCCCCTTCCCAGATTTGCTCACTATCCAATGTGGGGTGGGTTTGTTAATACCTCACACGTTATCGTAACCAAAATAAAATGTCCTCTACATTAACTTTGTTTTTAAACATGATAGTAATGTTTCTGACAGCAGGTTTAGTCAAAGAAATAGCTTGAAAGGGAGACCAAGTAAGAGAGGCCTGGCAGGCGCATACTATGCCCAAAATCTATCTAAACTGGAAACCTGTTTAAAACTAACATCAAAATTATGATTTCCCAAACTAATAAGAGCAAAAATCTCAGAAGAAAAGATTTCATTGATCTTTTAAGTAACGTTTTAGCCACATAAAACCTATTGGGGCTCCACCAACCCACCTTTATATACTGTAACAAACGAACAGCATTTCGAGAGGGGCTGGTTCTCCTTGGATGAAAATAAATCCGCTAGTTTAAAACCAACTGGCTGAACAGGATCTTCCTCCAGGGCATCGAGCAAGGGAGGGCAGGTCCCATCCTGAGAGGGACCTCTGGTTCCAGAGGCACAGAAATAACAGGAACAGGAGAACAAACCACCTTCTTGATCAGAAATCATAGCATCAGAAACAGCAGAAACCTGAGCTTGCAAAACTTTAGGCAATACACCCACTACAGTTCCATCAGGCAGAGTCCTTCAGTAATAACCCCACGAGGGATCGTTGGAGCTCAGAACAGTGTTGGTGGCCACAGAATCTGCTGCCTTTTGCAGCATTGCCAAATAAGTTGGGTCCTGGGGTCAGGGTCCAAGATCCACCATCTCCTGCTCCCAACCAGCATCCTTTAAAGGCTTTTCGGATGGCCCGCCCTGACCACAATCCTGGATGTATTGGAAAGGCCTTTCCCAGACAAAAGCCCCCAATCATTAAAGTACCTTGTTTCTTACTCCAGCCTGGCTTTTGAGAAGGGAAAAAAATACCTCAGGCTCCAAAGTCCCAGCTGAAGAAGTCTCGACGGTTTTCAGGAAGCTTCCCCGAACAGATCGTACCCCAGACGTTGTTTGGTCGCCTGCCTCACAAGGGGTTCCAGAGAAACAAGCTGGGGCCGTGGGCACACGGACGCTCAGTAAACAGCCAGCCCCAGCACAACCTCGCAACACAGAGTCGCTAGAAAATGATGCAGAACCTTCTCGTCCAACAGGAGGCTTAACAGACCTTACTGTTCCAGCATCGGGAAGCCCTGTAGATGCCTCGCGGAGCGCTGCAAGCTCCGTATCAAGATGACAAAGTTCCTGCAGTAAAGCTGACCGCTTTAAATGTAGAGAGCTTACAAGGTACCGTTCTGCAGGATAGTATCCACTGCACGTAGCCCAGACCGATCATAATCGACTGGTCCTCTGTTAAAACAATTGTCGCCATAAGCACTCAGCCACTACACATTCTTCTTCTATGGCCCTGAAAGTTGAAGCACAGGGGAGGCCCGCTCCCTGCACTCCCGACATCCAACTCCAACGATGACTCCTGCATACTGCCCACACAGCAGCCAGTAGGGAATTCCTGGTGTCCTGGCCAAATTTCCTCATTCACTAAAAAATACCACTAACAGCTTAATCTGGTTCAAGGTCAGTTGGCATTCATCTGTAATCCCTCCCGGATCGTGCCTGAAAATAGGCAGGATTTCTCTAGTGCCTTACCGGTCAACAAAAACTAGGTAAAATAAATAAATAAATAAATAAATAAATAAAGAGTCTTTTTGTTAGAGAGTCTCCTGGCTCTCAGCCTTAGGATCATGTCTCATGGTGGGTTTGCTTATGAACTTTGCCTTCTCCTACCACTAGGCCAAAGTTATTGTTTCCAACACACACTTTCTGAGGTCAATAGGTTCCCCTTCCCGACTCCTTGGCCTCGCTAGGCGCTCCAAGCCTATTTCAGGCCCCTCCCAAGAATTCCAGAGCCAGACCTCGAGCGAACTTCCCTTGTCTAGCCCTCCGTGTCCCCTTCCTCTGAAGGTGCCCCATTATTTATTAATGTATTTAACAATCTGCTGTGTTGATCGCTACAGGTGCACCTGCCCCGCTCAGATTCCCAAAAGTATTTAGATACGACTCTTTAGCAGGAAACAAAGGCCAGCTCCTGACCTCTCTCCTTTTGCTACTATCATTTTCTGGTGTCTGAAATAGGGCACATAAGCGCTATTTCCTAAGCGACCTGACTCACAGGTTTGTTTGGTGCCATTCAGCTGCTATATTCCCGGAGAGCTCTTTACCTCTAGTTCAGCACTTTTAAGGCCCTCCTCCATACTGAGCCATCTGTGTCTTCCCTGTGGGGTATATAGCTCCCCGAACCTGGTCTAGAGCTTCTCCCCGAGCCACCGTATAGTCTACACGGGACCCACTCCCCAGCACGCTGGATTTCCTCCTCACCAAGGCACTGCACTCTAATCCACAGGCCTACTCACCCAAAGAGACAATCATTTTATGTTAGTAGCAAATTGACCCAATAGTCTCTATCTTATTGAGAACTACTTGCTGTGATTCCTTCCCGGTCGCTTATCCTTAATCAGACCCAAGTTCACATTGTTCGGTTTCCTGGGAGTTTGGATGGTAGTTCAAATCCTTTCTGCCTCAAGTCCTCTATCCTTTCGTCACTGTGTTGTAGGTGACCTATCCATTAGAATACCCGTATCATCAGTCTTGATGGATAAAGTGTCGAAATTTTAGTTTAAGGTGCCTAAAATTGGAAATAGGAGCACATATTCCGTCTTCTCTGCATTGTGACCTCGCATAGTCATTATCAAAAAGAGTCTCTGATTGCCCATAAATATTTTCCCTCTTGACCACACTTTTATTTATTTTATGGTAGCTCAGAAATCGTATAATTATAGAACGTGGTCATGCCTCCAGTCCTGACGGGTTGGGGCCGAGTGTTCGATGTACCAGCTCTATCTCCATGGGGAATCTTGTTCCAAATCTAGCTCCTCTCTCAGCATGTTCTCTATGTATCCCCTCATGTCTCTTCCCTTGCTATTCTCTGGTATTCCATATACCCGTATATTGTGGTGTCTCTGTCTGTTCTCTGCATCTTCACGTCTCTCTCTCCCAGGGCTTTAGTTATTTCCATAAGTTGAGTTAAAGTTGTTTGAATCTGGGAAGTCTCTGCAGCCTGATCCGAGCTAGTCTGTTCTATCGACCTTACTTGAGTTGTAAAGTTGACACATCTGTGTGAAGGAGATCATGGTCTGAGCAGACCTGGAAATCCTTTTAATATCTTGTAGGCCTGTTATTATTCTGTCAATTTATCATTCAGGATTATAGCTTTGTTTTTACGTTTTGATTTTTTGCCTGAGGACGCCGTCTGGGCCTGCAACAACTCTGAGGTCTCAGAGTCTGTTTTTCTATCTCCTGATTTCTCTTCTTCTATTGGTAACACTGCATATCTATTTATAGTTCCGTTTGTGAAACTGAAGCCATTTGTAAGAATTTCTCCATCAACTGTTGTTTTTAGTTGAATTTTGGCTTTTCTTGCAGTTTTGGGAGGGTGTGCGGAGCTCCTATCTTAGGCTGCCATTAGCTCAGAGCTGTATGGAAGTCAGGATCTCCGATCTTGAAATGTGCAGCCATCTGAGAACCAGTGACCACCAAACAGTGTGGTTCACGATAAACTTAACTGTAGAGTCAAGCCATACAAAGTGAAGGTACTGGACTTCAGGAGGGCTGATTTTGTCAAAATGGAAAGTGCCTCAGAAAAGCAACCAGGCAAGAAGGTGGGGTGGAGCAACAATGGGGACACATCAAAACCACCATCACAGAGGCAACAAGCCTTTATGTGAAGCAAATAAATCAAAATGAAGAAAAAAAAACACTATGGTTCTCAAAAGAAGTGGTGTGGAAGGTTAGGGAGAAAAGATAGCATTCAGAAAGTATAAGGAAACACAGAAAGGGCAGAACAGAGAACTATACCAGTTAAAGGAGAAGGAAGCGGGAAGGCAGTCAGAATAGCAAAGGCCAAAACCAAAGAAAAGATAGCCACCTCGGTTAAGAAGAGGATAAAAATGGAAATTACGTACCTACTGTAATTCTTGATCTTCTCTTGTATCTTCACCATTCCTTACTGCTGCGTGTAAGCTGGAGGCATGCACCGCCACTGGTGTTCTTTTTTTTTTTTTTTTTTTTTTTGAGGAGGAGTCAGTGCCACTGCACTGCCCTCAGAGTGAAACAATGCAGCGCGAGGGGCTGCCATTAGGCGCCACAGACTCCTCTCCACCCCAGTTCTGTAAGCCGGAGAGACAAAATAAAAGGGTTATAAGAAAAATTACTCACCTTAGTAATTGTATTTCTTCTAATGGAGTCTTGCTGTATTCTGACAATTTGCAGTTAGCTTCAGCTCTTGAACTGCCCGGAGATTGCAGGGATAATTTCTATGCCAGGCATAGAGCGCTGGTCTCGAGCTCGGTTGAAAATTCTGTCCCTGTCCTTTCAAACCCAAACCATCAGATTCTTATGAGCTAAAACTCACTGACTAAATGTGGAAATTGTAAAACTCCTAGTAGCTAACTGGCAACAAAGACTTTGGATTCCCGAAAGACTCAAGTCAGGAAACCCAAAGAACCAAAACCAGATAATAAGAACAAAAACTCTTAATTAAACAATTACAACACCCCACACAACAGGAGTGGGAAAAGACACCCTAGGGTGCAACACTGCACCTGCCCACCCACTTCCCAAAAACAGGTTCTGAGAGAGGAGGCAGGAGGAGGTCAGAATACAGCAAGACTCCATTAGAAGAAATACAATTACTAAGGTGAGTAATTTTTCTTAAACAACATGAAGTCCTGCTGTATTCTGACAATTTGCAACTACCAAGCAGTACCTCAAGGAGGAGGAACAGAACCTATTTTGGGAATAGGCTCTGAAGCACTGCTGTGCCAAACCTAGCATCACTCCTAGCCTGGATATCCAGAGTGTAATGCTTGGTGAAGGTATCAACTGTTTTCAGGTGGCTGCTTGATGAATTTCTAACAAAGGGATATCCTAGCTGCAGCCAGAGATACAGCTGTACCTCTAGTGGAATGAGCCCTCAGGCATGAGGGTGTCATTTTCCCAGCTTTACATAGCAGAATTGAATACAGGACACAATCCACCTGGCAATGGTTCTCATGGTGGCAGGTTTTCCTTACCTACTTCCCCATAAGTAAGGAACAACTGTAGGGAGTCAAACCTGTGACCCTTTGTACGTTCTATGTAGTAACTAAGGGTCCTTTTAACATCTAAACTGTGTAGTCTCCGTTCCCCTGAGGAGGTGTGATCAGTGAAGAACACAGGAAGAGACACAGATTAATTTAAGTGGAAATCAGAAACCACTTTACATAGGAACCTTCTACTGGTTCTAAGGACCACCTTATCTCAATGGAAAGAGATGAAGTCAGGCTCCACTTACAGGGCTTACAATTCACTGATATGTCTGGCAGAGTAACAGCAACCGAACAGTTTTCCAAGTCATGTACTTGAGCTCTGCTGAGGACATAGGCTCAAAGGGGTTGCATAAGCTGAGCAATACAAATATTCAAATCCCAGGCAGGAAGCAGCAGGATCCCTGAAGGGGATTGGCATGACAGAGAGGAAGAATTCCCCACTGACAGAAAAGCAGAAACAGCTGACAAATGAACTTTGAGAGTAGCTGGTTTGAGACCTAAGCCATTAAGATGGACCATATAATCCAAAACTGTAGACAACTCAGCAGTGTCTGGGGATATATGCTTCTTAGCACACCAAATGCTGAACCTTTTCCATTTGGGTTGTAAGTCTTTCTTGTGGCAGGCTTTGAGAAGCTTTGAGAATATCTAGAACCCCTTGGGACAGATGCAAATCTGCATACTCTAACTCTTCAAGAGCCATGCTTTGAGATTGAGTGACTGAAGATTGGGGTACCAAATCCTCCCTGAGAGGAGGTTAACAGGTTGTAATTCCTGGGAAGAGACAGGGAAGATGGACTGCTAAGGATAGCAACAGGGGTACCAAGGTTGCCTGGCCCAATCAGAATCACTTTGCAAGACTATGACCTTACCTTGACTAGAATCTTGAACAGTAGAGGAAGGCATAAAGAAATTTCCTTCCCAGTTCAAAATCAGAGCATCCAGAGGACTGAGCCCAAGACTGGGGTTTGCAACAAAACAGAGGAAGTTGGTGATTGTCTGAGGCTGCAAAGAGATTACCTCTGGAGTGCCCCACCTTTAGAAAATCACCTTCAATACTAAAGGATCCAGAGACCATTCATGATGGCCCTGGGAAATCCTGCTCAAGGCATCTGCTAGCACATTGTCCTTTCCTGGGAGGTGGACTGCTAACTGAGAGGGCTGTAGGGAAAAAGCCAGGGACCATATTTTCATGGCCTCTGTGCACAAGGCCGTGGACCGAGCGCCCCTGCTTGCTGATGTACCAAATGGTGGTAGTGTTGTCCGTCCTGACCTGAACCACCTTGTTCTGTACTGACTGAGAGAAGGCTTGTAGGGCAAGGAATACTGCCCTGAGCTCCAGAAGGTTGATGTGAAAGATGGGATTCCTGATGGGACCACAGCCCCTGGGCAGTGAGAGTCTCCAGATGGGCTCCCCACCCCAAAAGGAAGCATCCGTGGTAAGAACCACAGAGTGAGTCTGAGAGACAAATGGAACATCCTGCCTCAGATTGTCCAGGTCCTGCCACCACTGAAGGGCCTGAATTAAGATCTGAGTGACAGGAATTAGCTTGGTAAGAGGATCTTTCCATTGGGACCAAAAGGTTCTCAGATGGAACTGAATGTCCCTCATCTGAAACCTGGTCCCTTGGACACAGTTGGAAACTGCCATGTGGCCCAGAAGCTGCAGAAAATGCCTTGCTGGTCGAGAAACCAGAGGGAGAAAGGAAGAAGCCAGCTGAGATGGCTTTTGCCCTTTCCAGAGGAAGGAAGGCTCTTGCCTTGAGGGTGTCCAACTCTGCTCTATAAAAATGAGGAGCTGTACTGGTTCAAGAACTGACTTGGGAGACTGAAAGGAGCGCCAGGGAAGTGAGGACTTTCTAGGTAACCTGCAGATCCGACCTGACTTGGTCTGGGGACTGGCCCACAAGGGCCAATCGTCCAGATCCGGAAAAACTAAATCCTTTTCTTCTTAAAAGGCTACCACTACTGCTAGACACTTTGTGAACACCCTTGGAGCTGAAGTTAGCCAAAGGGCATTGCTCTGAACTGGTAATGGCCTGAAGGCAATTCGAACCTGAGGTACTTTCTGTAGGAGCACCTGATGGGAATGTGAAATAGGCATCCTTGAGGTCCAAGGAGGCTAGCCAGTCTCCTGGCCTCAGAGAAGGAAGAATTGTTCCCAGAGTCACCATCTTGAACTTTGGATTTACTAGGTGCTCGTTAAAGTATCTTAGATCAAGGATGGGTCGGCACTCCCCTGTCTTTTTGGGGTAAGGAAGTACCTGGAGTATAGACCTTTGCCCCTGTATGGAGTAAGAACTCTCTCTATGGCCTTTAAAGCCAGTAGAGACAAACCTCTGTCTCTACAGCAAGGGTTTCTGATGTATTTGCAGGTGGAAAGGATCTGGGTCTCAGTTTTGGAAAACTCTTGAAACTGAGAACCAGCCCCTGGCTCACAACCTCTAGGACCCACTTGTCTGAGGTAACAGACATCCAGTCCTGGACAAAGTAAGCCAGCCTGCCTCCTACTGGAATGGGGAGTCGAACTGGGCTGACACATCAGGGTGTCTGCTTGGCAGGAGCCGTGGGTTGAGGGGTGGATGCAGCCCTGCTCATCCCCCTTCTGCCTCTCCGCGGAAGAACTCCCTCTGAGAAAGAGAAGGCCTGTGCCTGGTAGAAAGGCCTGTGAAAAGGCCTGCCCTGCCCCTAGACTGCTGCCTCTGAGGAGTTGCCTGCCTCTCCTTGGCCTGGGCACTCCTATAAGTGGTCCTGTATTCATCCATTTTCTTCATGTAATTCTCTGTCTGCTCCCCAAACAGAGAATTACCCACTACAGGAAAATCCATGGCCTTAGCCTGGGTGTCTCTGAAGCCAGTACATCTGAGCCAGGACACTCTCTGAAGAGCCACAGATGTAGCCATGACTCTTGATGACACATCACTGGAGTCCACAGCAGCATGAAATGTCACCTTTATGCCTCAATCCCATCAGCAGCCACCTTCCAGCTCCTTGGCTAGCTGGGGAAGCCTGTTTAGCCAGTGCCTGTACAGTGTCTCACCTGGACTTCTGGTACCTGGCTGTATAGGCCATATAATTAGCTTGCCTGAGCCCCAAAGATGATACCAAGTACTGTTTCTTTGCCATGGCATCTATCTTCCTGGAATCTTTGTCTGGGGTGTGAAGCCAAGGGATGTTTGCCTTGTCACAGGCAGCAGCCTGCACTACTAACATGGCTGCACTGTTGGTAAGAAATTCCATATCCGAGCCTGACAAGGTATACCTCTTGTCCATTCTTTTGTCAACAGGAGGTACAGAATTAGGAGACCTAAGAATTTTAGTGTCTGTTTCCCAAATGACTTAAGAAGGGGAATAGACAGTCTCTTAGACTCTGGGATGTCCATCATCTCTATGAAGTCAGGCTCCTCTTGATCCTCTACAGCCTCCTCAATAGGAAGCTGGAGGATTTGAGCCACTTTTCTGTAGAACAGACAGTGGGGTGGGGACTCAGAAAGCCTAGCAGGAAACACCAGAAGTTCTGTCTGGGAGATGTCGGTTCCACAGGCACATCCAGACTTTCACCGTCATAATCATCCTCTTCAAACTCCCCTCCTCATCAAACTCCGGTTCCTAAAAATCTTCAGGGAATAATCCTCAACCGGAGAACCGACCAAACCGAACCTCTGCCAGAAGGCACCGGATCGGTTGGAACTGGGCAACGATTCCACAATCCGAATCACTTTGGCTATTTCTTGATTGGTGGGAACATGCAGCTTTGGATCGAACCGGCCGATTTATCCTTTCGTTTTCTTTTGTGGAACCGATCCCTCAGGATCGGCTCTCCTCTTGCCCGAAGAAGTATCGCCTGGTCAGAAGGCACTCTTCTGGTGCGTAGGAACTGAACTGGCTGGCCTTCCGGGTCAGCGGATTTCTGGCTCTCCTTATCCTAAGTCTACCTAACCTTTTATTCAGGGTAGACTTAGGGAAATTCTACAAATTTGGCAGTCTGAATCGAGGTGGTCAAACCCAGACAGTAACACAGGTGGTGTGGGATCAGCCTTAGCAAAGACCTCCCACACACACTGCAGTGTTGAAACCCAATGGGCCGGTTTTTCTTGGGTTTCTCAAGACATGCCAACCTAACCAACTTACCCTTTATATGGCAACTGCCAGGCAAGAACTCCCTATCGATTTCACACCATCTCACGGGTGATGGAAAAAACACTAAAATTACGTTTTTTTTTTAAAACTGATACGGACTGGTAACCACACAACTTTTCCTTACTACAAGATTGGTTCAGCCAAACCGATCAGAAAATTTTCTACAATTTCCACACACAGCTACAATGCTAAGTACTTACGGTACCACAGACAGAGTCTCGAACCGAAAAGCGGACAAAATTGGACTACAACAGAAACTTTAACCGCCAAGAACCGAGCTGAAGTAGAAATCTCGGAGTGACTGTTCAGTAAGGCGGAGTAAAGAATCTGACGGTTTGAGTTTGAAAGGACACAGACAGAGTTTTTCAACTGAGCTCGAGCCCAACATTCTATGCCTGGCATAGAAATTAACCTTCACTCTCTGGGGCAGTTCAAGAGCTGGAGCTAACTGCAAATTGTCAGAATACAGCAAGACTTCATGTTGTTTGAGGAATAAGAGCAGACAAGAGAGCCGAGGATAGATAAAGGAAAGGAAACAAACTGAAAAAGGAATAAGCCAACAAGAGGACAGGAAAGAAGAACCCTACCTAAAGGACCTGAGGCCTGCTTCCTTGGGTGGCTTTGTGGGAGGAACAGATAAGGGAAAGGAAGAAAGAAGAAAAGGGAAGAAAAAGAGGGATATTGGGAGGAGGAAAAATACTGCCACAAATCCTGAGTGAAACGCTTGAAGCTTATCAGCTCGGATCTTAGACCCTCTCAGAACCTCTGTTTTTGGGATGTGGGTGGGCAGTGGCAGTGCTGGCACTCAGGAGGCGCCCCACCTTGTTGTTTTCACACCTTTTCTTGGGTGAGTGGGTGTTGTGTTTTCATTTTTGGGTCTCCTGACTTGAGTCTTTGTTTTGGGACCAAAAATCTGTTTTATGTTTAATAGCCAGTTGGCTAGTGTAGGTTTACAGCTTCCACACAGGACTTTAGTGAGTTTAGCTCGTAAAGATCTGGCAGTTTAAGTTTAAACAGCAACAGAGTCTCAACGAGCTCGAGCTCAGCGTTCCATGCCTGGCATGGAAAGTTAACTCTCATCTCCGGGCAGTTCAAGGTTGGGACTCACTGCTATTGTCAGAATACAGCAAGACTTCATGTTGTTTGAATCTATAAATCTCTATTAGTGCAGTGGAAATGGATCTAACTGGATCTACGAGATGCAACAATATGTCATCTGAATAGGCAGATAATTTATATTCCACATCATCTACTGTTATGCCCGGATTTGGGGTTCCCTTTCAACTTCAACAACAGAGGTTCTAGAAATAAATTAAACAAAAAGGGAGAAAGAGGGCATCCTTGCAGAGTGCCAGAAGTAATTGGAAAAAGGAGAGATAAAACAGAGTTGCACCAGATAGTTGCAGATGGATGGCAATGAAGGATTTTAACTCATTTTACAAAAGAGAAGGAATATTATATGCCTGAAGCACATCAAACAAAATAGCCATGAGACTATCAAATGCTTTTTCAGTGTCTAGGGAGACCAGGGCAGCAGCCTCCTGACCTCCCCTGATGCCACCATTAGATGAGCTTCCAAGTATGGTCGCTGGGATGTTGGCTCTTCATGAAGCCAACTTGTTCTAGGCTAACAAGCTGTTCCCACACTAATTCCAAACACTGGGCTAAGACTTCTGCCAATATTTTAAAATCACTATTTTTAAGCAAATCGATCTATAATTTGTGGGGATGAGCCATCCTTCCGGGTTTGAGCAATAAAACTGCACAAGCACGAGTAAGAGACTTATCGGAGATCCCATGTTCAAACAAAATTGAAGAAATCAACTAGTATTGGAATTAGCTCTGGTGCAAAACTTGAAAAAATTAACTGGAAGCCCATCGGGGCCAGGGGCACAGACCAAGGTAAGAGAAGAAATAGCTGACTGGATTTAATCAGCCTTAATAGAACCCCCAGGAAGTTTTTGAGCCTGGGACAACGAGGAAGGTCTATCTCCCGTCACGTATTGCACAATTACTTCTGAATCCATAGATATGTTTGGCAATGCAGAGTAAACTTCTGTGAAATGGTCCCTAAAAATGTCTACTATTTCCCTGGGATGAGTTGGGGACCCCGGTTTGAGAGGCCGAAACTTCCCTAGAAGCATCCTGTTGGTGGAGCTGCAGTGCTAATAATTTCCCGCCCTTTCTCCCTGTTCTAAATGACACTTGGTTCTCAAGATGGATAATTCTGCCTTCTCATGCAATAAAGAAGAATACTTACTCGTAAAATAATGAAGCTGCAACCAGGTAGAGTCAGGAGTGGCAGTAGACAGGGTGGATTCTATATCACAAATATTACGTAAAGGTCTACGAGCTGTTGATGGCAGGCTTTGGCTTTAATAGTCACCAGTCTAATGCACCTACCCTGAAAAGCCGCTTAGCAGTGTCCCACATCATGTCCAGAGATACTCTGGAATCAACATTTGAGGAGAAAAAGTTTTAATGGGCACTAAAATGTCCACTACTGCATCCTCTACGGAAGCTGCACATGAGGCACCACAAAAAATATTTTGGACTACTACTATTCCATATGTCAAGCAAACTGGGGAATGATCAGAAATGACCATCTCCTGAATATCGTACAACTGACCCTGAAACCTGTTCCTGGGATAACAAAAAATTGCTGTGAGAAAAGAACAGTGTGGAGGAGAGTAAAAGTATATGATCTGTCAGAAGGGTGAAGCAGCCTCCAAGGGTAACCAGCCCTATTTAGTCAAGTAGATCCTGAAGACTCCCTTCTTTAAGTGGACCTATCTAGCTCGATTGATTTCAATCCCCCATCACCAACGAAAGGAGAGTATAAGATGTTAAGAGAGTCATTAAAGGTGTAGATAATTGCAAAGATTCGAACAGGGCCATAAACAGACCCGAGTAACACTTCTTGTGTCCCCAGTTTGACCCCAAGAAAATGTATCGCCCTTCTTAGTCCTCAAACTCTGAAAGAAACAAAAAGGTAGTCATCTGGTAATTAAAATGTACACTATTCCGCTTTGGAACTATTGCCAAACCATAAGCAAACCCTACCCAATCACTGTGAAAAAGATAGACATCTTTTTCATCAAATGGGATTCCTGTATAAAAGCCACATCTGCATTCAGCTGTCTTAAATGCTTTAACGCCCTGTATCTTTTGCCGCATCCTGAGCCATAATATTCAAGCTTACATATTGACCAGGGTACATTAAACAGCTTGTAGGTGGAAAAAGTTATGAATATATGTATCCGTATTGAGTAGTCACCACTCCCCCTAAGTTAAGCAAACAATTGCTCTCAAAACAATAAGCGTATCATGATTTAAGGTTACCAAGAACCAATGGAATTTTCGAGAAAAGAGAAAAGAAAAAAAAAAAAAAGAAAACTAAGTAAAGATAATGTCCATCCAAAACCAAAAGAACCTCACCAGGTCTCGCAGACCTAAACCCCATCCTACTTGGCCCATGATTCATCCCAGCCTGTAATCCCAGTACAAGCTGACCACCTCCCCTGAAAATAGACAAAGAAAAAAGAGAACCCGCTCAAACATAAGGTGCATGGAAAACCATCAAACAGCCAACCAACCAAAAAAAATACAAAAAAATGGAGGAATAGAATACAAAGAGGGAAAAACTCAGACCAAGCAAACCCCTATCTTTTATGAAATAACTGAAAAGTCACAAGCTCAAAGAAAGAAGAAAAGAAGAGGGTGATTCCCAATCCATACATCTCAACCTTTTGTCCCCAAATGTGGAACATTGCCTGTCAGAATGTGGAACAAATGGGCAAAATGTGGAACACTTACTCTAATCTTTACCTAAGAATCTCAAAACACTGTTAACATGTTGCATTTATTATCAGAAAGTATGTTATTAATTGAATATTATATTTTTGCATCATTTACTATGGATTTTTGCTTTAAAATGTTGACTTTGAATGTGGAACAAGTCCTCTCAATGTGGAACAGGGAGCTTTTGTGAAGCAAAATGAGAACGTTCCTCATAATGTGGTACAGTTGAGAGGTATGTCCCAATCCACCTGCAAAAGAAAAACACTGCTGTGCTGTGCAGTACACCCAACTGCAGCCACTAGATGGAGACCTAATATTAAAAGTCTAGCCAACAAGCCTGATTAAACCAATAGGGAACCAAAACAATTTAAACTAAGAATAAAAGGCACCCCACCCCACCCTCAAAGAAAAGACTAGGTAATGTCTGCCTGGCAGAATCCCAAAACACATCTCCCCAATTGTCATTGACAACAATGATAAATAAACAGTAATATATATATATATGAATTACAAAAAAAAAGGGGTTAATGGGGAGCGAGAACAAAACATACCATCTGACCTGGACCTATAACAAAATGAAGTACAAGAATTATCCTTTGTACAAAAACTCTGATGCTTCAGATTTACTGCAATCTTCATTTATAAAATACATTGGCCGTTCCTTTTATAACACCAATGAAACGTTTACAAATACACAAAAGAAATCTAAAATTGTCAAACAATCTTTAAACCGAATATAAAGACAATTCACTTCCTTGCCTACAAAGAAAATTAAACCAAAAAGGACAGAGAAGTATCTCAGGTGATAGTTAAACTATTTTTAAATAAGTTACTGTGGTTAAGGAGTTGTCATAGAAAAACCTGCAGTGTGAAACAGGAAGAGACAGTCTTTCAAGCAACAGAGGGAGGTGGATCTAGGTTTATGTTTGTTTGTTACAATTCTTAACATTTTTAAGCGCAGGAAGAGTTTAAAGCAGAACTGACTTATTTTGGGGCTGACAGCTTTCAGAGCACAAACCACCAGGCCTGTTTTGGGACTGGGGAGGTTTACCTGTGTCTGACTTAGATGTGTGGATTTTTCTCTGTTTGAATAGCAGGGTATTTTCTCTGTCAAATTGTTGTGCAGGGCATCTTGCTGACAGGAAGGCACTCATCGCGCAGTGGGTCAGATATTGTTTTGTGAGGGCACAGTTTAGGCCCAACCCCTTCCCACCCCTCACCCCACCCACCCCTGGAAATAGTTCCTTTATACCTTTGACATCATTTCCTCAAGGTGCAAGGTGCATATCACTGTCATATCCTCTCTAGCACACTGCACTGACAATATAAGCATACATATTGTATAATATTTATATATAATGAGGCAAAAACTCCGTTTAATGCATTAGTTAGGGTTGTTCCACAGCGACAAAGTGAGAAATTTGCTGTTAGGGTTAAAATCCCCTTGGACCCCTGCCCCCAACAGGCATTGGGTTGTGCATTGGGGTCGTCAGCCTAACTCTCACCCCATCACATGTGTAAAGCAGCAGAGTATAGGAGAATGGGGTGAGAGTTGGGACCGACAACACCAATGCACACCCAATGCGGTTGGGGGTGGGTAGGGGTCCAAGGGGATTTTCAACCCTAACAGTGAATTTCTCACTTTTGTCGCCATGGAACAACCCTAACTAATGCATTAAATGGAGTTTTTGCCTCTAATTTCCTTCTTTTGAGAATGATAACGCAGAAATAGTGAATGTAATGCGGCAGCGGAGGGTCCGTGCTCCCGCCAGGTAATGCGCGGCGGCGGAGCGCTGGGCCTGCATAGTAACAGGAACAGCAACGCAAACAGAAGCGCCAACAGTGGCGCACATGGTAAGCAAGTGCGAATGAGAACAGAAAGTGCAACGACATGGTGGCGTGAACAGGACAGGTCTGCCACGTGATGTGTTGTCACATAGTAACATGGTGCCTGCAAACGGAAATTTCAATGGGCATGGTGGCGCAAACTAAAACAGAAGAGAAACAGTACTGTAGCGATGTAAGAAAGCACTATGGTTCTCAAAGGAAGTGGCAGTGAAGGTTCAAGAGAAAAGAAAGCATTCAGGAAGTACAAGGAATCGCAGAAGGAGCAGGACAGAGAACTGTATCAGTTAAAGCAAAGGAGGCTGGGAAGGCAGTCAGAACAGCAAAGGCCCAAACCGAGGAAAAGATAGCCAACTCAGTTAAGAAGGGGATAAAACCTTTATAGGTACATCAGGAGCGAAGGAAGACCAAGGGAGGGAGGAGGGATAGTGAGGCTTAATAAAGGGAGGGAGGGTGGGCAGAGGGAGACTGTGAAAAGGCAGAGATACTAAACAAATATTTTTGCTCAGTATTTACAAAGGTAGAGGGGAGGTACATAAAAGAAACAGTAGTAACACTCTGGATACAGAAGTTGATACCGCCCATTTACAGAAGAAAGGGTTCTGAAAGAACTCTTAAAACTGAAGGTGGACAAAGCAATGGGGCCTGATGGGATTCATCCCAGAATTCTAAAAGAACTAAAGGTAGAACTAGTGACACCACTGACTACCCTTTTAACAAATCATAGGAGGATGGGGTGGTACCGAGGACTGGAGGAGGGCAGATGTGATTCCCCTTCACAAAAGTGGGAGCAAGGCAGAAGCAGGAAACTATAGACCTGTTAGTTTAACCTCAGTGATAGGAAAATGATGGAATCACTTATAAAGAAAAGAATTGTCAGTATCTAGAGGACAGAGGGCACAGGACCCTAGGCAGCATGGATTCACAGCGGAAGGTCATGCCAGCAGATCTGATAGATTTCTTTGACTGGGTGACCAAAGTAGTAGATCAGGGAGGGCTGTGGACATGGCCTACCTAGACTTTAGCAAGGCATTTGACACAGTCCCACACAAAAGATTAATATACAAGTTAGCCAGCCTGGGAGTGGGTCCCAAGATGACAGCCTGAGTAAATTGGCTGGAGAACAGGACACAGAAAGTAATAGTAAATGGAGTCCACTCAGAAGAAAGGAGGGTTACTAGTGGGTACAGGAGTTCAGTATTAGGACCGGTCCTCTTCAATGTCTTTATAAGTGACATTGCAGAAGGACTGGAAGGAAAGTATGTCTCTTGCAGATGACACTAAGATCTGCAACAGAGTTCATACACAGGGTGGGGTGGAAAGGACGAGAGGGACTTGGCAAGGTTAGAGGAATGGTCAAATGTATGGCAGATTAGATTCAATGCTAAGAAGTGCAAGGTAATGCACCTGAGAAACAAAACCCAGGGAAGAGTACACAATGGGGGTGAGATACTAACAACAACAAAAGGGAAAGGGACCTGGGGTAGTCATATCAGATGACCTAAAGATGGGCAAGCAATGTGAGAGGGCAGCAAGGAGGGCTGGGGGATACTGGGATGCATAGGGAGAGGCATCACCAGTAGAAAACAGGAAGTTATTATCCCTCTGTACAGACAGCTGGTGAGACCCCATCTGGAGTACTGTGTGCAGTTCTGGAGACCCAATCTCCGCAAAGACATAGACAGGATGGAAGCTGTCCAGAGGAGGCAACTAAAATGGTGCAGGGTCTGCACTGGAAGACATATGAAGGGAGACTTAAGGAGCTTAATATGTATAGCCTCGAGGAAAGGAGGGAGAGGGAGACATGATAGAAACTTTCAAGTACCTCAAGGAATCAACAAAGTCCAAGAGGGTAGCATCTTTCAAAAAGAGGTGTGCAAGAACAAGAGGGCACAATTTGAAGATGGAAGTGGCTCAGAGGTAATTTAAAAAGTATTTTTTCACAGAGAGGGTTGTGGATGCATGGAGCGGCCTTCGGAGGAGGTTGTGGAGTCAAAATTAGTGGTGGAATTCAAGCATGCATGGGATAGTCATAAGGCAGTTCTGGGGGTGGGGTAGGAAGAAGTAGGCTGCTGGTTAACTAGGATCTGCAGCTTATCCAGTAGGTAGGGAAATGGGCAGACTGGGTGGGCCAGCGGTCCTTATCTGCCATCAAATTCTATGTTTCTATGACACAAATGGCAAAAAATAACAGAAGCACGAACCGAAATGAAAAGCATGAGATAGCACAGTGGCGCAAACGTCAACGGTAAGTGAAACGGAATGGAACCACAAGCAGAAAGGAAAACAGTAACAGTAATATAGTGCACAGGCTGGTTTTCCCCAAAACCTGCACAGAGAAAGACAGTGAGTACAAATAATGTATGCATAATAATGAGTATCGGAGCAGAAAATGAGAACTTGGAATACTAAATAGGTTATATCTCAGGAACCGTCTTACTTGAAAAAATTTAAAAGTCATATTATTTACAACTGTCCTGGGTAATTTTGTACTTAGGCCCCACTAGGGGCTAAGAAATTTTCCAACAGAAAGTCCGTATCTCACACCGCTTCCTAGATATCGGCCCTGAAAGGCGGCTAACGCCATAATGTTATCCTATGGGAAAAAAGAGAAGTTTGGGGTGCCATAACTTTGCCTCTCCTGTAATATTTTTCACCAAACCACTGAAAGGCACATCTGTGGGCTGTTGGCTGTCTTCCCTCCCAATTTCAGGAAAAAGACCAAACCGTTATTTTGCAGCAGGAATCCAAAGGAGTTCTATGTCGTCGGGCGCCGTAATGTTATCCTATGGGAACGTCAACTTTGGAGTGCCGTAACTTTGCCGCCGTGTAATATTTTTTCAATACAACACTGAAAGGCACATCTGTGAGATGTCGGCTCCGTTCCTCAAATTTCAGCCCAAAACTCCCAACGGTTCTTTTGCAGCGCAGTGCCAAAGAATCGCTGTCACTTTCCACAGATGAAAAACTACTTCGCAATTGCCGAAAGTCATAAAGTTCAACACTTTCGTGAGCATGAAAATAATTTATGAAAGTTCTTTTTCCAGAAATTTGAAAACATATTTCTGGGGTGTTTTACCACAAAATAAAGACATGCAAGCATCCTCAGGGTCCGACTAGGTGAATACAAAAGAATTAGGTTGCTGGAGGGTCCCAAACTTAAATGCCAAGCATTTTTCTAATCACCAACTGAAAACAAAATGGCCCATTCGAAAGTAACAGGCCCATTTGCGAAAGTAAAATGCATTTGCGACACTGTTCGAACTTTTAACTTTTCCCATTGACTTATAACGGAAATTGTTTTTGAATAACTTTGAATTGTTTAATATTTTTTCACCAAATCTTTGAAAGGCACATCAGGGACCGACTGCACATTCCCTGAAGATTTCGGGCCAGTCCATAAAACCGTGCGACCTGTATGCGCGACCGTGAGAATTCCAGAAAAAGCGTGAATCGATGAAAATCACGCTAATAACTCCGCATCCGGTATCCGACTGTCTAAACTTGGCAGATGGCAAGGTCTATGTTTCTGATCGTATTCAAATTTCAGCCAAATCTGTCATACGGTTGCAAAGTTATTAAGGTGCAAAGTTCTGGGTTTAACACAGAAATGGCTCCTCAACTCCTAACTATGGTAGCACTACTGTGCTACCATATATATATATATATATATATATATATATATATTTCTATATTACAAACCAATCACACACACAAAAAAAATGTGGGAGTAGTGCAATGTAATGGCTGTGGGGCAGCAGTCTTCGGGAGTCTTTCTGGAGGCTGAGATGCTGCCCTATTTGCAGACAACTCTCTGCCCTGAGGGAGGAAGTTGCCCGTCTTCAGGCCACACTGGACAGTAGTAAGGACCTTCCCCAGGCCACACTGGACGGTAGGAAGGAACCTCCCCATCCAGGGAGCACCAGAGCCACCACCACTACCTCAGAGGTTGCAAGAAAGCACAGCAGTTGGACCACAGTGGGCTCAGGGAGGGTGAGGATGGTGGAACAGAGGCACACCAGTCAGTTGTTCCACACCACAATCCATACACCATTCTGGGGAGCATAGCTCCCTGTGGATACACCACAGAGGAGACTAAGGAGGCTGAGGACAACTGTCACAAGGGAGGCCCACAGGAAGGAGGCAGAGAGACACCACAAGGAAAGGAAGCAGCTCTGGTGGGGACTCAAGTATTGGGGATAGAACTGGGGGAGCAGGAAAACTGAAGTAAGGTGCCTGCCTGGTGCCATGGCTTGGAGAGACAGGAAGCGCATCCTCAGGATCACGAGAACAGCTGCAGGGAGTCTGAGCTGGGCGTCATTGTCCACCTAGGGACAAATGACTTGGCTAATCATGAGATTAGAGCAGTACAGAAGGACTTTGTAGAATTGGGAGGGCCTAAGACAAGTAGCACACACAATATCCTTCTCTGAGGTGCTGCCTGTCAATGGCATGAGTGAGGTGAGGGTACTTTGCACCATGCAGTTTAATGAATGGTTGAAAAAATGGTGTGGAGCACAGGGGTTTGGCTTCATTGGGGACTGGGGTTCCACCTGGAGGGACACCAGCCTATACTGGCAGGATGGTCTACATCTGTCCAGGAAGGAACAAGTCTTTTGAGCAATCGGTTTAAATGCTTCATTGGCAAGCTTTTAAACTAGTCAAGGGAGGCACTGATAAGCAGCAGGAAAATCCCAGCCTCCCTACAACAGGTACTAAATGAGAAAAAGACCGAGGTAGACAGGACAGTGGGGGAATGCTGCAAAAGAAGGTAAAGCCATCAAAAATGGAGAGCAATGAGTACCAATGCCCGTAGTCTGAGTAACAAGCTTCCTGAATTAGTGGCCTTGATGGAGGAGGAACATCTGGATATCGTGGCAGTCACAGAAACATGGTACACACAAAACCATGACTGGGACATAAACATACCAGGATACACTATCTACAGGAGGGAGGACAGGGAGGGTAAAGAGGAGGAGGAGTAGGTCTTACATAAGGGAAGGAATCAAAGCAACAGAACAAAAGGGAAACAGGGAGGAGAAGAAGCACTGTGGGTAAATTTGGAGACCGGCAATGGCACCACAATCCGCACAGGGGTTGTATAGACCCTTCTCCAGGGGAGGAGATGGACAAGGAAATGATAGAAAGAATACTTAGAATGGCAGAAAAAGGGAGATATTGCTGATGGGTGATCTGAATATGCCAGATGTTAACTGGAGTGCAGTTGCAGCAGCCACTTCAAAGAGTGGGGTTATTCTAGATGCCCTACAAGGGACATGCCTTAGATAACTAGTATTGGAGCCCACTCGAGAGGGAGCAATCTTAGACCTGGTTCTCTCACATGGAGATGAAGAGAGGATCACAGATGTGAAGTGGGTAGCCATCTTGGAACTAGCGACCATCGAACAGTATGGTTCACAATAAACACAGCAATAGAGTCAAGCCATACAAAGGCAAAGTACTGGACTTTAGGAGGGCTGACTTTGCTAAAATGGGTGCGTGCCTAAGGAATGCACTAGCAAGCGGGCAGGAAGGAGGGTGGAAGAACAATGGGGAATAATAAAACTGTCATCACAGAGGTAACAAGCCTTTGTGTGAAGCAAATTAACAAAACGAACGATGTAAGAAACCACTATGGTTCTCAAAGAAAGTGGCAGTGAAGGTTCAAGAGAAAAAGAAAGCATTCAGGAAGTACAAGGAATCACAGAAGGAGCAGGACAGGGAACTGTATCAGTTAAAGAAAAGGAAGCTGGGAAGGCAGTCAGAACAGCAAAGGCCCAAACCGAGGAAAAGATAGCCAACTCAGTTAAGAAGGGGATAAAACCTTTTATAGGTACATCAGGGAGCAAGGAAGACCAAGGGAGGGCTAGTGAGGCTTAATAAAGAGGAGGGAGGGAGGGTGGGCAGAGGTGACTGTGAAAAGGCAGAGATACTAAACAAATATTTTTGCTCAGTATTTACAAAGGAAGTGGGGAGGTACCTAAAACGAACAGTATAAACACTCTGGATACAGAAGTTGATACCAGCCCATTTACAGAAGAAAGGGTTCTGAAAGAACTCTTAAAACTGAAGGTGGACAAAGCAATGGGCCTGATGGGATTCATCCCAGAATTCTAAAGAATTAAGGGTAGAACTAGTGACACCACTGACTACCCTCTTTAACAAATCATGGGAGGATGGGGTGGTACCCGAGGACTGGAGAAGGGCAGATGTGATTCCCTTCACAAAAGTGGAAGCAAGGCAGAAGCAGAAAACTATAGGCCTGTTAGTTTAACCTCAGTGGTAGGGAAAATGATGGAATCACTTCTGAAGGAAAGAATTGTTGAGTATCTAGAGGCCAGAGGGGCTCAGGACCCTAGGCAGCATGGATTCTCAGCGGGAAGGTCATGCCAGACAAATCTGATAGATTTCTTTGACTGGGTGACCAAAGTAGTAGATCAGGGAGGGGCTGTGGACATGGCCTACCTAGACTTTAGCAAGGCATTTGACACAGTCCCATGCAAAAGATTAATATACAAGTTAGCCAGCCTGGGAGTGGGTCCCAAGATGACAGCCTGGGTAAAGAATTGGCTGGAGAATAGGACACAGAGGTAATAGTAAATGAGTCCACTCTGAAGAAAGGGGGTTACTAGTGGGGTACATGAGGGTTCAGTAATAGGACGGTCCTCTTCAATGTCTTTATAAGCGACATTGCAGAGGACTGGAAGAAAAGTATGTCTCTTTGCAGATGACACAAAGATCTGCAACAGAGTTGATGCACAAGGTGGGGTGGAAAGGATGAGAAGGGACTTTGCAAGGTTAGAGGAATGGTCAAATGTATGGCAGCTTAGATTCAATGCTAAGAAGTGCAAGGTAATGCACCCAGGGAAGAGTACACAATGGGGGGTGAGATACTAACAATAACAAAAATGGAAAGGGACCTGGGGGTAGTCATATCAGATGACCTAAGGTGGGGCAAGCAATGTGAGAGGGCAGCAAGGAGGGCTAGGGGATACTGGGATGCATAGGAGAGGCATCACCAGTAGAAAACAGGAAGTTATTATCCCTCTGTACAGATAGTTGGTGAGACCCCATCTGGAGTACTACGTGCAGTTCTGGGACCCAATCTCCAAAGGACATAGACAGGATGGAGGCTGTCCAGAGGAGGGCAACTAAAATGGTGCAGGGTCTGCACCGGAAGACATATGAAGAGAGACTTAAGGAGCTGAATATGTATAGCCTCGAGGAAAGGAGGAGAGGGTGGACATGATAGAAACTTTCAAGTATCTCAAGGGAATCAACAAAGTCCAAGAGGGTAGCATCTTTCAAGAAAAGAGGTGTGCAAGAACAAGGGGCACAATTTGAAGATAGAAGGGCTCAGAGGTAATTTGGGGCGTATTTTTCACAGAGGGTTGTGGATGCATGGAGCGGCCTTCCAGAGGAGAGTTGTGGAGTCAAAAACAGTGGTGGAATTCAAGCATGCATGGGACAGTCATAAGGCAATTCTAGGGGGTGAGGGTAGGAAGAAGTAGGCTGCTGGTTAACTAGGATCTGCAGCTTATCCATTAGGTAGGAAATGGGCAGACTGGGTGGGCCAAGCGGTCCTTATCTGCCGTCAAAATCTATGTTTCTATGTTTCTAATGTAAAACATTCTCTCCAAACAGACAGTCTGATCAAGGAGCCATACTGCAAAACTGCTAATGGTAATAGGTAGTAATAATAAAATACCCAACTGCAGCCACTAAGAAGAACCAAATGGTTAAAAAACTAGCCAAAAGGGCTACATAAACTGGAAAACAAGTATATAAACTAAAAGAGGGAAAAAGTGTCCCCAGACCAGATATTTCCACCCTTTGAAACTCTAGGTTGGAGACATCGAAAATACACCAACTCATGTAAAAGAACATGGTTCTCCAACTGACAGAATGTGCCATAAAACAAAAAGCAAAATAAAAATGAGACGAGGAAAAAAAGGGAGGGAGGGCAAATAATTCCATTTGAGCTGGATATATTATAGAACTAAATGCCGCAAACTGTCCTTTACTGCAAAATGCTGGTGCCACCAATTCACAAAAACTCTCCATTCATAAAACATATTGCTCCATACAATTATAAAACAAATAAAACAATAAAAGAGAAAATATGTAAAAAAGACCTTAAAGAGGACAGGAAGTAAAAATGATACTTATCCCATGAAAAGTATCCTGTCATTATTACTTATATGGTTGGTTTGACTATTAGTCTGACAAGATATGTTGCTTGTTATTTTTATTTTAATATTAATAACGTTATTTATTTTGACAATATGGCCATTACTGGAGCAGCTTCACAAACCTTTCTGGTATTCACACTGTAGAAGTGAGTGTGCCAGTTTGGTCATGACGTGACTGATTGAGTTTGGCAGTGCCGCTGTTGCTGTTACTCGTGCCAAGCACTCAGTATTGTTACAGTGCTGTCAAATGGTTAGGCATCATTGCTACCTTCTAGTAATATAAACCTGTAATGGTTAGGGCACTGTACATCAAAGATGCATGGCAAGCTGATGATCTCGAGCACTACCACAGTGCTCTGCTCCAGTCAGTGCAATTGTAATGTACCAAAAGTGCCCCCAAACAGAGATTAACAGCTATTTCTGCTCATTGTAAAATGTTATTTATTTAGTACACTACTTCCTACTGAGCAGTCTAAGAGACAGACTTAGCATGCAGCAGCTCTCGTAAGCCAGCCAGTGTCAGCTCTCAGTGTGGCCCTGTAATCAAACTAACCTGCATCCCAGTGACTATCTAATCTAGAGACAGCTGAGTGTTTAGAAGTGATTGTTTTGTTTGCAGCTTTTCTGCTCTTCCAGACCAAAAACCTGTATTCCTCTGCCGTTAGACCTCCTACTGTTTCAGATGTTTTGTTAACTAACCACTTGTGCGCGTGAGTAACTTATTACAGCGTTTTGCTCTGCATTCTGTTTGTGCAATAATGCAGTTTGGGTATATTTATTGATTGTTTCTTGGCTGACCTAGCATGCTTGTTTAGTGGGTCCTTTGGTTTCCCAGTATCGCACGGCCAAGTTTATTTAGAGTGAGACCCCTTTCTTCTTGTGACTTCTGCAAGAGTTGAGGGTTTATTAAAAATAGAAAAAAAATCAAACTACTTATGCCAATATTCAGTTTATTGTTGTTGTAGCTCACGAAGCAAACTAATCTGCTGCAGCCGAGGTTAAACTCAACTGAGATAGAGATGAGGTGTGTTATAAACAAAAAATAAACAAACAAACCTGAAACTAAACCCGGCGAGCTGGCCCGGCCTCCTGTAACTGACAGCATATGTAGCCTTCAGCATGTTGGGTGTCGGTGCATGGGGCGGGCCAGGTATGGGAGCGGAGACAAGAGATTGTGCAGTTCACTGCATGTCTGTAAATGCCTTTTTTTTCTTATGCACCGTGTTTAGTCACTGACACACTAAAGGCTACAGTACATATGCTGTCAGTTACAGGAAGTTCATCAGCTGTACTAACATTTCATATTTTACCAATCTTCTCCACCATTACTTGAAATGTGAGTGTTTTCTCTTCGGGCAATCAATATCCAATGCAGTTCCCAATTCCCACCTGTCAGCTCGCCAGTTTTAGTTACAGATCTGGTTTTGGTTATTTTTATTTTTTGTTGTTTATAACAAACCCTCACCTCTATCTCAGTTGAGATTCACACTGGGCTAAATGCAGGTTAGTTTGCTTGGAAAGCTACAAAGACATTGGATGAGTAGTTTTTTTCCCTTTTTAAACCCTCACATTTCTCTAGCTTGGCTTAGACTGTCAGTGAGATGCAGGTTAGTTTGATTCTGGAATCACACTGGAGAACGGACACTGGCTGACTTATGAGAGCTGTAGCATACTAAGTCTGTGTATCTTGGGCAGTTCAGTGGGAAGTTGTAGTGACCGAGTGGTGTACTAAATTAAATAATGCTTTACATTCAACAGTAATACCTATATGGCACTTAAGAAATTTAGAGTCACATAACTCACACACCACGTTCCTCACTGTTAAGTACATGTGTAAAGCGGGCGGCATGTTTACTGTGCTTAGCCATGTGCAGTTCGAATGCATGAACCAAGTCATCAACAGCAAGCATGTCCCACCAGCAAGCTCGAGCAGTTAACGAGCGTTGAGGAGCGGCTTCATAGTTAGTAGACAGAACATGTATTGAAAGCTTAAAAAGGATACCAAGACACAACAAATCATATCTTAATATCTTTATTGAGAATGACAACACACAATCAACCAGATCAGAGCCATAAGCTGCTTTCCTGTCCCCTTTAAAAAGGCGTTCAGTCAGCCTACTAGAGTAACTCAGTCAGCAGTCATCTTTGGTGATGGTTAGATCCAGAGAGGAAGAAATCCACTGGAAACAGCAAGAGCAGTTTCTATGAGCCGACAACTAAAAACATGCAACCGCCAAGTCCGTATAACAGAACTTGGACCTCTGATGGAGAAAGTAGCTGAGGCAGAAGATGCTCTGCAAAATCAAGTGGCAGCCTTAAACAAATTGGGCATCAGGCAAGGTAACTGTTCTTTGGCTTGATCCACCAAATCAAGCGAGTGTTGAAGGCCGTGTCTCAGGACCTGAAGTCGGGCAGGATGCAAGAGCTTAAAGTGGAGTCCAGCAGCAATAAGCTTAGCGATATAGTGGTGATAAGCGCTTCTCTTCAGTCGGGTTCGTGGGGAAGATCTTGAAATACAGATAGAGTAATTCTGTTACACGGAAGTTTTTTATTTTAGACCACTTGTAAAATGTACAATTTGACTAAGTAGTTAAGCAGCCGAAAAATTATAGGGCGAGGAGGAGGATCACCCTTGGCAGGCATAGGTCGAAATGCCCAGAATGCCCTCGATAATGTATTGAGAGCCATTTGGCGAGGGTCCAACAACTGATTCACACAGCTTCTGTATGAAGGGTAGCATATCTTTCCCCTCAATTTTCAGGCATCCCCAAAATGACAAGATTGTTGTGTCTCGGCGACCTTCCTGGTCCTCCAGACAAGCTTCTAGTTTCACAAGTTTCTGTCAAAGGGTCACAACAGTGGAATCCATTTTCACCTGCCAGTCTTCTACAGAACTTATGTGGGCCTCCAGGTCACCCACTGCCAGGAAAGTTTGAGATTGCTGGACGGAGAGCCTGCATGTCCTTAGTAAGTTGGACTATGGAATTCCGTATTGGAATAATTTCTTTAAAATACAGCAACAGTCAAGGGATCAGAGTCCTGTGTATAGAAGGCTCCAGCGCTACATCAGCTTTTGGTGCTTGGAAGCTTTATCCTTTTCAGGTGTTGTAGGAGGTGTGTGACTCACCATCGTCGGCTCATCAGGTATGTTCATTTTTCAGCCATCATTGACATCTGCTGATAGCTGGAAGTAGTAGAAATGAAAGTAAATCTCCAAGCACCGTGCACAGAAAAACAGAGGTTACTCACCTGTAACAGGAGTTCTAGGAGTGGTATATGTTGTTCATCCACACTGTCTGGCAGGTTCCTTGCCGCTTTAATTCTTCCGAAGGTCTTCAAGCTGGCTCCTCCAACCCACCGGGTGAGTAAAACCCTCAGCATTGCCCTGTGACACCAGATCTAGCCCACTGGAAGCCAGGTTGCGTGTCGAAGCCAGGGAGGTCGGGTGGGTCTTGTGGATGAATAACATACACCACTCCTAGAACTCCTGTTACAGGTGCGTAACCTGTATTTCTAGGGACGTGGATATGTTGTTCAAGCCACACTGTCAGCAGACACCTAGCAGTTCTCCCGGGAGGGAGGCAAGCGCACACCCCATACTTAAGAAATAAGGACTGAGAACTGAGGTCCCAAAACCAGCATCCTGGCATGACTCTAGGTCGATGTGCTAATGGGAAATAAAGGTGTGTGCTGACTTCTAGGTAGCAGCCCTGCAGATTTCCTGGATAGGGATGTCCCTAGAAGCAGCCACGAAGCAGCGGTATGGCGGGTAGAATGAACTCTTATCACTTTGGGAGGCTCCATGCCCGCCAACCTATAGCAGGGATCTATGCAGGTAGTGACCCACCTGCTTATCGTCCACTTGGCTGCAGGTCTGCCAGGTGCGGCTTCAGTATAGATGACAAACAGCTGGCGAACCTCTCCCTGAAATTCAGCCGTCCACTCCTTATAATAGCGCTCTCCTAGGGTCCAAAGTATGGAGCCTATATTTGGCCTCGAGGTGTGACTGGGGTAGAACACGGCAGAGTCAACACCTAGTTAAGGTGAAACTCCAACACCACCTTCAGAAGGAACTTAGGGTGGGGATGAAGGACAACTTTGTCCCTGTGGAAGACCAGGTAGGGAGACTCGATGGAAGCGCTGGGGCTCTCCCATCCTTCTGGCTGATGTAATAGCCACCAAGAGAGGCTCTCCACGACAGGTGAGAGATGTCCACTTGTGCATCAGTTCGAATAGCTTGCCCATGAGCATAGCCAATACCAGCAGTAGATCCCATGGAGGTGGAGGTTCTCACACGGAGGGATATGTGGTCTAGGCCTTTGAAAAAGCATCCCACCACCTTCTCCTATGCCACTGACTGCTTGCGGCCGCCCGCCCAGTAAGCAGAGATGACTGCCAGGTGCACCTTAAGGGCTCGCCGAATCGAAGCCCTAGCTGAGAAAGGGACCACAGGTAATCAAAAATACTAGCCAATGGACAGGAAGAGGGGTCCAACCCTTGTCATGACACCAAATGGAGAGTCTCCTCCATTTGAAGGTGTAGCATTTTCTGGTGACTCCTTACAGGATGCCTCAATGGCGTTGAGGACCTTGTCAGAAAGTCCCAAAGCCTGGAACTCTAGCCAATCAGGAACCAAGCCATCAGGTGCAGGGACTGAAGGTCCTATGGAGAACCTTCCCTTGTTGATTGAGATCAGGTCCGGGTGGGCTGGAAGCCACCTCGGAGCCTGGAGCTGAGGCTGAGGAGATCTGTGTACCAGAACTGGTGAGGCCAGTCTGGGGTTACCAGAATCATCTGCGCCTTGTCCTACCTTGAGAAGCACCTTGTGGATCAAGAAAAATGCAGGAAGGCATAGAAGAGGCCCAGGGTCCAAGGCCTCAAGAAGGCATCCTTGCAGTGAGCCATGCTGAGAGGGAGGCGTGAAACAGCCTCAGCTTCAGTTCTCCTGAGGCAAGCGGTCCATCTGGGGATGCCCAATGGGAGAACAGGTCTTGCACTACCTCCGGCAGGAAAGACCACTCGTGAGATGCAGCACCTATCCGGCTGAGGGCATCGACCAGACTGTTCGAGGCTCCTGCCACATGGATGGCTAGGAGATCCGCCTCAGGCTGATCACGAGAGACCAAATGCAGAGAGCTTCCTTGCACAGAGGCATGGAGTCGTCCCACCCTGACCTCTGAGATAGTACATGGTCGTGGTGTTGTCTGTCTGGACCTGAACCACCTGACCCCGTACAAATGGGGTGAGGGCTAGTCGAACTGCTGAGCTCCAGCAGGTTGATGTGGGATCGAGACTCCTGAGGGGACCAGAGGCCGTGGGCCTGGAGTTCCCCAGATGGGCACCCCAACCCATCAAAGAGTCGGTGGTCGTGAAGTGACCATTGGCTCGGTCGGACAAACGGGAAACCCTTCAGCAGATGAGCTGGGACAAGCCACCACTGCAGGCTGTCCCACATCTTCTAAGTCACGGTCACCGGTTGGTCAAGGACCGGGCTGTGACCACTGGTGGAGCCAGCCCCCATTGTAGGAGCGCATGCCAGTGGGCCCAATGGACCACGCTGGTGCAAGGCCGCCATGAGGCCCAAAAGACACAGGAAGTCCTGGGCAGGGCGCAATTGTACAACCAGAAATGACTGGGCAAAGGAGGAAAGGACCTCGGCCCTGTCTGCCGGGAGCCAGGCTTTGGCTCAAGAGTCGAGCTCTGCCGTGATGAACTGAATCACCTGCGATGGCATGAGTTCTGATTTGGCCTCGCTGATCAGGACGCCAATCTAAGAGCAGAGCTGGAGGCCAGATCCTGGATCGCTCACCTCCAACTTGGAGGCTGCAATCAGCCAGTCATCCCGCGTAAGGGTACACCGGGGCCCTCGGCCCGCGGGAATGCTGTCACCACTGCCGTGCATTTGGTGAAGACCCTGGGAGCTGGAGAAAGGCCGAAGGGCATGGCCCGAACTCGTAAAGTGATCCCTCTGCACTGAAGCGGAGGAATCACTGATGAGACGGATAGACTGGGGCGTGAAAGAACATGTCCTGGAGATCCAGAGAGCAGAATCACATGTCTAGTTCCAAGGATGGAATGATCTGAGCCAGAGTGACCATCCTGAAGGTGCATGACCAAAGGAACTTGTTCAGGTCATGCAGATCGAAATGAGAGTCAGCCCCGTCCGTTTTGGGACCAGGAAGTACCTGGACAAAATCCGGGTCTGGAGGAGGATCTGCCACCTCGCTGATCACCTCCTTCTGGAGAAGCAGAGCAATGTCGGCTCCAACGAGCCGACAGAGACTGGCGAGCCTGGAGCCCTAGGGGGTGACGGCTCTATAGGGAGGGACTGCTCGAATTCCAGAGGCAGACCCCTGCCGATCACATCTAGCACCAACGGTCCATGGTGATAGCGGACCAGGTGGAAAGGAAGTGGTGGAGCCATCCCCATGGGGAACCTGGGAAGAAGTGACACGGTTGGGAGCGACACCCTCAACCCGTCACTTGGCAGACTTGGGGAAAGGGCTGGCCAAGGGCCACCTGGACCCTTCCTCCAGGCTTCCTACTAGAGGAAGAGGCAGACTTGGCCCTTGGGGTGCCAAGTGTGAGCCTGCTGGCCTGTTGCTGGTACTGCTGGGCTGGACGTGCCGCGAGGGGCGAAGGGTTTATGCTGCTCCTGGTGGCCTTTGTCCTTCTGGGCAAACATGACCCGAGTCCAAGGTGGACTTCTCGATCCTCTGGAGATGGCCTTCCACCCCACATCCTGAACAAGTTGGTGCCCAGGAAGGAACATCTGCCAGCTTGTGCTGGGTATCCGCCGTGAAGGTAGAGATCCCAGCAAAGCTCTGCGGGCGCATGGCTACTGCAGCAGCTATTGACCGGCACAAGAATCTCCAATGTCCAAAGCAGGTTGCAGCTGTTGTTTGGCCACCCCTTCCCTGATCCCACACCTGCTTGACCGTGCGTCTGAAGGTCAGCCAGGAGATGAGGAAGCACGTCATCCAGGGAACCCATATATGCAGGAAAATGTGCCATCAGCGGCCGAGCTAGCCTGTCAAGACCTAGGGAGGAGGCAGCGTAAACATTTTGCCCAAGTAGTCCAGCTTCTTGGACTCCTCGTCCAGGGGCTTTCCACGTCCTAGCATTTCTAGGCGCCGGAGAGGCTGTCGGTTACCAACCCCTCAGTAGAGGGCCCGAAAACGGAGAGGGAACCGTGGGGACTGCATACTTATGAGCCATCCTGGTCAAGGCGAGGACAGGATGCAGACGCTACCACAGCTCCAGGGCCAGAGCAACAATGGCCTCGGCCACAGGGCAGACCTCCATGGGGAATCCCTCAGTCCAGAATCTCTGCGTGAGGGGATATCTGGCCCTTTTTGTACAGGTTCGAGCTGCATCCCAGTGGAGTCTGAGATGAGCCAAAGGATTCCCAGGAATGAGGATGGGCTGTTGTCCACTGACTGACCCCGGAAGATTCCAGGTCAAGGGGCCTGGAATACAAGAGTCATCGTTGGACTCTGAGGAGTCCGCGAACAGCTGCCGGCGCCTGAGCCACCCTCCACTTGCCAAGGCTGATCGGGGTGAGGGTGACCGACAACCTGCAAGGCAAGCCCCTGACCCAACCGAGAATCCTTGGTTGGGGCCCCAGTCTTAGGTTGTGGAGGAGGAGGTTCCACCACAATGGGTGGAGCAACTAGTTTAAGCTGAGCAATCTGTGCCGAGTCGGTCTCGACGATAGCAAGGGTTGCTTTCCAATCATTTGGGAGACAGTCACTTAATGGCCGGGTGAAGGCGACGGAGAGCTCACTTTGTTACTGGCTAACAAGAGTTGCTGCCACATCATGTCCTCATAGCACCGACGCAACTTGGCGCTGAGCCTATCCTCCAAAGAGGATGATGACGACGCAGCGGTGATGCCGCTCGCTATGCCGACTGAGACCGCCATGTCGGGCGGGACTCTACCCGGACACAGAGGAGGACCGAGACCAGCCCTTCGGGGTCGCCGATGGTGGGTCAAGAGGAGCTGAGGAACCCGCTCATCCCTCGGTTCAGGGTCCCTGACTGGGGACCCCGCACAGGCAAGTCCTCGAAACAACCGGAACGGTGAAGAAGAGTTTGTCGGCTTCTCCAGTCGACAACCCATCCAACGGGTCGAGAAAAATCTCGACTGCATCGACGAGTGTCTCGGCCCGCTGACCTGATCGGGACACCATCAAGCCAGCGGCCTTAGCCCAACCTCGACCGAGTTGAAAGCCGACGGCCTGGGAAGGAGTCTCTCCCGCTCCCATGAACGTAGAGCGGTGGGACTACCTTTCGGTTCCTTTTTTCTACCTCATTGTGAGTCCCAAGGGTTCTTCTCCCTTGGTGGAGAGGGACTGACAAAGCTCCTTAAAGAAGCTGTGTAGGAGGAGCCAAAGGAGACCGGGATGAACACCGACGCTGAGGAGGAAGAAGACGCAGGCCTGGGCCACTTCCTCCTGAGGCGATCAACTGCTCCATCTACTCCGAAGTCCACAGCCACAGACACCGCCCAACAGGCCTCCTTTGACTTTTATTACTGCGGAAACAGGTTTCTCGGTGCGCCCCAGTTGAAGTCGGGCAATGCGTCCTCCAAGAACCGATATAACGGCGACTCGCAGATGATCGCAGGCCCGCGGATCATGAGCAAGTCCCAGGCAGTAAATGCACATGGCGTGTGGGTCGGTCCGAGACATCTTCTGCCCACAAGGGCACCGGCGGAAGCTGGGAGTAGATTTAGTATCCATCACAGCGAGGGAAGGCGAAGACCTAAGTCAAGCAAACTTTAAAATTATTTTGGAAATTCCGAAGGATTAGGATCCAGGCCTACAAACGCAGAGTGCTAAGGAGGGAACCCGAGTTTCCAAGCGGTAAGGAAGATCTGACGTCACGGGCAGACCCGGGGTTTTACCATCCGGGTGGGTGGAAGGAGCCAGCTTGAAGACCTTCCGCAAGAATTAAAGCAGCAAGGAACCTGCCAGACAGTGTGGATTGAACAACATATCCATGTCCCTAGAATTACTTTTTAGTCCAAAGAAGACAGTTTGAGGGACGAGCTCAGCTTAGGGAGCAGGCAGCTCAGCTGGAGTATCACCCGACTCCATGTGGAATGAGCTTTGACCACTCCAGGCAATTCTTTGCCATACTTGTTGTAGCAGAACACAATGCAATTTGCCAAATATTTGGATAAACACTGCTTAGAAACCGAAATGCCTCTCTACCTAGGGTGAAGGAAACAACTGCTTTGACTTTCTACATTCCTTGGTGCAGAAGCAAGCAGTACTTCAAAGTTCTCGTACATCTAACATATGGAGTGGTGCTTCCTCTGGATTGGCACACTCGGAAAATAAACAGGAAGGTGGCTAGACTGGATGAGTGTAAACTCAGAGACCACCTTAGAGAGAAACTTAGATTTGTGTGCAAAGACACTGTCTTTGTGAAAAATCAAATAAGGCTCCTCACACCAGAGGGCCTGAAACTCTGAAATTCATTGAGCTGAAGTAATAGCAACTAAAAATACAGGTTACTCACCTGCAACAGGAGTTCTAGGAATGGTATATGTTGTTCATCCACACTGTCTGGCAGGTTCCTTGCCGCTTTAAATCTTTACGGAAGGTCTTCAAGCTGGCTCCTCCCACCCACCGGGTGGTAAAACTCTCAGCTCCACCCCATGACGCCAGATCTGGCCCGCTGGAAGCTCAGGTTGTCGTCCGAAGCCGGGAGGTCGGGTGGAGTCGTGTGGATGAACAACATATACCATTCCTAGAACTCCTGTTACAGGTGAGTAACCTGTATTTCTAGGGACATGGATATGTTGTTCATCCACCTGTCTGGCAGACTCTAGCAGTTCTCGGGAGGAGGGAGGCCAAAGCACACCCCTACTTGGGAATAAAGACTGAGACCGAGGCCCCAAAACCAGCATCCCGGCATGACTCAAGGTTGATGTGGTAATGGGTAATGAAGGTGTGTGCTGACTTCCAGGTAGCAGCCCTGCAGATTTCCTGGATAGGGGCGTCCTAGAAGCAGCCACCGATGCAGCAGTATGGCCGGGTAGAATGAGCTCTTATCCTCTGGGGCTCCATGCCGCCAACATAGCAGAGATCTATGCAAGAAGCGACCCACCTGCTTATAAATCCGCTTGGCTGCAGGTCTGCCAGGTGCAGCTTTCAGCGTAGGTGACAAACAGCTGGCCGAACCTCTCCCTGAATTTCAGCCGTGCGCTCCTTATAATAAGCGGCGCCCTTCTAGGGTCGAAGTATGGAGCCTAATATTCGACCTCCGAGGTGTGATTGGGGTAGAACACCCGGCAGAGTCAACACCTGGTTAAGGTGAAACTCCCACACCACCTTCGGAAGGAATTGGGTGAGGCAGAGACAACCTTGTCTCTGTGGAAGACCAGGTAAGGGGACTGATGTAGAGCACCTGAGTTCTCCCATCCTTCTGGCTGACGTGATAGCCACCAAGAAGGCGGTCTTCCACGACAGGTGAGAGAGTTCACACCTGTGCACTGGTCTCAATGGCTTGCCCATGAGCTTTGCCAGTACCCAGCAGTAAATCCCACGGAGGTGGAGGTTCTCGCACCGAGGAAATGTGATCAAGGCCTTTGAAAAAGCGCCAGACCACCTCTCCTCGCCACCGACTGCTCCCGGCCAGCCCATAAGCAGAGATGGCTGCCAGGTGCACCCTTAGGGTCGTCGACCTAAGCCCCTGACTAGAAAGGGACCATAAATAGTCCAAGATGCTTGCCAAGGACAGGAGGAAGGGTCCAAGCCCTTGCCTGACACCAAATGGAAAATCTCTTCCATTTGAAGGCATAGCATTTCCTGGTCGACTCTTACGGGACGCCTCAACAACATTGAGGACCTCGTCGGGAAAGACCCAAGGCCTGGAACTCTAGCCACTCAGGAACCAGGCTGTCAGGTGCAGGGATTGAAGGTCCGGATGGAACACCTTCCCTGATTGACTGAGAGCAGGTCCGGGCGAAGCTGGAAGCTGCCTCGGGAGCCTGGAGCTGAGGCTGAGGAGATCTGGGTACCAGAACTGGCAGGGCCAGTCTGGGGCTATCAGAATCACCTCGCCTTGTCCCTCCTTGCTTTCAGAAGCACCCAGTGAATCAAGGGAAATGGGGAAGCGAGAAGAGGCCCGGGGTCCACAGCCTCGAGAAGGCATCCCCCTGCAGCAAGCCCTGCTGAGGGGGGCAGGCATGAAACAGCCTCAGCCGGGTTCTCCCTGGAGGCAAACAGGTCCACCTGAGGTGTGCCCCAGTGGGAGAACAGATCTTGTACTACCTCCCGGCAGGGAGAGACCACTGTGAGATGCAGTCCCTATCCGGCTCAGGGCTCGGCCAGGGTGTTGGAGGCTCCTGCCACATGAATGGCTAGGAGATCCGCCTCCAGGCTCTCGCAGTGACCAAATGCGAGGAGGCTTCCTTGCATAGAAGCATGGAACACGTCCCACCCTGGCGGTTTAGGTGAGTACATGGTGGTGGTATTGTCCATCTGGACTCGGACCGCTTGACTCTGGAGAAAGCGGGCAAAGGCGGTGAGAGCTAGGCGGACCGCCGGAGCTCCAGCAGGTTGATGTGTCATCGGACTCCAGCGGGGACCAGAGGCCCGTCGCCCGTGTTCCCCAGATGGGCACCTCAACCCATCAAAGAGGCATCAGTCGATAGAGACCCGTCGGCTGCGGGCGGACAAGCGGGATGCCCTCCTGCAGATGAGATGGAGCGGTCCACCACCGGAGGCGTTCCACATCTCCTGGGTCGCCATCACTAGCTGGTCCAATGGATCGCAGCGTTGTGACCACTGGCTGGCCAGATCCCCACTGAAGGGGCGCATGTGCCAGCGTGCCCAACGCTGCGCTGGTACAGGCTGCCATGGACCCAGGAGGTGCAGGAAGTCCCGGGCAGGGCGCGGTGCCCAACCAGAAATGACTGGGCAAAGGAGGTAAGAACCTCGGCCCTGTCCGCCGGGACCGTGTCTGGCTCAAGAGAGTCAAGCTCTGCCCCGATAAACAGAATCACCTGCTTGACTCGAGGTTCGACTTGGCCTCGTTGATGAAGGCCGATTTGAGAACAGACCTGGAGGCCAGATCTCTGGACTGCTCCACCTCCTGTCTGGAGGGGCTGCTATCAACCAATCGTCCAAGTAAGGGTACACCCGGACCCCTCGGCCCATAGAAGCTGTCACCACTGCAATGCATTTGGTGAAGACCCTGAGAGCTGGAGACAGGCAGAAGGGCATGGCTCAGAACTGAAGAGGGATCCCTCCGCTCGAAAGTGAAGGACTCTCAATGGACGGACAGATAGGGGCGTGAAAAGAACACACCCTGCAGGTCCAGAGAGCAGAACCACATGCCGTGGTTCCAGGGATGGTATTATCTGAGCCTGAGTGACCATCCTGAAGGTTCGAGACCGTAGGAACTTGTTCAGGTCATGTAGAGTCGAGAATGGGGCACCAACCCCCGTCCGTTTGGAACAGGAAGTACCTGGACACAAACCCGGGTCTGAGGGGGGTCGCCACCTCCCTGATCACCTCCTCTTGGAGGAGGAGGAGGCGATGTCGGCCCGACGAGGCTTGACAGTGAGCTGCGGACCCGGGGGCCCCAGTGCGACAGCTCTGAAGGAAGCCGGGGCCTGCTTTCGAATCTAGAGGCAAGGGGCCTTTCTCCACCACCTCCAGTACCCACCTGTCCTGTGGTGGAATGATGGACCAAGCGGAAAGGAGGCAGCCGTCCCTTCAAGGGGAACCTGGGGTGAGGTGGCGGGTTGAGGCGGCCCTCAGCCGTCACTGAGCAAGCTGGAGGAGGACGACCGGCCGAGGGACCTCCTGGGCTACCTCCTGCTTCCTGTTGGAGAAGCCTGGAAGCTAGGTTTGGGATGCAAGCCTGAGCCTACTAGCCCCTGACTTTACGAGTGGGCGGATGGCCTTGTGGTAAACGAAAGGAGCTTGGGCTATGGTTTCTTGACCTTTGTCCTTCTAGTAGGAAGAGCCGAGTCCAAGATAGCATTGGACTTCTGATCCTCTGCAGGTGACCTTCCACCCCAGAGCCGAAGAGGTAAAGTCCCAAAAGGAACATCCGCCAACTTGTGCTGGGTATCCGAAGTAAAGGTGGATATCCTCAGCCAAGCCAGCGGACTTGCATGCCACTCGCGCCACGGACCTGGCACGAGTCCCCAATGTCTAAAGCAGTCTGGAGCTGCTGTTTGGCCACTGCCTGCCTGGTCACGCACCTGCCTGACCGTGGTCTGCAGATCCATGAGGAAGATGAGGAACAACCTCATCCAGGGCCCAACAGGGGCATGAGAAAAATGTGCCATGAGGACGGCCCGAACTGGCCCTGGCAAGCGAGAAGGACGAAAGACATGAGACTTTTCGCCGGCATGGTCAATTTCTTGGACTCCTTGTCGGAGGTTTGTCCACATCCTAGCATTCCCGGCACGCCGGAAAATGCTGTCGATGACAACCCCCACCGAGGGTGTTCTGAAAACAGGACAGGGAACGGTGGGTACCGCATACTTCCTGGCCATCCTGGCCAAAGGCGCAGGACAGGAAGCAGAAGCTGCCAGAGCTCCAAGCTGGGACCCACTATGGCCTCGGCCACGGAAGACCTCCAGAGGGAACCCTCGGTCCAGAATCTCCGTGAGGATACCTGGCCCATTTAGAAACGGGTTCGAGCTTCATCCCGGTGGACTCCGAGATGAGCGAAGCAATCCTAGGAAGGACAAGGGCTATCGTCCACCGACTGTCCTCCTGAGGACTCAAGTCCATTAGCTTGGAAAAGGGAGGAATCGTCCTCAGACTCGGAGAGAGTCCTCAAAGAGCTGCCTCGGGGCCTGAGCCACCCTCCACCTGCCGAGGCCGGTCGGGAGTGAGGGTGACAGACCGCCCATGGGGCAGTCCCCGAGCCGACCGAGAATTTTGGTCGGAGCCCCAACTAACGGCTGTGGAGGCGGGAGGTTCCACCGAATCGGGAAGCAGCTGGATTGGCCAAACAACCGGCCTGGGAACAGGCTCCTCGGCTAAAACGAGGGGTTGTTTCGACCGCTCGATGTTACAACCCTTAATGGCGAGGGAAGGCGGCGGTCGGCTTATTCCGGTCAGAAGTAACTGTTCCATGAGTTCCTCATACCTCCGGCGCAACTTGTGCGAAGCCTCCCTAGTCCGAGGAGGAGAGGAAGGGCAGTGGCGCCCGCAGCGGTGCGAGACCAAGACCGCCTATGATGGTGGGATCGGCTGGACCCGCGAGCGTCGAGACCGAGAACCTCGGCTATCCGAGACGATGCGGGGAGGTGTCGCGGAGATCGGCACTCCCTGGTTCGGGCGATTCAACTTCAGAGGCTCAGAACTGGAGGCCTGGTGACGGCGGGATCCACAACTCCCACCGGAGGAACCGAGGAGAGGAATTCTAGGCTTCTCAACCGACAACCCGTCCAGCAGTCCGAGAAAAATCTCGACTAGCGTCAGGGAGTCTCGGTCAACTTCAGCCTGACGGGGGACAACGTGAGACCAGTGGCGGAAGCGAGAAATCGACCCGAAGTTGGACGACCGACAACTCAGGGAGAGGGATCTTTCCACTCCCAAGGCGTCGGCAGTGAGACTTACCTTGTCTCTCTTTTTGGACCGAAAACAGTCCAGAAGAAGTTGGACCCTCACCTTTAGTCGAGAGGGTCAGACAAAGCTCATTAAAAGCGAATAAGAGCACCGAGAGAGAGCGGGACAAATGCCGCAGCCGAGGTAGAAGCGGCCTCGCCGCCCGCCTCTTCAAGGCGATCATCTGCATCAAGCTGATCCGCCCGAGCCGCCGCCCGCGCCGGACACCGCCGACCGGGCCTCTTTTGGCTTACGGAGGAAATCTCTTCAGGGGCGCCCCAGTTGTAAGCAGACGCCACGGTCTTCGAGGGCGTAGGCGAAAGGAAGGAAAGCACAGGTCGCAGGCCTGCGGGTGGCTCAAGGCCCAAGCAGTGAGCACACGTGGAGTCGCGGATCCGTCAGAGACATCTTTTTCCCGAAGGGCATCTCCGGAAACCGGAGTCGATTGTGGTCCATCGCAGCCGAGGGAGAGAAGACCCAAGTCTTTTAGCAAAAACTTTTAATTTCGAAAATTCGAAGAATTAGGAACCAGTCTTATCGTGAGTGCGTAAGGAGGAACCTGAGCTCCAAGCGGTAAGGAAGATCTGGCGTCATGGGGCGAGCCGAGTTTTACCACCCGGTGGGTGGGAGGAGCCAGCTTGAAGACCTTCCGGCAAGATTTAAAGCGGCAAGGAACCTGCCAGACAGTGTGGATGAACAACATATCCATGTCCTAGAAATAACACTTCTCAGAGAGAAAGTGTAGCTCGCAAGGTGTGGCTGGCTCAAAAGGAGACAGGGTCAAGTCCTGCAAAACAAAATTCAAATCCCAAGCTGAGACAGGAGAACAGATTGGAGGTTTCAGATGCAGGATGTCCCTTAAAAGGTATGGGAGGCATCCAGCTGAGCTATAGTACAGTCACCCATGAGCTTGTGAAAAGCTGAAACAGCTGAAAGGTGCACCTTGAGAGATGAATACGGAGACCAGAGTCAGACAGAGATCAGGTAATCCAGGATCTGGCTCACTGGACAGGTGAAAGGGTCCAGATTATGTTTGGCCACCCACATGGCAAACTTTTTCCACTTCATGGCATATGTGGCTCAAAATGAAAGGCTTCGAGCACCACTAGGATGTCTCTACTCTGTCGGAGACTCCAAATCTAGTAATGGCTATGTCCTCAGGAGCCAAGCATTTAGATGGAGGGATCCGAGAGCAGGATGGACCAGGTCCCGTGAGCCTGGGTCAGCAGGTTCCTGCAAAGGGAAGAGGGACCAGACTGCTGTAACAGGGGAAACCATATCTGGTGGGGCCAGAATGGAGCTACCAGAATCATACTAGCCCCTCCATCTGCAATTTGATGAGCACCCCCTGAATTAGAGGAAATGCATAAAGAAACCTCCCGCTCCAGGAGAGGATAGCATCTCGCCAGAATCCTCCAGGCACTGGATCAAGCAAGCAAAAACTGGTCAGTTTTGCAATGAGTAGGGGTGCAAAAGGTCCAAATCTGGATGACCCCATCTGTCGAACAACTCTTCTGAAAAGATGAGAGGAGCTCCCACTCACGCATGCTGGACTGAGTCCAGCTGAGACTAGTCCGCCAGAGTGTATAGCACTCCTGGGATGAGGAGTGCCAGGCCTTGCTCTAATGCCTAATACCACACTGCATGTCCCTTGTTGCCAAAGGGGGTACAAATGTGCCCCCACATGATGTAGTACACTACACTGAGGTTGTCAAACTGCACCAGCTGCTGACCCAGAACAACGTGGTTCTGAAGGCCTACATGGCATACATCTCCATGCCACTGATATGCAGGAGGTCTCGACCTGAGACCATGAGCCTGAATCTGAGAAGGACCCAAGTGAGCTCCCCAGCCCGAACCAGAAGCATCCGTGGTGTGGATCTACTGTGGAGAATAGATCTGGAATGGGACTCCTTCCAGCAGGTTCAAGGGTCCCATCCACCACTTGAGCACTTTGGACTGGGAGAGACCAAAACCAGCTGATCTAACTCATCCGTTTGTCCCACTGCACTCGGAGAGACCACTGGAGGAGGTGCATATGGAGTCTGGCCAGTGGAACTGGCAGTTGCCATGAGACCCAACAGTCTCAGGTACGCCCTGGCAGGAATAAAATGGCTCTGGGCCACCTCCTGAGCCTGGGCTATAAGGCTCCCTTACCCTGTTCTGAGGCAGGAAGCCTTCCCTGTGCTGAGTCTAGAACAGCCTTTAGGTATCACAATCTCTGGGATGGCACCAGGACTGACTTGGGCAGCTTGACAGTAATGACCAAGGAGAGAGCAGCTGGAGACTTCTCTCCAGAGTCCAGGAGCTTCTACCTGGATGGGGCCTTTAGGAGCAAATCGTTCAGGTAAGGGAAAATGTACAGTCCCTCCCTTCTGAGGGACTGCAGCTACTGCTAAAAGCACTTGGCAAAGACCCGTGGCACAGAGGACATGCCAAAGGGCAGCACCTTGAATTGGTAGTGCTCACCCTGAAACAGAAAATGGAGAAACTTCTTGTGAGGAGAGAAGACCAACATGTGCAGGTATGCATCCTGCATGTCCAGTGAACAGAACCAACTGCCTGTCGTGAGAAGAAGCATCAGGCCTGGCAAAGATACTATCCAGAACTTCGGTATTGGATGTACAGATTGAGTCCTTTAGATCCAAATGAGCCTCAGATCTTGGTCTTTGGAGACAAAAAAAACCTGAATATAACCCTTGTTTCTCTGGTGCCTGGGTATGGGCTCAATGGCCCGCTTGGCAGAAGGGACTGTTCCTCCTGCAGGAGAACAGACAGGTGAGCCAGGGGAAAGTGGAAAGCAGGAGAGGGGTTTCCTGGAGGCTGCTCGAAGAGCTCCAGTGTGTGACCTCTTTCTATGATTTGCAGAATCCAGGCATCCAAAGTTATGGTTTTCCACTGATTCAGATGGAGAGAGGAACTGACCACAAACCACCACCTCTTGGTGGGGACCAGAAGAGGGGGATCTGGCAAGGAGTCAAGCAGAGGTGGATCCAGCCACTGGGGCTTAAGCATCATTTGTTGGCTGTGGCTCCTGTATTGGAGGGACAGGCAAGGCAGAAGAAGCTCTTCATTTGCCTTGGAGCCGAGAGCTGCACTGGTCCACTGGGCGCCTTGCGAAATGCAGGCGCTGTCTACCCTAAGCTGCATATGGTAGAGGGAGTGGACAGATTTTATAGTCTTGCTGGATGCCTGCAAATCATTAATGATGTCCTGGACATCAGGGCTGAAAAGCTTAGTGCCGCTGAAAGGGGCATTAAGCACCTTCTGCTGAACATCAGCAGCAAAGTCAGAGACCCTCAGCCAGGAGTGCCTACATAGGCAGATGCCAGTGGCAGCAGCCCTGACAATTGTGTCAGAGATATCATAGAGGTCCCTGAGGAGGTGCTTGCTAACATCCTCGGCAGTCTGCAAGCACCTGAGAACCTCCTGCTTCTGTGTGCCATCTGGGAGGGCCTGAGCGGAGCTTTGCCCTTCTTCCAGTTGGAATTCTGGTATTTCACTCTATGAGACAGGTAACTAGCAATCCTCAGCCCAATGGTAGAGGAGGCATAAATCCTCTTGCCCCAAAGGTCAATTCTATGAGACTCTTTCTCAGAGGAGAGAGCTAAGATGCTTAAGTACCTTAGACCCGTCATGGGCTGCCTATAATGACCACTGAATGGTTTCTGGCTGTACAGCGTATATAGAAACCCCTGAGGCATGGTAAAGCTTATCCACCCTGCGAGGCATAGGTGGTGCCATGTCTAGCCTGCACTAGCAGCATTCCTCAAGGCAGGCAAAATAGGAGGAATTTTTGGGGAGACTCTGGGACCTCCAGAAAGTCCACCAGATCCTTTCTAGTGACATCCTCCTCAGAGTGAAAACCCATGGCTGAGACAACTGCTCATCAAATTGAAAAATGTGGGGTCCTCAGGATGAGACCTAGAAGTGTGCTTAACAGAATCCTCTCTAACAGAGGAGACTGTGGACCTGTCTGAGTAAAGACCTCCTCTTCCTCATCAGGAAGAATGAGGTCAGGATGGTACCCTCTTTGGCGTCAACTTCTTCTACATCCAGGTCTGGCGCTAGAGGCACCAACAATGGCTTGCAGGAGCTTCCTACAGGCTACGAGGAGAGTCAATGATGAAGCTGCCGTCGGCACTGGTGTTGTGGACCTATAAGTGCCCAGTGATGACGATCACTGGGAAGTAAACTTGAGGATTTCGTTCAGGTTGAAGACCACAGAAGGCTGCGTCGATGGTTCAGGGATTTACCACCGCCTGAGGGACCTTGTGAACCTGAAGAGTCTGTAGCCCAAGTAGAGAGGGTTAAGTCTCGAGCGGGAGGGTCATCAATGGCGTCCCTGTCGGTGGAGAGGCAGATGACCGGAGGTCGATGACTGGCCGCCCTGTGAGTCAGGCGGATGCACTATTGGTATGGTTCTAGAGGCACAGAGAGCTGGACAGTGACTTTATGTGTCGATGCAGCCACTGCCGAGGAGGAACCACGGACGAAGGAAGAGGGCCATCGGGGAATGAGAATGCTGCGGAAGGAACAGTCCTGCTCTTAGCCCTTTTGTGAGTTCCCACCAAGGACTTGTCTCAGGCCTTAGAGGCTTGGGAGCTTGATTACCCTGCAGTCGACTGAAAGACTGGGACCCCAGAGGACCCCTAACTGGAACTGTCTACCTGTTGATCCATTAGGAATTTTTAAAGCCTTTTTGCTTCACCTGAAGGTTGTTTGATTAAACTTCTGGCAGAGCTCACAGTCAGACACTTTGTGGTCAGGCCAAAGACAGCAGACACAGAGAGTGTTCATCTGTGGAGGCAATCTTCTTTCCACAGCAGCAGCAGCAGTGATGGAAGAGGGGTTGAAGGATTAACTCTGACATAAACAAAATAAATGAATCTCTTATAAAAAAGAGATTCTAAAAGCGATGAAAAGAGCCGTAGATGAAAATGGCACGAAACTGCGCCGAAGCTTCTGTGGAGACCCATGCGAGCAAGTCAACAGCGGGGAAAGAATTGAGGAGGAGTGGGCCGCTCACGCCTTATAGGGTTGATACGTCGATGGACATCGATGGCCCCAGTTATACTGCAGAAAATCTTTCGTGTGGATCCTGCTTCACGGACGGTGAAGTTCCTATGGTGTGACCTGATGACTGAGATACCCCAAAAGATGATCAGTACATTTTAAAAGCCTTATAACTCAGGAACCCTTAATATTTTTCACCAGACCTGTCAAAGGCACCACCTTGGAACATGACATATGTCCCCTGCAAGTTTGGGAAGAATTCTATTCCATATAGGCTGTAGGGTAAGAAAAAAAAAAAAACCTGTGTTAACCCTTACAGGGCCGCAGACTGGTACATTCATCCAGAACTCCAATGCATTCTAATTCTGTTGGTAGTCCAAGGGTTAAGTATAGGAAAAAAGTTAGACATTTACAAAAATGACACATGCGGATCTCAGAAACCACACAAGCTTTGTCACAAACATTTCCACAGATCAAGACCTTGCCTCCTAGACAACACATAAAAATGTCAGCTCATTTCGTCAAACAGAGCCAAAGATATTAATGTGCAAAATTAGAGGTTTAACACTGAACAGGCTTGGTCCAGAGCCAGTCACATGATATTGAAGATTTTTGAACTACTGACCAGTTTCAAACTGAAACTGGTCAACAGTTCAACGAAACTCTGCAATAGTTCACTAACTGAGGCAACAGTCTTTTGAAGTACTGCCGGTCAACCTATCAATTGCCCTTCACCATGACCCCCAAAAAAATTGGAGTCAGTTCTCTGTGCTATTACCACTGCTTCTTTTCTTGATATTTAATATTTTACATAACAACTAGATGTCGTTTTGCCCCTGATGTAATCATTCAGTGCTACTGCTCAATGAAATCACTGAGATAATAAGGAAAAAATGAAGTGGGAAGTGAGGATGAGTGTGAACAAAACAAAAGCAAGTAAGACAGCATTCAAGGAGGCGGAGAGCCATTTGGCATCAGTCTCACGGTATGTACACAGTGCATAGTCTTGGCGTGCACACACACCACTCACCAGACTTTACTTCAGTGTTACAGTTTGGCTTGCATTCAGTGTTTAATAACGCATAATTTTTTTCATTTTAGGTTTTTTATCATATTGCTGATAAGCCTGCTATCACAGTCACAATCCTCCCTACTAACAAAGAATCTAGAAGTTAGGACACTGAAAACTGCTGTAATGCAGTAGGGACCGAGACAAGAAGACACCAGCAGTGACTAATTATTTTACGTGTGTAGTGTCTCACTGCGATGTGCCAGCTTTTGCAGGTGTTTAAAAGGAGAAGTCACTGCCTGTGTTACCCTTCCATAAAGGTATACACTGTGCAATGAATCCAGAGTTTCTTGGCATTATTTCCAGAATGAACTTGGGCTTCATACAAAGATGCTGAAGAGCACTCAAATCTACAGGTTGCTCTCGCCTCACACCAACGAGTGTCAGAATAGAAAACTGTGCTTCTGGCTGTTTGGTAGAGTTACCGCTTTTCATAAACTGTGTGGGTGAAAAAGAAATGAAGTGTTTTGTTTTTTTAACCATGTTGCTGCAAAGCCTGCTATCACAGTCATGATCCTTCCACCTGACACAGAACCCAGAAGTCGGGATGCTGAAACTGCTGTAATGTACTAGGAGGAAAGAAAATACTGGCAGTGACTAATTATTTTGTGGTCTCTTATTGTGATGCACAGGCTTTTGCTGCTGTTTGTTTATTTATCCCCCAACCCACCCCATCGAATGGCCCCTATTAGCCCAGTCACCCCAGCCCCAACGTCCACTGGGACTTACCTGCCAGCCAGTACATCCCCAGGTCCTGCTCCCTCCCTGTTGGTGTCAAGTACTACTGCTTATATAACATGAAGTTGAACAGGGAATGTAGTGTTGCTGACTGCCGTGCAGCTCTCCAGTGTGACAACATGGTTTGGGAGTGCAGGCAGGCAATACAAGTCTGAAGTGGTCAGCAGTGTCTCCTCCAATTCAATTTCCTTCTCAGTTTTACTAGAACAGGAGGTTCAACTCCATACCTGGAAATAAAGAGAATAACTTAAGTTATAGCAATGGTAGTTATAAAGCAGCAATCTGACTGGCCAGAATGGTTGTCTCAGGTTTGCCTTACTCTTAAACTATGCAGCAGGACCATCACTTGCCCACGATCCATCAAATGAGCCTGTGTTGGAACTTAAGTGGGCACCAGCATTCCATATATGTTTAAACTGACTGCCATTGTTCTCCCCAGTTAGCATATGAGCACAACTCAACTGAGCATTATTGTAGCAGTCTGTTAATTAACATTTAAAACTGTCCACTGTCAAATACAAATCTAAAAAAAAAAAGTTACAGTTGTGAATGCATGGATCCATTTGGTTGTGTTACTTTTGAAGTTCATGACAACCTTGCCCAGGCCCACCATACCAAATAATTATAAATACTACACACTGGCCTAATTTAAATAGATCAGACAGACAATGTCACGTTACAAAAATACAGGTTACTCACCTGTAACAGGAGTTCTAGGAATGGTATATGTTGTTCATCCACACTATCTGGCAGGTTCCTTGCCGCTTTAAATCTTGCGGAAGGTCTTCAAGCTGGCTCCTCCCACACCCACCCTGGTGGTAAAACTCTGGCTCCCTCCATGGCGCCAGATCTAGCCAGCTGGAAGCCAGGTTGTCGCGTCGAAGCCGGGGAGGTCGGGTGGGTCGTGTGGATGAACAACATATACCATTCCTAGAACACCTGTTAATGGTGAGTAACTATATTCTAGGAACATGGATATGTTGTTCATCCACACTATCTGGCAGACTCTAGCAGTTCTCCGGGAGGAGGAGGCAAAGCGCACACCCCTATTTAGGGAATAAAGACTGGAGAACGAGGCTCCAACCAGCATCCCGGCGTGACCCAAGAGTCGATGTGGTAGGGGTAAAGCGGTATGTGCCGACTTCCAGGTAGGAGCCCTGCAGATATCCTGGATAGGGACATCTCCGGAAGCAGCCACCGATGCAGTGGTAAGGTGGGTAAAATGAGCTCTTATCCCTCTGGGAGGCTCCATGCCGCCCACCTATGCGAGGAGATCTATGCAGGAGGTGACCCATCCACTCATCGTCTGCTTGGCTGCAGGTCTGCCAGGTGCGGCTTCAGCGTAGATGACAAACAGCTGGCGAACCTCTCCGAACTTCAGCCCTCGCTCCCTGAGAAGCGGCGCTCAACTAAGTCCAAATGGAGCCTATATTGACCTCGAGGTGTGAATGGGGTAGAACATCGGCACAGTCAACACCGGTTAAGGTGAACTCCTACACCACCTTCGGAAGGAAATTGGGTGGAGGCAGGACAACCTTGTCCCGTGGAAGACCAGATAGGGAGACTCGGGAAGCGCCTGGAGCTCTCCCATCCTACTAGTGAGACATGGTAGCCACCAAGAAGGTGTTCTTCCACAACAGGTGGGAGAATCGCACCTGTGCATTGGTTTGAATAGGCTTGCCCGTGAGTTAAGTCAATACCAGCGGTAGATCCACGGAGGTGGAGATTCTTGCACAGAGGGAAGTGTGATCAAGGCCTTAGAAAAGCACCGACCACCTTTCCTGCGCCACCGACTGCCTTCCGGCCCGCGCCGGGGGCAGGGTGGCTGCCAGGAGCACCTTAAGGGAGCCGCACCAAGCCCTTGCTGAAGAAGAAGAAAGGACCACAGGTAGTCCAGAATGCTCACCGAGAACAGGAGAAGGGACCAGGCCCAACCCTAACATCAAATGGAGAACTCTTCCATTTGAAGGTGTAGCATTATCGGTTGACTCCTGGCCAGGGCGCCTCAACAACGTTGAGGACCTATCCAAAGACCCAAGGCCTGGCAACTAGCTGCACAGGAACCAGGCTGCAGGTGCAGAGACTGAAGGTCCGGTGGAATACCTTCCCTGAACCGAGATCAGGTCGGGTGGGCTGGAAGCCGCCTCAGAAGCCTGGAGCTGAGACTGAGGAGAGCTGAATACCAGAGCTGGCGGAACCAATCTGGGGCTACCAGAATCACCTGCGCCTTGTCCCTCCTCACCTTGAGAAGCACCTTGTGGATCAAGGGAATGGGGAAGGCATAGAAAGCCCAGGGTCCATGGCCTCGAAGGCATCCCTGCAGCGAGCCCTGCTGAGGGGGCGGCATGGAACAGTCTCAAGCTCGTATTCTCCCTGGAGGCAAACAGGTCCATCTGAGCGTGGCCCAGTGGGAGAACAGATTTTGTACTATCTCGGCAGGAGAGATCACTCGTGAGATGCAGCCCCTATTGGCCAGGGTGCTGGAGGCTCCTGCCACGTGAATGGCAAGGAGATCCGCCTCCAGGCTGCGCACGAGAGACCAAATCTTGAGCTTCCCTGCATAGATGCATGGGCGCGTCCCGCCCTGACAGTTTAGATAGTACATGGTCGTGGTATTGTCCATCTGGACCTGAACCATGACCGTAGAAAGCAGGCCAGCCGCAGTGAGGCTGAGCAGAACATTCGGAAGCTCAAGCAGGTTGATGTGGGATCGACTCCCAAGGGGACCAGAGACCGTGCGCCTGTGCTCCACCAGATGGGCACCCCAACCCATTAGAAATGCATCGGTTGATAGAGAGGCCGCCGGCTCTGGGGCGGACGCAGATGGGATGCCCTCCTGCAGATGTGCTGGAATGGTCCACCAGTGGACAGCGTTCCACAACTCCTGGGTCACTGACACAGGCTGGTCCAACGGATCGCAGCGATGTGGCCACTGACTGGCCAGTCCCACTGAAGGGGACGCATGTACCATGAGCCCAATGGACCACGCTGGGCAGGCTGCCACGAGGCCCAGGAGGCGCAGGAAGTCCGGGCAGGGCAGTGCCCAATCAGGCGTGATTGGGCAAGGAGGAAGAACCTCGGCCCTGTCCGGCTGGAAGTCAAGCTCTGGCTTGAAGAGTCGAGCTCTGCCCCGATGAAGAGAATCACCTGCTTTGGCATGAGTTCTGACTTGGCTCCGTTGAAGAGGAGGCCCATCTGAGGGCAACCTAGAGTGCAGAACTCCGGACCACTCCACCTCCGCTCTGGAGGGGTTGCAATCAACCAGCCATCCGGGTAGGGACACCCGGACCCTCGGCGCCCGCAGGAATGCTGTCACCACTGATATGCATTGGAGAAGACCCTGGGAGCTGAGAAGAAGCTGAAGGTATGGCTCTGAACTCGTAAACAGATCCCTCCACTCTGAAGTGGAGAAGTCTCTGAAGAAGCAGGACGGATCGGAATGTGTCCTGGAGGTCCAGGGAACAGAGCCAACGTCTCGTTCCAAGGATGGGATATCTGAGTCAGTGACCATCCATGAGGTCCGAGACCTTAGGAACTTGATCAGGCCGTGCAGGCGAGAATGGGCACCAACTCCCGTCTGTTTGGGGACCAGGAAGTACCTGGACACAAACCCGGGTCTGGAGAAGGATCTGCCACCTTCCTGATCACCTCTTTTGAGGAGCAGGGCAATTCGGCTCGGCAGGCTGACAGAGAGGCTGGAACCAGTGGCCCCGAGGCGTGACTCGGAAGGGTGGGACCTGCCCAAATTCCAGAGGCAGGCCCTTTCCTACCACCTCCAAGACCCAGTGGTCCGTGGTGGCGGACCAGGCGGAAGGAAGTGGTGAGCTGTCCCCCACGAGAGGACCCAGAAGCAAGGAGTGAGCGAGGCCGGGCGATGCCCTCAGCCGTCACTGAGCAGGCTTGCAGGAGGGACTGGCCGAGGGAGCTCCTGGCCTTACCTCCTTGCTTCCTTTAAGAGGAAGCCGCTGGTTTGGTTCGGGATGCCAAAGCGCAAGTCCAGGCCCTCTTGCTGGTGCTGATGGGCGTTGTGCCGCAGGGGCCAAAGGGGCTTACGCAGAGGTTGCCGGGCCCTTGTCCCTCTGGGCGGGGAGACAGAGTCCAGAGTGGCATTGGACTTCTCGGTCCCCTGGAGGTGTCCCTCCACTCCAGGGCCGAAGAGGTTAGTCCCCAAGAAGGGATGTCCGCCAACTTGTGCTGGGTATCCGCCGAGAAGGAGGATATCCTCAGCCATGCCCTGCAGTGCATGGCCACGCGCTACTGACCTGGCACACGAATCACCTATGTCCAGAGCAGTCTGAAGCTGCTGCTTAGCCACCACCCTACCCTGGTCCCGCACCTGCCGGACCGTGGTCCGCTGAGTCGGCGGAGAAGAGGTATCACCTCATCCAGGGAGCCCAAGGAGGCGTGGGAGAAGTGTGCCATCAGCGGCCGGGCTGGCCTGTCGGAGGCCTAGGAAGGGAAGGCATAAACCTTAAGCCCAACATAGTCCATCCTTTTGGACTCTTTGTCGGGAGGCCTAGCCACATCCAGCGTTTAAGGAACGCTGGAAGATGTTATCGGTAACTAACCGCTCTCAGCAGAGGCGTTCCAGAGAAACCGGGCAAAGAACTGATAAGACCTGCATACTTCCTGGCCGAAGGAGCAGGACAGGAAGCAGGCCGCTGCCAAAGCTCAAGGCTGGACCAACAATGGCCTCAGCCACAGGGAAGGCCTCGGTGAATCCCTCGGTCCAGGATCTCCATCAGGGGAAAATAGGCCCGTTTGGACACGGGTTTGAGCTACATCCGGTGAACTCCGAGATGAGCCTAAGCAGACCCAGGAAGGACGATGGGCTGTCGTCCAAAGACCGGTCCAGGGAGGACTCCAGGCCCACCCGCCTGGGAAGCGCAGAGGAGTCATCGTCCGGACTCTGGAAGGTCTGCAAAGAGCTGCCTCAGGCCTGAGCCTCTCTTCACCCACCGAGGCGGACGGGAGTGAAGGTGACCGACAACCTGCAGGACAGGTGGTGACCCGACCGAGGTTCCACCACAGCAGCAAGCGGTTGCATCGGCCATTCAGGCGGCAGCCGATGATAGATGGGGAATTAATTGAGTCGATTGATTCCCAGACAACAGCAACTGCTGCCACATAAACTCCTTGCAATGTCGACACCACCTGCGTGAAGCCTCTCCTCCTCCTCTGAGGAAAATGAGGAGGAACGGTGTTACCATAACTTTCGGTGCCCGACCGAGACGCACGAAATCGGCGGGAGCTGCCGATCAGAGAAGAAGACCGAGACAGAGATCTTCGGTGAAACCGAGGACGGGTCTGGGAAGGAGCGGGTACACCCGCCTTCCTCTCTGCTCGGACACTGACCGAGGACTGCCACCCCAGAGGTGCAGGCAGAACCTCAGCCCCACCCGGAAACCGGCAAAGGGTTGATGGCTCTTCCAGTCGACCACCGGGTGGCCAGGTGAAAACTCAACTCGTCGGCAGGGAGTCTCAGCGGTTGACCTGACGGGGACACCGTGAAGCCAACGGCCTGAGGCTAACCTCGACTGAAGTCGACGGTCGGCAGTCCGGGAAGGAGACCTCTCCTGCTCCCACAAGCGCTGGCGATGGGACTTACTCTGTGACTCCCTCGACCTGGGCCAAGAAGCAAGACCAGCGGCCCCTCTCCCTCGTGGAGAGGGACTGGTGAAGCTCCTTGAGCGAAGCGAATGAGAGGAACTCAGAGACAGCGGGATAAATGCTGCGACCGAGGAGGAGATGCGGCCCCTGACCGTTGCCTCCTCAGAAGAATGATACAGTGTTCCGAGCTGCTCGGCCGAGTCAGCTCATGATGACCCTACCGACGAGGCCTTCACGGATTTTACTACAGCGGGAAAAATCTCGGTGCCTAAGCCTCAATCGGGCCACACGATCCTCAGGACATTGGTCGAAAGGGCGGCAGAACTCATAAACTTGCAGGTCGTGGTCCAAGTCCCGAGGCAGTATCCTTGCGTGGGGTGGAACAGTCCTGGAGAAAGTACGCCCGCCTGGGCACCTCCGAGCCGAAAAACGAATTGTCCTTCGCAGCCATGAGGGGAAAGAAGACTGAAGTTAAGAAAACTTCAAAACAAAATTCGGATGAACGAAGAATCAGGAACCAGTCAAAAGCAGAGCGCTAAGGAGGGAACCTGAGCTTCAAGCGGTAGGAAGATCTGGCGTCATGTGGTGGAGCAGAGTTTTACCACCCGGGTGGGTGGGAGGAGCCAGCTTGAAGACCTTCCGGCAAGATTTAAAGCGGCAAGGAACCTGCCAGATAGTGTGGATGAACAACATATCCATGTCCCTAGAAATATTTTTGTTTTATAAAATATACATAGACTTTATCCACTTCGTTGTGAGGTGCCCGAGAAAAATGCACAAGCCTCAACAGTACTGTAGCACCTACTGTCGGCGTGCTGTTATAGAACAATGCATTTTGCTTATAATCTTTTGATGCTGCCATGACAACCACACTTTTGCCTGCCCAGAAGCGTAACTAAACAAGCGTTCAGTGTCACTGTACAGAATACTCGGAGGGACAAAAACTTACCGTAATAATCTTGTTTCTTCCAAGGTATTCTTCAATATGCTTAACTCTTGCAGTCAGCCTCCAGTGTTGAACTGCCCAGAGAATGGAACTTATGCAAATGATGGAACACTCATTGGCTTGTCCCACCATTCAAACTGCTGCCCTTATCAACTGCTGCATTCTATAATGCTCAGACTCATGACAGCCTGCAGGGCAAGACCTCCTAACTAAGCTATCTTAATACTACTAAAATTAGTTAAATAACAAAATCCTGCATAACATGTCTCTTAACAGTCAGATAGGACCCAAAGAGGGTGAAAAACAACAGCCCATCTGGGCTCAAAACTTATAACACAACTAGGGTATAAACTCCGTTTTTAATACAGAAGTCCAGCTGTTGTGCAGAGGCCTCTGGTTCTGGAAGGGAGTATAGAGTTAAGCGTACTGAAAAATACCTTGGAAGAAACAAGATTACTACGATGAGCAATTTTTCTTCTAACCCCAGGAATTCTTCAATATGCTTAACTCTTGCAGACTTCTGAAGCAGTACCTTTGGAGGGTAGACACATAACCTACTTAGGAAATAGGCTCTGCAGCATTGCTGTGCCAAACCTGGCATCACTTCTGGATTGAGCATCCAAGCAGTAGTGATTTGTAAAAGTACGTACTGTTCTCCATGTAGCTGTTTTTCCAGATTTCCAGCAGGGTAATATTCCTAGCTGCTGCAATGGTAGCAGCTGTGCCCCTTGTGGAGTGGGCCCTCAGGCCTATTGGGGCTCCTTACCAGCCTTACTATAACAGAATTGAATACACTGCACTATCCAGCTGAAATAGTGCTTTTAGTTGCTGGCTTTCCTTTTCCCACATCCCAAAAGTCAGGAACAGTTGCCATCTGTCCTGCCTGTGGGCCTTGGTATGATTAATATAGCAGCTTAAAACTCTTTTGACATCCAGGCTATGAAGCCTGTATTCTCCTGAACTAGAATGTTCAGTGAAAAGACTGGCAAAGTGATTGACTGGATCAGATGAAGTCAGAAAAGAAAATTACATACCTATCGAAACTGGTGATCTTTCTGTGTATCTTCACCATTCATCACTGGTGAGTTATGGCTGGAGGACCAGGACCCCTGAGAGAAATTTTTATTTTTCAAGGGAAGAGCCAGTGCTGGAATGGCACACGCCCTGAGGTGGGCCAGCACAGTAGCACTTTCGAGGTTAGCCAGTAAGCGACACTGACTCCTCCTCACCTCAGTTCTGCAAATGACAGAGAGAAATTAGAGACAGAGAAAAGAAGAGGTTGAGCAAGAGAGCCCAAGTGACAGACAAAACAAAAGGACATGGCTCAAAGCCCCCTACCTAACAAGATGTAAAGGGGCTGCAGGTCTCCCATTCCTGCCTTGAAAATTTGTCTAGGGTGGGGACAGAACAAACCCTGGGTTACAGCCCCTCCTTCCATCCTGAATATCGTTCCTCAAGAGGTCAAGGAAAAAATCACTCCCCAAGGTGGGAGAGAAGGGACCTGTAGGAAGGAGGCGCTGCCCAAAGAAACAACCTCTGCTGGATAGGCAGGAGTGGATGAAATATAGTACTTGAAGGTAAAAGAAGAAGGAGAGGAGATTCCCAGAGCCCTCAGATTCCCTCACAACCCAGAAGCCCCCTCCCCAGGGAGAACTGGGTCCAGGAAAACTTAGGTCTGCTGAAGGAGACCTCACCATGGTTCTGAGGAAAGGGCCCCTGGGAGGCTTGCCTCCTCAAGGATGGACCCCTGCCTCTTTAGAGAAGAATCAGAGGGCTCGGAGGTACCAGCAGGACTCAGCCCACATAGCCTCAATTGGGAAGGCAAGCAGGGAGGAGGCACTGCCCAGAGTCCGAGGCCCAAGAGGGGATGGTGGATGGGAAGCAGTGATGAATAGTAAAGATACACAGAAAGATCACCAATTCACGGTGGGTATGTAATTTTCATATCTTATCTGCGTCAATCTTCACCATTCATCACTGGTGGGTGATTACCAAGCCCCCAAAGGGGACCTGGTACCACCTGAAGGAAAAACTTCCCTCAGCCCCTGTCGGGGAGACACTGAGAGGAGGAGGAGGAGGACACTTATAGGCCTGTGACTGCTCAGGGTGAGGCAGGGTCTCCCCGTATGCCTGGCAGATGGAAATCGCCCTAAGCTCCGTCTCACTCTGTGGGAGAAAAGGCGTGTCCCCAGAAAGAGAGACAATCATGCTACACCATGCCATGGGTGACAACTGGGAAAGGCAAAGCCATGCCATCTGCCTAGTGCAGATCACTGTCTCTGCTAACCTGGACACCACCTCATTGGCGTCAAAAGATGCCCTTGCTTGGTGCCTCAAAAGCTTCAGGTCACATGCAGAGAGTGATGGCTTGCCTGGTTGCCTCCATATCAGGCACTGATGCCAGAATTTATCCTAGCATTGACCATATGTGCCTGTTGTAGGCAGCATGATGGGCCTGATGTGCTGCGATGGAAGCAAAGCGCGCCAAGAAGAAGACTCTCCTCCCCATCAGTCCGAACTCTGCAGAATTTGGCCTATGGGGCCAGTCGTGCCTTGGGCTTCTATGCCCAGTAGGAGTATCCATGAGGCTCACTCTTGAAGAGAGGTGAGACAGGGCTCCTGGAAACCCCTGGAGTGTGCAATACCTGCACTGGCAGTCCATCAGGGCTGGGGAAGGGACTGATGGGCGCTGCCAGGTACAATACGCAGCTTCCTGGAAAGGGATAAGCCAGGCGGAAACCACCAGGTTATCCGTACTGAATTGGCCAAGAAAGCACAAACTGCCTGTTCAGGATTGCGGCTTGCCACCCTGGAGATGTGGAGTTTGACCAGCCTTGAGAGGAACACTGATTAGAGGTCTGATCAGCATCTGAAGACAGGTGGTCAGAAGGATCCTCTTCCTCAGGGAGGAAGATGAGGAGGCCGACGAGTACAAGTCTGGCTGCTGCTGGGGCAATAGGTGAAAACCTGCTCGTCCATGGCTCTGACGTAACGGGAAAGTCAGCAGCCATGACCCTGAACTGTTCCCAGGTCAGTGGCCCTGCAGGACCCAATTGGCCTGGGAAGAGGGAGGAGAGAAGGCAGAGGTAAAGGAGAAAAATGCCTCTGTGAAAGAAAGCACCCTCTGCCATGGCTAAGAGACCATGCAGGCAATCCAGCACTCGGGAAGGATTCGCCAGTCTGAACAGTAACTGGCCGCTCAACCAGCCCGAACTGGTCAGGATTGAGCCCTGATGGGGTATCCCTTGTGAGGTGACAGGGGCAGCATAGAACCAGAAGAGGCGGCCCTACCCCATGCAACAAGGTCTCACTCTGGGACCACGAGGGCGGAAGGAGAGGCTCGGTGCTGTGGCTCCTTCCCGAGCCCAGAGAGCTACAAAGGAAGACCACTGCTCCTCATCCCTTCACCACCCCTCCGGACTCCAAGAGACCTCTTCCTCAAACCCAGCCATAAGGGCTCTACCTCAGCTGCCATCCCCAAGGAGGCAGCTGGTGTGGAGACCCTCTTCCCAGCCCCAGATGACTGAGTGGCTCAAAGATGGAGCCAGCCTGGCCACAGGGCCTTAAGACTCAATCCCCCAGGCTGGGAGTCCACACTAATGCCAGTAATCCCTCTAGCACGCCACTGCACCCAGAAAGACTCCAGTGTCGGTTAAGACAACTGGCTCTGAAGAGAGAGGAGGTTGGGAGGGTGCAGTGGTGCTAAGCGGAGGAGAGCCTTGGAACTCTGAGGAGTCGGGCAGCCAGTCCAGATCTGCCTCTGTGTCATCCTCCTGCAAAGAGAGTGGTTCCAGAGGATCACCAGAGGGCCACCCTCAAGGCCTTCCTATCCCGATGCAGACGAGCAGCACTGTGGGATGGCCCAGTACCACCACCGCTGCCCTGATCACCGGAACTGCTGAATGGCTCAGGATCGGAATGGCCCCAATCAGTTCGCATAGGCGGCCACTGGGTCGGACCTGACATGCGCGAGGCTGCAACACCGGGGAGCCTTCACCTCCGAGGAGGTGACTGCCAAAACGGTGCCCCAGCCCGGCCCCAGAGGTTGGACCATGCCTCTGGCATCGTAGAAGGACCTCCGCCATGGTGAAGCTGGAAGAGGCGGAGGCCCCTCCTCCTCCGCAGTCCATATAAAACTGGGAGGGGACCTAGAGAAGCGGTCAATGGACCTATATCTGGTGTCCCATGTATGAGACTGCCCTCAAAAGTCGACAGCGTATGGCTGATATTTAGCGCAGTTCTCAAGTACTTTGTGGTCCGTGGAGAAGCAGGCATCACATCGGTCCATATCATGGTCTGGGCCCAGGCAGGTCAAACAGCAGTCATGCCTGTCCGTAGGAATATTGCCAGCTGCAGGGACACTGATGCATTGGGGTGGGGGCTCGCTTAGAAGATTTCTTCTTGTTCCTAGGACCTGGCATGATCAAACAGAGAAATAAGCGTAAAACTAAAAGCGGTCTTGGCACTGAGTAAAAGAAAGGTCTTACCGGCTTCCAAAGGTTTGGTCGAGCGGCACCAAAGGAAATCGCTTAACGGCATGACAGAACTAAGGCTCCAGTGTCGATAAACGGTACTGAACCACGGTATCACAGATAAATTCTTGCTTGCCCATGAGGTCACTGTTCATTCGGCGCAGGAGATGCAGAACTGCGGTGAGGGAGAGTCAGCATCGTTTACTGGCCAACCCTCGGCGCCACACTGTGTGTCTGACTCAAGGATGCGCTCCTCCCTCTGAAAGAAAAAAAAAAATGTCCCATGGGGTCCTGATCCTCCGCCATAACCCACCAGTGATGAATGGTGAAGACTGACACAGATAAGATCTACCTTTGGAAGGACCTTTCTGTTAGTTCTAAGCACCACCGTATCTCTATGAAAGGAGATGTAGTAGTTCAGCCCTGTACACAGGGCCTGCAGCTCACTAATCCATCTGGCTGAAGTGATGGCTACCAGGAAGGCAGCTTTCCAGGTTACATATTTTAGATGTGCTGTGGCCATAGGCCCAAATGGGGGTTCCATAAGCTTGCAGTGCAGACACGGTTCCCTGTGAGGGGTGCAGATGGGCCAACCCTTTGAAAAACTTCTTAAAACAGGGTTGGATGCCATGGAAACACCTTTGCCAGCTGAAATATAAGCTGGTACTGAGGACAGGTGAACTTTGAGTGGTGGGCAGTAAGCCCAGAGAATGTAAATGGGTAGGTAGTCCCAGCAGGGCTGGCAACCCTGCCTGTGTAGACACTACATTTTATCACAGCATCATATGGAAAACCTCTTCCAGTTGGAAGCATGAGTCTTCTTGGTTGAAGACTTCCTGGATCCCTAAGGACATTAAGAACACACTCTGAGAAGTGTAAACCCACATACTGTGGGTCTTCAAGAACCAGGCCTTGAGCTTGACAGACTTGAGGTTCAGGTACAGAATCCTCCCTGTGAAGAGGTTAGGAGATTGTGCCTCTGAGGGAGGTGTAGGGTGGGACTACTGATAGGGACAGCAGCAGAGAGTACCTAGACTGCCTGCCCAGTCTGGCGCTATCAGGATCACTGAAGCTGGCTGGGACCTAAGCTTATGAGGACCCTGATCAGCAATGAAGGGAAATGCATACAGTTTCCTCCTGACCAGTCCAGCACTAGGGTATCCAGAGGTACTGTCTCCTTAGCTGGAGGCCTGCAGCAGAATTTGGGCAACTGATGGTTGTCGAGAGCAGAGATCTATCTCTGGGGTGCCACACCTACAGAATTCCACCTCTAGCACCTGCCTGTTTAGAGACCATTCACAGTGGTTCTGGTTGATTCTGCTGAGTTTGTCTGTCAAGGTGTTGTCCTTCCTGGCAAATGAATGGCTACCAGGGCAAGTTTCTAGGGTTGCCACCTTTGGATGAGAGGCAAAACCGGATCCTAAGCTCCGCCCTAGCCCCACCCCTTTTCATGACTCATCATGCATTGCTCCTCCTAGAATGCCAGTGGTTATATCAATAAAATACAACACTTAAACAGTTCAACAAAAATCCTAAGATACTGTACATGTACCTGTTAAAGTTACTTTCCTAGGTTCTTCCTAGTTATTTACTTATGTATTGATTTATTAATTGACATTAGTTTACCAGATAAACATACAGAGATAAAATAAATCTCATTTACAGATATGATACGGGGAGACAAGGAAATACTTTAAATAACATACAACAGTACACTTGGTATATAATAATACATAATAAATTGTTTTCTACAGTGTGTACTACATATTATGGGCAGACTGGATGAGCCTTCGGTCCTTATCTGCCCAACTTCTATGTTTCATATTTATTTTTCTGGCTCCATTTCCTTTTCATGTCCACAGTAATATTTCAAAGTCAAAGAGTGGCCACATTTATTTCTTGAGGAAAACACAATTTAAAACATCTAAAATTCCTAAATTCTGTTAAGAGATGAAAATGTTTACCAGCATATGAAAGTGGAAGACAACTGGCTGTGTTGGTGTTACAAAGGTGGGGACAGCTTTTGCTATGCCACTTTAAGATACAGTGGAAAGATTAGGTTAAGTTTAGTGCTAATGGTGTTAATGGCCATACTTTACACCTCCCAGGTTGACTGCTTCACAAACAAAAGGCTATACTGACAACAGAACTTGTTTATAACCTGGACATGTAGTTAAAACAATGAATGAGATGACAAAATCTGTTTCAAAAGTATGTGAGCACTCAAAATGGCTCAAAACCTGACCAGCACAGAGCAAAACTGGATTACCTGATAGGGACCTGAAAACCTGACCACCAGGTAAAAACCTGACAGGTGGCAACCCTAGGGCAACCTGTAAACAGTAAGCCAGACTCCATACCTTCATTGCTTCTGTGCACAGAGGCTGGACCTTGTGCCGCCTGCTTGTTGATGTCAAAGTCAAAATCAAAGTTTATTGGCAAGAAATACTCCATTGAGCAGGCTTATTTACAAGGAGGTCCTAAGCAGTCATAAACACAAAGCGTATTTAGAACTATACAATGTACAGAGTAAAACAAGCAAACAAATTCACATGTACAGAATAAAATATATACAAGATTATATACAAAATATACATACATGCCACGGGTGTACAGAGCAGTGAGGTTAGGACATGGTGAAAAAATTTGGTTAAGCATTTGGAACATATTTCAATCAGGAAATAAACCATGGGACCAACAGAGATTTTGAGGAAAGTAGACTGAGGTGAAGGTTGGGGGGTGAGTCAAGAAATGTAGGAGAGCAGGAGGCGAGAGGAGGGAGGGTGGGGCAGGAGGCAGGAGGAGGGCAGAGAAGTGGGCGAAGGAGGAGAGCTAGAAGGATAGGAAGTGGGTGTGAGTGTGGACAGAAGGAGAACTAGGGAAGAGGGGAGAAGGGAGGGGTAGTGGGGTAGGAAGTGAGTGTGAGTGAGGAGGAGGAAGGAGGAGGAGGAGAGAAATAGGGATTGGGAGAAGAAGGCACGTGCACAGTGGCATGCACAGGAGTCACCAATTTTGTTGGAGACTAGTTTTTGAACTTGCATAGGGGTACAAGACTTTGTAGTTTGAGACTAGATTGTGCTTTATTCAGGCAGCTGGTAGGGCACAACTTATAGCCGTATCACCGAACCGAGTATGGGCACAAGGGACTTCTAGCATAATGTGTTATTTCTGCATAATGTGTATAGGCAGGCAGCATGACAAAAGACAGTAGACATATATAAAGGGAAACTTAGACAGAAGGTTTTGTATAACCAGGTGAGAGAGTGGATGAGCCTAATCGATAATGAGGTCCAACCTAACTGGGCATATAGCTTGCAGTGATGTGTGCGACAGTGGGCACTAGATATGAAACAAATTGCTCAGTGGTAGAGTGCATCAATTGGAAGCAGGAGTCAAGCATCAGCCATAAACTATGTCACATAGTTGAGAGTGGTATGAAATTTTATGGACTATTCATAGTCTGGCCTCCAGCCGTGAATAGGGATTTTTCCTAAAGCAGCCAATATGTTGGCACAGTTTTTTTGCAAGAGAAGTAGTGTGGACAGAGAAAGTTAGGTGTTAGTCTAGTCACAGCCCAGATATCTGAAGTAGGTTAACTACCTCAAAGTCATTGCCTAGGAGAGTTCTGATGGGGGAGGGGCAGGATGATAGGGCATTTGTGATAGAAGTGAGCTGGTTAGAATAGAAGTACATGACTTTTTGGGGTGTTTAAGAGAGTCTGGATTGCGCCAGTCTGACTTGGAGGAGACTGAACTGAGATTGGAGCTCAACTGGACTTGGTAACAGAGGGTCTGGATAGGTAGATCACAGTATCATCTGAGAACAGGTGAAGTTTTGCTCTGGTGATGTTATTACCAACAGTGTTGATGTAAAGCATGAAAAGAAGAGGTACAAGGTTCAAGCCTTCTGGAATGCCTCTAGTAACAGGAAGGAGAGGGAGAGTGAGCCATCAGCTTTTACCTGTTGCCGTCTGCCAGCACGGTAAATCTTGAATCATGATAGTAACATACCAGAGTTGCCATGGCAGTGTAAGGTGTCGAGTAGTAAAAGCATGAGTCGATGATATTGAAGAGCTTTACTGAGGTCCAGAAAAACTCGCCTGTCATTTGTTTTATCCATGGCAGTAGCCAGTTGTTTGTGACTGAGGCTAGGGCTGGGTAGTACTCTGGGACTGCCATTTGAGATAGTCTCTTAGCTGGGAATTTACTAATTTTTGAGGAGTTTTGAGAGAGTAAAATGGATATGAAGGGTAGTTGTTCAGATGTACAGGATCGCCAGATTTGAACAATGGTATGACCTGCGCTACCTTCCATGCATCGGGAACAGAATTGGTGCTGGTGGACAGATTAAACAAGTGCAGTATGGAGGCTGTAAGGTAGCGGAAGCCAGCTTTTAGGAAGAATGGTCCTATTCTGAATGAACCTGCACCTTTGCTAGTGTCTAGATGGAGAAGGCTGTCCTCAATTTCTTTGTACTGAAGCGGGACAAAGGAGAAGCTGTGGTTGACTGGGGCGGTGAATTCTAGGTAACCTGGAGATGAGTGTGGCTGCTTTGGAGGTGATCGAATGCCAGGCCCGTGGCTGAAAAGTGGTCACTGAAACTATGCAGAATATCGGACTTATTGGAGAGGGTATTTCCTTGGGCGAGATCTTGCTGGGCAAAGAAGGCAATTTGTGACCTTCCACTGATATAACGATTTGCCAGGAATTTGGCGGAGTTACCCTTGGCTGAGTCAAAGGCTGATAAACAGTAGTTTGCTTTCATGGATCTGATCATTTTGGTACAGTTGTTTCAGCAGGTTCTGAAGGCAGCCCAGTCTGCAGGTAGTTTCGTTCATCTGGCTGAAGCCTCAGAGCGGTCCCTCCTGTTCAGTGCCGCTTTTAGCTCAGGTGTAAACCAGGGACAGGAATACTTCTGGACCTGCATTTAATCATGGGGCATGTCTGTTGACGATATTTAGTGTGTTACTGAAGAAGGAAACAGCAGCATTAATGCATGGTGTCAGGTAGAAGTCCATCCAGTCAATGTTTCTGAGGTCTGATAGGTAGTGGGAGACATTGAATTTATGGGAGCTCCTTTTCCAGATGAACCTACTTGTCGGTTTGGGTGGGTGCTATCCTCTAATACAGACCATGGCACAGTGGTCACTGACAGCATTGTGGAAGACAGCTATGTGGGTAAATTTAAGGGATCTGAGAGGATTAGGTCAATTAGGGATCCATTTGAGGGGGTTTGGGATTTGGACGTGTGATTTTGGGGACTAGTTGAGAGAAGCGGATTCATCGCCAGAATTCTTGAGTTTTAGACCAGGTGTTACAGTTTTTATCCAGTCCGATTTAAATTGCCAAGGATAGCAATTTCATTCTGTCTTGCATCAGATACAACCACAGATAGCTCAAGCTCAGGCGCACGCAGATGATGGCCTGTAGCAACCTATTACTGTAATGGTTTCTAAGGGGATAATGACAGATTTAATGTTAAGAGCTTCATCGGATACTACAAGTACATCTTTGATGTAAATTGACACCACCCTAGTTGGTCTAGCACAATGGAAGAGGTTGAAGGAAGGGATGGATATTACAGTGTCAGGTGTGTTTTTTTCCAGCCAGGTCTCAGTTAAAACCAGGATATCTGGGTCCATGTGGGAGATCCAGGTTTGGACGAGATCGAACTTTTTCAGTATGCTGCACACATTAATGTGCAAGCACTTCAGCCCTTTTAAGGATGTGATGTCAGCTAGTGAGATTATAGTCTGTGGGCGGTCAGGTTTTAATTCAGCGTTTCCTCACGCAGATTAGTGACAGGAAAATTATGTTCATAAATCATCTGCATAGCAACAATTTTGAACGAGTTTGTGCCTGCGGGCGGGTAGCTATTAGGCAATTGTGCACTGTAAGTGCTGGTAAGAAGAAATAAGGCTTAGTATATTAGAGATGCCAGCTAGGATGATCTGGGATAGGCGGTTGTAAATAGTATTGTTAACTGGTATGTATTATAATCCCAGAGTCGTCAAAGATGGTTGACAGGTGGAGGTGTGCTAAGGTGGGGCCCCGGCATAACTGTTATGATGGGGATCTTAGCATCAGTGGAAGGTAGGCTGAGTTTGGGGGCAAGTCATGATGGGGAGGCTGTAGGTGAAAGGAAGCAACAACAAAGGATGAGTAGCCCAGATATTGAGAGCAAAGAAAGCAGAGAGCATGAAGCAGCATGGTGGTGTGTTTAGACTGCCTATTCAAGAGGATGCAGCGCCAGCGACCAGGTTCGAGAATGGACTCTGGTCGTCAGGGGTCAGCAGGGAGGGAGAGGATGGAGCATCCTGACCACTCTCCTCTCTCAGGGTGGATAAAGGGATGGCGTCGGCTCTGTAGTGAGGCGTCTGACGGAGGTCAGGGGGCACTACAGGCGGCACTTACAGGGCTGGAGCATGGCAGATGTTGGCATGTTAGTGGCTAACGTCACTGTACATCTGGCCCCAGCAGGAGAGTTAACCAGACAGAAAACTCGGTGGTCATGGCATTGTGTGTGTGCCCGCCTGTGTGGGAGAGCGAGTCACTGACCAGACCACGGTGCTGGGGTGCATGTGGCTGAATGACCTGCCAGCCCACTCCGCAGAAGAAGGAAATATAGTACCGATATAAAAAAGAAGATGGAGTGCCTGAAATGGAAAGACACCAGGTGGAGAGCTTGACAGTATATTGCTATAAGACTGAACTAGTGCAGGAGAAGGTCCTCAGTATGATAAGCCCGCCAGTGCTGTGCTTATGGCTAACCCAGTGTAAGAGGTGGGTACAATCAGGGAGGAAGCTGCCAGCTCGACTTGACATAAAGGAATAGCAGAGCAGACTGCAGCCAGTAGTAATGGGTGCAAGGGAGGGAGGAGCTCAAGTTTATTTAAAGGAGGCCGGGGTGGGGTGCGGAGGTGGAACAAAATACAGCTCAATCCCTTAGCTAGTTGCTGCCTATCAGATAGGAGACAGGGAGCAGTATCAGAAACCCGCGACCAAGCCAGCCTGGTGGCGCTGAGGGTTGAGGCGCTGGATGCCACACCTCGCTCCACGCCAGCGACCGGGTTCTGGAGCAGACTCGGGTCACTGGTGAAAGTTGGCTGGGGAGATTGGCTTGAGCATCCCATGCAGCTCACCTTCTCTGGGAGGGAGTTGAGGCCAAAGCCCACGCCTTGCCTGACTCTAAGCGGAGGCTCTGGAGTACTGCAAGCTCCAATTGTAGGGATGGGTGGCCGCTGCATAGCGAGACGCCAGTGCCTCATGCCTTGATGTCAGGGGTCGACGCTGTAGGGGAGGGAGGAAAAGAGGAAACATACCTGCCAGCTCCGGGAAGACTGGCTGGAGCATGCCTCCAATCTGCCCCCTGACCGGACCATCTCCTCGACCTGACAATTAAGGATTTCAGTTAAGGCACCCCACCTCATCTCCACTTGGAGGAAAACTGAAGCTCCATGGAGGATCAAGAGGTAGGTCTGGGTGGGCAGAGGCGGAGGATGACTCTTAGATGCCCAGAACCAGGGCCAGCAGGGAGTAATAAAGAGTAATTTCAAAAAAAAAAAAAAAAAAAAAAGCTGACCAGACCCTAGAGCTGAACACAGCAGACAAAAGCAGGCAGCCAATGAAAGGAGAGCCAGGAACGGAGCAGCCAATGGCAGGCAGAGCCACGGTGGTGAGCCACCAATGGGAGTTCTGCCTTCCGATCCCCATAATCGTACTCTGTGTGCTGTTCCTTGGTCTGCGGGTGGTGGAGGAGCAACTGGCGGGAGTGGGTGGCCGAGCTGCTGCCAAGAGGCGGCTCGCCAGGTCAGGGGCGTAATCTGTGTGCTGTTCCTTGGTCTGATGTAGTACATGGTGTTAGTATTGTCTGTTCTGACCTGCACCACTCTGCCCTGCACCAGAGATGCAAAAGCTTGTAGAGCTAAAAGTACTGCCCTGTGCTCCAGCAGGTTTATTTGCTGGAGTAACTCTCTGATTGACCAAGTGCCATGCTATGTGTGTTCTTCCAGATGTGCACCCAAACCCAGTAGGAAGCGTCTGTCATGAGGACTATGGAGGGAGATTCTTGTTGAATGGGACCCCTTCTCTGAGGTTGTCCCTGCCCTGCCACCACTGCAGGGCCTGTAGTAGTATTCTTGTTAATGGTAACAGCCTTGAAAGAGAGTCCCTTCTTTTCGCCAGTGTGCCCTGAGGTGGAACTGAATGGCCCTCATCTGAAACCTGGAATCTATGACTGTGCCTGTGGCTGCAGCCATATGCCCGAGTAGCACTAGGAAGTGCCTTACTGGTTTTGGTCAACCTAGACTGAAAGACCCAGCAATCTTTAGGATGCTGTCCACCCTTTCCTGAGGGGAGGCTCTTCTCCTTAGAGTGTCCAGCTCCACACCTATGAAGTTCAACACCAACAGGCTGTGGGACAGATGTTTTGGTGTTGACCAGGAACTCTACAGATTACAGGAGATCCTGGATGGACCTTACAGCACCCTTACCTGCTGTGGTGATTTTCCACTACTAGCCAGATGTCCAGGTTGGGGAATACTGTAATTTTTCCCACTACTGGCCAGTTGTCCAGGTCGGGGAATACTGTAATTCCCTGCCTTCTTAGGTATGTCACCGCCACTGCCAAGCACTTTGTGAATGCCCTGGGAGCTGAAGTGAGGTCAATGGCAGAGCTGCAAACTGGTAATGACCTGAAGGTAGCCTGAACCTTAGGTATTTTCTGGGAGACTCCTTATGTGTATGTGGAAATATGTATATTTTAGGTCTAATGATGCCAGCCACTCTCCTTTCTGAAACATAGGCAGAATTATAGCCAAGGTTACCATCTTGAACTTTGGCTTGCTTGAATACTTGTTCAGAACTCCCAGGTCTAAAATGGGTCACCACTCCCAATCTTTCTTTAAGGTCAGGAAGTATCTTGGTAGAATCCCTTTCCCCTTGTAACAAGGGAACCAGTTCTATTGCTCTTGATAGCAGAAGGTTGGCCACTTCTGCCTACAGAATTTTTTTCTGAGATTGAAGCAGGCCTGAAAACCCTTGACCATATCCTGGGGAAGGATTTGAAATGGAGGTTGAGGCTCTTACTAATTACTTCCAGGACCCACTTTTCTATGATGTTTTCCAAGCCTGGAAGTAGTGAGCCAGCCTGCTCCCTACTGGAAGTGGGGGCGACCCTGACAACCATGTCAGGGATTCTGCTTCAGATGGGGTTGAGCTTGGTTGGCTTCATTCCCCGTCTGGGCGCTACTGCCTCTTCCCTAAAATAGCCGGTCTGCTGAGGGTACTGTGGGGTGGCCTGGGCCTGAAAGAAAAGACTGCCATATGCTGACCTGCCTCCACCTCTCCTTCCCCGTGGCCTGTAGGAAGTGGAGGACTTCTCCTTAGCTGCATTGCTTTCATAGGTGGTTTTATATTTGTCCACCTTTTTCATGTAAGCCTGTTTTGTCCCCAGTGAGTTGGTCTCACAAGGGAAATCCATGGCTTTGGACTGTGTATCCTGGGATAGATTTGTGGCTCTCAACCAGGCAAACCTCCTCAGGGCCACAGTCAGGCCATCCACCTGGCAGCAGTGCCTACTGCCATGTGAACTAGTACCTGTGACTTCTAGACCACACCTGGCTGTTTGTAGGTCAGCTGCCAATCTTGCAAGGGCCTTGTCTACCATGACCATCACGGATTGCCATAAGGTCTTTTGATATTGGGCAGCATAAACCATGTAGTTGGCCTGTCTGATGGCCAAAGAGGCTGCCAGGTAGCCCATTTTAGTCATGCTATCTATCTTGCAAGAGTTCTTCTCAGGAGGGTGAGATGCTAGGGGCACTCTGGCCCTGTCACAGGCCGCAGCTTGCACTACCTCCTTGTGGTCAAGGTGAGAAAACAAAACTCAGCCTGACCTGTCAAGATGATACTTTTGTCAGCTTTCTTGTCTATGGGGAAACTAAATTAGGAGTCTCTAAAACCTTTAAAACCTGTTTCTTTAGAGTCATGTTAATTGGCAACAACAGCCATTTTGTGGGTGCCAGGCCCATCATATCTAAAATTCTGCCTCCTCCTCATCTTCTACCATTTCACTGGTAGTCGGATCCAATGCCTCTACCATTTGCTTAACAAATGTGTGTAGTGTGAGAATAGTCCTCAGGCAATCTGGGAGGGTGTCAATTTTGGTCAATGGACACCTCTGATTCAATAGGTTCCCTTCATCATCGTTGTCATATTCCTCAGGATGGGTTCCATTACAGAAGGAACGATGTGGGTATCAGTTGTGGAACCACAGATGGAACTGCTGGGCTTATCGGTACCGCCGAACCGGAACTGGAAAAGTCCTTGACTAGCAGTAGTTTGCAAAGCCTGGAGAACTTGTAAGGCTTGTGCAACTGCCTCAGCTGCTCTGACTTTGCTACAGAAGGCTCATTTGTTTTCCAGCTGGAGGTTCTATATAAACAGGTTACTCATCTGTAACAGTAGTTCTAGGAGTGGTATATGATGTTCATCCACACTTCTTGGGAGTTGCCTTTCCCTTTAATTCTGGCCAGAACATCTTCAAGCTGGTCTCACACCCACTCGGTGGTAACTCCTTGGCTCTACCCCATGATGCCAGATCTTGCCTGCTGGAAGCAGTGCTGTGCCAGCTAGGGAGGTCAGGTGGGTCCATGTGGATGATGATCATTATACCACTCCTAGAAAGTACAGTTACGCAAGATCTTACCATAACAGTAGATCTTCCAGGAATGTCTCTTGCAGTAAATCATTACTTCTGGAGTGTCCAGCAGAGGTCGCTGTCGAACGGCAGCTTCTTCTAGCAGTTTTCAGCAGGGACCACCCACACGACATCACATCTTGCTTCCTATATAAGTGTGGGTGGTCCTAGTATCCTTGTTCCACCGCTGGATTCAGCTCGCCAAAGAGTGATCGGTGAAACCGAGGATCCAAGGAGCCCATTCCTACTTCTGTATGAAGCACACAGAATTTGTCTTAGTCAGAGAAGAAGGGGTCAGAGGGAGGGATACTTACTGCAAGAGACATTCCTGGAAGACCTACTGTTACAGTAAGATCTTACATAACTGTACTATCTTCTACAGAATGGTCTCTTGCAGTAAGTCATTACTTCTGGGAGATTCCCAGCAGTTTGTCAGAGGGTGGATGATTATGATTTAGATAATGGGTAAAGTCAAACTTGCTTCCTGATTGGCTGAAACAGCCTGCCACCGGTTGCTATTTTTCAATAATGGCCCACTCAATAACAAGTTCCCCTAGCAGCACCCCTCACATAGTGATATCCCTGTACTCATGCTCTGCTGCCGCTAATTTTCACAATACTGTTACCGACAGGATGACCTAAAAGCACCCACACACAACCAATCTTCAAAGCAGTGAACAGCAAAAAAAAAAAAACTCTTCTTTTTGTTGTTTTTTCCACTAAAGCCAGTCCTCACTTTCGATGCTGGCAAGGCTCAGAACCTCACATCCTCTCCCAACTGCCACTACCCAGCACCGCGCTCCACTGCGACCAAAATTAAAATTAAACTCCGCTGCCCGTAAATAAAAGCAGTACTCCTTGATTTCTCACCCCAGACATAATCGGGTTGAGTTCCTGAATGCTGTCACACAACACCCGCAATTACCACTCTACAGCTCACCTCTGCTCGCGTTGACAACCAATCAATATATTTCAGCGAACAGATAACTGACGGCGATGAAAAATTAAATGTAACAATTCCCCAGACATTGCTGTCAAAAGATGGCACTGCAAAACACTACAAAAACACATACAAACAGCAGCACCCTCCAGTGGCACTAAGCGGACTATTTTACAGAACCCAGCATTTTACTAACTTATACTAATATTTTACTGTTTTTTAATGAAATCATTATTTAAAAAGCTAATAATATAAACCCATTTTCTAATTAATAATAATATCCGCCAGGAGTGGAGTGTTATTGGGGTATAACGGACCTTCCAGAGGCTATAGGCCCTCCTCCTGTGGCGCCGGGCCCCATTCGCCCTGGGCAGTTCGTTATACCCCAATAACACCCAATTCTGTCGGTATTATTACTTACATGAGATCTTTGTAGGACTGCACGGCCAAAGGTTGTCCTATGTCTCAAGCCACATCTAAACTATAGTGGCGGTGAAAGTGTGGATTGTGGACCACGTGGCGCATTACATATGTCTGCAAGGAAGCATCCTTAAAGCAGGCTGCAGTAGTGGCCAGGCTCTTGTGGAATGGGCTTGGATTGGACCTGGAAGAGCCTTGTTGTACTTTTGTAGAAAATGTAACACAGTTTGCCAACCATGAGGACAGAGTCTGTTTAGCAACAGGAAGTCCTCTCTGCCAGAAGGAGGTGACAAACAGTTGAGATGTCTTTCTGATGTCTTTGGTATGATTAGTTTAGTACTTTAAGATACAGTGAACATCCATTAAGTGTAATAGGTGTTCACCCGGTTGAAATACTCGGAAAGAATACCGGAAGTACCACAGATTGATTAAGGGTCTTTTCAGACACTACTTTCGGTAGAAATGAAGGGTTAGTATGGAGTACTACCTGTTTTTATGGAAAATCAAGTAGGGTTCCCTACACATAAGGGCATGGAGCTCGGAGATACGCTGGCGGAAGTAATAGCTACAAATAAGGTTTTCCATGAGAAAGAAGTTCAGAAGTAGCTGCAGGCTCGAATGGATCAAGAGTGAGCTTTTCTATGATGACATTGAGATCCCATGGGGGCGTGGGTCTTCGAGATAGGAGGCTTCAGATGAAGCATTCCTTCAAAACATTTTGGATAAATGATGCTGATAGAGCAATCTACCATACAGAGGTTCATGAAAAGCAAATGGCTGCTAAATGAACTCTGACTGAGGAAGAGCTGAGTCCAGACTCAGATAGGAAGCAAGGTAATCAACATGGTCATGAGTGGACATGAATAAGGATCCACATTATGAGATGCAGACCATATGGAAAATCTTTTCTAGTTAGAGTTACATGTTTCTCTAGTTGCGCTTTCTAGAAGCCAACAGAATATTGGCAACAGAAGAGGACACCTGTAATTTGTTTATAAATGTGTCCTCAGGAGCCAGGCATGAAGACGTAGTGTCTTGAGGCTGGGATGTAGCAGGGCCCCTGATTCTGCGTCAGGTGGTCAGTCTGAATGGCAATGGAATGGGATCCTTCACCGATAATTGGTGGAGGAGAGAAACTCATGTTGTCAAGGCCACCGTGGTGCTATTAGTATCATGGTGGCTGGCTCCAGTTGACGCTTCAACAGAGTTCTTAGAAGGAGTGGGATGGGAGGAAAGCATACAAAGTAACGTCCTGTCCAAGGTTGGGACAGGGTATCGATAGACTTTCCCTGGTTGTTAAGTGATAATGGAGAAGTAACTGAGGAGCCTGTAATTGGATGGGGAGGCAAACAGGTCCAGCTGTGGCGTCCCCAGAGCACCGAAGATGTTGTGTAGGACATCCTCGTGAAGTGTCCATTCTTGAGTGGACGACTGACAACTCAGTCTGTCTGCTAATTGACTGTATTGTCCTGGAAGATGGATGGCTGTCAGTGTCAAGCATTGCTTGATTGCTGTCTGCCAGACTGCAATGGACTCCATGCAAAGGGAGCACAGTGCTTGCCTCCTTGCTTGTTTAGATATGAAGCCACTGCTGTGTTGTCTGTTTGAATCAGCAGCGGTCCTGGTTTGAGGTAGAGTAGGAACGCCTGAAGGGTGAGACAGACCGCTCTCATTTCTAGGAGACTGATATGACGTAGAGTGGTCCACTGACCTTGGGTCTGATATGGACCCAGATGGGCATCCCATCCCTTCAGGGACGCATCCATGGTTAACGTCTGCATGGGAGGTGGGGAGCAGAAGGGCATTTCTTGACATAGGTTGGTTCTGATTGTCCACCAGGTGAGGGCCAAAACCAAGGAAGGCGTGACCGAATCTGGTCATTGAACTATCCTGTTCTGTGGACCATTGGTTCTGTAGAGTCCACTAGACAGGTCTTATATGGAGATGGGCAAATGCCACCGTGGGAATAGCGGCTGACATATGACCCAGTATTTTCAGTATTTGTCTGGCCATTACTCTCGGCTGGGAATGGATGTATAAGGCCCGGATATTGAGAGTGTCCTGGAAGGCGGAAGGAAAGCCCTTGCCTGGACCAAATCCAGGACAGCTCCGATATACTGTATCGTTTGGCTTGGATGTGGATTGGACTTTGGCCAACTGACCGTGATCCTAGATGGTGGAACAGAGTGAGGGTGGTGGTTAGAGAGGATAGCAGAGCTTCTCTGGAGTCTGTTTTACTAGCCAATTGTCTAAGTATGGGAAGACATAGTGCCCTTTTCTCCTTAGTGCTGCTGCTACCACTGCTAGACATTTGGTAAAGATTCTCGGGGCCGATGATATGCCAAATGGAAGAGCCCAAAACTGGTAGTTTTGGCCCAGTAAGTGGAAATGCAGAAATTTGTGATGAGCAGGGTGAATGGGGATATGAAGATAAGCATCTTTCATATTCAGGGTACACATCCAACCTCCTTGTTTTAGGTGCGGCATTATGAGTGGCAGAGTAACCATATGAAAATGCTTGTACTGAATATATAGGTTCAGATGTCTCAGATCTAGGACGGTCTGAGATCTCCGGTTCTTTGGGTACCAGAAAGAAATGGGAATAAAATCCTTCTGTTGTTCCACAGCTGGTACTGGCATTATGGCTTGTCTGGCCAGCAGTGCTGACAGTTCCTCTTGCAGAATAGGAATATGGTGTGGAGGATAATGGGTCACCCAAGGAGGGAGGGAGGGGAAGGAAGTGAATTCCAGGTGTGACCCATTTGGATTATTTGTAGTACCCATTTGTCCGAAGTGATCATCTGCCAAGCCTCTAGAAGGATAGCAGAACGACAACTCACCACCTCTGAGGCCTGGTCAAAGAGGTGGGGGAGAGGCAAGAGAGGTCACTGAGCAATAGGCTGACCAGCCGCCACAGGAGAGAGCACGGGAGCCGGGTGGCAGAAGGAGCACCTCATGTCGGTTGGTTTCGTCCTCTGAATCCACCTCTATTAGAGTTTTACATTTCCTCCTCTTTTAGAGTAGGAGAAAAAGCATACAGTGGGTAGATTGAGAGGTATGGTATAACCCTTGAACCATATGAAGTGTTCTTCCAGATGCCTGTAAGTCATCTATGAGAGTCTATGTAGCTGGCCCAAATAGTCTGAACCCATTAAAGGGTGCATTAGTTATCTTATGTTATACGTCAGGTGTCAATCCTGACACGTGAAGCCAAGCATGGCGACGAAAAACCACACCAGTGGCTGAAAGTCGGGCAGAGGTATCTATAGCATCATAACCCAACCTGAGAAGGTGGCGGGAGATGGAAGTGGATGTAGGAACCATAGCTAGTAATTGGTCTTTCCTCTGGAAAGGAGGGAGTTTATTGACGTCTCCAAGATAGAGGTCCCCAAGATGCGTTGGTATTTAACCACATGTCCCATATAATTCAGTATATGGACATTCATAGTATCTAGGAAAATACCTTTTACCCCAGGTAGTCGATCTTTCTGGACTCTTTATCTGGAGTAAGGAGCTCAAGTATTTGGATCTCTTGGACCGCTCATGAGCAGCAGTAATGATCACCGAGTCAGCCTCGGGCATAGTAGAGAGGAAAGGTGATCAAGAAGACTGATATAGTCAAGTAGCCTTATGAGGAACCACTGAAATATTGAGGCTGCTGCCAAGCAGCCAATAAAGCATTTTGGTATGTAGGAATTAGCAGTGGTACTACTAACGCTGGTTCCTCAGGCAACTCTAAATAGTCTGCCATGTCCCACGTTCTTTATCATGTTCTGACATGGAAAATCCCATCATTTTTGTATTTGAAGCATCATGTCATAAAGGTGGGATCATCTCGAGGGAGAGGTAGGCAGTGTAAAGGCAGGTCTTAGTCCAGAGAGGAGATGGCTGAATAAGGGGAACCCAGCTCCTGAAAATCAGGGCAGGGAACTCCTCATCAAAATCATCAGGAGATCTCTGTATGTTTCCCAGTCCTCCAAGTAAGGTTCCATAGGAGGAGGAGAGTATGCATGTTCATAATCAAATAAACTGACACTTATGAGATGGAAGAGACTATTCCCCCACCCTGGGTCAGGAGGGCTCACAGCATAAGCTGTGCAAGACCTGCTGCACAATTTTGTGTTGGAATTCCTGCTCCTGGGAAGATGGAGGGGTAAGAGAAATAGGGCAAGTTAGTTGGGAAACAATGTCAGTAGGAGCAGGACGTGCAGAGTAAGCAGGTCTTGAACCCTGGGTGGTAGTAACCAGGGTCCCTGTCTCTATCTGGTTGACCTCTGTATGAGTCCATTAGTGTTGGTGAAGGGGCATGTTGAAGGGTGAAAGCCAGCAGCTTACCCTGAGGTCTTTGGGTCCTGTAGCAGATCCCATAGATGTAGTATCATGAAGATAACCTGCCATTGTCGACGGGAGGATTTCCCAGCGACAGAGCAACACTGGTTTGGCTGCATATATGATGCTGGGAAGCGCCATCAACGGAGCAAGTATTTCATGTACCGCACTCAAGGCAGTGGCAAGCCTCATCGATGACAGAACAAGGTCCGTCCATGGGGAGGCATGCCTAAAGCCTCTGCTGATGACAGAGCATGATTTGAACCCACGGTCAATGAGAGTAGCCCTCGTTGTCTGGGAGGCATGTTCCAAACACTCAGTCGATGGTGTGACCATAGGCATGGTGGCCGTTGACGAGGAGGTAAGCCTAAGGCCTTCCACTGACGAGAGAGCAGCTCTCGTCGACGAGCATGCTTTGAACCCACGTTGATGAGAGAGTAGCCCTCGTCGATGGGGAGGCATGTTCAAAGGGTCCATCGACAGTGTGACCATAGATATGGTGGCCGTCGAGCGTCGTGGAGTGGGAGGTAGAGGGTGGTTGACCCTCTTCTTATCCTTCCCATGATGAGAACTCTTGCTGGGAAGCCCATGGTAAGGACTCCTTGTTCTCAGGCTGAGACATTTCTGCTCTGCAAGGAAAAATTGAAACTCTAACACTCATCATCGATGAGTGGCCTGGTTAAATCCTTGGCAATGTTTACAAGAATCAATGTTGTGTGAAGGTCCCAGGCATCTTACACAAAGTAAATGGTTATCAGAGCAAAAATCTTCCTGCCACAATGACAGAAATGAAATAATGCTTGCTTGGATGAAGAATCAATAGGCATTCATCTGGAAACCAATTTCTCATCGATGAACTGCTACACACAAGTTGAACTAGCTGCTGCTCGAGGCTAAAGACGGCAGGAAAATGAACAAGGATACCAGGGACCACCCACACTTATATAGGAAGCAGGATGTGATGTCATGTGTGGGTGGTCCCTGCTGAAACTGCTAGAAGAAGCTGCTGTTCGACAGCAACCTCTGCTGGACACTCCCAGAAGTAAAGACTTACTGCAAGAGACCATTCCGTAGAAGATCTACTGTTACAGGTGAGTAACCTGTTTTCTAGGGACGAGGATATGATGTTCTATCCACACTTCTTGGCAGACTCCTAGCAGTTCTCTAGGAGGAGGGAGGCAAGGCACACACCCCTACTTAGGGAATAGAGATTGGAGAACTGAGGCCCCAAAACCATCATATCCCAGCGTGACTTAAGGTCGATGTGGTAATGGGAAATGAAGGTGTGAGCTCACCTCCAGGTAGCACCCTTCAGATTTCCTGGATAGGGATGTCCCTGGAAGCAGCCACCAAGGTAGTGGTATGACGGGTGGAAATGAGCCCTTAGCCTTACAGGAGCCTCCCTACCTGACAACCTATAGCGGAGGTCGGCGCAGGATACAATCCACCTGCCAATTGTCCACTTAGCTGCTGATCTGCCAGGTGTGGCTTCAGCAGAGGTTACAAATAACGACGAACCTCTCCTGAACTCCACCCATGTGCTGTTTGTAATAAGTGAGCGCTTGCCACGGTCCAGAGTATGGAGCATCCGAGGTGTGATTGGTGAAGTACACCAGGAGATTAATCACCTGGCTAAGGTGAAACTCTGACACAACCTCCGGAGGAACCGAGTTGGGGCACAGGACTATCTTACGCTGTTGAAGACCAGGTAAAGAGACTCGACCAAAAGGGCCTGGAGCTCACTGATCCTTCTGGCTGACGTGATAGCCACCAAGAAGGCGGTCTTCCACGACAAGTGAGACATGTCACACCTGTGCATTGGTACAAATGGCTTGCCCATGAGCTTTGCCAAAACCATTAACAGATCCCAAGGTGGTGGTGGTTCACGCACTGGAGGAAATGTGGTCAAGGCAACTAAAAAGCACCAGACCACCTTCTCCTGCACCACCAACTGCTGACTGGCCAGCACCCGTAAGCAGAGATGGCTGCCAGATGTACCTGAGAGTCGTCAGCTGAAGGCTGTGACAGGGTTGAATAAGACCATGCCCATTTGTTATGCAGCCATCTGTTGTCGAGGCACAGGTCAGGAAGCATAGGAAAATCAGGAGCAGTTTCAAAATTCAAGAAATAGCGTTTATTTTTTTCCAATAACAACGAAATAAAAATAAAAATTATTCAGTATAACTATTTACAAAGGCAGTACAAACAGAGAAAATCAAGTCACTTTTATCTCTTAATTCCAAGTTTCAGTCTCTCACTCTCCTTGTCTCTTTAGCAAAAGCATTGCTGCTCTTTTATAAATCTTTTGGAATGCGTTAAGAGAGCCTGCTTCTCCAGAATGTTCTTGTAAGTTTAGAGTGTGTTCTTGTCAGTTTCATTCCTTGCAGGTGCAGCAAAACAGCACATGGTGTCCCAGAACTGACCTCTTTTGACAACTCTGCAAAAGGCTTAAAACTGCATCTCATGTTAACCCTTGAGCTCCAAATAGCTTTGCAATCATTTCAACAGTACAACCATATGCAGTGTTAAACAAAGGGATCCAGTATAAGTGACATTTCCACACAAAGATTCACATATATTTTTATAACTGTAGATATGCAAGGGAGAAAAGATAGAACAGCAAATGAAGGCAGAGACATAACGAGAGACAGAGAATCGTGAAACTGTTGGAGTGATCAGTTCCTAGCTCTCATGTAAAATTGGTGGTGCAACCAGACAGATTAGAGACAGAAAAGGAGAGGATAGAACAGACCCTTGCGTTTAAACTCTTTCTGCATAACAAATGGGCAGTGCCTTATTCAACCCTGTCACAAAGGCCCAACAGAGGGACCACAGACAGCCAAGGATGCTAGCCACTGGAGAGGGCAGAGGGTCCAACCCTTACCCTGCAAAATGAAGAACCTCTTCCATCTGAAGGCACAGCATTTCCTGGTCGACTCCTTCTGAGATGCCAGTGGGGACATCTTCAAAGAGAGAGAGAAAGAGAGAGACCCAAAGCCTGAAACTCTAGCCACTCAGGAACCAAGCTGTCAGGTGCAAGTATTGAAGGTACAGATGGAGTACCTTCCCTGATTGATGGAAAGCAGGTCCTGGCAGAGAGGAAGACACCCCGTGAGCCTGCTGTTGAGGCAGAGGAGATCAGGGTACCAAAACTGTCGTGGCCAGTCCAGAGCCACCAGTGTCACCTGTGCCTTGTTCCTCCTGGCCTTGAGGAGCACCTTGTGGATCAAGGGAGTGGAGGTAAGGCATAAAAGAGACCTGGGGTCCAGAGCCTCAAGAAGGCATCCCCTGCAGCGTTCCTTGCTGGGAGGCACAAAACAACCGCAACTTCGTTCTCCTGGGCGAACAGGTCCACCTGAGAGGTGCCTCACTGGGGAACAGACTGTGTACTACCTCGGGTGGAGAGACCGCAGCGTGAGATGCCTCGCCCACATGGCTGAGGGCATCTGCCAGATGGCTGGAGGTCCCCTGAACAAATGGATGGCTAGATCATCGGCCTCCAGGCACACACAAGGGTCCACACGGAGGTTTCCGTGTGCAGTGCCAGGGTGCATCCCGCCCTGTTTATTGAGGTAGTACATGGCTGTGGTGTTGTCTGTCTGGACCTGGACCGACCCTGAATGTGAGGAGTGAAGGCGATCAGCACCAGCCAAACTGCTTGGAGTTCCAGCAGATTGATTTGCATCAGGACTCCTTGGGGATCCAGAGCCCATGGACTCTGTTTCCCAGGTGGGCACCCTAGCCCGTGACAGAGGCATCAGTCACCAGGATGAGCGTCAGCTCTGGGCGGACAAAGGATCCCTTCTTGCAGATGCTCTGGGATTAACCACCACTGGAGGGTGTCCCGCATCTGCTGGATCACAATGACCAGCTGGTCAAAGTGTCCCCTGTGCTGAGACCACTAGCTGGCCAGCTCCACTGCAGGAGCACATTCTCCAGCAGGCCCATCGGACCACGCTGGTGCAAGCCACCATATAACCCAGCAGGCAGGAAGTCCCGAACAGGATGCAATTGCCCAACCTGAAATGATGGGCAAGGAGGAGGGAGCCATCACCCTGTCCTCCAGGAACCAGGCTCTGGCTCTGCAAGAGTCTAGCTCCACCCGATGAAGCTGATCACCTGTAAAGGCACAAGTTCCGACTTGGCCTCCACCGACCAGGAGGCCAAGGGAGATGCAGGTTTGGAGGGCCAAGTCCCTGGACCACTCCACCTCCTGCCTGGAGGCACCACGATCAGCCAGTCACCCAGGAAGGGAAAACCCAGAGCCCTTGGCACCTCAGGTAAGCTACCACCACTGCAATGCACTTGGTGAAGACCCTGGGGCCGAGGACAGCCGAATGGCATGGCCTGGAACTCGTGAAGGGCTTCTTCAGCTCGGAAGCGAAGCAACCTTCTGTGAGATGGACGGATCAGGACATGGAAGAACGTGTCCTGAAGATCCAGGGAGCAAAACCCATGTTTCGCCCAGAGATGGTATGATAAGAGACAGAGTTACAATTCTGAAGGTGTGTAACTTGATAAACTTTGTTCAGGTCGTGCAGATCTAGAATGGGGCACCAGCCCCCCCAAATCCATTTTAGAACCAGGAAATACCTGGAGACAAACCCTCTGTGTTCTGGAGGATCCATGACAGGAACCAAGATCTCCCTGCAGATGAGCTGGGCAATGTCGTCGAAGAGCTGACAGGATGTCTGTGGATATCAAGTCCTCCCGTTGAGTGTGTGGGCTTGGCATGGAGGGTACTGCTCAAATTCCAGAGGCGGAACATGACCGACCACCTGGAGGACCCACCTGTCCGTGGTGATGGCAGACCAGGCAGAAAGTAAGTGGCAGAGCCGGCCCCCATGGGAGGACCCAGGAGGGCGTGTGATGGGCATGGGGAGAACCTCAGCCCATCACTGGGAAACTTGAAGGAGGAGGTCGATTGTGTAACCACTGGGATCTCCCCCAGGCTCATGGATGACCATGGCCACTGACTTTGGCAGTGGTTGCCAGCCCAGGCCTGCTGACGAGCCTGGGACTGGCTTGTGTGGCCACAGGAGTAGAGGTGGATCGAAGGGCTTCCTTTCTGCTGCTGCTTAGAGCTCTTGGGGTCCTTTTGGGCAGATGTCAAGGAGTCCAAGAAGGTACTGGACTCTCAATGAGGGTGAAGTGGCTCTCGGCCCCAGGCCGAACAAGTCGGTACCCAGGAAAGGGACATCTGCCATCTTGTGCTGAGCATCAGCCATAAAGGTCGCAATCCTCAGCCAAGCCCTGCAGTGCATGGCCACTGCGGCCACCACAGAGTGGGCACAGGAGTCCCCAATGTCCATGGCTGTCTGGAGCTGTTGCCTAGCTATTGCCCTACCCTGGTCCCGGACCCATTTGTCCATGGTCTGGGGGTCTGCCGGAAGATGAGAAAGCATCTCATCCAGGGTGCCCAAAGGGAATGGGAGAGTGGGCCATAAGGAGGGCCACACTCGCCTGGCAAAGACCAAGTGAGGAGGCAGCAGACCTTCTTAGTTGCATGTTCTAACTTGTTGGACTCTTTTGTCAGATGGCTTGTCAATGTCTCCAGTGTTGCCAGGTGCCTGAACACAGAATCGACCACCAGCCCCTTGGTTGAGGGGTGTTCTGTGAATCCCGACAGGGAACCAGTAGGTACCATACTTGCGGACCATCAGGGCAGAGAGCACAGGGCAGGAAGCAGGATGCTGAAAAGCTCCAAGGTAGGGTCAGGATGGCCTCTGCCACCAGGGCCTCCCAGGAGTATCTCCCTGGTCCAGGATCTCAGTCAAAGGGTATCGAGCCCAATTTTGGATGGGCTTCATCTTCATATCTGTGGACTCCAAGATCAGGCGGAAAAGGCCCATAAAAAGCAGGACCATCGCATCTCGAGAGATCCCCACATACTCCAAGTAGACTGGACAGGAGTGCAAGGAGGAACCCTCTGACTCTGAGGAGTCGTTAAAGAGGATCGGCCAGAGTTCCACTGACCCTCCACAGGCGGTCAGGGGTGACAGTGACAGACAGCTGATAGGGAAGCCCCTTGGCTGGCTGAGAGTCCTGATCAGAGCGCCGATTTTGGCTGTAGAGGTGGTGGCTCCACAGGGATCAGTGGAGATGCTGAAAGCAGCTGAGCCAGGACTGTCTTAGGAGACTCCTGAGGTGGAGAAGAAGCGTCGGCCTGTTGGGTGAGAGCCAGGTGATGGCCAACATAGGAGCCAGAGACTGGCTTCCATGCAGTGAACACCAGTTGCTGCCATATGAGATCCCTGTAGCATCGATGCAATTTACACCAAAGTCTCTCCTCACCTGAGGAAGAGGATGAAGAGAAGCAGCAGCGCCGCTTTCTGGAGCATCAGGAGCACAGATGTCAGCGGAACTGCTCACCCCTGGGATTAGGACCTCAAAGCGCCATTCCACACCTAGTCATTGCTACATCCTGTAACTGATCCCGAGTCAGGGGCAAGGGAGAAGTTGTCGTGGAAGGAGGAAATGCCTCAGGTCAACCAGTTCAGTTCACGAGGAAAGAGACAAGCGGAGGGTCCTCAGGTCCCCAGAGCCCACCAGGATTCGAAAAAGTCCCAAGGAGGGCTGAAACTCTGCTCCTGCTCAGAAGGCAAGGCGGAGATCAGGTGGGCCCTGAGGAGCCCTCATTATCATAGGGCAAAAGGCCCCGCTTGTCCTCCCTCTTCAAGAGAAGAACCCACCCCCAGAGGAATAGAGGGCAGAGGCCAAAGGCTTACCCCACAAGAGTATCCATGGAAGAGGAGCAAGCAAAGAGGAGGCACTGCTCAGAGGTTGAGGCACCAGAGGGGATGGTGGGCAGGAAGCAGTGATGAATTGTGAAGATATACAAGAAGATCAAAATTATGGTAGATCATCCAATTTCATATCTTCCTGTATGTATTTTCACCATTCATCACTAATTAGTGATTCAAGCTCCCCGAAGAGAACCTGTCATTTCCTGAGGGCAAACTCCTCAGTCTCTTGTGGGAAGAACCACGGGGGAGAAGTCTCTGGTCTGGAGGGCCCAAGACTGATCAGGGGATCTGAGACTCCCATGACTCAGTGAGAGCGCCTGCTAATTCCCATCTCACCCTGTGGGAGGAAAAACTGGGCTCCTTGGAAGTGGGAGGCAATCACCCTATGCCGTGCCAAAGGGCAATAACCTGGAAAGGTAAGCCATGCCGCCTATCTTGTAAAGACTACAGATCCTGCCAACCTAGAACCTACCTTATTAGCGTCATATGATGCCATTAAGAGATGCCTGCTAGCTCTGAGACCAGAAGCAGAAAGACAGATGGCTTGCCTGGTTGCCTCAGAGTCAAGCAAAGTGGCTAGAAGCTGTCCTAGCACCATCCTAAGTGTCTAGCATAGACAGCCATATGAGCCTGATGGGCTGAAATACATAGGAGATGCACCAGAAAACAATCCTTCTCCCCAGTGGTTAAACTCAGCGAAGTCGGAACTCTGGGGAGTTGTGCTCAGGTGGCAATGCCCAGAGGGGTATCCACTAGCTCTATCCCAAAATGTGGGAGGTATGGAACCTGAAGACCACTGGTGGGGGAGTGCGATATCTCTGCTGGCAGTCTCTCAGGGGGCAGAGGAGTCTGCCAAACCTGATGGGACGCTTCACAAAGTAACAAGCCGCAGGAGGAATGACCACATTCTCCGAGAACTCTCCCAAGACAGCACGCATCACATGGGCAGGATTGCGACTTGCAAAATGGGAAATGTGAGCTCCTCCAACAACCTCAACAAGAACCGTTGATAGTTGGCAATATCACCGTTGGAGGACAGGTGGACCAAAGAGTCTTCTTCCTCAAGGGAAGCAGACGAGGAGGCAAGTAGCTCAATGACCTGGTCCAGGATCGCAAGAAGGAAGACGACAAGAAGATTGGTGAGCCAGAGAAGGATCCCTGCTAGGGCTTCGGAACTTTCATGCCCCTCCAGAAGGGTGGGGCTGCACAAAGAATCCAGAAGGTCGCACAACCATGCAGGTGTGACCTAAGTGGTGGCCCAAGAAAAAGCCCCATGGTGAGGAGACCGGGGCCGGTCTGGCTCTTGCAGGTAGTCCATTAGCCCACCTGATGCAGATCCCCACCACTGAGGAGAGCAAAACATGAGGGGTCAGCACTGAGACTCCTCCCGAGCCACCAGCATCTCGGAGAGAAGACCCTGGCCACCCAAGCATTCTCAAGCTCTCCCTCAGAGAGAGACCTGTCCCTCATCCATCCCTGAGGCATCGACAGGCAACACCGGAAGAGCCACAGGTGTGTGCAAGCCTGCCATGGCAACCCCGAGTTAGTCCCTAATTCAGGAACAGAAGCAGCGCTGCTCACAGCTTCAACGCGTATTTGACCCCCACAGAGGTGCCACTCCCACTCAGCACCGGGTGCGGCACCGCCCTTATACCCGCACCATCTCCCCGACCACTCCATCCATGGCGCCATCCTTCTCCACGGCACCGCTATCAGTGCCAGCCTTCTCCATGGTGCAGGGATGGTGCCATGAGAGTCCCTGGCACTGCTAACGGCACCAGAAGACTCTGAGATGGTGGCCCCAGAGCCAGACCGGGGGTGAAGATACCTCCAGAAATTTTCTGCTAGGCCTCATAGGGCAGACAGACTCTTCAGACCCAGAGAGCTCCTCAGAGGGGCAACCACTCCTCCTCCTCCTCCTCCGAGAAAAAGAGCAGGACTACCTGGAAGAGGCTACCCTTGCACCTCACGGGTCCGCATTGTGCATGGCACTGAATGACAGCCACGCTGCAACCCGCACTGCCCTTCTCACTGGTCCTGGGGACAGGGCCAGGAGCTCGAGCGAGTCAATGGATGGAGTAGAGGTGCCAGCGGTTTGGATCCAGCATGTAACTCTGACCGCAACACCAGGGGTGGTCATGGCTCAAGGAGGCTGATGACTGAGAGGGTACTCAATTGACCCTCCTGGAGATCGACTGTCCTTCTGACCTCTCTAGCGAACTGGAAGCACCAGCAGAGGCCAGCACCGTCGATGGCTCGCGGCCCTCCAGTGCAGTAATGGGAGGCTGGAGAAAGGTCCAGAGTTCTTGCCATGGTGTCCCTGGACCAACGCCATCCTCCAAGGCAATGGTGTTCCAACCCATCTTCAATCAAGACGCTTCAAGACCCAGCGGTCCATGGAGAAGCACGTCGTAGTTGTCCATGTTGTGCTGTGGGCCCAGGCAAGACAGACCTCGATCATGGTGTTCCGTTCACGGAGATGGACTTGCCACAGTGGCACCGATGCAATGAGGCACGTCCTGCCTTAGATTTCGAATTAGACCTCAGATCAGACATGATCGACCGCACACAAAATAATTTAAAATAAAGAAAAGACTGTTCTGTAGAAGAAAAATACCCGCCATAGTAATGTAGTTTCTTCTAATGGAGTCTTGCTGTATTCTGACTATATGCAGTTAGCCCCAACATGAACTACTCCAGAGAGTAAGGGTTAACTCTGTGCCAAGGCACAGAATGTTGAGCTCAAGCTCGGTTTTCAAACCTCTGTCTGTGGTATCCTGAAGTGTAACTGTCAGATTCTTATGAGCACTATACTAATTTAATGAAGTAGAAATTATTTTTAAAATGTTTGTGCCAAAGGGCAATAAATAGATCTTTAGGGTCAAAAGACTCAAGATCGAGAACCCCAAAAAGAATCTAAGCAAGTAGTGAAACAACCAATATATTCATAATAAAACCAGAAAACCTTAATAAGATAAGGTTTGCCAACTACACCTCTGGGGTGCAGCACTGTGCCTGCAAAGCCACATCCCAAACTACTAGATTCCAGGAGGAAGTAGGGAGGAGGTCAGAATACAGCAAGACTCCATTAGAAGAAACAACATTACAATGGTGAGTAATTGTTTCTTCAAACAACATCAAGTCTTGCTGTATTCTTTTTTAATCAAATATACTTTATTTGAGCTTTAGCCAGTTAACATACCATACAGTCTCAGTAGTCTGCACTGATACAATTATAATTGCCTCCTGCTCAATTATTTTATCATTTTACACAATACAGAAAAAAGAAAAATTAAACTACAACTATACAACCTACCTAAAACCGCTCCCTCAGTCCCCCTACTCCCTCACCAAGTGTTAATGACAAAAGATATTGACACATTATTATGTCATGTCAAACCAGTGCAAGGAAAAAAAAAAAAAGGAAAAGGAATGTTAAGGTTTCCATGACGTCAATACGGCATCCAGTGGCCCCATAAGGCTAGGTAAGTATTACTCCTATGTCTCATACAGGCAGGGCCCCTACTTTCTTGACGGCACAGTGGGACCAAGTTCTCATGGCAAGACTACCATTTGCCGCAGAACTTGTGGATGGTGGTTTGTAAATTCTATGAAGTTCTATGGCACTAACAAATTACCACATCACAGTGTCAGCTTGTCATCCTGACTTCACTTTCATGGCAGTGGTTATAGCAATCAGGATGGTGGAAAGTACAGTAACACTAGTTCAAAAATAACAGAATTATAAAATAATTTTATGCCTAAAAAGCAAAACAAATGTGTCTCCCTTAAGGTCCTAGTCTGTTAAATAAATGACATATGCAGAGGGATCTTATGTGATAAGGTATTTCTATATACATACTATCTATCCCACTAGTGATGTTTTCACTGTCGGTCACATATATTTGTATGTGCTTTCTACACCACTCATGACGTTCCACTGTGTATCACTTATATATTTATATGCAATCTGTAACATACATACAAATGTTTGTGTGTGTGGTGAGAGAGACAGAGATACTGTGTGTATATATATATATATATATATACCCACACATATACACAATATATATATATATTTTTTTTCATTTCCATGAACTTGAATCCTCATTCATACAGGTCCCATTAGAAATGGAGTAGAGGAGTTATTGCATAACTCATTTTTGATGTCAACCTGCTTTCCCTGACACACTACATAACACCATCAGGCCATGACATGCATGTGAACTGATTGTGAGATAGAGCTCCCCAGACCAGCACAATGTGTCTACTATGTGACAGAACACTGCACCATACCTTCCAGGCTCCGAGCAATGATGTGTTCCACCAATCCTTGTACTGCCCAGCCAGCTCCCAGAGCTAATCTCTGAACCTGAGTTGCCGGCAAGGAAACACAGCATGCTACCCTCTGGCCCAACAGCTGTCCCTGCACACAACATTTCTCCATAACTTTAGGTGATTCTATCAGCCAATGACAATATGTAATCAATAACCCTGGCAAAATGTGTACAGTGCAATTATTTATTTAACAGGTCTATTCTTTCAACAGGTCTACACATTATTATATTTCACTTTCTGGGCATAATTACTTTATTTTCTTAAAAATGACAGGTAAATTTATTTTACCAGTTATTCATTTCAGATGGCATCTCTATACCTTAAAGGCACAAATAGGTCTGTACAAAGTGAGGTATGGACTTAACAGGTCTGTGCTATTAACAAGGTTTTGTTTAAGTTGGCCCTAGTGCAATAATGTAAGACTGAAAACTGTATTAGGCTGTAGTGCAGGTTGAGCAAATATCACCATACCTGATGTGCAGTGCCATTGTCTCAGGCAGTGGGAGCTGTGGTAGATAAGTGACTGTTCATTTCTGTTGCAGATTGCAGCCATTTCATTAGCTACTGTATGATGTTATAACAATAATAACATCACATTCTGAGCATATAGAGGGTTTAGAATATAAAAGAGGGGCAGGAACCAGATTCTATGGAAAAACAGAAATATTGATAAAAATCAACAAGAAGAGTGAATTCTGCAGCACTGCAGAAGTTCCTGATAGATGCAAGTTCTGCAAAATTCCGCGCCTATAGATTCTAGGGCCTTGCATACAGGCAATGTGCTTTTCTAACTGTAGTGCCAAAAGCATCTCTTTATACAACTCCATGACTGAGGCAGTTGGTCATCTTTCCAGTGTCGCATGATAACTAGTTTGACATTTGCTGCCACTAATGTAATGTGGGCCCTTGGCGTTTTGGAGTTCTTGGAGGAACAAATGCACTAGACAAACTTCTGGGGTAAACAACGGTTTCAACCCGAGGAGGGGGTCCAACACCTCATTGCAGCCTGCCAGAAAGGCGAATTTTTGAGCAGGTCCATAGCACATGGAACAATGTACCCTCTTCCTCCTGGCACCTTGTGCAGACTGGAGAGAGTATAAGACCACTCCTATACCATTTACGCTGGTGTATAATACAGATTATGCATTATATTAAACTGAATCATCCGAGTCTATCTTGTTTTATAAATCTATAACAATTTTGCCATATTTTCTTCCAGGTATCCACTTCTTGTGCCAGATTTAGTTCTCGTGTCCAATAATAGCATATGCCATTGGGTAAATGTGGATCTAATGTTTGCAGTTTTTATACACCACTGATACGGAATGGGGTTGGTTTGCTGCCTGCAAGAAAATTACTCACCTTAGTAATGTTGTTTCTTCTAATGGAGTCTTGCTATATTATGACAAGTTGCAGTTTGTCCCACCACTAGAACTGCTCAGGAGGTGAAATAGTTAAATCCATTCCATGAATGGAACTTTGAGCACGAGCTCTAAGATAGAAGCTCTGTCTGTGTAGTTTCAAACCTGAACTGTCAGATCTTTACGAGCAAAAACTCACTAAGGTCTGTGTGGAAGCTGTAACCTACACTAGCCAACTGGCTACCTAAATAATAACACCCATTGCTGGTCCCAACACCAAAGACTCAAGTCAGGGGACCAGAAATAATAATATAATTTAACAATATGAGAAATAACACAAGAGAATAATAAACACCACACCCAAACCCCAAAAAGGTGAAACACCTAAAAGGGCATAAAATAGTGCCCACACTAGGTTGCCCACACCATACCCAAGTAGAAGTTCTGAAAGGGCAGGCTTGGGGAGGTCATAATATAGCAAGACTCCATTAGAAGAAACAACATTACTAAGGTGAGTAATTTTTTCTTCAAACAACATAAGTCTTGCTATATTATGACAAGTCAGACTACACAGCAGTACCTCCATGGAGGAGGGAAAGAACCTACTTAGGGAATAGGCTCAAAGCACAGCTGTGCCAAACTGAGCATCTCTCCTAGCCTGGACATACAGGGAGTAATGCTTGGTGAAAGTGTGTACCGTTTTCCAAGTAGCAGCCTGGCATATCTCCAATATAGGGATGTCTCTGGCAGCAGCTAGAGCGTGGCTGTACCTCTGGTAGAATGAGCCCTCAAGCCAGAGGGGATCTCTGCCCAGTTTCTGATAACAAATTGGATACAAGAGACAATCCACCTAGCAATTGATCTCTTAGTGGCAGGTTCCTTTCCCAACCTCACCATAAGTGAGGAAAGTTGGAGGATTCCGAGACCTGTGACCCTTAGTGCGTTCTAAATAGTAACTAAGGCCCTCTTAACATCAAACTGTGCAATCTCCTCTCAACAGAAGAGGAGTGTTCAGTGAAGAATACTGGAAGGGAGATAGATTGGTTAAGATGGAAATCTGAAACCACCTTAGGCAAAAACTTCATGTAGTCCTGAGGACTACCTTATCCCTGTGGAAAGAAATAAAGTCAGCTTCTACTGACAAGGCTTGCAACTCACTTATGCATCTAGCAGAAGTGATAGCCACTAGGAAAACAGTTTTCCAAGTTAGATACTTCAGCTCTGCAGAAAACAGAGGTTCAAAGGGGTTGCATTAACTGGGCAATGCAAACATTAAGGTCCCAGGCAGGGACTGGATCCCGAAAAGGTGGATTAGTATGGAGTAATCCCTTAAAAACTTGGAAAACACAGGGTGAGCAGAAAGAGAGGATGACTTTCCTGCTGAAACAAAAGCAGAGACAGCTGCCAAATGAACTCTCAGGGTATCTGGTCTGAGGCCCAAGGAATTAAGATGGACCATGTAATTAACACAATGGGCAAATCAGCAGATTCTGGGGAAATATGCTTCCCAGAACACCAAATGGAAAACCTTTTCCATTTAGAATTATAAGTAGCCCTAGTGGAAGGCTTCCTAGAAGCCTTTAGAATTTCAAGAACACCCTGAGAGAGGTGTAAGTCGGGTTCTAACTCCTCAAGAGCCAGGCCTTGAGGTTGAGGGATTTGAGGTTCGGATACCAAACTCTCCCTGGGCACAGGATAATAGGTTGTGATTCCTGGCGAGACACAGGGGAAGATTGACTGTCAGGGACAGAAGGAGTGGGTACCAGGGCTGCCTGGCCCAATCCGGGGCAATCAGAATCACCCTGCAAGGCTGGGATCTGATTTTGACTAACACTTTGAATAGGAGAGGAAGGGGAAAAGCACAAAGAAACTTCCTTCCCAATCCAGAAGGAGGGCATCCAGGGGACTGAGCCCAACACTGGAGGCCTGCAGCAGAACAGTGGAAGTTGGTGATTGTCTGGGGCTGCAAAAGATCTATCTGAGGGGTGCCCCATCTGGCAAAGACTATCCCCAGTACTTGAGGATCCAGGGACCATTTGTGATGGCCCTGAGAAATCCTGCTGAGAGCATCTGCTAGAACATTGTCCTTTCCTGGAAGGTGAACTGCTATGAGGAAGTGTTCAGGGAATAGGCCAGAGACCACACCTTCATTGCCTCGTGCACAAGGCCGAAGACCGAGTGCCCCCTGCTTGTTGATGATGTACCACATTGTTGTGGTGTTGTCGTCTGTTCTGACTTGTACCACTTTGTTCTGAACAGATGCAGAAAACACTTGAAGTGCTAAAAAGACAGCTCTGAGTTCCAGCAAATTGATGTGGAACAGAGATTCCTGGGGAGACCACACTCCCTGAGTGGAGAGGTCGCCCATGTGGGCTCCCACCCCAGGAGGGAAGCATCTGTAGTGAGAGTCAGCGTGTGAGCAGGGAGAATGAAGGGACCCCAATCTTAAATTGCTCTGATCCTGCCACCACTGAGGGCCTGGATCAAGGTTCGAGTCACTGGGACCAACTTGGAAAGGGGTCTCTTCTCTGAGACCATTAGGTTCTCAAGTGAAACTGAATGTCTCTCATCTGAAATCTTTCTCCTGCACTATAGCTGTGGATGCAGCCATGTGACCCAGGAGCTGCAAAAGTGTCTTGCTGGTCGAGAGACCTGCAGAGTGAAGGAGGAGGCCAGAGCCACCAAGTTCCTTACCCTTTCTAAGGGAAGAAAAGCTCTGGCCTAGTTTGTGTCCAATTCTGCACCTATAAAGGTGAGTATCTGGACTGGTTCCAGAACCGACTTTGGTAGATTTAGCAGGAAGCCCAGGGAGGTGAGAAGCTGCTGGGTGACTTGCAGGTGAGATTTTACTCTGTGTTGGGACTGGCCTACAATGAGCCAGTCGTCTAGATAGGGAAAAACAGCAATCCTTTGCCTCCTTAAGTGAGCTGCTACTGCCAGACATTTTGTGAATACCCTTGGGGCAGAGGTCAAGCTGAAGGGCATTGCTCTGAACTGGGAATGACCTGAGGGCAGTTCGAATCTGAGGTACTTTCGTGGGAGCTTCTGATTAGGACGGAAAATAGGCATCCTTGAGGTCCAGGGAAGCTAGCCAGTCCCCTGGCCTTAGAGAAGGTAAAATCATTGCCAGAGTTACCATTCTGAACTTTGGTTTCAAAAGATGCTTGTTCAGATATCTGAGGACGCCATTCTCCTGTCTTTTGGGGTAAGAAGTATCTGGAATACAGACCCTGCCCTGGTGTAGGGAGGAACCCTTTCTACTGCTCTGACAGCCAACAGGGTTGAGACCTCTGCTTCTAGAGCAAGGGTCTCTAAAGAACTTGTAGGTAAAAGGCCTGGCTTTCATCTTGGGAACTTTTTGAAGCTGAGAACCAGACCCTGGCTTACTACTTCCAGAACCCACTTGTCTGAGGTTAAAGACACCCAGTTCTGACTGAAGTAAGCCAACCTGCCCCTACTGGTAAAGGAGAATCGCCCTGGGCACCCCATCAGGGTGCCTGCTTGGCAGGAGCTTTAGGCTGAGGGGTGGGAGCAGGCCCGCCCACCCTGTCTGCCTCTGCCTCTGAAGAACCCCTCTGAGCATAAGCAGAGGAGGCCTGAGTTTGTAGAAAGGCCTGTGGAAAGCCTACCCTACCCCTGGGGTGTGCTCTGGGGAGTGGCTTGCCGCCCTTAGCTTGGGCACTTTTGTAAGTAGTCCTATATTCATCCATCTTTTCATATAATTCTCTGTCTGCTCCCCAAACAGAGAATTTCCCACCACAGGAAAATCCATAGCCTTAGTCTGGGTATCCGTGAGAGGCTAGTACACTTGAGCCAGGCCAACCTCACGAGCTACAGATGTGGCCATGACTCTAGAGGAGACATCATTAACATCCACAGCAGCATGAAACTGCACCTTAGAAGCCTCAATGCCATCGGCAGCCACCTGTTCCAGCTCGCTAGCAAGCTGGCCATGGGCTTGTTTGGCTAATTCCATAACAGTATCCCATCTAGATTTCTGATACCTTGCTACATAAGCCACATAATTTGCTTGCCTGAGTCCCAAGGACGCTGCCATGTACTGTTTTTTGCCATGGCATCAATCTTCCTGGAATCCTTTGTCAGGAGGAGGATGTGGAAGCCAGGGAATATTAGCTTTATCACAGGCTGCAGCCTGAACTACCCCAACATGACTGCATTGCTGAGAAAGGAATTCTGTATCAGGACCTGACAATGTGTACCTTCTGTCCAACAGAGCTTGAACGCGAGCGGTTTTGTGGTTAAATAAAACTATTCTCGGTTGAATCAAACCGAAAAACACTGTTTAAACCGAGAAATGAACCGAGCAGTAGGAGAAATCTCCGGAGCGACTGTTCAGTGAGGCGGAGTAAAGAATCTGGCAGTTCAGGTTTGAAACTACACAGACAGAGCTTCTATCTTAGAGCTCGTGCTCAAAGTTCCATTCATGGAATGGATTTAACTATTTCACCTCGGAGCAGTTCTAGTGGTGGGACAAACTGCAACTTGTCATAATATAGCAAGACTTCATGTTGTTTGAATAGCATCTGCACATTCAGTTCCCCTGACATCTGGCCCGATGCATCTCCTATAAAGGCAGAGATTGCTTGACAAATCTGGATAAACTTGAATTTATACGAATCTGGTACCTTATAACAGTTGAAAGTGGGAAAATTAGACTATTGCCTTGCCAGAAGAAATCTGCAAGTCTACAAGTTTTCAGTGGGCCCAAAGGAAGGCAGTATGTTTTTTTCCAATTTTAAAGTGGGGGTTACCTAAAATAGGTTGCACGAGTGTCTAGTGCCAGTTCAAGGAAAAATTATGCTGCATTTTGTGAATTGCTCTAGCTTACCATCCTATCGTATGATTGGAGCAACCTTGGAATGTGGGAGGGTGCATATGTGAGGGCAGATAATGAATAATGATATCTAGTTGTCAAATATTTCTCCACCTCTACCCAGAGGGCGTATCTGTCGTTCCTGAGGGGGAAGCATTTTTCGACCAGAAGGCCACCTTATTAAGGTACGAGCACAATAGTAAGTGAAGGGAAGGGGTTGCCAGTCCACCTGTATTTTAGGAACCGTAAGCTTGAAATATGCCCTACTAACCTGTTTTCTCTTCCATATGAATGCAATTAACATTTTCTGTAGTTTACTGAACCAGATCTTAGGAGATAACACCCTATCCTTCCTAAGGGTACAGAAGACGGGGAATGATATTCATCTTTACAATACTAATTCTACCCCAACGGGAAAGAGGTAGCTCCCCACCTACCTAGGTCTGCCTTCAAGGTTTGAAGCAAGGTACTTAAGTTCTCCGTCACCAGTGAATTTATATCCCTTGTTATTTTAATACCCAAATATGTAAGTGATTTTGGCTCCCAGGATAAATTATAGGGTATTATCTGGGCCTGTACCAACCAACTATTCAGTGGGAAAATTTTGGTTTTGAGTAATTCAACTTATAGTACGATACCTTGAAAAAGTGTCTAGTTCTGTTAACAAACTGGGGATAGTTTGTTGTGGCTCTTCAATGTGCAGGAGTATATCATCCGCGAAGCAGTGTGTGTGTAAATCTCTGCTCACCAACTTTGATGCCTACAATGTCTTGTGAAGATGAGAGCTGCCAATTAAAGGTTCTAAATAAAAGTTAAAAAGAAGTGGGAATGCGGACATCCCTGTCTGGTGCCCCATCTAAGAGGAATGGGTAGTACCACTGCTCCAAACCCTAGCAGTTGGGAAGGTGTACAACAACCAGATCCACCTAATGTATTCATCAGGAAGACCGAAGCGGGACAAGGTTTCAAAAAGAAAGTCCCAGGAGACCCGATCGAAGGCCTTCTCGGCATCTAAAGAAATTAAGGCAGCAGGTTTATCAGAATTTCTTGTGATCAAGATAAGATGTAGTAATTTCCGCAAATGATCTCCTGAGGACCTTCCAACCATAAACCCAACCTGCTCAGTACTGATGACCCTCACCCATTATGGGGGATAGCTTATTAGCTAGTATCTTTGCTAGTATTTTAAGATCCGAGTTTAACAGGAGATAGGACGGTAATTCTCAGGTACATAGGGTCTTTTCCAGGTTTTGAATAAGGGTAATCAATGCTTCGAGAAGCTCTGCTCAGAAAAGCCATTATCATACCAATAACTGTAAACCTCCTGTAGTATCGGTATTAAAACTTTTGACACACCTATATAGATTGTTAGATAGCCCATCAGGACCTGGTGATTTGTCCAGTGGGCAACTGGCTAATATCCTGATGTATTTCTTCTTGGGTGATATGACCTCCGAGCCGAGTTGCCTGTATAATGATACTCTGGGGAGATTGACTTCGTCCAGGTATTATATTGCAGCCCGGGAAGAAATGCATTAGGATCTTCTGAGCACAGAGCCTGATAGTAAAGCCCCAGTCCTTGGGCTATCTCTTTAGGCTCTGTACAATCCGACTGTTGTCAGAAAGTATAGGCCTGGAATGTGTCGGACTTCCGCTTATCTCATTCTAAGTGCTAACAATTTTCCGGCCCTCTCACCAGACTCTAAATATTGGATTTTAGTACAGATGCAGGGCTAGTTCAGCTCTCTGCATCTGGAAGTCTACATATTTTGTTTGTAGCCTACATAATTTAATTCTTTGGGCCTCCCTAGTTGTGCCTGGTATTTTTTTCCAATTCCTGAATGGAGCACAACATCTCAGAAATTTGAGCTTGATATTGGGATGTCCTAATAGTAGATAACCTAATACATTCACCACGAAGCGCACACTTGAGGAGGCCAAATCATGTCAGTCTTGGTAACTGTTCCTTTGTTAACCTCCTGGAAAGAAACGATAAACTCGGTTATACATTTGAGGGAATCTGGACTCTGTAAGAGCTGGGTATTTAGTCTCCATGGAGTCTCGCTTAACTCCAGGCCCTAGCAGAAGGTAATCACCAATGGAGAGTGATCCGAGATCACCCTGACACGAATATCCACTGCAAGAACCCTGGCAAGGCAAAATCACTAATTAGGAATAATCTATGCGGGGATAGGTGCGGTGGGGAGAGAAAGCGTGTATTGCCGTTCAGCGGGGTTTAAGATTCTCAAGCGTCAAGTAATCCAACCAAATCCATTATTCCTTAAGGGCTTTCTGGGTTAGAGTTAAACCTCCTATTTATAATCCGACTTATCAAAACTTGGCTGCAAAGTAACATTCCAGTCACCCCCAATAGTGTGAATTTTATAGGTTCACTGGTTATCAGATTCAAAAGATGCGTGAAGAAAAGAGGTTTCCTTATTGGGGCCATATATAGCTCAATAAGTACTGGATACGTGGCCAAGAGACCATGGATTAAAATATAACGTCCTTTTGGTCCCAAATTTCCTTCACCAATCTGAAGGGTACGTCTGTTGCTATCAAAATAACTACCCCCTTGGATGTGGAGACTCCAGCCCAAAGCCTGTCTTACCCAACATCTTCTCCATAAGTGCACATCTTCCCTCTTTATGTGTTTCTTATAAACATGCTAGATCAACCTTTAAATGGCATAAGTGCTTGAGAATAATCTGTCTCTTACACCTATCCTGGCCCCTGACATTCCATGTTACACAAGTATGACGGACCCCATAATTTATCCTGCGATGGAAGCAAGTTAACCAACTTACGGAAACCTGTTTACTTTGCCCTCCATACATAAGTTATAATGTGTATTTATTAATATTACACTTGCAGCCCACCCCCAGTTTCTGAGAGAACAGTCAAATGATGCCCATAACCCCAAACTAATATCAAGAAAACCAGAAAACTCCAGTTCTATGCAACTGTATCCCCATAAACATACTGTCAGGTGATGTTAATTCACAAATCTGAATGAGGTTATTACTTTTGCAGCTCCCTCCCATCTTAGAAACATGTCTACCAACTAGCGAAAGACTTCTAAACAGATACTGAACACTAAACCATTAACAGCCCTGGAATTAAGTGCACACTTCATATTGATCTAACTTGATGCTTCATTAGCGTGCCTTATACAGGTCTTCAATTGTTTGAAAAGAAAAATACTCATATAAATGACAGCAGAGTATTTAAACTAAGGGACTAAACAAGTATCGTCCAGCTGGACCGTAGGTTGCAAATCCGAAGGTATCACAGTCATGACGAGGGCTACCCCATCATACAAGTCCTTTATAACCACCTCACCTCTGAAAGGTACAGTTCAGCTTTGGCCACTTGACTCCCCATTTCTATCGCTGGTGGTGATTAGTGCCTTATATTGCGCTAACTGTCCAAATGCAGGCACTTTTTATTAAGTTGTAAACTCGAAGACATAAACAAATGAAAGGGAGAAACAGCGACACAACTAAAGATAAAAAATAAAGGAAAAGAAAAGTGAAACTAAGGAAAATTAACACAGTGGCCACCTCTCTGAATCAAAGGGCTTTTCAACGCCCTTATGTGCTCCACGGAGTCCATAACATTGTCAGAGTCTGTAACGTCTGGAGCACTTTCCGGCATGACACCTCGAGGGATGCACACCTTCTTCTTCTCCCACGGGAGCATAGATGGCACTATGATTCTTTCAACTGAGGGGCACATGTCAGCCCACACCATTTTATACATTGAGATTCTCCCTCAATTCACTATTCAATTAGACATGCCAGGGCCCGCTAAACACAAACAAAGAAGGATAACGAGTGAAGGAGCGGGCACATAGTAAGAGCCGTTAACATCTTCACTGACAAAGCCCAGCGATAAGCGTAGTGACTTTGCCAATATGATACCGTTGTTTAGGAAATACAAGGTTACTTTAACACTGTGGACCAATCCAGGATTCCAAGCAAAATTTTCTATAACGACATATTAGCCACAGCTGATGGACTATATATAGAAAAACCGCCTGCTTCATTTGAAAAGGTCTGGCAGTAAGGTTCTGAGCTCTACTTTGGCTTGGTCGTGGTTTTCAAATGAGATCCACTGCTGGATTGTGCTTAATCTGTAGAGTTGCTGGGTACTGTACATGGGATAGCTTTCCATGACTATTAATTTCGTTACCACAGGATGCAACTCCTGCCGCTTAACGCCACTGACTGCGGAGATCGTAGTAATCCTGAGTGGCTTGCCTTCCCATCGGATTTCTTTAAACTCTTATTTTAGCTAAAATGTGCTGCTTATCTAGGAAGTTGAGGACTTTGAATATGAAGGTCTGGGCAGTGAACCGGCAGCTGGTGGGGGTTGTAGGCACATGCGCCAGCTCCACTATGTACTTAGGGCTGTTCGGAGAAGGCCCTACTATCTTTTCACATAGCTTTTGGATGAACTGGATCGGTGGCTGCCTTCTTACTCCCGAATACCAATAACAACCAAGTTGTTCTCCGCTCACGCCCTTCTAAGTTCTCTAACTTTTCTTCCAGCCGCTCAGTTTCTTGTTTGTTGTAACTATATCCTGCTCTGTTTTCCCTGTTTACCTTCCAGGGAGGCAACTCGGACCTCAGAATCCCCCACTTGAGTTGTTAGCGCAGTGACTGAAGATTTAATCTGCTTCGTCAGCTACTAACATTGTCTCAATAACTTCTTGTATCGGCTGCATAATCTCCAGAAATTTATCTTCTGATAACGCTTGACTGCGCCCGATGGGGTTTAACTAGGTTCATGGTTTGCTGTTTCGCCCCTTAGTGGCCTTGTCCTTTTCATGGCTCGAGGCAGAGTGTGCCATGGCAGCGCTTTCTCATATAAACCTCCATTTAAATTTCTATATTTGTCTATCGGAGCAGGAGTAATTGTTCACTATCACTTTTGGTAGCAGCTGGCAGTCTGATCAGTTGGATTGGTAAGTTTTGATGAGTAGAGGCGGAGCTGCTGCAGAAGTGATGCCTGCTTTCAGATCGTCATCACGTGACCCCCCGTCATGCTGTATCCTGACTACAGGCAGACTACTAAACAGTACCTCCTCGGAGGAGGAGCTCAGAACCTGTTTGGGAACAGGCTCTGCAGCACCGCTGTGCCAAACCTAGCATCACTTGACTGAATGTCAGGAAGTAATGCTTGGTAAATGTGAACAGTTTTCCAGGTGGCTGCTTTACAGATTTCCACTAAAGGTATCTCTAGCTGCTACGACTGAAGCAGCTGTACCTCTACTGTAGAATGAGCCTCGCAGGCCTGAGGAGGCTCTGTCCCAAGCTTTGAATAGCAGAACTGGATACAGAAGACAATCCATCTGGCAACTGTTCTCTTGGTGGCAGGTTTGCCTTTCCCATTTCTCCATAAGTGAGAAACAACTGAGAACATTCATTACTGTGAGCCTTAGTATGCTCCACATAGTAACTAAGACGCTTCTTTACATCAAGACTGTGTAATCTTCTCTCCAGAGGAAGAATGGTCAGTGAAAAATACAGGCAATGACACAGACTGATTCAAATGAAAGTCTGATACCACCTGGGAAGAAACTTTCTGTTGGTTCAAAGGACCACCTTATCCCTGTGAAATGAAATGAAATTAGGTTCCAGTGATAAAGCCTGTAATTCACTGATTCTCCTGCAGAAGTAATAGCTACCAAATAAGCTTTTCAAGTCAAGTATTTCAGCTCAGCTGAGGATGAAGGCTCAAAGGGCTGCATAAGCTGTGAATACAGATATTCAGGTCCCAAGAAGGGTAAACTCCTAAAGGGAGGATTAACATGTACTAAAACCTTGAAAAATTTCTTGAAAACTGGATGAGAAGCTAGGGAAGAGCCCTTACCAGCAGAAAGGAAGGCAGACACAGCTGCCAAATGTACCTTGAGAGTAGTAGGCTGGAGGCCTAAACTGTTAAGATGCACCAAATAGTCCAATACAGTGGCAATATCAGCCAGCTCTGGCTGGACATGCTCTGGGAACACCAAAGCCCAAATATTTTCCATTTGGAATTGTAAGTCTTTCTAGTAGCAGGTTTCCTGCTAACCTTTAAAATATCCAAGACTGATTGAGAAGGTGTAGGCTTGCATATTCTAGTTCTTCAAGAGCCAGACTTTTAAGTCTGAGGGTCTGAAGGTTGGCTAAAGGATCCACCCTGTGAGGAGGTAAGGAGATTGAACTGTCTGGAAGACACAGAGTACTAGTTACTGACAGTGACAAGAGAAGGGATACCAAGGCTGTCTGGCCCAGTCTGGAACCACTAGAATCACCTTGTAAGGCTCAGACCTGATCTTGATCAGGACCCTGAATATCAGAGGAAAAGGAGGAAATGCATGCAGAAACCTGCTTGTCCAATCTAACAAGAGAGCATCCTGAGGACAGGGCCCTGAAGAGGCGGTCTGCAGCAAAACAGAGGAAGCTGGTGATTATCCAGGGCTGCAAAGATATATCTCTGGGTGCCCCACCTTTGAAAATGACCTGAAGAATTAGGGGATTCAGGATCCGTTCATGGTGACCCCTGACAAATCCTGCTGAGGCATCTGCTAAAATGTTGTCCTTCCTGGAGATGCACTGCCATCAGGGAAGCCTGAAGGGAATAGGCTAGAGACCATATCTTCATGGCCTCTGTGCACAAAGCCGAGGACCGAGTGCCTCCTGCTTGTTGATGTACCAAATGGTTGTGTATTGTCTGTCCTGATCTGCACCACTTTCCCGTGAACAGCAGTCAAGAATGCCTGAAGTGCTAGAAAGACAGCTCTTAGTTCAAGAAGGTTTACGTGTAGGAGAGACTCCTGGTGCAACTAGGTTTCCTGAGCTGTAACCTGATCTGGTGAGCCCCAACCGTAGAGAGGCATCTGTGGTGAGAATCACTGAAGGAGCCTGACTGATAAAGGGGACACCTTGTCAAGACTGTACTCCTCCAGCCACCACTGGAGGACCTGAACTAAAGTCTGAGACACTGGAACCAATGTGGAGAGGGGTCTTTTCTGAGACCAATAAGATCTGAGATGAAACTGAATATCCCACCTGAAACTTTGCTCCTGGACCACAGCTGTGGATACTGCCATGTCACCCAGCAACTGTAGAAAGTGTCTGGCTGGACGAGAAACTAGAGGATGAAAAGAGGAAGCCAGAGACAAGGGACTGAACCCTAGAGAGAGGGCTAAATGCTCTTGCCAGAATAGTGTCTAGTTCCACCCCTACAAAAGTGAGGAGCTGGGCTGGTTCCAGAACAGACTTTTCTATGTTCAGAATGAAACCCAGAGATTCCAAGAGTCCTTGAGTGACCTCTAAGGCTGACTTGACTTGATTTGAGGACTGGCCCACTAGGAGCTAGTTGTCCAGGTATGGGAACAAAAGGATACCCTGTCTCCTGAGGAATCACCACTACTGCAAGACACTTGGTGAAACGCCCTTAGGGCAGTTGTTAAGCGAGGGATAACTTGAACAGGTAATGGCATGAGAGCAACTCCAACCTAAGGTACTTTCTGTGGGAATGTCTGTTAGGTATGTGGAAGTAGGCATCCTTGAAATTCAGAGGCTAGCTAGTCTCCCAGTCTCAGAGAGAAGAATTACTCTCAGAGTCATCATCTTGAATTTTGGTTTTGTTAAATGTTTGTTCAGGTACCTTAAATCTAGGATGGGTTGCCACTCCCTGTCTATTTTAGGTAATGAAGTATCTGGAATACAGTCCTTTTCCCCTATGACAAAGGGATACCTCTCTACTGCTTGAAGAAGCAGAAGAGAGGAGATTTCTGCCTCTAAGGCCCTTATCTCCAAGGGAAGGCGACTACAGGACCTAGCTCTTCCATTTTTGGGAACCTTTTGAAACTGAGAGCAACTCCTGCTCACTACTTCCAGGACCCATTTGTCTGAAGTAATAGACTCCCAGGCCTGGGAGTAGTAAGACAACCTGCCCCTACTGAACTGGGAAGGCAACCCTGACAGACACCTCAGGATGTCTGTTTAGCAGGGGCTTAGACTGTGTGGATGGTGGGTCCTGGTCATCCCACCCTGCCTCTTCCTCTAAAGAACCCCTCTGCTGGAAAGAAAAGGAGGAGGCCTGAGTTTTGTAGAAAGGTTTTAAAAGGCCTGCCCTGCCAGCCCTAAATTGATGCCTCTGAGGAATGGCCTGCTTTTCCTTGGCTGCAGCACTCCTATAGGTGGTCCTATACTCATCCATCATCTTCATGTAGTTCTCGGTTTGCTCACCAGAGAATTACACAGATCTTACTCGAGATACAGCCCTTGCAGCAGGTTACACCATTAGACTGAAGCTGGCAGGCTCAGGACCCCATGGAAATTTTCTAGCTAGCAGTCTTCAGCGGGGACCGCCTCAGGCGTCAGTCCACCCGACATCAGGCGTGGTACAAAGGAGTTGGTCCCCATAATCCCAGTTCTTTCCACGCCGTCGACATCGCCAGTGTGGCCTCTCGATCGCTTTTCTGGTGTGCAGCGACCTTTGAAACTCTGCATTTCGTCTTTCTTCACGACTTTGGATTCATCTGATGTCCTCTCAACTACTTCTCTGAGGGTCACCAATCAATGTGTGCCTGGGCAAACAGATCCCTTCAAGGATCCACATTTGTCCTGTGTGCACTGCCTAGGCCCGGAACACGACACCAAGGCCTGCTCCTTCTGCCAGGGCTTCAACAGTCGCACTTCAGGATCCACCACCAGAAGGTCCTTCAAGCCGTTTCTTAGAGGAGAAACTGAAGACCATGGATAAAGAACCTTCCTCCAGGGAGGAGTGGTCGGTAAACCCACAAGCACCGGATAAACACTGGAGAGAAGGAAAGGCCCAGGTCCCTGCAAGGGCCTCGGACTCCTCAAGCCCGGCTCGCAATCGGACCACTTCTTCCAGGGCTCAATCGCAACTTCCCCAGTTCAGGTCAGATCCTCCAGCGGTTCCTCCTCTTGCAGCCCTAGAAGACTTCCAGGCCGTCAGCCTCTTCCACCCATCTAAGGTCTCATCGAAGTCCGGGAGCGCCATAAGTCTTCCTCCCGCTGGCGGACCGACACCAGGTCGGTTCCCAGCTTCCATGGGGTCGGATCGGTTCCTCCTGAGACCAGGGACCTGACTTCCTCAAGCGGACGCCGGACCCGACATCGGCCAAGCATCACGGTGCTCCCAGGAGCCAGCAACACCAAAACACCGTTGCCGGCCCAGACGTTCACCTTAACTTGAGGAGAACTCTCTGGATTAGAGGGAGGGTGGAAAGGCGAAGAAAACGCTTGTCCACCGCAGCCTGAACGCATCCTGACAGAAAATGCCAAGGCCCTGATTTCTGGAGCAGAAGAGAGGCAGTTTTGCTGAGTGGGATGAAAGGTCCAGGTCTGGAGTCCCCTACTTTTGAATAGTGACCAAGCTACTGCCGGGACGTGTGGTACCACTCGTGAGGGTCTGCCTCCTGCTCTGCTGAGTGTGATCTGCTAGGTCGCTTTGTATACCTGGCAGATAAACCACCTGTATCAGAGACTTGTGCTCCATGCACCACTCCCACACCCTCATTGCTTCCCTGCAAAGGTAAGAATGAGCACCGCCTTGCTTGTTGGATGTACATCAGCAGCTTTGTTGTCCGCTTGAAGGAGAATGTTCTGTGACAAAGGATATCCTTCAGAGCCTCGGATGCGTGAGAGGAATCGCCTCCTCTCCCAGGACATTTATGTGGAGAAGAGCTCTCTAATTGAGTCCATACACCTTGAGAGTGGAGGGAGCTTGACAGCGAGCTCCCCATCCCATTAGCGGATATGCTTGTGGTGATGGAGATCTGATGATCCGGGGAGCAAAGGTGGAACCTTCCAGGAGATTGCTCTCTGAGTCCACCAGGTGAGAGATCCTTCAAGGGCCCGGCCACCTTGATGGGATAAGACTGGGAGCGAGAGGTCGGAGACCACTGAGTGAGAGCATCCATTGTGGTTCTCATGTGCAACCGGCCAGTAGTAGCAGTGACACCGAGGGACGCCATGAGACCCAAAATGCATTGGTATCGAGAGAGCTGTAACCTCATTGGTTCTCCTCGATGTAACGGGCCATCCGGCAGATGTCGAGTCTTCTGTCCTCTGGAAGGAAAAAGCCTTCAAGGAAGAGGTCGTCTCAGACGTCACCCTATGAAAAGGGAGCCTCTGGGAGGGCTGTGTCTAGTGATTTTTTAAATTCAGCAGAATTCCCATGGATGTAAGAAGACGAAGTCGCTTGCACGAGCCCAAAGTCCTCGGCTGAAGGGCTTTACTAGAAGCCAATCGTCCAGGTAGGGAAACACTCGGAGTCCCGATCTTCCTGGAGATGCGCTTCATGAGAACTGCACAACACTTTGTAAAGACTTCGGGCGCGGGGATAGCCCATAAGGCAGGACTCTGAACTGATAATGCTGACCCAGAGCTACAAACCTGAGGAACTTTGGCGGGTCGGTGGATGGGGAAAATGCTGGTCGTCCTGCATATCCAGGGAGGCCAGCCAGCCGTGGGTTGATGCAGTGGCAAGGTGTAACAGGGTACCTAGAATATTTTGAATTCTCCCTGGGAGAAATTTGTTTAACTTCTGAGGTCTAGGAATGGGGGCGGTATTCCCCCAGATTTCTTTGGAACCAGGAAGTAATGGGAGAGAACCCTGTGTGTTAGATGCGGGGCACCAGTTCTATTGCCCCTGTTGCTTAGAAGGCCCTGGATCTGGCGGTGAGGAGGTCTGACTGAGGGCCGACAACCTGGGTTGTCGTCTGGGAGGACAATTAGTGAGGTTTCCAAAAGTTGAGAATAACCCCTGCAAGGCTTATCCGAAGGAAGGACCTACTTTGTCCTGAAGTTATGGACTTCCACTGGTTGTAGAAGTACATCAGACGCACCTCCCACTGGAGGAGAAAAGTTCCACCCCAGGCAATGTGGATGGAACTTGAGCCAGCACTATATAAGGTGGCGCTGGGGCTTTAGGCCCCAGCGCTTTTCTGGTGTTGCGCTTTCTTTTGAGGTTGGGCAGGTTGGCTTTTGCGGAAGCTTCTGCTGCCTCTGCCTCAAAAGGACTGACGACTATGAAACTGGACGCCTGTTCACATGCCCCCGAGAGGGAGCAGGCGGAGGTCTAGGGAACTTAATGGCCGACCTTAGTCTCTGAGTGGCCTCTGTGGGCTTGTTCCACCTGAGGGCCGCAAAAGAAAGGAGCCATCAAAGGGCAGCGCCATTACTCGCTGCTGAGCATCATTCGTGCAGCCAGAAGTACGCCAAGAATGGCGCCGCTAGTACAAATACACCCGCGGTTGCTGAGCTTTAGAAGCAGTGTTTAAAGCTCATATCGCTTTGACCTGTTGGTTATTGACCCAATACTCTAGTAATGGTCAGAAGAAGCTCTGACTTAGAGTCCGAATCCAGAAGAGCTTCAACCATTCTTTTCAAAGAGTGCTACAGGATATACCATACTGAGAAAAATAGCCTTGATAACTGTGTCACTATATTTGGAGTGGAGATAGCAAAGATTCTCTTACCTAATGTATCAATCTCACGAGACTCTTTGTTAATAGGTTCTAGTTGTAGTAGTTTGAGGAAGAACGACTTTATCATTTCTCTCACATAGGATTACAATAGATCCTCACAGGTTTGGGATGCCAAAATGGGACCATCCTTGGGAGCTGAATACTCTTATCAATGGATTTAGCCACTGAGGAATAAGAGCAGGATTATTCCATACCATTTGAGACAGCGCTCTGAGGAAGGCTGGATCGGAGGAGTCAAACCGTAGGGATCTCCAAGCATGAAGGTACTGGAGTCTTAATATCTTCCCAGGATCGATGTCTGTAGTCTGAGAGAAAGAGTGGATCTCAGGTTCTTCAACAGAGACTTAAAAGGACAGGTCCTCGACCACAGGCTCTGTAGCAAAGAAAGATCCTGTTTCTCCACTTCATCACCCAACCCAAGGTCTGGGTCAGGCTCAACATCATCTCCTGATGGTCCAGGAAGGACTGTTTGGACAGGAAAGGAGTGAAAATTAGAGAGGAGGGAATAGTGAGAAACAAGGAGAGTCCCCGAGGGCCCGGCCGCCAGAAGGCAAACGGGTGGAAAGCGGCATCGTAGAGGGCACGGCGTCGAAGAGGCACGCTGTAGTCGCAAGTGGCACCGGCTGACTAAGCGGCGCCGCTGATCAAGCGCGCCTCAATACCGCTGGAACCAAGCGCCGCCAGACCCAACGGCATGAAGGACGGCACCGTTGAGTCTGACGCTGGTGTCGCTGGACGGCACCGCAGCTCCAGCGGCACCGAAAACGCTCGACAAGTCAACAGACTCCTGCGAAGGCGCTAGAAACGCCCCAGGAACCTGGAAAGCAGAGAAGGAAAAACAGGAGATAAGGGCATCGGTGGTGGTGCCGCTGCCGCAGCCATGTGAGGGGGAACACCTAAGCGCCGGAGTCACTGGCACTCAAGAAGGCGCTGCGCCGACTAGGAAGGTCCAACCGCCCCTACCTGATCGCTGGAGGAGCCCAGGGCTCCATGGCAAACTGAGGCCAGGCAGGAGAACCAACCTCCGAGCCCATCGCTCCATAAGAGCGGCCCACTGATGAAACTGCTCATCTGGAGCCCTACCTATAGGCGGGGAGGGGCTCCGATGTCGAGGACGACGGTCACCAGCAGTTGGTGACTCCGAAGAAGGAGAACGGTAACTAGCTACGATAACCGACCGTCGACGCGCAGACATACCAGAGGGTGACCTCGAGTGATGCCTTCTCTTTTTTGACCTGTGGGCTGAAGAAGAGCTCGAGGCCGAACGATGCCGAGAATGCGACCGTTTATTTTTATGCCGACGGGGGGACCGCCCATCCCCCCGGGCATCGGACTGACCGTTGTCGGAACCCCGCTGAGGAGAAGGAGGCTGACGGGACCCAGCCCGGCTGACTGAACAGCTTTCATACGAAGTCTCCCTACCGTCACCTGACCTGCTCATGGTCGACTCCGTCCAGTAGGCCGAGACTTCTTTCAGTAAGTTAAATTTAAAATATTAGAAAAATTTTACTAAAAATAGAATAAAATTGCTTATACTTCATTATCGCGATAATGTTACAAAAATAAACTGGAAAACTATGCGCTAGTTTGAAGTTTGACTCCGACAGGCGAGCGATGTCGCTACCGAAGCGCACTGATGGCGGGAAAAAGGAACTGAGGCGGTTGGAGGGTCGCCGCGAGATGGTCATTGCCACTCGAGCCGCTGCTCGCGGCGCCATGCCTCGCGGCGCCGTCTCTCATGCCGACCCTCCAGCAAAAAGTTTGCTCCCGATGGGTCCTAGTGCCTCCGGCGCTAATCCCACTAGTGTGAATGAGCGGTGGAGACTTATGTCCAGGAAGATCTGCTACAGGAGGTGGCAGAGGATCTGTTTCACAGATGGGGCACTCCAGAGTTAGACCTTTTCGCGTCCCCATCCAACGCAAAACTGCCCAATTTTTGCTCGCTAGATCCAGGGCCTGGTGTTTTCTGGTGAGACGCGTTGTCCCTCTCTTGGGCGGGCAGATTCCTCTATGCCTTCCCTCCTTTCCCGTTGATCCAGAGAGAACTTTTAAAACTTCGCAGGGAGCAAGTGACGCTCATTCTGATTGCGCCTTTCTGGCCCAGACAGATTTGGTTCCCTCTTCTGCACCAGCTATCCTGTGAACCTCCAGTTCCTTTGCCAATCAGCTCCCATCTATTGTCTCAGGAGGCGGGTCCATTGGTCCCCCCAGACTTGCGTTCATTGAACCTGCACGCTTGGCTCCTAGAGACATAGCCATGAAGCGATATGGGGTCTCGCAAGAAGTGGCAGGCGTACTCTCTGCCACCAGAAAACCGGCAACCCACGCAACGTGCGCCATGAAATGGTGTAGATTCTGTTTGTGGGCTCAAGCGCGAGGTTTTTCACCATTAGACTGTCCTGAGAAGCTGGTTCTGGACTACCTACTTTCCCTTTTCCACTCCGGACTGGCTTACTCCTTGATTAAAGTGCACCTTTGTGCAATTTCTGCTTACCATGCCCCAGTAGGTCATCGGACGGTGGCCCAGCTGGACACTACTCGTGCCTTCTTAGGGGAGTCCTCCACCTTAGGCCGCCCATCAAGGGCCCAATTCCTCCTTGGGACTTACCTTTTGTCCTGGAGCAGCATACACCTTTTGAACCAGCCACAGATTGCGAGCTACGTTTTCTCTCTTGGAAAACCTTATTTTTAGTTGCTGTTACTTCGGCGAGAAGGATCTCGGAGTTGCATGCTCTTATGTACAAAGAGCCTTATTTGGTTTTCCATCAGGACAGGGTATCCTTAAGGACAAACCCAAAGTTTTTACCTAAGGTGGTTTCAGCCCTCACCCTTGACCAGGATATTGATTTACCAGTGTATTTCCCAAGGTACACTAATCAAGGAGAAGCCCTTCTGCACACCCTTGACGTGCATCGGTGCCTCTGATACTATCTGACCAGAACCAAACAGTTTCGAAAGGTGGACCAACTTTTCGTCTCCTTTGCTCACAGGATGAAAGGAGCTCCTGCCTCCAAACAGTCACTCTCGAGGTGGCTCCTCCAGTGCATCACTTTCTGTTATGACAAGCGCAATAAACCCTTATCGGGTGCAGTCAAGGGTCATTCCACAAGAGGGGTGGCTACTTCTTTTTCGGCATTAAAGAACGTCTCCACCTCAGCCATTTGCACTGCAGCTACTTGGAGCTCTGTGCATACCTTTATCAGGCATTACAGTCTGGACACTGCATCGAGGCGAAGAGCGGGGTTCGGTCTAGCTGTCCTTCAGGGACTTCTGTCCTAGGCTTGAGTAATATCGAGATCTCTACCTTTCCTCCTCCCAGTGGCGCATGATTGCCACTATTGCTTGGAAATCGGTCCTAATGGTGTAACCTGCTGCAAGAGCTGTATCTCGAAGTAAGACAGTATAGTTACGTAAGAACTTACCTTAACAGTAGATCTTCGAGAACAGCTCCTGCAGCAGGTACCTTCCCGCCCACCATCCTCCTTTTTTTGGAGGTAGGTCGTAGTCAAACACCCATTTTATGGGATGGGACATTCCTAGTCAATACTTTTTGCCATCTGGTGACGGATCCTCAGTCTCTTCTTCTGGTGTCATCCAGCGGCCGGGAGTCTCCGGCGGGAGAACTGAGGATTATGGGGGGACCGCCTCCTCATGTACTACGCCTGACGTCGGGACGGGACCGACGTCAGAGGAGGTCCCCGCTGAAGACTGCTAGCTATAAAATTTCCATGGGGTCCTGACACCTGCCAGCTTCAGTCCTAATGGTGTAACCTGCTGCAAGAGCTGTTCTTGAAGTTCTACCGTTACGGTAAGTTCTTACGTAACTGTACTTTACAGGAAAATCCACTGCCTTAGTCTGGGTATCCTGCAAAAGACTGGTACATCTAAGCCAAGCAAACCTCCTCATGGAGATAGATGTAGCCATGACTCTAGAATGCACATCATTCGAGTCCACAGCAACATGAAACTGCACTTTGGATGCCTTTATACCATTTACAGCCACCTGCTCCAGCTCCTTGGCTAGCTGGGGAGGGGGCATTCTTAGCCAGCTCGAGAACTATGTCCCACATAGATTTCTGGTACCTGGATGTATATGCCATGTAATTTGATTGCCTGAGCCCCAAAGAGGATGCCAAGTACTGTTTCTTAGCCATGGCATCCACTTTCCTGGAATCTTTATCTGGGGATGAGATTCCAGGGGAATATTAACCTTGTCACAGGCTGAAGCTTGCACTACCCCAACATGGCTGCAATGTGTTGAAAGGAATTCCATGCCAGGACCTGGAAGGCATACCTCCTGTCCATTCTTTTATCCACAGGAGGAATGGATATGGGAAATTGCATGATTTTCTGTGTCTGTTTCCCCAGGGATTTATGCAGAGGGATATACACTCCTCTGACTCTGGAACATCCATCATTTCCACATAATCAGGTTCCTCCTGATCCTGATCAGCCTCTTCCATAGGAAGCTGAAGAGTCTCAGCCACCTTCTTGTAAAACAAGAAGTGGGAGGGGGACTCAGAAAGCCTGGGAGGGGGAAACACTGGAAGGCCTGTCTGGGGAGATGTCAGGCTCTACTGACTCATCTAGGCCTACAAACGCTCCTTCTTCATCATCTTCTTCCTCCTCCCAATCATTCTCATAGTATGCCTCTTGATGTCTCAGGCAACAACTTCCGACCGAACCGATCGCATTTGAACCGATGTCGGTTTGGTTGGAACTGGGCAAAGTGAATGCACTATTGTAATCACTTTCGCTATCTCCTCAGCGGTCAGAACATGGGGTTTCAGATCCGAACTGGCTGATTTTCTTTTTCTCTTAGCTGGAACCGACTCCACAGAATCGGCTCTCCTTTTGCCCGAGGAGGTATCGCCCAGGTCAGTGGGCACCTCCTCATGTTCGGTCACAACCGAACCGGGCTGGCCATCCGGATCAGCAGACTTCTGAGCCTCCCTTTCCCTCAGCCTTCTCAAACGTTTTTCAAGAGTGGCTTTGGGAACATTATTACAAATGTGGCAGACTTCCTTGCAGTGGTCAAACCCCAGACAATAAACACATACAAGGTGGGGGTTAGCCTTAGCAAAGGCCTCCCCACACTCGGAACAGTGCTGAAACCCATTAGGACCGGTTTTCCTTTTGGGTTTCTCAGACATGCCGAATACAATAAAAAGTCACCCTTGTCAGCTTTAAACCAGGCAACTAACACTTATCAGTTCCAACCGTGTTGCAGGTCGGTTAAAAAGAAATCCAGATTTTTTTAGGAACTGATAAGTACTGGAAAAACCAAATAATGAATACAGAAATACACAAAATACAACAGATTTCGGTTCTGAACCAGACTGACCGGAAAAGAATCCAAGACAAAACAATTTCTAATAAAAACAACAAAAATTATCACTATCCACTACTACCACTTACTGTTACCAAGACAGAGGTAAGAATACTGATAAAAGAAGAACTGCGGTTGAAAAAACCGACCAATTCAAACTATTACCAAACTGAAGCGCAGGAGGGATCTCTGGAGCGACTTCACAGTTAGGCAGAGTAAGAAATCTGATGGTTACACTACAGGGTTCCACAGACAGAGGTTTGAAAACCAAGCTCGAGCTCAACATTCTATGCCTTGGCATACAGTTAACCCTTTACTCTCCAGAACAGTTCAAGTGCTGGGGCTAACTGCATATAGTCAGAATACAGCAAGACTTCATGTTGTTTGAAACAATAAAAACAGGTTACTCACCTGTAACAGTAGTTCTAGGAGTGGTATATGTTGTTCATCCAAACTGTTTGGCATATCCTTTCCCTTTAAGGATCTTGCCAGAAGGTCTTGAAGCTGGCTCCTCCCACCCACCCGGGTGGTATAACCCTCAGCTCCGCCCCATGACGCCAAATCTTTGCCCACTGGAAGCTCAGGTTGAGCGTCATAGCTGGGGAGGTCGGGTGGGTTCATGTGGATGAACAACATATACCACTCCTATAAAGTACAGTTATGTAACATCTTACCATAACAGTAGATCTTCGAGGAATGTCTCTTATAGTGAGTCATTACTTTTGGAAGTTTCCAGCAGAGTGCACTGTTGCGTGGCAGCTCTTCTAGCAGTTTTCACCAGGGACCCCCCACACGACATCATGCCCTGCTTCCTATATAAGTGTGGGTGGTCCCTAGCATCCTCAGTTCCCTGGCCGGATTCAACTCGCAAAGCGAGGACCAAAGGGAAGCCGAGGTACCAAGGAGTCTCCACCCTAAGTCACTGGATCAGAATTTGCTCTGTTAGAGTAGGAGGAGGATGGAGGGCGGGATCATACTTACTGCAAGAGACATTCCTCGAAGATCTACTGTTACAGTAAGATTTTACATAACTATACTATCTTCCATGGAATGGTCTCTTGCAGTAAGTCATTACTTTGAGGAGAATCCCAAGCAGTTATGTCCATGTGGGAAGACAATTATGATAGGAGACCTTGTAGGACTGCACGGCCGAAGGCCATCCGACGTCTCGAGGCAATATCCAGATTGTAATGCCTTGTGAAAGTATGGATTGTGGACCAGGTAGCTGCATCGCAGATATCTGAAATGGAGATGCCTTTGAAGCAAGCTGCAGTAGTGGCCATAGCTCTGGTGGAATGGGCTTGGACCGGTCCAGGTGAAGTCTTCTTGTACTTTTTGTAACAAAAGGTAATACAATCCGCCAACCATGAAGACAGGGTTCGTTTAGCAACAGGGAGCCCTTCTCTGCCAGAGGAAAAGGTGACAAACAATTGAGACGTTTTCCTAATTGACTGGGTTTGATTAGTATAACAGCATAGAATACGATGGACATCTAAGGTATGTAACAGATATTCACCGTGATTGGACTAGTCAGGATAATAAACCGGAAGCTCCAAGGATCGATTTAAAGTATGTTCAGAGACTACTTTAGGAAGGAAGGACGGGTGGGTACAAAGGACCACCCGGCCCGTGTGGAAAATCAAGTAGGGTTCCCTACACATGATGGCATGAAGCTCGGAAATACAGCGAGCTGAAGTAATAGCCACTAGAAATAACGTTTTCCATGAAAGGAAATGGAGATCACAAGTGGGTGCTGGCTTGAAAGGTTCGAGGGAAAGTTTTTCTATAATGAAACTGAGATCCAACGGAGGAGTGGGTCGTCTGATAGGAGGTTTAGTAAGTATCATTCCTCTCAAAAACATCTTGGCTAAATGATGTTGGTACAGCAGTTTGCCATCTAACAGTTCATGAAAGGCCAAAATGGCAGCCAGGTGGACTCTGATGGAAGAGTAACTTAAGCCTGACTCCGATAAAGAGGCCAGGTGGTCTAACACCTTCGTTAGTGGACAAGAGTAAGGGTCCAGTGAACGAGAAGCTGACCATATGGAAAAGCATTTCCATTTGGAATTACATGTTTCTCTGGTTGCTGGTTTACAGGAAGCCAAGAGAATGATGTCAACAGAAGAGGACACTTGAAGTCTATTTTTGAATGCATCCTCAGGAGCCAAGCATGAAGATAAAGGGTCTTCAGGCTGGAGTGCAGAAGGGATCCGTGACACTGGGTCAGGAGGTCCAGTCTAATTGGCAACTGAATGGGTTCCCTTCCTGACAGTTGTCACAGGAGAGGGTACCACGTTTGACAAGGTCACATTGGTGCAATTAGAATCACGGTGGCAGGCTCCAGCTGAAGTTTCAATGGAGTCCGTTGTAAGAGAGGGACGGAGGGGAAGGCATATAAATAGAGTCCTGTTCAAGGTCGGAACGGCATCTATAGATCATCCCTTGTTGCTCAGGATAATGGAGAAGTAACTGGGGAGCCGACGATTGACTGGGGAGGCAAACAGATCCAGCTGTGAAGTTCCCCATAGCTCGAAGATTTCTTGGAGGACTTCTTTGTGAAGTGCCCATTCATGAGTGGATGACTGGCAGATTAGCCAGTCTGACAGCTGATTGATCCATCCCAGTAGATGGACGGCTGTTAGCATTATTTGCTGTCTGATGGCTTCCTGTCAGACTGCAAGGGTCTCCATGCATAGGGTGTGTGATTTTGTACTCCCTGGTTTGTTGAGGTAGAACACCACTGCAGTGTTGTCTGATTGAATCAGCAACAGTCCTGGCTTAAGGTAGGGCTGGAATACCTGAAGGGCGAAACGGACTGCCTTCATCTCGAGGACACTGATATGAGAGTGATGAAAAGAGGCAGTCCATTGTCCTTGGGTCTGACAAGGACCTAAGTGTGCACCTCATCCGTCCAGGGAAGCATCCGTGGTTAATGTCTGCATGGGAGAGAGAGCGGAAAAGCATTCCTTGACACAAATTGGTTTTGGCTGTCCACTATGTCAGGGGTGACTTCAGGGAAGGAGTGACCCTGGTTTTTTAGTTGAACTGTCCAGTTGAGAACAATGATTCTGAAGAGTCCATTGGACAGGTCTCATATGAAGGTGGGCAAAAGCCACCATCGGAATGGCTGCTGACATGTGACCCAGAAGGCTCAGCATTTGTCTGGCCGTGACTATTTTCTGAGTCTATATCCTTGAAGCCAGAGATATGTGTGTGTCCTGACGAGCAGGCAGAAGGTAAACTCTGGCTGTGACTGTATCTAGCACAGCTCCAATGTATTGGAGAGACTGTGTCGGGTTTGGACTGGACTTTGGCCAGTTGACTGTTATCCCTAGATTGTTGAACATGCCCAGAGTAGCAGCTAGGGAGGCAAGCAGAGCCTCTTTGGAGTCTGCTTTGATTAGCCAGTCATATAGGTATGGAAAGACAAAGTGCTCTTTTTTCCATAAGGCTGCCGCCACCACCACTAAGCATTTTGTGAACACTCTTGGGGCCGATGAGAGGCTGAAAGGGAGTGCCCGAAACTGGTAGTTTTAACCTAGGAGGTGGAAGTGCAGAAATTTTTGATGGGCAGGATGAATGGGTGTCGTCAACGCACAGGTCAGGAAGCATAGGAAAACCAGGAGCAGCTGTAGAAGTCACCGTAAATATTTATTTACACTAGCAGTTACATAAAAAAATAATCTTGTTCAGTATAACTGTACAAAGGCAAAATAAAATATTTTTTCTTCAGTCTCTGTGTCCCTCTTTCTTCTCATCTAGCAGTTGCAGCTTAGCTCCTTTATAAGTCCTTTCAACACCCATTCTTAGCAAGCATCCTGTTTTTGTAAATATCAGGCAGGAGCTGCTAGAATAGAGAGTGCTTTTGAGATGAGGCCCCCTTTTGCAAAAGGCTTAAACACTGAACTCTGGTAACCTCTAGCTTTCCAACAGCTTTTTGCAGTCATCTCAAATTATAATTATATACATTTCAACAGTAATGCTATATATTTTCCAAACACAAGGGATCCCAATATCAGTTACATTTCCATACAATGACTTGCACATATTTTTATATCAGCAGATCTAGATATGCAAGGGAGAAAAACAGACAGCAAGAGAAAACTGAGAGAGTGAGAGGCAAAGAATTGCGAGATTGTTCGGGGTGATCAAGTCCGAAGTCTCACAGGAAAATTTGGTTGCGCAACCAGACAGAGAAGAGACTTGCATTTAAACACTTTCTCCATAACTGGGACAGGGTCCTATTCCACCCTGTTACAATGGGGATATGTAGGTAGACATCCTTCATATCCAGGGCATACAACCAGTCTCCTTGTTTTAGTACAGGCATGATAGTAGCTAGAGTTATCATGCGAAAATGTTTGAACTGAATGTATCGATTCAGGTGTCTCAGGTCTAGTATTGGTCTGAGATCTCCGGTTCATTTGGGTACCAGAAACGAATAGGAGTAAAATTCCTTTTGATGATCTGGAAGAGGCAAAGGTAAGGCTGCCTGTTTGGTTAGAAGTGCCATCAGCTCTTCTTGATAGATAAAGATATGACTTGGTGGGTAATGGATTACCGGTGGGGTGGGGGTCGAACGGAAAGAAATTCCAAAGTGTGTTCCTTTTGGATTATCTGAAGTACCCATTTGTCCAAAGTGATCATGTTCCAGGCCTCCAGATGGAGGGCAAAATTACCCCCTACAACCTCCGAGGCATGGGTGAGGAGGCGAGGGGAAACCCTGGTAGGTCACTGGATACTGCGTTGTCCAGCCCCTCCCGAGGGACAGGTACGGGAACCATGGGTGGCAAAGACATTACCTCTTGCAGCCTGGACACGACCTCTAAAGCCACCTCGTCGATGACTGCTATACAGAAGTTGAACTAGCTGCTGCACGAGCCGAAGATGGCGGGAAAATGAACTGAGGATACCAGGGACTGCCCACACTTATATAGGAAGCAGGACATGATATCATGTGTGGGCAGTCCCTGGTGAAAACTGCTAAAAGAACTGCCCTGTGACAGCGCCTTCTGCTGGAACCTCCCAAAAGTAATGATTTACTGCAAGAAACCATTCCGTGGAAGATCTACTGTTACAGGTGAGTAACCAGTTTTTCTAGGATCGTGGATATGTTGTTCTATCCACACTTTCTGGCAGACTCCAAGCAGCTCTCCGGGAGAAGGGAGGCAAGGCACACACCCCCTCGGATATACTTACTTGGGGAACAGACAGTGGAGAACTGAGGCTCCAAAAATGTACATTACGTATCTACCGTAATTCTTGATCTTCTTGGATGAAGTCTCCACCACTCATTCACACTGATGGGAGAGTACCGAGCTAAATAATCCCCCGAGACAGGAGGCAGGAGAGAAAGAGGAGCTCACTTTAGGACAGAAGTCCATTATGGATTGTCCTGCCAAAGGACTGATGCTGTCTGGTATGGACATCCAAGGCGCAGTATTTGACGAAAGTGTGCACGGAGCTCCAGGTGGCCGCATTGCAGACGTCTGCAATGGGGACATTACGGAGTTGTGCCAGAGAGGCCGCGACTGCGCTGGTAGAATGAGCGTATACTCTGCCTTCTAGTTTGACCTGTGCCATGAAGTAGCAGTGACGAAGGCAGGCTACTATCCATGCAGAAATACACCGGATGGCTACAGGCTGGCCCAGCTGAGCTGGGCTGTGCTAAAGGAGACGCACAGTTGTTTAGACTTGCGGATTTCCTTTGTCCTGTCTAGGTAGAACCGCAAGGCTCTCTTCATATCCAGTGAATGCAGGGTACGCTCTCCCTCATTCTGGAAGTTCGCGAAATAAGTAGAAAGGACCAATGGCTGATTCAGATAAAATTCTGAGACAACCTTGGGGAGAAATTTAGGGTGGGTTCTGAGAACCACCTTTTCTTTGTGCAGTGCCGTATACGGAGGGTCTGTGACCAAAGTATGTATTTCCGACACTCTGCAGGTAGAAGTGATGGCCACAAGTAAGGCTGTCTTCCAAGTCAGAAATGTAAGATCACACGTAGCCAAGGGCTCGAAAGGTTTACAGGTGAACAGGTCTAAAACAAGGTTAATGTCCCAGGCTGCTACAGGTCTTCTGACTGGTGGCCTGGTATGTAGAATGCCCTTAAGAAATCTCTTGACTACAGGAAGTAGAGCCAGGGACATGGAATGTACGGGCTCATGGTAAGCTGAAATCACGCAAAGCTGAACCTTAATGGTGCAGTATTGGAGACCTGTGTTTGACAGGTCTAGAAGATACTCCAGTACCTTGCTAGGTGGGCAGAAAAAGGGGTTCCAAGAGGATTTTGCACACCAGACGGAGAAATAATAATAATAATAAACTTTATTTTTTATGGTGCCTTTCAAACACCAAGGTGCCTAACAATTTTAAAATCACAAGTCAAACCTTAATAAACAGTATTATAAAATCAAAACATCACCATATCATCCATCAGTGAATCATTCACTGAATGCCTGGTGCCACAAAAAAGCTTTTAGGGCTTGCTTAAAACTCTCCACCATTGTGCACTCCCGTAACCGATGGGGTAGAGAATTCCAAAGGGTAAGGGCCGCAATCATAAATGCTCTGGCCCCAGATGATTTCAGGCGCACATTTGGAATCTCTAGCAACCCCTCGCCGGCTGAGCGGAGCGATCGCCCAGGGCAGCAGGTAATCCAGGCCCAGTCTGTGTAGGGCTTTAAAAGTCATCAAACTGACTTTGAAGGTGATCTGCTTCCATTTAGCCGTGCTGGTCTGCCGAGTAGCCGGCTTGCGTCACCAAAAGGATAACAGAAACCCTGAAGGATACATTAAACCTACTCACCTCTACCTCCTCAGGAGCCAGGCATGGAGGTGAAGAGACTTCAGGTTGGGATGGACTACTGGACCCTAGGTCAGCAGGTTTGTCTGAAGTGGAAGCAGTTTCGTAACGTTTCTGACAGTCAGTTTTTTCAGTGGAAACCAGATCTGACGAGGCCAGAATGGGGCGATGAGAAATGGAAGTTATGTACCTACTGTAATTCTTGATCTTCTTGGACAAAGTCTCCACCACTCATTCACACTAATGGGAGTACACCGGAGGTACTACGACCCAGTGGAAGCCAAAATTTTTCAGGCAGGCCGGCGTCGAGATGGAGCCGCGAGGAAGCTGCACCACGAGTCAGGCTCGTGTGGTATAGACTATCTCAACGTTGACCCTCCAACCGCCTCAGTACCTTTTTTCCGTGGAGGTGCAGCGTAACTAACCTAGAGAGGACTAACCTAAAAATTGGATGATAGTCCGAATGACTCATGTAAAAAGGGTCTAAAACAAAGTCTTCACAACCGACCACTGAGGGAGTGAAGACCAGAAACCGAGACGTGAGCTCGGGGGGATGGTGGGTGGGCATGTGAATGAGTGGTAGAGACGTTGTCCAAGAAGCTCAAGAATTACGATAGGTATGTAATTTCCATATCTTCCTGAACAAAGTCTCCACCACTCATTCACACTAATGGGAGAGTACCGAGCTAAATGATCCCCCAAGATGGGTGGCAGGAGAGAAAGAGGAGCTCACTTTTTTAGGACAGAAGTCCATAAAGAATTGTCCTGCCAAATGACTGATGTTGTCTGGCATGGACATCCAAGGCATAGTGCTTAACAAAGGTATGCACGGGGCCCCAGGTAGCTACACTGCAAATGTCTGCAATGGGAACATTATGAATTTCTGCCACAGATACCACAACTGCTCTGGTAGAGTGAGCGTACACTCTGCCTTCCAGCTTGACCTGTGCCATGGAATAGCAAGGGTGAAGACATGCCACCAGCCACGCTGAAATGCACCTGATAGCAACAGGTTGACCCTGAAGGAAACAAACAGTTACTGAGCCTTGCAAATTTCTTTCATTCTATTGAGATAGAACCGCAAGGCTCTTTTTACATCTAGGGAATGAAGGGTACGCACTCCTTCATTCTGGAAGTTTCCAAAGTAGGTAGAAAGGACTAAAGGTTGATTCAGGTAAAATTCTGAAACAACCTTAGGAAGGAACTTAGGATGAGTCCTAAGAACTACTTTGTCTTTGTGAAATACAGTGTACGGAGGGTCTGTGACTAGAGCGTGTATTTCTGATACCCTATGAGCAGAAGTAAGGGCCATCAGGAAGGCCGTCTTCCAAGTAAGGAATTTCAACTAGCAAATGGCTACAGGCTCGAAAGGTTTACGAGTGAGCGTATCTAGCACAAGGTTAATGCCCCTGGCTGCAGCTGGATGCCTAACAGGAGGTCTGGTATACAAAATACCCTTAAGAAATCTCTTTACCACAGGTAATTGAGCCAAAGACATGGAATTCACTGGCTCGTGATATGTGGAAATTGCACAAAGATGAACCTTGACTGTAGAGTATTGCAGACCTGTGTTTGAGAGGTCTAAGAGATACTGCAGGACTTTATTTGGTGGGCAGGAAACATGGCTCCAAGAGGATGCTGCACATCAGGTACAGAAACGCTTCCACTTGGTTGTCTAGGTTTTCCTGGGAGCTAGCTGGTGAGCAGCTAAAAGAATATCTAAAACCCTATGAGAAACATTAAACCTATTCACCTCTATCTCTTCAGGAGCCAAGCGTGGAGGTGAAGAGACCTCAGGTGGGGATGGACTACAGGGCCCTAGGTCAGAAGGTTCATCTAAAGGGAAAGCAGTTTCGGAGAGGTTTCCGATAGTCTGTTGATTGGAGGAACCAGATCTGATGAGGCCAGAACGGGCAATGAGGATCATTCTGCCCCCATTTACCTCCAGTTTGAGCAGCACCCTCTGAAGTAGAGGAAAAGAAGCAAATGCGTATAGAAAGCATTTTGTCCACTGCAGCCTGAATGTATCCTGACAAAAAATGCCAGGTCCTGGATTTCTGGAGCAGAAATGAGGCAGTTTTGCAATGAGTGGGGATGCAAAAAGGTCCAGGTCTGGAGTTCCCTACTCTTTGAAGAGTAACTGAATGACGGTTAAGTCGAGAGACCACTCGTGAGGATCTGTCTTCGTTCTGCTGAGATAGTCTGCCAGCTCATTTTGTACTCCTGGCAGGTCGCCCGAATCAGAGCCTTGTGCTCCAGGCACCATTCCAACACTCTCATTGCTTCCCTGTATAATGGGTAGGAGTGTGCACCACCCTGTTTGTTGATGTAATACATCACTGCTCTGTTGTCTGTTTGAAGGAGAATGTTCTTGTGACAGAGTATGTCCTTCAAAGCTCAGACTGCATAGAGAACGACTTTCATTTCCAGGATGTTTATGTGAAGTTGAGACTCGTCCTGAGTCCATGTACCTTGGGTGTGGAGATCCTGGCAATGAGCTCCCCAACCCATTAGGGATGCATCCGTGGTAATGGAGATCTGATGATCCAGAGGGGTGAAGGGATATCCTTCCAGAAGGTTGTCCTCCTGAGACCACCAGGTGAGTGGCCTCTTCAGAGGTTTCGTAACCTTGATGAGAAAGGACTGAGGGTGAGTGGTTGGGGACCACTAAACACTGAGCATCCACTGAGTGGTTCTCATGTGGACATGAGCCAAAGGTACAGTGAACACCGAGGATGCCATGAGGCACTGCATCAAGAGAGCTCAAACTGAGCTGTCCTCTGATGAATCGGGCCATCTGTGGGATATCTCTCCTTCTGTCCTCGGGAAGAAAAGCTTTCATGCAGGAAGTGTCCAGAAGGGTTCCTATGAAGAGAAGCTTCAGGGAGGGTTGCAACTGTGACTTTTTGAGGTTCAGTAGGACTCCCATGGACGTGAGGAAGTCTGAGGCTGTGGCCACGTCCTTCAGAGTCTCGTTCCTGGAGGGACTTGCTAGAAGCCAGTCATCCAGATATGGGAATACTTGGATTCTGATCTTCCTTAGATGTGCTGCAAGAACTGCACAGCACTTTGTAAAAACTCGAGGGCGCCGAGGATAGCCCAAAGGGCAGGACTCTGAATTGATAGTGTTGACCCAATGCCACGAATCTTAGGTATTTGTGGTGCTTTGGGTGTATGAGAATGTGCTGGTAGGCATCCTGCATGTCCAGGGAGGCTAGCCAATCATGTTGATGAATCAAAGGTAGCAGGGTACCAAGTGATATCATCTTGAACTTTTCCTTGTGAAGGAATTTGTTTAACTTTCTGAGATCCAGAACAGGGCGCATGCCGCCAGTTTTCTTTGGAACCAGAAAGTAATGGGAGTAGAAACCTGTGTTTCGTTGATCCAGTGGAACTACTTCTACTGCCCTGTTTAGAAGGCCTTGTACCTCGGAAGCAAGAAGGCCTGACTGTGCCACAGACAGCTTGGGCTGCCGCTTGGGAGGATGATCCGGAGAGGTTTCTGACAGACAGAGTACCCCTCACAGATTATCCTGAGGACCCATTTGTCAGATGTTATAGATTTTCACTGGTCATAGAACTGAGTCAGACATCCTCCCACTGTCGAGAAAGATTCCCCCTCGGGCAGCTGAGGTGTGACCTTGGCCAGAAATTCAGAAGGTGGCACTGGGTGCTTTTGGGTCCTGTGCTTTCTGCTGCATTTTCTTTTGCAGCTCAGGGGTTTGGTTTCTGTTAAAACCTCCTCTGCCTTTACCATGAAAGGACAGACAGCTGTCGAAACTGATGCTTGTTCCCACCTCGAGAGGGAGCGGGCGAAGGTCTAGCTGTCTTAATGGCACACGTAGCCTTCTGTCTGACCTCTAGTGCTTGTTCCACCTGAGGCCCAAACAGATACATACCGTCGAAAGGTAAAGCCATGACTGTTTGTTGGGCATCATTCGTAAAGCCTGACGTATGCAGCCAGGAATGGCGATGGGTACAAATGCCAGCCGCCGCCACCCTGGAAGCAGTATCGAAAGTGTCCACTGCAGCTTTAATTTGTTGATTATTGGACTCGATACCTCTACTTATGGTCTGTGGGAGCTCTGAGTTAACCTCTGACTCGGGCAGAGCTTCTACCGTCGCTTTGAGCGAATGCCAAAGAACTTATTCGTATTGAGAAAAATAACCCATTTAGCTAGCAATGCGCATGCCCAGGGTCGAGGCAGCGATGACTCTCTAACCCAAGGAGTCTATCTTGTGAGATTCTTTGTTTATAGGACGGGCTGTGGATTCCTGAGAGAGGACAGCCTTATTCTCTGCCAGGACCACTACGGCATCAGCAAAGCTTTGTGAGGTCAAGATGGAGTGATCCTTGGGAGGGGCATATTTCCTATCTATGGACTTGGCTACAGAGGAAATAAGAGCCGGATTCTTACACACCATCTGAGAAAGTCTCTCAAAAGAGGGCTGTACCAGAGGGGTTAAATCCATAGGGATTTAGAAACATAGAATCACAGACTCTGACGGCAGATAAGGACCGCTTGGCCCACCTAGTCTGCCCACTTCCACACCTACAGGATAAGCTGCAGATCCTAGTCAACCAACAGCCTACTTCTTCCTACCCCCCACAAGAATTGTCTTATGTCTGTCTCATGCATTCTTGAATTCTCCCACAGTTTTAGACCCCACAACCTCCTCAGGAAGGCTGTTCCATGCATCCACCACCCTCTCTGAGAAGAAATATTTCCTCACATTGCCCCTGAGCCGCCCCCCCATCTTCAAATTGTGTCCCCTTGTTCTAGCACATCTCTTTTTCTGAAAGATGCTACCCTCTTGGACTTTGTTGATTCCACTGAGGTACTTAAAAGTTTATATCATGTCCCCCCCTCCATCCTTTCTTCAAGTGTATTCATATTAAGCTCCTTTAGTCTCTCCTCGTATGGCTTCTCTTGCAGACCCTGCACCATTTTAGTTGCCCTCCTCTGGACTGCCTCCATCCTGTCTATGTCCTTGTAGAGATAGGGTCTCCAGAACTGGACGCAGTACTCCAGATGGGGTCTCACCAACTGTCTATACAGAGTGATGATAACTTCCTGTTTTCTGCTGGTGATGCCTCTCCCTATACATCCCAGTATACCCCAGCCCTCCCTACTGCCTTCTCACATTGCCTGCTAACCTTAAGGTTATCTGATATGATTATCCCCAGGTCCCTTTCCATTTTTTTTTTGTTGTTACTACCTTCCCCCCATTGTGTAATCTTCCCCTGGGTTTTTGTTTCCCAGGTAAATTATTTTGCACTTCTTTGCATTGAATCTAAGCTGCCACACTTTGAACATTCCTCCAACCTTGTCAAGTCCCTTCTCATCCTTTCACGCCTCCTTGTGTATCAACACTGTTTGCAGATCTTTGTGCCATCTGCAAAGAGGGCATACTTTTCCTTCAGTCCTCTGCAATGTCACTTACAAAGACATGAAAAAGAACTGGACCCAGTACTGAACCCTGCAGTACCCTACTAGTAACCCCTCTTTCTTCACAGAGGACTCCATTTACAATTACCTTCTGTGTCCTGTTGTCCAGCCAATGTTTAACCCAGGTTACAACCCTGGGACCCACTCCCAGGCTGGTTAATTTGATTATTAATCTTTTGTGTGGGACTGTGCCAAATGCCTTGCTAAAGTCAAGGTAGACCATGTCCACAATCCCTCCCTGGTTTACTACTTTGGTTACCCAGTCAAAGAAATCAATTAGATTCGTCTGACATGACCTTCCTGCTGTGAACCCATGATGCCTTGGGTCCTGTGCCCCACTGGCCACTAGGTACGGTACTCAACAATTCTTTCCTTCAGAAGTGATTCCATCACTTTCCCTACCACAGAGACCAAACTGACAGGTCTGCAGTTTCCTGCCTCTGTCTTGCTCCCACTTTTGTGAAGGGGAATCACATCCACCTTCCTCCAGTCCTCAGGTACCACACCATCCTCCCATGATTTGTTAAAAAGGGTAATCAGTGCTGTCACTAGTTCTCCTCTTAATTCTTTTAGAATTCTGGGGTGAATTCCATCAGGCCCCATTGCTTTGTCCATCTTCAGTTTTAGGAGTTCTTTCAGAACCCTTTCTTCTGTGAAAGGACTAGGATCTATCCCCTTATCCAGAGTGCTTCTGTTAACTGGATTAGGCACCCCCCTCCTCTTTTTTGAATACCGAGCAGAAGTATTCATTCAGTATCCCTGTTTTTTCACTGTACCTCTCTGCCCACCCACCGTCCTTTCTATTCAACCACACTATCCCTCCCCTTGTCTTTCTACGCTCCCTGATGTACCTATAAAAAGTTTTATCCCCCTTCTTAACCGAGTTGGCTATCTTTTCCGAAGTTTGGGCCTTTGCTATTCTGACTTCCCTCCCTGCTTCCTTCTGCCTTAACTGGTACAGTTCTCTGTCCTGCTCCTCCTGTGTTTCCTTATACTTCCTAAATGCTATCTTTTTCTCCCTAACCTTTCCCGCCACCTCTTTTGAGAACCACAGTGGCTTTTTCTTTCATTTTGATTTGTTTATTTGCTTCACACAAAGGCTTATTGCCTCTGTGATGGCAGTTTTGATGTTTCCCCTTTGTTGCTCCACCCCTCCTTCTAGCCTGTTTGCTAGTACTTTTCTAAGGCACACTTCCATCTTGCCAAAGTCAGCCCTCCTGAAGTCCAGTACCTTCACTTTTGTATGGCTCGACTCTGTAGCTGAGTTTATCGTGAACCACACTGTTTGGTGATCACTTGTTCCCAGATAGCTACCCACTTCTAGATCTGAGATCCTCTCACTATCCCCATTTGAGAGTACGAGGTCCAAGATTGCTGCCTCATGAGTGGGTTCCAAAACTAGCTGGGGTAGGCATGCCACGCGTAGGGCATCGAGAATGGCCCTGCTCTTGGATGTGGCTGCAGCAAAGGGGCTCCAGTTAACATCTGGCATACTCAGGTCCCCCATCAACAGTATCTCCCCTTTCTCTGCCATCCTAAGGATGCCTTCTATCACACCCTTGTCCAGTCCCTCTCCCTGACATGGGGGTCTGTATACAACTCATGTGTGGACTGTGGTGCCATTTCCAGTCTCTAAGGTGACCCACCGTGCCTCCTCTCCTCCGTTTACTCTTCTGTTCCATTGCTTTTATCCCTTCCCTTACATAGAGAGCTACTCCTCCCCCTCTTCTACTCTCCCTGTCTCTCCTGTAGGCTGTGTACCCTGACATGTTAACATCCCCAGTCATGGTTTCCGGAACATGTAGATACTGGAGACGCAGAAGCTTACCAGGATCGATTTCCGTGGTCTGGAGAGAAAGAGCAGAATTTAAAGTCTTGAGCAAAGACTTAAAGGAAAGGTCTTCAACAACAAGCTCTGCAGGAGGATTGATCCCTGCCCCCAGGGCAGAATCAGCATCAACATCATCACCCAGTCGAAGATCCGGATCAGGCTCAAAATTATCTCCTGACAGTCCAGGAGGGACTGTATAGACAGGAAAGGAATGAAAACCAGGAGGAAGAAGAGGAGACAGAATTGGAGTCGAAAACCTCTGGAAACTAGATGGCGCCGTACACATCCTCTGTGCCATCGAAGAGAGCAATGCCGAGTTCAGAGATGGCGCCAACACAGAAAACTGTGCCGCACTAGACACTGCCTGGAAGCGCGGCACCGCACATGGTGCCGACACCACCCCCGGCACCGAGGATGGCACCGACGGGGCATATGGTGCTGACAGCACTCCCAGCGCCAGAGAAACCGGCACCGCAGGCAACAGCTCCACCGCAGAAGTCTGCAAACTGTGATTTGAAGGCAAAGAATTAAAAATAGGAGATAAAAACATCAATGTGGACCCCTGCGCCACAGCCACGTGAAGGAGATAGATACCAGGGCGTGGAGTCAATGGCACCAAAGAAGGTGTCGCGCAACCAGGAAATCCTAACCACCTTCCCTGGCGATCCAAAACTGACAGGCCTGAAGACCCCGACTAAGGACTGTCTGGATCGGGCAGTCGGGACAACCTACGAGCCCAATGCTCCATAAGAGCGGCCCAATGGTGAAACTGCTCATCAGAAGCCCCCCTAGAAGGTGGAGAGGGGATCCAATGTCGAAGAAGCCAGTTGACAGAAACCGGTGACTCTGAAAGAGATGGAGACCGGTCCCTGACCCCAACAACTGACCATCTGCATGCAGATCTACCACAGGGCGACCTTGAGCGATGCCTTCTCTTCTTTGGCCGGTGGACCAAAGAAGAACTTGAGGCCAACGTGCTGTGAATGGGACCTGCTTTTATGCGTTGGTGGGACCACCCATCCCCCAGCATTGGACCGTCTGTTGTCAGGCCCCCAGAGAGAGGTGGCGGACCAGATCTGGCCTGATTGACTGAACAGCTTTCATGCGAAGTCTCCCTACCGTCACCTGCCCCACTCATGGTCCACTCAGTCAATAAAGGGCTGAAGACTTCTTTCTTGTACAAATAAGAATAAGTAAAATGTAATTGGTACTTTTTGTGATACAACACAAAATAACAAAACTGAAAACTAAGCTGCAGTTTGAAGTTGGACTCCCGGTGGGCGAGCAACATCGCTGTCACTGAAGCACACTCGACGGCGGGGAAAAAAGGAACTGAGGCGGTTGGAGGGTTGAGGTCAAGATAGTCTATACAGCATGAGCCTAGCTCGCAGTGCAGCTTCCTCACAGCTCTATCTCGGCGATAGCCGTTCTGAAAGATTTTGGCTCCTGTTGGGTCCTAGTGCCTCCAACGTAGATCCCCATCAATGTGAATGAATGGTGGAGACTTTACGTCCAGGAAGATCCAGCATCCCGGCGTGACTCAAGGTCGATGTGGTAGTGGGTAATGAAAGTGTTTGCTGTCTTCCAGGTGGCAGCACGGCAGATTTCCTGGATAGGGATGTCCCTGGAAGCAGCCACTGTCACAGCAGTATGGTGGGTAGAATGAGCTCTTATCCCTCTGAGAGGTTCCTTGCCCGCCAACTGGTAGCTGAGATCAATGCAGGATGTAATCCATCTGCCAACTGTCCACTTTGCTGCAGGTATGCCAGGTGCGGCTTCATCGTATGTGACAAACAGCTGGTGAACCTCTCCCCAAACTTCCACCATCCGCTCCTTCTAATAAGAGAGCACTCGTCTCAGGTCCAGAGTATGGAACCTGTACTCGGCCTCCAAGGTGTAGTTTGGGTAGAACACAGGCAGAGTCAACACCTGGTTAAGATGGAACTCCGACACCACCTTCGGAAGGAATTTTGGGTGGGGGCGCAGGACAACCTTGTCCCTGTGGAAGACCAGGTAAGGAGACTCCACCGAGAGCGCCTGGAGCTCCCCAGTCCTTCTGGCTGATGTCATAGCCACCAAGAAGGCAGTCTTCCATGACAAATGTGGCATCTCACACCTGTGCATCTGTTCAAATGGCTTGCCCGTGAGCTTTGCCAGTACCAGCAGTAGATTCCATGGAGGTGGAGGTTCACGCACTGGAGGGGATATGTGGCTGAGGCCTTTAAAGAAATGCCAGAACACCTTCTCCTGTGCCACAGTCTGCTGACCAGCCTGCACCTGGTAAGCAGAGATGGCTGCCAGATGCACCTTAAGGGTCATAGACTGAAGACCCCCTTGGGATAGAGACCAAAGGTAGTCTAGGATGCTAGCCACTAGACAGGACAAAGGGTCCAGGCCCTTACCCTGACACCAAATTGAAAACCGTTTCCATTTGAAGGCATAGCACCTCCTGGTCGACTCCTTCCTGGATGCTTCCACTACTGAGAGTACATCCTCAGAGAGACCCAGAGCCTGGAACTCTAGCCGCTCAGGAACTAGGCTGTCAGGTGCACGGACTGAAGGTCCGAACGGAATACCTTCCCCTAATTGACAGATAACAGGTCCAGGCATACTGGAAGATGCCTCAGAGCCCTGCAGCTGAGGCTGAGGAGATCTGAATACCAGAACTGGCATGGCCAGTCTGGGGCTATCAGGATCACCTGTGCCTTGTCCCTCCTGACCTTGAGGATCACTCTGTGAACCAAGGGAAATGGAGGGAACTCACAGAAGAGGACTGGGGTCCATGGCCTCGAGAAGGCACCCACCTGCAGCGAGCCCTGCTGAGGGGGGCCGGTATGAAACAGCCTCAGCTTGCTGTTCTCCCTGTAGGCGAACAGATCCACCTGAGGTTTACCCCAGTGAGAGCACAGGCTGTGTACTACCTCTGGATGGAGAGATCACTCATGGGATGTCTCGCCCACACGGCTGAGAGCATTTGCCAGCTGATTTGAGGCTCCTGCCACATGGACAGCTAGGAGATCTGCCTCCAGTCGGCTCACGAGGGTCCAGATGCATAGCGCTTCCCTGCACAGCAGCCAGAAGTACATGCTGCCCTGTATGTTGAGGTAGTACATGGTCGTGATATTGTCCGTCTGAACTTGCACCACTTGACCCCGAAGGAGTAGAGCAAAGAAAAAATTACTCACCATAGTAATGCTATTTCTTCTAATGGAGTCTTGCTGTATTCTGACATAATGCAGTTAGCCCCACCACTTGAACTGCCCCGGACAGGAAAGACAACTCTATGTAGAAGCATAGAATGCTGAGCTCAAGCTCGGTTTTCAAACCTCTGTCTGTGGTACTTCCCAGTGTAACCATCAGATTCTTACAAGTAAACTAACTAAGTACTATACTATGGAAACTGTTCAGAACATACAGCCAAAGGGCAAAGAATTTTGGGTCCAAAAGACTCAAGTCGAGAACCCAATAAGGAAAGGTAGTGACAGTAATTAACTATAAAACACAAGAAAAATAACAACAACAGCTACCCCACCCTTAAGAGGGAGGGTACAAGGTACACCCCTGAGGTGCAACATTGTACCTGCCAGCCCAATTCCCAAAAATTAGGTCCTGAGAGGGAGATGGAGTGAATACAGCAAGACTCCATTAGAAGAAACAACATTACTATGGTGAGTCATTTTTTCTTCAAACAACATGAAGTCTTGCTGTATTCTGACATAATGCAGACTACCAAGCAGTTCCCTATGGAGGAGGGAATGCAGAACCTACTTTGGGAAAAGGTTCTGCAGTACTGCCATGCCAAACCTAGCATCACTCCTAGCCTGGATGTCCAGGGAGTAATGCTTGGTGAATGTATGTACTGTTTTCCAGGTGGCTGCTTTACAGATCTCTAACAAGGGTATATCTCTGGCCACAACTAGGGTAGCAGCTGTACCCCTAGTTGAGTGAGCCCTCAGGCCTGAAGGGGGTGTTCTACCCAATTTGTCATAGCAGAATTGTATACAAGAAACAATCCACCTGGCAATAGTTGTTTTAGTGGTAGGCTTACCTTTCCCCACTTCACTATAAGTGAGAAACAATTGAAGACAGTCATTTCTGTGTGTCTTAGTATGCTCTATGTAGTGGCTAAGAGCCCTTTGAACATCCCAACTGTGTAATCTGCTTTTTACCAGAAGAAGAAGAGTGGTCAGTGAAAAACACAGGGAGAGATATAGATTGGTTCAGATGAAAATCTGATACCACTTTGGGAAAGAACCTATTGGTTCTTAGGACCATTTTATCTCTATGGAAGGATATGAAGTCGGGTTCAACTGACAGGGCCTGTAATTCACTAATCCGCCTGGCAGAAGTAATAGCTACCAGGAACACAGTTTTCCAGGTCAGGTACTTCAACTCGGCCGAAGCCAGAGGTTCAAAGGGTGGCTGCATAAGTTGAGCCAATGCAGACATTAAGATCCCAAAATGGAGAAGGCTCTCTAAAGGGAGGGTTAATGTGAACCAGACCTTTGAAAAGCTTCCTGAAAACAGGATGAGAAGCCAGGGAAGAGCCCTTCCCCTGCTAAAAGGAATGCAGAAACAGCTTCCAGGTGAACCTTCAGAGTGGCAGGTCTAAGGCCTAGACCATTCAGATGAACCAGAAAATCTAAGGCTGTGAAGATGCCTGTAGAATCAGGCACAATGCCTTTCTGAGAACACCAAATACTGAACCTCTTCCATTTGGAATTGAAAGTTTTTCTAGTGGAAGATTTCCTGGAGACCTTCAGAATATCCAGAATTCCCTGAGAGAGATGTAGTGCATACATATTCTAACTCTTCAAGAGCCAGGCCTTGAGGTTGAGAGACTGGAGATTGGGGTACCAGATTCGCCCCTGGGAGGAGGACAGGAGATTGTATTTCCTGGAAAGAGACAGGGGACGTGACTGTCAAGGACAGCAGTAAAGGATACCACGGCTGTCTAGCCCAATCTGGAACCACTAGTATCACTGTGCAGGGTTGAGTTCTGATCTTGATCAGAACTCTGAACTGCAGAGGAAAGGGAGAGAAGGCATAGAGAAACCTGCCCTTCCAGCCCAAAATGAGAGCATCCAGGGGAACCGTCCCCAGGACTGGAGGTCTGCAACAAAACAGAGGAAGTTGATGATTGTCTGGTGCTGCAAAGAGATCTGTCTCTGGAGTACCCCACCTGGAGAAGATGACCTTCAGGATGTGAGGATCCAGGGACCATTCGTGATGTCCCTGTGAAATTCTGTTCAGGGCACCTGCTAGTACCTTGTCCTTTCCTGGAAGGTGAACTGCTACCAGGGAGGTCTGAAGAGAATAGGCCAGAGACCACAGTTTCATGGCTTCTGTGCACAAGGCCATGGACCGAGTGCCTTCCTGCTTGTTGATGTACCACATTGTGGTGGTGTTGTCTGTGCTGACTTGGACCACCATGCCCTTGACTGAATCTGAGAAGCTCTGAAGGGCTAAGAAAACTGCCCTGAGTTCCAGAAGATTGATATGAAGGCGAGACTCCTGTGGAGACCAGACCCCTTGAGCAGTCAGGGCTCCCAGGTGGGCTCCCCCAACCTAGGAGAGAAGCATCCGTAGTTAGAACTACTGATGGGACTTGAGGGAGAAATGGAACTCCTTGTCTGAGGTTGTCCTGGTCCAGCCACCACTGGAGAGCCTGGACCAGAGTCTGAGTCACTGGAATCAGTTTGGTGAGAGTCCTGTCTCTGTGACCAAAAGGACCTTGGGTGGAACTGAATGTCCCTCATCTGAAATCTGGCTCCCTGCACCACTGTAGTGGAAGCTGCCATGTGGCCCAGGAGTTGGAGGAACTGTCTCGCTGGATGAGAAACTTGAGGTTGAAAAGAGGAAGCAAGATCTACTAGGGCATTCACCCTTGCCAGGGGGAAGGAAAGCTTTTGCTTGAATAGTATCTAATTCTGTCCCTATAAAGGTGAAAAGTTGTACTGGTTCGAGGACAGATTTTGGAAGATTGAGAAGAAACCCCAGAGAACTGAGCAAGTCCTTGGTGGTTTGCAGGCCTGACCTGACCTGGTCTGATGACTGACCTACAATTAGCCAGTCGTCCAGCTATGGGAAAATGGTGATACCGTGTCTTCTGAGGTAAGCCACCACCACTGCAGGGCACTTTGTGAACACCCTTGGAGCTGATGTTAGGCCGAATGGCATGGCCCTGAACTGATAATTGCCTGAAGGCAACTCAAACCTGAGGTATTTTATGTGGGGAGCAGCTGATAGGGATATGGAAGTAGACATCCTTGAGGTCCAGGGATGCTAGCCAATCCCCTGGCCTTAAAGAGGGAAGGATTATTCCCAAAGTTACCATTTTGAATTTGGGTTTTGAAATGTGTTTGTTGAAATACCTTAGATCCAGGATGGGTCGCCACTCCCCTGTTTTCTTTGGGGTAAGGAAGTACCTGGAGTACAGGCCTTTTCCCCTGTGTTGAGTAGAAACCTTCTCTACGGCTCTGATAGCCAGAAGAGAGGAAACCTCTGTCTCTAGGTCAATGGTTTCTGATATTGATGCAGGTGGAAAAGACCTGGCCCTCCTTTTTGGGAATCTTTTGAAGCTGAGGGCCAGTCCCAGGCTTGCTACTTCCAGGACCCACGTGTCTAAGGTCACAGACTTCCAGGCCTGAAAGTAATAAGCCAGCCTGCCTCCTACTGGGATTGGGGAGTCGACCCAGGCTGACATATGAGGGTGTCTGCTTGGCAAGAGCCTTGGACTGGGAGGAGGAAGCAGCCCTGCTCATCCTCCTCCCGCCCCTCCCTTGAAGAAAAACCCTCTGTGGGAAGGGAGAGGAGGCCTTGGCTTGGTAAAAAGGCCTGTGAAAGGGCCTGCCTCTGCCCCTGGACTGCTGCTTTTGTGAAGCGGCTTGCCCTTCCTTGGCCTGTGCTCTCCTGTATGCGGTCCTGTATTCATCCATTTTCTTCATGTAAGCTTCTGTCTGCTCCCCAAACAGAGTTACCAACTACAGGAAAATCCATAGCCTTAGTCTGGGTATCCTGTGATAGGCTAGTACATCTGAGACAAGCATGTCTTCTGAGAGACACAGATGTAGCCATGACTCTTGATGCCACATCACTGGAGTCCACAACAGCATGAAATTGTACTTTAGATGCCTCAATTCCATCTGCAGCCACCTCCTCCAGCTCCTTTGCTAGTTGGGGAAGAGGCCTGTTTAGCCAGTTCCAGAACAGTATCCCACCTGGCCTTCTGGTACCTGGCTGTGTAGGCCATATAGTTTGCCTGCCTGAGTCCCAAAGAGGATACCAAATATTGTTTTTTGGCCATGACATCAACTTTCCTGGAGTCTTTGTCTGGTGTGTGTGAAGCCAAAGGAATAATAGCCCTGTCACAGGCTGCAGCCTGCACTACCCCAACATGGCTGCTATGAGTATAAAGGAACTCCGTACCTGAGCCTGATAACATATACCTCCTGTCCATTCTTTTATCCACAGGAGGTAATGGGTTAGGAGTTTGTAAAATCTTTTGAGTCTATTTCCCCAAGGACTTATGAAGAGGGATAGACAATCTTTTGGACTCTGGGATGTCCATTTCCACAAAATCAGGCTCTTCTTCCTCCTCAGCAGCTTCAACCATAGGGAGCTGGAGGGTTTCGGCCACCTTCTTGTAGAACAAGAAGTGTGAAGGGGACTCAGAAAGCCTGGGAGGGGAGACATTAGAGGGCCTGTCTAGGGAGATATCTGGCTCAATGGGCACATCCAGACCCCCCAGGTCATCATCTTTATCATTGGGATAGTCTTAGTCTCCCTCCCACTCCTCATAAAAAGCATCTGGATCGTAATCTGAAGGAGACGGAGCCGACCTGACCAGCGGTACCGCTTCAGACAGAACCGGGCGAAGTGACTTGAACAATGCTAATTGCTTTGGCTATCTCGTCCGCAGTTGGATTATGCGGTACTGGATCCGAACCGGCAGACTTTCGTTTCCTTTTTGATGGAATCGGAACCTCAGAGTCAGCTCTCCTTTTGCTTGAGGAGGTATCGCCTAGGTCAGTAGGCACCTCCTCAGGTTCAGCTGCAACCGAACCGGGCTAGCCATCCGGATCTCCAGACTTTTCGGCCCCCCTTTCCTTAAGCCTACTCAATCTTTTTTCTGGAATGGCTTTGGGAAAGTTTTTGCAAATTTGGCAGTCTGATTTAAGTTGGTCAAACTCCAGACAAACACAGATGAGGTGTGGTCGGCCTTGGCAAAGGCCTCCCCACACTCAGTACAGTGTTGAAACTCAGTGGGACCGGTTTTCTTCTTGGGTTTCTCAGACATGGACAACCTACTAAATTACCCTATAGCAGCTATCAAACCAGCTAATAAATAACCTATCGGTTACAAACCATGTCACAGGTTTTGAAAAAGAATCAGAAAAAGGCCCAGTTCCTTTGAAACTGACCGGTACCAGAACACCACTCTAATCCCAGAAAAATTACATTTTTAAACAATAGTAGAAATAAGGTCGGTTCCTAACCGGACCGACCGATAAGAAACCAAAGAAAAGAACAATTTCCACACTTTTACCAAAATAAAACACACTCACTACCTATCTGCTACACTACCTGTACCATAGACGGAGGCTGGAAATCTGAAAAATAACAAACAGAATGGTTTAAACCGAACGCTTTTGAAACTTTACCGAACAGAGCAGAGGAATCTCTGGAGCGATTTCACTGTTAGGCGGAGTAAAGAATCTGACGGTTACATTGGGAAGTACCACAGACAGAGGTTTGAAAACCGAGCTCAACATTCTATGCTTCTGCATAGAGTTAACTCTTTCCTCTCCAGGGCAGTTCAAGTGCCGGGGCTAACTGCATTATGTCAGAATACCGCAAGACTTCATGTTGTCTGAATGCTGACAGTGCCAGTCTGACTGCCCTAAGCTCCAGCAGGTTATTATGACATCGGGATTCCTCGGGGGTCCATGACTGCCCATGTGGGCTCCCCAGAACGTGAGAGAGGCATCGGTTGTAAGAATGACCGTCGGCTTAGAACGGACAAACGGGATCCCTTCCTGCAAGTGATCCAGGACAGTCCACCATTGGAGAGTGTCCCACATCATCTGGGTTACAGTGACCAGCTGGTCAAAGTGATCTTAATGCTAGGTCCACTGGCTGGCCAGCTCCCATTGGAGGGGGCGCATATGCCACTGGGCCCATCGGACCATGGTGGTGCAGGCCGCCATGTACCCCAGAAGGCACAGAAAGTCCCGGGCAGGGTGCAAGTGCCCAACCAAAAATGACTGGGCAAAGGAGGAGAGAACCTCTGCCATGTCCATCAGGAATCCAGGCTCTGCCCCAATGAAACATATCACCTGTTAAAGTACGAGTTCTGACTTGGCCTCATTGATCTGGAGACCAAGGTCGTGCAGGTCTGGAGGGCCAGGTCCCTGGACCCCTCCGCCTCTTGCTTGGTGGAACCCGCCAAGAGCCAGTCATCAAGATATGGGTAAACTCCGACCCCTCGATGCCGAAGATGGGCAGCCACCACTGCAATGCATTAAGCGAAGACCCATGGGGCCGATGACAGGCCGAACGTCTAGGCTCAGCACTCAAATAGGGCTCCTTCTGCTCGGAAGCGAAGGAACCCCTGGTGAGACAGACGGATCAGGACATGAAAGAATGTGTCCTGAGATCCAGAGAGCAAAACCACATGTTCTGCTCAAGAGGTGGTATGATCTGGGAGAGAGTCATCATCTTGAAGGTGCATGACCTGAGGAACTGGTTCAGGTCGTGCAGATCTAGAATGGGGGCCAGCTCCCATTCCGCTTTGGAACCAGAAAGTACCTGGATACGAACCTCGGTTGACTTGGTGGGGGTGGGGGGTCCGTGATTCTGGCCACCACCTCCTTGTGGAGGAGTTGGGCAATGTCGTCTTGAACAGCCGACTCAAGCATGTACAGACACCATATCGCCCCATGGGGCGGGCTTGGCTTGAGAGTACTGCTCGATTTCCAGAGGCAATCCTCAGCCTACTTCTAGAACCCACCTGTCTGTGGTAACAGCAGACCAAGCGGAAAGGGAAGTGGTGGAGCCGTCCCGCACAGGAGGACCGAGAGCTTGCGTGACAGGTATGAGCGTGGCCACCCAATCCCATCACTGAGCAGGCTTTGAGGAAGAGGGTCCAGCTTGGGGACCACCTGAGCCTGAAGCCACATCCTCCAGGCTTACGGGCTGCTGGAGGCCTGGACTTGGGCAGTGGGTGCCAAGATTGTGCCTGCTGTTGCTGCCCAGCTTGAAAGTGGGGTTGCTTGGCCGCAGGGGCAGAATGCCAAAATGTTTTTTTCCTCTGCTTTTTGGAACCTTGAGATCCTTCTGTGCAGAAGTTACAGAGTCCAAGGTGGCACTGGACTTCTCAATGCACTGGAGGTGACAGGTCCACAAATGGGCGAGAGGTCGGTACCCAGGAAAGGATGTCCATTAGCTTGTGTTGGGTGTCTGCCATGAAGGTGCAGACCTTAACCAAGCCCTAGGCACATGGCAACTGTGGCAGCCACCAAGCGGGCGCATGAGTCCCTGAGGTCCAGAGCCATCTGGAGTTGCTGCTTCGCAACAGCTCGACCCTGGTCCCGGACCTGCTTGACCATGGTCTGGAAGTCTGTGGGGAGGTGAGACAGAACCTCATCAAGGGAGCACAGATGAGCATGAGAGAAATGTGCCATGATGATGGCCAAGCTTGCCTGATGGAGGCCCAGCATAGAGGCGGCATAGACTATACAGGCAGAGTGGTCCAGTTATTTGGACTCCTTGTCTAGAGGTCTCTCTGTATCTGACAAACTACCCAAGTGTCTGAACACAGATTCAGTCACTAGACCATCTGCTGAGGAATGCTCTGTGAACCCTGAAAGGGACCCAGTGGGCACTGCATATCTGCAGGCCATACAGGCAGAAGGTGCAGGGCAGGATGCTGCCATAACTCCAAAGCCGGACCAACAATGGCCTCGGCCACTGGAAAGGCTTCTGTCTGTTAATCCCCCCATTTGAGGATATCTGTGAGGGGATATTTGGCCCATTTTTGGAAAGGTTTGAGAGGCATCTCTGTGGATTCGGAGATAAGATGGAGGATGTCCATAAAGCAAGAGGGGCCTTCCTCCATCGAGAGACTACCAACCAATTCCTCTTCCAAGGGACGGGAATGAAGGTCCGAGTTCTCGGACTCTGGATAAATCAGCCGGTCACCCGAGTCTCCCTTCACCCGCCTAGGACGGTCAGGAGTGAGGGTAACAGAGAGCCTACGTGGGAGGCCCAGAACAGGCCGAGTGTCTTTGTTTAGGTGGCGACTCCACCAAGATTGGGGGAAGAGGCTGACTTTGGCTAAATCAGAATGGTTTTGGCTGGCTCCAAGGGAAGAGGAACGGCATGGGCCGGCTCTGGAAGAGTCGGCTTCGGCCTGGGAGATGACAGGAAAGTAATGGCTGGGGTGGAAGACGGAATCAGCTTTTGACCGGACAAGATCAAGTATTGCCACATTAAATCTTCAGTAGCATCAACAAAGTTTCCGTCGAAGCTCTCCTCATCTGAGGAGGACGAAGAAGAATGTCGGCGGTGCCTCTTTAGAGCCGCCAGCGCCTTCATCGGCCTGTTGTTCAAGGAGTCCAAGACCTCGATCAGAACTGTCGGGCTGACCAACAGGGCCGATCAGAAGGCACCAGGAGAGTGGTGTATCTTCTTGGTCCGGGACCGGTTCTCCAATGGGGTTCCCAGCGGCAGGGTCTCCTCATCGGGAGAGGCAGGACCGGGGTCCTGAATAAGGTGTTGTCGGCCTCCTTGGGTGACAACGGGTTGACTGAATGAGAATGATCTCAACAGATTGTAGTCCAGTGTCTGGGCCTCTGGCCTGACGGTGGGACCGTGAAACCAACCTCGACTGAAGTCGAGACAGGTGATTCCTGGGACCGAGATCTCTCATGATCCCAGAAACGTCGCATGTGAGACGAAGATTCTCTCAGTTACTTGTTTTTTTTTACGGGACTGAGAGACATGTGTGCTCGAAGGCCCCTCACCCTTGGTGGGAAGGATTGGTACATCTCCCGAAAGGATCCGGAGAAAGTGGAGCAGGATGAAAAAGGACTTAGAAGACCGATCCGTGGCCCGAGCCCCTCTTCCTCAAAGGTCTTCATTTGTTCAAGCTGCTCAGCGGATCCCGCAGCCGAGGAGACTGCCCATCGGGCTTCCTTAGATTCAACCGGCGGGTTCAGTTTCTCCGGACCGCTCAATTTCAGCCGTGCAAGATGATCGTCCAAGACGTTCGGTTGAAAAGTGTGACATTTCACAGGCCTGAGTGTCATGGCCGACACCCAAGCAATACACGCATGTGGCATGCGGATTGGTGTGAGACAATTTTGCCCGCACAGACAGTGGCGGAAACCAGGAGAGGATTTATCCTCCATAGCGGTTGACATTGCGAAGAGATTTTTAGTAACTAATGAGTCTGAGTTTAAGCAAATCCAAGGATTTGAAAGCCAGGGCCTACAGAAAGCAAGAGCGGTAAGGAGGAACCTGTATCTTCCAGTGGAAGGAAAATCTGGCATCATGAGCGGGCCAAGGGTTTATATCACCTGGGTGGGTGGAGGCAGCTTCAAGACCTTCTGGCAAGAATCTTAAAGGGAAAGGACATGCCAAACAGTGTGGATAGAACAACATATCCATGATCCTAGAAAAACAGGTTACTCACCTGTAACAGTAGTTCTAGGAGTGGTATATGTTGTTCATCCACACCAACTGGCATGTCCTTTTCCCTTTAAGATTTGCCAGGTGGTCTTCAAGCTGGCTCCTCCCACCCACACTGATGGTATAACCCTCGGCTCCGCCCCATGATGCCAGATCTTGCCCGCTGGAAGCAAGGTGTGTGCATCAAAGCCGGGGAGGTCGGGTGGGTCCGTGAGGATGAACAACATATACCACTCCTAGAACTACTATTACAGGTGAGTAACCTGTTTTTCTAGGATCATGGATATGTTGTTTATCCACACTAATTGGCAGACTCCTAGCAGTTCCCCAGAAGGAGGGAGGCAAGGCACACACACCCTACTTTGGGAATAGAGACTGGAGAACTGAGGCTCCAAAACCACCATCCTGGCATGACTCAAGGTTAATGTGGTAATGGATAATGAAGGTGTTTGCTGTCTTCCAGGTAGCAGCCCTGCAGATATCCTGGATAGGGACGTCCCTAGAAGCAGCCACCGACGCAGTGGTATGACGGGTAGAGTGAGCCCTTAGCCCTACGGGTGACTCCTTACCCGCCAACCTATAGCAGAGATCAATGCAAGGTGTAATCCATCTGTCAATCATCCACTTCACTTCAGGTCTGCCAGGTGCAACTTCAGTGTAGGTGCCAAACAGTTGGTGAACCTCTCCCTGAACTTCAGCCATCCGCTCCTTATAATAAGAGAGTGCTTGTCTCAGGTCCAGGTAAAGAGCCTGTACTCGGCCTCCGAGGTGTAGTTCGGGTAGAACACAGGCACAGTTAACACCTGGTTAAGGTGAAACTCTGACACCACCTTTGGAAAGAACTTCGGGTTGGGGCACAGGACAACCTTGTCCTGTGCAAGACCAGGTAAGGAGATTCCACCGAGAGCACCTGGAGCTCCCCAGTCCTTCTGGCTGACATGATAGCCACCAGGAACGTGGTCTTCCATGACAGATGTGACATCTCACACCTGTGCATCGGTTTGAATGGCTTGCTCATGAGTTTTGCCCAAACTAGCAGTAGATCCCAGAGAGGTGGAGGTTCACTCACTGGAGGGGATATGTGATTGAGGCCCTTGAAAAAGTACCAGACCACTGTCTCCTGTGCCACCGTCCGCTGACCAGCCTGTACCCAGTAAGCAGAGATGGCTGCTAAGTGCACCTTAAGTGTAGTCATCTGGAGACCTCCTTTGGAGGGACCAAAGGTAGTCAAGGATACTGGCCACAGGACAGGAACTAGGGTCTAAGCCCTTGCCCTGGCACCCAATGGAAAACTGTTTCCATTTGAAGGCATAGCACCTCCTGGTCAACTCTTTCCTAGACGTCTCAGCTATGCTGAGGACATCAGTGGAAAGACTCAAAGCCTGGAACTCTAGCCGCTCAGGTACCAGTCTGTCAGGTGCAGGATTGAAGGTCCGGATGGAATACCTTCCCCTGACTGACAGATATCAGGTCCGGGCATGCTGGAAGATTCCTCGGGAGCCTGTCGCTGAGGCTATCTGGATACCAGAAATTGCATGGCCAATCTGGGGCTACCAGGATCACCTTGGCCTCGAAAAGGCATCCTTCTGCAGTGAGACCTGCTGAGGGGGGCGGGCATGAAACAGCCTCAGCTTTGTGTACTCCCTGGAGGCGAAGAGGTCCACCTGAGGGGTGCCCCACAGGGAGAACAAGCTGTGTACTACCTCTGAGTGAAGAGACCTCTCATGAGACGCCTCGCCTACACGGCTGAGGGCATCCACCAATTCGTTCGAGGCTCCTGCCACATGGATGGCTAGGAGATCTGCCTCCAGTTGGCTCACGAGGGTCCAGATGTGGAGAGCTTCCATGCACAGAGGCCAGGAGTGCATGCCGCCCTGTTTGTTGAGATAGTGCATGGTCGTGGTACTGTCCATCTGGACCTGGACCACTTGACCCCGCAGAAATGGAGCTAATGCAGTCAGTGCCAGCCAAACTGATCAGAGCTCCAGCAGGTTGATGTGGCATCAGGACTTCTTGGGGTTCCAGAGCCCATGGACCCTGTGGTTCCCCATGTGGGCCTCCAGCCTATGAGAGAGGCATGGTCGTGAGAACAACTGTCGTCCTCGGGCAGACAAATGGGATCCCTCCTGCAGATGTTCCCACATGGTCCACCACTGAGGGCATCCCAAAGCCTCTGGGTTACAGTGACCAGCTGGTCGAAATGACCTAGATGCTGGGACCACTGGCTGACCAAGCCCCACTGAATGGGACACATTCACCACCAGGCCCAACAGACTATGGTGGTACAGGCTGCCATGTAACCCAGGAGATGCAGGAAGTCCCAGTCAGGGCACAACTGCCCAACCAGAAATGACTGGACAGAGGAGGAGAGAACCTCTGCCCAGTCCACCGGGAGCCGGGCACTGGCTCAGCAAGAGTCATGCTCTGCCCTGATGAAGCAGATCACCTGCGAGGGCACAAGTTCTGACTTGGCTTCGTTGATTAGGAGGCCACGTTCAAGACAGGTCTTGAAGGCCAGGTTTCTGGACCTCTCCACCTTCAATTTGGAGGGACCCACTATGAGCCAATCATCGAGGTAAGGGTACACCCCTACCCCTCGATGCCAAAGATGGGCTGCCACGACTGCAATGCATTTGGTGAAGATCCGGGAGGCCGATGACAGGCTAAACGGCATGGCTTGGAACTCCCAGAGGGTTTCCTCCACTTGGAAGCGGAGGAATCTCTGCCGTGACGGATGGATCGAGATGTGAAAACGCAGTCCTGAAGATCCAGGGAGCAGAAGATAAAATTACTCACCGTAGTAATCTTGTTTCTTCAAAGGGATCGCTCAATATGATTAAACAAATGCAATCAGCGTCCTGTGTTGCACTGCCCGGAGAGATGAAATTATATGCAAATGATGGAACTCTCAACTGACTCATGCCACTTTCAAACTGCTGCCCTAGCAACTGTTGCACTCTGAGTGCTTTAGATTCTTACATCACCTAAACTGGGTGTAAGACCCATTAACTATGATAATATTTATATACAATAATTTTTTTGTCCTCTCAGGTCAAAACAAATCCCTATAATTAAACCTAAAAAACTTGAGACCACAAGGGAACAAACTGGTTAACAAAAGGCGAGTCTCTAACCTAACCTATATGGAAAAAATATACTGAAACAGGGATGCAGAACAACGTTCATACATTTTTTGTAGGGGAGGCAGGGTAGGTGCTTTAATCATAATGAGTGACCCCTTTGAAGAAACAAGATTATTATGGTGAGTAATTTTTTCTTCTAACCCCAGGAATCACTCATTATGATTAAACTGATGCAGACTACCAAGAGGTACCTTTGGAGGTTGGGCAGAAAACCTCTTTAGGAAACAGGATCTGCAGCACTGCTGTACCAAACTTGGCATCACTTCAGGATTGTAGGCCCAGGCTGTAATGCTTTGTGAAGGTGTGTACTGTTTTCCATGTAGCTGATTTGCAGATTTCCAGGAGTGGAATATCCCTCGAAGCTGCCACTGAAGCAGTTGTACCCCTCGTGGAATGTGCTCTGAGGCCCAGAGGGGCCCGTTTACCCACTTTACTATAGCAAAACTGGATACATGCCACTATCCAACGAGCAATTGTCTGTTTTGTGGCAGGTCTACCCTTACCTACCTCTCCATAGGTAAGAAAGAGCTGTGTCTGGCCTGGTCTGTAAAACTTAGTTTTGTCAATTTAGTGGCTAAGTGCCCTTTTGACATCAAGGGAGTGAAGCCTCCTTTCTGGAGAACTGGAGTTCTCTGTGAAAAAGACAGGTAAAGTGATGGACTGGTTTAAATGGAAATCAGACACCACTTTGGGAAGGAATTTTCTATTGGTCCTGAGGACCACTTTGTCCCTGTGGAGTGATATGTAATCTACATCCGTACACAGGGCTTGTAACTCACAGATTCTTCTGGCTGAAATAATAGCAACCAAAAACACAGTTTTCCAAGTGATATACTTCAAGTCTGCTGTTGCCATCAGTTCAAATGGGGCATCCATGAGCTTGGCAATGCAGATATTCAGATTCCAGGCGAAACTGGTTCCCTCAAGGAGGGTACAAAGGTTAAGACCTTTAAAATATTTCCTGAAGACTGGTTGAGAGGCCATGGACCTCTCTTTACCTGCTGACAGGTAAGCTGAAACCGAAGCCAAATGAACCTTGAGTGTGGAAGGCTTCAGAGCTAAAGAATGCAAGTGTGTCAGGTAATCCAGAAGAATGGCAAGGTCAGCCCTGGATGCGTTGATACCCTTACCTGCACATCACACAGAAAACCTCTTCCACTTGGCAGTGTATGTCTTTTTAGTGGAAGGTTTCCTGGAACCCCTAAGTACTGCCAAAACTTGTTCTGACAGTTTAAGATCCTCATACTCTAAGTCCTCAAGAGCCAGGCCTTGAGCCTTAGTGATTTCAGGTTGGGATACAGTATCCTGCCCTGAGAGGAAGTCAACAGGTTGTGCTTCCTGGGCAGATGAACTGGAGGTACAACTGATAGAGCCAACAGAAGTGAACAGTGCTGTCTCGCCCAATCTGATGCCACCAGTATCACTGTGCTGGTTGGCACCTCAATTTCAGCAGGGTCCTGAATATCAGTGGAAAAGGAGGGAAGGCGTACAGGAACTTCCCTGTCCAATCCAGTGCCAACACATCCAGGGGTAGTGTGCCCCTGAGAGGAGGCCTGCAGCAATATATTGGTAGCTGGTGATTTTTTGCAGAGGCAAAGAGATCCATCTCTGGAGTGCCCCAACGCCTGAAAATCGAGCTGAGAATTTGAGGATTCAGACACCACTCATGGTGATCCTGACTTATTCTGCTGAGGGAGTCTGCCAGTACATTGTCCTTTCCTGGAAGATGTATGGCTGAAAGGGATACTTTCATGGAGCATGCCAGGGACCACAGCCTCATTGCTTCTGTGCACAGTGGGGCTGACCTGGTTTCTCCCTGTTTGTTATGTTATAAGTAGTAGTGCTGTTGTCTGTTCTGACCTGCACCACTTTGTTTTGAAGATGTGGAGCAAATGCCTGCAGGGCTAGGTACACTGCCCTGAGCTCCAAAAGATTTATGTGCAACATGGATTCCTGAGTAGACCATGTGCCACTTGCTGTATAATCCAACATGTGTGCTCCCCAACCCAGAAGGGATGCATCTGTTGTAAGAACTAAGGAAGGTTGTTCCTTTGTGAAAGGAACCCCTACCCGAAGGTTTTGTTCATCCAGCCACCACTGCAGTGCCTGTAGGACAGTGTGGGTGACTGGAACCAGTTTGGACAGAGGATCTGTCCTCTGTGACCAGTACTGTCTCAGGTGGAACTGAATGTCCCTCATTTGGAATCTGGAACCTAGTACCACTGTGGTGGCAGCCATGTGGCCAAAAGCCTGAGGAAGTCTCTGTCTGGTTTCGTCTTCCTGGTACAAATGAGCTTGCAATTCAGAGAATGCTGTTTACCCTGTCCTGTGGCAAGAAAGCTCTACCCAGACTGGTGTTCAGATCTGCTCCAATGAACTCGAGTACCTGAACTGGTGTTTGCTGTGACTTCTGCTCATTTATGAGGAAACCCAGGATTCCAGAGTAGACTTTGTTAGTGTTAGGCCTCCTCTGTAAGATGTAGAGATGGACCCACCACTAACCAGTCGTCCAGGTAGGGAAAGACTGATGCGCCTTTTTCTCAGAAACTCCATTACCACAGCCAATCACTTTGTGAATGCCCTTGGTGCAGAAGTCAGACCAAAAGGAAGGGCTGCAACTGATAATGGCCCGAGGCTAGTCTGAACCCTCAGACACTTCCTGTGAGAAGGTCTGATGGGGATGTGAAAATAAGCATCCTTTAAATTTAGGGCTAGACAGTCTCCTTCTGTAAAGTGGGAATGTTCAGAGCAAGAGTGCCCATTTTGAATTTTGGTTTCAGAATATGTCTGTTTAGAAGTCTTAAATCCCGAATAGGTCGCCAATCCCCATTTTTCTTCTTTGTAAGGAAGTATCGGGAGTAGAAGCCTTTGCCCCGCTGGTTTAGGGGCACAGGCTCCACTGCCTTGATAGCTAGCAGATGTTTTACTTCTGCATCCAGTAGTATCCTGTCTGCAGATGTGACTGGTGCAAATGTTCTTGCTCTCAGCTTGGGGAGAGAATTGAAGCTGATTGCCAAACCCTGGCTCACCACCTCCAGGACCCACTTGTCTGTGGTGATGGTATACCAATCCTGGAGAAAATGAGCCAGTCTGCCACCCATCGGTGGATTTTTGAAGGGGATGCGACCTGTACTAGACTGTCAAGGATTCTGAGTGGGCTGTGCCTGAATCACTGGGGAAGGAGAAGCTCTCCTCATGGCTCTCCTGCCCCTTCCTCGGAAGTATCCTCTAGGCTGCTGTTGCAGTTGAAAGGCCTGAGCTTGGAAAAAAGGTCTGGAGTAGGATCCCCAACCCCTGTCTATCCTTAGAATTGCTTCTGTAGGTGGCCTTATATTCTCCTACCTTCTTCATATAGGCCTCTGTTTCATCTCCAAATGGGGGATTTTTCTCAAAAGGAAAGTCCATCGCCTTGGCCTGGGTGTCCAAGGTCAGGTTTGTGGCCCTGAGCCAGGCAAATAATCTAAGGGCCACAGATAGTGCCACCAACCTGGCTGCAGAGTCATTAGTGTCCACAGCCATGTGGAACTGGTATTTTGTGGCATCTAAAGTGGCCCTGGCCATTTCCTGCAAGTCCACTGCCACCTCACCAGGCACCTTGTCAGCTAGAGAGAACACTGCATTCCAGAGTGCCTTCTGGTATTGCACTGGATAGGCCATATAATTGGCCTGTTTAAGGATGAGAGAAGCGGCCATATACCCTTTCTTTCCCATTGTATCCATCTTCCAAGAATCCTTATCTGGAGGATGGGTAGCCAAGAGGATTCTGGCTTTGTCGCAAGCAGCAGCCTGCACAACCCCTTTAGGGTCAGGGCGGCTGAACAGAAAATCAGCTGTTGACCTATCAAACTGATATTTCTTATCAGCTCCTGGAATAGAATTGGGAGTTTGGAATACTTGCATTGTTGCCTTTTTTAAGGACATATGCATAGGCAGTAATAAATGTTTTGTTGGGGTTAACCCCATCATATCCAAGAATTCTGCTTCCTCAACATCCTCCTCTGTCTCCTGCAGAGGGAGGTTGAGTGTTTCTACCATGCTTTTAACAAAAGCATAGTGTGAGAAATAATCCTCTGGGCCCTGGGGAGACTGAACTCCTGTTCTGGAGAAACCTCTGGGTCTAGCTGTTCCTCCTTGAAATCCTCCTCCTCCTCCTCCTCCTCCTCCTCGGGAAAAGAAGCTTGTAGCTCCTGAGTGGGTGGAACTGGTACAGGAACCGGGACTGCAGCTTGCAAGACCTGTAAGGCCTTGGCAATGTCCTCAGCCGAGGGCATACCAGTTTTGTCAACTGGGAGCTCCTTAGCCTTCTCGGCCGGAGACGCAGCGACATGCTTTTCCTTACATTTTTTCTTCAGTGGCACAGGTTCGGTTCCTGACTCCACTGGCCTTTTTGGCTTACCCTGCTCAACTTTATCTGATCCTTTATCAGGATCCCTAGCTTTACCTCCATCCTTTCTTGTGCCACAGGTGGAGGAACCAGTTTCACCAGTATTGGTAGAAGCAGAGGCCATCCCTTGTAATAATTTTGACCTTTTCTTAGAGTTTTAGGGCAAAATGTTTACAAATGTCACAATTGCAAGAAATATGGCTAGTACCCAGACAAAAATACACAGTGAAGGCGGCCGGTGGCGCAGAGGGTTGAGCGCGGGATGCCACACTGCCACACGCCCGGGCGACCCGGTTCGGGAACGGACTGGCCGCCGGGGTCGCAGTGAGAAGGAGGACCGAGGTTCCCAACGGATGCCTCCTCCTTCGGGAGGGGTACCAGGGTGTTTAATTGTCTGGAGGCCCTGGTGAGAGCCGTGGAAGCACCGACTCGGGGCAACGGCGGCTCCCTGGGTTGGGAGTCGGGGAGGAGGACGCCATTGGCACTTGGCATGCGGCATAAGCACGTTCCGGCCTCAGCCGTCTCAGCGGTAGGAGGGAGGACAGAAACCGAAAACAACCTTAGTCGCCCAGATGACGGCCACTCCAGCCACCCAGTCTGCAAAACATGGGCAGGACATAGGCTTAACAACAGGAACCTCTGACATTGAGCAGGAATCGCTGAAGAAAATATAACAAGTTATCAGTTCCTTAGAACCAAATATAACAACTATAAACAATTGCCAACGGTTCTGGAAACCAAGCGCTATTCAGTTCTTGAAACTGAGAAACTAAGAAATCTATATTAGATTTAAATAAATGTATGCGGTTAGGAACCTACCGCAAAAGATTAACAAATATAAAAGATTGAGGTAAAAGCCTAACTAGAAATAGCGGAACCCTCGGTTCCAAGGAACCGTGAAGGAACCGCTAAATACAATAAAATTTACACAAACTACAAAAACTAAAACTAAGGTAGCAATCTGAAATATAAAGTAAAAACACTACTTATCGATCAGATAATTAGATTCTGAAAAGGTTGAAGGAGAGCTCTTGGGGACGTCTTCACTAGGCAGATGGAGTAAAGAATCTGAAGCACTCAGAGTGCAAAAGTTGCTAGGCAGCAGTTTGAAAGTGGCATGAGCCAATTGAGAGTTCCATCATTTGCATACAATTCCATCTCTCCGGCAGTCCAACACAGGAGGCTGACTGCATTTGTTTAATCATAATGAGTGATTCCTGGGGTTAGAACCATACATTTTGCTTGAGGGATGGCATGATCTGGGAAAAAGTTACCAGCTGAAAGATGTGTGACTCAAGATACTGGTTCAGGTCATGCAGATCCAGACATGGGGGCACCAGCCCCCCCATCCATTTCGAGACCAGGAAGTACCTGGAAATGAACCTTGGGTCAACTGGGGGATCTGTCACTTGGGCCACTACCTCCTTGAGGAGGAGTTGGGCTATGTCTTCTCTCAGAGCTGACCGAGTGTGGACTGATACCCTTTCCTCACGTGGAGCGCAGGCTCAGTTTGGCAGGTACTACTTGAACTCTAGAGGCAGTCCCTGACTGACCACTTCCAACACCCACCTGTCCATGGTAACCGCAGACCAGGCAGAAAGGAAGGGGTGGAGTTGGCCCCCCACGGGATGACCCAGAGTGGTCGTGATGGGTGGGGGGCTGGTCACCTCCATCCCGTCACTGAGCAGGCCTGGAACAGGAGGATCCGGAAGTGGGACCGCCAGGACCCTTCCCTCCCAGTTTATGCAACTGAGCGCCTTTCTTGGGCTGAGGGCACCAAGACTGGGCCTGCTGCTGTTGCCCAGATTGAAACTGGGGCTGCTTGGCCGCATGGGGAGAGGGGTGAAATGGCTTCTTCTGCTTCTTGGAACCTTGGGATTCCTTTTGGGCAGAAGTAGTGGAGTCCAATGTGGTACTGGACCTCTCAATACGTTCAAGGTGACCGTCCACTCCTGGACCGAACAAGTCGGTGCCCAGGAACGGGACATCAGCCAACTTGTGCTGGGTGTCAGCCGTGAAAGTCGAGACCTGCAACCAAGCACTGCAGTACATGGCAACCGCGGCTGCAATAGAACGGGCACAGGAATCTCCGATGTCCAAGGCCATTTGGAGCTGTTGTCTGGCAACAACCCGGCCCTGGTCCAGGACCTGCTTGACTATGCTCTGAAGGGCCGCGGGAAGGTGAGGAAGCACCTCATCTAAGGAGCCGAGCAAGGCATGGGAGAAGTGTACCATGATTACAGCCGAGCTCGCCTGACAGAGACCCAGCAATGAGGCAGCATAGACCTTTTGTGTGGAGCGATTCAGCTTCTTGGATTCTTTGTCCAATGCTCTATCGAAGTCTCCAAAGTTCCCAAACCATCTGAGCACAGACTGGTCACCACTCCCCAGCTGAGGGATGCTGTGAAAATCCCGAAAGGGAGACCGTAGGTACTGCGTGATTGCAGGCCATCCTGGCAGATGGTGTGGGACAAGAGGTGGGTGTTGCAGAGCTCCAGGGCTGGGCCAACAATGGCTTCAGCTACTGGGAAGGCCTCGGTTGGGAACTCTTCTGAGGATGTCAGTTGGGGGTATTCCACCTATTTCTCAACAGGCTCCAGTTTCATCCCCATAGATCGGAGATGAGGCGGAGGATGCCCATAAGAGGTGGGCCCTCCTCGGCAGACAGACTCATGACATTGTCATCCGAGCAGATGCCAAATCAGAGTCATCAGACTCTGAGAGATGCGGATACAGCGGTCTGTTGCCAGAGTCACTGCGAACTCATGGGCGGTCAGGAGTCAGAGTAATGCAGTCTCTGTGGGAGGCCTGAGGCAGGGCAGAGACTCTTGGGGGGGAGCTCCCAAGGAAGGCTATTTCAGCGGCGGTTTCACCGGGATAGATGGAGAGAACAGCTTTGGCAGAGTTGGAAGTGACGGCGCCAACTCCATGAGCGGAGGGGAGACAATGACCGACTCTGGAGTGGTCGGCTTCAGCCTGGATGGCAACAGCCAGGTAATGGCTGGGGTGGAAGGAACTGCCTTCGGCCCAGCCAGAACTAGCTGCCTGCCATAGCAAGTCCTCGTAGCCCTGACACAACTTGTGCCGGAGCCTCCCCTCTTCCAAGGAGGGCAAGGATGAATGTCAGTGGCGCCGCTTCTTATAGTGCCGTTTATGTGACTTCCTTGGCCTTTTGGTTGAGGATGTCCCAGTCCTGAACATTGACAGTCAGGGGACCACCGACACTCTGAAGAAGGTGGGGAGGACCCCGTTCCTCCAGATCAGGGACAACCACCGCCTGGGCTTCCCAGCCGGTCGCCTCATCAGTGCAGTCCAAAATGACCGGAGTCCTAAATAAGGAGTTGTCGGCCCTCAGTCAATGATGATCTTGACCAGATCATCGTCTAGCTGGCTGGCTGACCTGACGGGGACCGTGAGGTCAAGTGCCGAGGCCACAACTCGACTGAAGTCAAAAGAGATTCCTGGGTCCGAGATCTCTCTCTGTCCCAAGAGTGACATCGACAAGATGTGATTTCTCTCAGTTCCTTCTATTCCTTTTTGTAGGATCTGGAGATAAGCGAGCCGGGGCCTTCACCACGAGTGGAAGGGATTGGACCAGCTCCTTGAAAGAACTTGAGAAAGAGGAGCCCAGTTTTAGAGGAATGAAAACCAAGGGTGAAGACAAGAAGTCAGCGGCACGTGCTGCCTCCTCTTTGAAGATCTTCATCTGTTCCACAGAGCTGGCATGGCGGGCATCCTTCGATTTGACCGGCGGGTGCAGTTTTTCTGGATGTCTGAGCTAAAGATATAGGAGGCGATCATCCAAAACATTTGGATGAAATGAGTGACATAGGTCGCAGGCCTGAGTGTCATGATCGAGACCCAGGCAGTACATGCATGTGGCATGCGGGTCAGTCTTAGGGAGAGATTCTGTGAATCTTGATCAGTAAAACTGAGTTTTGGAGCACCAAGACCTACTACACACAGGAGCAAGAATGAGGGAGCCTGTATCTTCCAGTGGAAAGGAAGATCTGGCATCATGGGGCGGAGCCGAGTGTTATATCACTCAGGTGGGTGGGAGAAGCCAGCTTGAAGACCTACTGGCAAATATTGAAGGAGAAAGGATATGCCAATTAGTGTGGATGAACAACATATCCACAATCCCAGAAAACAAGAATACAATAAAAAAGGTAACGGTCTCACCTGTTTGCAGCTCTAGGGTGTAGAGTAAACTAACAGAATTTTGGTGACCACGAACGATGACAAACTGCAATTCGGCTCTTTGGCTTCCACGAGGTGCATGCTCAATGGCGGGAAGAACAGTACTGAGGTGAGGGAGGAGTCGGCATCAGTTACCGGCTGATGCTTGAGCAGCACACTGTGCGTCGTCCTCATGGGCACCACTGTCCACAATGCCGGCTCCTCCAAGAAAAAAATTTGTACGCTGAAAGCTCCCACAGGATCATAGCGCCTCTGACATAACCCACCAGTGATGAATGGTGAAGATACATACAGGAAGAGCAATATTTGGTGAGGCCAAATGGGGCAATCAGAATCATGCGAGTCCCTCCTCTTGAAGCTTGAGCAGCACCCTCTGCAGAACTGGAAAGGGAGGAAAGGCATACAAAAACTCTGTCCAGCAGAGATATAGCGTGTCTCACCAGAAAGCACCATGCCTGAAGTGAGTGAGCAAAACCTGTGTAGTTTGCACTGAATGGGGAGATGAACAGATCCAGGTCTGGATGACCCCACAGGTCAAAAGTGTGTTTGACCACCTTGTGCTTGAGCTCCCATTCAAGAGCTCTTACTCTGGTGCAGCTGAGACTGTCTGCTAGGACGTTTTGCACGCCTGGAACGTGACGAACTGCTATGAAGTGTATTCGATGCAGAACTGCCCAGTTCCATACCCACATTGCCTCCTTGCAGAGGGAATACGAGTGAGTGCCCCTTTGCTTATTGAGGTACCAGACTACATATACATTGTCCCGACTGGACTAATAGTGGGGCCTGGCAAAGCAAATGCTGGAAGGCTTGAACAGCATACAGCACTGCCCTCATCTCCAGCACATTTATGTGTAGGAGAGCTCTGACTGAGACCAAGATCCTTGAGTCCTGTGGTTCTCCAGTGAGCACCCCAGCCCATCCTGTGCGCATCTGCAGTTAGGGTCTGGGTGGAGGGACTGGAAGGGAACCCATTGATGAGGTTGTTGAGATCCTGCCACCAAAGAAGATCTCACTGCATCGAAGTGGAGACTGTGACCATGTGATCTAGGTCACCCAACCTCTGATCCCACTGCATTCTGAGTGTCCACTGAGAAATTCTCATGTGGAGCCTGGCCAGAGGGACCTCCCAAAGGAAGAGGGCTGCTGGTCACCCGAGGAGCCAGAAGACAGCCGCAGGTGAGAGGGAGACCATTCCTGGTCCCGATGCTTCTATTTGTACCTCTTCTTCTTATGCTTGTGGGAGTCAGTTGGCGAGGAAGAAGCACTTCATAATTTTTGCAGCTCTTTCTCCATGGATGCCATCTTCTTTTTCAGAAGATGGGCTTTGACAGCCTGCTGGCGATACTTCCCGTGTGGCTTGGATGAAGCTGGAACAGGGCTCACAATCCTTGACCTTGTGCTTCGGGCCTAAATAGAAGAGGCAGAGGGAATGAGAGTCTTTGTGCGGTAGCTGTGCACTGCAAGAATCGCACTTATTTTTATGCGACTCGATGGAAGATGTCGAAGACATGCACAAAATAGAAGATTTTACAGAAAAACAAGAAAAAACGGATGCTCATCCGAAAAGGGTGGCCGAACTGCAGCGACGATCTCAGAGAGGTCCGGCATGCTTAAGTAGACAGCAGGAAAGAACTGGAAGGCGGGCGTGGGGCCGCTCATTATATAGTGTCATGCTGATGTCAGTTACACGACATCAGGTGGGCGGTCCCCATCAGATACTGCTAGCTAAAGTTTCTGTGTGGCCCTGATGCCAGGGGGCGCAGTCCTCAAGGTGATTACCTACTGCAAGAGCCCTCTCAAAGTAAGATCTAAACTTGCAACCCAAACATCTTGTTAAGGCTCTAGGGCTTATCCATCATCCATTCCCATCTGCCGATATAGACCAAAACGAAAAAATTACTCACCTTAGTAATTATGTTTTTTCTAATGGAGTCTTGCTGTATTCTGACTATTGCAGTTAGCCCCAGCACTCAAAGTGCCCTGGAGAGAAGAGGGTTAATTTTCTACGCAGAGCATAGAACGCTGAGCTTGATCTCGGTTCAGATCTCTGTCTGCTGCACTTAGAAGCACAACTGTCAGATTCTTACGAGCTAATACTAACCAACTACTGTGTGGCAATTGTAAATTTTTTACTAGCCAAATGGCAACCAAATATTTTGGATCCCCAAAAGACTCAAGTCAAGAAATCAAAAACCAGGTAGTGAGCAACTTAAGACTGTTAAATTAATAATATAACCCACTCCCCCTCTCTAAAAGGAGAGAGTGCCCGAATGCACCCCAGGGGTGCAACACTGCACCTGCCAGCCCACTTCCCAAAAACAGGATCTGAGAGGGAGGCAGGAGGAGTCAGAATACAGCAAGACTCCATTAGAGAACATAATTACTAAGGTGAGTAATTTTTTCTCAAACTACATGAAGTCTTGCTGTATCCTGACTATTGCAGACTACTAACAGTACCTCCATGGAGGAGGGAATCAAACCTACCTTGGGAATAGGCTCTGCAGTACTGCTGTACCAAACCAAGCATCACTCCTAGCCTGGATGTCCAGGGAGTAATGTCTGGTAAATGTATGGACCGTTTTCCAGGTGGCTGCTTTACATATCTCTAGCAAAGGAATATCCCTGGCCCCAGCCAGGGAAGCAGCTGTACCTCTAGTCGAATGAGCCCTCGGACCTGAGGGAGGTATTTTGCCTAGCTTCTCATAGCAGAATTGAATACAAGAGACAATCCACCTGGCAATAGTTCTCTTAGTGGCAGGTTTGCACTTCCCATAAGTGAGAAACAACTGGAGGAGTCAAACCTGTGAGCCTTAATATGCTCAATGTAGTGACTAAGGGCTCTTTAACATCCAAACTGTGTAAACTTCTTTCTCCTGAAGAAGACTGATCAGTGAAGAACACAGGAGAGACAGATTGGTTCAGATGAAAATCTGAAACCACTTGAGGTAAAAACGCCTGTTAGTTCTAAGGACCACCTTATCTCTATGGAATGAGATAAAGTCAGGCTCCACTGACAGCTTGCAATTCACTGATACACCTGGCAGAGGTAATAGCTACCAGGAACAGTTTTCAAGTCAAGTACTTAAACTCTGCTGAACACAAAGGCTCAAAAGGGGGTTGCATAAGCTTAGCAATGCAAACATTAAGATCTCAAGCAGGGGTAGGATCCCTAAAGGGGGGATTGGTATGAAGCAATCCCTTGAAAAATTTACAGAATACAGGGTGAGACGACAGTGAGGAAGGCTTTTCACTGACAGAAAAGCAGAAACAGCTGACAAATGTACTTTGACAGTAGCTGGTCTGAGGCCTAGGTTATTAAGATGAAGATATAATCCAGAACTGCAGACAATTCAGCAGTGTCTGGGATATATGCTTCTTGAAACACCAAATGCTGAACCTTTTCCATTTGGAGTTATAAGTTTTTCTGGTGGCAGGCTTTCGCGAGGCTTTGAGAATATCCAGAACCCCATGGGACAGATGCAAATCTGTATACTCTAACTCTTCAAGAGCCATGCCTTGAGATTGAGAGACCGAAGATTGGGGTGCCAAATCCTCCCTTGAGAGGAGGTTAACAGGTTGTAATTCCTGGGAAGAGACAGGGGAAGATGGACTGCTAGGGACAGCAACAGGGGGTACCAAGGCTGCCTGGCCCAGTCTGGAGCAATCAGAATCACTTTGCAGGGTTGTGACCTTACCTCAACCAGAATCTTGAACAGTAGAGGAAAGGGAGGGAAGACATATAGAAATTTCCCCTCCCAGTTCAAAATCAGAGCATCCAGAGGGACTGAGCCCATGACTGGGGGGTCTGCAACAAAAACAGAAGAAGTTGGGAGTGCCCCACCTTGAAAAAATCACTTTTAACACCAGAGGGTACAGGGACCATTTGTGATGGCCCTGGGAGATCCTGCTCAATGCATCTGCTAGCACATTGTCCTTCCCTAGAAGGTGGACTGCTATCAGAGAGGTCTGCAGAGAATAAGCTAGGGACCACAATTTCATGGCTTCTGTGCACAAGGCTGTGGACCGAGTGCCTCTCTGCTTGTTGATGTACCACATGGTGGTGGTGGTGTTGTCTGTCCTGACCTGAACCACCTTGTTCTGCACTGATTGAAAGAAAGCCTGCAAGGCCAGAAAGACCGCACTGAGTTCCAAGACATTGATATATACAGGTTACTCACCTGTAACAGGAGTTCTAGGAATGGTATATGTTGTTCATCCACACTCATTGTGGTATCCTTGCCGCTTTAAATCTTGCGGAAGGTCTTCAAGCTTGCTCCTCCCACCCACCGGGTGGTATAACTCTCGGCTCCGCCCATGGCGCCAGATCTGGCCCGCTGGAAAGCTCGGGTTGTCGCGTCGAGCCGGGAGGTCGGGTGGGTCGGGTGGATGAACAACATATACCATTCCTAGAACTCCTGTTACAGGTGAACTCATTTCTAGGGACATGGATATGTTGTTCATCCACACTCATTGGCAGACTCCAGCAGTTCTCCGGGAGGAGGGAGGCAAGACACACCCCAATACTTACTTGGGAAAGAGAGACTGAGAACCGAGGCCCCAAAACCAGCATCCCGGCGTGACTCAAGGTCGATGTGGTAATGGTAATGAAGGTGTTTGCTGACTTCAGGTAGCAGCCCTGCAGATTTCTGGATAGGGACGTCCCTGGAAGCAGCCACCGCTTGCAGCAGTATGGCGGTAGAATGAGCTCTTATCCTCTGGGAGGCTCCATGCCCGCCAACTTATAGCAGAGATCTATGCAGGAGGTTACCCACCTGCTTATCGTCCGCTTGGCTGCAGGTCTGCCAGATCGGCTTCAGCGTAGGTGACAAACAGCTGGCGAACCTCTCTCGCTTTCAGCCGCGGCTCCTTATAATAAGCGAGCGCCTTCTAGGGTCCAGAGTATGGAGCCTATATTCGCCTCCAGAGGTGTGATTGGGGTAGAACACCGCAGAGTCAACACCTGGTTAAGGTGAAACTCCGGCACCACCTTCGAAGGAATTTCGGTGGGGGCAGGACAACCTTGTCCCTGTGGAAGACCAGGTAAGGAGACTCGATGGAAAGCGCCTGGAGCTCTCCCATCCTTCTGGCTGACGGATAGCCACCAAGAAGGCGGTCTTCCACGACAGGTGAGAGAGAGCACACCTGTGCATAGGTTCGAATGGCTTGCCCATGAGCTTTGCCAGTACCAGCAGTAGATCCCACGGAGGTGGGGGTTCCCGACTGGAGGAAATGTGATCAAGGCCTTGAAAAAGCGCCAGACCACCTTCTCCTCTGCGCCACTGACTGCTTCCCGCCCGCGACTGCAAGCAGAGATGGCTGCCAGGTGCACCCTTAGGGTCGCGACCTAAGCCCTTGACTAGAAAGGGACCATAAATAGTCCAAGATGCTTGCCAAGGAACAGGAGGAAGGGTCCAAGCCTTGTTCTGACACCAAATGGAAACCTTTCCCATTTGAAGGCATAGCATTTTCTGGTCGACTCTTACGGGACGCCTCAACTACATTGAGGACCTCGTCGGAAAGACCCAAGGCCTGGAACTCTAGCCGCCAGGAACCAGGCCGTCAGGTGCAGGGATTGAAGGTCCAGATGGAACACCTTCCCTGATTGACTGAGAGCAGGTCCGGGCGAGCTGGAAGCTGCCGGAGTCCTGGAGCTGAGACTGAGGAGATCTGGTACCAGAACTGGCGAGGCCAGTCTGGGGCTATCAGAATCACCTGCGCCTTGTCCCTCCTCGCCTTGAGAAGCACCTTGTGGATCAAGGGAAATGGGGGAAAGGCGTAAAGAGGCCCGGGGTCCATTGCCTAGAGAAGGCATCCCCCTGCAGCGAGCCCTGCTGAGGGGGGCGGGCATGGAACAGACTCAGCTTGCTGCTCCTGAGGCAAACAGGTCCACCTGAGGTGTGCCCAAAGGGAGAACAGATGCTGTACTACCTCGCAGGAGAGACCACTTGTGGGATGCAGCCCCATCCGCTCAGGGCATCGGCCAGGGTGTTGGAGGCCCTGCCACGTGAATGGCTAGGAGATCCGCCCAGGCTGACGAGTGACCAAATGCGGAGAGCTTCCTTGCATAGAAGCATGGGCGCCCCGCCCTGGCGGTTTAGATAGTACATAGTCGTGGTATTGTCCGCCTGGACTCGGACCACTTGACCCCGGAGGAACGGAGCAAAGGCGGTGAGAGCTAGGCGGACCGCCGAGCTCCAGCAGGTTGATGTGGCATCGGGACTCCCGCGGGACCAGAGGCCATGAGCCCGTGTTCCCCAGATGGGCACCCCAACCCATCAGAGAGGCATCGGTCGACAGAGAGACCGTCGGCTCGGGCGGACGAACGGATGCCCTCCTGCAAATGATCTGGAACGACCACCACTGGAGAGCATTCCACATCCCCTGTGTCACCGGCAAGCTGGTCCAAGTGATCGCAGCGCCAGACCACTGGCTGGCCAGTCCCCACTGAAGGAGACGATGTTCCAGCGGCCCAACGGACCACGCTGGTGCAGGCCGCCATGAGACCCAGGAGGCGCAGGAAGTCCTGGGCAGGCGATTGCCCAACCAGAAATGATCGGGCAAAGGAGGAAAGAACCTCGGCCCTGTCCGCTGGGAGCCAGCTCTGGCTCGAAGAGAGTCGAGCTGCGCCGGATGAATAGAGTCACCTGCTTGGCTCGAGTTCCGACTTGGCCTGGATTGATAAGGAGGCCCAGTTGAGAGCAGACCTGGAGGGCCAGATCTCTGGACCATCTCGCCTCCCTCCTGGAGGGAGCTGCTATCAGCCAGTCGTCCAGGTAAGGGTACACCGACCCCTCGGCCCAGAGGAATGCTGTCACCACTGCCATGCATTTGGTGAAGACCCTGGAGCTGGAGACAAGTCAAGGGCATGGCTTGGAACTCAAGAGGGATCCTTCCGCCGAGCGAAGGAATCTCTGGTGAGACGGACGGATAGGGACGGAAAAAACGGCCCTGCAAGTCCAGAGAGCAGAACCACACGCTGCTCCAAGGATGGTATTATCTGAGCCAGAGTGACCATCCTGAAGGTTCGAGACCTTAGGAACTTGTTTAGGCGTGTGGGTCGAGAATGGGGCGCCAGCCCCGTCGTTCGAACCAGGAAGTACCTGGACACAAACCCTGGGTCTGAAGGAGGTCCACCACCTCTTACCACCTCCTTCTGGAGGAGGAGGAGCGATGTCGGCTCGACGAGCCGCCAGTGAGCTGGGAGATCGAAGCCCCGAGGCGGCGGCTCTGAAGGTGGTGCCTGCTCGATTCCAGAGGGCAGGCCTCTTCCCACCACCTCCAAGACCCACCTGTCCGTGGTAGTAACAGCGGACCAGGCGAACGAGAGTGCTGGAGCCGTCCCCTCAGGGGACCAGGGTAAGTGGACGGGATGGGGCGACACCCCTCAGCCCGCCACTGGGCAGGCTTGAGGAGGGACCGCCGAGGGACCTCCTGGGCCCTTTCCTCCTGCCTCCTGTTAGAGGAAGTCAGCGGCTTGGGTTTGGGATGCCAAGGTCGAGCCTGCTGGCCCTGACGTTGCTGGGCAGGCGCGCGCCGGGGCACAGAGGCGAAGGGCTTAGGCTGTGGTTTGCGGCCTTGTCCTTCTGAGCGGAAGAGACCGAGTCCAAGGTGGCATTGGACTTCGGGATCCTCTGCAGGTGACCTTCCACCCCAGGGTCAAGAGGTCAGTCCCCAAAAGGGAACATCCGCCAACTTGTGCTGGGTATCCGAAGTAAAGGTGGATATCCTCAGCCAAGCCCACGACGCATAGCCACTGCGGCCGCCACCGATCTGGCACATGAGTTCCCTATATCCAAAGCAGTCTGAGCTGCTGTTTGGCCACTGCCCTGCCTGGTCCCGCACCTGCTTAACCGTAGTCTGCAGATCGGCGGGAAGATGAGGGATGACCTCATCCAGGAGCCCAACAGGGCATGAGAAAAAGTGCCATGAGGACGGCCGAACTGGCCTGACGAAGGCCGAGAGAGGACGAAGACTTTTTCGCCCGACATAGTCCAATTTCTTGGACTCCTTGTCAGGAGGTTTGTCCACATCCCTGGCGCGTCGGCGCTCGGAAAACGCTGTCGGTAACCAACCCTCAGCAGAGGGTGTTCAAAACCGGACAAGGAACGGCAGGGACCGTGATACTTCCTGGCCATCCTGGCCGGCGCAGGGCAGGAAGCAGGGCTGCCAAAGCTCCAGTGCCGACCCACTATGGCCTCGCCACCGGAAAGGCCTCGCCGGAGAATCCTCGGTCCAGAATCTCCGTGAGGGGATACCTGGCCCGCTTGAACGGGTTCGAGCTCCATCCCGTAGACTCGAGATGAGCCAAGCAGTCCTAGGAAGGACGACGGCTATCGCCCATTGACTGACCTCCTGAAGACTCCAAGTCCAGTCGCTTGGAGAAAAGGAGGAATCATCTTCGACTCGGAAGAGTCCTCGAAGAGCTGCCTCTGGCCTGAGCCACCCTTCACCTGCCGAGGTCGGTCGGGAGTGAGGGTAACTGACAAGCCGGTGGGTAGACCTTGCCGACGAGAATCTTTGGTCGGAGCCCCAATTGGTGGCTGTGGAGGCGGAGGTTCCACCGGAATCGGTGGAGCAGCTGGTTTTGGCCGAACAACCGCCTGGGTATAGGCCCTCGGATAAGTCGAGGTTGTGTCGGCCGCTCCGTGACAGCTACTTAATGGCCGGGAAGGCGGCGGAGTCGGCTTATTCCCGCCAGGAGGAGCTGTTGCAACATAAGGTCCTCGCATCGCCGACGTACTTACGCCGAAGCTCCTCATCCGGAGGAGGAGGACGAGGACGAATGGTGACGCCGCTATCACGGAGTCGCACCCAGACCGCCATGACGGTGGGATCGGCTGACCGCGAAGAGGTCCGAGACCGAGAGTCCCGAATTTCCGAGGTCGGTGCGGGAGGTGTCGGCCGAACTGCACTCCTTCGCCTCGGATGGTCCATCCGAGGGCTCCGGAACCGAGGCACAGGCGAGCCCACGGGATCTCAACTCCTCCCGGGGAACCGGAGAGGGAATCTCGCTGCTAAAGGCGACAGCCCGTCCAATGGGTCGAGAAAACTCGACTTCATCGGTGGGAGTCTCGGTCAACTGACCTGACGGGACACCGTGGAGGCCAGTGGTCAAGCCGAGCGGTCGACTCAAGCCACGGTCGACGCCGGGGAGAGGGACCTTCCGCCCCAAGAGCGCCGACGGAGGGATTCACCCTGTCCCTCTTTTGGACCGAGAATAAGGTCCAGCAGACACAGGCCCTTCTCCTTTAGTGGAGAGGACAGACAAAGCCTCAAAAGAAGCCGTAGGAAGAACCCAGAGAGCGGGATAAATGTCATGCCGAGGAAGATACGGCCCGCGCCGCCTCTCTCGAGGGTGACCATCCGCCGAGCTGATCCGCCGAGCCCGCCGCCGGACACCGCCAACCGGGCCTCCTTGGACTTCACCGGAGGGAACGCTCGGGACGCCCAGTTGCAATCGGGCAGCACGGCTTCGGGACGAGGCCGAGAAAGATGAGCACAGGCCGAAGCCTGCGGGTCGTGCTCAAGGCCTAAGCAGTAGACACACGTGGAGTGTGGATCCGTCCGAGACATCTTCTGCCCGCATGGGCATCTCCGAACTGGGAGTCGATTTGATCCATCGCAGAAAGTCATGTGAGGGATAGAAGACTAGTCTTTTGCAAAATTTATTTTAAACTGCAAACGGAGAATAGAACTAGTCACAAAACGAGAGCTGCTATGAGGAAACCTGAGCTTCCAAGCGGTAAGGAAGATCTGGCGCTGGGGGGGAGCCGAGAGTTATACCACCCGGGTGGGTGGGAGGAGCAAGCTTGAAGACCTTCCGGCAAGATTTAAAGCGGCAAGGATACCTGCCAATGAGTGTGGATGAACAACATATCCATGTCCCTAGAAGAAGGGATTCCTGAGGTGACCACAGTCCCTGGGCTGTGAGAGCCCCCAGATGGGCTCCCCACCCCAACAGAAAAGCATCCATGGTTAGGACCACAGATTGAGACTGAGTGCCAATGGGACTCCTTGTCTGAGGTTGCCCTGATCCTGCCACCATTGGAGAGCCTGGATCAGAGTCTAAGTCACTAGAACTAGTTTGGTTAGAGAATCTTCTTCTGAGACCAAAAGGACCTCAGGTGAAACTAAATGTCCTCATCTGAAATCTGGTCCCTGGACCACTGCTGCAGAAGATTTCAGTGGCCCAGAAGCTGAAGGAAGTGCCTTGCTGGCCGAGAGACCAGAAGGTGGAATGAAGAAGCCAGCTCTACAATAGCCCTTGCCCTTTCCAGGGGAAGAAAAGCTCTTGCTTTGACTATATCCAACTCTGCACCAATGAAGGTGAGGAGCTGTACAGGCCCGAGAAAGGTCTTGGGAAGACTGAGAAGGAATCCTAGAGAAGTGAGCACTTGCTGAGTCACTAGCAGGTCTGACTTGACTTGGTCTGGGGACTGACCCACAATGAGCCAATCATCCAGGTATGGAAATATTCTTCATTCTTAAAAAGACCACTACTACTGCTAGGCATTTTGTGAATACCCTTGGAGCCAATGTCAGGCCGAAGGGTATAGCTCTGAACTGATAATGGCCTGAAGGCAATTCGAACCTGAGGTACTTTCTGTGGGGGGCACCTGATGGGAATGTGAAAGTAGGCATCTTTTAAGTCCAGGGAGGCTAGCCAGTCCCCTGGCCTTAGAGAGGAAGGATAATTCCAGAGTCACCATTTTGAATTTTGGTTTTAAAGATGTTTGTTCAACTATCTTAAGTCTAGGATGGGTCACCACTCCCTGTCTTTTTGGGGTAAGGAAGTACCTGGAGTACAGACCTTGACCCTGTGCAATGTAGGACTCTCTCTACAGCCTTTACAGCCAGTAGAGATAAAACCTCTGCCTCTAAGGCAAAGGTTTCGGAGATGCTTGCAGGTGGAAAAGATCTGGCCCTCAGCTCTGGAAATTTCTTGAAGCTGAGAACCAGCCCCTGGCTTACCACCTCCAAGACCCACTTGTCTGAGGTAACAGACATCCAGTCCTGGACGAAGTAAGCCAGCCTGCCTCCTACAGGAATGGGGGAGTCAACCCGGGCTGACATATCACAGTGTCTGCTTGGCAGGAGCCCTAGGTTGAGGGGTGGATGCAGCCCTGCTCATCCCCTTTCTGCATCTCCCTCTGAAGAACCCCCTCTGAGGAAAAGGAGAAGAGGCCTTTGTTGCAGAAAGGCCTATGAAAAGGCCTGCCCCTGCCCCTAGCTTGCTGCCTTTGAGGAGTTGCCTGCCTTTCCTTGGCCTGTGCACTCCTATAGGAGGTCCTATACTCATCCATCCTTTTCATGTAATTCTCTGTCTGCTCCCCAAACAGGGAATTACCCACCACAGGGAAATCCATGGCCTTAGCCTGAGTGTCCTGCGAGAGACTAGTTCATCTGAGCCAAGCCATTCTCTGAAGAGCCACAGATGTAGCCATGACTCTAGAAGACACATCATTGGAGTCCACAGCAGCATGGAACTGTACCTTAGATGCTCGGTCCCATCAGCAGCCACCCTTCCAGCTCCAGATTAGGTGGGGAGGCCTGCTTAGCCAGTGCCAGTACAGTGTCCCATCTGGAATTCTGGTACCTGGCTGTATAGGCCATATAATTAGCCCCTGCCTGAGTTCCAAGGCAGATGCCATGTACCGCTTTCGCCATGGCATCCAGCTTCCTAGAGTCTTTATCTGGGGGTGTGTGAAGCCAAGGGTATAGTAGCCTTATCACAGGCTGCAGCCTGCATAACCCCAACATGGCTGCATTGTTGATACAAGTACTCTGTATCTGAATCTGACAAGGTGTACCTTTTGTCCATCCTTCTGTCGACAGGAGGTACAGAATTTGGAGTTTTTAAAATCTTTTGTGTCTGTTTCCCAAAAGACTTATGAAGGAGAACAGACAGTCTCTTGGACTCTGGGATGTCCATCATCTCCACATAATCAGGTTCCTCTCCACAGGAGCTGGTGGGTTTCTGCCACTTTCCTGTAAAACATGTAGTGGGAAGGGACTCCAGAAAGCCTAGGAGGAAACACCAGAAGACCTGTCTGGGGAGATGTCCGGTTCAATGTGCTCATCCAGACCTTCCACACCATCGTCATCATCATCATAATCTTCATCCCCCTTCAAATCCAGTTCATAAAAATCTTCAGAGGCATAACCTTGAACTGGAGGAACCGACCAAACTGAGCACCTGCCAGAAGGCGCCAGATCAGACGGAACCGGGCAAAGCAATTCTACAATCCTTATTGATTTGGCAATCTCTTCGAAGGTCGGAAAATGGGTCTCTGGATCCGAACCGGACGATTTTTCTTTTCTTTGTCTTTTTGTAGGAACCGATCCCTCAGGATCGCCTCTCATCTTGCCCAAAGAAGTATCACCCTGGTCAGAAGGCACTCCCTCAGGTTCGGTCGGAACTGAACCGGGCTGGCCATCCGGGTCAGCGGACTTCATGGCCTCCTTATCCCTAAGCCTACCTAATCTTTTTTCCAGGGTAGACTTAGAGAAATTTTTACACATTTGGCAGTCTGAATCAAGGTGGTCAAACCCCAGACAATAAACACAGGTGGTGTGGGGTCAGCCTTAGCAAAGACCTCCCACACACTGCAGTGTTGAAACCCAGTGGGCCCGGTTTTTCTTTTGGGTTTCTCAGACACTGCCATCCTAACCACAAACTTACCCTTTTTATGACAAACAACCAGGCAAGACACCCTTATCGGTTTCTAACCGTGTCACGGGTATTGGAAAAAACCACAAGAAAATGTGTTTTTTTTTTTTAAAAAACGATAAGGACCGGTAACCACACTCTAAGTTTAGAAACAAAGACAGAATATGTAATTCACTAAATGGCCGGTTCAGGCGAACCAGTCGAAAAATCAATTTTTACAATTTCCACAAGTTTACTATGTCTAGTTCACTACCTATTACTTACTGTACCACAGAGATCTGAATCGAAACTTGCGAAAAATAATCAGTAAAACTGAGGACTTTAACCGACTTTCGAACCACGAGCAAAGGAGAAATCTCCAGAGCGACCGTTCAGTTTGGCGGAGTAAAGAATCTGACAGTTGTGCTTCTAAGTGTAGCAGACAGAGGTTTGAACCGAGCTCGAGCTCAACGTTCTATGCTCTGCATAGAAAATTAACCCTCTTCTCTCCGGGGCAGTTTGAGTGCTGAAGCTAACTGCAATAGTCAGAATACAGCAAGACTTCATGTGGTTTAAAAGTACTATTATCAAAGAAGACCTCTAGACTGTCCTACAGGTCCTGGACAAAGTAAAGCCTTTTTACAGTAACTGACTTGCTTCACTTTTTATACTGAGCCTTCCTACCCTCATCCCCACCCCAAAATGCCTTCCCTATTATAGAATGATCCTATGGGAAGTGCAGACACTAGCTCCCTAATCTCCAGTTCTTGGAGATGAACATCTGAAAGGATCTGCTATTGGTCATACAGGGAAGTGATCAACGCAGGAAATCATCCCAGCTAATGGAGCAAGATGTTGTCATAGCAGAACCTTGCTGCCAACCCTAAATGAAATCAGGGCCTCTTGCAGACTTTGAAATAGAATTAGGCCAGAGGGAGGGAGAACCTTTGCCTAGGAGATGGCCATTTGAACACTGAGCACATGAGCTATGGCTGCAAAGGCTGCAGTCAGAATGCACCAGGAAACCAGCTTTGGCTCAGTGTGCCTTTCCCAGTCACCATATTTTAAATACAGAAAATAATTTGGACATGCCAGTTTTCTAGGTGGGGACTGAATCTGAAACCTAGTTTTACTTATTTCACATATGTATGACCCCCTAGCTTTGAATGAGGACAGTAATCTCCACTGTTCTCCCTACTCTAATTCCTGAAGTTATGGAACTTTCTGTATTCTTGGGGACCCACTACTGTTAAGTTCTAATAGGATACCATGGCTTATTTTGATCTTTTATATTCTCATCATCAGTTTGTGGAGCTCCTGCGTGTGCCTATAAAATGGGGTGAGCTGTACTTATCCTGCTACTAATTCCCAGCTACAGAGCTTATAATTATCCTTACTTTCGATGTGCTCCTGCTCATGATGATTGCACATAGACTAGCACCTCAGCAATTTTAAGTGCTATAACTTTCAACCACAGCACAAAACCACATATTGTGCTCTGGAGGAAAACTCATAGAATTCCTTCTTCTTCATTTCTTTTTGAGTCAAAGGTCCCAGACAACACTCTCTTTTTCTGAGATGGGTGCAATATTCCACCCAGCACAACACAGTGGTGTTCCAGAGAGCTGAGGAATGAGGAGAGAGCAGAGCTTCCAATTCTGTTGAGGAAGGACGGGGGTGAATAAGAAGTAAATAGGGGGAACAGTTTTGGTGGATTATGATGCCAGTCCTCCTTCACCCAATAGGACTCGACTGATGCCAATGATCCTGCCTCCTCCCTCCCCGCCAGATCCATTCAAGTGGCTTGCAGGAAGGCCCTCCACCATGTCAAGGAGGAGCAAGTCCCATGAATTGAAGGAGTCGCCCAATGATTCCTACAGGGAGACAGCAGGTCCTCCAGTGTCAGAGGGTACAGCCTGTGTTATGCTGAATAAGTGCCCAACTGCTCTAAGTAGAAAAATAAATAAAATGACCCACACATGTAATGCTTCTTTTCTTTGCAACTCCTTTTGGGTGAGACACTTTGCTTTTGGTAGTTTAACTTGTTTCCTGACACAAAACTCAAGTATGATTACACTGAACTGGAATACTCTGCTATTCAAAGAAACCTTGTATAAGCCAACTATGTTTTTAACTGAAAGAATGTACAGGAGTGCTATCTAGCTGAACTCATACAGTACCTTGACACAATTCGGCCAATTTCTAGTAGGCAAAGGCACACCTGTCTCGGCTCTTTGTGCAAAACTGGAAAAGAAGAATGTTATTTTTGAGTAAGATGGTAGTACAGTGATATTATTCATTACATTACACAACCAATGAAGGTATGTCATAGAAGAAAAAAATTACTGTAGTAATGTTTTTTCACAGGGATCCATCAATGAGCCTTACAAATGGCATCAGTATACAGTAGTGTGCCATCCCAAAAACAGCACTTTATGCTAATTACAGAATGTAGAATACAAGTTCAAACTCTGCACTGTGGTCATGCGCCCCCTGCTGTTTTAACACCAGATGTGTTTCTGTAGCCAGGGGAGCAGTGACCACTAAAACAATTTAACTGGTTATTAACACATTTCTAAAAGTTTCTTTGAAATTTTTGAAAAACCCATCTGTGTTCTCCCTAAACCTTGTAAAGATCCCCTTGAATGTGGTTCATAAGACATCTTCCTACTTAACTATGACAATAAAATCTTTGCCAAGATCCTCGCCTTCCATTTGGACTGGGTGCTGGGTACAGTAATTTACCTGGACCAGACGAGGTCTGTTTGGGACTGCCTCTCCTATCATAAAATGAGAAGACTGCTCAATGTAGTACACATCGACGTTCAGCAGTGGGGGACATTCCTGCTCTCCCTGGATGCTGAGACGGCATTTAACAGGATAGTGTTTGAATATCTGTTCAATGTGATGGAGAGGTTCGATCTTGGGCGCCCCTTAATAGAAATTACTAAATTATTTTAACTGGGACCCACAGCCCTGATATTAGTGAACGGACACAGTTCAAACCTCTCTTCTCTGAGTCGAGGTCCTAGGCAGGGGTGCTTCCTCTCCTCGCTCCTGTTCACACTGGCCATTGAGCCCCTAGGCATTCACATTTGCTCCCAAGCAGATATCAGAGGGATCATCTCTAGCTCAGGTAAATCTCAAAAGATTATTCTCTGAGCAGATGACATCTTGCTATATAGTGTATGGTAAGCCCCAGTTCTGCATGGAAATCAGTGGTTCTCAAAATGTTGTTCTGCTGCAGTTCAAAAGGTCGTGGAATGTGACTGTACCCTACTGCAGCAGAACAACATTTTGAGAACCTCTAGAGGTTCCAGCATTCTATGTGCATGCACTACACTAACTGTCCAGCACAAACCACAGGATCAACCAGATAAGCAGAGTATTCGACGATGGCAGCATGAGCAGAGGAAGCAGCGCACAAACAAACATGAAACAGGCAGATCAACCAGATAATTTATTTTAAAAACACACACCGCTAACACACTCGCTTAGGCTAGAGAAACAAGTGCCACATATTTTTAAAGCCTCTCCTAACGAAACTTTAAACCAACAGAAGACCATGCATACACGCACAGACAGCTGCTACCCAACAACCTCACCACGGACCCTAGCAATCAGCTTTTCATCATGGACTGAAACAAAGCAGCTAAACTTCTTTATTTTACTAAAAGAGTTTGAAATATTTTAAGTGAACCATACACTATAAAAATAGTGGATGGGCTACCATATGTAACCAGCCTGTGCGCCTCCATGTTCTGATTACCTCAGACCTCGACGAGCTCTCGAGGTCTGAGGTAATCAGAACCCCTCTGTGGCACAATAGGCTGGTTGTGCATGGTAGCCCATCCATTATTCTCTACTTATTACTGAGCCCGATTCACTGTTCCATCTTTACTAAGCACACTGCCAGACTTTTCTTATTTATTTTGCTACAAAATCAACCTTCAGAAATCCTGTATTATGGGGGTAGAGCCAGCCTGCACACAAGTGTCAGTGCTGAGTACCCCACCTGCTGTCTGCAAAGATCACATTACCTTGTGGGCATTTCTATAGCAGAATTGTACATCCTTAATTATGAACTAAGGATTGTAAATAGAGGAATCTGATTGGCTTGAGAGCTCTTTGAAGCCGTGATGATATCGGGCTACATCATCATGGCTTCAAAAGTTCCAGCACCACCAGCCTCCTTGTTTCTACTGTCCGAGAACTATTTTTCAAAATGTACCCTACACCACCCAATAACTCATTCATAAAATGTTTTAAAACCTGTTTTTTATTTTTTTATTCATAAAACTTCATAATAGCAATAAGTCACTCTGGGGTGTGGTATATCATGGGATATCATCACTTGGGTTGTTGACGACTTCGCCTGCGGCCTCATGCCTAACTCACCCAAGGCGCCATGATATATACCACACCCAGTCTTGCCTTATTGCTTAATTATGAAATGGGTAGAAAGAATGCTGGCTCCTGATTGGCCAATAGGTACTTTCAGCTGGGCCATTATCCCAGCTGAAAGTCATCAAAAATATGCTTAAAACATACATCCAATTTACTAAAAAGGACCCATTTCATAATCACAATAAGGCACTCCACAGAGTACATTATGGTGGACTAATGGCCCACCTTAGGTGGTTGAAACACAAGGTGATAATTATAAGCCCTCGCTCACAGTTCTAGCAAAGCTAGAATGCTGGCATAATCTGTTCCTGTCCTGGTTGGGTCACTTGAATTTAATTACATGATGCTCTTCCCAAGATTTTACATCCAAAGCAAATGCTCCCAATGGGTCTTACAGGAGGATAGGCAAAGTCTAGAAGCAGCATGTCTGAGATTCTTCCGGGGAGAGACAGGGTAAGCTTTGTTAGGCTCAAAAGGGACACAGCAGCAAGGGGAGCTTAAAGTTCCCAGATATTCAACAATACTACTGGACAGCACATACTAAATACACGTAAGACTGGATAGCCCAAACAGATAGAGCCCAATGGACTGACCTGGAGAAGAAGGGGGACTAATTTCCTCCACATGCATATCTGGCTGTGGGAGGAGGGGATTATAAGAAATACAGATGCCTACCCAGCAGGAACCCACTAGTGAAGCAAACCTTACAAGCCTGGGTGGCTATGTACAAGATAGGGGTCCAAAGAGAACACATTGCTTGTGCCACTAGCTGCTGATAATCCTGACTTTCTACCGCAGTTGGAAGGGGGCCAGGAGTTACGTGGTAGCCAATGCCTGGGCGATTTAGTCACAGAACAGGGGATCCACCCCTCTGAGGAAATTCAAAGACTGAGAGCTTCCTAATTCACAGTATGATCTACACCTGCAACTTAGACACTCAGTGGAAAGCCTAGGTAGAAAGAGCTACTTGTGGCCAACACAGGAGTGATGGATAAACCCATTTTAAATAACAGGGCACACCCCAAGCAGATGATATGCGTAACAGTAACCAAGAAGCGATTACTGGGACAGAATTCCTCACTGAAGACTAAACTGAGGTGGGGAAGGGACAAATACTGCACTATCCTGGAGAAGGTATGGCAAACATTATGCGCATCACACATCAGCCTATTTCATACTAGGAAGCATACTAGGAAGCTGTATGAGGCAAAAAGGCTAAATGCCCATAAAGGCTTCAGGCCTACAATTAACAATTTGGCGGCTTTTTTGGTTTCATGAAAATATCAAGTCTGTTCTTGAAAATGTACTTATCACTAATGATTACAGTAGTGGCAGTTTATTCCATGGTTCAACAATCCGCTGGGAGAAAAAGTGAGCCCTTTTTTTGGTATTATATTTATTTCTGGTCAGTTGAAGTGGTGACCTCTAGTATTGACCTTAATTTGTTTAAGGTCAAGACCACTTTCAGCAAACAAATGTTCATCATTAAGGAGGTCCCATGAAAGCAAGAGATCGCCTTGCCCTTCTATCTTCCAGTGAGATTAGATCAAATTTTGACAGCCTGTCTGGATATGAAATCGTTTTGGAGGATACTAGAAGTTTAGTATCCTTCTCTGTACTCTTCAATTCTTGCTATATCCTTTTTGTATGGACTCCATAATTGTTAACCAAAATCTAAATGGGGTCTAACATATGCTCTGTATAAAGGTAACAGGATATCTGGGTTTTGATGTTGTAATATGTCATATTGCCCACTATATCTTTTTGCTTTACTTATTGTGTTAGTGATATGGGAATCAAATGTCATCCCTAAATCAACTGTAATTCCCAAGTCTTTTTCACTGTCCTTACTAACACCCCGTCATAAAGAAAGTATTGATGCTTAGGGTTCTTTTTTCCAAAGTGCAAGACACAACATTTAGAGGTATTGAAATAAAGATTTCATTTTAGGGACCAAGTTTGAAGCAACTTTAAGTGTTCCTAAATTACCTCAAAGTCAGTCTCACTACTACAGATATTACAGATTTTACAGTCATCTGCATATTTGATGGAATTACTTTTGATGTTTGTAGATAGGTCAGATATAAAGACCTGGAAGATAAGCGGAGTCAGGACTGATCCTTGTGGAACACCACTTCTAACATATTTCCAGCTACTGACATGGCCATTTATTACAACTCTCTGCATTCTATTAGATAACCAGTTTGTAATCTATCTAACAAAACTGGTTCAATGTTGTGGAGCTGTAATTTTGTATCAAGGCCCAATGAGGTACAGAGTCAAAGGCCTTTTTAAAATCTAAAAATAACGCCACAAGGAATGCCTATCCAAATTTTGACTAACCTAATGATAGAAACATATTAAATTAGTTATACAAGATTGTTCCTTTACAATCCATCGTTGAGTTTGATCTAATCTTGCAATGGCAGAGGTTAGATCATCCTTAATGATTCGCTCTAGAATTTTGCAACAAATTGGAGCTAAACTAATGGGACGGTAGTTATGAGATGCTTTTAGATCCTTTTTGTATAGTGGTATTACATTGGATGCTTCCATCCAGTTGGAACCAGACCAGTATTTAGACTTGTGTCAAAAATGTTTTCTAAGGAACACAAAGATGGTCCTTCATTAGATGAATTAAATCACCGGAGATTCCATCTGGGCCAGCAGAGGATCCTTCTTTTTTTACTTACGCTAATTTGGATTTGATAGTCTCTAATGGTATGTCTACACTGTAAATTGGTTGGTCACCTAAGAAAAAATTACTCACCTTAGTAATGTTGTTTCTTCTAATGGAGTCTTGCTATATTATGACAGTAGCAGCTTGATCCAGCACTAGAACTGCTCGAGGTGAAATGGTTAATACCATTCCAAAATAGAACTTTGAGCACGAGCTCTAAGAAGCAGCTCTATCTGTGTAATTTCAAACCTGAACTGTCAGATCTTTACGAGCAAAACCCACTAAGGTCTGTGTGGAAGCTGTAACCCACACTAGCAAATGGCTACCAAATACTAACAACCATTGCTGGTCCCAACACCCAAGACTCAAGTCAGGGGACCAGAACTACTAATACAATTCTAACAACATGAGAATAAAACAACAGTATAATAAAACACACTCCAAACCCCAAAAAGGAGAATGCTAAAAGGCACAAAATAGTGCCCACACTGTTGCCCGCACCCCACCCAAGTAGAAGTTCTGAGAGGGCAGGTTGGGAGGTCATAATATAGCAAGACTCCATTAGAAGAAACAACATTACTAAGGTGAGTAATTTTTTCTTCAAACAACATGAAGTCTTGCTATATTATGACAGTAGCAGACTACACAGCAGTACCTCCATGGAGGAGGGGCAGAACCTACTTAGGGAATAGGCTCTGAAGAACAGCTGTGCCAAACCGAGCATCTCTCCTGGCCTGGACATCCAGGGAGTAATGCTTGGTGAAAGTGTGTACCGCTTTCCAAGTAGCAGCCTGGCATATCTCTAATATAGGGATGTCTCTGGCAGCAGCTAGAGACGAGCTGTACCCCTGGTAGAGTGAGCCCCTCGCCAGAGGGGATCTCTGCCCAGTTTCTGATAACAAAATTGGATACAAGAGACAATCCACCTGGCAACTGATCTCTTAGTGGCAGGTTTGCCTTTCCAACTTCACCATAGGTAAGGAAAAGTTGGAGGATTCAACCTGTGACCTTTGGTGCACTCTATATAGTAACTAAGAGCCTCTTAACATCCAGGTTGTGCAACCTCCTCTCACCAGAAGAGGAGTGATCAGTGAAAATACTGGAAGGGAGATAGATTGGTTAAGATGGAAATCTGAAACCACCTTAGGTAAAAACTTCCTATTAGTCCTAAGGACTACCTTATCCCTGTGGGAAGAAATAAAGTCAGTGTCTACTGACAAGGCTTGCAACTCACTTATGCGTCTAGTAGAAGTGATAGCCACCAGAAAAACAGTTTTCCAAGTTAGATACTTAAGCTCTGCAGAAAACAGAGGTTCAAAAGGGGGTTGCATTAACTGGGCAATACAAACATTAAGGTCCCAGGCAGGGGCCGGTTCCCGAAAGGGTGGATTAGTATGGAGTAATCCCTTAAAAAACTTGGAAAACACAGGGTGAGTGGAAAGAGGGGATGACTTTCCTGCTGAAACAAAAGCAAATACAGCTGCCAAATGGACTCTCAGGGTAGCTGGTCTGAGACCCAAGGAATTAAGATGGACCATGTAATCTAATACAATGGGCAAATCAGCAGATTCTGGGGAAATATTTTTCTAGCACACCAAATGGAAAACCTTTTCCATTTAGAACTATAAGTAGTTCTAGTGGAAGGCTTTCTGGAAGCCTTTAGATTTCAAGAACACCCTGAGAGAGGTGTAAATCAGAACTCTAACCCTCAAGAGCCAGGCCTTGAGGTTGAGGGATTTGAGGTCCGGATACCAAACCCTTCCTGGGCACAAGTTAATAGGTTGTGAATCCTGGGGAGGCAAAGGGGAAGATGGATTGTCAGTGACAGAAGGAGTGGGTACCAGGGCTGCCTGGCCCAATCCGGGGCAATCAGAATCACCCTGCAAGGCTGAGATCTGATTTTGACTAATACTTTGAATAGGAGAGGGAAGGGGAAGCATAAAGAAACTTCCCCGCCCAATCCAGGAGAAGGGCATCCAGGGGGACTGAGCCCAACACTGGAGGCCTGCAACAGAACAGAGGAAGTTGGTGATTGTCTGGGGCTGCAAAAAGATCTATCTGAGGGGTGCCCCATCTGGCAAAGACTATCCCCAGCACTTGAGGATCCAGGGACCATTCGTGATGGCCCTGGGAAATCCTGCTGAGAGCATCTGCTAGGACATTGTCCTTCCCTGGAAGATGAACTGCTATGAGGGAAGTGTTCAGGGAATAGGCCAGAGACCACAACTTCATTGCCTCGGTGCACAAGGCCGAAGACCAAGTGCCCCCTGTTTGTTGATGTACCACATTGTTGTGGTGTTGTCTGTTCTGACTTGTATCAACTTGTTGTTGACAGATGCAGAAAATGCTTGAAGAGCTAAAAAGACAGCTCTGAGTTCCAGCAAACTGATGTGGAGCAGAGATTCCTGGGGGGACCACACTCTGAGTGGAAAGGTCGACCATGTGGGCTCCCCAACCCAGAAGGGAAGCATCTGTAGTGAGAGTCAAATTGTGAGCAGGAGGAATGAAAGGGACCCCCAATCTTAAATTGCCCTGATCCTGCCACCACTGGAGGGCCTGGATCAAGGTTCGAGTCACTGGGACCAACTTGGAAAGGGGGTCTCTCCTCTGAGACCAATAGGTTCTCAAGTGAAACTGAATGTCTCTCATCTGAAATCTTGCTCCCTGCACAACAGCTGTGGATGCAGCCATGTGCCCCAGGAGCTGCAGAAAGTGTCTTGCTGGTCGAGAGACCTGCAGAGCGAAGGAGGAGGCCAGAGCCACTAAATTCGTCACCCTTTCTAAGGGAAGAAAAGCTCTGGCTAGCTTTGTGTCCAACTCTGCCCCTATAAAGGTGAGTACCTGGACTGGTTCCAGAACCGACTTTGGCAGATTTAGCAGGAAGCCCAGGAGGTGAGAAGCTGCTGGGTGACTTGCAGGTGAGATTTTACCTGTTCTGGGACTGGCCTACAATGAGCCAATCATCTAGATAGGGAAAACAGCAATCCTTTGCCTCCTTAAGTGAGCCACTGCCACTGCCAGACACTTTGTGAATACCCTTGGGGCAGAGGTGAGGTCAAGGGCATTGCTCTGAACTGGTAATGACCTGAGGTAGTTCGAATCTGAGGTACTTTCGATGGGAGCTTCTGATTAGGACGTGGAAATAGGCATCCTTGAGGTCCAGGGAGGCTAACCAGTCCCCTGGCCTTAGGGAGGGTAAAATCATTGCCAGAGTTACCATTTTGAACTTTGGTTTCAAAAGATGCTTGTTCAGATATCTGAGGTCTAATATGAGCTGCCATTCTCCTGTCTTTTTTGGGGTAAGGAAGTATCTGGAATATAGACCCCTGCCCTGGTGCAGGGGAGGAACCCTTTACACTGCTCTGAGAGCCAACACGTTGAGACCTCTGCTTCTAGAGCAAGGGTCTCTGAAGCACTTGAGGTAGAAAAATCTGGCCTCAACTTGGGAAACGTTTTGAAGCTGAGAACCAGACCCTGGCTTACTACTTCCAGAACCCACTTGTCTGAGGTTAAAGAAGCCCAGTTCTGACTGAAGTAAGCCAGCCTGCCCCTACCGGTAAAGGAGACTGGGCCTGGGCACCCCATCAGGGTGCCTGTTTAGCAGGTGCTTTAGGCTGAGGGGTGGGAGCAGGCCTGCCCACCCCTCGCCTGCCTCTGCCTCTGAAGAAGCCCCTCTGAGCATAGGCAGGAGGCCTGAGTCTGGTAAAAAGGCCTGAAAAGGCCTACCCCTACCCCTGGGGGTATGCCTCTGAGGAGTGGCTTGCTGCTCCTTAGCTTGGGCACTTTTGTAAGTAGTCCTATATTCATCTATCTTTTTCATGTAATTCTCTGTCTGCTCCCCAAACAGAGAATTTCCCACCACAGGAAAATCCATAGCCTTAGTCTGGGTATCCTGTGACAGGCTAGTACACCTGAGCCAGGCCAACCTACGAAAAGCTACAGATGTGGCCATGACCCTAGAGGAAACATCATTAACATCCACAGCAGCATGAAACTGTACCTTAGAAGCCTCAATGCCATCAGCAGCCACCTGTTCTAGTTCGCTAGCCAGCTGGCCATGGGCTTGCTTGGCTAATTCCATAACAGTATCCCATCTAGATTTCTGATACCTAGCTACATAGCCATATAATTTGCTTGCCTGAGTCCCAGAGAGGCTGCCATATACTTTTTTTTCGCCATGGCATCAATCTTCCTGGAACTCTTGTCAGGAGGATGTAGCCAGGGAATATTAGTTTATCACGGCTGCAGCCTGAACTACCCCAACATGACTGTATTGCTGAGAAAGGAATTCTGTATCAGGACCTGACAATGTGTACCTTCTGTCCATCTTTTTATCTACAGGAGGCACAGAATTAGGAGCTTTTAAAATTTTTATTGTTTGCTTCCTAAAAGACTTATGCAAAGGAATAGACAATTTCTAGACTCTGGGATATCCATCATTTCTACAAAATCAGGCTCCTCTTGCTCATCCACAGCTTCTTCCAAGGGAAGCTGGAGGGTTTCAGCAACTTTTGTAAAACATAAAATGAGATGGGGACCTCAGATAGCATAGGGGAGATTCTAAAGGTCTGTCTGGGAAATGTCCGTTCAATGGGCACACCCAGACCTTCCCAGCCACATTCATACTGTTCATAATCATCCTCCCCTCCTCTGGTCATAAAACCTCAACATCATATTCCTGAACCACTGGAACCGGATTTAACCAACCTTTTGCCAGATAGTGGCAGTTCTGACGAACCTGAGACAGTGACTGGACAATCTGTATGGCTTTTGCTATCTCTGCAGCAGTTGGAGAAGGGATTTTGACCCAAACCTGCTGACTTTCTTGTTTTCTTTACTGGAACTGGTTCCTCAGAACCAGCTTTTCTTTGCCCGAGGAAGTCTCGCCCTGGTCAGAGGGAACTGCCCGGTTGCGCACCGAACCGGGCTGGCCATCCGGGTCAGCGGACTTTTGGCCTCTCGTTGCCCCTGAGCCTGCCCAATCTCTTTTCCAGGGTGGCTGCAGTGAAATTCTTACATATCTGGCAGTCTGACTGGAGGTGGTCAAACCCAGACAATAGACATGATGTGTGTGGGTCAGCCTTGGCAAAGACTTCCCACAGACATCATAGTGCTGAAACCCAGTGGGCCCGGTTTTTCTTTGGGTTTCTCAGACATAATGCAAGCCTAACCAGAAACTTGCCCTTTAAGCGGCAGTGCCAGGCATGACACCTCTTATCGGTTCCCCAACCGTGATCACGGTATTGGAAAAACGCATAAAATCTGTTTTTTTTTAGAACCGATAAGAACCGGAACTGCACTTCAAAATTTTAAACTTTAAAATTAATAAGTTTTAACCCAGCTGATCGGTTCAAACCGAACCGATAAACTTACAAGTTCCACACAGACAAAACCTTTTAATTACTTACGATTACCACAGACAGAGCTTGAACCGAACAGTTTTGCGGTTAAAATAAAACTATTCTCGGTTGAATTGGACCGAGAAAACACTGTTTAAACCGAGAAATGAACCGAGCAGTAGGAGAAATCTCCGGAGCGACTGTTCACTGAGGCAGAGTAAAGAATCTGACAGTTCAGGTTTGAAATTACACAGATAGAGCTGCTTCTTAGAGCTCGTGCTCAAAGTTCTATTTTGGAATGGTATTAACCATTTCACCTCCGGAGCAGTTCTAGTGCTGGATCAAACTGCTACTGTCATAATATAGCAAGACTTCATGTTGTTTGAATATGGCATTACAACTTACATTATTATTAGAGAAGGCCTCACAAAACTGTGAATTAAAATATTCAGCTATATCACTAGGCTGGTATAAGGTCTTAGTACCAGAATTAATTAGGGCCAACCTTGTACCTTTGTTTTTTAAAGAGTTGATGTAACTGAACATTAATTTACAGTTTTCCTTTGAGCTTGTTAGGCTAGTGATTTTTACGTTGATATTTTGGCCTTTTAATTTCTTTTTACAAATTTTTGAACATGCTTGAATACAGTAAGGATTCTATCACATTTATTTGAAAGGTATTTTTTATATAATTTTTCTTTTTAATCAGGTTCTGCAATTTTAGGTTAAGCCATTTAGGCTGATGACTCAATTTCTTTTTTGTAACTTTAGGTATGAATTTATTAGCAGCATTCAGGATTGTTGTGGTAAAAAAGTTCCACATATTGTTGATATTATTATCGTTTAACATAACTGACCAGTCAATAGCTGCAAGGTAGTTGTTCAAAGTAATAGTGTTTGATTTATGAAAAGCAAATATTTTTGTGATATTGTCTGCTTCCCATTGAACATGATGAGTTTTGAAATTTATAGTACAATGGTCACTGTTACCCAAAGGAGCTGAAGGTTGACAATTTTGAATAGTTATAGGATCACTACCTAAGACAATGTCCAAAATATTTGATTCACGGGTTGGGAATGTAATGTGCTGAATTAAGTTCAACTCCAAACAAAAGTTCAAAAAGATTTTTGACGAATTAGTTCTGGCAGAATTATTTGACCAGCTTATGTCACCCAAATTAAGGTCACCCATAAACAAGATATTTCCTAGTTCTTGCTTGATGACATTTCCTCAATAATATCATTTAATATTTCTGGTTTAGAGTCAAGTGGTCTATAACAGAGACCCAAAATTAAATCAGTGTTTGGTTGTTTAAGTCGCAGCCAAACAGATTCCACCAAAGAGTGATCTTTTTTAATTTTGGGAGAAATTTCAAATACACACACAGATGAGGCTATAAAGAATGCTACACCACCACCTCTCCGGGTTTGATCTGCTGTGATGGAATAATAAGTAGCCTGGGATACAAGTTTCCCATGCCTGCTCACTAGACCACCAAGTTTCTGTAATGCCTATAACATCAGGCTTTTCAGTGCTGACTTAGAAGTAGTTTGTTTGTTTTGTTAACCAAACTTTGGGCATTAGACAACATAAATTTGAGGTCTTGTTTATTTTGTTATCATGGACAGAAAAAGGTGGTAACGAGGAAACAGTTGCCTTTATATTTTCCCGCTTAGTTGCTAGTTTAAAGTGACTGAGGGAATATAAAAGCAAAAGGAATTGCATAGATTCATGGCTCCCAGTCGATTTAGATGCAAACCCTCTTTAGCAAAATAACTTGGATTAAAAATAAAATGTTTCCAATGATCAATGAAAACTAGATTGCCTAAAGGGCACCAATTTGAGAGTCTGGCATTAATTCTTTGTATAGTGTGGTTCTTTTCTATCCTAGCTCTTGGAATAGGTAGTAAGTTGGAAATAAAGACATAACATAAATAAAGACATTACAGTTTTATTTATCTGCAGTAAGGTTGAAGAAGTTCAATACAAGTTTGTCAACAGACAATACCAACCACCCCAGGTGGTACACAAGTCTAACACTGGAATATTACCTATGTGGCAGATGCAATACTGAACAGGGAAATGAAAATTACGTACTCTACCGTAATTCTTGATCTTCTTTATCTTCACCATTCATTACTGCTTGGTTAGTGCTGGAGGCGCCACCTCTACGGGAGTTTTTTTTTTTTTTTTTTTTCATGGCTCCAACGGCGCCGCTCTTGAGTACTGCACGCATGCGCCATATGCGAGGGGCGGCCAGGTGCCGCAGACTCCTCCTCTATCTCAGTTCTGGTAGCCGGAGAGGCGAAAATAAAGGGTAAGGAATAAAGGAAAGCAAGGCAAGAGAGCCGAGGGACAGAAAAAGGAAAGGATATAAACTGAAAAAGGCATAAGCCGGTAGAGGATAGACAGAGGAGAGAGAATTCCTACCCTAAGGGACCGCAGGGCCTCCTTTCCAGGGCGGCTCTAGGGGAGGAACAGAGAGGGAAAGAGAAAGAAGAAGAAGAAGTAGAAAAGGAGGCATGTTGAGAGGGGAACAGTGCCCATCGAGCATTGGTTGAGAGGCTTATAAGTTCGAGACTAACAAAGGAGCAAGAATCCCTGTTAATAGGACTGAGGGGGAGGTTCAACTGAACCACCTGAACAGATCCGATACAAGGGCAGATTCTCTGATCTCTCAACATGCCAAGTCCCTACATCCTAGCTGAGGGCTCATAGACTGCCAGGGCAGAACCTGTTCCGGGGAGAGCGCCCACCCAGGAAGGGGACTATGTCCCTTAGCACCCTGTTAAGTGCTAACACAGCAGTGTATGGGGAAAGATTATGCCTTACTGAAGGCAGCTTTGTATGAAGGATAGAGTGGGAACTCAATTAGACTCCCTAAGGTAAGGCAATAGCAGATGCTCAAGGCTGACAAGTGCAAAGCAGCAGCTAGAATGAGCTTAAAGATAATACCTGCCAGGGGGGGGTTTCTAAATTTTTGTTGAGGCCGAGTCAGGGCATGGTCTCTTAAGCTGTGAAACTGCATAACCTGATCAAGGTACTTAAAAGTCACATCCTAAGGGCAGTCAGAAAGAGTTCACTCAGAATAAGAGAAAAGTACAGACCGTGTTCGTTCCTCTTTACCTTGAGGAAAAAAGGAACCATTCACTAAGAATGGAAAACAGAAAGTTTTTTTTTTTTTCGGCATAAAGGCCAAAGAAAGGAAGAGGAACGAGACGGGAGGGGGAGACGCCACAATAGGAGGCCACTGAGGGGAAGGTGGGTGGGTATCAGTCATGAATGGTGAAGATACAAGAGAAGATCAAGAATTACAGTAGGTACGTAATTTTCATATCTTCCCTTGTCGACTCTTCACCATCTATTACTGCTTGGGTGAGTATTGAAGCCCCCTCAAAAAAGGGGGGTAGAAACCCTGAGGGAACAAGACCCCCAGCCTCCTGTTGGTGAGAAACAGAAGGGGAAGACCCTGGGCTAATCCACAGAGAAGCCAATGGGGAGAAGAGCTAGGAGGTGCCCCCCGAGGACGGGTAGACGGAGGAAGCCCCTGCAGTAGTCTCCTAGATCTGGAGGAAAAGAGACGGGTTCCCCAGAAAGCGGAGCGAATCACCCTACGCCGGGCCAGGGGTGACAACCTTGATAGACGAAGCCATGCCGTCCGTCTAATGCAGATCGCTGTCCCCGAAAGCCTGTAAGCCACCTCACTGGCGTCATAAGATGCCCTTGCTTGGTGTCTTGCCAGCTCCAGGCCTATAGCAGAGAGGGCAATAGCTTGTCTGGTTTGCTCCGTATCAGGCATTGATGCCAAGATCTGAGAGAGCATCGACCACAAATGCCTACTGTAGGCAGCGTGATGAGCCTGATGAGATGCAATGCAAGACATCGCACGAGAGGAAGAGAACACTCTTCGTCCCCACCAGTCGAATTGTAGGGAATCCAAGTCCGGTGGATAGTCATGCGCCAGGCGGCAGCACCTGGAGGGAGTCTCTAGGTATGCCAAACCCAAGGGCGGGTTGGGGAGAGTACGCAGGGATTCCGAAGGGGCACAATACCTACGTCGGCAGTCTGCCGGGGCTGGAGAAAAGGCAGCTGGCGACTGCCAGGAATGGATAGACGCCTCCTGGAAGGGAATAGACCAGGAAGGTACCACCAGGTGCTGGGCACTGAATCCACCAAGGAATTCACGCCTCCTGCCTGGTATTGTCTCGCCTAACGTAGGAGATTCAAGATCCCCACCATCCTCGAAAGGATTCGCTGATATTCAGTGAAATCAGCATCGGAGGAGAGATGAGCAGAGGGTTCCTCTCCTCAGAGGAGGGAGAAGAGGATGATGGAGCCTCGAGTGTCCAGAGGATTCTTGTGGCGGTGGAGACAGGCGAAGACCCGCCATTCATGCTCCTGACATATGAGGGGAAGGCCCGAGAACTCTTGAACTGCTCCCAGGATAACGGGCCCGTAGGACTGACATGGCCTGGGGAGCGCGGGGGTGGCTGCAGAGGAATGGGAGATGGGCACCTACAAAGAGGCAACTGTCCTCTGCTAGGGCTCTGAAATCCGGGGAACGGAGCCCGAGCTGGCGGGATCCCGGACAACAGACCAGGTCGCAAAACGGAACCCTGGGGATGCGAAGCCTGGAAGAGCCCAGAAGGGGATCCTCCCCTGTGACGAACCTGGGACTGCATGGATCCAGAAGGGCAGCCCACAGCAACGCCACCGGAGGGGACCCCGGGGTCCAAGAGGGAAAGGGGCCCAGCGGCTCCTAGCCACCCCCGAGGGTGGCTGACAGAGACCGAGGACGCCTGCACCCTGCCCCTGACCGGACCCAAGGGCGCCTCCCTGACCCCAGTGATCTCCCATCCCAGGGGCTGTAGCAGCACCAGGGTCGGTAGCTGCCACAAGCCCCCAGGAGGGAAAGCCCTCCTCTCCGCCCCCGCCCATCGCCCCAGGGACCCTCGGACCAACCCTAGCCCAGGGACCTCAGGGAGGACAGCAGGGACAGAAGAAGAAGTCCGCTGGGTCACTTAGCACCTGTACACCGGGACCCTTGATCAAGAATCAGGTTGTTACAGATGGGTCCATGTCTGAATCATCAGCCTCCGAAGAGGAAGAGATCAGCTGGACCACAATACTAGCAACCCCGGGGTCCCCGTGAGACAGACGACTGCTCCCCGCGCCTGGCCAAGCCTGCCCCGCTCAGAACCCAGACCGCACCGCCAGGAGAGCTAACCAGGCTCATGGTCAGAACGGCACCGCCAGAAGCGCCGGCCTCGACACGCGCCACTGGTGCTGCCGGGATCCAAACAGCTCCAGGAGGCGGCGCTTGAGGGTCCACCGTGCCAGGCCCATAGGCGGGCCTCGACACTGGGGGAGCCTGGCACCTGAGGAGGTGATTGCCGAGGCGGTACCGGACGCGCCCCGGGAGGGACCTCGGCCGCCTCCGACACTGCAAAAGAAGCTTCCCTTCAGCAAGAGAAGATGAGGAAGCCTCCTCTCTACGGACGGTATAGGCCCCGAGAGGGACCCGGAGGAAGGCCTAGAGACCTTACCTAGGAATCCTGAGCAACGCCCCTCGGGGTTGGCCGGCCTTGCCAATCTTGAACACGCGGACTTCGAGGACATGACGGTCCATGGAGAAACAGGCGTCGCACGCATCCATATCGTGGTTGGGTCCCAGGCAATGAAGACAAACATCATGCCGATCCGTGACGGAGAAATGCCGGCCACAGGAGCACCGACGCATAGGGGCACGTTTTGCCCCCGAACCTGACATGATGCGAACTAAATAAGAGAAAAAATTAGCAACAAAGCACTCGGTGCTGTCGACAGAAATAAAAGAAACGGTCTTACTGGGAGACGGCGTCGAGCTAATATGAAATATGAGAATATGAGGAGTCTGGCTTGAGTGACGCAGAAAGTCTTCAACTACTGCGCAGCAGGTGCAGCCTCGACGGCGGGAGAAACAGAACTGAGACAGAGGAGGAGTCTGCGGCACCTAACGGCTGCCCCTCGTGCATGACGCAGTGCATCGTGCTCGAGGGTGGCACCGTTGGAGCCTACTCCAAAAAAAAAAAATCCCGTAGCGGGTGCGCGCCTCCAGCACTAACCCAAGCAGTAATGAATGGTGAAGATTGACAAGGGAAGATCTTATTTTCATTACTTTTGGGCATGTTAAAAGCTCCAGCCATTCTGGAAGAAAGTTGCCACCACCACAGAGCTATTCATAAATACAGAATCCCAGCCACGTCCCAAGCAATGTCTTTTGGTACTGAAGATTTGAGGCGGAGGACTGGTTCTCCTATGGATGCAATATTTGCCTCCTCATGATATTAGCCGGACATTGCATCAAAAACATGGGAGTCTCAAGATTTACGCCAACTCTCACAATGTGGGAGGGGCTCATACTTAATGTTCTTCCACTTGAAACAATAATGTACTCTGATATATTTAAAAGTTTGGGGGCCCTTATTTACTTTTTTTCTCCAGAATATGCCTCTCTAATTAGATCAGTGATATATGAAATTATATGTAATGGACAGGCATGCCTCAGCTATCTGCACAGGAAGTAAAATGCATTCTAATGGTACAAATCCAATCTGATCAAATATTTCCATACCATGTATCGAGTTAAACAGGTTACTCACCTGTAATAGTAGTTCTAGGAGTGATATGTGTTGTTCAACCACACTTGTTGGCATGTCCCTTTCCCCTTTAAATCTTGCCGAAAGGTCTTCAAGCTGGCTCCTCCCACCCACCCAGGTGGTATAACCCTTGGCTCCGACACATCTTAGCCCGCTGGAAGCCAGGTTGTGTGTCGCAGCCGGGAAGGTTGGGTGGGTCAGTGGGGATGAGCATATACCACTCCTAGAAAGATCAGTTACGCAAGACCTTACCGTAACAGTAGATCTTCTAGGAATGTCTCTTGCAGTAAGCCATTACTTCTGGGAGTTCCCAGCAGGTGTCATTATCACACGTCAGCTTCTTCCAGCAATCTCCACACCAGGAACCACCCACACAATCTAACTTCCTGGGCTGTGCTTATAAAAGTGGGTAGTTCCTGGCACTCTCTGTTCCCCACCGGTTTCAGCTCGCAATGGTGAGAGACCGAGGGGAACCGAGGTACCAGAGCAACCCAAACCCATTAGTGTTTTCCCTGTTACAGAACGCAGGAAATGGAGGGTGGGAAGTTACTTACTGCAAGAGACATTTCAGATCTACTGTTATGGTAAGGTCTTACGAACTTGATCTAGCTTCCACGGAATGGTCTCTTGCAGTAAGTCATTACTTTGGGAGATTCCCAAGCAGTTATATGAGCGGGAGGCCACCTATGGCATTGTGCCTTATATAGAAAGCGTCGGATGACCGTGATGTTCTAAAGGCAGTATCCCAGTATATTGTCTGGTAAAGAGTCGGACTTTGTGTGTAGGCAACCGCATTACAATATCGATGATAAAATCATTGCTGAAACAAGCCAAATTGGCTGGTAGTAGTTTTCTCCTGAGGATCTAGGCTGATACAAACTCGATCAGGGTATACTGTATCTAGCATCGTAACAAGTCATGTGATAAATTCAGCCATATAATGGGTGACTGGTAGGTCCCAGTGGCTTGTAGTTTAGGATATGGAAGTTGAAAGAGACGGAACTTATGGTGAATAAGGTCAGAGTAAGAGGTTATAATTACAATATGAGCTGAGAGTTGAAAGAAACTCCAAATGATACAAATGTGTCCATTTAGAGAGCTAATGTGTACATGTCAGGACAGCATCAAAGACGTTCGCAAATTGTTATAAATGGTGTAAATGTATCCATTTTGGAACGATAGGTTACTTAAGTAGCTATCAGGGGAACAGCAAAGAGATGTTTGCTACAAAGTCACAAATAAGACAATGTATCCATTTAGTATTGTTACTTAGTAGCCCTTCGTAAAGTCAGCAACAGGTGTCTGCTGTGTAGTCAAATGATGTAAATGTACCCAGTTTGGGGTTCAAAGCTGTTAAAATCAGTAAGAAGAATTTCTGTTATTTTATCCTGTATTAGTAATCTAATGTACAAGGGAGTCCATAAGTGGTATGCTAGGGAATGCAGACTTCTCAGGTTTTAACATGAAAGGTTAGCATGGTGATCCCTTTATTTATTCTGTTAGGTAAACAGATATCCGAGTAACGGCCTGGATGGCGGGTAGGCATGAGCCGCACGTGAACATCCAAGGCAAGAGATTAAATATGAGATTGTGCAGTGGGGTTGTTCCACACACCCTGTGAATAAATGTGGGGTTTTAGTGTTCCCATTTAAAAAGTTGCCTCTGTTAGTTGTATTTAATGTTTGTCGTCAGCCCTGGTTGAGGTTGGAGACAAAGTCCACCATGAAAGGGCATTATATGACGCAGGTGGGATCCAGATGTAATGGTCTCAAGTGACCTGTGCATGGTCACTGCTTAAAATTTTCCATTATTAGGACATACAACCCTTGGTATAGTTTCTTTAAGAGTTTGGTCTGATGTCATTTAGTAATGCCTGTGACATAGTATAGGCAGGATGTGTTCGTTGTCAGGTGAAGGAGGTGAAAAATGCCCAGATTATGCTGGTATGCAGCATATGGTCCATATAATTCAGTATCAGAGTATTCGAGAATCTGTAATATTCTTCATGAAAATTAGAATCGACAGGGGTTAGATAGCCCTGGAAAGGTAAGCCTTGTTGTCTTATGTGGCCCTAATGAATGGTTGAGCCCAAATATCATGAAATGTTGTGAATAACGTGCTCAGTAGTAGGTATCTGTAAGACAGCAGATCAATGAGTTCAACATATGGGCTCATCATGATTGTTGTTTATGACGGTAGTGGGCCTTATGAATGTATGCCTTTTAGTAACATAATCATACACTCCTTTGGTAAGGAGGTGTGTGTGTGTATATATTTTTTTAAATATTAGTTTGCCACCTTCTCTCATGAGATGTGACCCCATAATATGTAGTGAGGTGTCCCCATGGGCATATGCAATAGAAAATAAGGCGTCTGTGTCATCCAGTTCGGCCCCCCCCCCCCAAGTGGTAGGCGTTGAAATAATAATCTCCGTTGATGAAGAAATAATTTTTGAAGGTATGATTTCATGATAAAAAACCTGCCTTGTCGACTATGGAATGGGCCCATTGATGTGGGAGTATAAATATAGAAGGTTCTGCCGATGATATAAGTACCTAGTAATAGGAGGATTATGATGTAGGTTCCGTTGATGAGTAAAGCAGTCCCATAGTGGAATACATGGGTTCCATTGACCGGTGTGGGGTTAGCCCGTTGATGAGAGTGTGAAAGGCCCTGTGCCTCGTCAGATGGAGGAGGTAGTCCCGTTGATGGGAGAGTCAGTGAAGGGCCTCAGTCGACAGGGAGTGTGCCCATGAGAGTGTAAATCCAGATGTCTCGTCGATGGGGAGGCAGGCCCATTGACATGAGAGGCTGTCGCGAAAAGAAATATGTGGAAGGCTTCCACGATGAAGAATGAATGTCCCGCTGATGAGAAACATGTAGAGGCCTCCGCATCGGGAATGGACATCCTGTCAATGAGAAACATATAGGAGGCCCTCAGTCGAAGGGAATGAAACATCTCGGCCAATGACAAATAGGTAGGAAGCTCCTCTGTCAACAGCGAATGAACGTCCCATTGACGATAAACATGTAGGAAGCTCTGCCGATGGGAAATGGACGCCTTTCGACGATAAGCATGTAGGCAGCTCCATTGACGGGAAATGGACATCCCGGCCAATGAGAAACATATAGGAGGCCTCTGTCGATGGGGAATAAACATCCGGCCACATTAATCATGTAGAAAGCCTCCATCAAGGGAATGTACATCCCGTCGATAAGAAATATGTAGAAGGCCTCTGTCAACAGGGAATGGACGTCCCATCGATGGGAATTGGTTGAAGATTCTCTGTTGATGGGGAATGAATGTTCCATCTATGGGAATGATCCCTGAAGCCTCCATCGATGAGGAATGAACGTCCCATCGATGGGAATAAATGAAAGTTTCTTATATCCTCCATGATGTTTGTTTAGGTTACGAGGTTAAGTCTCTGGTGAGATGGAGGAAAAATGGTACCATGTATAAAGTCCAGGCACCCCAAGCTGTAAAGATGAAAGTTCAGTTCTCTCAGAGACTTGCATGTGAAGATTGTTCTAGCTGCTGTGCAAGCTGAAGCTAGCTGGAAAATGGACGGAGACTGCCAGGAACCACCCACTTTAATAGGCACAGCCCAGGAAGTGAGGTCATGTGGGTGGTGTGGACACTGCTGGAAGAAGCCGCTGTGTGATAGCGACACCTGCTAGGAACTCCCAGAAGTAATGACTTACTGCAAGAGACCATTCCGTGGAAGATGTACTGTTACAAGTGAGTAACCTGTTTTTTTTGGGGATGTGGATATGTTGTTCTTATTCACACTTGTTGGCAGACTCCTAGCAGGTCTCCGGGAGGAGGAAGGCAAGGTGCACACTCCCTACTTAGGGAACAGAGACTGAAGAACTGAAACCCCAAAACCAGCATCCCGGCGTGACTCAAGGTCGATGTGGTAATGGTTGATGAAGGTGTTTGCTGTCTTCCAGGTAGCAGCCCAACAGATTTCCTGGATAGGGATTTACCTGGAAGCAGCCACTGACCCAATGGTGAGGCGGGTAGAATGAGCTCTTATCCCTCTGGGAGGCTCACTGCCCTCCAACCTATAGCAGAGATCAATTCATGATGTAATCCATCTGCCAATTGTCTGCCTTGCTGCAGGCCTGTTAGGTACGGCTTCAACGTAGGTGACAAACAGCTGACGAACCGCTCCCTGAACTTCTGCCATCCTCTTCTTATAGTAGGAGAGAGCACGTCTCAGGTCCAGAGTATGGAGCCTGTACTCGGCATCCGAGGTGTAGTTCGGGTAGAACAGCGGCAGAGTCAACACCTGATTAAGATGAAACTCTGACACCACCTTCAGGAGGGATTTCAGGAGGGGGCGCAGGACAACCTTGTCCCTGTGGAAGACCAGATAAAGAGACTCCACCAAACGCACCTGGAGCTCCCCAGTCCTTCTGGCAGATGTGATAGCCACCAGGAAGGCGGTCTTCCATGACTTTGTGACATCTCACACATGTGCATTGTTTCAATGGCTTGCCCATGAGCTTTGCCAAAATCAGCAGTAGATCCCATGGAGGAGGAGGTTCATGCACTGGAGGGAATATGTGATCAAGGTCTTTGAAAAAGCACCAGACCACCTTCTCCTGTGCCACCGTCTGCTGACCAGCCCATGCCCAATAAGCAGAGATGGCTGCTAGATGCACCTTAAGGGTCGAAGACCAAAGACCTCCTTTGGACAGAGACCAAAGGCAGTCTAAAATGCTCGCCACAGGACAGAGGGTCCAGGCCCTTGCCCTAGCACCAAATAGAAAACCTTTTCTATTTGAAGGCATAGCACTTTCTGGTCGACTCCTTCCTGGATGCTTCCACTACTATGAGTGCATCCTCAGAGAGACCCAAAGCCTGGAACTCTAGATGCTCAGGTACCAGGCTGTCAGGTGCAGGGACTGAAGGTCCGGATGGAATACCTTCCCCTCATTGACTGAGATCAGGTCCAGGCATTCTGGAAGATGCCTCGGGAGTCTGTTGCTGAGGCTGAGGAGATCTGGATACCAGATCTGACGGGGCCAATCTGGGGCTGCCAGGATCACCTGTGCCTTGTCTCTCCTCACCTTGAGAAGCACCCTGTGGATCAAGGGAAATGGAGGGAAGGCATAGAAGAGGTCTGGGGTCCATGGCCTCGAGAAGGCATCCTCCTGCAACGATCCCCTGCTGAGGGGGTGCATGAAACAGTCTCAGTTTGGTGTTTTCTCCGGAGGCAACAGGTCCACCACTGGTTTGCCCCAGTGGAAGAACAGGCTGTAAGCTACCTCTGGATGGAGAGACCACTGAGGATGTCTCACCTATGCGGCTAAGATCATTCGCCAGTTGATTTGAGGCTCCTGCCACATAGAAAGCTAGGAGGTCCGCCCCCAGTTGGCGCACCAGTGTCCAGATGTGGAGCACCTCCTGCACAGCAGCCAGGAGTGCATGCCACCCTGCTTGCTTGAGGTAGTACATGGTCGTGGTGTTGTGCATCTGACTGGAACCACTTGACCCTGAAGCTACTGAGCAATGCTGACTATGCCAGTCTGACCACTCTGAGCTCCAACAGGTTGATATGTATTGGGATTCCTCGGGGGTCCAGAATCCGTGCGCCCTGTTGTTCCCCATGTGGGCTTCCCAGACCGTGAGAGAGGCATCAGTCGTGAGGACGACCGTCAGCTTGGGCAGACAAACGGGATCCCTTCCTGCAACTGGTCTGGGATGGTCCACCACTGGAGAGCATTCCATATCTTCTGGGTCACAACTGAAAAAACCTAGGCGCTGAGTCCACTGGACATCCAGCTCCCACTGAAGGGGGCGTATATGCCACCAGGCCCATCGGACCACATAGGTGCAGGACACCATGTAACCCAGAAGGCGCTCAGGAAAGGCTTCCATGGGTGTATCCCCTCATTTAAGGATACCTGTAAAAGGGTACTCCACCCTTTTCTGGACAGGCTTCAGGGGCATCCCCGTGGATTCGGAGATAAGGCGGAGAATCCCTTGAAATGATGAAGGGCCCTCCTCTGTCGACAGACTACCAATAGACTCATCATCCTGCGGGTGAGAATGTAGGTTGGTGTCATCTGAATCTGAAGAATCCAGACAAATTGGTCGGCCACCAAGGTCCCCTTAAACATGCCTGGGGTGATCAGGTGCAAGGGTGACCAAAATCCTGTGCGGAGTACCGGAAATTGTCCGAGAATCCTTCAGGAGACCCTCCTGAAGGCTGTTTAGGTGGCAGCCCACCACAATCGGTTGAGAGACTGGTTTAGGCCTAACTGGGACTGGTTTGGCCAGCTCCACAGGCAGGGGAACCGATTTGACCAGTTTCAGAGGAGTCTGCTTCGGCCTAGGAGGCGAAAGCCAAGTAATGGCTGGAGTAGAAACCATGGCCACTTTCTGTCTGGACAGAATCAGCTGCTGCCACATTAAATCCTCATAGCGTCAACGGAGTTTCCGCCGAAGCCTCTCCTCATCCAAGGAGGACAAGGATGACCGGTTGTATCACATCTTTTTAGAGCGCTTATGTGCCTTCCTCGGCCTGTCGGTCGAGGGAGTCCAAGATCTCTACCTCGATCAGACTGGCCGATTTGGTAGTTCGGGAGACACCGGGGAAACCGGTGATTTACCCGGATCAGGGACCAGTTTCTTGATGGGATCCCCAGCTAGCTGGGTCTCCATCAGGAAGAGGCAGGACCAGAGTCCTAGTCAAAGAGTTGTCGGCCTCGTCAGTCCACAACAGGTTAATGGGATTGAGAGTGATCTCAACCTCGTCAATACAGACCTCGATCAACTGGCCAGACGGCAAGGCTGAGAAGCCAGCGGCTGAGTGAGCAATTTCAACCGAAGTCGAAACTGCCGGCCCCTAGAACCGAGATGCTCATGATCCCAAGAGTGTCTCCGTCAAGGTGAAGAATTTTTTGGCTCCTTTTCCTTTTTACAGGACCGAGGAATGTGAACCCACCGTCCCTCGCCTTAGTGGGAGGGACAGGCACAGCTCCCGGAAGGAACTCAAACACATGGAGCCCAGGTTGAGGGAACAAAACTGACCAAGAAGAGGATTCTGTGGCCTGCACTGCTTCTTCTTGAAAGCCTGCATCTGTTCCAACTGTTCAGCGGACCCTGCAGCCACGGAGACCACACACCGGGCCTCTTTTGATTTCACCGGAGGATTCTGTTTCTCCCACCTGGGCAATTTAAGGCATGTGAGATGATCATCGAGGACGTTCAGGTGAAACGCAAGGCACATGTCGCAAGTCTGGGTGTCATGGCCGACACCCAGGCAGTAGATGCACGCAGTATGTGGATCAGTAAGCAACATTTTTTGGCCTCAAAGACACTGGCGAAATCTGGTGGAAGATTTATCTTCCATGACCGAGTTACAATAAGCAGTCACGAACTCGAACATGCCAAATTTTCAGAAGAACTGAAGGTTTTGAAGCCGGGCCTACAAAAAGCGTGAGTAAAGAGGAGGAAACCTGAATCTTCCAGTGGAAAGGACGATCTTACTTCGAGAGGGCTCTTGCAGTAGGTAATTACATATAGGACTGATGTCGGCAGGCGGCAGGACCCCACGGAAAAACTTCTAGCTAGCAGTCCCCGACGGGGACCGTCCTCACATCAGGTGACCGGCGTCAGACGCAGTATAAAGGGGCGGTCCCAGACACCGCCTTTCCAGTTCTTTCCCCGCCAGCTTGTGCAGCGGTAGTTCATAAAGCCCAGTACTGTTGCTTCTATCGCTTTTTCCAAAAAAGTACCAGTATTTTGTTTTTCTTCGGCCAGGTGAACGCCGGTATATGTCATCCCTTCAAAAAATAAGTGCATTTCGGCGGCACCAACTGCCTCACAGACGGTCACTCCTCTGCCGCTTCTGTTTAGGCCCGACCACGGGTTGCCAAGTGCCCGCGACTGCTCATTTCAACGCTGCCACCCGCAGCAGACGTCAGCAGTCTCTAGAAGCCCATCTCCTCAAAAAGAAGATGCCCACAATGGAGAAGGAGTTGAAGAAGCTTCGGCAGGCGTCGACCTCCCCTGAAGGACATAAGAAGTGGGACAAAGAAAGGCACTGGGTGAAGGCCTCCTCCTCCGCGACTCCAGCTGGAGCCACGGCCAAGGTAACGTCCCCTCCAGGGGATCGTCCGACGACAGCCTCCAAGGTTTTGGAGGAGGCGTCGGCCCGCCCGTTGGGTTCGCGTTCGAGCCCGCCGGGTGCCTCCAGGCAAAAGGAGGCTTCTGCCCCCAGTACCATCGCAGGCTTGCGGCCTACTGGTGCGGGCGCCTCCCATAAGCCGGACGTCGGCTCCTCCGACGTCCACCAGGAGAAGGCCAGACGCCTGACCTTTGGGGCGGCGCACGGCAGTGTCCCTTCGGACCGGCCTCCTTCCCATCCTCGGCCCGCTCCAACGAGGGACTAGACGGAGGCTGGAAATCTGAAAAATAACAAACAGAATGGTTTAAACCGAACGCTTTGAAACTTTACGAACAGAGCAGAGGAATCTCTGGAGCGATTTCACTGTTAGAGGAGTAAAGAATCTGAGCGGTTACATTGGGAAGTACCACAGACAGAGGTTTGAAAACCGAGCTCAACATTCTATGCTTCTGCATAGAGTTAACTCTTCCTCTCAGGGCAGTTCAAGTGCGGGGCTAACTGCATTATGTCAGAATACCCAAGACTTCATGTTGTCTGAATGCTGACAGTGCCAGTCTGACTGCCTAAGCTCCAGCAGGTTATTATGACATCGGGATTCCTCGGGGGTCCATGACTGCCCATGTGGGCTCCCCAGAACGTGAGAGAGGCATCGGTTGTAAGAATGACCGTCGGCTTAGAACGGACAAACGGGATCCCTTCCTGCAAGTGATCCAGGACAGTCCACCATTGGAGAGTGTCCCACATCATCTGGTTACAGTGACCAGCTGGTCAAAGTGATCTTAATGCTAGGTCCACTGGCTGGCCAGCTCCCATTGGAGGGGGCGCATATGCCACTGGGCCCATCGGACCATGGTGGTGCAGGCCGCCATGTACCCCAGAAGGCACAGAAAGTCCGGCAGGGTGCAAGTGCCCAACCAAAAATGACTGGGCAAAGGAGGAGAGAACCTCTGCCATGTCCATCAGGAATCCAGGCTCTGCCCCAATGAAACATATCACCTGTTAAAGTACGAGTTCTGACTTGGCCTCATTGATCTGGAGACCAAGGTCGTGCAGGTCTGGAGGGCCAGGTCCCTGGACCCCTCCGCCTCTTGCTTGGTGGAACCCGCCAAGAGCCAGTCATCAAGATATGGGTAAACTCCGACCCCTCGATGCCGAAGATGGGCAGCCACCACTGCAATGCATTTAGCGAAGACCCATGGGGCCGATGACAGGCCGAACGTCTAGGCTCAGCACTCAAATAGGGCTCCTTCTGCTCGGAAGCGAAGGAACCCCTGGTGAGACAGACGGATCAGGACATGAAAGAATGTGTCCTGGAGATCCAGAGAGCAAAACCACATGTTCTGCTCAAGAGGTGGTATGATCTGGGAGAGAGTCATCATCTTGAAGGTGCATGACCTGAGGAACTGGTTCAGGTCGTGGCAGATCTAGAATGGGGAGCCAGCTCCCATTCCGCTTTGGAACCAGAAAGTACCTGGATACGAACCCTCGGTTGACTTGGTGGGGGTGGGGGGTCCGTGACTCTGGCCACCACCTCCTTGTGGAGGAGCTGGGCAATGTCGTCTTGAACAGCCGACTAAGCATGTACAGACACCATATCGTCCCATGGGGCGTGGGCTTGGCTTGGAGAGTACTGCTCGATTTCCAGAGGCAATCCCTAGCCTACCACTTCTAGAACCCACCTGTCTGTGGTAACAGCAGACCAAGCGGAAAGGAAGTGGTGGAGCCGTCCCCCACAGGAGGACCGAGAGCTTGCGTGACAGGTATGAGCGTGGCCACCCAATCCCATCACTGAGCAGGCTTTGAGGAAGAGGGTCCAGCTTGGGGACCACCTGAGCCTGAAGCCACATCCTCCAGGCTTACGGGCTGCTGGAGGCCTGGACTTGGGCAGTGGGTGCCAAGATTGTGCCTGCTGTTGCTGCCCAGCTTGAAAGTGGGGTTGCTTGGCCGCAGGGGCAGAATGCCAAAATGTTTTTTTCCTCTGCTTTTTGGAACCTTGAGATTCCTTCTGTGCAGAAGTTACAGAGTCCAAGGTGGCACTGGACTTCTCAATGCACTGGAGGTGACCGTCCACAAATGGGCCGAAGAGGTCGGTACCCAGGAAAGGGATGTCCATTAGCTTGTGTTGGGTGTCTGCCATGAAGGTGCAGACCTTAACCAAGCCCTGCGGCACATGGCAACTGTGGCAGCCACCAAACGGGCGCATGAGTCCCTGAGGTCCAGAGCCATCTGGAGTTGCTGCTTCGCAACAGCTCGACCCTGGTCCCGGACCTGCTTGACCATGGTCTGGAAGTCTGTGGGGAGGTGAGACAGAACCTCATCAAGGGAGCACAGATGAGCATGAGAGAAATGTGCCATGATGATGGCCAAGCTTGCCTGATGGAGCCCAGCATAGAGGCATAGACTATACAGGCAGAGTGGTCCAGTTATTTGGACTCCTTGTCTAGAGGTCTCTCTGTATCTGACAAACTACCCAAGTGTCTGAACACAGATTCAGTCACTAGACCATCTGCTGAGGAATGCTCTGTGAACCCTGAAAGGGACCCAGTGGGCACTGCATATCTGCAGGCCATACAGGCAGAAGGTGCAGGGCAGGATGCTGCCATAACTCCAAAGCCGGACCAACAATGGCCTCGGCCACTGGAAAGGCTTCTGTCTGTTAATCCCCCCATTTGAGGATATCTGTGAGGGGATATTTGGCCCATTTTTGGAAAGGTTTGAGAGGCATCTCTGTGGATTCGGAGATAAGATGGAGGATGTCCATAAAGCAAGAGGGGCCTTCCTCCATCGAGAGACTACCAACCAATTCCTCTTCCAAGGGACGGGAATGAAGGTCCGAGTTCTCGGACTCTGGATAAATCAGCCGGTCACCCGAGTCTCCTTCACCCGCCTAGGGCGGCCAGGAGTGAGGGTAACAGAGAGCCCACGTGGGGCCCAGAACAGGCCGAGTGTCTTTGTTTAGGTGGCGACTCCACCAAGATTGGGGGAAGAGGCTGACTTTGGCTAAATCAGAATGGTTTTGGCTGGCTCCAAGGGAAGAGGAACGGCATGGGCCGGCTCTGGAAGAGTCGGCTTCGGCCTGGGAGATGACAGGAAAGTAATGGCTGGGGTGGAAGACGGAATCAGCTTTTGACCGGACAAGATCAGCTATTGCCACATTAAATCTTCGTAGCATCAACAAAGTTTCCGTCGAAGCCTCTCCTCATCTGAGGAGGACGAAGAAGAATGTCGGCGGTGCCTCTTTTTAGAGCGCTTGTGCGCCTTCATCGGCCTGTTGTTCGAAGGAGTCCAAGACCTCGACCGTAACTGTCGGGCTGACCAACAGGGCCGATCAGAAGGCACCAGGGAGAGTGGTGTATCTTCTTGGTCCGGGACCGGTTCTCCAATGGGGTTCCCAGCGGGCAGGGTCTCCTCATCGGGGAGAGGCAGGACCGGGGTCCTGAATAAGGTGTTGTCGGCCTCCTTGGGTGACAACGGGTTGACTGGGTCGAGAATGATCTCAACCAGATTGTAGTCCAGTGTCTGGGCCTCTGGCCTGACGGTGGGACCGTGAAACCAACCTCGACTGAAGTCGAGACAGGTGATTCCTGGGACCGAGATCTCTCATGATCCCAGAAACGTCGCATGTGAGACGAAGATTCTCTCAGTTACTTGTTTTTTACGGGACTGAGAGACATGTGTGCTCAGGCCCCTCACCCTTGGTGGGAAGGATTGGTACATCTCCCAAAGGATCCGGAGAAAGTGGAGCAGGATGAAAAGGACTTAGAAGACCGATCCAGTGGCCCGAGCCCCTCTTCCTCAAAGGTCTTCATTTGTTCAAGCTGCTCAGCGGATCCACAGCAGGAGACTGCCATCGGGCTTCCTTAGATTCAACGGCGGGTTCAGTTTCTCCGGACGCTCAATTTCAGCCGTGCAAGATGATCGTCCAAGACGTTCGGTTGAAAAGTGTGACATTTCACAGGCCTGAGTGTCATGGCCGACACCCAAGCAATACACGCATGTGGCATGCGGATTGGTGTGAGACAATTTTGCCCGCACAGACAGTGGCGGAAACCAGGAGAGGATTTATCCTCCATAGCGGTTGACATTGCGAAGAGATTTTTAGTAACTAATGAGTCTGAGTTTAAGCAAATCCAAGGATTTGAAAGCCAGGGCCTACAGAAAGCAAGAGCGGTAAGGAGGGAACCTGTATCTTCCAGTGGAAAGGAAAATCTGGCATCATGGGGCGGAGCCAAGGGTTATATCACCTGGGTGGGTGGGAGGAGCCAGCTTCAAGACCTTCTGGCAAGAATCTTAAAGGGAAAGGACATGCCAAACAGTGTGGATAGAACAACATATCCATGATCCTAGAAAAACAGGTTACTCACCTGTAACAGTAGTTCTAGGAGTGGTATATGTTGTTCATCCACACCAACTGGCATGTCCTTTTCCCTTTAAGATTTGCCAGGTGGTCTTCAAGCTAGCTCCTCCCACCTCTCAGTATAACCTCGGCTCCGCCCCCATGATGCCAGATCTTGCCCGCTGGAAGCAAGGTGTGTGCATCAAAGCCGGGAGGTCGGAGGGTCTCATAGGATGAACAATACATACCACTCCTAGAACTACTATTACAGGTGAGTAACCTGTTTTCTAGGATCATGGATATGTTGTTTATCCACACTCAATTGGCAGACTCCCTAGCAGTTCCCCAGAAGGAGGGAGGCAAGGCACACACACCCTACTTTGGGAATAGAGACTGAGAACTGAGGCTCCAAAACCACCATCCTGGCATGACTCAGGTTAATGTGGTAATGGATAATGAAAGTGTTTTGCTGTCTTCCAGGTAGCAGCCCTGCAGATATCCTGGATAGGGACGTCCCTAGAAGCAGCCACCGACGCAGTGGTATGACGGGTAGAGTGAGCCCTTAGCCCTACGGGTGACTCCTTACCCGCCAACCTATAGCAGAGATCAATGCAAGGTGTAATCCATCTGTCAATCATCCACTTCACTTCAGGTCTGCCAGGTGCAACTTCAGTGTAGGTGCCAAACAGTTGGTGAACCTCTCCCTGAACTTCAGCCATCCGCTCCTTATAATAAGAGAGTGCTTGTCTCAGGTCCAGGTAAAGAGCCTGTACTCGGCCTCCGAGGTGTAGTTCGGGTAGAACACAGGCACAGTTAACACCTGGTTAAGGTGAAACTCTGACACCACCTTTGGAAAGAACTGGGTTGGGGCACAGGACAACCTTGTCCTGTGCAAGACCAGGTAAGGAGATTCCACGAGAGCACCTGGAGCTCCCAGTCCTTCTGGCTGACATGATAGCCACCAGAGACGTGGTCTTCCATGACAGATGTGACATCTCACACCTGTGCATCGGTTTGAATGGCTTGCTCATGAGTTTTGCCCAAACTAGCAGTAGATCCCAGAGAGGTGGAGGTTCACTCACTGGAGGGGATATGTGATTGAGGCCCTTGAAAAAGTACCAGACCACTGTCTCCTGTGCCACCGTCCGCTGACCAGCCTGTACCCAGTAAGCAGAGATGGCTGCTAAGTGCACCTTAAGTGTAGTCATCTGGAGACCTCCTTTGGAGGGACCAAAGGTAGTCAAGGATACTGGCCACAGGACAGGAACTAGGGTCTAAGCCCTTGCCCTGGCACCCAATGGAAAACTGTTTCCATTTGAAGGCATAGCACCTCCTGGTCAACTCTTTCCTAGACGTCTCAGCTATGCTGAGGACATCGTGGAAAGACTCAAAACCTGGAACTCTAGCAGCTCCCAGGTACCAGTCTGTCAGGTGCAGGATTGAAGGTCGGATGAATACCTTCCCTGACTGACAGATATCAGGTCGGGCATGCTGGAAGATTCTCGGAGCCTGTACGCTGAGGCTATCTGGATACCAGAAATTGCATTGGCCAATCTGGGGCTACCAGGATCACCTTGGCCTCGAAAAGGCATCCTTCTGCAGTGAGACCTGCTGAGGGGGGCGGGCATGAAACAGCCTCAGCTTTGTGTACTCCCTGGAGGCGAAGAGGTCCACCTGAGGGGTGCCCCACAGGGAGAACAAGCTGTGTACTACCTCTGAGTGAAGAGACCTCTCATGAGACGCTCCCGCCTACACACGGCTGAGGGCATCCACCAATCTGTTCGAGGCTCCTGCCACATGGATGGCTAGGAGATCTGCCTCCAGTTGGCTCACGAGGGTCCAGATGTGGAAGCTTCCATGCACAGAGGCCAGGAGTGCATGCCGCCCTGTTTGTTGAGATAGTGCATGGTGCGTGGTACTGTCCATCTGGACCTGGACCACTTGACCCGCAGAAATGGAGCTAATGCAGTCAGTGCCAGCCAAACTAGATCAGAGCTCCAGCAGGTTGATGTGGCATCAGGACTTCTTGGGGTTCCAGAGCCCATGGACCCTGTGGTTCCCCATGTGGGCTCCCCAGCCTATGAGAGAGGCATCGGTCGTGAGAACAACTGTCGTCTCGGGGCAGACAAATGGGATCCCTCCCTGCAGATGTTCCCACATGGTCCACCACTGGAGGGCATCCCAAAGCCTCTGGGTTACAGTGACCAGCTGGTCGAAATGACCTAGATGCTGGGACCACTGGCTGACCAAGCCCCACTGAATGGGACACATTCACCACCAGGCCCAACAGACTATGGTGGTACAGGCTGCCATGTAACCCAGGAGATGCAGGAAGTCCCAGTCAGGGCACAACTGCCCAACCAGAAATGACTGGACAGAGGAGGAGAGAACCTCTGCCCAGTCCACCGGGAGCCGGGCACTGGCTCAGCAAGAGTCATGCTCTGCCCTGATGAAGCAGATCACCTGCGAGGGCACAAGTTCTGACTTGGCTTCGTTGATTAGGAGGCCACGTTCAAGACAGGTCTTGAAGGCCAGGTTTCTGGACCTCTCCACCTTCAATTTGGAGGGACCCACTATGAGCCAATCATCGAGGTAAGGGTACACCCCTACCCCTCGATGCCAAAGATGGGCTGCCACGACTGCAATGCATTTGGTGAAGATCCGGGAGGCCGATGACAGGCTAAACGGCATGGCTTGGAACTCCCAGAGGGTTTCCTCCACTTGGAAGCGGAGGAATCTCTGCCGTGACGGATGGATCGAGATGTGGAAAAACGCGTCCTGAAGATCCAGGGAGCAGAAGATAAAATTACTCACCGTAGTAATCTTGTTTCTTCAAAGGGATCGCTCAATATGATTAAACAAATGCAATCAGCGTCCTGTGTTGCACTGCCCGGAGAGATGAAATTATATGCAAATGATGGAACTCTCAACTGACTCATGCCACTTTCAAACTGCTGCCCTAGCAACTGTTGCACTCTGAGTGCTTTAGATTCTTACATCACCTAAACTGGGTGTAAGACCCATTAACTATGATAATATTTATATACAATAATTTTTTTGTCCTCTCAGGTCAAAACAAATCCCTATAATTAAACCTAAAAACTTGAGACCACAAGGGAACAAACTGGTTAACAAAGCGAGTCTCTAACCTAACCTATATGGAAAAATATACTGAAACAGGGATGCAGAACAACGTTCATACATTTTTGTAGGGGAGGCAGGGTAGGTGCTTTAATCATAATGAGTGACCCTTTGAAGAAACAAAGATTATTATGGTGAGTAATTTTTTCTTCTAACCCCAGGAATCACTCATTATGATTAAACTGATGCAGACTACCAAGAGGTACCTTTGGAGGTTGGGCAGAAAACCTCTTTAGGAAACAGGATCTGCAGCACTGCTGTACCAAACTTGGCATCACTTCAGGATTGTAGGCCCAGGCTGTAATGCTTTGTGAAGGTGTGTACTGTTTTCCATGTAGCTGATTTGCAGATTTCCAGGAGTGGAATATCCCTCGAAGCTGCCACTGAAGCAGTTGTACCCCTCGTGGAATGTGCTCTGAGGCCCAGAGGGGCCCGTTTACCCACTTTACTATAGCAAAACTGGATACATGCCACTATCCAACGAGCAATTGTCTGTTTTGTGGCAGGTCTACCCTTACCTACCTCTCCATAGGTAAGAAAGAGCTGTGTCTGGCCTGGTCTGTAAAACTTAGTTTTGTCAATTTAGTGGCTAAGTGCCCTTTTGACATCAAGGGAGTGAAGCCTCCTTTCTGGAGAACTGGAGTTCTCTGTGAAAAAGACAGGTAAAGTGATGGACTGGTTTAAATGGAAATCAGACACCACTTTGGGAAGGAATTTTCTATTGGTCCTGAGGACCACTTTGTCCCTGTGGAGTGATATGTAATCTACATCCGTACACAGGGCTTGTAACTCACAGATTCTTCTGGCTGAAATAATAGCAACCAAAAACACAGTTTTCCAAGTGATATACTTCAAGTCTGCTGTTGCCATCAGTTCAAATGGGGCATCCATGAGCTTGGCAATGCAGATATTCAGATTCCAGGCCGAAACTGGTTCCCTCAAAGGAGGGTAACAAAGGTTAAGACCTTTAAAATATTTCCTGAAGACTGGTTGAGAGGCCATGGACCTCTCTTTACCTGCTGACAGGTAAGCTGAAACCGAAGCCAAATGAACCTTGAGTGTGGAAGGCTTCAGAGCTAAAGAATGCAAGTGTGTCAGGTAATCCAGAAGAATGGCAAGGTCAGCCCTGGATGCGTTGATACCCTTACCTGCACATCACACAGAAAACCTCTTCCACTTGGCAGTGTATGTCTTTTTAGTGGAAGGTTTCCTGGAACCCCTAAGTACTGCCAAAACTTGTTCTGACAGTTTAAGATCCTCATACTCTAAGTCCTCAAGAGCCAGGCCTTGAGCCTTAGTGATTTCAGGTTGGGATACAGTATCCTGCCCTGAGAGGAAGTCAACAGGTTGTGCTTCCTGGGCAGATGAACTGGAGGTACAACTGATAGAGCCAACAGAAGTGAACAGTGCTGTCTCGCCAAATCTGATGCCACCAGTATCACTGTGCTGGTTGGCACCTCAATTTCAAGCAGGGTCCTGAATATCAGTGGAAAGGAGGAAGGCGTGCAGGAACTCCCTGTCCAATCCAGTGCCAACACATCCAGGGGTAGTGTGCCCTGAGAGGAGGCCTGCAGCAATATATTGGTAGCTGGTGATTTTTGCAGAGGCAAAGAGATCCATCTCTGGAGTGCTAGCGCCTGAAAATCGAGCTGAGAATTTGAGGATTCAGACACCACTCATGGTGATCCTGACTTATTCTGCTGAGGGAGTCTGCCAGTACATTGTCCTTTCCTGGAAGATGTATGGCTGAAAGGGATACTTTCATGGAGCATGCCAGGGACCACAGCCTCATTGCTTCTGTGCACAGTGGGGCTGACCTGGTTTCTCCCTGTTTGTTATGTTATACGTAGTAGTGCTGTTGTCTGTTCTGACCTGCACCACTTTGTTTTGAAGATGTGGAGCAAATGCCTGCAGGGCTAGGTACACAGCCCTGAGCTCCAAAAGATTTATGTGCAACATGGATTCCTGAGTAGACCATGTGCCACTTGCTGTATAATCCAACATGTGTGCTCCCCAACCCAGAAGGGATGCATCTGTTGTAAGAACTAAGGAAGGTTGTTCCTTTGTGAAAGGAACCCCTACCCGAAGGTTTTGTTCATCCAGCCACCACTGCAGTGCCTGTAGGACAGTGTGGGTGACTGGAACCAGTTTGGACAGAGGATCTGTGTTCTGTGACCAGTATTGTCTCAGGTGGAACTGAATGTCCCTCATTTGGAATCTGGAACCTAGTACCACTGTGGTGGCAGCCGCCATGTGGCCAAAAAGCCTGAGGAAGTCTCTGTCTGGTTTCGGTTTTCCTGGTACAAATGAGCTTGCAATTCGTAGAATGCTGTTTACCCTGTCCTGTGGCAAGAAAGCTCTACCCAGACTGGTGTTCAGATCTGCTCCAATGAACTCGAGTACCTGAACTGGTGTTTGCTGTGACTTCTGCTCATTTATGAGGAAACCCAGGGATTCCAGAGTAGACTTTGTTAGTGTTAGGGCCTCCTCTGTAAGATGTAGAGATGGACCCACCACTAACCAGTCGTCCAGGTAGGGAAAGACTGATGCGCCTTTTTTTCTCAGAAACTCCATTACCACAGCCAATCACTTTGTGAATGCCCTTGGTGCAGAAGTCAGACCAAAAGGAAGGGCTGCAAACTGATAATGGCCCGAGGCCAGTCTGAACCTCAGACACTTCCTGTGAGAAGGTCTGATGGGGATGTGAAAATAAGCATCCTTTAAATTTAGGGGGGCTAGACAGTCTCCCTTCTGTAAAGTGGGAATGTTCAGAGCAAGAGTGCCCATTTTGAATTTTGGTTTCAGAATATGTCTGTTTAGAAGTCTTAAATCCCGAATAGGTCGCCAATCCCCATTTTTCTTCTTTGTAAGGAAGTATCGGGAGTAGAAGCCTTTGCCCCGCTGGTTTAGGGGCACAGGCTCCACTGCCTTGATAGCTAGCAGATGTTTTACTTCTGCATCCAGTAGTATCCTGTCTGCAGATGTGACTGGTGCAAATGTTCTTGCTCTCAGCTTGGGAGAGAATTGAAGCTGATTGCCAAACCCTGGCTCACCACCTCAGGACCCACTTGTCTGTGGTGATGGTATACCAATCCTGGAGAAAATGAGCCAGTCTGCCACCCATCGGTGGATTTTGAAGGGATGCGACCTGTACTAGACTGTCAAAGGATTCTGAGTGGGCTGTGCCTGAATCACTGGGAGGAGAGCTCTCCTCATGGCTCTCCTGCCCCTTCCGGAAGTATCCTCTAGGCTGCTGTTGCAGTTGAAAGGCCTGAGCTTGGAAAAAGGTCTGGAGTAGGATCCCCAACCCTGTCTATCCTTAGAATTGCTTCTGTAGGTGGCCTTATATTCTCCTACCTTCTTCATATAGGCCTCTGTTTCATCTCCAAATGGGGATTTTTCTCAAAAGGAAAGTCCATCGCCTTGGCCTGGGTGTCCAAGGTCAGGTTTGTGCCCTGAGCCAGGCAAATAATCTAAGGGCGACAGATAGTGCCACCAACCTGGCTGCAGAGTCATTAGTGTCCACAGCCATGTGGAACTGGTATTTTGTGGCATCTAAAGTGGCCCTGGCCATTTCCTGCAAGTCCACTGCCACCTCACCAGGCACCTTGTCAGCTAGAGAGAACACTGCATTCCAGAGTGCCTTCTGGTATTGCACTGGATAGGCCATATAATTGGCCTGTTTAAGGATGAGAGAAGCGGCCATATACCCTTTCTTTCCCATTGTATCCATCTTCAAGAATCCTTATCTGGAGGATGGGTAGCCAAGAGGATTCTGGCTTTATGCAAGCAGCAGCCTGCACAACCCCTTTAGGGTCAGAGGGCTGAACAGAAAAATCAGCTGTTGACCTATCAAACTGATATTTCTTATCAGCTCCTGGAATAGAATTGGGAGTTTGGAATACTTGCATTGTTGCCTTTTTAAGGACATATGCATAGGCAGTAATAAATGTTTTGTTGGGGTTAACCCCATCATATCAAGAATTCTGCTTCTCAACATCCTCCTCTGTCTCCTGCAGAGGGAGGTTGAGTGTTTCTACCATGCTTTTAACAAAAGCATAGTGTGAGAAATAATCCTCTGGGCCCCTGGGGGAGAGACTGAACTCCTGTTCTGGAGAAACCTCTGGGTCTAGCTGTTCCTCCTTGAAATCCTCCTCCTCCTCCTCCTCCTCCCCTCGGAAAAGAAGCTTGTAGCTCCTGAGTGGGTGGAACTGGTACAGGAACGGGACTGCAGCTTACAAGACCTGTAAGGCCTTGGCAATGTCTCTCAGCCGAGGGCATACCAGTTTTGTCAACTGGGAGCTCCTTAGCCTTCTCGGCGGAGACGCATCGACATGCTTTTCCTTACATTTTTTCTTCAGTGGCACAGGTTCGGTTCCTGACTCCACTGGCCTTTTTGGCTTACCCTGCTCAACTTTATCTGATCCTTTATCAGGATCCCTAGCTTTACCTCCATCCTTTCTTGTGCCACAGGTGGAGGAACCAGTTTCACCAGTATTGGTAGAAGCAGAGGCCATCCCTTGTAATAATTTTGACCTTTTCTTAAGAGTTTTAGGGCAAAATGTTTTACAAATGTCACAATTTGCAAAAATATGGCTAGTACCCAGACAAAAAATACACAGTGAAGGCCGGCCCGGTGGCGCAGAGGGTTGAGGCGCGGGATGCCACACTGCGCACGCCGGGCGACCCCGGTTCGGGAACGGACTGGCCGCCGGGGTCGGCAGTGAGAAGGAGGATCGAGGTTCCTAACGGATGCCTCCTCCTTCGGGAGGGGTACCAGGGTGTTTAATTGTCTGGATGCCCTGGTGAGAGCCGTGGAAGCACCGACTCTCGGGGCAACGGCGGCTCCCTTGGGTTGGGAGTCGGGGAGGGGAGGACGTCATTGGCACTTGGCAGGCGTGCATAAGCACGTTCCGCCCGAGCCGGCGTCCTCAGCGGGTAGGAGGGGAGGACAGAAAACCGGAAAACAACCCTAGTCGCTCCAGATGACGGCCACTCCAGCCACCCAGTCTGCAAAAACATGGGCAGGACATAGGCTTAACAACAGGAACCTCTGACATTGAGCAGGAATCGCTGAAGAAAACATAACAAGTTATCAGTTCCTTAGAACCAAATATAACAACTATAAACAATTGCCAACGGTTCTGGAAACCAAGCGCTATTCAGTTCTTGAAACTGAGAAACTAAGAAATCTATATTAGATTTAAATAAATGTATTCGGTTAGGAACCTACCTCAAAAGATTAACAAATATAAAAGATTGAGGTAAAAGCCTAACTAGAAATAGCGGAACCCTCGGTTCCAAGGAACCGTGAAGGAACCGCTAAATACAATAAAATTTACACAAACTACAAAAACTAAAACTAAGGTAGCAATCTGAAATATAAAGTAAAAACACTACTTATCGATCAGATAATTAGATTCTGAAAAGGTTGAAGGAGAGCTCTTGGGGACGTCTTCACTAGGCAGATGGAGTAAAGAATCTGAAGCACTCAGAGTGCAAAAGTTGCTAGGCAGCAGTTTGAAAGTGGCATGAGCCAATTGAGAGTTCCATCATTTGCATACAATTCCATCTCTCCGGGCAGTCCAACACAGGAGGCTGACTGCATTTGTTTAATCATAATGAGTGATTCCTGGGGTTAGAACCATACATTTTGCTTGAGGGATGGCATGATCTGGGAAAAAGTTACCAGCTGAAAGATGTGTGACTCAAGATACTGGTTCAGGTCATGCAGATCCAGACATGGGGGCACCAGCCCCCCCATCCATTTCGAGACCAGGAAGTACCTGGAAATGAACCTTGGGTCAACTGGGGGATCTGTCACTTGGGCCACTACCTCCTTGAGGAGGAGTTGGGCTATGTCTTCTCTCAGAGCTGACCGAGTGTGGACTGATACCCTTTCCTCACGTGGAGCGCAGGCTCAGTTTGGCAGGTACTACTTGAACTCTAGAGGCAGTCCCTGACTGACCACTTCCAACACCCACCTGTCCATGGTAACCGCAGACCAGGCAGAAAGGAAGGGGTGGAGTTGGCCCCCAACGGGATGACCCAGAGTGGTCGTGATGGGTGGGGGGCTGGTCACCTCCATCCCGTCACTGAGCAGGCCTGGAACAGGAGGATCCGGAAGTGGGACCGCCAGGACCCTTCCCTCCCAGTTTATGCAACTGAGCGCCTTTCTTGGGCTGAGGGCACCAAGACTGGGCCTGCTGCTGTTGCCCAGATTGAAACTGGGGCTGCTTGGCCGCATGGGGAGAGGGGTGAAATGGCTTCTTCTGCTTCTTGGAACCTTGGATTCCTTTTGGGCAGAAGTAGTGGAGTCCAATGTGGTACTGGACCTCTCAATACGCTCACAGACTGCCCACTCCTGGACCGAACAAGTCGGTGCCCAGGAACGGGACATCAGCCAACTTGTGCTGGGTGTCAGCCGTGAAAGTCGAGACCTGCAACCAAGCACTGCAGTACATAGCAAACAGGCTGCAATAGAACGGGCACAGGAATCTCCGGCGTCCAAGGCCATTTGGAGCTGTTGTCTGGCAACAACCCGCCCTGGTCCAGGACCTGCTTGACTATGCTCTGAAGGGCACGGGAAGGTGAGGAAGCACCTCATCTAAGGAGCCGAGCAAGGCATGGGAGAAGTGTACCATGATTACAGCCGAGCTCGCCTGACAGAGACCCAGCAATGAGGCAGCATAGACCTTTTGTGTGGAGCGATTCAGCTTCTTGGATTCTTTGTCCAATGCTCTATCGAAGTCTCCAAAGTTCCCAAACCATCTGAGCACAGACTCGGTCACCACTCCCTCAGCTGAGGGATGCTGTGAAAATCCCGAAAGGGAGACCGTAGGTACTGCGTATTGCAGGCCATCCTGGCAGATGGTGTGGGACAAGAGGTGGGGTGTTGCAGAGCTCCAGGGCTGGGCCAACAATGGCTTCAGCTACTGGGAAGGCCTCGGTTGGGGAATCCCCTCTTCTGAGGATGTCAGTTGGGGGGTATTCCACCTATTTCTCAACAGGCTCCAGTTTCATCCCCATAGATTCGGAGATGAGGCGGAGGATGCCCATAAAGGAGGTGGGCCCCTCCTCGGCAGACAGACTCATGACATTGTCATCCCGAGAACGAGATGCCAAATCAGAGTCATCAGACTCTGAGAGGTACGGATACAGCGGTCTGTTGCCAGAGTCACTGCGAACCCGCCGCGGGCGGTCAGGAGTCAGAGTAATGCACAGTCTCTGTGGGAGGCCTGAGGCAGGCAGAGACTCTTGGGGGGAGCTCCCAAGGAAGGCTATTTCAGCGGCGGTTTCACCGGGATAGATGGAGAGAACAGCTTTGGCAGAGTTGGAAGTGACCTCGCCAACTCCATGAGCGGAGGGGAGACAATGACCGACTCTGGAGTGGTCGGCTTCAGCCTGGATGGCAACAGCCAGGTAATGGCTGGGGTGGAAGGAACTGCCTTGGCCCAGCCAGAACTAGCTGCCTGCCATAGCAAGTCCTCGTAGCCCTGACACAACTTGTGCCGGAGCCTCCCCTCTTCCAAGGAGGGCAAGGATGAATGTCAGTGGCGCCGCTTCTTATAGTGCCGTTTATGTGACTTCCTTGGCCTTTTGGTTGAGGATGTCCCAGTCCTGAACATTGACAGTCAGGGGGACCGACCGGGACACTCTGAAGAAGGTGGGGAGGACCCCCGTTCCTCCAGATCAGGGACAACCACCGCCCGGGGCTTCCCAGCCGGTCGCCTCATCAGTGCAGTCCAAAATGACCGGAGTCCTAAATAAGGAGTTGTCGGCCTCCTCAGTCAATGATGATCTTGACCAGATCATCGTCCAGCGTTTGGGCTGGCTGACCTGACGGGGGACCGTGAGGTCGGCGGCCGAGGCCACAACTTCGACTGAAGTCAAAAGAGGAGATTCCTGGGTCCGAGATCTCTCTCTGTCCCAAGAGTGACATCGACAAGATGTGATTTCTCTCAGTTCCTTCTATTCCTTTTTGTAGGATCTGGAGATAAGCGAGCCGGGCCTTCACCACAGTGGAAGGGATTGGACCAGCTCCTTGAAAGAACTTGAGAAGAGAGCCCAGTTTTAGAGGAATGAAAACCAAGGGTGAAGACAAGAAGTCAGCGCACGTGCTGCCTCCTCTTTGAAGATCTTCATCTGTTCCACAGAGCTGGCATGGCGGGCATCCTTGATTTGACCGGCGGGTGCAGTTTTCTGGATGTCTGAGCTAAAGATATAGGAGGCGATCATCCAAAACATTTGGATAGAAATGAGTGACATAGGTCGAGGCCTGAGTGTCATGATCGAGACCCAGGCAGTACATGCATGTGGCATGCGGGTCAGTCTTAGGGAGAGATTCTGTGAATCTTGATCAGTAAAACTGAGTTTGGAGCACCAAGACCTACTACACACAGGAGCAAGAATAGAGGAGCCTGTATCTTCCAGTGGAAAGGAAGATCTGGCATCATGAAGGGAGCCAGTGTTATATCACTCAGGTGGGTGGGAGAAGCCAGCTTGAAGACCTACTGGCAAATATGAAGGAGAAAGGATATGCCAATTAGTGTGGATGAACAACATATCCACAATCCCAGAAAACAAGAATACAATAAAAAGAATGGTCTCACCTGTTTGCAGCTCTAGGGTGTAGAGTAAACTAACAGAATTTTGGTGACCACGAACGATGACAAACTGCAATTCGGCTCTTTGGCTTCACGAGGTGCATGCTCAATGGCGGGAAGAACAGTACTGAGGTGAGGGAGGTCGGCATCAGTTACCGGCTGATGCTTGAGCAGCACACTGTGCGTCGTCCTCATGGGCACCACTGTCCACAATGCCGGCTCCTCCAAGAAAAAAATTTGTACGCTGAAAGCTCCCACAGGATCATAGCGCCTCTGACATAACCCACCAGTGATGAATGGTGAAGATACATACAGGAAGAGCAATATTTGGTGAGGCCAAAATGGGGCAATCAGAATCATGCGAGTCCCCTCCTCTTGAAGCTTGAGCAGCACCCTCTGCAGAACTGGAAAGGGAGGAAAGGCATACAAAAACTCTGTCCAGCAGAGATATAGCGTGTCTCACCAGAAAGCACCATGCCTGGAAGTGAGTGAGCAAAACCTGTGTAGTTTTGCACTGAATGGGGAGATGAACAGATCCAGGTCTGGATGACCCCACAGGTCAAAAGTGTGTTTGACCACCTTGTGCTTGAGCTCCCATTCAAGAGCTCTTACTCTGGTGCAGCTGAGACTGTCTGCTAGGACGTTTTGCACGCCTGGAACGTGACGAACTGCTATGAAGTGTATTCGATGCAGAACTGCCCAGTTCCATACCCACATTGCCTCCTTGCAGAGGGAATACGAGTGAGTGCCCCTTTGCTTATTGAGGTACCAGACTACATATACATTGTCCCGACTGGACTAATAGTGGGGCCTGGCAAAGCAAATGCTGGAAGGCTTGAACAGCATACAGCACTGCCCTCATCTCCAGCACATTTATGTGTAGGGAGAGCTCTGACTGAGACCAAGATCCTTGAGTCCTGTGGTTCTCCAAGTGAGCACCCCAGCCCATCCTGTACGCATCTGCAGTTAGGGTCTGGGTGGGAGGGGACTGGAAGGGAACCCATTGATGAGGTTGTTGAGATCCTGCCACCAAAGAAGATCTCACTGCATCGAAGTGGAGACTGTGACCATGTGATCTAGGTCACCCAACCTCTGATCCCACTGCATTCTGAGTGTCCACTGAGAAATTCTCATGTGGAGCCTGGCCAGAGGGACCTCCCAAAGGAAGAGGGCTGCTGGTCACCGAGGAGCCAGAAGACAGCCTAGGTGAGGAGGAGACCATTCCTGGTCCCGATGCTTCTATTTGTACCTCTTCTTCTTATGCTTGTAGGAGTCAGTTGAGAGGAAGAAGCACTTCATAATTTTTGCAGCTCTTTCTCCATGGATGCCATCTTCTTTTTCAGAAGATGGGCTTTGACAACCTGCTGGCGATACTTCGTGTGGCTTGGATGAAGCTGGAACAGGGCTCACAATCCTTGACCTTGTGCTTGGGCCTAAATAGAAGAGGCAGAGGAATGAGAGTCTTTGTCGGTAGCAGTGCACTGCAAGAATCGCACTTATTTTTATGCGACTCGATGGAAGATGTCGAAGACATGCACAAAATAGAAGATTTTACAGAAAAACAAGAAAAAACGGATGCTCATCCGAAAAGGGTGGCCGAACTGCAGCGGCGATCTCAGAGGTCCGGCATGCTAAGTAGACAGCAGGAAAGAACTGGAAGGCGGGCGTGGGGCGCTCATTATATAGTGTCATGCTGATGTCAGTTACACGACATCAGGTGGTGATCCCATCAGATACTGCTAGCTAAAGTTTCTGTGTGGCCCTGATGCCAGGCGCAGTCCTCAAGGTGATTACCTACTGCAAGAGCCTCTCAAAGTAAGATCTAAACTTGCAACCCAAACATCTTGTTAAGGCTCTAGGGCTTATCCATCATCCATTCCCATCTGCCGATATAGACCAAAAGAAAAATTACTCACCTTAGTAATTATGTTTTTCTAATGGAGTCTTGCTGTATTCTGACTATTGCAGTTAGCCCCAGCACTCAAAGTGCCCTGGAGAGAAGAGGGTTAATTTTCTCATGAGCATAGAGCAGCTGAGCTTGATCTCGGTTCAGATCTCTGTCTGCTGCACTTAGAAGCACAACTGTCAGATTCTTACGAGCTAATACTAACCAACTACTGTGTGGCAATTGTAAATTTTTTACTAGCCAAATGGCAACCAAATATTTTGGATCCCCAAAAGACTCAAGTCAAGAAATCAAAAACCAGGTAGTGAGCAACTTAAGACTGTTAAATTAATAATATAACCCACTCCCCCTCTCTAAAAGGAGAGAGTGCCCGAATGCACCCCAGGGGTGCAACACTGCACCTGCCAGCCCACTTCCCAAAAACAGGATCTGAGAGGGGAGGCAGGGAGGGAGGTCAGAATACAGCAAGACTCCATTAGAGAACATAATTACTAAGGTGAGTAATTTTTTCTTCAAACTACATGAAGTCTTGCTGTATCCTGACTATTGCAGACTACCAAGCAGTACCTCCATGGAGGAGGGAATCAAACCTACCTTGGGAATAGGCTCTGCAGTACTGCTGTACCAAACCAAGCATCACTCCTAGCCTGGATGTCCAGGGAGTAATGTCTGGTAAATGTATGGACCGTTTTCCAGGTGGCTGCTTTACATATCTCTAGCAAAGGAATATCCCTGGCCCCAGCCAGGGGAAGCAGCTGTACCTCTAGTCGAATGAGCCCTCAGACCTGAGGGAGGTATTTTGCCTAGCTTCTCATAGCAGAATTGAATACAAGAGACAATCCACCTGGCAATAGTTCTCTTAGTGGCAGGTTTGCACTTCCCCATAAGTGAGAAACAACTGGAGGGAGTCAAACCTGTGAGCCTTAATATGCTCAATGTAGTGACTAAGGGCTCTTTTAACATCCAAACTGTGTAAACTTCTTTCTCCTGAAGAAGACTGATCAGTGAAGAACACAGGGAGAGACAGATTGGTTCAGATGAAAATCTGAAACCACTTGAGGTAAAAAACGCCTGTTAGTTCTAAGGACCACCTTATCTCTATGGAATGAGATAAAGTCAGGCTCCACTGACAGCTTGCAATTCACTGATACACCTGGCAGAGGTAATAGCTACCAGGAACAGTTTTCAAGTCAAGTACTTAAACTCTGCTGAACACAAAGGCTCAAAAGGGGGTTGCATAAGCTTAGCAATGCAAACATTAAGATCTCAAGCAGGGGTAGGATCCCTAAAGGGGGGATTGGTATGAAGCAATCCCTTGAAAAATTTACAGAATACAGGGTGAGACGACAGTGAGGAAGGCTTTCTCACTGACAGAAAAGCAGAAACAGCTGACAAATGTACTTTGACAGTAGCTGGTCTGAGGCCTAGGCCATTAAGATGAAGCATATAATCCAGAACTGCAGACAATTCAGCAGTGTCTGGGGATATATGCTTCTTGAAACACCAAATGCTGAACCTTTTCCATTTGGAGTTATAAGTTTTTCTGGTGGCAGGCTTTCGCGAGGCTTTGAGAATATCCAGAACCCCATGGGACAGATGCAAATCTGTATACTCTAACTCTTCAAGAGCCATGCCTTGAGATTGAGAGACCGAAGATTGGGGTGCCAAATCCTCCCTTGAGAGGAGGTTAACAGGTTGTAATTCCTGGGAAGAGACAGGGGAAGATGGACTGCTAGGGACAGCAACAGGGGGTACCAAGGCTGCCTGGCCCAGTCTGGAGCAATCAGAATCACTTTGCAGGGTTGTGACCTTACCTCAACCAGAATCTTGAACAGTAGAGGAAAGGGAGGGAAGACATATAGAAATTTCCCTTCCCAGTTCAAAATCAGAGCATCCAGAGGACTGAGCCCATGACTGGGGGTCTGCAACAAAAACAGAAGAAGTTGGGAGTGCCCACCTTGAAAAATCACTTTTAACACCAGAGGGTACAGGGACCATTTGTGATGGCCCTGGGAGATCCTGCTCAATGCATCTGCTAGCACATTGTCCTCCTAGAAGGTGGACTGCTATCAGAGAGGTCTGCAGAGAATAAGCTAGGGACCACAATTTCATGGCTTCTGTGCACAAGGCTGTGGACCGAGTGCCTCTCTGCTTGTTGATGTACCACATGGTGGTGGTGGTGTTGTCTGTCCTGACCTGAACCACCTTGTTCTGCACTGATTGAAAGAAAGCCTGCAAGGCCAGAAAGACCGCACTGAGTTCCAAGACATTGATATATACAGGTTACTCACCTGTAACAGGAGTTCTAGGAATGGTATATGTTGTTCATCCACACTCATTGGCAGGTATCCTTGCCGCTTTAAATCTTGCCGGAAGGTCTTCAAGCTTGCTCCTCCCACCCACCCGGGTGGTATAACTCTCGGCTCCGCCCCATGACGCCAGATCTGGCCCGCTGGAAGCTCAGGTTGTGCGTCGAGCCGGGAGGTCGGGTAGGGTAGGGGATGAACAACATATACCATTCCTAGAACTCCTGTTACAGGTGAGTAACTCTATTTCTAGGGACATGGATATGTTGTTCATCCACACTCATTGGCAGACTCCTAGCAGTTCTCCGGGAGGAGGGAGGCAAGACGACACCCCAATACTTACTTGGGAAAGAGAGACTGGAGAACAGGCCCCAAAACCAGCATCCCGGCGTGACTCAAGGTCGATGTGGTAATGGGTAATGAAGGTGTTTGCTGACTCCAGGTAGCAGCCCTGCAGATTTCCTGGATAGGGGCGTCCCTGGAAGCAGCCACCGTTGCAGCAGTATGGCGGGTAGAATGAGCTCTTATCCTCTGGGAGGCTCCATGCCGCCAACTTATAGCAGAGATCTATGCAGGAGGTTACCCACCTGCTTATCGTCCGCTTGGCTGCAGGTCTGCCAGATGCGGCTTCAGCGTAGGTGACAAACAGCTGGCGAACCTCTCCCAATTTCAGCCGTGCGCTCCTTATAATAAGCGGCGCCCTTCTAGGGTCCAGAGTATGGAGCCTATATTAGCCTCCGAGGTGTGATTGGGGTAGAACACCGGCAGAGTCAACACCTGGTTAAGGTGAAACTCCGAGCACCACCTTGGAAGGAATTTCGGTGGGGGCGAGGACAACCTTGTCCCTGTGGAAGACCAGGTAAGGAGACTCGATGGAAAGCGCCTGGAGCTCTCCCATCCTTCTGGCTGACGGATAGCCACCAAGAAGGCGGTCTTCCACGACAGGTGAGAGAGAGCACACCTGTGCATAGTTCAATGGCTTGCCCATGAGCTTTGCCAGTACCAGCAGTAGATCCCACGGAGGTGGGGGTTCCCGACTGGAGGAAATGTGATCAAGGCCTTTGAAAGCGCCAGACCACCTTCTCCTGCGCCACTGACTGCTTCCCGCCCGCGACTGCAAGCAGAGATGGCTGCCAGGTGCACCCTTAGGGTCGCGACCTAAGCCCTTGACTAGAAAGGGACCATAAATAGTCCAAGATGCTTGCCAAGGAACAGGAGGAAGGGTCAAGCCTGCTCTGACACCAAATGGAAAACCTTTTCCATTTGAAGGCATAGCATTTTCTGGTCGAACTCACGGGGCGCCTCAACTACATTGAGGACCTCGTCGGAAAGACCCAAGGCCTGGAACTCTGCAGCTCAGGAACCAGGCCGTCAGGTGCAGGATTGAAGGTCCAGATGGAACACCTTCCCTGATTGACTGAGAGCAGGTCGGGCGAGCTGGAAGCTGCCGCGAGTCCTGGAGCTGAGACTGAGGAGATCTGGTACCAGAACTGGCGAGGCCAGTCTGGGGCTATCAGAATCACCTCGCCTTGTCCTCCTCGCCTTGAGAAGCACCTTGTGGATCAAAGGAAATGGGAAAAGGCGTAAAGAGGCCCGGGGTCCATTGCCTCGAGAAGGCATCCCCTGCAGCGAGCCCTGCTGAGAGGCGGGCATGGAACAGACTCAGCTTCGCTTCTCCTGAGGCAAACAGGTCCACCTGAGGTGTGCCCCAAAGGGAGAACAGATGCTGTACTACCTCGCAGGAGAGACCACTTGTGGGATGCAGCCCTATCCGGCTCAGGGCATCGGCCAGGGTGTTGGAGGCTCCTGCCACGTGAATGGCTAGGAGATCCGCCTCCAGGCTGCGCAGTGACCAAATGCGGAGAGCTTCCTTGCATAGAAGCATGGGCGTCCCGCCCTGGCGGTTTAGATAGTACATAGTCGTGGTATTGTCCGTCTGGACTCGGACCACTTGACCCCGGAGGAGCGAGCAAAGGCGGTGAGAGCTAGGCGGACCGCCGGAGCTCCAGCAGGTTGATGTGGCATCGGGACTCCCGCGGGGACCAGAGGCCATGAGCCCGGTGTTCCCCCAGATGGGCACCCCAACCCATCAGAGAGGCATCGGTCGACAGAGAGACCGTCGGCTCGGGGCGGACGAACGGGATGCCCTCCTGCAAATGATCTGGAACGGACCACCACTGGAGCATTCCACATCCCTGTGTCACCGCACAAGCTGGTCCAAGGGATCGCAGCGTGTGACCACTGGCTGGCCAGTCCCCACTGAAGGGACGGATGTTCCAGCGGGCCCAACGGACCACGCTGGTGCAGGCCGCCATGAGACCCAGGAGGCGCAGGAAGTCCTGGGCAGGCGCGACTGCCCAACCAGAAATGATCGGGCAAAGGAGGAAAGAACCTCGGCCCTGTCCACGGGAGCAGCTCTGGCTCGAAGAGAGTCGAGCTGCGCCCGATGAATAGAGTCACCTGCTTGGCTCGAGTTCGACTTGGCCTCGTTGATAAGGAGGCCCAGTTGAGAGCAGACCTGGAGGGCCAGATCTCTGGACCACTCCGCCTCCCTCCTGGAGGGAGCTGCTATCAGCCAGTCGTCCAGGTAAGGGTACACCCGGACCCCTCGGCGCCGCAGGAATGCTGTCACCACTGCCATGCATTTGGTGAAGACCCTGGGAGCTGGAGACAAGCCGAAGGGCATGGCTTGGAACTCGAAGAGGGATCCTTCCGCTCGGAAGCGAAGGAATCTCTGGTGAGACGGACGGATAGGGACGTGAAAAAACGCGTCCTGCAAGTCCAGAGAGCAGAACCACACGCAGCGTTCCAAGGATGGTATTATCTGAGCCAGAGTGACCATCCTGAAGGTTCGAGACCTTAGGAACTTGTTTAGGTCGTGTAGGTCGAGAATGGGGCGCCAGCCCCCCGTCGTTCGAACCAGGAAGTACCTGGACACAAACCCTGGGTCTGAAGGAGGGTCCACCACCTCTCTACCACCTCCTTCTGGAGGAGGAGAGGCGATGTCGGCTCGACGAGCCGCCAGTGAGCTGGGAATCCGAAGCCCCGAGGCGGCGCAGCTCTGAAGGTGGTGCCTGCTCGATTCCAGAGGCAGGCCTCTTCCACCACCTCCAAGACCCACCTGTCCCGTGGTAACAGCGGACCAGGCGGAGCAAGTGCGGGCCGTCCCCCAGGGGACCAGGGAGTAAGGTGACGGGATGGGGCGACACCCCTCAGCCCGTCACTGGGCAGGCTGGAGGAGGGACCGCCGAGGGACCTCCTGGGCCCTTTCCTCCTGCCTCCTGTTAGAGGAAGCAGCGGCTTGGGTTTGGGATGCCAAGGCGAGCCTGCTGGCCCTGACGTTGCTGGGCAGGCGGGGGCAGAAGAAGGAGCAAAGGCTTAGGCTGTGGTTCTGGCCTTTGTCCTTCTGAGCGGAAGAGACCGAGTCCAAGGTGGCATTGGACTCTCGATCCTCTGCAGGTGACCTTCCACCCCAGGGCCAAAGAGGTCAGTCCCCAAAAAGGGAACATCCGCCAACTTGTGCTGGGTATCCGAAGTAAAGGTGGATATCCTCAGCCAAGCCACACGACGCATAGCCACTGCGGCCGCCACCGATCTGGCACATGAGTCCCCTATATCCAAAGCAGTCTGGAGCTGCTGTTTGGCCACTGCCCTGCCCTGGTCCCGCACCTGCTTAACCGTAGTCTGCAGATCGGGGAAGATGAGGATGACCTCATCCAGGAGCCCAACAGGGCATGAGAAAATGTGCCATGAGGGCGGCGGAAGCCTGGCTAAGGCCGAGAGGACATAGCGTAGACTTTTCGCCCGACATAGTCCAATTTCTTGGACTCCTTGTCAGGAGGTTTGTCCACATCCCTGGGCGTTGCCGTGGCCGAAAACGCTGTCGGTAACCAACCCTCAGCAGAGGGTGTTCAAAACCGGACAAGGACGGTAGGACCGTATACTTCCTGGCCATCCTGGCGAGGCGCAGGGCAGGAAGCAGAGGCGCCAAAGCTCCAGTGCGGACCCACTATGGCCTCGCCACCGGAAAGGCCTCCGTGGAGAATCCCTCGGTCCAGAATCTCCGTGAGGGGATACCTGGCCCGTTTGGAACGGGTTCGAGCTCCATCCGGTAGACTCCGAGATGAGCCGAGCAGTCCTAGGAAGGACGGCAGGCTATCGTCCATTGACTGACCTCCTGAAGACTCCAAGTCCAGTCGCTTGGAGAAAAGGAGGAATCATCTTCGACTCGGAAGAGTCCTCGAAGAGCTGCCTCTGGCCTGAGCCACCTTCACCTGCCGAGGTCGGTCGGGAGTGAGGGTAACTGACAACCGATGGGGTAGACCCTGCGACCGAGAATCCTTGGTCGGAGCCCCAAGTGGTGGCTGTGGGGCGGAGGTTCCACAGGATCGGGTGGAGCAGCTGGTTTTGCCGAACAACCGCCTGGGTATAGGCTCCTCGGATAAGTCAGGGGTTGTGTCGGCCGTTCGGTGACAGCCACTTAATGGCCGAAGGCGGCGAGTCGCTTGATTCCAACCAGGAGGAGCTGTTGCAACATAAGGTCCTCGTGCCGTAAAGTAATTTCGCGAAAGCCTCCCTCATCCGAGGAGGGCACGAGGGGCAATGACGGCTGCCGCTTACCCGTGATGCCGAGACCCAGACCGCCTATGACGGTGGGATCGGCTGGACCGTGAAGAGGTCCGAGACCGAGAGTCCCGGAATTTCCGAGGTCGGTGCGGGGAGGTGTCGGCCGGAACCGGCACTCCCTTCGGCTCGGATGGTCCATCCGAGGGCTCCGGAACCGGAGGCACAGGCGAGCCCACGGGATCCTCAACTCCTCCCGGGGGAACCGGGGAGAGGGGAATCTCGGCTGCTAAAGGCGACAGCCCGTCCAATGGGTCGAGAAAAATCTCGACTTCATCGGTGGGAGTCTCGGTCAACTGACCTGACGGGGACACCGTGAGGCCAGTGGCCGAAGCCGTGCGGTCGACCGAAGCCGACGGTCGACGGCCCGGGGAGAGGGACCTTTCCCGCTCCCAAGAGCGTCGACGGAGGGACTTACCCTGTCCCTCTTTTTGGACCGAGAATAAGGTCCAGCAGACGCAGGCCCTTCTCCTTTAGTGGAGAGGGACAGACAAAGCTCCTTAAAAGAAGCCGTGTAGGAAGACCCAGAAGGCGGGATAAATACACGGCCGAGAAGATCTGACACGCGCCTCCTCTTGAGGCGACCATCGCTCGAGCTGATCCGCCGAGCCCCGCCGCCGCGGACACAGCCAACCGGGCCTCCTTGGACTTCACGGAGAAGCGCTTCGGGGCGGCCCAGTTGCAATCGGGCAGCACGTCTTGGGGCGAGGACGAAGCGAAAGATGAGCACAGGCCGAAGCCTGCGGGTCGTGCTCAAGGCCTAAGCAGTAGACACACGTGGAGTGTGGATCCGCCCGAGACATCTTCTGCCCGCATGGGCATCTCCGAAATGGGAGTCGATTTGTCCATCGCAGAGCTGTGAGGGATAGAAGACTAAGTCTTTTGCAAAATTTATTTTAAACTGCAAACGGAGAATAGAACCAGTCACAAGCACGAGGCGTTAAGGAGGAAACCTGAGCTTCCAAGCGGTAAGGAAGATCTGGCGTCATGGGGCGGAGCCGAGAGTTATACCACCCGGGTGGGTGGGAGGAGCAAGCTTGAAGACCTTCCGGCAAGATTTAAAGCGGCAAGGATACCTGCCAATGAGTGTGGATGAACAACATATCCATGTCCCTAGAAGAAGGGATTCCTGAGGTGACCACAGTCCCTGGGCTGTGAGAGCCCCCAGATGGGCTCCCCACCCCAACAGAAAAGCATCCATGGTTAGGACCACAGATTGAGACTGAGTGCCGAATGGGACTCCTTGTCTGAGGTTGCCCTGATCCTGCCACCATTGGAGAGCCTGGATCAGAGTCTAAGTCACTAGAACTAGTTTGGTTAGAGAATCTTTCTTCTGAGACCAAAAGGACCTCAGGTGAAACTAAATGTCCCTCATCTGAAATCTGGTCCCTTGGACCACTGCTGCAGAAGATTTCATGTGGCCCAGAAGCTGAAGGAAGTGCCTTGCTGGCCGAGAGACCAGAAGGTGGAATGAAGAAGCCAGCTCTACAATAGCCCTTGCCCTTTCCAGGGGAAGAAAAGCTCTTGCTTTGACTATATCCAACTCTGCACCAATGAAGGTGAGGAGCTGTACAGGCCCGAGAAAGGTCTTGGGAAGACTGAGAAGGAATCCTAGAGAAGTGAGCACTTGCTGAGTCACTAGCAGGTCTGACTTGACTTGGTCTGGGGACTGACCCACAATGAGCCAATCATCCAGGTATGGAAATATTCTTCATTCTTAAAAAGACCACTACTACTGCTAGGCATTTTGTGAATACCCTTGGAGCCAATGTCAGGCCGAAGGGTATAGCTCTGAACTGATAATGGCCTGAAGGCAATTCGAACCTGAGGTACTTTCTGTGGGGGGCACCTGATGGGAATGTGAAAGTAGGCATCTTTTAAGTCCAGGGAGGCTAGCCAGTCCCCTGGCCTTAGAGAGGGAAGGATAATTCCCAGAGTCACCATTTTGAATTTTGGTTTTAAAAGATGTTTGTTCAACTATCTTAAGTCTAGGATGGGTCACCACTCCCCTGTCTTTTGGGGTAAGGAAGTACCTGGAGTACAGACCTTTGACCCTGTGCAATGTAGGAACTCTCTCTACAGCCTTTACAGCCAGTAGAGATAAAACCTCTGCCTCTAAGGCAAAGGTTTCGGAGATGCTTGCAGGTGGAAAAGATCTGGCCCTCAGCTCTGGAAATTTCTTGAAGCTGAGAACCAGCCCCTGGCTTACCACCTCCAAGACCCACTTGTCTGAGGTAACAGACATCCAGTCCTGGACGAAGTAAGCCAGCCTGCCTCCTACAGGAATGGGGGAGTCAACCCGGGCTGACATATCACAGTGTCTGCTTGGCAGGAGCCCTAGGTTGAGGGGTGGATGCAGCCCTGCTCATCCCCTTTCTGCATCTCCCTCTGAAGAACCCCCTCTGAGGAAAAGGAGAAGAGGCCTTTGCTTGGTAGAAAGGCCTATGAAAAGGCCTGCCCCTGCCCCTAGCTTGCTGCCTTTGAGGAGTTGCCTGCCTTTCCTTGGCCTGTGCACTCCTTTAGGAGGTCCTATACTCATCCATCCTTTTCATGTAATTCTCTGTCTGCTCCCCAAACAGGGAATTACCCACCACAGGGAAATCCATGGCCTTAGCCTGAGTGTCCTACGAGAGACTAGTTCATCTGAGCCAAGCCATTCTCTGAAGAGCCACAGATGTAGCCATGACTCTAGAAGACACATCATTGGAGTCCACAGCAGCATGGAACTGTACCTTAGATGCCTCGGTCCCATCAGCAGCCACCCCTTCCAGCTCCAAGATTAGGTGGGGGGAGGCCTGCTTAGCCAGTGCCAGTACAGTGTCCCATCTGGAATTCTGGTACCTGGCTGTATAGGCCATATAATTAGCCTGCCTGAGTTCCAAGGCAGATGCCATGTACCGTTTCTTTGCCATGGCATCCAGCTTCCTAGAGTCTTTATCTGGGGTGTGTGAAGCCAAGGGTATAGTAGCCTTATCACAGGCTGCAGCCTGCATAACCCCAACATGGCTGCATTGTTGATACAAGTACTCTGTATCTGAATCTGACAAGGTGTACCTTTTGTCCATCCTTCTGTCGACAGGAGGTACAGAATTTGGAGTTTTAAAATCTTTTGTGTCTGTTTCCCAAAAGACTTATGAAGGAGAACAGACAGTCTCTTGGACTCTGGGATGTCCATCATCTCCACATAATCAGGTTCCTCTCCACAGGGAGCTGGTGGGTTTCTGCCACTTTCCTGTAAAACATGTAGTGGGAAGGGGACTCAGAAAGCCTAGGAGGGGAAACACCAGAAGACCTGTCTGGGGAGATGTCCGGTTCAATGTGCTCATCCAGACCTTCCACACCATCGTCATCATCATCATAATCTTCATCCCCCTCCAAATCCAGTTCATAAAAATCTTCAGAGGCATAACCTTGAACTGGAGGAACCGACCAAACTGAGCACCTGCCAGAAGGCGCCAGATCAGACGGAACCGGGCAAAGCAATTCTACAATCCTTATTGATTTGGCAATCTCTTCGAAGGTCGGAAAATGGGTCTCTGGATCCGAACCGGACGATTTTCTTTTCTTTGTCTTTTTGTAGGAACCGATCCCTCAGGATCGCCTCTCATCTTGCCCAAAGAAGTATCACCCTGGTCAGAAGGCACTCCCTCAGGTTCGGTCGGAACTGAACCGGGCTGGCCATCCGGGTCAGCGGACTTCATGGCCTCCTTATCCCTAAGCCTACCTAATCTTTTTTCCAGGGTAGACTTAGAGAAATTTTTACACATTTGGCAGTCTGAATCAAGGTGGTCAAACCCCAGACAATAAACACAGGTGGTGTGGGGGTCAGCCTTAGCAAAGACCTCCCCACACACTGCAGTGTTGAAACCCAGTGGGCCCGGTTTTTCTTTTGGGTTTCTCAGACACTGCCATCCTAACCACAAACTTACCCTTTTTATGACAAACAACCAGGCAAGACACCCTTATCGGTTTCTAACCGTGTCACAGGTATTGGAAAAAACCACAAGAAAATGTGTTTTTTAAAAACCGATAAGGACCGGTAACCACACTCTAAGTTTAGAAACAAAGACAGAATATGTAATTCACTAAATGGCCGGTTCAGGCGAACCAGTCGAAAAATCAATTTTTACAATTTCCACAAGTTTACTATGTCTAGTTCACTACCTATTACTTACTGTACCACAGAGATCTGAATCGAAACTTGCGAAAAATAATCAGTAAAACTGAGGACTTTAACCGACTTTCGAACCACGAGCAAAGGAGAAATCTCCAGAGCGACCGTTCAGTTTGGCGGAGTAAAGAATCTGACAGTTGTGCTTCTAAGTGTAGCAGACAGAGGTTTGAACCGAGCTCGAGCTCAACGTTCTATGCTCTGCATAGAAAATTAACCCTCTTCTCTCCGGGGCAGTTTGAGTGCTGAAGCTAACTGCAATAGTCAGAATACAGCAAGACTTCATGTGGTTTAAAAGTACTATTATCAAAGAAGACCTCTAGACTGTCCTACAGGTCCTGGACAAAGTAAAGCCTTTTTACAGTAACTGACTTGCTTCACTTTTTATACTGAGCCTTCCTACCCTCATCCCCACCCCAAAATGCCTTCCCTATTATAGAATGATCCTATGGGAAGTGCAGACACTAGCTCCCTAATCTCCAGTTCTTGGAGATGAACATCTGAAAGGATCTGCTATTGGTCATACAGGGAAGTGATCAACGCAGGAAATCATCCCAGCTAATGGAGCAAGATGTTGTCATAGCAGAACCTTGCTGCCAACCCTAAATGAAATCAGGGCCTCTTTGCAGACTTTGAAATAGAATTAGGCCAGAGGAGGAGAACCTTTGCCTAGAGATGGCCATTTGAACACTGAGCACAGGCTATGGCTGCAAAGGCTGCAGTCAGAATGCACCAGGAAACCAGCTTTGGCTCAGTGTGCCTTTCCCAGTCACCATATTTTAAATACAGAAAATAATTTGGACATGCCAGTTTTCTAGGTGGGGACTGAATCTGAAACCTAGTTTTACTTATTTCACATATGTATGACCCCCTAGCTTTGAATGAGGACAGTAATCTCCACTGTTCTCCCTCGACTCTAATTCCTGAAGTTATGGAACTTTCTGTATTCTTGGGGACCCACTACTGTTAAGTTCTAATAGGATACCATGGCTTATTTTTGATCTTTTATATTCTCATCATCAGTTTGTGGAGCTCCTGCGTTGTGCCTATAAAATGGGGTGAGCTGTACTTATCCTGCTACTAATTCCCAGCTACAGAGCTTATAATTATCCTTACTTTCGATGTGCTCCTGCTCATGATGATTGCACATAGACTAGCACCTCAGCAATTTTAAGTGCTATAACTTTCAACCACAGCACAAAACCACATATTGTGCTCTGGAGGAAAACTCATAGAATTCCTTCTTCTTCATTTCTTTTTGAGTCAAAGGTCCCAGACAACACTCTCTTTTTCTGAGATGGGTGCAATATTCCACCCAGCACAACACAGTGGTGTTCAGAGAGCTGAGGAATGAGGAGAAACAGAGCTTCCAATTCTGTTGAGGAAGGACGGGGTGAATAAGAAGTAAATAGGGGAACAGTTTTGGTGGATTATGATGCCAGTCCTCCTTCACCCAATAGGACTCGACTGATGCCAATGATCCTGCCTCCTCCCTCCCGCCAGATCCATTCAAGTGGCTTGCAGGAAGGCCCTCCACCATGTCAAGGAGGAGCAAGTCCCATGAATTGAAGGAGTCGCCCAATGATTCCTACAGGGAGACAGCAGGTCCTCCAGTGTCAGAGGGTACAGCCTGTGTTATGCTGAATAAGTGCCCAACTGCTCTAAGTAGAAAAATAAATAAAAATGACTCCCACACATGTAATGCTTCTTTTTCTTTGCAACTCCTTTTGGGTGAGACACTTTTGCTTTTGGTAGTTTAACTTGTTTCCTGACACAAAACTCAAGTATGATTACACTGAACTGGAATACTCTGCTATTCAAAGAAACCTTGTATAAGCCAACTATGTTTTTAACTGAAAGAATGTACAGGAGTGCTATCTAGCTGAACTCATACAGTACCTTGACACAATTCGGCCAATTTCTAGTAGGCAAAGGCACACCTGTCTCGGCTCTTTGTGCAAAACTGGAAAAGAAGAATGTTATTTTTGAGTAAGATGGTAGTACAGTGATATTATTCATTACATTACACAACCAATGAAGGTATGTCATAGAAGAAAAAAATTACTGTAGTAATGTTTTTTCACAGGGATCCATCAATGAGCCTTACAAATGGCATCAGTATACAGTAGTGTGCCATCCCAAAAACAGCACTTTATGCTAATTACAGAATGTAGAATACAAGTTCAAACTCTGCACTGTGGTCATGCGCCCCCTGCTGTTTTAACACAGATGTGTTTCTGTAGCCAGGAGCAGTGACCACTAAAACAATTTAACTGGTTATTAACACATTTCTAAAAGTTTCTTTGAAATTTTTGAAAAACCCATCTGTGTTCTCCTAAACCTTGTAAAGATCCCTTGAATGTGGTTCATAAGACATCTTCCTACTTAACTATGACAATAAAATCTTTGCCAAGATCTCGCCTTCCCCATTTTGGACTGGGTGCTGGGTACAGTAATTTACCTGGACCAGGCGAGGGTCTATTTAGGACTACCTCTCCTATCATAAAATGAGAAGACTGCTCAATGTAGTACACATCGACGTTCAGCAGTGGGGACATTCCTGCTCTCCCTGGATGCTGAGGCGGCATTTAACAGGATAGTGTTTGAATATCTGTTCAATGTGATGGAGAGGTTCGATCTTGAGCGCCCCTTAATAGAAATTACTAAATTATTTTAACTGGGACCCACAGCCCTGATATTAGTGAACGGACACAGTTCAAACCTCTCTTCTCTGAGTCGAGGTCCTAGGCAGGGGTGCTTCCTCTCCTCGCTCCTGTTCACACTGGCCATTGAGCCCCTAGGCATTCACATTTGCTCCCAAGCAGATATCAGAGGGATCATCTCTAGCTCAGGTAAATCTCAAAAGATTATTCTCTGAGCAGATGACATCTTGCTATATAGTGTATGGTAAGCCCCAGTTCTGCATGGAAATCAGTGGTTCTCAAAATGTTGTTCTGCTGCAGTTCAAAAGGTCGTGGAATGTGACTGTACCCTACTGCAGCAGAACAACATTTTGAGAACCTCTAGAGGTTCCAGCATTCTATGTGCATGCACTACACTAACTGTCCAGCACAAACCACAGGATCAACCAGATAAGCAGAGTATTCAGCGATGGCAGCATGAGCAGAGGAAGCAGCGCACAAACAAACATGAAACAGGCAGATCAACCAGATAATTTATTTTAAAAAACACACACCGCTAACACACTTCTCGCTTAGCGAGAGAAACAAGTGCCACATATTTTTTTAAAGCCCTCCCTAACGAAACTTTAAACCAACAGAAGACCATGCTACACACGCACAGACAGCTGCTACCCAACAACCTCACCACGGACCCTAGCAATCAGCTTTTCATCATGGACTGAAACAAAGCAGCTAAACTTCTTTATTTTACTAAAAAAGAGAGTTTGAAATATTTTTAAGTGAACCATACACTATAAAAAATAGTGGATGGGCTACCATATGTCCAACCAGCCTATTGCGCCACCTTGGGTTCTGATTACCTCAGACCTCGAGAGCGAAGCTCTCGAGGTCTGAGTAATCGACCTCTGTCGCACAATAGGCTGGTTGTGCATATGGTAGCCCATCCATTATTCTCACTTATTACTGAGCCCGATTCACTGTTCCATCTTTACTAAGCACACTGCCAGACTTTTCTTATTTATTTTGCTACAAAATCAACCTTCAGAAATCCTGTATTATGGGGGTAGAGCCAGCCTGCACACAAGTGTCAGTGCTGAGTACCCCACCTGCTGTCTGCAAAGATCACATTACCTTGTGGGCATTTCTATAGCAGAATTGTACATCCTTAATTATGAACTAAGGATTGTAAATAGAGGAATCTGATTGGCTGAGAGCTCTTTGAAGCCGTGATGATATCGGGCTACATCATCATGGCTTCAAAAAAGTTCCAGCACCACCAGCCTCCTTGCTCTCTACTGTCCGAGAACTATTTTTTCAAAATGTACTCCTACACCACCCAATAACTCATTCATAAAATGTTTTAAAACCTGTTTTTTTATTTTTTTTATTCATAAAACTTCATAATAGCAATAAGTCACTCTGGGGTGTGGTATATCATGGGATATCGTCACTTCTTGGGTTGTTGGACGCACTCTGCCTGCGGCCTCATGCCTAACCACCCAAGGCGTCATGATATACCACACCCAGTCTTGCCTTATTGCTTAATTATGAAATGGGTAGAAAGAATGCTGGCTCCTGATTGGCCAAGAGGTACTTTCAGCTGGGCCATTATCCCAGCTGAAAGTCATCAAAAATATGCTTAAAACATACATCCAATTTACTAAAAAGGACCCATTTCATAATCACAATAAGGCACTCCACAGAGTACATTATGGTGGACTAATGGCCCACCTTAGGTGGTTGAAACACAAGGTGATAATTATAAGCCCTCGCTCACAGTTCTAGCAAAGCTAGAATGCTGGCATAATCTGTTCCTGTCCTGGTTGGGTCACTTGAATTTAATTAAGGCGATGCTCTTCCCCAAGATTTTACATCCAAAGCAAATGCTCCCAATGGGTCTTACCAGGAGGATAGGCAAAGTCTAGAAGCAGCATGTCTGAGATTCTTCCGGGAGAGACAGGGTAAGCTTTGTTAGGCTCAAGGGACACACAGCAGCAGGGGGAGCTTAAAGTTCCCAGATATTCAACAATACTACTGGACAGCACATACTAAATACCGTAAGACTGGATAGCCCAAACAGATAGAGAGCCCAATGGACTGACCTGGAGAAGAAGAGGACTAATTTCCTCCACATGCATATCTGGCTGTGGGAGGAGGGATTATAAAATACAGATGCCTACCCAGCAGGAACCCACTAGTGAAGCAAACCTTACAAGCCTGGGTGGCTATGTACAAGATAGGGGTCCAAAGAGAACACATTGCTTGTGCCACTAGCTGCTGATAATCCTGACTTTCTACCGCAGTTGGAGGGGGCCAGGAGTTAGTGGTAGCCAATGCCTGGGCGATTTAGTCACAGAACAGGGATCCACCCTCTGAGGAAATTCAAAGACTGAGAGCTTCCTAATTCACAGTATGATCTACACTGCAACTTAGACACTCAGTGGAAAGCCTAGGTAGAAAGAGCTACTTGTGGCCAACACAGGAGTGATGGATAAACCCATTTTAAATAACAGGGCACACCCAAGCAGATGATATCGTAACAGTAACCAAGAAGCGATTACTGGGACAGAATTCCTCACTGAAGACTAAACTGAGGTGGGGAAGGGACAAATACTGCACTATCCTGGAGAAGGTATGGCAAACATTATCGCATCACACATCAGCCTATTTCATACTAGGAAGCATACTAGGAAGCTGTATGAGGCAAAAAGGCTAAATGCCCATAAAGGCTTCAGGCCTACAATTAACAATTTGGCGGCTTTTTTGGTTTCATGAAAATATCAAGTCTGTTCTTGAAAATGTACTTATCACTAATGATTACAGTAGTGGGCAGTTTATTCCATGGTTCAACAATCCGTTGGGAGAAAAAGTGAGCCCTTTTTTTTGGTATTATATTTATTTCTGGTCAGTTGAAGTGGGTGACCTCTAGTATTGACCTTAATTTGTTTAAGGTCAAGACCACTTTCAGCAAACAAATGTTCATCATTAAGGAGGTCCCATGAAAGCAAGAGATCGCCCCTTGCCCTTCTATCTTCCAGTGAGATTAGATCAAATTTTGACAGCCTGTCTGGATATGAAATCGTTTTGGAGGATACTAGAAGTTTAGTTATCCTTCTCTGTACTCTTTCAATTCTTGCTATATCCTTTTTTTGTATGGACTCCATAATTGTTAACCAAAATCTAAATGGGGTCTAACATATGCTCTGTATAAAGGTAACAGGATATCTGGGTTTTTTGATGTTGTAATATGTCGTATTGCCCACTATATCTTTTTTGCTTTACTTATTGTGTTAGTGATATGGGAATCAAATGTCATCCCTAAATCAACTGTAATTCCCAAGTCTTTTTCACTGTCCTTACTAACACCCCGTCATAAAGAAAGTATTGATGCTTAGGGTTCTTTTTTCCAAAGTGCAAGACACAACATTTAGAGGTATTGAAATAAAGATTTCATTTTAGGGACCAAGTTTGAAGCAACTTTAAGTGTTCCTAAATTACCTCAAAGTCAGTCTCATACTACAGATATTACAGATTTTACAGTCATCTGCATATTTGATGGAATTACTTTTGATGTTTGTAGATAGGTCAGATATAAAGACCTGGAAGATAAGCGGAGTCAGGACTGATCCTTGTGGAACACCACTTCTAACATATTTCCAGCTACTGACATGGCCATTTATTACAACTCTCTGCATTCTATTAGATAACCAGTTTGTAATCTATCTAACAAAAACTGGTTCAATGTTGTGGAGCTGTAATTTTTGTATCAAGGCCCAATGAGGTACAGAGTCAAAGGCCTTTTTAAAATCTAAAAAAATAACGTCACAAGGAATGCCTATCCAAATTTTGACTAACCTAATGATAGAAACATATTAAATTAGTTATACAAGATTGTTCCTTTACAAATCCACGTTGAGTTTGATCTAATCTTGCAATGGCAGAGGTTAGATCATCCTTAATGATTCGTTCTAGAATTTTGCAACAAATTGGAGCTAAACTAATGGGACGGTAGTTATGAGATGCTTTTAGATCCTTTTTTGTATAGTGGTATTACATTGGCGTGCTTCCATCCAGTTGGAACCAGACCAGTATTTAGACTTGTGTCAAAAATGTTTTCTAAGGGAACACAAAGATGGTCCTTCATTAGATGAATTAAATCACCGGAGATTCCATCTGGGCCAGCAGAGGATCCTTCTTTTTTTTTTACTTACGTCAATTTGGATTTGATAGTCTCTAATGGTATGTCTACACTGTAAATTGGTTGGTCACCTAAGAAAAAATTACTCACCTTAGTAATGTTGTTTCTTCTAATGGAGTCTTGCTATATTATGACAGTAGCAGCTTGATCCAGCACTAGAACTGCTCCGGAGGTGAAATGGTTAATACCATTCCAAAATAGAACTTTGAGCACGAGCTCTAAGAAGCAGCTCTATCTGTGTAATTTCAAACCTGAACTGTCAGATCTTTACGAGCAAAAACTCACTAAGGTCTGTGTGGAAGCTGTAACCTACACTAGCAAAATGGCTACCTAAATACTAACAACCATTGCTGGTCCCAACACCCAAGACTCAAGTCAGGGGACCAGAACTACTAATACAATTCTAACAACATGAGAATAAAACAACAGTATAATAAAACACACTCCAAACCCCAAAAGGGAGAACGCTAAAAGGCACAAAATAGTGCTCACCTGTTGCCCGCACCCCACCCAAGTAGAAGTTCTGAGAGGGCAGGTTGGGAGGTCATAATATAGCAAGACTCCATTAGAAGAAACAACATTACTAAGGTGAGTAATTTTTTCTTCAAACAACATGAAGTCTTGCTATATTATGACAGTAGCAGACTACACAGCAGTACCTCCATGGAGGAGGGGCAGAACCTACTTAGGGAATAGGCTCTGAAGAACAGCTGTGCCAAACCGAGCATCTCTCCTGGCCTGGACATCCAGGGAGTAATGCTTGGTGAAAGTGTGTACCGTTTTCCAAGTAGCAGCCTGGCATATCTCTAATATAGGGATGTCTCTGGCAGCAGCTAGAGACGCAGCTGTACCCCTGGTAGAGTGAGCCCTCAAGCCAGAGGGGGGATCTCTGCCCAGTTTCTGATAACAAAATTGGATACAAGAGACAATCCACCTGGCAACTGATCTCTTAGTGGCAGGTTTGCCTTTCCCAACTTCACCATAGGTAAGAGGAAAGTTGGAGGATTCGAACCTGTGACCTTTAGTGCGCTCTATATAGTAACTAAGAGCTCTCTTAACATCCAGGCTGTGCAACCTCCTCTCACCAGAAGAGGAGTGATCAGTGAAAAATACTGGAAGGAGATAGATTGGTTAAGATGGAAATCTGAAACCACCTTAGGTAAAACTTCCTATTAGTCCTAAGGACTACCTTATCCCTGTGGGAAGAAATAAAGTCAGTGTCTACTGACAAGGCTTGCAACTCACTTATCGCCTAGTAGAAGTGATAGCCACCAGAAAACAGTTTTCCAAGTTAGATACTTAAGCTCTGCAGAAAACAGAGGTTCAAAAGGGGTTGCATTAACTGGGCAATACAAACATTAAGGTCCCAGGCAGGGGCCGGTTCGAAAGGTGGATTAGTATGGAGTAATCCTTAAAAACTTGGAAAACACAGGGTGAGTGGAAAGAGGGATGACTTTCCTGCTGAAACAAAGCAAATACAGCTGCCAAATGGACTCTCAGGGTAGCTGGTCTGAGACCAAGGAATTAAGATGGACCATGTAATCTAATACAATGGGCAAATCAGCGAGATTCTGGGAAATATTTTCCAGCACACCAAATGGAAAACCTTTTCCATTTAGAACTATAAGTAGCCCTAGTGGAAGGCTTTCTGGAAGCCTTTAGGATTTCAAGAACACCCTGAGAGAGGTGTAAATCAGCAAACTCTAACTCCTCAAGAGCCAGGCCTTGAGGTTGAGGGATTTGAGGTCCGGATACCAAACCCTTCCCTGGGCACAAGTTAATAGGTTGTGAATCCTGGGGAGGCAAAGGGGAAGATGGATTGTCAGTGACAGAAGGAGTGGGTACCAGGGCTGCCTGGCCCAATCCGGGGCAATCAGAATCACCCTGCAAGGCTGAGATCTGATTTTGACTAATACTTTGAATAGGAGAGGGAAGGGGGGGAAGCATAAAGAAACTTCCCCGCCCAATCCAGGAGAAGGGCATCCAGGGGGACTGAGCCCAACACTGGAGGCCTGCAACAGAACAGAGGAAGTTGGTGATTGTCTGGGGCTGCAAAAAGATCTATCTGAGGTGCCCCATCTGGCAAGACTATCCCCAGCACTTGAGGATCCAGGGACCATTCGTGATGGCCCTGGGAAATCCTGCTGAGAGCATCTGCTAGGACATTGTCCTTCCTGGAAGATGAACTGCTATGAGGAAGTGTTCAGAATAGGCCAGAGACCACAACTTCATTGCCTCGGTGCACAAGGCCGAAGACCAAGTGCCCCCCTGTTTGTTGATGTACCACATTGTTGTGGTGTTGTCTGTTCTGACTTGTATCAACTTGTTGTTGACAGATGCAGAAAATGCTTGAAGAGCTAAAAAGACAGCTCTGAGTTCCAGCAAACTGATGTGGAGCAGAGATTCCTGGGGGGACCACACTCCCTGAGTGGAAAGGTCGACCATGTGGGCTCCCCAACCCAGAAGGGAAGCATCTGTAGTGAGAGTCAAATTGTGAGCAGGAGGAATGAAAGGGACCCCCAATCTTAAATTGCCCTGATCCTGCCACCACTGGAGGGCCTGGATCAAGGTTCGAGTCACTGGGACCAACTTGGAAGGGGGTCTCCTCTGAGACCAATAGGTTCTCAAGTGAAACTGAATGTCTCTCATCTGAAATCTTGCTCCTGCACAACAGCTGTGGATGCAGCCATGTGCCCCAGGAGCTGCAGAAAGTGTCTTGCTGGTCGAGAGACCTGCAGAGCGAAGGAGGAGGCCAGAGCCACTAAATTCGTCACCCTTTCTAAGGGAAGAAAAGCTCTGGCTAGCTTTGTGTCCAACTCTGCCCCTATAAAGGCGAGTACCTGGACTGGTTCCAGAACCGACTTTGGCAGATTTAGCAGAAAGCCCAGGAGGTGAGAAGCTGCTGGGTGACTTGCAGGTGAGATTTTACCTGTTCTGGGGACTGGCCTACAATGAGCCAATCATCTAGATGGGAAAAACAGCAATCCTTTGCCTCCTTAAGTGAGCCACTGCCACTGCCAGACACTTTGTGAATACCCTTGGGGCAGAGGTGAGGCTGAAGGGCATTGCTCTGAACTGGTAATGACCTGAGGTAGTTCGAATCTGAGGTACTTGATGGGAGCTTCTGATTAGGACGTGGAAATAGGCACCTTGAGGTCCAGGGAGGCTAACCAGTCCCCTGGCCTTAGGGAGGGTAAAATCATTGCCAGAGTTACCATTTTGAACTTTGGTTTCAAAAGATGCTTGTTCAGATATCTGAGGTCTAATATGAGCTGCCATTCTCCTGTCTTTTTTGGGGTAAGGAAGTATCTGGAATATAGACCCCTGCCCTGGTGCAGGGGAGGAACCCTTTACACTGCTCTGAGAGCCAACACGGTTGAGACCTCTGCTTCTAGAGCAAGGGTCTCTGAAGCACTTGCAGGTAGAAAAAATCTGGCTCTCAACTTGGGAAACGTTTTGAAGCTGAGAACCAGACCCTGGCTTACTACTTCCAGAACCCACTTGTCTGAGGTTAAAGAAGCCCAGTTCTGACTGAAGTAAGCCAGCCTGCCCCCTACCGGTAAAGGAGAATCGGCCCTGGGCACCCCATCAGGGTGCCTGTTTAGCAGGTGCTTTAGGCTGAGGGGTGGGAGCAGGCCTGCCCACCCCTCGTCTGCCTCTGCCTCTGAAGAAGCCCCTCTGAGCATAGGCAGAGGAGGCCTGAGTCTGATAAAAAGGCCTGTGAAAAGGCCTACCCCTACCCCTGGGGTATGCCTCTGAGGAGTGGCTTGCTGCTCCTTAGCTTGGGCACTTTGTAAGTAGTCCTATATTCATCTATCTCTTTTCATGTAATTCTCTGTCTGCTCCCCAAACAGAGAATTTCCCACCACAGGAAAATCCATAGCCTTAGTCTGGGTATCCTGTGACAGGCTAGTACACCTGAGCCAGGCCAACCTCGTAAAAGCTACAGATGTGGCCATGACCCTAGAGGAAACATCATTAACATCCACAGCAGCATGAAACTGTACCTTAGAAGCCTCAATGCCATCAGCAGCCACCTGTTCTAGTTCGCTAGCCAGCTGGCCATGGGCTTGCTTGGCTAATTCCATAACAGTATCCCATCTAGATTTCTGATACCTAGCTACATAAGCCATATAATTTGCTTGCCTGAGTCCCAGAGAGGCTGCCATATACTGTTTTTTTCGCCATGGCATCAATCTTCCTGGAATCCTTGTCAGGAGGATGTGAAGCCAGGGGAATATTAGCTTTATCACGGCTGCAGCCTGAACTACCTCAACATGACTGTATTGCTGAGAAAGGAATTCTGTATCAGGACCTGACAATGTGTACCTTCTGTCCATCTTTTTATCTACAGGAGGCACAGAATTAGGAGCTTTTAAAATTTTTATTGTTTGCTTCCTAAAAGACTTATGCAAAGGAATAGACAATTTCCTAGACTCTGGGATATCCATCATTTCTACAAAATCAGGCTCCTCTTGCTCATCCACAGCTTCTTCCAAGGGAAGCTGGAGGGTTTCAGCAACTTTTTTGTAAAACATAAAATGAGATGGGGACCTCAGATAGCATAGGGGAGATTCTAAAGGTCTGTCTGGGAAATGTCCGGTTCAATGGGCACACCCAGACCTTCCCAGCCACATTCATACTGTTCATAATCATCCTCCCCTCCTCTGGTTCATAAAACTCCTCAACATCATATTCCTGAACCACTGGAACCGACTGAACCAACCTTTTGCCAGATAGTGGCAGTTCGGACGGAACCTGAGACAGTGACTGGACAATCTGTATGGCTTTTGCTATCTCTGCAGCAGTTGGAGAAGGGATTTTGGACTCCAAACCTGCTGACTTTCTTGTTTTCTTTACTGGAACTGGTTCCTCAGAACCAGCTTTTCTTTTGCCCGAGGAAGTCTCGCCCTGGTCAGAGGGTATTCTCCGTTCTGTTGGCACCCAACCGGGCTGGCCATCCGGGTCAGCGGACTTTTTGGCCTCTCGCTCCCTGAGCCTGCCCAATCTCTTTTCCAGGGTGGCTGCAGTGAAATTCTTACATATCTGGCAGTCTGACTGGAGGTGGTCAAACCCCAGACAATAGACACATGTGGTGTGTGGGTCAGCCTTGGCAAAGACTTCCCCACAGACATCATAGTGCTGAAACCCAGTGGGCCCGGTTTTTCTTTTGGGTTTCTCAGACATAATGCAAGCCTAACCAGAAACTTGCCCTTTAAACGGCAGTGCCAGGCATGACACCCTTATCGGTTCCCAACCGTGTCACGGGTATTGGAAAAAAACGTAATAAAATCTGTTTTTTTTTTAGAACCGATAAGAACCGGGAACTGCACTCTAAAATTTTAAACTTTAAAATTAATAAGTTTTAAACCCAGCTGATCGGTTCAAAACCGAACCGATAAACTTACAAGTTCCACACAGACAAAACCTTTTAATTACTTACGATTACCACAGACAGAGCTTGAACCGAACAGTTTTGCGGTTAAAATAAAACTATTCTCGGTTGAATTGGACCGAGAAAACACTGTTTAAACCGAGAAATGAACCGAGCAGTAGGAAAATCTCCGAGCGACTGTTCACTGAGGCAGAGTAAAGAATCTGACAGTTCAGGTTTGAAATTACACAGATAGAGCTGCTTCTTAGAGCTCGTGCTCAAAGTTCTATTTTGGAATGGTATTAACCATTTCACCTCCGGAGCAGTTCTAGTGCTGGATCAAACTGCTACTGTCATAATATAGCAAGACTTCATGTTGTTTGAATATGGCATTACAACTTACATTATTATTAGAGAAGGCCTCACAAAACTGTGAATTAAAATATTCAGCTATATCACTAGGCTGGTATAAGGTCTTAGTACCAGAATTAATAGGGCCAACCTTGTACCTTTGTTTTTTTAAAGAGTTGATGTAACTGAACATTAATTTACAGTTTTCCTTTTGAGCTTGTTAGGCTAGTGATTTTTACGTTGATATTTTGGCCTTTTTAATTTCTTTTTTACAAATTTTTTGAACATGCTTGAATACAGTAAGGATTCTATCACATTTATTTGAAAGGTATTTTTTATATAATTTTCCTTTTTAATCAGGTTCTGCAATTTTAGGTTAAGCCATTTAGGCTGATGACTCAATTTCTTTTTTGTAACTTTAGGTATGAATTTATTAGCAGCATTCAGGATTGTTGTGGTAAAAAAGTTCCACATATTGTTGATATTATTATCGTTTAACATAACTGACCAGTCAATAGCTGCAAGGTAGTTGTTCAAAGTAATAGTGTTTGATTTATGAAAAGCAAATATTTTTGTGATATTGTCTGCTTCCCATTGAACATGATGAGTTTTGAAATTTATAGTACAATGGTCACTGTTACCCAAAGGAGCTGAAGGTTGACAATTTTGAATAGTTATAGGATCACTACCTAAGACAATGTCCAAAATATTTGATTCACGGGTTGGGAATGTAATGTGCTGAATTAAGTTCAACTCCAAACAAAAGTTCAAAAAGATTTTTGACGAATTAGTTCTGGCAGAATTATTTGACCAGCTTATGTCACCCAAATTAAGGTCACCCATAAACAAGATATTTCCTAGTTCTGCTGCTGATGACATTTCCTCAATAATATCATTTAATATTTCTGGTTTAGAGTCAAGTGGTCTATAACAGAGACCCAAAATTAAATCAGTGTTTGGTTGTTTAAGTCGCAGCCAAACAGATTCCACCAAAGAGTGATCTTTTTTAATTTTGGGAGAAATTTCAAATACACACACAGATGAGGCTATAAAGAATGCTACACCACCACCTCTCCGGTTTGATCTGCTGTGATGGAATAATAAGTAGCCTGGGATACAAGTTTCCCATGCCTGCTCACTAGACCACCAAGTTTCTGTAATGCCTATAACATCAGGCTTTTCAGTGCTGACTCTTAGAAGTAGTTTGTTTGTTTTGTTAACCAAACTTTGGGCATTAGACAACATAAATTTGAGGTCTTGTTTATTTTTGTTATCATGGACAGAAAAAGGTGGTAACGAGGAAACAGTTGCCTTTATATTTTCCCGCTTAGTTGCTAGTTTAAAGTGACTGAGGGAATATAAAAGCAAAAGGAATTGCATAGATTCATGGCTCCCAGTCGATTTAGATGCAAACCCTCTTTAGCAAAATAACTTGGATTAAAAATAAAATGTTTCCAATGATCAATGAAAACTAGATTGCCTAAAGGGCACCAATTTGAGAGTCTGGCATTAATTCTTTGTATAGTGTGGTTCTTTTCTATCCTAGCTCTTGGAATAGGTAGTAAGTTGGAAATAAAGACATAACATAAATAAAGACATTACAGTTTTATTTATCTGCAGTAAGGTTGAAGAAGTTCAATACAAGTTTGTCAACAGACAATACCAACCACCCCAGGTGGTACACAAGTCTAACACTGGAATATTACCTATGTGTGGCAGATGCAATACTGAACAGGGAAATGAAAATTACGTACCTACCGTAATTCTTGATCTTCTCTTTTATCTTCACCATTCATTACTGCTTGGGTTAGTGCTGGAAGGCGCACCCTACTGGGGAGTTTTTTTTTTTTTTTTTTTTCAGTCGGCTCCAACGGGCCGTTCTGAGTACACGCCGCACTGGCATATGCGAGGGGCGGCCGCTAGGTGCCGCAGACCTCCTCTCTATCTCAGTTCTGGTAGCCGGAGAGGCGAAAATAAAGGGTAAGGAATAAAGGAAAGCAAGGCAAGAGAGCCGAGGGACAGAAAAAGGAAAGGATATAAACTGAAAAAGGCATAAGCCGGTAGAGGATAGACAGAGGAGAGAGAATTCCTACCCTAAGGGACCTCAGGGCCTCCTTTCCAGGGCGGCTCTAGGGGAGGAACAGAGAGAGGAAAGAGAAAGAAGAAGAAGAAGTAGAAAAGGAGGCATGTTGAGAGGGGAACAGTGCCCATCGAGCATTGGTTGAGAGGCTTATAAGTTCGAGACTAACAAAGGAGCAAGAATCCCTGTTAATAGGACTGAGGGGAGGTTCAACTGAACCACCTGAACAGATCCGATACAAGGGCAGATTCTCTGATCTCTCAACATGCCAAGTCCCTACATCCTAGCTGAGGGCTCATAGACTGCCAGGGCAGAACCTGTTCCGGGGAGAGCGCCCACCCAGGAAGGGGACTATGTCCCTTAGCACCCTGTTAAGTGCTAACACAGCAGTGTATGGGGAAAGATTATGCCTTACTGAAGGCAGCTTTGTATGAAGGATAGAGTGGGAACTCAATTAGACTCCCTAAGGTAAGGCAATAGCAGATGCTCAAGGCTGACAAGTGCAAAGCAGCAGCTAGAATGAGCTTAAAGATAATACCTGCCAGGGGTTTCTAAATTTTTGTTGAGGCCGAGTCAGGGCATGGTCTCTTAAGCTGTGAAACTGCATAACCTGATCAAGGTACTTAAAGTCACATCCTAAGGGCAGTCAGAAAGAGTTCACTCAGAATAAGAGAAAAGTACAGACCGTGTTCGTTCCTCTTTACCTTGAGGAAAAAAGGAACCATTCACTAAGAATGGAAAACAGAAAGTTTTTTTTTTTTTCGGCATAAAGGCCAAAGAAAGGAAGAGGAACGAGACGGGAGGGGGAGACGCCACAATAGGAGGCCACTGAGGGGAAGGTGGGTGGGTATCAGTCATGAATGGTGAAGATACAAGAGAAGATCAAGAATTACAGTAGGTAATGAATTTCATATCTTCCCTTGTCGATCTTCACCATTCATTACTGCTTGGGTGAGTATTGAAGCCTCAAAAAAAAGGGGGTAGAAACCCTGAGGGAACAAGACCCCAGCCTCCTGTTGGTGGAAACAGAAGGAAGACCCTGGGCTAATCTACAGAGAAGCCAATGGGGGAGAAGAGCTAGGAGGTGCCCCCCCCCCGAGGACGGGTAGACGGAGGAAGCCCCTGCAGTAGTCTCCTAGATCTGGAGGAAAAGAGACGGGTCCCCCAGAAAGCGGAGCGAATCACCCAACGCCGGGCCAGGGGTGACAACCTTGATAGACGAAGCCATGCCGTCCGTCTAATGCAGATCGCTGTCCCCGAAAGCCTGTAAGCCACCTCACTGGCGTCATAAGATGCCCTTGCTTGGTGTCTTGCCAGCTCCAGGCCTATAGCAGAGAGGGCAATAGCTTGTCTGGTTTGCTCCGTATCAGGCATTGATGCCAAGATCTGAGAGAGCATCGACCACAAATGCCTACTGTAGGCAGCGTGATGAGCCTGATGAGATGCAATGCAAGACATCGCACGAGAGGAAGAGAACACTCTTCGTCCCCACCAGTCGAATTGTAGGGAATCCAAGTCCGGTGGATAGTCATGCGCCAGGCGGCAGCACCTGGAGGGAGTCTCTAGGTATGCCAAACCCAAGGGCGGGTTGGGGAGAGTACGCAGGGATTCCGAAGGGGCACAATACCTACGTCGGCAGTCTGCCGGGGCTGGAGAAAGGCAGCTGGCGACTGCCAGGAATGGATAGACGCCTCCTGGAAGGGAATAGGCCAGGAAGGTACCACCAGGTGCTGGGCACTGAATTCTCCAAGGAATTCACGCGTCTCCCGTTCGGTATTGTCTCGCCTAACGTAGGAGATTCGAAGATCCCTCACCATCCTCGAAAGGAATCGCTGATATTCAGTGAAATCAGCATCGGAGGAGAGATGAGCAGAGGGTTCCTCTCCCTCAGAGGAGGGAGAAGAGGATGATGGAGAGCTCGAGTGTCCAGAGGATTCTTGTGGCGGTGGAGACAGGCGAAAGACCCGCTCATTCATGCTCCTGACATATGAGGGGAAGGCCGCCGCAGAACCTCTGAACTGCTCCCAGGATAACGGGCCCGTAGGACTGACATGGCCTGGGAGCGCGGGGGGTGGCTGCAGAGGAATGGGAGATGGGCACCTACAAAGAGGCAACTGTCCTCTGCTAGGGCTCTGAAATCCGGGGAACGGAGCCCGAGCTGGCGGGATCCCGGACAACAGACCAGGTCGCAAAACGGAACCCTGGGGATGCGAGCCTGGAAGAGCCCAGAAGGGATCCTCCCTGTGACGAACCTGGGACTGCATGGATCCAGAAGGGCAGCCCACAGCAACGCCACCGGAGAGGGCCCCGGGGTCCAAGAGGGAAAGGGGCCCAGCGGCTCCTAGCCACCCCGAGGGTGGCTGACAGAGACCCAGGACGCCTGCACCCTGCCCCTGACCGGACCCAAGGGCGCCTCCCTCCTTGACCCCAGTGATCTCCCATCCCAAGGGGCTGTAGCAGCACCAGGGTCGGTAGCTGCCACAAGCCCCCCAGGAGGGAAAGCCCCTCTCTCCGCCCCCGCTCCATCGCCCCCCAGGGACCTCGGACCAACCCTAGCCCAGGGGACCTCAGGGGAGGACAGCAGCGGGGACAGAAGAAGAAGTCCGCTGGGCCGCCTAGCACTGTCACACGGGGACCCTTGACTCAAGAATCAGGGTTACAGATGGGTCCATGTCTGAATCATCAGCCTCCGAAGAGGAAGAGATCAGCTGGACCACAATACTAGCAACCCGGGGTCCCCGTGAGACAGACTTACTGCTCCCCGCGCCTCGCCAAGTCTGCCCCGGCTCAGAACCCAGACCGCACCGCCAGGAGAGCTAACCAGGCTCATGGTCAGAACGGCACCGCCAGAAGCGCCGGCCTCGACACGCGCCACTGGTGCTGCCGGGATCCAAACAGCTCCAGGAGGCGGCGTTGAGGGTCCACCGTGCCAGGCCCAGCAGGCGGGCCTCGACACTGGGGGAGCCTGGCACCTGAGGAGGATTGCCGAGGCGGTACCGGACGCGCCCCGGGAGGGACCTCGGCCGTCCTCCGACACTGCAAAAGAAGCTTCCTCTTCAGCAAGAGAAGATGAGGAAGCCTCCTCCTCTACGGACGGTATAGGCCCGAGAGGGGACCCGGAGGAAGGGCCTAGAGACCTTACCTAGGAATCCTTGGAGCAACGCCCTCCCCCGAAGGTTGGCCGGGCCTTGCCAATCTTGAACACGCGGACTTCGAGGACATGACGGTCCATGGAGAAACAGGCGTCGCACGCATCCATATCGTGGTTGGGTCCCAGGCAATGAAGACAAACATCATGCCGATCCGTGACGGAGAAATGCCGGCCACAGGAGCACCGACGCATAGGGGCACGTTTTGTCCCCTAACCCGACATGATGCTAACTAAATAAGAGAAAAATTAGCAACAAAGCACTCGGTGCTGTCGACAGAAATAAAAGAAACGGTCTTATCGGGAGACGCAGGCCGAGCTAATATGAAATATGAGAATATGAGGAGTCTGGCTTGAGGACGCAGAAAGTCTTCAACCACTGCTATAGCAGGCAGCCTCGACGGCGGGAGAAACAGAACTGAGACAGAGGAGGAGTCTGCGGCACCTAACGGCTGCCCCTCGCATGACGCAGTGCATCACTGTCGAGGGTGGCACCGTGGAGCCTACTCCAAAAAAAAAAAAAAACTCCCGTAGCGGGTGCGCGCCTCCAGCACTAACCCAAGCAGTAATGAATGGTGAAGATTGACAAGGGAAGATCTTATTTTCATTACTTTTGGGCATGTTAAAAGCTCCAGCCATTCTGGAAGAAAGTTGCCACCACCACAGGAGCTATTCATAAATACAGAATCCCAGCCACGTCCCAAGCAATGTCTTTTTGGTACTGAAGATTTGGAGGCGGAGGACTGGTTCTCCTATGGATGCAATATTTGCCTCCTCATGATATTAGCCGGACATTGCATCAAAAACATGGGAGTCTCAAGATTTACGCCAACTCTCACAATGTGGGAGGGGCTCATACTTAATGTTCTTCCACTTGAAACAATAATGTACTCTGATATATTTAAAAGTTTGGGGGCCCTTATTTACTTTTTTTCTCCAGAATATGCCTCTCTAATTAGATCAGTGATATATGAAATTATATGTAATGGACAGGCATGCCTCAGCTATCTGCACAGGAAGTAAAATGCATTCTAATGGTACAATCCAATCTGATCAAATATTTCCATACCATGTATCGGAGTTAAACAGGTTACTCACCTGTAATAGTAAGTTCTAGGGTGATAAGTGTTGTTCCAACCACACTTGTTGGCATGTCCCTTCTCCTTTAAATCTTGCCGAAAGGTCTTCAAGCTGGCTCCTCCCACCCACCCAGGTGGTATAACCCTTGGCTCCGTCACATCTTAGCCCGCTGGAAGCCAGGTTGTGTGTCGCAGCCGGGAAGGTTGGGTGGGTCAGTGGGGATGAGCATATACCACTCCTAGAAAGATCAGTTACGCAAGACCTTACCGTAACAGTAGATCTTCTAGGAATGTCTCTTGCAGTAAGCCATTACTTCTGGGAGTTCCCAGCAGGTGTCATTATCACACGTCAGCTTCTTCCAGCAATCTCCACACCAGGAACCACCCACACAATCTAACTTCCTGGGCTGTGCTTATAAAAGTGGGTAGTTCCTGGCACTCTCTGTTCCCCACCGGTTTCAGCTCGCAATGGTGAGAGACCGAGGGGAACCGAGGTACCAGAGCAACCCAAACCCATTAGTGTTTTCCCTGTTACAGAACGCAGGGAAATGGAGGGTGGGAAGCTACTTACTGCAAGAGACATTTCTAGATCTACTGTTATGGTAAGGTCTTACGTAACTGATCTAGCTTCCACGGAATGGTCTCTTGCAGTAAGTCATTACTTCTGGGAGATTCCCAAGCAGTTATATGCCAGCGGGGAGGCCACCTATGGCATTGTGCCTTATATAGTAGTGCGGTCGGATGACCGGGTGATGTTCTAAAGGCAGTATCCCAGTATATTGTCTGGTAAAGAGTCGGACTTTGTGTGTAGGCAACCGCATTACAATATCGATGATAAAATCATTGCTGAAACAAGCCAAATTGGCTGGTAGTAGTTTTCTCCTGAGGATCTAGGCTGATACAAACTCGATCAGGGTATACTGTATCTAGCATCGTAACAAGTCATGTGATAAATTCAGCCATATAATGGAGTGACTGGTAGGTCCCAGTGGCTTGTAGTTTAGGATATGGAAGTTGAAAGAGACAGAACTTATGGTGAATAAGGTCAGAGTAAGAGGTTATAATTACAATATGAGCTGAGAGTTGAAAAGAAACTCCAAATGATACAAATGTGTCCATTTAGGAGAGCTAATGTGTAGCATGTCAGGACAGCATCAAAGACGTGTCTGCCAAATTGTTATAAATGGTGTAAATGTATCCATTTTGGAACGTATAGGTTACTTAAGTAGCTATCAGGGGAACAGCAAAGAGATGTTTGCTACAAAGTCACAAATAAGACAATGTATCCATTTAGTATTGTTACTTAGTAGCCCTTCGTAAAGTCAGCAACAGGTGTCTGCTGTGTAGTCAAATGATGTAAATGTACCCAGTTTGGGGTTCAAAGCTGTTAAAATCAGTAAGAAGAATTTCTGTTATTTTATCCTGTATTAGTAATCTAATGTACAAGGAGTCCATATGGTATGCTAGGGAATGCAGACTTCTCAGGTTTTAACATGAAAGGTTAGCATGGTGATCCCTTTATTTATTCTGTTAGGTAAACAGATATCCGAGTAACGGCCTGGATGGCGGGTAGGCATGAGCCGCACGAACATCCAAGGCAAGAGATTAAATATGAGATTGTGCAGTGGGGTTGTTCCACACACCCTGTGAATAAATGTGGGTTTTAGTGTTCCCATTTAAAAAGTTGCCTCTGTTAGTTGTATTTAATGTTTGTCGTCAGCCCTGGTTGAGGTTGGAGACAAAGTCCACCATGAAAGGGCATTATATGACGCAGGTGGGATCCAGATGTAATGGTCTAAGTGACCTGTGCATGGTCACTGCTTAAAATTTTCCATTATTAGGGACATACAACTCCTTGGTATAGTTTCTTTAAGAGTTTGGTCTGATGTCATTTAGTAATGCCTGTGACATAGTATAGGCAGGATGTGTTCGTTGTCAGGTGAAGGAGGTGAAAAATGCCCAGATTATGCTGGTATGTAGCATATGGTCCATATAATTCAGTATCAGAGTATTCGGAGAATCTGGGTAATATTCTTCATGAAAATTAGAATCGACAGGGGTATTAGATAGCCCTGGAAAGGTAAGCCTTGTTGTCTTATGTGGCCCCAATGAATGGTTGAGCCCAAATATCATGAAATGTTGTGAATAACGTGCTCAGTAGTAGGTATCTGTAAGACAGCAGATCAATGAGTTCAACATATGGGCTCATCATGATTGTTGTTTATGACGGTAGTGGGCCTTATGAATGTATGCCTTTAGTAACATAATCATACACCCTTTGGTAAGGAGGTGTGTGTATATATTTTTAAATATTAGTTTGCCACCTTCTCTCATGAGATGTGACCCCATAATATGTAGTGAGGTGTCCCCATGGGCATATGCAATAGAAAATAAGGCGCCTGTGTATCCAGTTCGGCCTCCAAGTGGTAGGCGTTGAAATAATAATCTCCGTTGATGAAGAAATAATTTTTGAAGGTATGATTTCATGATAAAAAACCTGCCTTGTCGACTATGGAATGTGGCCCATTGATGTGGGAGTATAAATATAGAAGGTTCGTCGATGATATAAGTACTCCCTAGTAATAGGAGGATTATGATGTAGGTTCCGTTGATGAGTAAAGCAGTCCCATAGTGGAATACATGGGTTCCATTGACGGGTGTGGGGGGTTAGCCCCGTTGATGAGAGTGTGAAAGGCCCTGTGCCTCGTCGATGGAGGAGGTAGTCCCGTTGATGGGAGAGTCAGTGTAAGGGCCTCAGTCGACAGGGGAGTGTGCCCCGATGAGAGTGTAAAATCCAGATGCTCCGTCGATGGGGAGGCAGGCCCATTGACATGAGAGGCTGTCGTCGAAAAGAAATATGTGGAAGGCTTCCATCGATGAAGAATGAATGTCCCGTTGATGAGAAACATGTAGGAGGCCTCCGTCATCGGGGAATGGACATCCCGTCAATGAGAAACATATAGGAGGCCCCCGTCGAAAGGGAATGAACATCTCGTCAATGACAAATAGGTAGGAAGCCTCTGTCAACAGCGAATGAACGTCCCATTGACGATAAACATGTAGGAAGCCTCTGCCGATGGGAAATGGACGTCCCTTCGACGATAAGCATGTAGGCAGCCTCCATTGACGGGAAATGGACATCCCGTCAATGAGAAACATATAGGAGGCCTCTGTCGATGGGGAATAAACATCCCGTCGACATTAATCATGTAGAAAGCCTCCATCGAAGGGGAATGTACATCCCGTCGATAAGAAATATGTAGAAGGCCTCTGTCAACAGGGAATGGACGTCCCATCGATGGGAATTGGTTGAAGATTCTCTGTTGATGGGGAATGAATGTTCCATCTATGGGAATGATCCCTGAAGCCTCCATCGATGAGGAATGAACGTCCCATCGATGGGAATAAATGAAAGTTTCTTATATCCTCCATGATGTTTGTTTAGGTTACGGAGTTAAGTCTCTGGTGAGATGGAGGAAAAAATGGTACCATGTATAAAGTCCAGGCACCCCAAGCTGTAAAGATGAAAGTTCAGTTCTCTTCAGAGACTTGCATGTAGAAGATTGTTCTAGCTGCTGTGCAAGCTGAAGCTAGCTGGAAAATGGACGGAGACTGCCAGGAACCACCCACTTTAATAGGCACAGCCCAGGAAGTGAGGTCATGTGGGTGGTGTGGACACTGCTGGAAGAAGCCGCTGTGTGATAGCGACACCTGCTAGGAACTCCCAGAAGTAATGACTTACTGCAAGAGACCATTCCGTGGAAGATGTACTGTTACAAGTGAGTAACCTGTTTTTGGGGATGTGGATATGTTGTTCTTATTCACACTTGTTGGCAGACTCCTAGCAGGTCTCCGGGAGGAGGAAGGCAAGGTGCACACTCCCTACTTAGGGAACAGAGACTGAAGAACTGAAACCCCAAAACCAGCATCCCGGCGTGACTCAAGGTCGATGTGGTAATGGTTGATGAAGGTGTTTGCTGTCTTCCAGGTAGCAGCCCAACAGATTTCCTGGATAGGGATTTACCTGGAAGCAGCCACTGACGGACAATGGTGAGGCGGGTAGAATGAGCTCTTATCCCTCTGGGAGGCTCACTGCCCTCCAACCTATAGCAGAGATCAATTCATGATGTAATCCATCTGCCAATTGTCTGCCTTGCTGCAGGCCTGTTAGAGTGAACTGGCACGTGGGTGACAAAACAGCTGACGAACCGCTCCTGAACTTCTGCCATCCTCTTCTTATAGTAGGAGAGAGCACGTCTCAGGTCCAGAGTATGGAGCCTGTACTCGGCATCCGAGGTGTAGTTCGGGTAGAACAGCGGCAGAGTCAACACCTGATTAAGATGAAACTCTGACACCACCTTCAGGAGGGATTTCAGGAGGGGGCGCAGGACAACCTTGTCCCTGTGGAAGACCAGATAAAGAGACTCCACCAAACGCACCTGGAGCTCCCCAGTCCTTCTGGCAGATGTGATAGCCACCAGGAAGGCGGTCTTCCATGACTTTGTGACATCTCACACATGTGCATTGTTTCGAATGGCTTGCCCATGAGCTTTGCCAAAATCAGCAGTAGATCCCATGGAGGAGGAGGTTCATGCACTGGAGGGAATATGTGATCAAGGTCTTTGAAAAAGCACCAGACCACCTTCTCCTGTGCCACCGTCTGCTGACCAGCCCATGCCCAATAAGCAGAGATGGCTGCTAGATGCACCTTAAGGGTCGAAGACCAAAGACCTCCTTTGGACAGAGACCAAAGGCAGTCTAAAATGCTCGCCACAGGACAGAGGGTCCAGGTCCTTGCCCTAGCACCAAATAGAAAACCTTTCTATTTGAAGGCATAGCACTTTCTGGTCGACTCCTTCCTGGATGCTTCCACTACTATGAGTGCATCCTCAGAGAGACCCAAAGCCTGGAACTCTAGATGCTCAGGTACCAGGCTGTCAGGTGCAGGGACTGAAGGTCCGGATGGAATACCTTCCCCTCATTGACTGAGATCAGGTCCAGGCATTCTGGAAGATGCCTCGGGAGTCTGTTGCTGAGGCTGAGGAGATCTGGATACCAGATCTGACGGGGCCAATCTGGGGCTGCCAGGATCACCTGTGCCTTGTCTCTCCTCACCTTGAGAAGCACCCTGTGGATCAAGGGAAATGGAGGGAAGGCATAGAAGAGGTCTGGGGTCCATGGCCTCGAGAAGGCATCCTCCTGCAACGATCCCCGCTGAGGGGGGTGGGCATGAAACAGTCTCAGTTTGGTGTTTTCTCCGGAGGCAAACAGGTCCACCACTGGTTTGCCCCAGTGGAAGAACAGGCTGTAAGCTACCTCTGGATGGAGAGACCACTCGTAGGATGTCTCGCCTATGCGGCTAAGATCATTCGCCAGTTGATTTGAGGCTCCTGCCACATAGAAAGCTAGGAGGTCCGCCTCCAGTTGGCGCACCAGTGTCCAGATGTGGAGCACCTCCCTGCACAGCAGCCAGGAGTGCATGCCACCCTGCTTGCTTGAGGTAGTACATGGTCGTGGTGTTGTGCATCTGGACTGGAACCACTTGACCCTGAAGCTACTGAGCGAATGCTGACTATGCCAGTCTGACCACTCTGAGCTCCAACAGGTTGATATGTATTGGGATTCCTCGGGGGTCCAGAATCCGTGCGCCCTGTTGTTCCCCATGTGGGCTTCCCAGACCGTGAGAGAGGCATCAGTCGTGAGGACGACCGTCAGCTTGGGCAGACAAACGGGATCCCTTCCTGCAACTGGTCTGGGATGGTCCACCACTGGAGAGCATTCCATATCTTCTGGGTCACAACTGAAAAAACCTAGGCGCTGAGTCCACTGGACATCCAGCTCCCACTGAAGGGGGCGTATATGCCACCAGGCCCATCGGACCACATGGGTGCAGGACACCATGTAACCCAGAAGCGCTCAGAAGAGGCTGGCGGGTGTATCCCTCATTTAGGATACCTGTAAAAGGGTACTCCACCCTTTTCTGGACAGGCTTCAGGGCATCCCGTGGATTCGGAGATAAGGCGGAGAATCCCTTGAAATGATGAAGGGCCCTCCTCTGTCGACAGACTACCAATAGACTCATCATCCTGCGGGTGAGAATGTAGGTTGGTGTCATCTGAATCTGAAGAATCCAGACAAATTGGTCGGCCACCAAGGTCCCCTTAAACATGCCTGGGGTGATCAGGTGCAAGGGTGACCAAAATCCTGCATGGGAGTACCGGAAATTGTCCGAGAATCCTTCATAGGAGACCCTCCTGAAGGCTGTTTAGGTGGCAGCTCCACCACAATCGGCGGAGAGACTGGTTTAGGCCTAACTGGGACTGGTTTGGCCAGCTCCACAGGCAGGGGAACCGATTTGACCAGTTTCAGAGGAGTCTGCTTCGGCCTAGGAGGCGAAAGCCAAGTAATGGCTGGAGTAGAAACCATGGCCACTTTCTGTCTGGACAGAATCAGCTGCTGCCACATTAAATCCTCATAGCGTCAACGGAGTTTCCGTGACCTCTCCTCATCCAAGGAGGACAAGGATGATCGGATTATCACATCTTTTAGGCGCTTATGTGCCTTCCTCGCCTGTCGGTCGAGGAGTCCAAGATCTCACCCCGATCAGACTGGCGATTTGGTAGTTCGGGAGACACCGGGAAACCGTGATTTACCCGGATCAGGGACCAGTTTTTGATGGGATCCCAGCTAGCTGGGTCTCCATCAGGAAGAGGCAGGACCAGAGTCCTAGTCAAAGAGTTGTCGGCCTCGTCAGTCCACAACAGGTTAATGGGATTGAGAGTGATCTCAACCTCGTCAATACAGACCTCGATCAACTGGCCAGGCAGCAAGGCTGAGAAGCCAGCGGCTGAGTGAGCAATTTCAACCGAAGTCGAAACTGCCGGCTCCTAGAACCGAGATGCTCATGATCCCAAGAGTGTCTCCGTCAAGGTGAAGAATTTTTTGGCTCCTTTTCCTTTTTACAGGACCGGGAGGAATGTGAACCCACCGGTCCCTCGCCCTTAGTGGGGAGGGACAGGCACAGCTCCCGGAAGGAACTCAAACACATGGAGCCCAGGTTGAGGGGAACAAAAACTGACCAAGAAGAGGATTCTGTGGCCTGCACTGCTTCTTCTTTGAAAGCCTGCATCTGTTCCAACTGTTCAGCGGACCCTGCAGCCACGGAGACCACACACCGGGCCTCTTTTGATTTCACCGGAGGATTCTGTTTCTCCCACCTGGGCAATTTAAGGCATGTGAGATGATCATCGAGGACGTTCAGGTGAAGCATAAGGCACATCGCATAAGTCTGGGTGTCATGGCCGACACCCAGGCAGTAGATGCACGCAGTATGTGGATCAGTAAGCAACATTTTTGGCCTCAAAGACACTGGCGAAATCTGGTGGAAGATTTATCTTCCATGACCGAGATTACAATAAGCAGTCACGAACTCGAACATGCCAAATTTTCAGAAGAACTGAAGGTTTTGAAGCCGGGCCTACAAAAGCGTGAGTAAAGAGGAGAAACCTGAATCTTCCAGTGGAAAGGCGATCTTACTTGAGAGGGCTCTTGCAGTGAGGTAATACATATAGGACTGACGATGATGTGACAGGCGGCAGGACCCCACGGAAAAACTTCTAGCTTACTTGGTCCAGCCGGCCGTCCCTCACATCAGGTGACCGGCACAGACGTCAGTATAAAGGCGGGTCCCAGACACCGCCTTCAGTTCTTTCCGCCGTCAGCTTGTGCAGCTTTCGTGAAGTTCATAAAGCTCAGTACTGTTGCTTCATCGTTTTTCGAAAAGTACCAGTATTTTGTTTTCTTCGTCAGGTGACGATCGGTATATGTCATCCCTTCAAAAAATAAGTGCATTTCGTGCGGCGCCAACTGCCTCACAGACGGTCACTCCCTCACCCGCTTCTGTTTAGGAACCTGACCACGTGGTTGACCAAGTGCCCGCTGCCTTCATTTCACGCTGCCACCCGCAGCAGACGCCAGCAGTCTCTAGAAGCCCATCTCCTCAAAAAGAAGATGCCCACAATGGAGAAGGAGTTGAAGAAGCTTGCGGGCTGACCTCCCTGAAGGACATAAGAGTGGGACAAAGGCACTGGGTGAAGGCCTCCTCCTCAGACTCCAGCTGGAGCCACGGCCAAGGTAACGTCCTCAGGGATCGTCAAGCGACAACCTCCAAGGTTTGGAGGAAATGAAGCCCGCCCGATGAGTTCGCGTTCGAAGCCCCGGTGCCTCCAGGCAAAAGGAGGCTTCTGCCCCCAGTACCATCGCAGGCTTGCGGCCTACTGGTGCGGGCGCCTCCCATAAGCCGGACGTCGGCTCCTCCGACGTCCACCAGGAGAAGGCCGCTAAGACGCCCGACCCTTTGGGGCGGCGCACGGCAGTGTCCCCTCGGACCGGGCCTCTTCCCATCCTCGGCCCGTCTCCAACGAGGGACCCCTGAACTTGGACACCGGGTCCTCTGGCGTCCGCTGGGATTCGGCCCCTAAATCGCACGTCGGCTCCTCCGGCGTCGCCAAATCTCGAAACCTCGGCAGACCCTGCTCCGTCTGGCGTCCAGGTTCCCTGCAGCTTTCGCTGCCATCCGGGGAGCCTGAGTCCCCCCTGCCTGACCCCGGGGACTTTTCCCCTCCGTCCCCGGGCGAGGCTCAGGACGCTGCTCCGCCGTCAGATCCCCTTCCTACAGAGCCAGATCTGATGCCAGCTCCCGGACGCCGGCCCCTCCAACGCCGTCGGGGGATATTCCTCTCCCATCGGGCCCTCCACCCCACGGGCCTATCACGGTTGATCCGCCCGTGGAGTTTCCTACTGGGCCGACTGCTCCGGCAGCTCCTCCAGTACCTGGGTATCCGCCGTCTTATCCGACGCCGGTTTTGCAGGGCACGCCTTTCACAAGCGCCAGCCCACACGATGCCCCTGTACCCAGCGCGCAATACCCAGCTCCAGTATTCCCGCAGCGGGTTACGGATACTCTCCTAACGGATTTCATCCGTACAACTATCCCCCTCCTCCTCCTCCACCGCCCCCTAGGCGGCCGGTGGATCTCCAGGAGACTCTGGCCTGCTGGTGAGCTGAGGCCAAGGCTCAGCTCACCACGGAAGTCGACAGCTGTCTTACGGCAATGGTGCCACCTCCAGCTCCCGTACGCCCCAGATGGCACACTCCCTCTCCGCCTCTGGATTCCCGTGCTCTGCCCTCTGGATCCAGAGAGGGGCAAGACACGCATCAGGGATCCCCTAAAGACCCGTTCCTCCCCTAGGCAGCTAGAGGTCTTACTCTGCTTCAAATTCCTCTTCTTCTCTCGCGGACTCCTCGTATTCCTCCGATGGTTGCTCCGAGAAAGACGACGAGCCTCGCTCTCCGTCCAAGCCCCGGCCGAGGACTCCTCCGGAGGATCCTTCCTTCACAGAGTTGCTTAGGAAGATCCAGGAAGTCCACCAGTGGCATTCCTTAGAGCCCGATCCTCAGCGGGTTAAACTCGCCGAACATCTGGACTTGCCCATTATGGCCCCTACTCTAGTGCCACCCTGGATCGAGCCTCATGCCCACCTTGTTTCCACCATCTGGAAACAACCGTCAGCTTTAGCCTCACTTTCTCGGAAGTCCAATAGGCTATACCAGGCTCCGGAGGGTGTAGACATTTTAGACTCTCACCCTCGTGCAGACTCGGTTGTCATTAGCGCCGCTCACGGCTGGTCAGCACACCCGAAACATCTGAGCTCGTCTCCCCCGGATAAGGAATCTCGCCTTCTGGATCAGTATGGAAGGAATATCTATGCTTCTTCCACACTGGGGATTAGGGCCCTAAATTATGTAGCACATATGGGGGATTACCAGAAGGCTGTACTTACCCAGGCGGAATCCAAGACTGACTCCTTGCCTGACTCCCAAGTCAAGCAGGAGTTAGCTGACCCGGTCCATTCTGCTCGTTCGGCCAGTCGTCACATTCTGAGGACGACCTACGATGCAGTGGACACCGCAGGATGGAGTTCTGCGTTTGCCGTAAGTCTTTGGTGTCACGCATGGCTCCGTGTGTCAGGTCTGGTCCCGGAGGTGCAGTCAGCAATCCAAGAGGCACCTTTCCGAGGTTCTGTGCTTTTCGGTGGTGATGTCAAGGACATCATCACTGATTGCAGGAGAAGGGAAGGTCCTTAAATCTGTTGATTCAATGTACGTTCCATCCCCCATGCGCCGTCCCTTTACATGCGCTGGCCGGCCTCAGCGAGAACCTCAGGGAAGGCGGCCACCAAGCGTCGGGCCCCACAGCTGCCAGGCCCGCCGCCCAAAAAGCAGCGGGTGCCCCCAGCTGCAGCGCTGCCTCACACCACCTGACTCCTTCCCTCTCCCACCACCTCAGGACGCCCCGGAGGAACCGGTAGGAGGGATTCTCCCTCCACCTTCCGGGTTGGGAGAGGATAACGTTGGATTCATGGGTGCTCCAGATCATAGCAGAGGGGCACTCCACAGAGTTTCTGCAGAAACCACCTCGTCACCCCCCCTCTGAACTCCTCTTACTCAAGGGACCATCTTCCTTTGGTCAAGGAGGAAATTTCTGCTCTCCTCGCGAAGCAGGCCATACAGCCCGTTCCCCCTCACCTTCACGGGACGGGTTATTATTCCCATTTCTTCCTTGTACGAAAGAAGACAGGAGATCTCAGACCCATCCTCGATCTCAACTCCCTGAACCTATATGTGTAATACAAGAGGTTCAGGATACTCTCCCTTCAAACCGTCTTGCCCCTGCTTCAGCCGGGCCAATGGCTTTGTGCACTGGATATGCAGGATCGTGCCTGCACATCCCCATTCGCTAACCGCTTGAAAGTACCTCAGGTTTTGCGTTCCAGGGGACCACTACCAATTCCGGGCACTCCTTTTGGTCTTTCCTTGGCTCCCAGTCTTTACCAAATGCCTGACGGTGGTAGCGGCCCACCTGCGTACTTTGGGAGTTCAGGTTTTTCCCTACCTGGACGACTGGCTCCTGTCGGCCCCGTCCAGGGAGGAACTCCTGCATTTTCTTTCCCTCACCCAGCAGGTTTTCACTGGCCTGGGTAACACCATCAACCATTCCAAGTCTCACCTGGATCCATCCCAGAGAATCCAGTTCATCGGGGCAATCCTCGATACGACAATGTGCAGGGCCTTCCTGCCTCCGGACAGGGGGGCCTCCCTCCAGTCCCAGATTTCCCTTTTATCGGAACGCAGAAGGGTTCCGGCGAGGTGAGTGCTCCGTCTCCTGGGGCTTATGGCGGCTGCCACCCAGCCCAGTTCAGCGCGCGCGCCTCCACATGAGGATCTCTCAGTGGACTCTCCGCTCTCAGTGGGATCAACTGGTAGATGACCTAGATCATCAGCACTGATCTCCTCGCCGATGATAAGAGACTTGCAATGGTGGATGGTCCGAGAGAACCTATTCCAGGGGTCCCCTTTTCATTCTCCCCAGCTCAGACTCTGACCACGGGCCTTCAGGCGAGGTTGGGAGCCCATCTGGGTCCTCACGAACCCAGGGCTTATGGTCAAAGTGGAGTTAGTTCTCACATCAGTGTGCTCGAGCTTGAGCAGTGGTGTATCTCTCAGGCCCTTCACCAATACATTCTTCCCGGTCACCTAGCCGTAGAAACAGACAACATGTGCGTGGTGTGGTACATCAACAAGCAGGGAGGGACGCGGTCCTACCCGCTATGCAGGGAAGCGATGAGGGTTTGGGAATGGGCAACTCTTCACAACCTTCACCTCACGGCGATCCACGTTCCGGGAGTCGACAATGTCCTGGCAGACAAACTAAGTCGTTCTTCAGCTCTGCCACACGAGTGGAAACTGGACCAAAAAGTTCTAAAAAGCATCTTCCAGATTTGGGGGACTCCACAGATAGACCTGTTCGCCTCCTCCCAAAAATGCAAAGCATCCAACCTTTTGCTCGCTCACTCCAGAGCGAGGCGCTTTCTGGAGCGACGCTCTGTCTCTAAACTGGAAGGGCAGATTCGTCTATGCTTTTCCCCCAATTCCTCTGGTCCCTCATGTGTTGCAGAAACTGGCACTGGAAGGAGCGAGAATGATTCTGATCGCTCCTTTCTGGCCCAGGCAAATCTGGTTCTCTCTTCTACAACAATACTCAGAGGTTCCTCCTATTCCTCTTCCTTTATCTCGAGGATTGCTGACCCAGGATCAGAAAACCTTGGTCCATCCGGGACTCAAGTCTCTTCAACTTCATGCATGGCTCCTGCAGACCTAGCCCAATCTCGCTTTGGCGTCTCTCCTCAGGTAGCCGAGATTCTGGTGGAGGCTAGAAAACCCTCCACTAGGTCCACCTACGCCATGAAATGGAAAAGATTTTCCATTTGGGCTGCATCCAGGAACGTGGAGCCTTTCTCCTGTCCTGTAGCCATTCTGCTTGATTACCTGCATCATCTTTTCGACCTGGGTCTCAGTCACTCCTCTTTGAAGGGTCACATGGCTGCTATTTCAGCCTACCATGTTCCTTTTGCTCATAAAGCCTTTGCCCAATTAGAGGTATCCAAGACCTTTCTCAGAGGGGTCCTTCATCTCAGACCCTCTGTTCGGACTCCGGCTCCACCCTGGGACTTGAATTTTGTTCTCGAGAAACTTACCCTTCCTCCTTTCGAGCCTGCGGCTTCCGCAGACTTGAAGTTCTTATTGTGGAAGATGCTCTTCTTGGTGGCCATTACTTCTGCTCGCAGAATTTCTGAGCTCCAGGCCCTCATGTGCAAAATCCCTTATCTGATCTTTCACAAAGAAAGAGTAGCTCTTCGCCCGAATCCTAAGTTTCTCCCAAAAGTGGTAGCAGAGTCTACCTTAAATCAGTCTATTGTATTACCTGCCTTTTTCATGCAGTACTCCAACCAAGGGGAATACTTGCTCCATACCATGGATGTCCACAGAATTCTGAGATACTACACCGATAGGACGAAGGATCTCAGAAAGACTGATCAGTTGTTCGTCTCTTTTACTCACAAAAGGGAAGGCAATGCTGTCTCCAAGCAATGCCTCTCAAAGTGATTGGCTCATTGCATCACTTTCTGTTATGACAAGTACAACAAGACCCTACCGGGTCAAGTCAGAGGTCACTCCACTCGAGGAGTAGCAGCCTCAGCGGCTTGTTTCAAGAATGTGTTTGCGGCAGACATCTGTGCTGCCGCCACTTGGACTTCCATCCATACATTTACTAAACATTACAGTTTGGACATTGCCTCTCGTCGTAGAGCAGGCTTTGGGTTAGCTGTCTTGCATGGCTTCCTATCGTGAGGTTTGCAAGGTTGTTTGCTACTTCTTGGAGTAGTTCCTCCTCCCGGTGCCTTTTCATTTGTTCCAGACAGCAGGATTCTGTCCTATAATAATTACCTACTGCAAGAGCACTCTCAAGTAAGATAGTACAGTTACGTAAGAACTTACCGTAACAGTAGATCTTGAGAGAGGCTCTTGCAGTAAATATCTTCCCGCTCTCCATCCCCTAGGCTTTTCAGCTCCTTTTCCATTGAGGAAATATCTGCTTCTCTCTCATCCGGGCCTTCCGGCCCGTGGCGAGAGAAAAAGAACTGGAAGGCGGGCATCAGGGACTGCCCTTTATACCAACGTCGTCCGACGCCGGTCACCTGACGTGGGGGCGGTCCCCGTCAGGGACTGCTAGCTAGAAATTTTTCCATGGGGTCCTGCCACCTGCCAACGTCAGTCCTATATGTAATTACCTACTGCAAGAGCCTCTCTCGAAGATCTACTGTTACGGTAAGTTCTTACGTAACTGTACTATCTGGCGTCATGGGGCAGAGCCGAGGATTATACCACCTGGGTGAGAAGGAGGAGCAGCTTGAAGACCTTCCAGCAAGATTTAAAGGGGAAAGGGTCATGCCAGCAATTGTGGATAAGAATAACATATCCACATCCCTAGAATATATTTTTTTTTAAACTCAGCTTTATTGAGTAAATTATCTCCACAGCTTGATATACATTATATTACCAGTACATTTCCTGAAAGACAGTTCCCAACAGGAGTATGAGTCAACAAATCGGCATTAGTCTATGTTTGGTTATTACAATGATAAGCTGTGGCCATGCACAAGTCATGACAATGACAGGTGTCTGATTAAAACTTGAATAAGGTTAAAACACAGTGCTATCTAACGGGGTAAGAAGAAAAAATTACTCACCTTAGTAATGTTGTTTCTTCTAATGGAGTCTTCCTGTATTCTGACAAATTGCAGTGAGGTCCAACCTTCGAACTGCCCCGGAAATGAAAGAGTTAACTTTCCATGCCAGGCATGGAACACTGAGCTCAAGCTCGGTTGAGACTCTGTCTGTTGCTGTTTGAACTCAAACCGTCAGATCTTTTCGAGCTATACTCACTGAGTGTCCTGTGTGGAAACTGTAAACTTACACTAGTCAACTGGCTACTAAATATAATAAACAGATTTTTTGGTCCCAAAACAAAGACTCAAGTCAGGAAACCCAAAAAATGAAACAAACACAACACCCACCCACCCAAACTAAAGGGGTGAGAAATAAGGGTTGGGGCACCTCTCAAGTGCCAACACTGCTACTTCCCACCCACATCCCTAAACAAAGGTTCTGAGAGGGAGGCGGGGGGTCAGAATATAGCAAGACTCCATTAAAAGAAACAACATTACTAAGGTGAGTAATTATTTCTTCAAACAACATGAAGTCTTTCTGTATTCTGACAAATTGCAGACTACCAAGCAGTACCTCCATGGAGGAGGGACAGAACCTACTTAGGAAATAGGCTCTGAAGCACTGCTGTGCCAAACTGAGCATCACTCCTAGCCTGGATATCCAGAGAGTAATGCTTGGTAAAAATGTGTACTCTTTTCCAAGTAGCTGCTTGACAAATCTCTAAGATAGAAATATCCCTGGCAGCAGCCAGGGAAGCAGCTGTACCGCTCATAGAGTGAGCCCTCAGGCCTGAAGGTGGAGTCCTAGCTAGTTTTTCATAGCAAAATTGGATGCAAGAGACAATCCACCTGGCAACAGATCTCTTAGTGGCAGGTTTTCCCTTACCAACCTCACCATAAGTGAGGAACAGTTGGAGGGAGTCAAACCTGTGACCCTCGGTACGCTCTATGTAGTAACTAAGGGCCCTTTTCACATCCAAACTGTGCAACCTCCTCTCCCCGGAGGAGCAATGGTCAGTGAAGAAAACAGGAGGAGACAGACTGGTTAAGGTGGAAGTCTGAAACCACCTTAGGCAAAAACTTCCTAATAGTCCTGAGGACCACCTTATCTCTATGGAAAGAGATAAAATCAGGATCCACTGACAGGGCTTGTAACTTGCTTATGTGCCTGGCAGAAGTGATGGCCACCAAGAAAACAGTTTTCCAAGTCAAGTACTTAAGCTCTGCTGAGGACAAAGGCTCAAAAAGGGGGTTGCATAAGCTGGGCAATGCAAACATTAAGGTCCCAAACAGGGGCAGGGTCCCTGAATGGAGGATTAGTATGAAGCAATCCCTTGAAAAATTTAGAGAATACAGGATGGGCTGAAAGGGAAGAAGGCTTGCCTGCTGAAAGGAAGGCAGAGACAGCTGCCAGATGCACTCTTAGTGTAGCTGGTCTGATTCCCAAGCTATTAAGATGAACCATATAGTCCAGGACCGTGGACAGGCTAGCAGACTCTGGGGAAATATGTTTCCCAGAGCACCATATAGAAAATCTTTTCCACTTGGAGTTGTAAGTGTTTCTGGTGGAAGGCTGCAGAGAAGCCTTTAGAATATCCATAACACCTTGAGAGAGGTGCAAATCAGCAAACTCTAACTCTTCAAGAGCCAGGCCTTGAGATTGAGAGATTTGAGATTCGGATACCAAACCCTCCCCTGAGCACATGTTAACAGGTTGTAATTCCTGGGAAGAGAGAGGGGAAGGTGGACTGCTAAGGACAACAAGAGAGGGTACCAGGGCTGCCTGGCCCAGTCTGGAGCAATCAGAATCACCTTGCAGGGTTGAGACCTGATTTTGACTAACACCTTGAACAGGAGAGAAGGGAAAGCATGCAGGAACTTCCCTTCCCAATTGAGAACTAGGGCATCCAGGGGGGCTGAGCCCAACACTGGGGGCCTGCAGCAGAAAAGAGGAAGTTGGTGATTGTCTGGGACTGCAAAAAGATCTATCTGTGGGGTGCCCCATCTGGAGAAGATCACCTTCAAAACCAGGGGCTCCAAGGACCATACGTGATGGCCCTGAGATATCCTGTTGCGAGCATCTGCCAGGGCATTGTCCTTGCCTGGGAGGTGTATTGCTGTAAGAGAGGTGTTCAGGGAATAGGCCAGAGACCATAACTTCATTGCTTCTGTGCACAAGGCTGTAGACAGAGTGCCCCCTTGCTTGTTGATATACCACATTGTGAAGGTATTGTCTGTCCTGATCTGAACTACTTTGTTCTGAACAGACTTGGAAAAAGCTTGAAGTGCTAGAAACACTGCTCTAAGTTCTAATAGATTGATGTGAAGCAGAGATTCATGAGGAGACCACAACCCTTGGGTGGTCAGGGTTCCCAAGTGTGCTCCCCACCCCAAGAGGAGGCATCTGTAGTAAGGATTAGAGAATGAGACTGAGTGACAAAAGAACTCCCCGTCTTAGATTGTCCTGATCCAGCCACCACTGTAACACCTGGATCAGGGTTCGAGTCACTGGGATTAGTTTGGTCAGAGGGTCCATTTTCTGAGACCAGAAGGCTCTCAAGTGGAACTGAATATCCCTCATTTGAAATCCTGCTCCCTGCACCACTGCTGTAGAAGCAGCCATGTGTCCTAGGAGTTGCAGAAAATGCCTTGCTAGCCGAGACATCTGAGGGGTGAATGAAGAGGCCAGTGAAATAAGTGTCCTTGCCCTGTCCAGGGGAAGGAAGGCTCTTGCTTTTACTGTATCCAGCTCCGCCCCTATGAAGGTGAGGAGCTGCACAGGCTCTAGAACTGACTTTGAAAGATTCAGCAAGAACCCTAGAGAAGTGAGCAGTTGCTGAGTTATCTGTAGGTGTAACCCGACTTGGTCTGGTGACTGGCCTACTATGAGCCAGTCGTCCAGGTATGGAAATATGGAGATCCTTTTTCTCCTTAGGAAGGCAACTACTACTGCCATGCATTTTGTGAACACCCCTGGAGCAGAAGTTAGGCCAAGGGCATTGCTCTGAATTGGTAGTGGCCTGAGGGCAGCTCGAACCTGAGGTACTTTCGATGGGAGCTTCTGATGAGAATATGAAATAGGCATCCTTGAGGTCCAGGAGACTAGCCAGTCCCTGGCCTTAGAGAGGATAAATTATTCCAAGTCACCATTTTGAACTTTGGCTTTAAAAGGTGCTTGTTTAAATATCTGAGATCCAGGATGGGCCGCTATTCTCCTGTCTTTTTGGGGGTTAGGAAGTACCTGGAGTACAATCCTTTCCCTTTGTGTAGGGGTGGAACCCTCTCTATGGCACTGAGAGCCAAGAGGGAAGAGACCTCTGCCTCTAGGGCAAGTGCCTCTGAAGGATTTGCAGGTGGAAAGGATCTGGTTCTCATCTTTGGAAATTTTTTGAAGCTGAGAACCAGTCCCCGCCTTACTACTTCCAGGACCGATTTGTTTGATGTTAAAGACATCCAGTCCTGTACAAAGCAAGCCAGCCTGCCCCCTACAGGTGGTGGAGAATCGGCCCTGGCAAACCCATCAGGGTGCCTGTTTGGCAGGGGCTTTAGGCTGAGGGGTGGAAGCAAGCCTGCTTGTACCCCGTCTGCCTCTCCCTCTAAAGAACCCCCTATGAGCATAAGCAGAAGAGGAGGCCTGGACTCGGTAGAAAGGCCTATGAAAAAGCCTGCCCCTGGGATGCTGCCTCTGAGGAGTGGCTTGCCTTTCTTTGGCCTGAGCACTCCTGTAGGTGGTCCTGTACTCATCCATTTTCTTCATGTAGTTCTTTGTTTGCTCCCCAAACAGAGAATTACCCACAACAGGAAAATCCATGGCCTTAGTCTGGGTATCCTGAGACAGGCTAGTACATCTGAGCCAAGCCATCCTACGAAGGGCCACAGATGTAGCCATGACTCTAGATGAAACATCAATGGAGTCCACTGCAGCATGGAACTGCACCTTTGATGCCTCAATACCATCCGCAGCCACCTGCTGCAGCTCCTTGGCAAGCTGGCCAGGGACCTGTTTAGCTAAAGCCATTACAGTGTCCCATCTAGATTTCTGATATCTAGCTGTATAAGCCATATAATTGGCCTGCCTGAGTCCCAAGGATGCTGCCATGTACTGCTTCTTTGCCATGGCATCAATCCTCCTGGAGTCCTTATCTGGGGGGTGTGAAGCCAAGGGTATATTGCCTTATCACAGGCTGCAGCCGCACTACTCAACATGGCTGCATTGCTGGGTGAGAACTCCGTATCTGAGCCTGACAGAGTATACCTCTTGTTCATTCTCTTATCCACAGGAGGTATAGAATTAGGAGTCTTTAAAATTTTTATTGTCCGTTTCCCAAAGGACTTATGAAGGGGAATAGACAGCTTCCTGGACTCTGGGATATCCATCACTTCAACATAGTCAGGCTCCTCCTGGTCATCCACAGCTTCTTCCATAGGAAGCTGAAGAGTTTCAGCCACTTTTTTGTAAAACATGAAATGGGAGGGGGACTCAGAAAGCCTAGGAGGAGACACTCCTGAAGGTCTGTCTGGGAGATGTCCAGGTCAATGGGCACATCCAGACTTTCATAATCACACTCACTTTCCTCATACTCTCCTTTCTCCTCCTCCGGTTCATAAAATTCCTCTAAATCAAAATCCGGAACTGGGGTAACCGACTGAACCAAGCGCCTTCCTAATGGTGCTGGTTCGGTCGGAACCGGGGATAGCGACTGAACAATCTTGATCGCTTTGGCTACTTCATCAGCGGTCGGAGAAAGAACTTGTGGATCTGCACCGGTTGATTTATCCCTTCTTGTTCTTTTAACGGAACGGACTCCTCGAGTCGGTTCTCCTTTTGCCGAAGTTTCGCCCTGGTCAGAGGCACTCCTTCTGTTGGTTGGAACCGAACCGGCCCTGTCACATCGGGTCAGCGGACTTCTTGGCCTCCCTTTCCCTGAGCCTACCAACTCTTTTTCCAGGGTAGCTGCAGGAAAATTTTTACAAATCTGGCAGTCTGAATCGAGGTGGTCAAACCCCAGACAATAAACACAGGTGGTGTGGGGATCAGCCTTAGCAAAGACTTCCCCACACACACTACAGTGTTGAAACCCAGTGGGCCCGGTTTTTCTTTTGGGTTACTCAGACTTGGCCAGTCCTAACAAAAACTTACCCTTTTTGGCAATCCACCAGGCAAGACACCCTTATCGGTTCCTGACTGTGTTACGGTCGTGGAAAAACGTAATAAAATCGTTTTTTTTTTTTTTTTTTAAGAACTGATAAGAACTGGTTACCACACCTCCAAAAGCAGAATAAAGTTTTTTAAACAACCTGATCGGTTCAAACCGAACCGATCCTATGTTTACAAGTTCCACACAGAATAATAACAAAAATAAGCCTATCTAGTACTCACGAAACCACAGACAGAGACTGAACCGATAGGTTACGGTTTAAATTTGGTCGACAACCGAGAAAAACGGTGCTTTAACCGACAAATTGAACCGAGCAAAGGAGAAAATCTCCGGAGCGACTGTTTAGTGAGGCGGAGTAAAGAATCTGACGGCTTGAGTTCAAACAGCAACAGACAGAGTCTCAACCGAGCTTGAGCTCAGCGTTCCATGCCTGGCATGGAAAGCTAACTCTTTCATCTCCGGGGCAGTTTGAAGGTTGGACGTCACTGCAATTTGTCAGAATACAGCAAGACTTCATGTTGTTTGAAAAACATTTTGGCCCCAAACAATGGCTACGTGCCTAGCAACTCCTCTCCTCCACTAAATTCTGAATGAAAGGTGAAAAGGGAGGAAGAAAGAAAAAAGGAATTAGTAGGAAAAGGCCAGTTGTGCTCACCTGTTAGTTGACATTTCCCCCATACCTCCAGACTGAGGTTCGGGACCCAACATCCTCTGTCTGGAGCTTGAGGAACTGCGTACTGGAAAAGATTATTCCGGGCCATGAGGCCCATCAACATGGGCTTGGTTGCCTGATGCCGCTTCCCCGACTCCTTTAGGAGCCAGGCCTGCCACCCCTGCCAGTGTTGTACATGCTGAAGCTTGAGTTTGGCTGTCAGGGCCTCCATAGAGAGCACTTCTCTCATTCTTCCCACCCAGTCCTGTAATGTGGGAGGTTCAAGTTGAAGCCATTTGGCTGTGGATACATTTTAGCCCTACCACCTGTAGTGTGATTACTGCTCTACAGGAGTCTCCCTTTAGGCATACTGCTGTGGGAAGCCCCAAGACCCATTTACCAAAACTGAGGGTAAGAAGTACTCCTGTGATATTATCGATAGCCACCTGGAGCATTTTCCAAAAGGTGAATATCCAAGGACAGCCCCAGAATATGTGCCAATGATTTACACCACCACCACATTGTCTCCAACAGGCTGCTGAATGGGACAGGCTATAGTGTTGTGTAATGGTGGGAACATGGAAGTACCTGATCAGAACCTTTCATGAAAACTCCCTCCACGCTGGGGCTGCGGTGACTCTCCAACTAAACTTTAGCCTGTGATTCCAATCTGCATCACTAATGTGTACATTCGCTTCTTGCTCCTATGCAACCTTATGTACATGTTGAGAACCACCCCCAGCCTCTAGTAGCAGCCTGTAAAGACTTATGATGTGTTTGTTTTCTGCAGCCACCATTACTGTCCCATAAAGAAAGTTTTCCCACCCTGAGTAAGGTCTGGTTAGGCCCTCCAGGTGGTCTGCAGGGTGGATAAAATGTCTAATATGAATAAACCTTAGGAACTCTTGAGTTGCTCCAGTTGAATTTTTTCTTCGCACTTTGGAAGGACATGGACCTACCATTCTCAACAAATTGAATGAATCTCGTAATCCCTTGGACCTCCCATCTGACATATCCCTGATCCAATGTTGTGGGGGGGGGTGGGGGGATCTCGCTTATACCTAATGAGTGACAGGGGGCCAACTCCACCAGGGGAGGCAGTCGATTTTCTCACCCTGGAAAGAATGTACAGACCATGTTTCACCCATCTGTTTTTAACTAACTTAATGTACTCTGGGGCCACTGGAGTGGGCCAGGGTGAAAAGAGGATTTCTCCCAGCAGACTCGTTTTCCAGTTTGTACCATCCGGAGGTTACTCTCTGCTTTGCCCAAGCTAAGACTGGCCCCATCTGTGCTGCCAAATAGTATAAGTGAAAATTAGGTAAGGCTAAACCTCCTGCCTCCCTGGGAAGAAACAAGAATCGCCCAGCTATCCTGGGCTTCTTGTGTTGCATATGAATTGCTAAACCCTACTCCTCAGTTTATTCTAAAAAGACAGAGGAAGTTTCAGTGGGAGGCACTGAAATAAAAACACGAGGCAAGGCAAGATATTCATCTTTACTACCGCCACTCTCCCCATCAGGCTGAGGGGGAGATGTGGCCCACTTGAAAAGTCCTGCTCAATAGTTTCCCATAATTTGCTATAGTTTACTGAAAAAAAGTTTTGATAGGTCAGTGCTTATTTGTATGCCCAGATATCGAATCCAGTTCCCAGGGGCCCACTGGAAAGGAAAAGCATTGCCTTCCCACTAAGCACAAGTGCCTCGGACTTGGAAAAGTTGATCTTATAATCTGAGATCTCCCCGAAACAGTGCAACATTCCAGTTAGTGAGGGCACCGAGCTCTCTGGTGAAGATAGGAAAAAAAAAATTGTATCATCTGCATATAGTGAAGTCTTTTGTTCAAGGCTACCCACCATGATACCTTTCACCTTGGGACTCGGTCTTATCTTAATTGCTAAGGGTTCCAAACATAAGGCAAAAAGTAAAGGGGAGAGAGAATAGCCCTGTCTGGTTCTTCCAGATAAGGGGAAGAACAGAGAACTTATATCATTTACTCTCACCAGCACCTAAGGGTTTTTATAAAGTTGAAAAATGGTTTGTAAAAATTTTGGGCCGAGTTTAATTCGTTCCATGGACGCTTTCAGAAACTGCCAATTCACCCTGTCAAATGCTTTTTTGGCATCCATGGAAGTAGCTAATTGAAGCTGTTCACGGGTGCTTTGAGATGAAATAATATTAAGCAGTCGACGAATGCTGTCAGGTAGAAATCTGCCCACGATAAAACCGGTCTGATCTGCATGCACCAACGAAGAGATGCACTTCTGTAATCTCTTGGCTAATATGGCAGTGAACAGCTTCAAGTCCACGTTCAAAAGGGAAATAGGCCTATAGAACCCATACTCCAAGGGGTTTTTCCCTTCCTTATGAAGGACCGAAATGTGAGCCAACTGCCATAACTCTGGGGTTTCCCCTCCGTCCATTATCTCCAGGCAGACTGGCCTCAAAAGTGGCAGTAGGGGGCTCCATAAACGCCTTGTAGAACTCTGAAAGGAACCCATCGGGTCTGGGAGATTTGTCATTTTTTAGTGCGGCCACTTGGGAATGAAGCTCTTACAGAGTGACCCCTTTGTCCAGCTTGTTTGCCTCCATCTGTGACAGTTGTATTTCTAGGCCCTCAAAAAAAGGATGCAACTTTGTTATCAAAATCTAAGATTGGGTCCGGGCATACAAAGTTTCATAGAAGTTTGTCAATAGCTTGGTTATTTTCTCAAGGTGATTATCTTTGGTACCCTCCGCTGCCAGGTCTCTCAGCTGAAGCACCAGTCTGATAATTTGTTCTTGCCGCAGTGTGGCAGCAAGCAACTTACCCGCCCGATTACCATTCTCACAGTAATTTTGTTTCATTTTCCTATAGCTAGCCTCCAGCTGAGAGAGGAGCAAAGCCTTCAAAGCCACTTTCCTCTCCAGTAGCTTTTTTTTGACTGTTTTGTTTAACAAAATTTTATGCTGGAACTCTAAATCGTCTTTCTCGGATTCCGGTTCCCTTCTTCTTTGCATTCTGTTTTTCTTGGCTCTAGATGCGAAATCAATTATGACCCCCTAAGAACCGCTTTCAGTGCATCCCAGTGACTGCATGAGAGGCTGTCCCTTCTAAAATTGGACACAGGTTTTGATGGTGGATTCTACCAGATCGTTGAAGTCTTGGTTGTTCAAAAGGCCCACATTGAATCTCCAGTGTGAAATGCGAATGGATGGGGCCCAAATCTAACACCATTTTAATTGAGGCATGGTCTGATAAAGCGCTTTGCAGGATCTGACAAGAAGAAAAAATTACTCACCTTAGTAATGTTGTTTCTTCTAATGGAGCCTTGCTATATTATGACATATGCAGTGAGTCCCAACCTTCGAACTGCTCCGGAGGTGAAAGAGTTAACTTTCCATGCCAGGCATGGAATGCTGAGCTCGAGCTCGGTTGAAAACTCTGTCTGTTGTTCTTCAAACTCAAACTGTCAGATCTTTACGAGCGAAACTCACTAAGGTCCTGTGTGGAAGCTGTAAAACTACACTAGCCAACTGGCTACTAAATATAACAACACATTTTTTGGTCCCAAAACAAAGACTCAAGTCAGGAGACCGAAAAAATGAAAACACAACACCCAGTCACCCCAGAAAAACAGAGGGGTGAAAAAACAAGGTGGGCATCTACTAAGTGCCAACACTGCACTGCCCACCCACATCCCAAAAACAGAGGTTCTGAGAGGGGCAGGCAGGGGGGGAGGTCATAATATAGCAAGACTCCATTAGAAGAAACAACATTACTAAGGTGAGTAATTTTTTCTTCAAACAACATGAAGTCTTGCTATATTATGACATATACAGACGACACATCAGTACCTCCATGGAGGAGGGACAGAACCTACTTAGGAAATAAGCTCTGAAGCACAGCTGTGCCAAACCGAGCATCACTCCTAGCCTGGGTGTCCAGAGAGTAATGCTTGGTAAAAGTGTGAACTGTTTTCCAGGTAGCTGCTTGACAAATCTCTAGAATGGGGATGTCCCTGGCAGCAGCCAGGGAAGCAGCTGTACATCTGGTAGAGTGAGCCCCCAGGCTTGAGGAAGGAACCTCACCCAGCTTCTCATAACAGAATTGGCTACAAGAGACAATCCACCTGGCAATGGATCTTTTAGTGGCAGGTTTCCTTTTACCAACCTCACCCTAAGTGAGAAACATTTGGAGGAAGTCAAACCTGTGACCCTTGGTACGCTCAATGTAGTAACTAAGGGCTCTCTTCACATCTAAGCTGTGCAGCCACCTCTAGCCAGAGGAGGAATGGTCAGTGAAGTACACTGGAAGAGAAATAGATTGATTAAGGTGGAAATTGAAACCACCTTAGGCAAGAAATACAGGTTACTCACCTGTAACAGGAGTTCTAGGAATGGTATATGTTGTTCAGCCACACTTACTGGCAGGAATCCTTGCCGCTTTAAATCTTGCCGGAAGGTCTTCAAGCTGGCTCCTCCACCCACCAGGTGGTATAACTCTCGCTCCGCCCCATGCGCCAGATCTGGCCGCTGGAAGCTCAGGTTGGCGCGAGGCCGGGCAGGAGATCGGTAGCGGTGGATGAACAACATATACCATTCCTAGAACTCCTGTTACAGGTGAGTAACCTGGGCTTCTAGGACATGGATATGTTGTTCATCCACACTTATTGGCAGACTCCTAGCAGTTCTCCGGGAGGAGGGAGGCAAGACGCACACCCCCAATACTTACTTGGGAAAGAAAGACTGGAGAACCGAGGCCCCAAAACCAGCATCCCGGCGTGACTCAAGGTCGATGTGGTAATGGGTAATGAAGGTGTGTGCTGACTTCCAGGTAGCAGCCCTGCAGATTTCCTGGATAGGGGCGTCCCTGGAAGCAGCCACCCGATGCAGCATTATGGCGGGTAGAATGAGCTCTTATCCTCTGGGAGGCTCCATGCCCGTCAACTTAACTGAGATCTATGCAGGAGGTGACCCACCTGCTTATCAGTCCGCTAGGCTGCAGGTCTGCCAGATGTTGCTTCACTGTGGTGACAAACAGCTGTCGAACCTCTCCCGAATTTCAACCCTGCGCTCTATGTAATAGGCGGCGCCCTTCTGGGTCCAAAGTATGGAGCCTATATTCGGCCTCGAGGTGTGCTTGGGGTAGAACACCGGCAGAGTCAACACCTGGTTAAGGTGAAACTCCGACACCACCTTCGGAAGGAATTTTGGTGGGCGCAGGACAACCTGTCCCTGTGGAAGACCAGGTAAGGAGACTCGATGGAAAGCGCGAGAGCTCTCCCATCCTTCTGGCTGGCGTGATAGCCACCAAGAAGGCGGTCTTCACGACAGGTGAGAGAGAGCACACCTGTGCATAGGTTGAATAACTTGCCCATGAGCTTTGCCAGTACCAGCAGTAGATCCCACGGAGGAGGAGGTTCTCGCACCGGAGGGGAAATGTGATCAAGGCCTTGGAAAAAGCGCCAGACCACCTTCTCCTGCGCCAACAACTGCCTCCCGGCCCGCACCCGGTAAGCAGAGATGGCTGCCAGGTGCACCCTTAGGGTCGTCGACCTAAGCCCTTGATTAGAAAGGGACCATAAATAGTCCAAGATGCTTGCCAAGGAACAGGAGGAAGGGTCCAAGCCCTTGCCCTGACACCAAATGGAAAACCTTTTTCCATTTGAAGGCATAGCATTTTCTGGTGACTCTACGGGACGCCTCAACTACATTGAGGACCTCGTCGGAAAGACCCAAGGTCTGGAACTCTAGCAGCTCAGGAACCAGGCCGTCAGGTGCAGGGATTGAAGGTCCGGATGGAACACCTTCCCCTGATTGACTGAGAGCAGGTCCGGGCGAGCTGGAAGCTGCTGCGGAGTCCTGCAGCTGAGACTGAGGAGATCTGGGTACCAGAACTGGCGAGGCCAGTATGGGGCTATCAGAATCACCTGCGCCTTGTCCCTCCTCGCTTTGAGAAGCACCTTGTGGATCAAGGGAAATGGGGGAAAGGCGTAGAAGAGGCCCGGGGTCCACTGCCTCGATAAGGCATCCCCCTGCAGCGAGCCCTGCTGAGGGGGGCGGGCATGGAACAGTCTCAGCTTCGCGTTTTCCCTGGAGGCAAACAGGTCCACTTGAGGTGTGCCCCAAAGGGAGAACAGATGCTGTACTACCTCCGGCAGGAGAGACCACTCGTGGGATGCAACCCCTATCCGGCTCAGGGCATCGGCCAGGGTGTTGGAGGCTCCTGCCACATGAATGGCTAGGAGATCCGCCTCCAGGCTGCGCACGAGTGACCAAATGTGGAGAGCTTCCTTGCATAGAAGCATGGAGCGCGTCCCGCCCTGGCGGTTTAGATAGTACATGGTCGTGGTGTTGTCCGTCTGGACTCGGACCACTTGACCCCGGAGGAACGGAGCAAAGGCGGTGAGAGCTAGGTGGACCGCTCGAGCTCCAGCAGGTTGATGTGGCATGCGGACTCCTTGAGGACCAAGGCCGTGGGCCAGTGTTCCCCAGATGGGCACCCCAACCCATCAGAGAGGCATCGGTCGATAGAGACCGTCGGCTCGGGCGGACGACAGGATGCCCTCCTGCAAATGACCTGGAATGATCCACCACTGGAGGAGTTCCCACATCCCTGTGTCCAACGACACAAGCTGGTCAAGGATGCATGGCGTTGTGACCACTGTGGCCAGTCCCATTGAAGGGACGCATGTTCCAGCGGGCCCAGCGGACCACGCTGGTGCAGGCAGCCATGAGACCCAGGAGGCGAGGAAGTCCCGGGCAGGGCAACTGCCCAACCAGAAATGATTGGGCAAAGGAGGAAGAACCTCGGCCCTGTCCGGCTGAGGCCAGCTCTGGCTCGAAGAGAGGCGAGCTGCGCCCGATGAACAGAATCACCTGCTTGGCTCGAGTTCCGCACTTGGCCTCGTTGATAAGGAGGCCTAGTTGAGAGCAGACCTGGAGGCCAGATCTCTGGACCACTCCACCTCCTGCCTGGAGGAGCTGCTATCAGCCAGTCGTCCAGGTAAGGTACACCCGGACCCCTCGGCGCCCGAGAATGCTGTCACCATTGCCATGCATTTGGTGAAGACCCTGGGAGCTGGAGACAAGCCGAAGGGCATGGCTTGGAACTTCGAAGGATCTCTCTGCTCGGAGGCGAAGGTCTCTGGTGAGACGCACGGATAGGGAACGTGAAAACGCGCTCCTGCAAATCCAGAGAGCAGAACCGACGCCACAGCCTCCAAGGATGGTATTATCTGAGCCAGAGTGACCATCCTGAAGGTTAGAGACCTTAGGAACTTGTTTAGGTCGTGGTAGGTCGAGAATGGGCGCCAGCCCCGTCGTTCGGAACCAGGAAGTACCTGGACACAAACCCTGGGTCTGAAGGGAGTCCTCCACCTCTCTTATCACCTCCTTCTGGAGGGAGGAGGCGATAATGACTCGACGAGCCGCCAGAGGCTGGGGACACCGAAGCCCCCCGAGGGGCGACGGCTCTGAAGGGCGGTGCCTGCTCGAATTCTAGAGGCAGGCCTCTTCCCATCACCTCCAAAACCCACCTGTCCGTGGTAACAGCGGACCAGGCGGAACGGAAGTGCCGGAGCCGTCCCCCCACGGGGGGACCCAGGGGTAAGGTGACGGGGATGGGGGCGACACCCCTCAGCCCGTCACTGGGCAGGCTTGGAGGAGGGACCGGCCGAGGGACCTCCTGGGCCTTTCCTCCCTGCCTCCTGTTAGAGGAAGCCGGCGGCTTGGGTTTGGGATGCCAGGCCGGGCCTGGCCCCTGACTCTGCTGGGCTGGCGCCAGGGGCGCAAGAAGGACGAAAGGGCTTAGGCTGTGGTTTAGCGCCTTTGTCCTTCTGGAGCGGAAGAGACAGAGTCCAAGGTAGCATTGGACTTCGATCCTCTGCAGGTGACCTTCCACCCCAGGGCCGAAGGGTCAGTCCCAAAGGGAACATCCGCCAACTTGTGCTGGGTATCCAGTAAAGGTGGATATCCTCAGCCAAGCCCATGACGCGATAGCCACTGCGACGCCACCGACCTGGCACATGAGTCCCCAATATCCAAAGCAGTCTGGAGCTGCTGTTTGGCCACTGCCCTGCCCTGGTCCCGCACCTGCTTGACCGTAGTCTGCTGATCCACGGGGAGATGAGGAATGACCTCATCCACGGAGCCCAACAGGGCATGAGAAAAATGTGCCATGAGGACGGCCGAACTGGCCTGACGAAGGCTGAGAGGACGCAGCATAGACTTTTCGCCTGACATAATCCAATTTCTTGGATTCCTTGTCGGGAGGTTTGTCCACATCCCTGGCGTTGCCGGCGCGCCGGAAAACGCTGTCGGTAACCAACCCCTCATCAGAGGGGTACTCCGAAAAACCGGACAGGGAACCGGTAGGGACCGCATACTTCCTGGCCATCCTGGCCGAAGGCGCAGGACAGGAAGCAGGGCGCTGCCAAAGCTCCAGGGCCGGACCCACTATGGCCTCGGCCACCGGAAAGGCCTCCGTCAGGGAATCCCCTTGGTCCAGAATCTCCGTGAGGATACCTGGCCCGTTTGGAAGCAGGTTCGAGCTTCATCCGGTGGATTCGAGATGAGCGAAGCGATCCTAGGAAGGACTGACGGGCTATAATCCATAGAGCTGTCCTCCTGAGGACTCTAAGTCAATCGCTTGGAAAAAAGGAGGAATTATCCTCGGACTCGGAGGAGTCCTCGAAGAGCTGCCTCTGGCCTGAGCCACCCTCAACCTGCCGAGGTCGGTCGGAGTGAGGTAACCAACAGCCGATGGGGTAGACCCTTAGCCGACCGAGAATCCCTGGTCGGAGCCCCAAACAGTGGCTGTGGAGGCGGAGGTTCCACCGGAATCGGTGGAGCAGCTGGTTTTGGCCGAACAACCGGCCTGGGTACAGGCTCCTCGGGTAAGTCGAGGGGTTGTGTCGGCCGCTCCGGTGACAGCCACTTAATGGCCGGGGAAGGCGACTGCGTCGGCTTACTCCCGGTCAGAAGCTGTTGCCACATGAGGTCCTCGTGCGTCGGCGTAACTGCGCCGAAGCCTCCCTCGTTCGAGGAGGAGGACAGACGACGGCGCCGCTTACGTGATGCGGGACCGAGACCGCCTATGACGGCGGGATCGGCTGGACCCGAAGAGGTCCGAGACCGAGACAGAGCCTCGGCTCTTCCCGAGGTCGGTGCGGGAAGTGTCGGCAGAACCGGCACTCCCCTCGGCTCGGAGGTTCATCCGAGGCTCCGGAACGGAGGCACAGGCAAGCCACAGGATCCTCAACTCCCTCCGGAGAACGAGGGAGAGGAATCTTGGCTTCTATGGGCAGCCCGTCTAGTGAGTCGAGAAAATCTCGACTTAAATGAGACAGAGTCTCAGTCCAACTGACCTGGCCAAGAGCCCGTGAGACCAGTGGCAGCCGGCGGTGCGACCCGAAGTGGAAGCAGTCGGCGACTCGGGGAGAGGACCTTTCCGCTCCCAAGGCTGATCGGCGGAGGATTACCCTTGTCCCTCTTTTGGACCGAGAAAAAGGTCCAGCAGGCGTTGGCCTTCTCCCTAGTGGAAGGGACAGACAAACTCATAAATGAAGCTGTGGGAAGAACCCAGAGAGGCGGGATAAATGCGCGGCCGAGGAAATCTGACCGCACCGCCTCCTCTACGAGGCGATCATGCTCGAGCTGACAGTCCTCGAAACCGCTTGTGGTAGCCACGCCCAACCGGGCCTCCTTGAGACTTCACCGAGAAGCGCACCGGACGGCCCAGTTGCAATCAGGCAGCACGGTTTTCGAGGAGCGTGGGCGAGAAGGAGGAAAGCACAATTATGATCCTCGGAGTGCTGATACTCAAAGAGCCTAAGCAAGTAGACACCGTGGAGTGTGGATCCGTCAAGACATCTTCTGCCGCAGGGGCATCTCCGAGCAGGGTCGGGTTGTCGCCATCGCGAGGGATGAAGACAGTCTTTTAGCAAAGAACTTTCAAATGCATAAAGCGGAAGAAATAGGAACCATTATAAGCATGGAAGCGTTAAGGAGGAACCTGAGCTTCAAGCGGTAAGGAAGATCTGGGCGTCATGGGCGGAGCCGAGGTTATACCACCGGGTGGGTGGGAGCCAACAGAGACCTTCCGGCAAGATTTAAGCGGCAAGGATACCTGCCAATAAGTGTGGATGAACAACATATCCATGTCCCTAGAACTTCCTGTTAGTCTTGAGGACCACCTTATCTCAATGAAAGGAGATAAAATCAGGCTCCACTGACAAAGCTTATGACTTATGCGTCTGGCAGAAGTGATAGCAACCAGAAACACAGTCTTCCAAGTCAAATACTTGAGGTCTGCTGAAGACAAGGGTTCAAAGGGAGGTTGCATAAGCTGAGCAATGCAAACATTAAGATCCCAGGCAGGGCAGGGTCCCTGAATAGAGAGTTGGTGTGAAGCAATCCCTTAAAAACTTAGAATACAGGATGAGCTGAAGAGAGAGGTTTACTTGCTGAAATGAAAGCAGACACAGCTGCCAAATGCACTTTGGGTAGCTGGTCTGAGCCCCAAAGTATTCAAATGGACCATATAATCCAGGACTGTGGGTAAATCAAGCAGATTCTGGGGAAATATGCTTCCCAGAGCACCATATGGAAAACCTCTTCCATTTGGATTGTAAGTAGCCCTAGTGGAAGGCTTCCTGAAGCCTTCAATATATCCATTACACCCTGGGAGGTGTAGATCAGCAATTCTAACTCTTCAAGAGCCAGGCCTTGAGATTGAGAGATTTGAGGTGCAGGTACCAACCCTTCCCTGAGCACAGGTTAACAGATTGTGATTCCTGGAAGACACAGGGGAAGATGGACTGCTAGGACAGTGGAGTGGATACCAGGGTTGTCTGGCCCAATCTGGGCAATCAGAATCACTTTGCAGGATTGAGATCTGATTTTGACTAACACTTTGAACAGCAGAGGAAGGGGAGCGTAGAAACTTTCCTTCCCAGTTGAGAACAAAGGCATCCAGAGGACTGAGCCAAACACTGAGGGCCTGCAGCAAAAAGGAAGTTGGTGATTGTCTGGGGCTGCAAAAGATCCATCTTGGGGTGCCCACCTGGCAAATATTACCTCAGGACCAGGGATCCAGTGACCATTCATGATGGCCCTGAAATCCTGCTGAGCATCTGCCAGGACATTGTCCTTGCCTGGGAGGTGAACTGCCGTAGAGAGGTGTTCATGGAATAAGCCAGAGACCACAACTTCACTGAATCGGTGCACAAGGCCGTGAACCGGAGTGCCTCCTTGTAATTGATGTACCACATTGTAGTGGTGTTGTCTGTTTAGGCCTGCACAACTTTGTTCTGAACAGATTTGGAAAAAGCTTGAAGTGCTAGAAAACTGCTCTGAGCTCCAAAGGTTGATGTGGAGCAGAGATTCCTGAGGAGACCACAGTCCCTGGGTAGTGAGGTCGCCCATGTGGACTCCCACCCAAGAGGATGCATCTGTAGTAAGGATTAAGAGTGAGACTGAGTGACAAAGGGAATCCCCTGTCTCAGATTGCTCTGATCCTGCCACCATTGTAGGACTTGGATCAGGGTTAGTCACTGGGATCAATTTGGTTAGAGGTCCTTTCTTTGAGACAAAGGCTCTCAAATGGAACTGGATATCCCTCATCTGAAATCTGGCTCCTTGCACTACTGCTGTAGAAGCAGCCATGTGCCCTAGGAGCTGTAGAAAATGCCTTGCTGATCGAGACCTGCAGGGTGAGCAGGAAGCCAGAGACCAGGGTCCTTGCCCTGTCCAAGGCAGGAAGGCTCTGGCTACCTCTGTGTTCAGTTCTCGCCTATGAAGGAAGGAGCTGGACAGGCTCTAGAACTGACTTTGGAAGATTCAGAAGGAAACCTAGAGAGGAAGCAGTTGCTGAGTTATCTGAAGATGTAACTTGACTTGGTCTGGAGACTGGCCTACTGTGAGCCAGCCATCCAGATAAGGGAAGATGGCAATTTTGCCTTCTTGGGTGAGCAACTACTACTGCCAGGCATTTTGTGAATACCCTTGGAGCAGAGGTGAGGCCAAGGGGCATTGCTCTGAACTGGTAATAGCCTGAGCAGCTCAAACCTGAGGTACTTTCTCGATGGGAGCTTCTGATGAGAATATGGAGTAGGCATCCTTGAGGTCCAGGGACGCTAGCCAGTCCCTGGCCATAGAGAGGGCAGAATAATTCCCAGAGTCACCATTTTAGTTTTGGTTTTAAAGGTGCTTGTTTAAGTATCTGAGATCCAGGATGGGCCACCATTCTCCTGTCTTTTTGGGGTAAGGAAGTACCTGGGTACAATCCTTTGCCCTGGTGTAAAGGTGGTACCCTTTCACTGGCTCTGAGAGCCAGGAGGGTAGAGACTTCTGCCTCTAGGGCCAAGTGCCTCTGATGGATTTGCAGGTGGGAAAGGATCTGGTTCTCATCTTTGGAAGTGGAAGCTGAGAACCAGTCCCTGACACTACTTCCAGGACCCACTTGTCTGATGTGAGACTTCCAGTCCTGGACAAAGTAAGCCATCCTGCCCACAGGTAGTGGAGAATCGGCCTGGCCACCCCATCAGGGTGCCTGTTTGGCAGGGGCTTTGGGCTGGGGGTGGGAAGCAGGCCTGCTTGTACCCATCTGCCTCTCCTCTAAAGAACCCCTCTGGAAGAGCTGAAGAGGCCTGGGCTTGGAAAGGCCTATGAAAGGCCTGCCCCTGCCCCGGAAGGCAGCCTTTGAGGTGGCCTGCCTTTCCTTGGCCTGTGCACTCCTATAGGTGGTCTTATACTCATCCATTTTCTTCATGTAATTCTCTGTCTGCTACCCAAACAGAGAATTACCCACAAAAGGAAAATCATGGCCTTAGTCTGGGTGTCCTGTGACAGGCTAAGTACATCTGAGCCAAGCCATTCTGCAGTGCCACAGATGTAGCCATGACTCTTGATGACACATCATTACAGTCACTGCAGCATGGAATTGCACCTTAGATGCCTCAATACCATCAGCAGCCACTGCTCCAGCTCCTTGGCAAGCTGGCCAGGGACCTGCTTACGCTAGGCGATAACAGTATCCCATCTGGTTCTGGTATCTAGCAACATAAGCCATATAATTTGCCTGTCTGAGTCCCAAGGATGCCGCCATGGCATCAGTCCTCCTGGAGTCCTTGCAGGGGGGTGAGATGCCAAGGGAATATTTGCCTTGTCACAGGCTGCAGCCTGCACTACCCCAACATGGCTGTATTGTTGTGTAAGGAACTCCGTATCAGAACCTGACAATGTGTACCTCTTGTCCATTCTCTTATCAACAGGAGGTACAGTGTGAGGAGTTTTTAGAATTTTTACTGTCAGTTTCCCAAAAGATTTATGCAAAAAATAGACAGTCTCCTGGACTCTGGAATATCCATCATTTCCACATAGTCAGGTTCCTCTTGATCATCCACAGCTTCCTCCATAGGGAGCTGGAGGTTTCAACAACTTTTATAAAAATAAAATGAGAAGGGACTCAGAAAGCCTAGGAGGAGACACTCCTGAAGGTCTGTCTGGGGAGATGTCAGTTCAATGGGCACATCAGACTTTCAAATCCACATTCACTCTCCTCAGACTCCTCTTCCCATCCTCCGGTTCATAAAAGTCCTCAAATCATACTCTTGAACCGGTGGAACAGCCAGACAAATTAACTTTACCTGATGGTGCGGTTGTGGTCAGACGGAAAGCGAATGGACAATTTTAATCGCTTTGGCTATTTCTTCAACGGTTGGAGAGGAAAGTTTTGGCTCCACACCAGCTGATTTCCTTGTCCTTGTTGCTGGAACTAACTCCTCCGAGTCAGCTCTCCTTTTGCCCGAGGAAGTCTCGCCCTGGTCAGAGGGCACTCCCTCCGGTTTGGTTGGAACCAAACCGGGCTGGCCATCCGGGTCAGTGGACTTCTTGGCCTCCCTTTCCCTGAGCCTACCAACTCTCTTATCCAGGGTAGCTGCAGGAACATTTTTGCAAATCTGGCAGTCTGCATTGAGGTGGTCAAACCCCAGACAATAGACACAGGTGGTGTGGGGGTCAGCCTTGGCAAAGGCTTCCCCACAGACACTGCAGTGTTGAAACCCAGTGGGCCCAATTTTTCTTTTGGGTTTCTCAGACATAGTGCCAGTCCTAACCAAACTTGCCCGTTTATGGCAATCCACCAAGCAAGACCCTCTTATCGGTTCCCAACCGTGTCACGGGTCGTGGAAAAAACTGTAATAAAATCCGTTTTTTTTAGAACCGATAAGAACCGGTAACCACAATCTAAAAGACAGATTAATATATTTCAAAACAACCTGATCGGTTCAAACTGAACCGATAACTGTTTACAAGTTCCAGACAGAAGAAATAAATGTAAAAGCTATCTAGTACTTACAATACCACAGACAGAGCTTGAACCGACCGGTTGCGGTTTAAATTCGGTCAAAAAAATGAGAAAATAATACTTTAACCGACAAAATGAACTGAGCAGAAGGAGAAAATCTCTGGAGCGACTGTTCAGTGAGGCGGATTAAAGAATATACAGGTTACTCACCTGTAACAGGAGTTCTGGGAATGGTATATGTTGTTCATCCACACTTATTGGCAGGTTCCTTGCCGCTTTAAATCTTGCCGGAAGGTCTTCAAGCTGGCTCCTCCCACCCACCCGGGTGGTAAAACTCTCGGCTCCGCCCCATGACGCCAGATCTGGCCGGCTGGAAGCTCAGGTTGTGCGTCGAGCCGGGAAGGTCGGTGGGTCGTGTGGATGAACAGCATGCCATTCCCAGAACTCCTGTCACAGTGATAACTTTCTATAGGGACATGGATATGTTATTCATCCACACTTATTGGCAGACTCCTAGCAGTTCTCCGGGAGGAGGGAGGCAAGGCGCACACCTCCTACTTAGGGAACAAAGACTGGAGAACCGAGGCCCCAAAACCAGCATCCCGGCGTGACTCAAGGTCGATGTGGTAATGGGTAATAAAGGTGTGTGCTGACTTCCAGGTAGCAGCCCTGCAGATTTCCTGGATAGGGACGTTCCAGGCAGCAGCCACCGATGCAGCAGTATGACGGGTAGAATGAGCTCTTATCCCTCTGGGAGGCTCCATGCCCGCCAACTTAGCAGCGATCTATGCAGGAGGTGACCCACTTGCCTATAAGTCCGCTTGGCTGCAGGTCTGCCAGGTGCGACTTCAGCGTTGGTGACAAACAGCTGAGAACCTCTCCCGAATTTCAGCGTGCGCTCACTTATAATAAGCGGCGCCCTTCTAGGGTCCAGAGTATGGAGCCTATGTTAAACCTCCGAGTGTGATTGGGGTAGAACACCGGCAGAGTCAGCACCTGGTTAAGGTGAAACTCAGGCACCACCTTCAGAAGGAATTTCGGGTGGGCGCAGGACAATCTTGTCCCTGTGGAAGACCAGGTAAGGAGACTCGATGCAAAGCGCCTGGAGCTCTCCAATCCTTCTGGCTGACGTGATAGCCACCAAGAAGGCAGTCTTCCACGACAGGTGAGAGAGATCACACCTGTGCATTGGTTCAAATGGCTTGCCCATGAGCTTTGCCAGTACCAGCAGTAAATCCCATGGAGGTGGAGGTTCTGCATACCAGAGGGAAATGTAATCAAGGCCTTTGAAAAGCGGACCACCTTTTTCCTGCGCCACCGACTGCTCCCGGCCCAGCGCCTGGTAAGCAGAGATGGCTGCCAGGTGCACCTTTTAGAGTAGTCGACCTAAGCCCTTGACTAGAAAGGGACCATAAATAGTCCAAAATGCTTGCCACAGAATAGGAGGAAGGGTCCAAGCCCTTGCCCTGACACAAATGGAGAATCTCTTCCATTTGAAGCGTAGCATTTTCTGATGGGCTCCTTCTGGGCGCCTCAACAACGAGGACCTCGTCGGAAAGACCCAAGGCCTGGAACTCTGGCAGCTCAGGAACCAGGCCGTCAGGTGCAGGGATTGAAGGTCCGGATGGAACACCTTCCCTGATTGACTGAGAGCAGGTCAGGCGAGGCTGAAAGCTGCCTCGGGAGCCTGGAGCTGAGGCTGAGGAGATCTGGGTACCAGAACTGGCGGGGGCCAGTCTGGGGCTATCAGAATCACCTGCGCTTTGTCCCTCCTTGCCTTGAAGCACCTTGTGAATCAAGGGAAATGGGAAAAGCGTAAAAGGCCGGGCTCCACAGCCTCGAGAGGCATCCCCTACAGCGAGCCCTGCTGAGGGGCGGGCATGAAACAGCCTCAACCGTGTTCTCCTGAGGCAAACAGGTCCACCTGAGGTGTGCCCCAGTGGGAGAACAGATCTTATCTACCTCCGGCAGGAAGACCACTCGTGAGATGCAGCCCTATCCGGCTCAGGGCATCGGCCAGGGTGTTGGAGGCTCCTGCCACATGAATAGCTAGAGATCCGCCTCCAATCTCTTTGCCAGTGACCAAATCAGTGAGCTTCCTTGCATAGAAGCATGGGCGCGTCCCGCCTGGCAGTTCCAGGTAGTACATGGTGCGTGGTATTGTCGTCTGGACTGGACCACTTGACCCGGAGAAAGCGGGCAAAGGCGGTGAAGAGCTAGGCGGACCGCTCGGAGCTCCAACAGGTTGATGTGGCATCGGGACTCCAGGGGACCAGGAGGCCGTGCACTCGGTGTTCCCCAGATGGGCACTCCCAACCCATCAGAGGCACCAGTCGATAGAGACCGTCGGCTCAGAGGCGGACAAGCGGGATGCCCTCCTGCAGATGAGATGGAGCGGTCCACCACCGGAGGCGTTCCACATCTCCTAGGTCACCATCACTAGCTGGTCCAATGGATTGCAGTGTTGTGACCACTGGCTGGCAGTCCCACTGAAGAAGGCGCATGCTGGCGTGCCCAGCTGTGACTACGCTGGTACAGGCGCCATGAAGACCAGGAGGCGCAGGAAGTCCCGGGCAGTGCCACGACTGCCCAACCAGAAATGATCGGGCGGAGGTAGAACCTCGGCCCTGTCTGCGGGAGCGTGCTCTGGCTCAAGAGGTCGACTCTGCCCCAATAAACAGAATCACCTGCTTGGCTCGAGGTTCCAGCTTGGCCTCGTTGATGAGAAGGCCGACTTGAGCAAACCTGGAGGCCAGATCTCTGGACGCTCCACCTCCTGTCTGGAGGGCTGCTATCAACCAATCGTCCAGGTAAGGTACACCGGACCCTCGGCGCGCAGAAAGCTGTCACCACTGCAATGCATTTGGTGAAGACCCTTGGAGCTGGAGACAGGCCGAAGGGCATGGCTCGGAACTCGAAGAGGGATCCCTCTGCTCAAAAGCAAAGGAATCTCCGATGTGACAGACGGATAGGGACGTGAAAGAACGCGTCCTGCAGGTCCAGAGAGCAGAACCTCACGCCGTGTTCCAGAGATGGTATTATCTGCACCAGAGTGACCATCCTGAAGGTTCGAGACCTTAGGAACTTGTTCAGGTCATGTAGGTCGAGAATGGGGCGCCAGCCCCCCCGTCCGTTTCGGAACCAGAAAGTACCTGGAAACGAACCCCGGGTCTGAAGAGGGTCCTCTACCTCCCTGATCACCTCCTTTTGAAGGAGGAGAGCGATGTCGGCTCGGCGAGCCAACAGTGAGCCTGGACCCAGAGGCCCCCCGAGGTGCGACGGCTCTGAAGGGCGGGGCCTGCTCGAATTCTACAGGCAGGCCTTTTCCCACCACCTCCAGAACCCACCTGTCCGTGGTAATAGCGGACCAGGTGGAAAGAAAGTGTCGGAGCCGTCCCCCACGGGAACCAGGAGCAGGTGACGGGGATGGAGCGACACCCACAGCCCGTCACTGGGCAGGCTTGGAGGAGGGACCGCGCGAGGGACCTCCTGGGCCTTTTCCTCCCTGCTTCCTGTTGGAGGAAGCCGGCATGACTTGGGTTTGGGATGCCAAGCTCGAGCCTGCTGGCCTAGCGTTGCTGGGCCGGGCGCGCCGGGGGCGCAGAAGGACGAAAGGGCTTAGGCTGTGGCTTGCGGCCTTTGTCCTTTTGGGCGGAAGAGACCGAGTCCAAGGTAGCATTGGACTTCTCGATCCTCTGCAGGTGACCTTCCACCCCAGGGCCGAAGAGGTCAGTCCCCAAAGGAACATCTGCCAACTTGTGCTGGGTATCTGAGGTAAAGTGGATATCCTCAGCCAAGCCCGGACGCATGGCCACTGCGGCCGCCACCGACCTGGCACATGAGTCCCAAAGTCTAAAGCAGTTTGGAGCTGCTGTTTGGCCACTGCCCTGGTCCCGCACCTGCCTGACCGTAGTCTGCAGATCCGCGGGAAGATGAGGGACGACCTCATCCAGGGAGCCCAACAGGGCATGTGAAAAATGTGCCATGAGGACGGCCGAACTGGCCTGACGAAGGCCGAGAGGGCACGCAGCATAGACTTTTCACCTGGCATAATCCAATTTCTTGGATTCCTTGTCGGGAGGTTTGTCCACATCCCTGCGTTCCTTGCGCGGAAAACTGTCGGTAACCAACCCTCCACAGAGGGTGTTCAAACGGACAGGGAACGTGGGACCGCATACTTCCTAGCCATCCTGGCCAAAGGCACAGGAGCAGGAAGCAGAGGCTGCCAAAGCTCCAGGCGGACCCACTATGGCCTCGGCCACACGGAAAGCCTCCGTGGGAGAATCCCTCGGTCCAGAATCTCCGTGAGGATACCTGGCCCGTTTAAAGCGAGTTGACTTCATCGGTGGACTCGAGATGAGCCGAAGCAACCCTAAGAGGACGAAGGGCTATCGTCCACTGACTGTCCTCCGGGACTCCAAGTCGAATCACTTGGAGAAAAGGGAGGAATCATCCTCGGACTCGGAAGAATCCTCAAAGAGCTGCCTCGGGCCTGAGCCACCCTCCACCTGCCGAGGTTTATCGGGAGTGAGGGTGACAGACAGCCTATGGGGCAAACCTAAAGTCGACCGAGAATTCTTGGTCGGAGCCCCAACTAATGGCTGTGGAGGCGGAGGTTCCACCAGAATCGGTGGGGCAGCTGGAATTGGCTGAACAACCGGCCTGGGAACAGGCTCCTTGGCTACAATGAGGGGTTGTTTCGGCCGCTCCGGTGACAGCCACTTAATGGCCGGGAAAGGCGACTGGGTCGGCTTGTTCCCGATCAAGGAACTATTGCCACATGAGTTCCTCATACCTCTGGCCCTTAACGTGCGAAGCCTCCCCTCGTCCGAGGAGGAGGAAGAGCGGCGGCGCCGCTTGCCGCGGTGCCGAGACCGAGACCGCCTATGACAGCGGGATTGGCTGGACCACGAGGATGTCCGAGACCGAGAGTCTCGACTAGGCCGAGGAAGGCGAGGAGAAGTGTCGGAATCGGCACTCCCCTCGGCTCGGGACGATCCCACGAAGGCTCCGGAACCGGAGGCACAGGCGAGCCGACGGGATCCTCAACTCCACACCGGGGAATCGGGAGAGGGATTCTCAGCTTCTCAGCCGACAACCCATCTAACGGATCAAGAAAAATCTTGACGCGTCGGCAGGTCTCGGTCAACTGGCCTGGCAGGGGACACCGTGAAGCCAGTGGCGAAGCTAATGGTCAGAAGTCGACTGTCGACAAGAAGGGAGGGATCTTCCCGCTCCCAAAGCGCCACGGTGAGACTTACTTTGCTCTTTGGACCTGGAAAGGGTCCAGAAGAAGTTGGACCCTCACCTTTAAGTCGAGAGGGTCAGACAAAGCTCCAGAAAGAAGCCGATGACGAGGCACCGAGAAAAGCGGGACAAATGCTGCAGCCAAGGTAGAGCGGGCCGCACCGCCTCCTCTTGGAGGCGATCATCTGCTCGAGGCTGATCCATGCAACCATGCCCATGGACACCGCCAACCGGGCCTCTTTAGATTTAACGGTGGAATTCTTTCTCGGGCGCCAAATTGTAATCAGGCAGCGCGGTCTTCAGGCGTGGGCCGAAAGGCGGACTTCAAGTCATGAGGCCTGCGGGTGCGTGCTCAAGGCCCAAGCAGTAGACAAACGTGAGTGCGGATCCATCCTAGACATCTTCTGCCCGGAAGGGCACCGGAAACCGGAGTCGATTGTCCATCGCAGTCACAGGAAAAAGAAGACCGAAGTCTTTTAGCAAAAAACTTTTGGATTTTCGAACTTTCAAGAATTAGGAACCAGTCTTATACGAGCTGCTATGAGGGAACCTGAGCTTCCAAGCGTAAGGAAGATCTGGCGCCATGGGGCGGAGCCGAGAGTTTTACCACCCGGGTGGGTGGGAGGAGCCAGCTTGAAGACCTTCCGGCAAGATTTAAAGCGGCAAGGAACCTGCCAATAAGTGTGGATGAACAACATATCCATGTCCCTAGAACTGACAGTTTGAGTTTGAAGAACAACAGAGAGAGTTTTCAACCGAGATCGAGCTCAGCATTCCATGCCTGGCATGGAAAGTTAACTCTTTCACCTCCGGAGCAGTTCGAAGGTTGGGACTCACTGCATATGTCAGAATATAGCAAGACTTCATGTTGTTTGAAAACCACAACATATAACCACTTCTCAGAAAGGAAGAAGTCTATTCTAGTATAACACCTGTGTCTGCCCGAGTAATGGGAGTAATCTCGTTGGTTTCCATTGACCATTCTCCAAACTTCTGACAGCCCCAAGGTATTACTAAGCCTAATTAGGGTGGTCTCCACTGCCCCCAGCTTTGACCTCAGAGCTCCTCCAATCTTATCCCTTGTGGGAGAGAGTATTGTATTGAAGTCCCCCCCCCGATGCAGAGGCAATCCATCGCAATAATCACTTCTGTAAAGATTCTTCTAAAAAAATGAGCGGCCTCGCTTTCATCGTTAGGAGCATAAATGCATGCTATGGTACACGGGGTTTCCAGAACTGTCCCATGCACCACTACCACATAGTGCCCCCTCTGGATCAGTTAACACTGATTAGATCAGCAGGGGGCACGCCTTGTGAATTAAGATGGCGGTGCCTATGAGGTGAGGATGGGTCAGATATGAGGAAGTGTGTAACGAGCTGACCCATCTTCTGCGAAGTTTCTGATGCTCGCTCTCCATAAGGTGGGTCTCTTGTATTAAAGTAATCTGTGCACCCGCCCTCCCCAGTTCCTGTAAGAGCCTGCCTCTTTTGATTGAGCTATTAATCCCTCTGATATTGTAAGATATGATGTTAAAATCACCCATTTATCCAACACAGATCCCTCTGCATCCATAATGTCCCCTGAACATCTCTCCCCAGCATCCCCATTGCTGCTGTGCCAGGGAGGGCATCCAGAAACCCATGAAGGAGGAGGAAATACGCAGTCATGCCAGAAAACCAGTTAACCAGAACAGGAGTAACATAACTGTTAAACATAACAAGCAGAACCTTGAGAAAATGTAAACACGACTTGTAATTGTATGGGAGCAACACCGCTCCCTTAACTCACTTCAAAGGTGCCTCATCGTGCTCACCACACTTCTGATACTTGGTGGTGGTGGTGGGATGTGTAGGATTAAATCCTGCACTATGTTGTAGGACAGACTCAAGTTGGTCCCTGTGTAATTCTTGTGGTGTCAATTGTACAATGCAACCCCCTCTCATGCACCCCCCTGCAAATTTCCCCCAAGTAGCTGCTCATGTGGTTGGAGGAGTCACGCAGACGAGAGTCCCCACTTGTGTCCTCGCCCATGCTCCGCCTCTCCCAACAGTAAATGAACATCCCATTATCATAATATCCCATCTCAGGGGGCAAGGTCTCATATACCTGTCTTATTCAGTCATCTCCTTAGGCAGTAGTGAAATCAAAGGGAGAACGCAAATCTCTGAATGGCTCACCCCGTGCATCTGCTAAGTGATCATCCAGATAATTCATGTAGCTATAAGCCCGGCCCCCGTTTTGTTGAAAAGAAAAGAAGAAACATTTTTTAAGATTCCCATCGCCCAAAGTAGGTCAGCAACAAATATCTCTGGGGAGTTGCTACAGCAAACCCCCTTCTACATAACAGATTCTTTTATAACTGTCCACTGGTCTGTAAAAAGTCAGGAGCTGAGAGCGGATTCCTCAGTTTGGTCCTCTGCATCCATGTTTGAGCAAGTTTCCTCTGGTAGACATTAAGACTTTGCAGAACCATTGCGGCCTCATTTGCCCACCTTGGTAAGCTCCTGTAGTCTGGACCAGGGGCTGGGGTCATCCTGAGCCTGCTAGGTAGTCCTCTTCTGTTAGGATTTCCCCCTGCTGTTTGCCACTATCTCTTCTCAAGATATTTGATCACTCCCACAAATCATCTACCATAATGTCTAGTGAGGCCAGATATTTCTTTGCCTCAGGGACAGTATCAAAGACCTTCACCCCACTATCCGAAGTGATCCTGAGCTTGGCTGGAAAATCAACTCACACTTTTATGCCCTTGCCCTGGAGTGCCTTTATGACCAGGAAGAAAAAATTACTCACCTTAGTAATGTTGTTTCTTCTAATGGAGTCTTGCTGTATTCTGACAATAGCAGTAAGTCCCAATCTTCGAACTGCCCCGGAGATGAAAGAGTTAACGTTCCATGCCAGGCATGGAACGCTGAGCTCGAGCTCGGTTGAGACTCAGTCTGTTGTTCTTCAAACTCAAACTGTCAGATCTTTACGAGCTAAACTCACTAAGACCCTGTGTGGAAGCTCTAAACCTACACTAGCCAACTGGCTACTAACATAAAAACACATTTTTTGGTCCCAAAACAAAGACTCAAGTCAGGAGACCCAAAAAATGAAAACACAACACCCACTCACCCCAAGAAAAAGGGGGTGAAAAGAACAAGGTGGGCACCTACTGAGTGCCAACACTGCACTGCCCACATCCCAAAAACAGAGGTTCTGAGAGGGGCAGGCGGGGGGTCAGAATACAGCAAGACTCCATTAGAAGAAACAACATTACTAAGGTGAGTAATTTTTCTTCAAACAACATAAGTCTTGCTGTATTCTGACAACAACGAACTACAAAGCAGTACTTCCATGGAGGAGGACAGAACCTACTTAAGGAATAGCTCTGAAGCACAGCTGTGCCAAACCAAGCATCACTTCTAGCCTGGATATCAGGAGTAATGCTTGGTAAAAGTGTGAACTGTTTTCTAGGTAGCTGCTTGACATATCTCTAGAATAGGGATGTCCCTGGCAGCAGCCAGGGAAGCAGCTGTACCTCTGGTAGAGTGAGCCCTCAGGCCTGAGGGTGGAATCTTACCCAGTTTTTCATAACAAAATTGGATACAAGAGACAATTCACCTGGCAATGGATCTTTTAGTGGCAGGTTTCCCTTTACCAACCTCGCCATAAGTGACGAACAGTTGGAGGGAGTCAAACCTGTGACCCCTGGTACGCTCTATGTAGTAGCTAAGGGCTCTTTTCAAGTCTAAACTGTGCAGCCTCCTCTCGCCAGAGGAGAAATGGTCAGTGAAGTACACTGGAAGAGACACAGACTGATTAAGGTGGAAATCTGAAACCACCTTAGGCAAGAACTTCCTGTTAGTCCTGAGGACCACCTTATCTCTATGAAAAGAGATAAAATCATGCTCCACTTGACAAAGCTTATAATTCACTTATGCGTCTGGCAGAAGTGATGGCTACCAGAAACACAGTTTTCCAAGTCAAGTACTTAAGCTCTGCTGAGGACAAAGGCTCAAAAGGGGGTTGCATAAGCTGAGAAATGCAAATATTAAGGTCCCGGGCAGGGTCCCTGAATGGAGGGCTGGTGTGAAGCAATCCCTTGAAAAACTTGGAGAATACAGGGTTAGCTGAAAGAGAAGAGGGCTTACCTCCTGAAATTAAGGCAGACACAGCTGCCAGATGCACTTTCAGTGTAGCTGGTCTCAGTCCCAACCTATTTAAGTGGACCATATACTATAATCAAGGACTATGGGCACATCAGCAGATTCTGGGGAAATATGCTTCCCAGAGTACCATATGGAAAACCTTTTCCATTTGGAATTATAAGTAGCCCTGGTGGAAGGTTTTCTAGAAGCCTTCAGGATATCCATTACACCTTGGGAGAGGTGTAAATCAGCAAACTCTAACTCTTCAAGAGCCAGGTCTTGAGATTGAGAGATTTGAGGTTCGGGTACCAAACCCTCCCTGAGCACAGGTTAACAGATTGTAATTCCTGGGAAGAGCGCGGGGAAGATGGACTACTAAGGACAGTAGGAGTGGATACCAGGGCTGTCTAGCCCAATCTGGAGCAATCAGGATCATCTTGCAGGGTTGAGATCTGATTTTGACTAGCACTTTGAACAGGAGAGGGAAGGGGGGAAAAGCATAGAGAAACTTCCCTTCCCAATTGAGAACTAAGGCGTCCAGGGGATCTGAGCCCAACACTGGGGGCCTGCAGCAAAAAAGGGGAAGTTGGTGATTGTCTGGGGCTGCAAAAAGATCCATCTGCAGGGTGCCCCATCTGGAAAATATCACCTCCAAGACCAGGGGGTCTAGTGACCATTCGTGATGGCCCTGGGAAATCCTGCTGACAGCATCTGCCAGGACATTGTCCTTGCCTGGGAGGTGAACTGCCGTGAGGAGGTGTTCAGGGAGTAAGCCAGAGACCACAACTTCATTGCTTGATTGCACAAGGCAGTGGACCAGTGCCTCCTGCTTGTTGATGTACCACATTGCGGTGGTGTTGTCTGTTCTGACCTGTACAACTTTGTTCTGAACAGATTTGGAAAAGCTTGAAGTGCTAGAAATACTGCTCTGAGTTCCAACAGATTGATGTGGAGCAGAGATTCCTGAGGGGACCACAACCCCTGGGTGGTGAGGTCGCCCATGTGAGCCCCCAACCCCAAGAGGGAGGCATCTGTAGTAAGGATTAAAGAGTGAGACTGAGTTCTGATCCTGCCACCACTGTAGCGCCTGGATCAGGGTTCGAGTTACTGGGCTCAATTTGGTCAGAGGGTCTTTCCTTTGAGACCAAAAGGCTCTCAAATGGAACTGAATGTCCCTCATCTGAAATCTTGCTCCCTGCGCTACTGCTGTAGAAGCAGCCATGTGCCTCAGGAGCTGAAGAAAATGCCTTGCTGGTCGAGACACCTGCAGGGTGAATGAGGAGGCCAGAGAGACCATGGTCCTTGCCCTGTCCAGGGGAAGGAAGGCTCTGGCCTTCTCTGTGTCTAGCTCTGCACCTATGAAGGTGCGGAGCTGGACAGGCTCTAGAACTTACTTTGGAAGATTTAGAAGGAAACCCAAGGAAGTGAGAAGTTGCTGAATTATCTGTAAGTGTAACTTGACTTGGTCTGGGGACTGGCCTACTATGAGCCAGTTGTCCAGGTAAGGGAAGATGGCAATCTTCTGCCTTCTTAGAGCAACAACTACCACTGCCAGGCATTTTGTGAATACCCTTGGAGCAGAGGTGAGGCCAAAGGGCATTGGTCTGAACTGGTAATGGCCTGAGGGCAGCTCGAACCTGAGGTACTTTTGATGGGAGCTTCTGACGAGAATATGGAAGTAGGCATCCTTGAGGTCCAGGGACACTAGCCAGTCCCCTGGCCTTAGAGAGGGTAGAATAATTCCCAGAGTCACCATTTTGAATTTTGGTTTTAAAAGGTACTTGTTTAAGTGTCTGAGATCCAGTATGGGCCGCCATTCTCCTCTCTTTTTTGGGGTAAGGAAGTACCTTGAGTACAACCCTTTGCCCTGGTGTAGGGGTGGAACCCTTTCCACAGCTCTGAGAGCTAGGAGGGAAGAGACTTCTGCCTCTAAGGCAAGTGCCTCTGATGGACTTGCAGGTGGAAAGGATCTGGTTCTCATCTTTGGAAACATTTTGAAGCTGAGAACCAGTCCATGGCTTACTACTTCCAGGACCCATTTGTCTGATGTCAGAGACTCCCAGTCCTGGACAAAGTAAGCCAGTCTGCCCCCCTACAGGTAGCTGAGAATCGGCCCTGGCAAGCCCATCAGGGTGCCTGTTTGGCAGGGGCTTTGGGCTGAGGGGTGGAAGCATGCCTGCTTGTACCCCGTCTGCCTCTCCCTCTGAAGAACCCCCTCTGGGCATAAGCAGAAGACGAGGCATGGGCTTGGTAAAAAGGCCTATGAAAAGGCCTGCCCCTGCCCTTGGGAAGCTGCCTTTGAGGAGTGGCCTGCCTTTCCTTGGCCTGTGCACTCCTATAGGTGGTCCTATACTCATCCATTTTCTTCATATAACTCTCTGTCTGCTCCCCAAACAGAGAATTACCCACAACAGGAAAATCCATGGCCTTAGTCTGGGTATCCTGTGACAGGCTAGTACATCTGAGCCAAGCCATTCTTCGAAGTGCCACAGATGTAGCCATGACTCTAGATGACATCATTGGAGTCTACTGCAGCATGGAATTGCACTTTGGATGCCTCAATACCATCAGCAGCCACCTGCTCCAGCTCCTTGGCAAGCTGGCCAGGGACCTGTTTTGCTAGGGCCATAACGGTGTCCCATCTGGATTTTTGATACCTAGCAGAATAGGCCATATAATTGGCCTGTCTGAGTCCCAAGGATGCTGCCATGTACTGTTTCTTTGCCATGGCATCAATCCTCCTGGAGTCCTTGTCCAGGGGGTGTGAAGCCAAGGGAATGTTTGCCTTATCACAGGCTGCAGCCTGCACTACCCCAACATGGCTGCATTGTTATGTAAGGAGCTCCGTGTCAGAGCCTGACAATGTATACCTCTTGTCCATTCTCTTATCCACAAGACGTATAGTGTTAGGAGTCTTTAAAATCTTAAATGTCTGTTTCCCAAAAGATTTGTGCAAGAGAATAGACAGCCTCCTAGACTCTGGGATATCCATCATTTCCACATAATCAGGCTCCTCTTGGTCATCCACAGCTTCTTCCATAGGAAGCTGGAGGGTTTCAGCCACTTTTTTATAAAAGATGAAATGGGAGGGGGACTCAGAAAGCCTAGGAGGAGACACTCCTGAAGGTCTGTCTGGGGAGATGTCCGGGTCAATGGGCACATCCAGACTTTCAAATCCACATTCACTTTCCTCATACTCCTCTTCCTCCTCCTCCGGTTCATAAAATTCCTCCTAAATCATACTGTTGAACCCGGTGGAACCCGCTCAAACGAGCGCCTGCCTGATAGTGCGGTTCGGTCGAACGAGAGGAAAGTGACTGGACAATTTTGATCGCTTGGCTATTTCTTCAGCGGTTGGAGAGGAAAGTTTTGGCTCCACACCAGCTGATTTTTCTTTTCTAGTTCTTTTAGCCGGAACCGACTCCTAAGAATCGGCTCTCCTTTTGTCCGAAGAAGTCTCGCCCTGGTCAGAGGGCACTCCTTCTGGTTCGGTTTGAACCGAACCAGACTGGCCATCCGGTTCAGCAGACTTTTTGGCCTCCCTATCTCTGAGCCTACCAGCTCTTTTTTCTAGGGTAGCTGCAGGGAAATTTTTGCAAATCTGGCAGTCTGCATTGAGGTGGTCAAACCCCAGACAATAAACACAGGTGGTGTGGGGGTCAGCCTTGGCAAGACTTCCCCACACACTGCAGTGTTGAAACCCAGTGGTCTAGTTTTCTTCAGTTTCTCAGACATAGTACCAGTCCTAACCAAACTTACCCTTTTATGGCAATCCGCCAGGCAAGACCCTCTTATCGGTTCCCAACCGTGTCACGGGTCATGGAAAAAAAAAGTAATAAAATCCGGGTTTTTTTTAGAACCAATAAGAACCGGTAACCACACTCTAAAAGCACAATTTAAGATTTTTTAAACAACTTGATCGGTTCAAACCGAACCGATACACCGTTTACAAGTTCCACACAGAATAGAATAAAATAAAACCTATCTAGTACTCACGAATACCACAGACAGAGACTGAACCGACAGGTTACGGTTTAAATTCGGTCGAAAACCGAGAAAAGTGGTACTTTAATCGACAAATTGAACCGAGCAGAAGGAGAAATCTCTGGAGCGACTGTTCAGTGAGGCGGAGTAAAGAATCTGACGGTTTGAGTTTGAAGAACAACAGACAGAGTCTCAACCGAGCTCGAGCTCAGCGTTCCATGCCTGGCATGGAAAGTTAACTCTTTCATCTCCGGGGCAGTTCGAAGGTTGGGACTCACTGCTATTGTCAGAATATAGCAAGACTTCATGTTGTTTGAAAGTACAGTTACGTAAGAACTTACCATAACAGTAGATCTTCTAGACAAGCTCATGCAGCAGGTAATTACATATAGGACTGACACCACTTGGCAGCAGGGTTACGGCAAAACTCTTCTAGCAGTACCCAGGGAACTGCCCTCCTGACATCAGCTCCATCTCTGATGTCTCATCCAGTATATAAGAGGTGAAGGTCCCCACATGCTCCAGTTCTTGTATGTCAGAAAACGGCATATCTTGCCTGAGGCTCCAGGCGAGATAAAGAAAAATGGTCTGCACTCCCCTCATCAGACAAAAAGAAGTTGGCATGGCTAATGCAGGTAGAGTCTAATCCTCAGGGGATGGAGGGAGGAAAAGTTGTACCTGCTGCAAGAGCGTCTCTCGAAGATGGTACAGTTACATAAGAACTTACCGTAACAGTAGATCTTCGAGAGAGGCTCTTGCAGTAGGTAATTAAATATAGGACTGACGGCAGGCGGCAGGACCCCACGGAAAAATTTCTAGCTAGCAGTCCCTGGCGAGGGACCGCCCCCACGTCAGGTGACCGGCATCAGGAGACGTCGGTATAAAGGGGCGATCCCTGACGCCTGCCTTCCAGTTCTTTTCCACCACAGGCCAAAACAAGCCGGACGAGAGAGGAGCAGATATTTCCCTCAATGGAAAAGGAGCTGAAAAAGCATAGGGGGATGGAGTGTGGGAAGGTATTACCTACTGCAAAAGCCTCTCTCGAAGATCTACTGTTACGGTAAGTTCTTATGTAACTGTACTACCTTACTTCAAGAGGGCTCTTGCAGTAGGTAATTACATATAGGACTGAGTCCCAAGCAGTCTGGAACAAGGAGAAGCACCAGGGAGGAGAAAATCTACTCCAAGTAGAACCTCTAGCTGTGCAAGCCTTAAGATAGGAGGCCTTACAGGACAGCCAGCCCGAAGCTTGCTCTACGGTGAGAAGCAATATTCAAACTGTAGTGTTTTGTAAAGGTACGGATGGAGGTCCAGGTGGCGGCAGCACAGATGTCTGCTGCTGACACATTCTTCAAACAAGTCGCTGAGGCAGCAACTCCCCTGGTGGAGTGGCCTCTTACTTGACCCGGCAGGGTATTGTCATACTTGTCGTAACAGAAAGTAATGCAATGAGCCAACCATTTGGATAGGCATTGTTTACAAATGGCATTGCCTTCTCTTTTGGGTGCAAAAGAGACAAACAATTGATCGGTCTTCCTGAGATCTTTTGTCCTATTAGTGTAGTATCTCAGAATCCGGTGAACATCCATAGTATGGAGTAAATGCTCTCCCTGATTGGAGTACTGCGTAAAAAAGGTTGGTAGCTCTATGGACTGGTTCAGAGTAGACTCCGCTACTACCTTAGGAAGAAACTTAGGGTTAGTGTGCAGAGCCACACGTTCCTTGTGAAAAATCAAGTATGGAATTTTACACATCAGGGCCTGGAGCTCGGAAATCCTCTGAGCGGATGTAATGGCCACCAGGAAGAGAGTCTTCCACGAAAGGAACTTCAAGTCTGCGGAAGCTGACGGCTCAAAAGGAGGCACAGTAAGTTTCTCGAGAACAAAGTTCAAATCGCAAGGGGGAGCAGGAGTACATATGAGAGGTCTCAGATGGAGGACCCCTCTAAGGAAAGTCTTAGAGACTTCCAGTTGAGCAAATGTCTTGTCTGCAAAGGATACATGATAGGCCGAGATGGCCGCCATGAGGACTTTCAGAGAAGAATGACTAAGACCCAGGTCAAAAAGATGACGTAGGTACTCCAGCAGAAGCCCCGCTGAACAGGAAAAGGGTTCCACGTCCTTAGAGGCAGCCCAGATAGTGAACCTTTTCCACTTCATGGTGCAAGTAGATCTAGTAGAAGGTTTTCAAGCCTCCACCAACATCTCCGCCACTTGGGGAGAAACCCCAAAGCGGGATTGAGCTAAGTCTGCAGGAGCCATGCATGCAGCTGAAGAGATTTGAGGCCTGGATGGACCAGGGTCCCCTGATCCTGGATCAGCAAACCTCGTGATAGAGGAAGAGGATGATCCTCTGAGTATTGTTGTAGAAGAGAAAACCAAACTTGCCTGGGCCAGAAAGGAGCAATCAGAATTATTCATGCTCCTTCTGAAGCTAGTTTGGGTAAGACTCGTGGGATAAGCAGAATTGGGGGAAAGGCATAAGACGAATCTGTCCTTCCAGTCTAGAGACAGAGCGTCTCTCCAGAAAATGCCTCGCTCTGGAACGAGCAAGCAGAAGACGGGAAGCTTTGCGTTTAGAGGAGATGCGAACAGGTCGACCTGTGGGGTTCCCCAGAGTCGGAAAATACCCTCCAGGACCCCTTGGTCCAGTTCCCACTCGTGAGCCAGAGCAGACGAGCGACTTAGCTTGTCTGCCAAGGAGTTGTTGACTCCCGGAACATGAATCGCCGTGAGGTGAAGGTCGTGTTGTGTTGCTGAATCCCAAACCCTCATTGCTCCCTGCAAAGAGGGTAGGACCGAGTCCCCCCTTGTTTGTTGATGTACCAAACCACGCACATGTCCGTCTGAACGGCTAGGTGGCTGGGAAGGATGAATGGGTGAAGGGCTTAGAGGGCGTACAATACTGCCCGAAGCTCGAGCACATTGATGTGGAGTGTCTGTTCAAGCTTGGACCAAGAGCCCTGGGTCCAATGGTGACCTAGATGGGCTCCTCAACCTTCGTCCGAGGCATCTGTGGTTAGAGTCTGGGAGGGGGGAGGATGAAAGAAAGGAACTCCCCGAAGCAGATTCTCTCGAACCATCCACCATTGCAAGTCTCAGAGCATTGACGAGGAGACTAGAACTAGGTGATCTAAGTCGTCCACTAACTGATTCCACTGGGAGCAGAGAGTCCGCTGAGAAACTCTTATGTGAAGCCAAGCGCGAGGGACTGTCGGGCTAGCAGCCGCCATGAGCCTGAGAAGGCGAAGTACCGACCTTGCACTGACCTGCCTGCAGCCGGACAACAGACTTATTTGAGTCTGGAGGGTGGACGCCCGGTCCGGTGGCAGGAAGGCCCTGCCAATGGTCGTGTCTAGAATCGCCCCTATAAACTGTAGTCTCCGAGATGGGATCAAGTGAGACTTGGAATGGTTGATGGCAATACTCAGGCAGGCAAAAACCTGCTGGGTAAGGGCGAGGCAGCGCAGGAGATCCTCCCTGGACGAGGGCGCCAGAGCCAATCGTCCCAGGTATGGAAAACCTGCACCCCGAGTACGGTAGGCCGCCACCACCGCCAGGCATTTGGTAAATACTTGGTGAGCCAAGGATAGCCAAACGAAGTGCCTTGAACTGGTAGTGGTCCCCCTGGAAGGCAAAACGAAGATATTTGCGATGAGACGGTCGAATGAAAATGTGCAGGTAAGCATCCTGCATATCCAGAGCATACAGCAATTGTCTCGACTGAAGGAGGGGCAGAAGGCTCTGCTACGAGAGCATTCTGAACCTTTTGTATTCCACAAAAAGATTCAGGGAACTGAGATCTAGAATGGGTCTTAGATCTCCTGTCTTCTTTGGGACCTGGAAGAAGTGGGAATAGTAACCCGTCCCTTGAAGATGAAGAGGGACGGGTTACATACTAACATACTATTTGCCAGCAGATTAGGCCTTACGGTCTATCGAGTCTGCTCGAACCTCAGATCCCTAGTTGGGTGCCGAGGCTCTCCCCTCCCTTGTGTTCCAGAAACCCCTATCATCCATCCCCACCCCCCTGGGACAGGCCATCATCTGATACATCCACTTTCTGTGTCTGTCCCACCCTCTCTTGAAGCCCTCCACTGTAGATCTCTGAACCAGCTCGCCAGGCAGTGCATTCCAAGGGTCCACCACCCTCTCAGTGAAAAACCTCCTCCTCTTTTCCCCCTCACCCTTCCTTTTTTTTTTTTTTTTTTTTTGCAATTCACTACTTTTTACTGAGCTGCCTGCCACCCTCCAATCAGCTTGGTCACGGCTCGCCAGCTTCTGCTTCCAAATCAGCCACCCCCCCGATACCCCCGTGGCTTGCCCCCCATGGTGGGGGCCCATGGCACAGGGCCAGATGCCGTAAGGAAAGCGGTTCAGGTCGGGGTCTGGCCTGGGAGCACATCGGAAGCCGCGGCGGGCTTCATCCATGATGCGCAGCTCCGTTTTTCCCACCCCTGAGGAGGCGAGCCGTGCAATGGCAAGCGCCATCCCCGCCCCTCTCCCCCCTTAAAGTAAGCACGGCAGCAGCATGGGTGTCCACCAGCCTCCGCTTGGGCCCCCATCGCTCCGGTTGTTAGCCCAACCCTCCCGGAGAGAGGCAGTCCGTCGGACGCTCACCCTTCTCCCCGCCGACCTTCCGGCTGACCGGGTCCGTTCCAACCGGGTCGCCCGGCGTCATAGCGAAATCCCACCGCTGTGCCAGCGGGCCTTCCACCTTCCAACTTCAAACCATGCCCTCTGGTGATACCTCCCTGCTTTAGTCTAAAGATCCCCTCCATGTTTACCCTATTTATTCCCTTGAGGTACTTGAAGACCTCAGTCATGTCCCCCCTGTCTCTCCTCTCCTCCAATGAAAACAGGCAGAGCTCCTCAAGTCTGTCCTCATACGTCAAATCCCCTAGCCCTCGTATCATCTTAGTTGCCCTCCTCTGTACCTCTCAGGGCTGTACGTCCCTCTTCAAGTGTGGTCTCCAGTACTGTACACAGTACTCAAGGTGTGGTCTAACCAGTCCATTGTACAGCGGCAGAATCACTTCCTTGCTCCTGGGGTGATCCCCCTTGATGCATCCCAACATCCTATTTGCCTTGCTAGCAGCTCTCATGCACTGTTCAGAGTTATTCATACATGCATCCACCATGACCCTAGGTCTTTTTCCCTAATGAGGCCTCCAGCGCCTCCCCCAGTGTGTCCTGTGTTTGAGGTTTCCCCAACCAAGATGCAACACCTTGCACTTGGTGATACTGAAATTAATTTCCATGTGAGGCCCAGCTTTCCAGGGTGTCCAGGTCCCTTGCAGGGCCAACCTCCCTCTTCTCCCTCAACTACTGCTCCCATCTTGGGTCATCCATGAAGAGACTCATTTCACACCCTATACCCTCCCTGATGTCCAATATGTATGCATTAAACAGGATCGGACCCAGGACCCGGGCCTGCGGTACCCCACTACCAACCTCTCTGGGTTTGAGGCTCCCCACAGACACTACTCTCTCTGGGTGCGTCCAGCTAGCCAGTTTTCAATCCATCTGACCATCAAAGGACCTACTCCTAACCCCATCAGTTTCTCTACCAGACCATTGTGGGGACAGAGTCAAACGCCTTGCTGAAGTCCAAATAATACATCCACAGGCTTTCCCTGTCCAGTTCTGATGTTACCCATTGGTAGAACTCCACAAGATTGGTTTGACATGATCTACCTGCACAAACCCATGTTGCCGACTATCCAGACCTCCCACCTCCTCCAAGTACACCCCAATCGTTCCCTTAGTATACTCTCCATTAATTTTTCCCACCACGAGGTCAAACTGATGGGTCTATAGTTACCTGGTACTTCCCTCGACCCCCCCCTTTATGGACTGGCACATGTGCCTCTCGCCAATCCATAGGTACCCTCCCTGTCTCAAGTGACCTGTTGAAGAGCTCCACCAGGGGTGCAGCCAGTATGTCTGCCAATTCCCATAGTACTCTCGGATGAATGCCATCCGGCCCAGGAGATTTGTCTTTCTTTAGAGCCTTGAGGGCTAACCACACCTTTTTGGTGGAGATAGCATCATCCGTCCCCTCCACCTTACTGGCCTTTTTATCCTTATCAGATGTGACACCCCTGGGGTTCCTCTCCTCCCTCTTGCTCCATTGCTGTTGCTCCCTGATCTCACTCCACTGCGCTTCTATCCCATTGTGCCTTGCTTGTAGATATCCCATCCCCTCCCTAGTGAACACAGAGGCAAAGTACTCGTTAAATACCTCTGCCTGGTCCTCGCCTCTTCCACCCACCCTCCTCCTGATCTCAATCTGCTGAGATGGCCTTAGTTTCTCCGCCTCCCCAATGTGCCGGAAGAACCCTTTTCCCCTCCATGTATCCCTGTGCCAGCCGCTGCTCTTACTGGACTTTGCTCCCTCACCATCCAGGTGACTTTTCTAGATGCAAGATGGTACATTTCCTTATCCCTATCCCGCTTGTTGTTTTATATTTTTTAGCCGCCTTCTTTTCTCTGACCGCTACCTGTACCTCACTGGACCACCAGCATGGTTTATGTGACCTTGCTCTACGTTTCAACTTAGCGCAGATACTGACTGCCTCATAGAAGTCCCGTTTATGACTCCATCTCCTTTCCATACTTGTCATTGATGTAATCCCTTCAAGTGATCCTTGAGAATATTCCCATGCCCACAAAGTCTGCCCCTAAGTCACTTCCACTGTCCTAGATCTCCCCCCACCCATGCTTATTTGAAACCAGACAGCACTGTGGTCGCTCCCAGTCAGGGTTCCTCTAGCCAGGTCCTCCAGATCCCCATCTGCAGAACCACGTCAGGACATGCCCCCCATTGGGCTCCATCACATGCTGTGTTAGAACACACTAGAGCCGTCAGCAGCCTCTGCTCATTGGCCGCGTTAGAGGACATGGTTTCCCAGTTTGTACCTGGCATATTAAGGTCCCCATCAACACCACTCCTTCCCCTTTTGGTCCACACTGGGCAATGATGATGTCAGCAACCATCCTCTAGAACATCACTCATCCCGGGGGCCTATATACTACCCAGCTTGACCTTATCTCCTGCTGGGATCGTGAGTGACCCACAAGGCCTCCACGTTCCTTCTGCCTCTTCTACCCTAGCAATTTCTGTCATCTCTAATGAACATAGCCCTCCACCCCTCTGCCCTCCTTTCTATCCTTCCTAAGCATAGTGTGACCCCCATACGTTTAAGTCCCAGTCATGGTTTCGTTGTTACGTCTCAGTGACTATCACATCCTGACCAACCCCCACCCCGAACAGCATGGCCTGGAACTCTAACTTGTTTTAAGCTCCTAGCATTTACTAACACCAACCCCACCCTTATCCCTGATCCCTTTGTCAAACCCCACCCAGGTTCCTTATACTTCCATCCTCCTCTGCTCCTCCTGAAACCTCCACCCCCAGTCTGTTCCTCCCTCTCCCCTTGGGTTTGAAGCTACTCCTCTCATCTGGAGGAGAGGGCTTCTGGTCCGCCCTCCCTTATCCCTCCCCTCACAAGTTTAAACCCACTTTTCTTGAATGTAGTCAGCCATCCCTGTTTAGGACTTCCTTCCCTAATAGGGCAAGATGAAGCCTGTCCTTGGCATACTGCTCCTTATCCTCCCAAACTCCTTTCCAGTTCCCTAACACCCCAACCCTCTCTTCACCCCACTTCCTGAGCCAGTTATTAACCTCTGTGAGTGCTTCATTTTATTTTTTCCACTGAGGCCTTTGGTACTGGCAATATCTCGAAAAATGTTGCATCCGTTATCCCGACAGACTCTGGCAAGTTCTTGGAACCTTGCTTGGATTTCCAAAACTATTTCCCTCTAGATCGTTAGTTCCCAAATGCACAGGAAATCCAGTTTCCTCCACAATCCCTAACAGTTCATACACCATGAACTTTGCTCTGTGCACTGTCAGCCCAGAGATACTCACTACCTTCACCTGGCTATGGCATCCACCCCTGTCCTCCCACTGGATACCCTAATCATCAGTCTCCCAATAACAGAACCTTAACACATTCATCATCCTTATTGTTACCTCCACTATGCCCTCTCAGCCACCCATCCCCCCCCATTCATGATCTCAATTCCATGGGCGTCTTCCTGCCTTATTAGAGACCCTCTTGTCACCTCCCTTTCTGCCTCCCTCATTATTTTGCCCACTTAACTCAGACCCCCTCTGAATAGGTGTCCCCTTTAACCCTCTCTTATCCAGAACCATTTATCCTGGCCCTGGTTCCCTTTCCCCACACCCATCCTCCCCCTTGTAATAGTACCCCTGCCTCCAGAGGCTCTCTGTAGGTCCCCCTTTAGCTGGGCCCCATCCTTAGTACTGACCCCCTGCTGAAGGGGCTCCTCTCCACCTCCTTGTCTCCCAGTTTCTCTCAGTCATGCTCTTCTCCCTCATGTCTGCAATATGTTGCATCAGCCCCATCTGCTTAACATTTATGTTTCCCCTTCTCCCTCTGGACTATTTCTATCCTTTCCATTGCCGGTCTTGATGCCCTATGGTATCCAACTCCCTCCCCGGCCTCTGTATCAGTTTCCTCATTTCCAACCCCTTCCTCCCCTCTAGGTTGCTTAGTAGCTCAAATTTATTGTGACATTCTATTCAGCCTCCATCAAGTAACCAGAGTTTCCCCTGACTGCACCTCTAAACTGCCCCTCTTCTTCCCCTCTTGCTCTGTTCACCTTAAGAGCTCCCTTCCGACAGTCTGCTTTTTAGGCTTCCCACAACAGCCCTCCCCCTTCTCAATGTCTGCTCTACTAGGCTTCCCAAAACAGCCCCTCACTCTTCCCCCTCCACTCTCTTTGTATTCGGAATGTTCACCGTCGCTTTCCCTTAGCATCAACATCCTATCTAAGGGTCCTCTGTCCTAATATCCCCCTCCTGCTTGCTGTAACATAGCTCCTGTAATTTCAGGCGTTGCCCCAGCCTCCCCTCAGCCCCACCCTTCTGCTGCCCATATCCACACCCTTATCCTTGGACACCCCCAGCTCCTCGTAACCAATATACCTCACTCCTGATACAAGATAGCTGTCTACACAGTGGGCAGCCTCCCTCTCCAGGCCCAATTGAGGAGTTGCCATCCCACAGCCTGTGCAGCCTCAACCCTTCAGAGATGCCTGCCATGGTGAAATATGGCCCACCCTGTTTATCCCCTCTGTTTATAATGACACCCTTTTCTCAGTCCCTCCCCGGAATACAGTTTCTCTCTATATACTGACTGCAGTTATTTACAAACCAGTTTCAACCCCACCAATAAAGTTCCCAAGTCTCACAAGCACATACAGTCCAGTGTGTGCCAGTCCACTAACAGTGTGTATGCAGACATCAGGTACCGTATGATGTCACAGGCCCACCAGTTCCTGTTGCTTCGAATTTCAGTCCCAAACAGAAATACACAGCCCTTCAATCCCAACCCCCAGTGGCTTTTCAGTATTTAAGACATTTAAATTTCACTCTAATTATCACTGCCAAACAAGTGTTCCCAAGCCTCAAAAGTTACAATATCACAGCCCAAGTAACAGTTCTAACTCAAAGCAGTAATTTTTAACACATAGAACTAATTTCACGGACAAAACTATTCAAATATTTCAGTTAAAACAGAATATAACCCCAGACCTCTGTCCTTACCAGCCTCCTGCTTATGTTCCCAAGTGAACAATGGAAGACAAGGTAATTCCTGTTAATTTCCCCTCCCCCTAACACCAGGCAAACATCATTTCACTCTAATTATCACTGCCAAACAAGTGTTCCCAAGCCTCAAAAGTTACAATATCACAGACCAAGTAACAGTTCTAACTCAAAGTAGTAATTTTTAACACATAGAACTAACTTCACGTACAAAACTATTCAAATATTTCAGTTAAAACAGAATATAACCCCAGACCTCTGTCTTTACCAGCCTCCTGCTTATGTTCAGTAGCAGAGCTGAAATCTCTTCCTGGACCAAGAGAAGATGTTCCCGTGAATATGACGACTTGGAGGCGGTTTCTACAGAAACTCTATTGAGTGTCCTCCTCTGCGATCAGCTGGAGCACCCAAAGAATCTGATGTTATCCTCTCCCAGCCCGGAAAGTGGAGGAAAACCTCCCTCCTACTGTTTCCTCGGGGAGTTGGGAGGCTGTGGAAGAAGGAGAGGAGTCAGGTGGTGTGGGCAGCACTGCAGCTAAAGCACCGCGCAGGCTTTGAGAGGGGCTTAGCAGCTGTGGGGCCCGAGATTTATGGCCCGCTTTCTGGGGTTTCGCCTTGGGCCAATTCCATCTCTGAAAGGGACGGCGGGGCTGCAGCTGGTGGGATGGTACATGGAGTCATAGATTTAAGTGCCATCCCCTTCTCCTGCAAATCAGTGATGATGTCCTTGACACTCAGCGACAGCTACGACCCCGGAAGAAGCCGCTTCCTGGATGGCGGACTGCACTTCCAGGACCAACTCTGACACATGGAGCCAAGTGTGATGATGCAAGCCTACGGCGAAAGCTGAGCTCCGTCCAGCAGTGTCCACTGCATTGTAGGTCACATGAAGCATGTGTCGACTGGCCGAACGTGCAGAGCGGACAAGATCAGCCAACTTCTGCTTGACCTGAGAGTCCGGCAGAGAGTCTAGTTTGGATTCCACCTGAGTAAGAATGGCCTTCTGGTAATCCCTCATATGACCAACATAGTTCAGGGCCCTAATCCCCAGCGTGGAAGAAGCGAAGATCTTCTTACCATACGGGTCCAGTAGGCGGGATTCTTTGTCAGGTGGCAATGAGCTAAGATGTTTTGGGTTAGCCGACCGGCAGTGAGCGGCGCTAATCGCTACCGATTCAGCACAAGGGTGAGAATCTAAAAAATCAACACCCTCTGGAGCCTGGTAAAGCCTATTCGACTTCTGCAGAAGTGGGGCTAGAGCCGACGGCTGCTTCCAGACAGTGGTAACGAGGGCGGCATGAGGCTCTCTCCAGGGAGGTATCAAATCGGGAGCTGTCATGGGCAGATCCAGATGCTCGGCAAGTTTCAACCGCTGAGGGTCTGGTTCCAAAGAGTGCCACTGATGAACCTCCTGGATTTTGCTTAGCAACTCCGTAAAGGAAGGATCTTCCGGAGGAGACTTCGGAGGAGTCCTTGGCCTGGGCTTTGACAGAGAGTGTGGCTCGTCGTCCCTTTCAGAGCAACCGTCGGAGGAATCCAAGGAGTTCGAGGGGGAAGAGGAAGAAGAAGAAGAAGAAGAGGAAAAAGACTTCCTTTCCCGACCCGGGGGAGGAATGGACCCGTTGGGAAGCACCAGAGGAAGCGTATCCAGCCCCTCTCTGGACCCAGAGGGGAGAGCCCTGGTGTCCGGAAGTGGTCAGAGGTGTGCCTCCGTGGACGTACAGGAACCTGGGGCGACACCGTCGTCGGTGGTGATTCTCCACCTCCCTGGTGAGCTGAGCCTTGGCCTCAGCCCACCAGGAGGCAAAGTCTCCTGCAAATCCACCGCGCTATGGGGCAGTGGAGAGGAGAGGGGATAAGGTATGGATTATATCCATAAGGGGAGTATCTGAAACCCGGTGGTGGAAAACCAGGCGTTGGGTACTGTGGCGTCGGAAAGACCAGCGTCAGGTACTGTGGCGCCGGATACTGTGGTCCCGGATACGACGGCGTCGGATAGGATGGAGGGTATCCGGGGGCCGGAGGAGCTGCCGGAGCAGACGGCCTGACCAGCGGCCTCACGGGCAGGTCCAGATTGGAGGGCCCGGAGGGGTGACATCCGGGAGCGGGATGTTGGCCGGAGTCGGTAAAACTGGCGTCGGAGGACCAGGCGTCGGAGGTACCGGCGTCCGGGGAACCGACGTCAGATACGGTGCACCTAAAGGAGGACAGTCTGACGGAGGAGGAGGAACCCCAGCGTCGCCCAGAGATGGAGGGGAAAAATCCCAGGGGTCGGGCTGGGGGGACTCAGGATCCCCGGAGGGCAGTGAAGTCTGCGGAGAACCGGGGACGACGGACGTGGGGAGGTCCGTCGTCGGTTCTTTCGCCAATCGGACGTCAAACGAGCTGATGTGCGGTTTTACAGAGAAATCCCGGTGGGCGCCGGAGGAGCTGGCGTCGGACTTATGGGACCCCTCGCCGGAGGCAGACCGAGAAGAAAGATCGTCCTGGTCCGATGGGAGAGGAGCCACGCGTCGCCCTGAAGGGTCGTGCGCCTTATCAGCCTTCTCCGCACGGACATCAGAGGAGCAGACGTCCAGCCTCCGGAGTCGCTAACGCCAGTGAGGCGGCTGCAGCTTGAACTGGGGCGGAGGCCTCCAATTGCGGAGGCGCCCGAAAGGCACGAGCGCAAGCCAAACGGGCGGGCCACTGCCGAGGAAGCCTCTGAGGTGGCCGTCGAGGAGCGGTCCCGCAGAGGGGACATTACATGAGTCCCGGCGACTCCCGAGGCAGACGCGGTGGAGGAGCCCTTGTCCCGGTGCCTCTCCTTGTCTTTCTTTTTCCGATGGCCTATGAGGGAAGTGGATGCCTGCCTCAGTTTTTTGAGCACCTTCTCCATCGAACTCATCTTTTTCTTCAAGATGTGGGCTTCCAGGGATTGCTGCCGCCTTTTACGGGTAGCCGCGCTGAAGCTGAGGCAGTGCTGGCACTTCTTGACCGGGTGATCGGAGCCTAGACAGAACAAGCACAGAGAATGGCCGTCCTTGTGCAGGAGCTGGGCGCCGCAAAATTATTCGTTAAAAAACGATGAAGGGAGGTTGATGAAGCAACAAACTTTTCTGACGTGATACTTGACGAGCTAAGGCGGGAAAGAACTGAAGGTGGGTGTCAGGACCGCTTTTATACCAACGCTTCCTGACGCTGGTCACCTGACCTGGGGGAGGTCCCTTGCCAGGGACTGCTAGCTAGAAATTTTTCCGCGGGGTCTTGCCGCCTGCCGACATCAGTCCTATATGTAATTACATACTGCAAGAGCCCACTCGAAGTAAAATCTACTGTTATGGTAAGTTCTCACGTAACTGTACTACCTTACTTCGAGAGGAAGCTCTTGCAGCAGGTAATTACATGTAGGACAGATTTCCAAGCAGTATAAAACTAAAGACAACTACTTGGGAGGCTGGAAAAGGAGAGGCAAAGGAACAGAAGGCCAGGGAGTGTTCCCTCAAGAAATCAAGACCTGCAAGCCTGCAAGGTCAAAGCCTGCTCTGCGTCTGGAAACTATATCCAGACTGTAATGCTTGACGAAGTTATGAACCATATACTAAGCAGCAACAGCACAAATATCCGCTGCCCATTCTCTCTTGAGAGCAGCGAAGGATGTCGCTACTGCTCTAGTAGAGTGTCCATTGACCAGGCCAGAGAGCGGCTTGCCATGTTTCTGATAGCAGAAGGTGATGCAGTTTACCAACCAGCGTGAAAGGGTCTGTTTCAAGACCAGGCAGTCTAAGGACCTGGAAGTGAAAGACAGAAATAACTGGTCAGATTTCCTGACCTCTTTGGTCCTGGAGAAATAAAAGCGCAGGGTGCGAGGGACATCCAGAGTGTGGATAAGAGACTCCCCCTTGTTGGAATAGTACACAGGGAACTGTACCAACTGGTTCAATGTCAACTCCGACACCACCTTAGGTAAGAAATGAAAATTACACACCTACCATAATTCTTGGTCTTGCTGTGTATCTTCACCATTCATCACTGTAGGATACTGAGCCAGAGATCAGGACCCCGTGGGAGCTTTTTTTTTTTTTACCCTTTGTGAGAGGAGGAGGAGTCGATGTCAAGATGGCGCTGCCCTCATTGCCAACATAGCGCATGGTGCTTGCGGGTTGGCCAGATGCCTCCTCAGCCCCAGTGCTGCACGCCGCAGAGAGACAGAAAATAAGGAGAGTTGGGAGGGTGGGCAAGGGGGCCCGAAAGACAGAAAAAGGAAAGGATATAAAACAAAAAGGAGGACTATGCTGACAAGAGGACAAGAAGAAAAAATTACTCACCTTAGTAGTGTTGTTTCTTCTATTGGAGTCTTGCTATATTATGGCATATGCAGTGAGTCCCAACCTTCGAACTGCTCCGGAGGTGAAAGAGTTAACTTTCCATGCCAGGCATGGGACGCTGACCTCGAGCTCGGATGAAAACTCTGTCTGTTGTTCTTCAAACTCAAACTGTCAGATCTTTACGAGCTAAACTCTCACATGAGGTCCTGTGTGAAGCTGTAAACCCACACTAAGCCAACTGACTACTAACATAATAACACATATTTGGTCCCAAAACAAACACTCAAGTCAGAGACCCAAAAATGAAAACACAACACCAAGTCACCCCAAAAGGAGGGTGAAAAACAACAAGGTAGGCACCTACTAAGTGCCAACACTGCACTGCCCTCACATCCCAAAATAGAGGTTCTGACAGGGGCAGCAGGGGGAGGTCATAATACAGCAAGACTCCAATAGAAGAAACAACATTACTAAGGTGAGTAATTTTCTTCAAACAACATGAAGTCTTGCTATATTTTGTTATATGCAGACTTCTAAACAGTACCTCCATGAAGGAGGACAGAACCTACTTGGGAAATAGGCTCTGAAGCACAGCCGTGCCAAACCGGGCATCATTCCTAGCCTGGATATCCAAGGAGTAATGCTTGGTAAAAGTATGAACTGTTTTCCAGGTAGCTGCTTGACATATCTCTAGAATGGGGATGTCCCTGGCAGTAGCCAGGGAAGCATCTTTACCTCTGGTAGAGTGAGCCCTCAGGCCTGAGGGAGGAACCTTACCCAGTTTTTCATAACAAAATTGGATACAAGAAACAATCCACCTGGCAATGGATCTCTTAGTGGCAGGTTTCCCTTTACCAACCTCACCATAAGTGAGGAACAGTTGGAGGGAGTCAAACCTGTGACCCTTGGTATGCGCTATGTAGTAGCTAAGGGCTCTTCTGACATCTAAACTGTGCAGCCTCCTCTCGCCAGAGGAGGAATGGTCCGATGATACAGGAAGAGACAGATTGATTAGGTGGAAATCTGAAACCACCTTAGGCAAGAACTTCCTGTTAGTCCTGAGGACCACCTTATCTCTAAGAAAGGAGATAAAATCAGGCTCCACTGACAAAGCTTATAATTACTTATGCGTCTGGCAGAAGTGATGGCTACCAGAAACACAGTTTTCCAAGTCAAGTACCTAAGCTCTGCTGAAGAAAAAGGCTCAAAGAGGTTGCATAAGCTGAGCAATGCAAACATTAAGATCCAGGCAGGGCAGGATCCCTGAATGGAGGGTTGGTGTGTAAGCAATCCCTTGAAAACTTGGAGAATACAGGGTGAGTTGAAAGAGAAGAGGGCTTACCTGCTGAAATATAGGCAGACACAGCTGCCAGATGCACTTTTAGGGTAGCTGGTCTCAGCCCCAAGGTATTTAGATGGACCATGTAATCAGGACTGTGGGTAAATCAGCAGAATTCTGGGAAATATGTTTTCAGAGCACCATATGGAAAATCTCTTCCATTTGAGATTATAAGTAGCCCTGGTAGAAGGTTTCTAGAAGCCTTCAGAATGTCCATTACACCCTGGGAAAGGTGTAAATCAGCAAACTCTAACTCTTCAAGAGCCAGGCCTTGAGATTGAAAGATTTCGGTTCGGGTACCAAACCTCCCTGAGCACAGGTTAACAGGTTGTTTGATTCCTGGGAAGACAGAGGGAAGATGGACTGCTAAGGACAGTAGGAGTGGATACCAGGGTTGTCTGGGCCAATCTGGGGCAATCAGGATCATCTTGCAGGGTTGAGATCTGATTTTGACTAGCACTTTGAACAACAGAGGGAAGGGGCGGGGGAACAAAGAGAAACTTCCCTTCCCAACTGAGGACTAAGGCATCCAGAGGACTGGAGCCCAACACTGGGGCCTGCAGCTAAAAAGGGAAGTTGGTGATTGTCTGGGGCTGCAAAGATCTATCTGGGGGTGCCCCATCTGGCAAATACCAGCTCCAGGACCAGGGATCCAGTGACCATTCGTATGGCCCTGGGAAATCCTGCTGAGAGCATCTGCCAGGACATTGTCCTTGCCTGGGAGGTGAACTGCCGTAAGGGAGGTGTTCAGTGAGTAAGCCAGAGACCACAACTTCATTGCTTGGTGCACAAGGCCGTAGACCGAGTGCCTCCTTGCTTGTTGATGTACCACATTGTGGTGGTGTTGTCTGTTCTGACCTGTAGCACTTTGTTCTGAACAGACTTGGAAAAAGCTTGAGGTGCTAGAAAAACTGCTCTGAGTTCCAACAGATTGATGTGGAGCAGGGATTCCTGAGGGGACCACAACCCCTGGGCATGGGTGTAGCCAGGCATACTCCAAGTACTCCATGGTGTGCAATTTTATTTAAGGGGGTAGCAAATAGGCTCTGAACTGTTTCCTTTTCCATGAAAACTAAAAAAAAATGCTGAACCTTTCTGTAATTTTATTCATAGGAGTCAAAACTAGAAGGACTGGTCATTAATACTGTCTTTGCATCCCAAGGACAATACAGTTTTACAGGCTATGGGCTGGTACGTGGGTGTCTTAGGGAGCAATGCAAGGCATTTGTTTTTACCCATGCATGGCAACAACCATTGTCATGAGATACAAAAGTTGTATTTATTGTGCCAAAGGAGGCAACAAACATGGTTTTGGTGTACATTTGTATATTGTCTAGCTACACCCCGTGGGGAGCACACCCTAGCAAGAGGAGAGGGGTAGCAGTGAGTCCACTTGGTGTGCAGATCTGAAATCCCTGGCTACACCCCTGCCCCTGGGTAGGGAGGTCGCCCATGTGAGCTCCCCATCCCAAGAGGGATGCATCTGTAGTAAGGATTAAGGAGTGAGACTGGGTGACAAAAGGAACCCCTTGTCTGAGATTGCTCTGATCCTGCCACCATTGTAGGGCCTGGATCAGGGTTCGAGTCACTGGGATCAATTTGGTTAGAGGTCTTTTCTTTGAGACCAAAAGGCTCTCAAATGGAACTGAATGTCCCTCATCTGAAATCTTGCTCCCTGCACCACTGCTGTAGAAGCAGCCATGTGTCCCAGGAGCTGTAGAAAATGCCTTGCTGGTTGAGACACCTGCAGGGTGAATGAGGAGGCCAGAGAGACCAGGGTCCTTGCCCTGTCCAAAGGGAGGAAGGCTCCGGCTTTCTCTGTGTTCAGCTCTGCGCCTATGAAGGTGAGGAGCTGAACAGGCTCTAGAACTGACTTTGAAAGATTCAGAAGGAAACCTAGAGAGGTGAGCAGTTGCTGAGTTATCTGTAGGTGTAATTAGACTTGGTCTGGGGACTGGCCTACTATGAGCCAGTCGTCCAGATAAGGGAAGATGGCAATTTTTTGCCTTCTTAGAGAAGCAACTGCTACTGCCAGGCATTTTGTGAACACCCTTGGAGCAAAGGTGAGGCCAAAGGGCATTGCTCTGAACTGGTAATGGCCTGAGGGCAGCTCAAACCTGAGGTACTTTCGATGGGAGCTTCTGATGAGAATATGGAAGTAGGCATCCTTGAGGTCCAGGGACGCTAGCCAGTCCCCTGGCCTTAAACAGGTTAGAATAATGCCCAGAATCACCATTTTGAATTTTGGTTTTAAAAGGTGCTTGTTTAATTATCTGAGATCCAGGATGGGCCGCCATTCTCCTGTCTTTTTTGGGATAAGGAAGTACCTGGAGTACAACCCTTTGCCCTGGTGTAGGGGTGGAACCCTTTCCATGGCTCTAACAGCCAGGAGGGAAGAGACCTCTGCCTCTAGGGCAAGTGCCTCTGAAGGATTTGCAGGTGGAAAGGATCTGGTTCTCATCTTTGGAAACATTTTGAAGCTGAGAACCAGTCCCTGGCTTACTACTTCCAGGACCCACTTATTTGATGTCAGAGACTCCCAGTCCTGGACAAAGTAAGCCAGCCTGCCCCCTACAGGTAGTTGAGAATCGCCCTGGCAACCCCATCAGGGTGCCTGCTTGGCAGGGGCTTTGGGCTGAGGGGTGGAAGCAGGCCTGCCTGCACCCGTCTGCCTCTCCCTCTAAAGAACCCCCTCTGGGCAAAAGCTGAAGAGGAGGCCTGGGCTTGGTAAAAAGGCCTATGAAAAGGCCTGCCCCTACCCCTGGGAAGCTGCCTTTGAGGAGTGGCCTGCCTTTCCTTGGCCTGTGCACTCCTATAGGTGGTCCTATACTCAGTCATTTTCTTCATGTAATTCTCTGTCTGCTCCCCAAACAGAGAATTACCCACAACAGGAAAATCCATGGCCTTAGTCTGGGTATCCTGTGACAGGCTAGTACATATGAGCCAAGCCATCCTGCGAAGAGCCACAGATGTAGCCATGACTCTTGATGACACATCATTTGAGTCCACTGCAGCATAGAATTGCACCTTGGATGCCTCAATACCATCGGCAGCCACCTGCTCCAGCTCCTTGACAAGCTGGCCAGGGACCTGTTTGCAAGAGGCAAAACAGTATCCCATCTAGTTTCTGGTATCTAACAACGTAAGCCATATAATTTGCCTGTCTAGGTCCCAAGGAGGCTGCCATGTACTGTTCTTTGCCATGGCATCAACCTTCCGGAGTCCTTGTCGAGAGGTTAGGCCAAGGGAATATTTGCCTTGTCACAGGCTGCAGCCTGCACTACCCAACATGGCTGCATTGTTGTGTAAGGAACTCTGTATCAGAGCCTGACAATGTGTACCTCTTGTCCATTCTCTTATCCACAGGAGGTATAGTGTGAGAAGTTTTTAGAATTATAAAAGTCTGTTTCCCAAAAGATTTATGCAAGGGAATAGACAATCTCCTGGACTCTGGGATATCTATCATTTCCACATAGTCAGGCTCCTCTTGATCATCCACAGCTTCCTCCATAGGGAGCTGGAGGTTCAACCACTTTATAGAAAATAAAATGAGAGGGACTCAGAAAGCCTAGGAGGGACACTCCTGAAGGTCTGTCTGGGGAGATGTCCGGTCGATGGGCACATCCAGACTTTCAAATCCACATTCACTCTCCTCATACTCCTCTTCCCCCTCCTCCAGTTCATAATATTCCTCTAAATCGTAGTCTTGAACCGGTGGAATCAGCCGAACCGGGCGCTTACCTGATGGCACCGGTTCGGTCGGAAACTGAGAAAGCGACTGGACAATCTGAATCGCTTTGGCTATCTCTTCAGCGGTTGGAGAGGAAAGTTTTGGCTCCACACCAGCGGATTTTCTAGTCCTTTTTGCTGGAACAGACTCCTCAGAGTCGGCTCTCCTTTTGCCAGAGGAAGTCTCGCCTTGGTCAGAGGGCACTCCCTCTGGTTCGGTTGGAACCGAACCGGGCTGGCCATCCGGGTCATCGGACTTCTTGGCCACCCTTTTCCTGAGCCTACCAACTCTCTTATCCAGGTTAGCTGCACGAAAATTTTGACAAATCTGGCAGTCTACATTGAGGTGGTCAAACCCCAGACAATAAACACAGGTGGTGTGGGGGTCAGCCTTGGCAAAGGCTTCCCCACACACACTGCAGTGTTGAAACCCAGTGGGCCCAGTTTTCTTTGGGTTTCTCAGACATAGTGCCAGTCCTAACCAAACTTGCCCGTTTATGGCAATCTGCCAAGCAAGACCCTCTTATCGGTTCCCAACCGTGTCACAGGTCGTGGAAAAAAACGTAAGAAATTCTGTTTTTTTAGAACCGATAAGAACCGGTAACCACACTCTAAATGATAGAATAAAATATTTTTAAACAACCTGATCGGTTCAAGAATGAACCGATAACTGTTTACAAGTTCCACACAGAAGAGAAATAATGTAAACCTATCTAGTACTCACAAATACCACAGACAGAGCTTGAACCGACCGGTTGCGGTTTAAATTCGGTCAAAAAAACAAGAAATTAGTACTTTAACTGACAAAATGAACCGAGCAGAAGGAGAAATCTCCGGAGCGACTGTTCAGTGAGGTGGAGTAAAGAATCTGACGGTTTGAGTTTGAAGAACAACAGACAGAGTTTTCAACCGAGCTCGAGCTCAGCGTTCCATGCCTGGCATGGAAAGTTAACTCTTTCACCTCCGGAGCAGTTCGAAGGTTGGGACTCACTGCATATGTCATAATATAGCAAGACTTCATGTTTGTTTGAAGGCACTACTCTGAACTGGTAGTGGCCTGAGGGCAACTCGAACCTGAGGTACCTTCTGTGGGAATGTCTGATAGGTATGCGGAAATAGGCATCCTTGAGATCCAGGGAGGCTAGCCAGTCTCCTGGTCTCAGAGAGGGAAGAATTATTCCCAGAGTCACCATTTTGAACTTTGCCTTCAGTATATGTTTGTTTCGGTATCTTAGATCTAGAATGGGTCGCCACTCCCCTGTCTTTTTTGGGGTAATGAAGTATCTGGAATACAGTCCTTTTCCCCCGTGATAGAGAGGAACCTTCTCTACTGCTCGAAGAAGTAGTAGAGAGAAGACTTCTGCCTCTAAGGCCTTTGTCTCCAAGGGAGAAGGAGGTCTGAAAGACTTTGCTCTCATTTTTGGGAACCTTTTGAAACTGAGAGCAAGTCCTTGGCTCACTACTTCCAGGACCCATTTGTCTGAGGTAACAGACTTGAAGGCCTGGAAGTAGTGAGCCAGCCTGCCCCCTACTGGAACTGAGGAGGCAACCCTGACTGACACATCAGGGTGTCTGTTTGGCAGGGGGCTAAGACTGAGTAGAGGATGGAGTCCTGGTCATCCCCCTCCTGCCTCTTCCCCTAAAGAACCCCCTCTGCTGGAAAGAGGAGGAGGACTGGGCTTGGTGAAAAGGCCTGCCCCTGCCAGCCCTAAATTGCTGCCTCTGAGGAGTGACCTGCAAAAATTTTCCATGGCTGCAGCACTCCCGTAGGTGGTCCTGTATTCATCCATCTTTTTCATGTAAGTCTCTGTTTGCTCTCGAAACAGAGAATTACTCGTGACAGGAAAATCCATGGCCTTGGTCTGGGTGTCCTGTGATAAAATGGTACACCTGAGCCAAGCAAATCTCCTCAGGGAGACAGATGTAGCCATAACCCTAAAATGTACATCATTTCAGTCAACAGCAGCATGAAACTGGACCTTTGATGCCTCAATACCATCCAGAGCCACCTGCTCCAGCTCCTTGGCCAGCTGGGGAGGGGCATTCTTACCAGCTCAAGAAGAAAAAATTACTCACCTTAGTAATGTTGTTTCTTCTAATGGAGTCTTGCTGTATTCTGATGTAACCCCTAGATGGTGCTATCCCAGGGGCTACTACCCCTGCCTGATTTGCCACTAACAGGTTGAGGGGCCTGGATCCAATGGCGGGTGCCTCCACCCAGAGGTCAGGGTTTGCAATAGTTAAACTAACTTGGTCACAGCCCTCTGGGACACTGCAACCCCCCTTTCTTCCCACTAGTGGCCCACACAATATATCAGAATTACCTTCACAGTATACACTTACCCCAGGTCTGGTTCGGCACTGGGACCTCCTGTGAAATGAGATACAGTGCAACAATCACAGTACAGTACTTTAACATAGACAAATACCTCAGGCAGTATAACTTTGCTGAAACAAGCAGCTCTGATTTATTTAGGGGATATAACAAGGACAGGAAATCAGGTTAATTAGCTTATCACTCCAATAATCTACCTATGGCTCTGTGCACAGGCCTATCCCTATCAGTTACTGTCCTGGGTACCAAGCCCTAGTGGTTAGTCCAAACTGTGGCAGTTGGTAGGGCCCTTTCACACAGAGAAAAGGAGAATTAAAACAGTCAGCAGTACAGTAATTCCATTTGGATTTAATGTGGCAATTCAACAGAGCGACCCTGAATTAGTACTCACGACCTCCAAATAAGATAGGGTCCTTCAATGTCAGCAGGGCTCACTTGAGGTACACAAACCTCTTCACACATCCATAAAAGAAAGCACTATACCAGGCAGGCTGCATCTGTATCCCGATCGCAATTACTGCACAATACCCGGAGAACACACAGCAGATTCAGTTCCTGACAGACCGAATGCAATTTTCAGCAATTCCTCCAGTCTTCTACAGGGTGAGCCTGGTTTCTACTCTTCAGAGATCCTTTGATTCTTTTCACAGGACGGATTCAGTCCTAACAAGCTGTTACACAAGCTGCAGACCGGAACTCTGGGCCTTACACCGCGTTTTGACTAAAACTACACTGAAAAGCACAGGGCTCCTTCCTTCTTCACTGCCAAAGCTCAACTGAAATTCCAACCGACAAAACGGGCACTTCCTTTGAGTTCCTCCCAGTTCTTGACTGGATTGGCTGTCACTCACAATAGAATGCTGCTGTTGGTCCAAAAGGCACTGAAGTCTAAACTACATCTCCCAGAGTCACTGCCCATACAATCCTCTTGTGGCTGGCTCAGATTATGAGTCCAAGTTCTGATTCGTCCAAGGCACCATTTTAGAGCTAGCTTACCCCACACTGATTGGTCCAGTTCAGCAGTTCAAAACTAGAATGGGGAACTAGCAGACACAGTTCTGACTGCAAAAGAAAGCAGGTTAGACAAACTGTAATTTCATTATTACTCTAAATAATTTCTGGCAAACAGTTACATCTTTCAGATAGGTTCCCTTTGCACTCTAGTGACTGCAAAATGAAGTGAATTGGCAGCAGCTCGAGTGGTACTCAGAGAGCACACAGTCCCCCATACAAACTAATTATGTCTGCAAGCAGACAGCTCTTAAAGGACAGTACCAGAGGCTCTAAAAACACTCACTGATAAATGGCTTAAATGCCAAACACCATTCAGGCTTGGAGCATTCAAGTAAGCTCCTGGAAGTCTTTGGGAACCCCCATTTGCAGGGGTTACACCCTTCCTGGCCTGGAAAAGCAGCGTCAGCGTCAAGCAAGTACCCATAAGTTTCAACTGCAACCATATACATTTGCATTAGGCTCGCACATGTAATCATCAGTCAATATATCATTTTACCAAGAACACATTTCTGAAACATTGCAGTCATCACTCTTTACACAGTATTACATACACATTGTACCATAACTCAAGTTATTACCTCTTGTACATGAAACCTGAAGAGGGGCCCTTCCTATCAGTTACCTTGGGCTGGACGGGGCAAGGGCACCATATAGAAAGAGCAACACAAGTAACTTGGAGTTAGCACTGGCTCAGTTTGGGCAATGAGCTCGGGGACACATACACTCCTTTATGGACAACATTGAGAGGCAAATCCACAGGCCTCCCAAGGGAATCATAACTGAGGTGCACCACAGGCTTTACAGCTCGACCAGTCTTTCTAGGGGGAACTGTTACAGTCTCTGCACTCTGAGCCTCATTTTCAGCATTGTCCTCACTTGTCAGGAGTCTCCCTGGGGTAGAGAGGCTAGAACTTGGGGCACTTTCAGCTCCAGGAGTTACAGTTTCTGAGTCCACAACATTTGGCTCGCATGAGAGCTTTCGGACACTGGCAGTGGACTGTCAGGGCACTCATAATACTCTTCTTGTTCGGGTGTATCACCAGTCTGCCCCAATCTATCATTTTCCTCCCCTGAAAGCTCAAACAGTTCAATCATGCACAATGATTCCATTTCATCTGATCTGATGCTTTGCACTTCACTTTCTGGGAGCATTGGCTCCAGGGATGAAGCTGGGGGCTTAGACAGTCCAGAAGGCCCAGCTTTGTCTCCAGTATTGACCAGGGGATTGCCCCGAAACAATTGACTCAGTTCGTTAGAAGGATAGTATTCAAAGTCACTCTCACTTTCTTCCGATATGGACTGACAGTCATGCTCAACTGGGACTTGTGGAGGGGAACACTTTAACTTTGCTTCTGTAGGTGCAGACTTTCTTGATCTTTTCTTAGCAGCAGCTCTAGTCACTGGTCCAGAGGGGGCATCTTCTAGGGGCTCAGACTCAATTAAGATTTGTCCAATGGGCAGTAAATGATTTCTATGCATTGTTTTTACATCTTTTGAATTATTCTCAGGCCTTACTTTGTACACTGGCAGATCATCTAGTTTGCCCACTACAATGTGAGGGAGATGGTGCCATCTGTCAGCAATCTTGTGCTTGCCATGCAGTCCCAGATTTCTTAGCAATACCCGATCTCCCTCCTGGAGTTCCTGTGCTTTCACTTTTTATCATACCTTTCTTTGTTGGCTCGATTTCTTTGGCAGCCATGGTTTGAGCCAGTTGGTACGCATGAGTTAGCTGGGCCTTTAACTTTTGCACATACTGTAAATAGTTGTCAGCTTGAACCCCATCAGGAGAACCCCAAAACACACATCTACTGGTAGTGAGCTTCTCTTCCAAACATCAGGCGGTAGGGGAGAATCCAGTGGCATCACTTTTGTGCAGTTATAAGCATGTACCAGGGTGCTAATTTGTTGGCTCCATCTAGAGCTTGTCCTTTGGGTGCAGGTTGCCTAGCATATCTAGCAAAGTGCGGTTGAAAGCGTTCAGGCTGTGGGTCCCCTGGGGTGGTAAGGAGTGGTTCTGGACTTTCGCCTCCCCAGAGAAAGCATCTCTTTGATAAGGCGACTCTCAAAGTCTCTCCTTGATCAGAATGGATTCTTTGTTGGAGCCCATAGTGAACAAAAAGTTTTCTAGATACTTTGGCTACAGTGGATGCTTTCTGGTCTTTGGTGGAGAAAGCTTGGGCATATCTCGTGAAATGGTCAGTGACCACCAGCACATTACTGTATTTCTTTGATCTGACTCCAAACTTAGAAAATCAATACAGACCAGCTCCATGGGTGCACTGGTGGTTATGTTAACAAAGGGGCAGCCCTCTGGGACAAAAGCTCCTCTGTAAGCTAGCGACTACAAGTTCGAATGTGTTGCTCCACATCAGCCCCCATCTTTGGCCAATAGAATCTGGATCTCACCAAGTCAAGTGTTCTGTCTATACAAAGGTGCCCCATGTGGTTGTGCAGGACCTCAGTACTGAGTCTCGAAAGGCAGTGGGCAGCACTAGTTGTTGTTTGTCTACTTGTCCCCTCTGTCTACTGTTTCTCTGTATAACAGTTTATTGATCAGTTTCAACTAGGACCTTCTTTGTATAACAGTGCAGTTCTCAAATCAGTGGGCTAATTTGGACACATCTTTTCCTGCATAGAGGGCTTCTAAGCTGCTTTGATCATGGGATCGTGAGGATTGAGCCACTGAATACTGTCATTGTCCAGCTGAGGCAGTGCACCAATGTCTATTGCAGAAAAGTGGCAACAAGCAGCAGGTATGCAATTCTCAGAGGCTCCCAAGCAATCCACCATGCAGTCCCTTTCGTCCGTGGACTTGTTCCTCCCTGTCAAACTTCCGGCGAAGTGCCGAATGTCAGGTTCTGCCGGTACCCAATCATTCTGGGGAACAGGCCTCCGGGAAAGCATCAGCATCTATGTGGTTCAGACCTGCTCGGTATTCGAGAGCATAGTCATCGTGAGATAATGCAGAAAGCCACCTATGGCCAGTGGCATCCAACTTAGCTGAGGTCTGCACATAGGTCAAAGGATTATTCAGTTTTACTAGTATTTTAGCCCCATACAAGTACTCATGGAATTGGTCAACAATAGCCCACTTCAAAGCTAGGAACTCTAACTTATGTACAGGATAGTTCTTTTCGGATGGGGTCAGGCTTCTACTGGCAAAGGCCACTGGTCTCAGGCCATTCTCGTGCTCTTGGTACAACACAGCCCCCAACCCTTGCAAGCTAGCATCAGTGTGCAGGACGTAAGGTTTTCTTGGATCGGCATAGGCCAGTACTGGAGCATGGGTAAGTTGATATATGATCTCATGAAAAGCAGTCTCACAATCAGGAGTCCAGCGGGCCCCAAATACTTCTTCGGATGAAAATACACTCTTTCAGTCTTGAGGCTGACTTTGGTATTTTTGTGGGTTGGGATACCCTTGAGTAAGGTTAAGTAAAGGGCGGATCACTCTTGAATAGTCCTTGATGAAGCTACCGATAATAACCACAGAATCCCAGGAATCTCTTTGCAGTTCTTTTAGATTTTGGGCTGTGGCCAGGTGGTCAAGGCCTCAACTTTACTTGGGTCGGGTCTCTATTCCTCGGTGGATACTATGTGTCCCACATACTTTACTGATGTTTGAAAAATTGACACTTATCAATGGACAGTTTAAGGCCAAAGTCCTCCAGTCGGTCCAATACCTTAAATAATCTGCTCTCATGTTCCTCAGTGAGCTGCCAAATACAATAACATCATCTAGGTATACCAGGCACTCTAGTAAGTTCATGTCCCCACTGCACGCTCCATCAATCGTTGAAAAGTGGCTGGGGCACTGAACCATCCTTGAGGCATCCTCATGAATTCATAGAAACCAGCCGGACAGATAAAGGCCGTCTTCTCCACGGTCCTCTGGGGCCATCCGGGATCTGGTAGTACCCACTGGGGAGATCAGCACAGAGAACCCTTGCTCCCGTTAGGCAGTCCAAAGCATCCTGAATGCGGGGCATTGTGTACTGATCAGGAATAGTCCACGGTTTAAGATTGCGATAATCCACACATCCTTACTGTTCCATTCTTTTTCCTCACTATCACAATGGGAAGCAAAAGGGCTTCTGGATTCTTCCTTATTCACCAACAGCTAACATCTCTTGCAGATGCGTCTCACACATCATCTATGTCCAGCAGGTGCCAGGCGTCGAGACCTCTCACATGAAATGGTCTTTTCGTCATGCAGCGGATATTGTGCTCAGCTCCTTGCACGCATCCTACATCCCATTCCTTTAAAGAAAACACCTGGTCTCTCTGGGCAAGCTTCTCCTGATCCTCACTTTCCATTCAGCTGACAGCGGGAGTCGCCGAAATCAAACAAGTCAGGCGTTACTCTGTCATTCTTCCTGAACTCTTGCTGCTGGGTAGCACTGCAGTGTCTGCACAATGCACATTAGCCAGGATGCAACCTCTGTTTACTCAGATGTTTCTTTCAGACACATTATGAACTGGACCATTACCTTCTGGCATAAGCATGGGCTCTAGCGGGCAAAATACTAAGCTTGACCAGCAGTCCCTCTGGCAATTTTCCATCGCCTGGTGCATCCAACATTAATATTTTATTCTTAACATCCTTTCTGATCTGGACCTCTCCTGTAAGGTACACTGGGCATTTGGCGCCAGGATCAGAGACTCAGGATCCTTCTTCCATACAATTCCGACCGGTTCCTCTGGTTCTTTTTTCCAGCATCTCTCTGTGCCTCATAGGCCTTCTTAATTAAAGCGAACTCTTAAAGCTCTACTAGTCTTTGACCCTGTTTTCATAACACAACTGTGCCAGCCTTCGAACATATGAGCATTTTGTTCCAATCAACAAAGGGACACCATCATACAGTCAATGGGGGGACACACTAAGCTAGGGTCTCTACTTGTTAGGCCACTCCAGCCAGGAGGTGGGAAAAGACAGCCAAATTCGGATATATCCGAATAGGGTAGGCCTTCTCACTTAACCCCATACATGCAGTCCTTCTAATGGTTGTAAAGTGCGTCTGACAAATGCTTCTGATACCAATCCTGGAACATAATTGTCACTTGAGGAGCACTGTCTAATCAAGCTCTTGTAGAGACTCCATTCACCTTTACGAGTGTCTCATGGAGGGACCCACTATTCTGGACCAGACTGGAGGCGGTAGTGGGGGCCTGGGCAACTGACCTTGCCACAAGGGCGTGAATTAGCATTTTGATGCCCTCACTGGGATCATGTTGTGCACCTCTTAACCACTGATTTCTTCTCCGAAGCTCTCCTTGTAGCCTATATGCAACTTTGTCAGTGTCTTTTGGGGACTAGCATTCCCTTCATGTGCCCATCTTTCCCAATATAGCAAACATACTTTCTGGAGTTTGAGCTGGCGGGCGCCACACTGGGAGCCAGGGGCGGGGTAATACTAACTGGAAACCTGGGTGCCATCTCTGTCTGCGGCGTGATAAGCATTTGGAGACATCGTCAGTTTCTCCACTTCCATGGTCAAGAGTGAGTTTGGAGCTGTTATCAGCAGGAGATACATGGGTGGGTACCCCCACCCCCAGAATACAATCCGGATATAGGTCAGGGCCCGTACTTGCAGGCGTGGCCTTCATAAAGGACTGTTTTGAATTCCCGGATCTCTCTCAACAGTTAGCCCCATTGTAGCATATCTTTTTCCTTGTCAGAGCACTCATTGACTGCCAACCTCTGCCTAGAACTTCATTGATGGGTCACCCTCAGTCACTGTCAAGTAGCCGCAGCTATGGTGCAGGTCCCTCCGGGTCGTCTTTTCTCAACTCCTGAATTTCTCTCATTAACTCATCATAGGAGGGTGCGAGTTCCAGTCGATCTGCCAGGCGTAACTGAAGCAGTTCTGAGAGGGGTGACTTGAGATCCCTGTCCAGCCTGGTTCGGTCCAGTTCAATCGCTGGCAAACTACCTTTTCTGAGCATTCTTGCAACAATTTTTCCAGCGAGATACATACACAGACAACAACTCCTTGGTACTGTTGTGCATCTCTTACTCTCCACCACAGGTCCTCATCAGAATCTGGGCTCCCTTACACATTTCTCCAAGGCCTCAAGATGAGCCTGTGCAGTGCTTCAGGGTTCCTGGCCCGTTTGCTTACGGATAGTAGCCAGGGGCAGGACCTCGGAGGCTCTCACACCCTCTTTACGCTTTTCGCCTTCCGGGCATTGCCATTCTAGCACTTGGGGAGCACATAGTCTATCAGGTCTCCCAGTCATCCTCCCTTGGGGAGTGGGAAGGTACAGAGAGATCCTCAACCTTGGTGAAAGTCGTGACTAATGGCAGGTGCAGAAATAGGAGTCTGCATTGGTTCAGCCACCATTCTGGCACTGGAGCAGGAGAGGGTGTTGGGGAGAACACCCCAGGTGGCAGAATAGTTTCTTCAAGTCTCCACAGTTTTCCCTCTCCCAGCAACCATTCAGCAAATTTCTCTCAAAGTTTCAGATAGTGGTGGGAGCCAGTTCCCCGGGTCTTTACTGTCCTATAGTTATCACTCTCCAAGCAGTGAGGGCTCCCTCTAGGGTAATGGTCTGTGGCACTTTGGAGCTATCTATGGGATCCTTAAAAGCTCTACTAGGGCCAGGAAAGTGTGGGTGAGCAGATTAGCATGCCAGGCCCACACCACACGGGTTTTTGTAAACCTTCCACCTTGGAAAGTACTCCTGCACAGTGTCCGTATTGATACCCAGGGGATGTCAGGATAAGCATAGCATTTTGGGGTCGATCTCCTCCCCAGTACACCACTCCACCAGCGGTGCACAGCCACTTCTGTCGGGTGCCATTTTTTTTCTTAACAGTGGTTAATGTATAGCCACTGGGACACACAATCCCAGCGGGGAGCCTCCAAGATGTAACCCTAGATGGTGCTATCCCAGGGGCTACTACCTGCCTGATTTGCCACTAACAGGTTGAGGGCCTGGATCCAATGCGGGTGCCTCCACCCAGAGGTCAGGGTTTGCAATAGTTAAACTAGCAGGTCACAGCCCTCTGGGACACTGCAACCCCTTTCTTCCCACTAGTGGCCACACATATATCAAATTACCTTCACAGTATACACACACCCCAGGTCTGGTTCGACACTGGGACCTCCTGTGAAATGAGATACAGTGCAACAATCACAGTACAGTACTTTAACATAGACAAATACCTCAGGCAGTATAACTTTGCTGAAACAAGCAGCTCTGATTTGTTAGGGGGGATATAACAAGGACAGGGAAATCAGGTTAGTGGCTTATCACTCCAGATAATCTACCTATGGCTCTGTGCACAGGCCTATCCCTATCAGTTACTGTCCCTGGGTACCCAAGCCCTAGTGGCTAGTCAAACCGTGGCAGCTGGTAGGGGCCCTTTTCCCGAGAAAAGGAGAATTAAACAGTCAGCAGTACAGTAATTCCATTTGGATTTAATGTGGCAATTCAACGAGGCGACCCTGAATTAGTACTCAAAACCTCCAAATAAGATAGGGTCCTTCAATGTCAGCAGGGCTCACTTGAGGTACACAAACCTCTTCACACATCCATATAAAGAAAGCACTATACCAGGCAGGCTGCATCTGTATCGATCGCAATTACTGCACAATACCTGGGAGAACACACAGCAGATTCAGTTCTGACAGACGAATGCAATTTTCAGCAATTCCTCCAGTCTTCTACAGGGTGAGCCTGGTTTCTCTTCAGAGATCCTTTGATTCTTTTCACAGAGCCAGTTCAGTCTAACAAGCTGTTACACAAGCTGCAGGCGGAACTCTGGGCCTTACACACGTTTTTGACTAAAACTGCACACTGAAAAAGCACAGGGCTCCTTCCTTCTTCACTGCCAAAGCTCAACTGAAATTCCAACCGACAAAAACCGGGCACTTCCTTTGAGTTCCTCCCAGTTCTTGACTGGATTGGCTGTCACTCACAATAGAATGCTGCTGTTGGTCAAAAGGCACTGAAGTCTAAACTACATCTCCCAGAGTCACTGCCCATACAATCCTCTTGTGGCTGGCTCAGATTATGAGTCCCAAGTTCTGATTCGTCCAAGGCGCACCATTTGAGAGCTAGCTTACCCACTGATTGGTCCAGTTCAGCAGTTCAAAACTAGAATGAGGAACTAGCAGACACAGTTCTGACTGCAAAAGCAGGTTAGACAAACTGTAATTTCATTATTACTCTAAATAATTTCTGGCAAACAGTTACATCTTTCAGATAGGTTCCTTTGCACTCCTAGTGACTGCAAAATGAAGTGAATTAGCAGCAGCTGCAGTGGTACTCAGAGAAGCACAGTCCCCATACAAACTAATTATGTCTGCAAGCAGACAGCTCTTAAGAGACAGTACCAGAGGCTCTAAAACACTCACTGATAAATAGGCTTAAATGCCAAACACCATTCAGGCTTGGAGCATTCAAACAAGCTCCTGGAAGTCTTTTGGGAACCCCATTTGCAGGAGGTTACACTGACAATAACAGTGAGTCCCAACCTTCAAAACTGCCCGGAGATGAAAGTTAACTTTCCACCAGGCATGGGCCGCTGAGCTTGAGCTCGGTTGAGACTCTGTCTGTTGTTCTTCAAACTCAAACCGTCAGATCTTTATGAGCTAAACTCACGGAGGTCCTGTGTGGAAGCTGTAAACCTACACTAGCCAACTGGCTACAAAACATAAAAACACATTTTTTGGTCCCAAAACAAAGACTCAAGTCAGGAGACCCAAAAATGAAAACTGCTACCCTCACCCCAAGAAAAGGGGTGAAAAGAACAAAGTGGGCACCTACTAAGTGCCAACACTGCACTACCCACCCACATCCCAAAACAGAGGTTCTGAGAGGGGGCGAAGCGGAGGTCAGAATACAGCAAGACTCCATTAGAAGAAACAACATTACTAAGGTGAGTAATTTTTCTTCAAACAACATGAAGTCTTGCTGTATTCTGACTAATATGAACTTCTAAACCAGTACCTCCATGGAGGAGGGACCGAAACTACTTAGGGAATAGGCTCTGAAGCACAGCTGTGCCAAACAGAGCATCACTCCTAGCCCTGGATATCCAGGAGTAATGCTTATTAGAAAGTGTGAAGCTGTTTTCAGGTAGCTGTGACATATCCCTAGAATGGGGATGTCCCTGGCAGCAGCCAGGGCAACTGTACCTCTGGTAGAGTCAGCCCTCAGGCCTGAGGTGGAATCTTACCAGTTTTTCATAACAAATTGGATACAGAAACAATCCACCTGGCAATGGATCTTTTAGTGGCAGGTTTCCCTTTACCAACCTCGCCATAAGTGAGGAACAGTTGGAGGGAGTCAAACCTGTGACCCTCGGTACGCTCTGTGTAGTAGCTAAGGGCTCTTTCACGACTAAACTGTGCAGCCTCCTCTCGCCAGAGGAGGAATGGTCAGTGAAGTACACCGGAAGAGACATAGACTGATTAGGGTGGAAATCTGAAACCACCTTAGGCAAGAACTTCCTGTTAGTCCTGAGGACCACCTTATCTCTATGAAAGGAGATAAAATCAGGCTCACTGACAAAGCTTGTAATTCATTATGACGTCTGGCAGAAGTGATGGCTACCAAAACACAGTTTTCCAAGTCAAAGTACTTAAGCTCTGCTGAGGACAAAGGCTCAAGGGGTTGCATAAGCTGAGCAATGCAAACATTAAGGTCCCAGGCAGGGCAGGGTCCCTGAATGGAGGGTTGGTGTGAAGCAATCCCCTGAAAAACTTGGAGAATACAGGGTTAGCTGAAAGAGAAGAGGGCTTACCTGCTGAAATAAAAGCAGACACAGCTGCCAGATGCACTTTCAGTGTAGCTGGTCTCAGTCCCAAGCTATTTAAGTGGACCACATAATCAAGGACTATGGGCAAATCAGCAGATTCTGGGGAAATATGCTTCCCAGAGCACCATATGGAAAACCTTTTCCATTTGAAATTATAAGTAGCCCTGGTGGAAGGTTTTCTAGAAGCCTTCAGGATATCCATTACACCTTGGGAAAGGTGCAAATCAGCAAACTCTAACTCTTCAAGAGCCAGGCCTTGAGATTGAGAGATTTGAGGTTCGGGTACCAAACCCTTCCCTGAGCACAGGTTAACAGATTGTAATTCCTGGGAAGACACAGGGGAAGATGGACTGCTAAGGACAGTAGGAGTTCATACCAGGGCTGTCTGGCACAATCTGGAGCAATCAGGATCATCTTGCAGGGTTGAGATCTGATTTTGACTAGCACTTTGAACAGGAGAGGGAAGGGGGAAAAGCATAGAGAAACTTCCCTTCCCAATTGAGAACTAAGGCGTCCAGGGGACTAGGCCCAACACTGGGGGCCTGCAGCAAAAGGGAAGTTGGTGATTGTCTGGGGCTGCAAAAAGATCTATCTGCGGGGTGCCCCATCTGGAAAATATCACCTCCAAGACCAGGGGGTCCAGTGACCATTCGTGATGGCCCTGGGAAATCCTGCTAAGAGCATCTGCCAGGACATTGTCCTTGCCTGGGAGGTGAACTGCCGTGAGGGAGGTGTTCAGGGAGTAAGCCAGAGACCACAACTTCATTGCTTCGGTGCACACGGCCGTGGACTGAGTGCCTCCTTGCTTGTTGATGTACCACATTGTGGTGGTGTTGTCTGTTCTGTCCTGTACAACTTTGTTCTGAACAGATTTGGAAAAAGCTTGAAGTGCTAGAAATACTGCTCTGAGTTCCAACAGATTGATGTGGAGCAGAGATTCCTGAGGGGACCACAACCCCTGAGTGGTGAGGTCGTCCATGTGAGCCCCCAACCCCAAGAGGGAGGCATCTGTAGTAAGAATTAAAGAGTGAGACTGAGTGACAAAGGAACCCCTTGTCTCAGATTGTTCTGATCCTGCCACCACTGTGGGGTCTGGATCAGGGTTGATTACTGGGATCAATTTGGTCAGAGGGCCTTCCTTTGAGACCAAAGGCTCTCAAATGGAACTGAATGTCCCTCATCTGAAATCTTGCTCCCTGCACTACTGCTGTAGAAGCAGCCATGTGCCCCAGGAGCTGAAGAAAATGCCTTGCTGGTCGAGACACCTGCAGGGTGAATGAGGAGGCCAGAGAGACCAGGGTCCTTGCCCTGTCCAAGGGAAGGAAGGCTCTGGCCTTCTCTGTGTCTAGCTCTGCACCTATGAAGGTGAGGAGCTGGACAGACTCTAGAACTTACTTTGGAAGATTTAGAAGGAAACCCAAGGAAGTGAGAAGTTGCTGAGTTATCTGTAAGTGTAACTTGACTTGGTCTGGGGACTGGCCTATTATGAGCCAGTCGTCCAGGTAAGGGAAGATGGCAAACTTCTGCCTTCTTAGAGCAGCAACTACCACTGCCAGGCATTTTGTGAATACCCTTGGAGCAGAGGTGAGGCCAAAGGGCATTGCTCTGAACTGGTAATGGCCTGAGGGCATCTCGAACCTGAGGTGCTTTCGATGGGAGCTTCTGACGAGAATATGGAAGTAGGCATCCTTGAGGTCCAGGGACACTAGCCAGTCCCCTGGTCTTAGAGAGGGTAGAATAATTCCTCGAGTCACCATTTTGAATTTTGGTTTTAAAAGGTGCTTGTTTAAGTATCTGAGATCCAGGATGGGCCGCCATTCTCCTGTCTTTTGTGGGGTAAGGAAGTACCTGGAGTACAATCCGTTGCCCTGGTGTAGGGGTGGAACCCTTTCCACAGCTCTGAGAGCTAGGAGGAAAGAGACCTCTGCCTCTAAGGCAAGTGCCTCTGATGGACTTGCAGGTGGAAAGGATCTGGTTCTCATCTTTGGAAACTTTTTGAAGCTGAGAACCAGTCCCTGGCTTACTACTTCAAGGACCCATTTGTCTGATGTCAGACTCCCAGTCCTGGACAAAGTAAGCCAGCCTGCCCCCTACAGGTAGCTGAGAATCGGCCTTGGCAACCCCATCAAGGTGCCTGTTTGGCAGGGGGCTTTGGGCTGAGGGGAGGAAGCAGGCCTGCCTGTACCCCGTCTGCCTCTCTCTCTAAAGAACCCCCTCTGGGCATAAGCAGAAGATGAGGCCTAGGCTTGGTAAAAAGGCCTATGAAAAGGCCTGCCCCTGCCCCTGGGAAGCTGCCTTTGAGGAGTGACCTGCCTTTCCTTGGCCTGTGCACTCCTATAGGTGGTCCTATACTCATCCATTTTCTTCATATAACTCTCTGTCTGCTCCCCAAACAGAGAATTACCCACAACAGGAAAATCCATGGCCTTAGTCTGGGTATCCTGTGACAGGCTAGTACTTCTGAGCCAAGCCATTCTTCGAAGTGCCACAGATGTAGCCATGACTCTAGATGACACATCACTGGAGTCTACTGCAGCATGGAATTGCACCTTGGATGCCTCAATACCATCAGCAGCCACCTGCTCCAGCTCCTTGGCAAGCTGGCCAGGGACCTGTTTTGCTAGGGTCATAACAGTGTCCCATCTGGATTTCTGATACCTAGCAGTATAGGCCATATAATTGGCCTGTCTGAGTCCCAAGGATGCTGCCATGTACTGTTTCTTTGCCATGGCATCAATCCTCCTGGAGTCCTTGTCCAGGGGGTGTGAAGCCAAGGGAATGTTTGCCTTATCACAGGCTGCAGCCTGCACAACTCCAACATGGCTGCATTGTTGTGTAAGGAACTCCATGTCAGAGCCTGACAATGTATACCTCTTGTCCATTCTCTTATCCACAGGAGGTATAACCCTAATAAGACTGAGGTACTGGTGGTGGAGTCGAACAGAGCTCGTGATGGGATGGCCTCTGATTCAGCGACTGGCATTAAGCTAGGAGCTGTGTCATTGATGGCATCCCCAAGGGTGCGTAATCTTGGTGTGATCTTTGACAGGAGCTTGTCCATGGAGGCTCAAATATCCTCCATGGTGCGTTCCTATTTTTTCATCTTAGGAATATCGCCAGGATTAAGCGCTTGTTCGGCTCTGGACCTCCCTACTTTGGTACATGCCTTGGTCACTTCGAGACTTGACTGCGCTCTATCTCGGGGTCTCTGGAACTTCTCTCATGCAGACTGCAGCTGGTGCAAAGCGGCTGCTGCCAGGCTTTGGCGGACAAAGTAAGTTTTGTCATATAACTCCGGTATTGCGCGATTTGCACTGGCTGCTGTCAGGTGGAGAGTTTTGTTCAAGGTGGGGTTTCTCACCTATAAGACCCTACATGGACAGGGCCCTGGTTACCTTACTGATCTACTGGTACCGTCCACCTCTGTCCGGAATCTTCGCTCCTCTGGTGGTGGCCTCCTCACAGTTCCGAGATCTAGGTTGAAATCAGCAGGGGATCGCTCTTTTGGAGTTGCTGCTCCAGTTGCTGCTCCAGCTCTCTGGAACTCGTTGCCGTTTGAAGTGAGAGAGGCCCCCACTGTAGAGGCTTTTAAGAGTGGTCTAAAGACCTTTTTATTTGTGCAGGCTTTTGGGGTTTAAGTTATATGTTTGGGATTTTATTTGAATGTATACAGTATGATAAACTGTAAAGGTTTTTGTACGGCGCCCAGAGCCTTCGGGATTGGGCGTCTTTTTAAATAAAGTTGACTTTGACTTTGACTTTGACTATAGTGTTAGGAGTCTTTAAAATCTTAAATGTCTGTTTCCCAAAAGATTTGTGCAAGGGAATAGACAGCCTCCTAGACTCTGGGATATCCATCATTTCACATAGTCAGGCTCCTCCTGTCATCCACAGCCTCTTCCATAGGAAGCTGGAGGGTTTCAGCCACTTTTATAAAAGATGAAATGGGAGGGGACTCAGAAAGCCTAGGAGGAGACACTCATGAAGGTCTGTCTGGGGAGATGTCCGGGTCAATGGGCACATCCAGACTTTCAAATCCACATTCGCTTTCCTCATACTCCTCTTCCTAAAATTCCTGTAAATCATACTCTTGAACCGGTGGAACCGGCCGAACCGAGCGCCTGCCTGATGGTGCCGGTTTGGTCGCAACCAGGGAAAGCGACTGGACAATTTTGATCGCTTTTGCTATTTCTTCAGCGGTTGGAGAGGAAAGTTTTGGCTCCACACCAGCTGAATTTTCTTTTCTAGCTCTTTTAGCCGGAACTGACTCCTCAGAATCGGCTCTCCTTTTGCCCGAAGAAGTCTCGCCCTGGTCAGAGGGCACTCCTTCTGGTTCGGTTTGAACCGGAACGGGCTGGCCATCAGTTCAGCGAACTGTTTCGCCTCCTATCCTGAGCCTACCAGCTTTCTTTTTCTAGGGTAGCTGCAGGAAATTTTGCAAATCTGGCAGTCTGCATTGAGGTGGTCAAACCCCAGACAATAAACACAGGTGGTGTGGGGTCAGCCTTGGCAAAGACTTCCCCACACACACTGCAGTGTTGAAACCCAGTGGGTCCGGTTTTTCTTTTGGGTTTCTCAGACATAGTACCAGTCCTAACCAAACTTACCCTTTTATGGCAATCTGCCAGGCAAGACCCTCTTATCGGTTCCCAACCGTGTCACAGGTTGTGGAAAAAAACGTAATAAAATCCGTTTTTTTTAGAACTGATAAGAACCAGTAACCACACTCTAAAAGCACAATTTAAGATTTTTTAAACAACTTGATCGGTTCAAACCGAACCGATAAACCGTTTACAAGTTCCACACAGAATAGAATAAAATAAAACCTATCTAGTACTCATGAATACCACAGACAGAGACTGAACCGACAGGTTATGGTTTAAATTTGGTCGAAAACTGAGAAAAGCGGTACTTTAACCGACAAATTGAACCGTGCAGAAGGAGAAATCTCCGGAGCGACTGTTCAGTGAGGCGGAGTAAAGAATCTGATGGTTTGAGTTTGAAGAACAATAGACAGTCTCAACCAAGCTCGAGCTCAGCGTTCCATGCCTGGCATGGAAAGTTAACTCTTTCATCTCCGGGGCAGTTCGAAGGTTGGGACTCACTGCTATTGTCAGAATACAGCAAGACTTCATGTTGTTTGAACCACATCCCACATAGATTTCTGGTATCTGACTGTATATGCCATGTAATTAGCTTGCCTGAGCCCCAAAGAGGATGCCAAGTGCTGTTTCTTTTCCATGACATCCACTTTCCTGGAATCCTTATCGGGGGGAGGGGGGAAGATGCCAGGGGAATAGCAGACTTGTCACAGGCTGCAGCTTGCACTACACCCCCAACATGGCTGCAATGATTCGTAAGGAATTCCGTCCCAAGACTTGACAAGGTATACCTCCTGTCCATCTTTTTATCCACAGGGGGTATGGATGTTGGAAACTGAAGAATTTTTTTGTGTCTGTTTCCCCAGGGATTTATGCAGAGGGATAGACACCCTTTTGGACTCTGGGACATACATCATCTCAACATAGTCAGGTTCCTCCTGATCCTGTTCAGTCTCTTCTACTGGAAGCTGGAGGGTATCAGCCACTTTCTTGTAGAACAAGAAATGGGAGGGGACTCAAAGTCTGGGAGGAGACACATGAGAAGGCCTGTCTGGGGAGATGTCAGGCTCTACTGACTCATCTAGGCCTTCATAATCTTCTTCTCCATAATCATCTTCTCCTTACCAATCGCCCTCATAAAATGCTTCAGGGTCATTCAGAAGCAGAAACTTCTGACCAAACTGACTGTTTTTGGATTGGTGTCGGTTTGTTCGGAACCGGGCAAAGCAATTGTATAATAGCAATCGCTTTAGCTGTTTCATTAGCGGTCGGAACATGGGAACCGGGATCCGAAAAGGCTGACTTGCGTTTTCTCTTAGACGGAACCGATTCCACAGAATCGGCTCTCCTTTTGCCCGAGGAGGTATAACCCAGGTCAGTGGGCACCTCCGCCGGTTCAGTCGGAACCGAACCGGGCTGGCCATCTGGGTCAGCAGATTTCTCGGCCTCCCTTTCCTTTAGCCTACTTAAACGTTTATCTAAAGTGGCTTTGGGAAAGTTTTTGCAAATTTGGCAGTCTTCATTGAGGTGGTCAAACTCCAGACAATAAACACAGATGAGGTGGGGATCAGCCTTGGCAAAGGCCTCCCCACACTCGGTGCAGCGCTGAAACCCAGTGAGACCGGTTTTCTTTTTGGGTTTCTTAGACATGCCTAAAAATAATAACTTACCCTTACCAGTGTATAAGCCAGGCAACTACAAACCTATTGGTTCCAACTGTGTCACAGGTCGGTTAAAAAAAAAAAATGAAGAAAATATCGGTCTTTTTACGATCTGATAGGTACCAGGAACCACAATACAAAAGGTAGAAAAGATTACCAGAAAAAACAAAACATAATTACTTTGGTTCCCAACAAGACCGACCGGAAAGAAACTGAACAAAAAACAATTTCTACCAACAAAACTCTAAACTACCTACTAAGTACACTTACTGTACCATGGATGGAGATCAGAATACTGAAAAATAATTAAATGGTCGATAAAACCGACCGATTTTCACTTGAACCGAACCGAAGCGAAGGAGAGGCTCTCTGGAGTGACTTCTCAGTTAGGCGGAGTAAAGAATCTGACAGTTACACTGAGGAGTACCTGGGATAGAGGTTTGAAAACCAAGCTCGAGCTCAACGTTCTATGCCCTGGCATTGAGTTAACCCTTTCCTCTCTGGAGCAGTTCAAGTGCTGGGGCTAACTACATATAGTCAGAATACAGCAAGACTTCATTTTGTTTGAAAACAGGTTACTCACCTGTAACAGTAGTTCTAGGAGTGGTATATGTTTTTCATTCACACTTCTTGGCACTGTCCCTTTCCCATTTAAATCTGCCGGAAGGTCTTCAAGCTGACTCCTCCCACCCACTCAGGTGGTATAACCCTCGGCTCTGCATCTTAGCCCGCTGGAAGCCAGGTGTGTGCACTGAAGCCGGGGAGGTCGAGTGGGTCCATGTGGATGAATAACATTACCACTCCTAGAACTACTGTTACAGGTGAGCAACCTGTTTTTCTAGGGACGTGGATATGTTGTTCATCCACACATCTTGGCAGACTCCTAGCAGTTCTCCAGAAGGAGGGAGGCAAGGTGCACACCCCCTCAATACTTACTTAGGGAACAGAGATTGGAGAACCGAGGCCCCAAAACCAGCATCCCAGCGTGACTCAAGGTCGATGTGGTAATGGGTGATGAAGGTGTTTGCTGACTTCCAGGTAGCACCCCGACAGATTTCCTGTATGGGGATGTCCCTGGAAGCAGCCACCAATGCAGAGGTATGGCGGGTGGAATGAGCTCTTATCCCTCTGGGAGGCTCCTTGCCCGCCAACTTGTAGCATAGACTTTTGCAAGATGTAATCCATATTGAGATCGTCCGCTTTGCTGCAGGTCTGCCAGAAGTGGCTTCAGCGTAGGTGATAAATAGTTGGTGAACCTCTCCCCGAATTTCCGCCGTCCTCTTCTTATACTAGGAGAGAGCTTGTCTCAGGTCCAAAGTATGGAGCCTGTACTTGGCCGCCAAAGTGTAACTGAGGTAGTACAGTACACCGGCTAAGTCAACACCTGGTTAAGGTGAAACTCTGACACCACTTTCAGAAGGAATTTTGGGTGGGGGCGCAGGACAACCTTGTCCCTGTGGAAGACCAGATAAGGGGAGTCCACCAGCAGTGCTTGGAGCTCCCCTGTCCTTCTGGCAGAATTCATAGCGACCAGAAAGGCCATCCTCCATGACAAGTGTGACAACTCACACTTGTGCATTGGTTCGAATGGCTTGCCCATGAACTGTGCCAAGATCAGCAGTAGATCCCACGGAGGTGGGGGTTCATGCACCAGAGAAGATATGCAACCCAGGCCTTTGAAAAAGTGCCTGACCACTGTCTCCTGCGCTGTCTGCTGACCAGCCCACACCCGGTAAGCAGAAATGGCTGCCAGGGGCACCCTAAGGGTCAATGACTGAAGACCCCCTTTGGAGAGCGACCAAAGGTAGTCTAGAATGTTAGCCACTGGGCAGGACAGAGGGTCTAGGCCCTTGCCCTGACACCAAATGGAAAACCTTTTCCACTTGAAGGCATAACATTTCCTGGCTGACTCCTTCCTGGATGCTTCCATTACCATGAGTACATCCTCGGAGAGACCCAAAGCCTGGAAATCTAGCTGTTCAGGTACCAGGCTGTCAAGTGCAGGGATTGAAGGTCTAGGTGGAGAACCTTCCCCTGATCGACTGAGAGCAGGTCTGGGTGTGCTGGAAGCCACCTTGGGGGCCTGTTGCTGAGGCTGAGGAGATCTGGATACCAGAACTGGCGTGGCCCGTCTGGGGCTACCAGGATCACCTGCACCTTGTCCTTCCTCACCTTGAGGAGCACCCTGTGGATCAAGGGAAATGGTGGAAAGGCAGAGAAGAAGCCTGGGGTCCATGGTCTTGAGAAGGCATCCCCTGCATCGAGCCCTGCTGCGGGGTGGGCATGAAACAGCCTCAGTTTGGTGTTTTCCCTGGAGGCAAACAGGTCCACCATCGGTTTGCCCCTGTGGGAGAACAGGGTGTGAGCTACCTCTGGATGAGAGACCACTCGTGGGATGTCTTGTCTATGCGGCTGAGAGCATCCGCCAGTTGATTCGAGGCTCCTGCCACATGGATGGCTAGGAGATCCACCTCCAGTCAGCTCATAAGTGTCCAGATGTGGAGCACTTCCCTGCACAGCAGCCGAGAGTGCGTGCCGCCCTGCTTGTTGAGGTAGTACATGGTCGTGGTGTTGTCCATCTGGACTTGAACCCCTGGACCCCAAAGCTGAGGAGTGAACACTGACAGCACCAGTCTGACTGCTCTGAGCTCCAACAGGTTGATGTGGTAACAGGATTCCTCAGGGGTCCAGAACCCGTGGGTCCTGTTGTCCCCCATGTGGGCTCCCCAGCTCATGAGAGAGGCATCAGTCATGAGGATGACCGTCAGCTCGGGGTGAACAAACGGGATCCCTTCCTGCAACCAGTCTAGGATGGTCCACCACTCGAGAGCGTCCCACATCTTCTGGGTCACAGTGATCAGCTGGTCAAAATGACCCAGGCACAGGCTCCACTGGGCGGCCAGCTCCCACTGAAAGGGGCGCATATACACCACCGGGTCCAGCAGACCACAGAGGTGCAGGCTGCCCTGTAACTCAGAAGGTGCAGAAAGTCCCGGGCAGGGCGCAGTTGCCCAACCAGAAATGATCTGGCAAAAGAGGAGAGAACCGCCACCCTGTCCGCCGGGAGCCAGGCTCTGGCTCGATGAGAGTCGAGCTCTGCCCCGATGAAACACATCACCAGAGAAGGCACGAGTTCCGACTTGCCCTCGTTGATCTGGAGGCGAAGTTTGGAGCAGGTCTGGAGGGCCAGGTCCTTGGACCTCTCCAGCTCCTGCTGGGTGGAACCAGCTAAGAGCCAACAGTCGAGCTAGGGGTGTATTCTGACCCCCCCCCCCGATGCCTGAGGTGGGCTGCCACCACTGCAATGCATCTGATAACCCATGGGGCCGATGATAGGCCAAATGGCATGGCTCAAAACTCGTATAGGGTGTCCTCTGCTCTGAAGCGGAGGAACCCCTGGTGGGATGGACGGATTGAGATGTGAAAGAACGCATGCTGGAGATCCAGTGAGCAGAACCACATGTTTTGCTCCAGGGATGGTATGATCTGGGACAGAGTTACCATCCTGAAGGTGCGTGGCCCGAGATACTGATTCAAGTCGTGCAGATCTAGAATGGGGCGCCAGCCCCCTGTCCACTTCGGAACCAGAAAATACCTGGAAACAAACCCTGGGTCTGGTGGAGGATCTGCCACTCGAGCTACTGCCTCCTTGAGGAGGAGCTGAGCAATGTCGTCTCGGAGAGCTGACTTAATGTGGGTGGATACTCTCTCCTCCCATGGGGCGCTGGCTTGGCTGGGAGGGTACTGCTCTAATTCCAGAGGCAGACCCTGGCCGACCAATTCTAAGACCCACCTGTCTGTGGTAACAGCGGACCAGGCGGAAAGGAAATGGCGAAGCTGGACCCCCACGGGAGGACCCAGAGCTGGCGTGACAGGAATAGGGGTGGCAACCCCATCCCCTCACTGGGCAGGCTTGGAGGAAGAGGGTCCAGGGCCTGAAACCTGACCTCCTTTACAGGCCTGGGTAGGTCCGGGCTTAGGGTGGAGGCGCTAAGCCTAAGCCTGCTGCTACTGACCTCCCTGAAAGGAGGCTGTTGCTGGGACGCAGGGGAAGAATGACGAAAAGGCTTCTTCTTCTGCTGCTTTTTGGGACCAGAAGAAATCTGAGCAGAAGTGGAGTCCAAGGTGGCACTGGACTGTTTGATGCGCTGAAGGTGACCAGCCACACCTGGGCCGAAGAGATTGGAGCCCAGGAAAGAAACATCAGCCAGTTTGTGCTGGGTATCCACCGGGAAGGAGGAGAGCCTCAGCCAAGCCCTGTGGTGGGAGGCAACTGTGGCTGCCAACGAACGGGCACACGAGTCCCCAATGTCTGGAGCTGCTGCTTAGCAATGGCATGGCCTCGGTCCCGGACCTGTTTGACTGTGGTCTGCAAGTCTGCGGGGAAGTGTGGGAGGACTTCGTCCAAGGACCCCAAAAAGGAGAAGTGTGCCATGATAACGGCCAAGCTTGACTGACAGAGGCCTAAGGATGAGGCTGCACAGACCTTCCAGGCAGAGTGATCCAATTTCTTGGATTCCTTCTCCGGAGGTCTGTTAGTATCAGCAGAACTGCCTGTACGTCTGAACAGAGAGGCGGTCACAAGGCTCTTGGCCGAAGGGTGCTCTGTGAACCCCGCTAGGGACCCCATGGGCACAGCTGGACAAGAGGCAGGGTGCTGCCAAAGTTCGAGGGCCGGGCCAACGATGGCTTCGGCCACAGGAAAGGCTTCCATTGGGGTATCTCCTCTCTTGAGGATATCTGTGAGAGGGTACTCCACCTTTTTCTGGATAGATTCCAGGAGCATCCCTGGGGACTCAGAGATGAGGCGGAGAATGGCCTGAAAGGACGAAGGGCCTTCCTCTGTCCCTAAATCACCAGCCGAATCATAATACCGTGGATGAGAATGGAGGCCAGTGTCATCTGAATCCAAAGTATCTGGATACAGCGGTCAACCGCCCAGATCACGTTCAACCCGCCTAGGGCGGTTGGGGGTGAAAGTGACCGTAAGATGTCGGGGAGCTCGGTGTCCAGTCGAGCTTCCTTAGAAGAAGCCCCTCCCATGGGCTGCTTAGGTGGCGGTTCCACCACAATTGGTGGACAGACCAGCTTAGGCTGAACCAGAAAGGGTTTAGCCGGCTCCGTGGGTGGGGGAACTGACTTTATCAGTTCCTGAGGAGTCAGCTTCTGCCTAATAGGAGAAAGCCAAGTAATGGCCAGGGTAGGAGCTGGGGTCGGCTTATGCCCGTACAAAATCAGCTGCTGCTACATGAGGTTCTCGTAGCATTAACGGAGTTTCCGCCAAAGCCTCTCCTCCTTTAAAGAGGACAAGGACAATGGTGGCATCACCTCTTTTTGACACACTTGTGCTCCTTCCTCAGTCTGTTGGTCGAGGGGAGTCAGAGTCCTCGATCGAGATCAGGCTGACCGACTCGGTCGCCCGGGAGATGCCGGTAAAACTGGAGACTTCCGGGGTCAGGGACCACTTCCTCGGTGGGTTTCCCAGTGGGCTGGGTCTCCTCATCTGGGAAGGAAAGGACCGGAGTCCAGTTGAGGGAAGTCGTCGATCCGGAGTTGGCGACAATGGGTTGATCGGATCGAGAACAATCTCAACTTCGTTGATCGACTTTGGTTGACTGGCCTGATGGCAGAGCCGAGAAGCCAGCGACCAAAGAGGAAATCTCGACTGATGTTGAAATGGCTGGCTCCTGCAACAGAGATCTCTCCCGATCCCAAGAGCATCTCCATCAAGACAAAGATGGTCTCAGGTCCCTCTCCCGCTTATGGGACCGAGAGGAGTGTGTGCCCACAGGACTCTCGCCCTTAGTCGGGAGAGAGTGGCACATCTCTCGGAAGGAACCCGAGAAAGTGAAGCCCAAGTTGAGTGGAACAAATAAGCCCCGAGAGGAAGATTCTGCAGAGCGAGCCGCTTCCTCCTCGAAGGCCTGCATGTGCTCCAACTGCTCAGCAGATCCCACAGCCACAGAAACCATCCACTGGGCCTCCTTGGATTTCACTGGCGGGTTCTGTTTTTCGGGCATGCCCAATTTAAGGCGTGCGAGACAGTTGTTGAGGATGTTAGGCTGAAAAGCGAGGCAGAACTCACAGGTCATGGTGTCATGGCCGACACCAAGACAGTAGATGCATGAGGTATGTGGGTCCGTACGTTACTTCTTCTGGTTGCATGGGCACAAGCGAAATCCAGGGGAAGACTTGTCTTCCATAATTGAGAAGCAACAGTAGCAATCGCTAACGCGAGTAAGTTGAATTTTCGGAATAACCGAAAGTTGAGAAGCCAGGGCCTACAGAATGCGACAGCACGAAGGACGCAACCTGAATCTTCCAGTGGAAAGGAAGATCTGGCGTCATGTGACAGAGCTGAGGGTATACCACCTGGGTGAGTGGGAGGAGTCAGGCTGAAGACCTTTCGGCAGATTTAAAGAGGAAAGGGACAGTGCCAAGAAATGTGGATGAACAACATATCCCCATCCCTAGAATCTATATTTAATCTGACTGATGCACTCATCTGATGGCTGTAGTGATGTACATATATTTTATCTTCTTGCTCTTTATTAGATATTTTACATACAATGCTTTCAGCATCTGAAAATGCCCTCAAATTGAAATCTACTGTTGCAGAATTTAGATATGAGGATGGCAGAGTGAAAGAGGCATCTGCCTTCAAGAAAGGGAAGGAAGAGCTCAGCATTAGTAGGAGTGAGACCAGTTTACTGCAAAGCAGTGGAAGGAGTGATAGAGAGGATCCAGTTGGGCAACGGTGCTTTTTGGGGCTGCACTGTAAATCATATCCCCAGTAGCCAAACAATGGGAGAATCACTTTGAGAACACACTCATATCAAGTAGGAAGAGGAATGCAGGACTTGTTCCTATACAGTGTACCCAATTTGGGGAGGAGGTCCAAGTGGATGTCATCTACAGCATATATCTAAGAAATCAAGGCAATGATCTAACCAGACACCATTTCCTACAACAAAAAGCCATCCAGGGTTCTGAAGACAGGAGAATTAAGAATCCTGGCCAACCTCTGGCTGCTACCAAAGGTCATGGCTGTTGCTGAAGGTCATGAAGACCTTTATGTCAGCATTCAGGGTGAGTTGATTCGAGCCAAAACAGCACAGGACACTATCAAAGTCATGCTGGAGATCAGCTTCTTGGCTCTGGGGCCAAGGGACAACTGAAGACCACTGCATACATATTAATGTGCACAAAGGAGCAGGCTTTTGGGAAGTTATTCAGGTAGACAGGAAACAAGACAGTGCCAGGACTGGACCTGGTGGGACTCGGAAACCAAACGGGTGGCGGTATCACCTACAAAGGCAAACTGATAAAAACTGGACAGGTAGGAGTGGAACCATCAGATTGAAAAGAGTTCCAACAAGCATTTGTCAATGCCAAATGTTTGCTTGCTGGCATTGGCAGTGGTAGTGTAGAAGTTACAGAGCTGCGTAATAGGAATGGCAGTGAAGTACTGAACTGAAGCCAACCCCACCACTACCCTGAAGAGTGACAGGCATTGGGGTGTGCGCTTGGGTCATTTTTAGGAATGTTTTCACCAAATTTTCAACATAGCCATTTTAAGACCTCTGCTCATGAACAGTGTCACTGTGATTTTCTTAATTTGTCCCTACATTGATTTCGCACACGACTGCGCCATTTTAGCTACATGGGTGGAAAGACATTTTGGGTGAGATGTGAAAAATGACAGCTATACTACTCATAAGAAGGTGTGGTAAAATGGCAATGTTGAAAATCTGGAGTGAAAATATTGAAAATTCGCGAACTTACGAGCCTGCGTAGGAACTGCATAGCGCATGCAACATTAAAACAGTCATTTTGGAATTTTGCACCAAATTTTCAACATGGGGTTTTGGGACCCCTTCTCATGAATGATGTCACTGTCATTGGCGTTATTGGGCCTGAAGGGTGATTTGCCCAGTCTACTGCGGAAATCACCCTTGAGACAGTGCCGCCAGTGACATCATTACATGAAAGGGTCCCAAATATGTTGAAATTTAGTCATCAAAAATACCTGAGATATGCAATAAAGTTGAAACCCCCTATCTAGCCCATTATACAGCTTACGGCATTTCCTCAGTTCGCGGTCGGCTTTGAAGAGTGCAGACGTGTTCCCGGTCCACCGAAGATCGTTCGCCCGAGCTCGAGGTAAGTATGGGGTGAGGGGGGTGTGTGGGGAGGCAGGGTGCGCAGTGGGTGGGTGCGGGTTGTGGGAGGGTGTGCTGGGAGACTACGTGGGACCGTTTTTTTCCAGGTTGAAAAAAAAAAACATAGATGACGGGACGTTTGCCACGCTGGGTGGGCTCCCAGCGTGGCACAAGAACGTTGGGAGGCGTTCAGCCGGACGGGGATTAGGCACCCCGTCGGCCATGGCATTGCTGCCAGCTGGGTTGGAGCTCCCAGAGTGGCACCTTGTCTCAGGGGGAGGAGAGTGAAGTAGCAGCGGTTGGGCACCTCAGCGGCGATAGTATGGGGGAGAGACAGGTGAAGCCGACGAGGATTGGGCACCCCGTCGGCTAATCAGTCTGACATTTGGGAGGCTTTGGGCGCAGCACAAGCCGATGGGATTGGGCACCCCGTCGGCTATCACGTGTGTGCAGGGGAGGGGTTTCTGTGTGTGTGTGTGTGTGTGTGTGTGTAGGGGGAGCTGCGCATGAGCAGGCGATATGTTATTGCTGCTCACTCAAGCGCAGCTCCCCCTTTCAACTGTATGCCACTGCATTTTGGAGCTTGTCATAGAAAGCTCCAGCATGCATTGGCTTACAGGCGCCGCGCCTGCCAACACACTGACTGAATTGGAGGAGGTGACACACCTCCGAAATCTCGGATGATGGCACTATGTTTCCTGCACATGCGTGCAAGCAAACATAAAAATGTTGCACTCCAACAGAAAAAAATGTTAGGCTCATAAATGTAGACTAATCCGATTGAAAAGCCAAAGGCCAGTCACTGCAACACTGTAAAGCAGAAGGTGATTTACAACTGTGTCAAATGTCTTGGCTACAAAGACAAATACTGCTGCTCTCAGTAAAATCCCCCTTACAAGATGACATCAATGAATTTGAGGAGGGAGCAAACCATAGAAAACTTTAAAAATAACACAGTGACATTAAAAAATGAAACCCAAAACACCCATTTTACGAAACGATACAAAATTAATGGGTTAACAGTGTATTTTGAAGAGATCTTCCTTAGCGAGGTGTGTTGCCTGAAAAAGCTATGGATACTGATGGGGCTGGTACTGTCGAGCTACCATGCAAATTTTGGTTATAGTGGGGCCATATGTATAAGTAATTTGGGCCCTTAGTTACTCACTTAAGAAACCACTGTCCTATCTGAAACAGAACAACAATCAATCATAATTATGGGGGTACATTTCAATATAAGAAACCATACTTGGACAGACTGTGTGGGCCAAGCAGTCCTTTTCTACCAATACATTCTATATTTCTACTGTGAGTGGTGGCTCATTTTTCTCTGATTATGCAGTTTCAAAATATTATGATAGGCTTGCTTTGCCAGTTGGCATTTTATATGCAGAGTTGACTGTCAAAATCTAAAATACATTTTTATTGGCTTTTCTCTACAAACTTTGGGACATTTAGCTTTCTAAACTGCCCTTGGGAGTCTATACATGAAGGGGCTCTGAAAGTAATACTTTTTGTTAGTAATTAAATGCTGGGAATATTTCCTTTCTTGTACTACAAATTAACTAGCAAAAGACATCACATTTGAGAACCACAGTACAGGAATACCAACAGATAAATGTGAGCTATGGAATGTATCTATGAAACAGCCCACAAGTGGTATGTTAAAAAGTAAGCAAACCCTGATTTTCATGTCATGCTATACAATCTATGTTAAGCCATCCATCCTCTAGAATTAGCTGCAAGTGGGTAGTGATACCAGAACTGCAGTAAACACTGAACTACAGCACATTACAGTGGGTTATGACACCTAAACCCTTCCAAGTGTACCCTATAATTTCTTGATCACAACTGTTGCTATGTTTCCTTACTAAATATTATCCCTATAAGACACACACATATAGATATATACAGTATATAAGAGGTACATGGGCATGCTTGGTGACATTTTCCTTGGTAATACTGGTCAGAAATTAAACTAAAGAACTCACTCAAATTACTATAATGAATAGTTATTAGTTCTGTATGGACTGACCAAACATTCTTGTAATGAGATGTCAAAACATTTTTCTCCTGTGGTGGAACAGTGAAACAGTGGTGGAATTCAAGCATGCATGGGACAGTCATAAGGCAATTCTAGGGGACGGGGGTAGGAAGAAGTAGGCTGCTGGTTAACTAGGATCTGCAGCTTATCCATTAGGTAGCGAAATGGGCAGACTGGGTGGGCCAAGCGGTCCTTATCTGCTGTCAAAATCTATGTTTCTATGTTTCTGCGGGAAAATTAGTCTGGCAGTTGCTTGTTATTATTATATTTTTTTTCGGGCGACGCTGCACTGCAGGCACGAACAACTTATTTGTCAGTTTTGTTTCCATAACCAGCCTGTTACACAGCAAAAAAAATTCTACAAACACAAGGATAATCTTTCAACATACAGACTACTGTTGTGGTAAATACCAGTTACACACGCTATTCTATCTTTAGGCACAAAAGCCTTATTTAGCTGTCTAACTTAAGAGTCAAGCTGTTCTCATAAAAAAACATCTAAATGAATGAGATCCATTATCAAAGTTATAAGGTTTCTGTGTTTATGTGACATTTTATATTTATGAACTGGGTCATTTTAAATCGGTCCCTTGTGTTCTTTTTGCTAGAATGAAAATGTCTGTCATTTTATGGCCTTTCTTGTCATATTAGGCAATGCAACAGTTGCATACTGACAGTCTTCCACTGCCTACACATGCTCTAACAATATACATTTCTATAACTGGTAAGATGAGATTCTAGCCAGTACTCATAGCGGCAGACTGTTATGCATGGGTATGACATCATACATATTACACCTGGTTATAATGTCATACTAATGTAGAGTGGAATTCTGTGATGTTATTAAACGTACATCCATTTTCTTTTATTTCCTGCCCCAATACAACATTTTATGTGCCTTTTCCAATCCCCCAACCCAGCTGCTGTCTGTATATTGGATTTTCTACTAAAAAAAAAGGGGGGGATAAAAAAATTAATAATGTTAAAAGCAGTTTACTATCTTAGTTTATTATCGTAGTGTTCCACAGGTGATGTAAACCACAGAAAACTAATTCACAGGTCAAATGAAAACACTTTTAGAATTACATGGAACTGATAAAAAAAACAATTCCATAAAAGAGGAAACCAAATTTGAAATTCTACCTTAATCCAGTGGATGGAATTTCATATTCTGCACAGTTTCATTTATTATCTTAGTTATAATGTATGGGTAGCCCTTATTATTCACTGAAAGTAAGCCGTTTACAACCTTGTAATCTCACTGTTGTGATGACAGAACCTTAAAAACCCCTCTCATCTATGTCACAGCACTGAGCCCGTGAGAGAGGCATCAGTCATGAGGACGACCGTCAGCTCGGGGCGGACAAACGGGATCTCTCCATGCAGATGTTCCACCATTGGAGGGCGTCCCAAAGCCTCTGGGTTACCATGATCAGCTGGTTGAAATGATCTAGACGCTGGGACCACTGGCTGGCCAAGCCCCACTTGAATAGGACGCATTCACCACCGGGCCCAACGGACCACGGTGGTGCAGGCTGCCATGTAACCCAGGTGACACAGGAAGTCTCTGGTAGGGCGCAATTGCCCAACCAGAAATGATTGGGCAAAGGAGGAGAGAACCTCTGCCCTGTCCGCCGGGAGCCGGGCTCTGGCTCGGCAAGAGTCACGTTCTGCCCCGATGAAGCAGATCACCTGCAAAGGCACAAGTTCCGACTTGGCTTCATTGATTGGGAGGCCAAGTTTGAGACAGATCTTGAGGGTCAGGTCTCTGGACCTCTCCATCTCCAATCTGGAGGGACCCACTATAAGCCAATCATCAGGGTAAGGGTACACCCTGACCCCTCGATGCCGAAGATGGTGTACCACCACTGCAATGCATTTGGTGAAGACCCGGGGTGCCGAAGACAGGCCGAATGGCATGGCTTGGAACTCGTAGAGGGTTCCCTCCACTCGGAAGTGGAGGAACCTTCGGTGTGATGGACGGATCGGGACTTGGAAGAACATGTCCTGAAGATCCGGGAGCAGAACCAGACATTTTGCTCGAGGGATGGTATGATCTGGGACAGAGTTACCATGCTAAAGGTGTTCGACGTGAGATACTGGTTCAGGTCATGCAGATCCAGAAAGGGGCGCCAGCCCCCTGTCTGTTTCGGGACCAGGAAGTACCTGGGAATGAACCCTGGGTTGATTGGGGAATCTATCACTTGGGCCAATACCTCCTTGAGGAGGAGTTGGGCTATGTAGTCTCTCAGAGCCGACCGAGTGTGGACCGACACCTTTTCCTTGTGTGGGGCACGGGCTCGCTTGGCGGGTACTGCTCAAACTCTAGAGGCAGTCCCTGACTGACCAAATCCAAAACCCATCTGTCCATGGTAACAGCGGACCAGGCAGAAAGGAAGTGGTGGAGCCGGCCCCCAACAGGAGGACCCAGAGTAGTCGTGACGAGTATGGGGCTGGTCACCTCCATCCCATCACTGAGGAGGCCTGGAAGAGGAGGATCCAGAAACGGGACCACCGGGACCCTTCCCACTCGGTTTGCACAACTGAGCACCTGACTTGGGCCAAGGGTGCCAAGACTGGGCCTGCTGCCCAGATTGAAACTGGGGCTGCTTGGCTGCAGGGGCAGAAGAGCAAAAAGGTTTTTTTTTTCTGCTTCTTGGAAACCTGGGATTCCTTTTGGGCAGGCGTAGCCGAATCCAATGTGTTGCTGGACTTCTTGATACGTTCAAGGTGACCATCCACTCCTGGACCAAACAAGTTGGTACCCAGGAATGGGACATCTGCCAACTTGTGCTGGGTGTCAGCCATGAAAGTTGAGATCCACAGTCAAGCCCTGTGGCGCATGGCAACCGTGGCTGCAACAGAACAGGCACAGAAATTTCCTATGTCCAAGGCCAGTTGGAGCTGTTGTCTGGCAACAGCCCAGCCCTGGTCCCAGGCCTGCTTGACCATGGTCTGATGGTCTGTGGAAAGGTGAGGGAGCACCGCGTCTAAGGAGCCCAAAAGGGTGTGAGAGAAGTGTACCATGATAACAGCCGAGCTCGCCTGACAGAGACCCAGCAATGAGGCAGCATAGACCTTTCGGGCACAATGATCTAGCTTTCTGGATTCTTTGTTCGGTGATCTATTGGACTCTCCTGAGTTCCCAACCTGCCCGAATACAGACCTCGGTCACCACTCCCTTAGCTGAGGGATGCTGTGAAAATCCTGAAAGGGAGCCAGTAGGTACCGTGCACTTGTGGACCATCCTGGCGGACGGTGCTGGACAAGAGGCTGGGTGCTGCCAGAGCTCCAGGGTTGGGCCAACAATAGCTACAGCTACTGGGAAGGCCTCGGTCGGGGAATCCCCTCTTCTGAGGATGTCAGTTAGGGGGTATTCTACCCATTTTTTAAAGGGCTCCAGCTTCATCCCTGTAGATTCTGAGATGAGGCGGAGGATGCAGATAAAGGAGGTATGCCCCTCCTCGGTTGATAGACTCATGGCACCATTGTCCTGAGAATGAGGTGCCAAATCTGAGTTGTCGGACTCTGAGGAGTCCGGATACAGCGGTCTGCCGTCAGAGTCACTGCGAACCCGCAGCAGGCGGTTGGGAGTCAGAGTAACGGACAGCCTGTGTGGAAGGCCTGAGGCAGGCCAAGACTCCTTGGGGGGAGCCCCCGAGGAAGGCTGTTTCGTCGGCGGCTCACCGGGATAGGTGGAGAGACCGACTTTGGCCGAGTCGAGAGTGACACTGCCAGCTCTGCGAGTGGCGGGGGAACGATGATCGACTCCTGAGTGGTCAACTTCGGCCTGGAGGGCGACAGCCAGGTAATAGCTGGGGTGGAAGAGACCGCCTTCATCCCAGCCAGAACAAGCTGCTGCCACAGCATGTCCTCATAGTACCGACATAATTTGTGTCAGTGCCTCCGCTCATCCGAGGAGGATGAGGCTGACTGGCAATAGTGCCACTTCTTAGAGTGCTGCTTATGCGACTTCCTCGGCCTTTTGGTCAAGAATGTCCCAGACCTGGATGTCAACTGTTGGGGGGGACTGACAGGGATGCTCGGGAGAAGGCAAGGAGAACCCCTGTTCCTCCGGATCAGGGACGACCACCGCTCAGGGCTTCCCAGCTGGCTGGGCTGCCTCATCAGCCAGGTCTGAAAGGACTGGAGTCCTAAATAAGGAGTTGTCGGCCTCCTCGGTCAGTGACAGGTCGACCGAATCGAGGATGATCTTGACTGGATCATCGTCCAATGTTTGGGCTGGCTGACCTGACAGGGGCACCGTGAGGTCAGCGGCCGAGGTCATAACTTCGACCGAAGTCATAAGAGGACACTCCTGGGACAGAGATCTCTCTCTCTCTCTTTCCCAAGAGCAATGTCGACGAGACGAGATTTCTCTCGGTTCCTTCGATTCCTTTTTGTGGGATCTGGAGATGTGTGAGCCGGGGCCTTCCTCACGAGTGGGAAGGGATTGGACCAGCTCCTTGAAGGAACCCGAGAAAGAGAAGCTCAGTTTTAGAGGAACGAAAACCGAGGGTGAAGACAAGATCTCAGTGGCATGAGCTGTTCCTCTTCGAAGGCCTTCATCTGTCCCAAATGTTCCACTGACCCCATGGCCATGGAGATCGCACGGCGAGCATCCCTGAATTTGACCAGTGCGCAACTTTTTCCGGATGTCCAAGCTGGAGATGCACGAAGCGATCATCCAAGACATCCGGATGGAAAGAGCAACATAGGTTGCAGGGCTGAGTGTCATGATCGAGACCCAGGCAGTAGACACATGAGGCATGCGGGTCAGTCCTAGACATTTTTTGCCCACAGGGATACCAGCGGAACCTGAGCAAGGACTTATCCTCCATCGCAGTCACTAGAACAAAATAATTCGGAGAGATTCTGCGAATCTTGATAGGTAAAACCAAGTTTTGGAGTACCAGGGCCTACTACACGTGGGAGCGAGAAGGAAGGAGTCTGTATCTTCCAGCAAAAAGGAATATCTGGCGTCACGGGGCAGAGCCGAGGATTATACCACCCGGGTGGTTGGGAGGAGCCAGCTTGAAGACCTTCCGGCATCATCTTAAAGGGAAAGGGACATGCCAAACAGTGTGGATAAACAACTTGTCCACGATCCTAGAAACCCTGTTTTTTTGAGGAGGAAGGGATTTGAAGATCAGAGACAGGCCCTGACTCACTACCCCCAGGACCCACTTGTCTGTAGTGATGTTTAACCAAGCATGGAGGAAGTGAGACAGTCTGCCTCCAACAGGTAGTGAGGAGGCGACCTGTGCAGACATGTCAGGGTGCTTGTTTTGCTTGGGGCTGAGGCTGGGCTTGTGACACCTGCCTAGAGCCCCTTTTACCCCTGCCCATGAAGTACCCTTACTGTGGGTACTGCTGGTACTGGGGTGTGGCCACTGGTTGAAAGAAGGGCCTGGTATGAAAGGACCTGCCCTAGCCTCCCCTTCCATAAGGCTTGGTGGATGATGAAGCCTTCTCTTTAGCAGAGTTGCTTCTATATGTAGCCTTGTACTCATCCACCTTTTCCATATAAGCCACTGTTGACTCCACAGATAAAGTATTTCCTTCTAAAGGGAAATCAAGAGCCTTTGATTGAGCGTCTTGAGTGAGATTTGTGGCTCTTAGCCAGGCAAATCTCCTCTGGGCTACCGTATTTGCCATCCATCTGGCTGCAGCATCATTTGTATCAGCAGCCATTTGGAACTGTTATTTAGCCGCCTCTAACCTAAATCTGGCAGTTTCTGCCAGTTCGTCAGACAGGGTGAGGGGGCTTTCTGAGCCATGGCCAAAACCGACTGCCACAAGGACTTCTGGTACTGGGCAGCATAGGCCTAAAAATGTGCCTGTCGTATGGCTAAAGAAGCTGACACCCCATCTTTGCCATGCTATTTTTTTTTTTTTTTTTTAAAGAGTCCTTGTCTGGTGGGTGTGAAGCCAGAGGGACCTTAGCTTTATCACAGGCAGCCACCTGTATAACCCCTTGATGGTCTGGGTGGGTAAAGAGGAACTTTGCTCCTTCCCTCTCCATCTGATACTTTTTATCCATCTTCCTATAAAGAGGAGGGATGGAATTAGGGGTTTAGAGTATTTTCAGAGCATCTTTTTGGAAAAACATGTTAGCAGGCAGGAGGAGAGCTCTGGTGGGGGTTAGCCCCATCATTTCAAGGTATTCCACCTCCTCTTCATCTTCAATCTCCTCCCTTGTGGTGATGTCCAATGCATCAGTCATCTTCCTCACAAACGTAAAGTGTGAGGAGTAATCCTCAGATGTTCTGCGGGGAGAGCCAAATTCCTGCTCAGGGGATACCACAGGTTCAGTGGGGTCCCCTTCCTCCTCCTCACAGTCGCTATACTCTTCCTCTTCCATGAAGGAAGATTTCCCTGTGCTGCCAGTCTGTTCACAGGAGTCTGGGCAGGTGGCTGCTGATCAGTGGGTACAAGGCCTTGTAATGCTTGTATTACCCTGAAGGCCTGAGCAATCTCTTGGGCAGATGGCATTGTGAGGGCAGGCACAGAAGTCCCCTTTTTTGGAGCTGGGGATTCTGTGTTTTTTAGTTTTCTTAGAGGGAACTGGGGAGTCAGCTGGTTCAACAACCCTCTTGGTGCCCTTGTCACCCATCTCAGGGCTAGAGGAAACAATAGATGTGGTTTCACCCACATTAGCAGGGGGTATCGGCTGGTCAGAGCCAGAGGGACCCCTTAGTGAAGGAAATTTTTTTTTTTAGTCATTCCAGGTGTTTTTCCACAGTTTTTTCAGGGAATGTTTTACAAATGTCACATTCCTCCTTGAGATGCTCATAGCCCAGGCAGACCACATACAAATTGTGCTTGTCTGCCTTGGTAAAGACGTCCCCACATTCCAAACAGTTTTTGAAATCAGGTTCACCGGGTTTTTTCTGGTTTTTCAGACATTTCAATCGGTTCCCGATAAAAAAGTAAACCGCTATAAAATTCAGTAAAACTAGCGGCTGTGGTCAGTTCCGGAACCGATGGAACCGAACCGAAGGAAGAGAAAATTACTCACCTTAGTAATTATGTTTCTTCTAATAGAGTCTTGCTGTATTCTGACTATTGCAGTTAGCCCCAGCACTCAAACTGCCCCGGAGAGAAGAGGGTTAATCTTCTATGCAGAGCACAGAACGTTGAGCTAGAGCTCGGTTCAAACCTCTGTCTGCTGCACTTAGAAGCACAATGGTCAGATTCTTACGAGCTAATACTAACTACTATGTGGAAATTGTAAACTTTTTGATAGCCAAATGGCAATCAAATATTTTGGATCCCCAAAAGACTCAGGTCAAGAAATCTAAAATCAAAAACCAGATAGTGAACAACTTAAAGATTGTTAAATTAATAACATAACCGACTTCCCCTCTCTAAAAGGAGGGTGTGCCCAAATGCATCCCTGTGGTGCAACACTGCACCTGCCAACCCACTTCCCAAAAACAGGTTCTGAGAGGGGAGGCAGGGAGGGAGGTCAGAATATTTATTTATTTAGCTTTTGTTGACCGGGTAAGTGCACTAGACAAATCCTGCCTATTTTCAGGCACGACCCGGGGGAGGGGGATACAGATGAATGCCAACTGACCTTGAACCAGATTAAGCTGTTGGTGGCATTTTTAGTGAATGAGGGAAATTTGGCCAGGACACCGGGGAAATTCCCCTACTCTTTTCGATAAGTGCCATGGGATCTTTAACATCCACCTGAACTACCACCAATCCAGGCAGATGGGACCTCGGTTTAACATCTCATCCGAAAGACGGCACCTCAGAAGTGCAGCACCCCTCTCATGCTGCGCTACAGTGTCAGTACTGGGATATTAACCCAAGTGCCAGATGTGGGAACTGAACCCACAGCCCTCTGATCTCCCGGCCTCAGAGGCGAGTGTGCTACCTACTGAGCCACTGACACTGAATACAGCAAGACTTCATTAGAAGAAACATAATTACTAAGGCGAGTAATTTTTTCTTCAAACCACATGAAGTCTTGCTGTATTCTGACTATTGCAGACTACCAAGCAGTACCTCCATGGAGGAGGGAATCAAACCTACCTTGGGAATAGGCTCTGCAGTACTGCTGTACCAAACCAAGCATCACTCCTAGCCTGGATGTCCAGGGAGTAATGTTTGGTAAATGTATGGACTGTTTTCCAGGTGGCTGCTTTACATCTCTCTAGCAAAGGAATATCCCTGGCCGCAGCCAGGGAAGCAGCTGTACCTCTAGTTGAATGAGCCCTCAGACCTGAGGGAGGTATTTTGCCTAGCTTCTCATAGTAGAATTGAATACAAGAGACAATCCACCTGGCAACAGTTCTCTTAGTGGCAGGTTTGCCCTTCCCCACTTCCCCATAAGTAAGAAACAACTGGACGGAGTCAAACCTGTGAGCCTTGGTATGCTCAATGTAGTAACTAAGGGCTCTTTTAACATCAAAACTGTGTAAACTTCTTTCTCCTGAAGAAGAATGATCAGTGAAGAACACAGGGAGAGACACAGATTGGTTCAGATGAAAATCTGAAACCACTTTAGGTAAAAACCTCCTGTTAGTTCTAAGGACCACCTTATCTCTATGGAATGAGATAAAATCAGGCTCCACTGACAGAGCTTGTAATTCACTGATATGCCTGGCAGAGGTAATAGCTACCAGGAACACAGTTTTCCAAGTCAAGTACTTAAGCTCTGCTGAAGACAAAGACTCAAAAGGGGGCTGCATAAGCTGAGCAATGCAAACATTAAGATCCCAAGCAGGGGTAGGATCCCTAAAGGGGGGATTGGTATGAAGCAATCCCTTGAAAAATTTACAGAATACAGGGTGAGATGACAGTGAGGAAGGCTATCCCACTTACAGAAAAGCAGAAACAGGTGACAAATGTACTTTGAGTGTAGCTGGTCTGAGGCCTAGGCCATTAAGATGAACCATATAATCCAGAACTGTAGACAATTCAGCAGTGTCTGGGGATATATGCTTCTTGGAACACCAAATGCTGAATCTTTTCCATTTGGAGTTATAAGTTTTTCTGGTGGCAGGCTTTCGAGAGGCTTTGAGAATATCCAGAACCCCTTGGGACAGATGCAAATCTGCATACTCTAACTCTTCAAGAGCCATGCCTTGAGATTGAGGGACTGAAGATTGGGGTACCAAATCCTCCCCTGAGAGGAGGTTAACAGGTTGTAATTCCTGGGAAGAGACAGAAGAAGATGGACTGCTAGGGACAGCAACAGGGGGCACCAAGGCTGCCTGGCCCAGACTGGAGCAATCAGAATCACTTTGCAGGGTTGTGACCTTATCTTGACCAGAACTTTGAACAGTAGAGGAAAGGGAGGGAAGGCATATAGAAATTTCCCCTCCCAGTTTAAAATCAGAGCATCCAGAGGGACTGAGCCCAAGACTGGAGGTCTGCAACAAAACAGAGAAAGATGGTGATTGTCTGGGGCTGCAAAGAGATCTATCTCTGGAGTGCCCCACCTTGAAAAAATCACTTTCAACACCAGAGGGTCCAGGGACCATTTGTGATGGCCCTGGGAGATCCTGCTCAATGCATCGGCTAGCACATCGTCCTTCCCTGGAAGGTGGACTGCTATCAGAGAGGTCTGCAGAGAATAAGCTAGGGACCACAATTTCATGGCTTCCGTACACAAGGCCTGCTTGTTGATGTACCACATGGTGGTGGTGTTGTCTGTCCTGACCTGAACCACCTTGTTCTGCACTGATTGAGAGAAAGCTTGCAAGGCCAGAAAGACCACCCTGAGTTCCAAGAGATTGATGTGAAGAAGGAATTCCTGAGGGGACCACAGTCCCTGGGCTGTGAGAAACCCCAGATGGGCTCCCCACCCCAATAGAGAAGCATCCGTGGTTAGAACCACAGAGTGAGACTGAGCGACGAATGGGACTCCTTATCTGAGGTTGCCCTGATCCTGCCACCATTGGAGAGCCTGGATCACAGTCTGAGTCACTGGAACTAGTCTGGTTAGAGAATCTTTCTTCTGAGACCAAAAGGACCTCAGGTGAAACTGAATGTCCCTCATCTGAAATCTGGCCCCTTGGACCATTGCTGCAGAAGCTGCCATGTGGCCCAGAAGCTGAAGGAAGTGCCTTGCTGGCCGAGAGCCCAGAAGGTGGAATAAAGAAGTCAGCTCTACAATAGCCCTTGCCCTTTTCAGGGGACGAAAAGCTCTTGCTTTGACTGTATCCAACTCTGCACCTTTAGAGGTGAGGAGCTGTACAGGCTCGAGAACTGACTTGGGAAGATTGAGAAGGAATCCTAGTGAAGTGAGCACTTGCTGAGTCACAAGCAGGTCTGACTTGACTTGGTCTGGGGACTGACCCACAATGAGCCAGTCATCCAGGTATGGAAATATGGAAATATTCTTCCTCCCTAAAAAGGCCACTACTACTGCTAGGCATTTTGTGAATACCCTTGGAGCCAATGTCAGGCCGAGGGCATAGCTTTGAACTGATAATGGCCTGAAGGCAATTCAAACCTGAGGTACTTTCTGTGGGAGCACCTGATGGGAATGTGAAAGTAGGCATCTTTTAAGTCCAGGGAGGCTAGCCAGTCCCCTGGCCTTAGTGAGGGAAATACAGGTTACTCACCTGTAACAGGAGTTCTAGGAATGGTATATGTTGTTCGTCCACACTGTCTGGCAGGTATCCTTGCCGCTTTACATCTTGCCGGAAGGTCTTCAAGCTGGCTCCTCCCACCCACCCGGGTGGTAAAACTCTCGGCTCCGCCCATGATGCCAGATCTGGCCCGCTGGAAGCTCAGGTTGTCTTGTCCGGGCCGGGGAGGTCGGAGGAGTCATGTGGATGAACAACATATACCATTCCTAGAACTCCTGTTACAGGTGAGTAACCTGTATTTCTAGGGACATGGATATGTTGTTCATCCACACTGGCTGACAGACTCTAGCAGTTCTCGGGAGGAGGGAGGAGCTCATCCCCTACTTGGGAATAGAGACTGGAGAACGAGGCTCCAAAACCAGCATTCGCGTGACTCAAGGTCGATGTGGTAATGGGTGATGAAGGTGTGTGCTAACCTCCAGGTAGCAGCCCTGCAGATTTCCTGGACAGGGACGTCCCTGGAAGCAGCCACCGATGCAGCAGTATGGCGGGTAGAATGAGCTCTTATCCCTCTGGGAGGCTCCATGCCGCCAACCTGTAACGAGATCTATGCAGGGGTGACCCACCTGCTTATCGTCCCACTTGGCTGCAGGTCTGCCAGGGTGCAGCTTCAGCGTGGGTGACAAACAGCTGGCAGAACCTCTCCCAATTTCAGCCGATGGCTCCTTATAATCGTGAGTGCCTTCTAGGGTCCAGAGTATGGAGCCTATATTGAGCCTCCAGTGTGAGTTGAGGGTAGAGCACGTCGGCAGAGTCAACACCTGGTTAAGGTGAAACTCGACACCACCCTGAAGGAATTTCGGGTGGGGGCACAGGACAACCTTGTCCTGTGGAAGACCAGGTAAGGAGGCTCGATGCAGAGCACCTGGAAACTCTCCCATCCTTCTGGCTGACGTGATAGCCACCAAGAAGGCGGTCTTCCACGACAGGTGAGAAGTTCACACTGTGCATTGGTTGAAATGGCTTGCCCATGAGCTTTGCCAGTACCAGCAGTAGATCCCACCGGAGGTGGAGGTTCTCTGCACCGGAGGAAATGTGATCAAGACCTTTGAAAAAGCACCAGACCACCTTCTCCTCATACCGACTGCTTCCGGCCCAGCGCCGGTATGCAGAGATGGCTGCCAGGTGCACTTAAGGGTTGTCGACCTAAGCCCTTGCTGAGAAAGGGACCAAAGGTAGTCAATATGCTCGCCAAGGAACAGGAGGGAAGGGTCAAGGCCTTGCCCTGGCACCAAATGGAAAATCTCTTCCATTTGAAGGCGTAGCATTTTCTGGTTGACTCCTTACCGAATGCCTCAACTATGTTGAGGACCTCATCAGAAAGACCCAAGGCCTGGAACTCTAGCCGCTCAAGAACCAGGCCGTCAGGTGCAGGGATTGAAGGTCCGGATGGAATACCTTCCCCTGATTGACTGAGAGCAGGTCCGGGTGAGCTGGAAGCTGCCTCGGGAGCCTGGAGCTGAGGCTGAGGAGATCTGGGTACCAGTACTGGCAGGGCCAGTCTGGGGCTATCAGAATCACCTCGCCTTGTCCCTCCTTGCTTTGAGAAGCACCTTGGGCATCCAAGGGAACAGGGAAAGTAGAAGAGGCCCGGGGTCCCGCGACACCAGAAGGCATCCTGCAGCTGAGAGCCCCCTGCTGAGGCGGGCATGGAACAGCCTCAGCCGCATTCTCCCTGGAGGCAAACAGGTCCACCTGAGGTGTGCCCCAATGGGAGAATAGATATTGTACTACCTCCGGCAGGAGAGACCACTCATGGGACGCAGCCCCTATCCAGCTTAGGGCATCGGCCAGGGTGTTGGAGGCTCCTGCCACATGAATGGCTAGGAGATCCACCTCCAGGCTGCGCAAGAGTGACCAGATGCGGAGAGCTTCCCTGCATAGAAGCATGAAGCGCGTCCCGCCCTGGCGGTTTAGATAGTACATGGTAGTGGTGTTGTCCGTCTGGACCCAGACCACTTGACCACGAAGAAACGGAGCAAAGGCGGTGAGAGCTAGGCGGACCGCTTGGAGCTCCAGCAGGTTGATGTGGCATCGGGACTCCCTTGAGGGACCAGAGGCAAGATGCGTCGATGTTCCCCAGATGGGCACCCCAACCCATCAGAGAGGCATCGGTCGATAGAGACACCATCCGGCTCAAAGAAGCGGACAAGCAGGATGCCCTCCTGCAGATGAACTGGAGCGGTCCACCACTGGAGCGTTCCACATCCCTGGGTCACCGTCACTAGCTGGTCCAATGGATTGCAGGCGGGTGGGACCACTGGCTGGCCAGCCCCACTGAGAAGGGGCACATGTTCCAGTGGGCCCCAGCGGACCACCAGCATGGTAGGCAGCCATGAGACCCAGGAAGTCCCGGGCAGGCGCGATTGCCCAACCAAGATGATTGGGTAAGGAGGAAGAACCTCGGCCCTGTCACCTAGGAGCCGTGCTCTGGCTGAAGAGAGTCAGAGCTCTGCCCGATGAAAAGAAATCACCTTTGGCTCGAGTTCCGACTTGGCCTCGTTGATGAGGAGGCCCACCTGAGGAGCAAACCTGGAGGCCAGATCTCTGGACCGCTCCACCTCCGTCTGGTGGGGCTGCTATCAGTCAATCGTCCAGGTGGGTAAACCCGGGACCTCGGCGCCGAGGAATGCGGTCACCACTGCCATGCATTTGGTGAAGATCCTGGGAGCTGGAGATAAGCCCGAAGGGCATGTCTTGGAGACTCGAAAGGGATCCCTCTGCTTTCGGCGAAGGAACCTCTGATGTGGCAGACGGATAGGGACGTGAAAGAACCGCGTCCTGCAGGTCCAGAGAGCAGAACCACCGCCGTGTTCCAAGAGATGGTATTATCTGAGCCAGGTGACCATCCTGAAGGTTCGAGACCTTAGGAACTTGTTGGATCGTGGAGTGAGAATGGAAACGAGCCCCGCCGATTTGAACCAGGAAATACCTGGACACGAACCCGGGCCTGAGGGAGGTCCGCCACCTCTCTGATCACCTCCTTCTGGGAGGAGGCAATGTTAACTGGCGAGCCGACAGGCGAGGCTTTGACCCGAGGCCCCCAAGGTGCGGCGGCTCTGAAGGTGGGGCCTGCTTTCGAACTCAGAGGCAGCCCTTTCCCACCACCTCCAACACCCACGGTCTGTGGTGATAGCAGGACCAGGTGGAAGAAAGAAAGTGAAGCCACCCACCCCCAAGGGGGCACCTGGGAGTGAGGCGGCGGGGTTGGGGGTGACCCCCTCAACGATCACTGGGCAGGCTTGGAGGAAGGACGGCCGGGGACCCTCCAGGGCCTTTCACCTCCCTGCTTCCTGGAGGAGAAAGCCGAGGGCTTGGGTTTGGGATGCAAAGCTCGTACCTGCTGGCCCTGACGTTGCTGGGCCGGACGTGCCAGGAGCGCAGAGGATGAAAAGGCTTAGGCTGGCGGTCTGCGGCCTTTGTCCTTCTGTCGCGGATGAGACCCGAGTCAAGGTAGCATTGGACTTCTCGATCCTCTACAGTGACCTTCCACCCCAGGGCGAGAGGTTGGTCCCAGGAAGGGCGTCCAGCCAACTTGTGCTGGGTATCCGCAGTGAAGGTGGATATCCCCTCAGCCATGCCAGCGGCGCATGAGCCACTGGACGCTACTGACCTGGCACATGAGTCCCCAATGTCCAGAGCAGTCTGAAGCTGCTGTTTGGCCACTGCCCTGGTCCCGCACCTGCCTAACGTGGTCTGCAGGTCGCGGAGTAGAGGAACTACCTCGTCCAGGGAGCCCAACAGGGCATGAGAGAAATGGCCATAAAATGCGGCCAACTAGGCCTGGCGAAGGCAGAGGGAGGGCGCCAGGCGTGAACTTTGCACCGGCATAGTCCAATTTCTTGGACTCCCTTGTCGGGAGGTTTGTCCATTCCCTGGCGTTCAGTGGCGAGCATGTCATTGTAACTAGACCCTCACGGCTGAGGGGTGTTCCGAAAAATCAGACAAGGAACCAGTAGGGACAGCACTTCCTGTGCATCCTGGCGGCATGGGACAGGAAGCAGGCTGCCAGAGCTCCAGGGCGGACCCACACTATGGCCTTGGCCACTGGAAGAGCCTCCGTGGGGAGATCCCTCAGTCCAGTATCTCCAGTGAGGGATACCTGGCCTGCTTAGACCACAGGTTAGAGTTTCATCCCGGTGGACTCCGAGATGAGCCAAAGCAATCCCAGATGGGGCGAAGGGCTAGCAGTCATCGACAAGCCTCCAAGAGGACTCACAAGTCTACTCGACCCTGGAGAAAGGGAGGAATCGCCCGTAGGACTCTGAAGGAGTCCCGCGAACTACCTCAGGGCCTGAGCCACCCTCCACCTGCAGTGCGATGGAGTGAGGGTGACAGAACGACCTCCCTATGGGGCAGTCCCTGAGCAGACCGAGAATTCTTGGTCAGAGCCCCAAATATAAGCTGTGGGCCGGAGGTTTCCACGAAGTCGGTGGAGCAACAGCTGGTTTTGGCGGAACAACGGCCTGGGAACGGAAAACTCCACCGGGCAAGTCGAAGGGTTGTTTGAGCGCTCGGTGACAACCACTTAATGGCGGCGGGGAAGGCGGCGGTAAACGTGTTCCCGATCAGAAGAACCGTTACCACATGAGATCTGTTACCCGTCGGCGTAACCGACCGAAGCCTCTCCCTAAGATCGAGGAGGAGGATGGCCAGCGGCGCCCGACTTACAGCGATGCGGGCGAGACCGCCTATGTGGCGGGGTCGGCCTGGACCACAAAGAGATCCGAGACCGGAGAACCTCGGCTTTTCGGTGCGCGGGGGAGGGGCAGAGAATGACTGCTCCCCTCGGCTCGGAGGTTCACCCGAGGCTCCCGGAACGGAGGCACTGGCAAGCCCACAGGATCCTCCACCCCACCCGAGGGAGAGAGGATTCTGCGGCCATCGCATGGCGACAACCAGATCCAACAGGTCAGAAAAATCTCAACTCGCGTCCGATGGGAGTCTTGGTCAAGCTGACCACAGCGGGGACACCGTGAGACCAGTGGCTGGCGAGAAAGCAAACGATGCGACCCGGAAGTGGGATGGCCGGACAACTTTCTGAGGGGGAGAGGGACCTTTCCGCTCCCAAGAAGCGTCGACGGAGGACTTACCCTTGTCTTTTGGACCGAAGAAGGTCCAGCAGGCGTTGGTCCCTCTCACTTAGTGCAGAGGGACAGACAAAGCTCCTTAAGGAAGCTGTATAGAGGAACCCAGGGAAGGCGGGATAAATGCGCGCCGAGGAAGAGAATCGTGACGCTGCCTCCTCTTGAGGGGTGATCATCTGCTCTACTTCCGCCCGAACCCTTGGCGGAACACACGCCGACGGGCCTCTTGCAGCTTCACACGGAGAAAAGCGTTTCATAGGATGCCCCAGTTATAAATGGGCAGCATGGTCTTCAGGGCGTGAGGCTGAGGAAAGGGAAGAGCACAGAGTGCATAGCAAGCCTGCGGGTGGAGTGCTCAAGGCCTAAACAGAAGTAGGCTACTGCGTGGAGTCATGATCCGTCGGGAACATCTTCTGCCATAAGGAGCATCTCCAGCAGGTCGGATTTGTCCATAGCAGCGAAGGATAGAAGACCAAAGTCTAGAAGTGCAAAAACTTTTAGAACTTAAAACCCGAAGAATTGGGAACCAGTCTTATCTTGGGCGTTAAGGAGGGAACCTGAGAATTTCAAGCGGTAAGGAAGATCTGGTGTCATGAGGAGACAGAGGTTTTACCCACCCAGGTGGGTGGGAGGAGCCAACTTGAAGACCTTCCGGCAAGATTTAAAAGCGGCAAGGATACCTGCCAGACAGTGTGGATGAACAACATATCTATGTCCTAGAAGGATAATTCCCAGAGTCACCATTTTGAATTTTGGTTTTAAAGATGTTTGTTCAGGTATCTTAAGTCTAGGATGAGGCGCCACTCCCTGTCTTTTTTAGGGGGTAAGGAGAGTACCTGAGTACAGACCTTTGCCCTGTGCAATGTGGAACTCTCTCACACAGCTTTTAGAGCCAGTGAGATGAAAACCTCTACCTCTAAGGGAATGGTTTCGGAGATGCTTGCAGGTGAAAAAGATCTGACCCTCAGCATTGGAAATTTCTTGAAGCTGAAAACCAGCCCCTGGCTTACCACCTCCAGGACCCACTTGTCTGAGGTAACAGACATCCAGTCCTGGATGAAGTAAGCCAGCCTGCCTCATACAGGGATGGGGGAGTCGACCCGGGCTGAAACATCAGGATGTCTGCTTGGCAGGAGCCCTAGGTTGAGGGGTGAATGCAGCCCTGCTCATCCCCCTTCTGCCTCTCCCTCTGAAGAACCCCCTCTGAGGAAAAGGAGAAGAGGCCTGTGCTTGGTAGAAAGGCGTATGAAAAGGCCTGCCCCTGCCCCTAGCTTGCTGCCTTTGAGGAGTTGCCTGCCTTTCCTTGGCCTGTGCACTCCTATGGGTGGTCCTATACTCATCCATCTTTTTCTTACGTATTTCTCTGTCTGCCCCAAACAGAGAATTACCCACCACAGGGAAATCCATGGCCCAGCCTGGGTGTCCTGTGAGAGACTAGTACATCTGAGCCAAGCCATTCTCTGAAGAGCCAGATGTAGCCATGACTCTAGATGACACATCATTGGAGTCCACAGCAGCATGGAACTGTACCTTAGATGTCTCAATCCCATCAGCAGCCACCCCCCTCCGGTTCCGAGGCTAGCTGGGGGAGCCTGCTTAGCCAGTGCCAGTACAGTGTCCCACCTGGATTTCTGGTACCTAGCTGCATAGGCCATATAATTATCCTACCTGAGTCCCAAGGCGTTTGCCATGCACTGTTTCTTTGCCATGGCATCCAGCATCCTAGAGTCTTATCTGGGGTGTGAAGCCCATAGCGTATATTAGCCTTATCACAGGCTGCAGCCTGCACAACCCCAACATGGCTGCATTGTTGATACAAGTACTCTGTACCCCTGGAACCTGATAAGGTGTACCTTTTGTCCATCCTCACTGTAGAGCAGGAGGTACAGAATTGGAGTTTTTAAAATCTTTTTACGTCTCTTTCCCAAAAGACTTATGAAGGAATAGACAGTCTCTTGGACTCTGGGATGTCCATCATCTCCACATAATCAGGTTCCTTTTGTTCTCTCCAAGGCTTCCTCCACAGGGAGCTGGAGGTTTCTACCACTCCTGTAAAACATGTAGTGGGAAGGGGACTCAAGCCTAGGAGGAAACACCAGAAGGCCTGTCTGGGAGATGTCCGGTTCAATGTGCTCATCCAGACCTTCCACACCATCGTCATCATCTTCATCATAATCTTCAACCCCTTCCAAATCCGGTTCATAAAAATCTTCAGAGGCATAACCTTGAACCGGAGGAACCGACTGAACCGAGCACCTGCCAGAAGGCGCCGGATCAGACGGAACCGGGCGAAGCAATTCTACCATCCTTATCGCTTTGGCAACCTCTTCGGCGGTCGGAAAATGGGTCTCTGGATCCGAACCAGCCGATTTTTCTTTTCTTTGTCTTTTTGTAGGAACTGATCCCTCAGGATTGGCTCTCCTCTTGCCCAAAGAAGTATCGCCCTGGTCAGAGGGCACTCCCTCAGGTTCGGTCGGACCCGAACCAGGCTGGCCATCCGGGTCAGCGGACTTCTCGGCCTCCTCATCCCTAAGCCTACCTAATCTTTTTTCCAGGGCAGACTTGGGAAATGTTACTAGATTTGGCAGTCTGGATAAAGTGGGCGGTCAAACCTCAGACAATAGAACACAGGTAGTGTGGGGACGCCTTAGCAAAGCCCCACACACACACTGCAGTGTTGAAACCCAGTGGGCCCAATTTTCCTTTGGGTTTCTCAGACATAGCCATCCTAACCACAAAAATTACCTTTTATGGCAAACAACCAGGCAAGACACCCTTTATCGGTTTCTAACTGAGTCGATCATATTGAAAAACACAAGAAAAATGCGTTTTTTAAAACCTATAAGAACTGGTAACCACACTCTAAGTTTAGAAACAAAGACAGAATATGTAATTCACTAAACAGCCGGTTCAGTCGAACCGGTCAAAAAATCAATTTTTACAATTTCCACAAGTTTACTATGTCTAGTTCACTACCTAGTACTTACTGTACTACAGACAGAGATCTGAATCGAAACTTGCGAAGAATAAATCAGTAAAACCGAGGACTTTACCCGACTTTCAAACCGCGAGCAAAGGAGAAATCTCCGGAGCAACCGTTCAGTTAGGCGGAGTAAAGAATCTGACAGTAGTGCTTCTAAGTGCAGCAGACAGAGGTTTGAACCGAGATCGAGCTCAACGTTCTATGCTCTGCATAGAAAATTAACCCACTTCTCTCCGGGGCAGTTTGAGTGCTGGGGCTAACTGCAATAGTCAGAATACAGCAAGACTTCATGTGGTTTGAAACAAAATGAACCGGGATTAATGGTTCAGTAATCAAGTAAAACAGTTACAAAAACACATCTCAAAAACTAAAACTTAGAAATCTAATGAGGTTTTTTAGTCAGAAAGCCTCAACTAAGATAAACTAACCCGGTTATACCGAACCGTGAGGAACCGTTAAAAGTAAGAACTTACCGTAACAGTTTATCTTCAAGAGAGGTTCCTGCAACAGGTCATCACATACAGGACTGTGCCCCCTGCATCAGGATCGCAAGGCAAACTTTTCCAGCAATGCCTGGCGGTGGACCGCCCCCCCAACGTCACATGATGGACGTCAGTGTGACTCTATATAGTGGGCAGTCCCCACACCCGACTTCCAGTTCTCTCGCTGGAGATCCAAGGAGGATGAGACAGGAGAAAGGATAAAATCCTGGAGCCCAGATCAGAAAAGGCTGAAAGAAATGCAGAAACTGGGGGAAGGAGGGAGGTAAAAGGTGACCTACTGCAGGAACTTCTCTCGAAGATCCACTGTTATGGTAAGTTCTTATGTAATTGTATTACCTTACTTCGAGAGGGTTCCTGCAGTAGGTCATCACATATTGGACTGAATCCCAGGCATTCACTCTCAGAGAGTCCGAGAGAGTCACGGGAGGAGGAGCAACTGAAAAAATAGAACAGGACCAGCCTAAGACAGTAGGCCCTGCAGAACGGTGAGGCCAAACCCGGCCCTACGCCTAGAGGCAATGTCTAGACTGTAGTGCTTCATGAAGGTATGGATCGAACTCCAGGTTGCTGCTGCACAGATTTCTGCTGCAGAAACATTCCTTAGGAACGCTGTAGAGGTAGCCATGCCTCTGGTAGAGTGACCTCTGACTTCCCCCGGAAGAGGTTTATCATGCTTCTGATAACAGAAGCGAATGCAGTTAGCAAGCCACTTGGATAGACATTGCTTAGATACTGCCGATCCCAAGGATTTGGGGGCAAAGGAGACAAGAAGCTGATCAGACTTTCTGGATTCTTTGGTCCGGTGGACAGAACACCTCAGAATCCTACGTACATCCAAAGTGTGAAGGAGAGCCTCCCCCTATTCAAGTGAACAGGATAATAAACTGGTAGTTCAACCATTTGGTTTAAGGTGAACTCAGAAATCACCTTGGGAAGAAACTTAGGATTTGTACGCAGGACCGCCCGGTTCTTGTGAAAAATCAAATAAGGCTCCTTATGCATTAGGGCCTGAAGCTCGGAAATCCTATGAGCAGAAGTAATGGCAACCAAAAATAGCACCTTCCAAGAAAGGTAGCGCATGTCACAGCTCATCGCTGGTTCAAAGGGAGAAAGCATAAGCTTCTCTAACACAAAATTCAAATCCCAAGTTGGGGTGGGGGTATGGATGGGGGGTTTAAGATGGAGAATCCCTTTCAAAAAGGTCTTGGAGCTCTCCAACTGTGCCGCAGGTTTCCCCTCCTCCAATTCATAGTAGGATGAAATGGCCGATAGGTGGACCTTAAGGGATGAATAAAACAGACCAGAATCAGACCGGTGCAACAGATACTCCATAATCTGGGGAGCTGAACATGTAAAGGGGTCCCATCCTTTAGACACCACACAAATGGAAAAACGCTTTCATTTCATTGCATAAGTGGATCTGGTGGAGGGTTTCCTCGCCTCGACCAGGACCTGAGCAACCTTCTGGGAGACCCGGAAACAAGACCCAATTATGTCTGAAGGAGCCACGTGTGAAGATGCAGGGTCCTGAGTCCTGGATGTACCAACCGGCCTTGATCCTGAGTCAACAGATTGTGCCTGAGAAGTAAAGGAACTGAGGGTTCCACTATGAGCTGCTGCATTAGCAGAAACCAGATTTGCCTTGGTCAGAGTGGAGCTATCAGGATCATCCGTGCTCCTTCTGCCTGGAGTTTGAGAAGTTCTCGCTGCAGAATGGAAAAGGGGGGGGGGGCGCCAGAGAGCCAGCTTCCAGGCAGGAAGTGTTTTTTGCAGCTCTGCACTTCTTGCTCCTAATTTACCAACTAAAACATACAATTTTAGCTGAACCTTTTATTTCAACTGAACTCCGTGAATTCTGCAGATTCTTAGCTCTCTAACGATAGCAGACTTGTGATGGGGCGTACTAAGCAAAACCAGCCTCATTCAGCTGCAAATTTGAGGCTTTCTACTGCATCTCAACCTCAGCCCCCTAGCTCTGATCAAGACCACGCAGTGGGGCCTGCTACTTCTAAGGACCCTCCATGGCAAGCACTCTTAGAATCTGTCAGAGCGATGGACTCAAAACTTGAAAAAACACTTTATAAATTGGAGACCCATGAAGCAACGATAACAGCACTGAGCTCAGCTGTTGCGGACGCAGACAAGCGATCTCTAGCAGCTCAGACTACAGCAACTACCCTGGTGAAAGAAAACCAGCAACTAAGATATCGCCTGGAGGGAGTGAAGAATATGATTCGGGCTGGGAATGTCAGAGTAGTTGGCCTACCTGAAGATGTGGAAGGAGTGAACCTTTTGTCCTTTATGCGGCAGTAGCTGGCTGAGACCCTATCGATTCCTGAGGATTTCGAATGGACAGCTCTGTGGCAGGCGTACCGAGCAACACCAAGGGTACGGCCTTCAGACATGGGTCAACAGAGGACGGTGATCCTGAAGAAGATGGGTCCGGAGGTCCGGGACATCCTAATAGGGGCAGCTCGTGCAGCTTCTCCCTTGGAGATCCAGAACCACGAAATCAAGCTATTTCCTGATCTCTCCTACCAGACCCGCTCGAGGAGGAAACAATTTGACGCAGTTCACCAGAAGCTACGTTCATTGGGGATAGCACACTCCTTCTTGCTACCAGCCCATCTAAGAGTCACGTATGGGGGTCGGAGTTGGCAATTTGCAGACCCGAAGGACGCGGGTCGCTGGGCAGAAAAAAAGGCTACTGAATTTAACAGTAAACCAGGACTGAAAAATGAGGTGGTCAGCTCTGATTCAGAGGAAGGCTGAGTACGAACTCTGACTTTTTCTTTAGCCATTCATTTTACTTTGCCTATTAGTTAAAAGTTAGAGACTGGGATACTGAGGGTGAAGTGATATTTTGGGAGAGGGATAGTGTTGTTTAATCCCTTCTCATAGTTATACTGACCCAGTTTAAAATTTTGTGCATGTTATTTCAATTATTCATACTGTGTACTGAGATCTGTTGTAAGCTAATTGTTTGTATGAAGGGTGGGTAGGAGCAGGAGACAGCTGAGTGCATGGGAACCATGACTACCTTTAATATATTTTCTCTTTGAAAGGTCACAGCACTACTGGTTAGTGCAGTTCAAATTTTGGGACATTCTACCAAATAAACGGACTACCACCTTAGCCATGAAGTGGCTGGCAACTTGGACTTTCTTATGGGACAGTTGGTGAAATCTGCCAATTATTTTATTTTATCCCCACTCCTGGTGCATATTATGTAAGAGCTAGAACAAAGTGATATTCCATATTTTGCTATAGTAACTGAATGAATCCTCTTGCATGAGGGAAAAAAGCTGTAATGTCTTTTTATTAAAGCAATAAAAATAAAATAAAAAAAAAAGAATGGGAAAGGGAGGGAAGGCATACAAGAACTTCTCTGTCCAACATAGCGACAACATGTCGTGCCAGAAAACACCAGGCTCTGAAACGAGTGAGCAGAAGCTGGGAAGCTTTGCGCTGAATGGGGAGGTGAACAGATCTATGTCTGGGTGACCCCACCTCAGAAAAAGAGAGTCTGCTACTTTCTGACTTAGTTCCCATTCGTGAGCGAGGGACGATGTCCGACTGAGGCTGTCCGCCAGGATGTTGCAAATGCCTGGAGCATGCACGGCTGTGAGAAACAGGTCGTGCTGGACTGCCCAGTTCCTCACCCGCATCACCTCCCTGCATAGGGGGTATGATTGGGTGCTTCCCTGCTTACTGATGTACCAGACCACTGACATATTGTCCATCTGGACCAACAGTGTTCCCTTTGATAGGATGGACTGAAAGGCCTGAAGGGCATAAAGGACTGCCCTCATCACCAGGATGTTGATGTGGAGAGAGATCTCTAACTGGGACCATGAACCCTGAGTCCGATGATCCTCCAGGTGAGCCCCCCAGCCCAGACAGGAGGCATCTGTAGTGAGGGTCCAGAGAGGAGGGGGACTTCTGAAAGAAAGACCCCGAGACAGATTCAAGGGATCTAACCACCAGAGGAGATCTCTCTTGAGCGCACTGGAGACTAGAACCATGTGGTCCAAGTCATCCAAGCGTTGATTCCATTGGACACGCAGCATCCACTGGGTGATCCTCATATGCAACCTGGCAAAGGGGACCATGGAGACGGAGGCCACCATCAGGCCTAAGAGGTGTAACACCCCCCTGGCCGGAAGAGATCTGGAAGAGGCCACTAGGTTGACCTGCTCTCAAAAAGCCTCCGCCCTGTCCGGGAGGAGGAAGGCTCTGCACTGGACCATGTCTAAGATCACTCCAATGAACCGAAAGTTCTGGGAGGAAGTAACAATCGACTTAGGGAGATTGACAGTGATCCCCAGTCGCAAAGAGAGGTCCAGATTGCATGAGAGTGAATCCAGAAGACTGTCCCTGGACAGGGCTGTCAAGAGCCAATCACCCAAGTAAGGGAACACTGCTATACCCTGACAGCGCAAGGCCACTGCCACCACCACTAGGCACTTGGTAAAGACCCAGGGTGCCAAGGAAAGACCAAAGGGGAGGGCTGAAAACTGGAAGTGCCCCCCTTGGAAGCAGAAACGCAGGTAACAGCAGTGGCTCGGGAACACCGGAATATGCAGGTAAGTATCCTTCATATCCTGTGCGCAAAGCCAATGGTCCTTCTGCAGAAGAAGCAGGAGGCCCTGCAATGTCAGCATGCGGAACCTTTTGTACTCGACAAACAGGTTCAGTTTGCTGAGGTCCAGTATGGGTCTGAGGTTGCCCGTCTTTTTCGGGACCAGAAAAAAATGGGAGTAAAACCCTTTTTCCCACTGAGGCAGAGGGGCTGGCTCTATGGCTGCCTTCTGTCTTAGAGACCAGATTTCCTCCTCGACTAGAGGAACCTGGTTCGGGGAGTAGCTCGAGCGACCTGGAGGAGATTCTGGAGGGCACTCCAGAAACTCCAAGGTATGCCCTTTTGAAATGAACTGCAGGACCCATGTATCTGAGGTTACGTCCCTCCACTCCTGCACATGGAGGGCAAAACTTCCTCCCACCAGCTCCTCACACGGTGGCAGAGGAGGGGGAGGGAGTTGCCAGTCAGGAAGTGGAGGGGCGAGGGGGAGGAGGTCCCCTGGCCGCTCTCAGTTTTGGAGGCAGGTGGGGAGGTGCAAGTGGAACCAGTGGCCTTTCTTTTGCCCTGCCATCTGGTGAAAGGCTGTTTACCCCGCCTTTTCGTCTGTCGCCAAAGGGGCTGCTTCTTCTGAAAGCCCGATCGGTACATGGACCTCACAGCCAGGCCGCAGTCCAGGAGGCCTGTGATAATATCTTTGGTGTCCCCTCCAAAAAGGATCGAACCCCGAAAGGGGGCATTTTGAATAGCAGCCTGGACATCATTAGATAGGCCAGAAATGCATAGCCAAGCATGCTGAGAGAGACGGCCGTGGCAGAAGAGCAGGCTACCATGTCTACCGAGTCATATGTAGCCCTGGGCACATGTCTGCAAGAGATCTTCGACAGGTGCAGGTCTTTAACGAGCTCCTCCTTGAGGTCCGAAGATTCCATGGCCTGGATATGGGCCTCAAGTTTGGCCATGGTCACTTTTTGGAAGGAGACCATGTGCGCTATGTAGTTGAGGGAGCGGAGGGCACACATAGTGGAAGAATAAACTTTTTTCCCCCGAACTGGTCGAGCTGCCAATATTCCTTGTCTAGGGGAGTACTCAAGTGCTTCGGGGTAGCCGAACGATCACGAGCTGCTGCTGTGACAATGGAATCCACTTTAGAGTGAGCATCCAAATACGAAACACCATCAGAAGCGTGATATATCTGGTCTGCCATTTTGGCAATGGCCAGTATAAAGGGGCAGCTGCCAGATGGTACTGGTGAGGTCTTCGTGAGAGGCTGTCGGGGTGGGAGGGATAGGAGAAACAGTCTCTAAATCCAAGTGTTCCGCGAGGCGTTTTCTCTTTGGGTCTTGTTCCTCTGTAATCCAGCCATTGGTCTGCTGGATAATACGTAACAACTCCGTGAAAGAGGGGTCCTCTGGGGAGATTTTGGCAATTCCTTGCCCTTAGCTATGGAGAAATGCTCATCAGAAGAGTCATCCGAGGAATCCTCCTCAGAGTCCAGAGTGTCATGATCCTCCGGGGTACCGAAGTCTGGAAGGGTAACTTCCTGAGGCATGGTCCCTGAAATATGCACTGTTGAGTGCAAAGAGCTTACAGGGGACAGGGAACGAGGGAAGGGGTGACTACCGGGGTTGGTAGATGCCTCTCCAAATCCGAGACCAGCTCTGACCTAGCCTCCTTCCACCAGGATTGAATTAGAGACTGGAAATCCTGTTTCAGGGCCGGAGGAGGGGGTGTAGGCAGCGGAGGCACATGGGCAGGTGGCTAATGATAAAGAGGTACACCCGATCCATGGTAATGATGATGAGGAGGGTAGCCCTGGTAATAGGGGTAACCCGAAGGCTGATACCCCAAAAAACAGAATGAAGTATAAAATCCAGCGTCAGGCCAGATAGAGGGTAGGCCGAAGTTTGCTCCTGGGGAAGATATCCTTGAAGGGTAACGTATGGCCAAGATAGGCCAGGGACAATATCCTGTGTCAGGATACCCATCAGAACAGCAGGAATCAGAGGGGCTGGCGTCAGACCTATGGTCGTCTGGATATGTGGCACTGGGCCCGGCATCACTACAGCTTGCGTCTGGGTCGGACGCGATGGCCCTGATGGAAGGGGGTCTGACGAAGTACCAGTCGGTTCCCCTGGCGTCAGAAGGGGCGGAACTGTTGGAAGCGGTCCTGAGAGTGGCGCCGTCGGCGGGTCCGGTGAAGGAAGGGTAGGGTCAGGGACCCTCTGAACATTGAGGATTGGCACCGGAGCCCCGGGCCTGATGTCTCTTGGGGGGGACCTGGGACATGGTAACTGGGGTGGGAGAAGAAAGAACCACCTCCTGGGGTCCTGCTTCCTCCTCCATACCCGATGTGACCACAGGGGTCGGAGGTTCCATCGGGGAAGGTGGAGAGGAAGGCTCCCACTCAGGAGGAGCCTGAGGGGAGAGTTGGCCAACAGCCATCGGCGTGCTCGACTGAACGTTGGGTAAGATGGCGTCAGCACCCAATGGGTGAGCGGCGTCCGGGCGGTCGTCTAAGGCAGAGACGACCGGCTTAGCAAATGGAAGAGAGACCGGCCGGAGGAGGGGAGGACCCTCGACCAGCTTATAGGTCCGTGTTGTGTGGGTTCCTGTCTGATCCTGGTGACTCGACTTATCGACAGCCGAGAGGGCCCCAGAAGAGCCGGGGGCCGACTTATCGGCAGAAACCAGGCGTTCACCGGAGGAGCCGGCAGACGGCTTACCAGTGGAGATTGTGAGAAAAGTGGCAGAGGGGTCTGGAGAAGTGCCAGACATGGCCTGGATTACCACAAGGGCAGGTGACTGGGGAATGGCCTTACTGGTCATGGGCTTACTGGAACCCACTCAATCCCTATCCTCCAGACGCTCCTGCTCTCGGTGCTTTTCTTTCTCTTTTTTTTCTTCTTCAACTCAGAAGAATGGGAAGAAGTGGTGTCCCTCAATTTTTACATCTCTTTCTCTAGGGAGGCCATTCTGATCTTCAAAAGATAAGCCTCCAAAGCCTGCTGTTTCTGTTTGCGGGTTGCCTGACTGAAGGGCTTGCAGTCAGGGCAGGCTGCAGTGTCACGGTTCGGGCCCAAGCAGAAGAGACATCGACGGTGACTGTCCTTATGAGGGATCTGTGTTCCGCACTTCTTTGTCTTCGCTGTGGGTGGTGGTGAAGACATAAATGAAATATAACACTAAAAGAAACTTCAGAAATGAAGGCGAAAATGGTGATCGACTGAGCAACGTTTACCGCTAGGAACTATGCATAGGTCAACGGCGAGAAAGAACTGGAAGGCGGGCGTGGGGACCGCCCAATGCATAGGGTCACACTGACGTCCTGCACGTGACGTCGGGTGGGCGGTCTCCCGCCAGGCATTGCTGGAAAAGTTTGCTGTGCGGTCCTGATGCCAGGGGGCGCAGTCCTATATGTGATGACCTACTGCAGGAACCCTCTCAAACTAAGATCTAAATAACACTTAAACTAGCTTAATATACAAAAAACATTAAGTATAAGGCAGAAGAAAAAATTACTCACCTTAATAATGTTGATTCTTCTAATGGAGTCTTGCTGTATTCTGACATATGCAATGATCACCAACCTTTGAACTGCCCAAGAGAACAAACAGTTAACTTTCCATGCAGGGCATGAAACGCTGAGCTCGAGCTCAGTTGAAGCCTCTGTCTGCTGTTGTTTAAACTCCAGCCATCAGATCTTTATGAGCTATACTCACTAGGCGTTCTGTGTGGAAACTGTAAACTCACACTAGCCAACTGGCAACTAAATTTGTTAAAAAAGGGTTTTTTGGTTTCAAAGCTAAGACTCAAGTCAGGAAACCCAAAAAACAAAAACACAACACACGCCCAAAATAAAGGAGGGTGAGAAAGGGGCACCTCTAGGTGCCAACACTGCTCCTGCCCACCCACATCCCAAAAACCAGGTTCTGAGAGGGGAGGCGGGGGGAGGTCGAATACAGCAAGATTCCATTAGAAGAAACAACATTACTAAGGTGAGTAATTTTTTCTTCGAACAACATGAAGTCTTGCTGTATTCTGACATATGCAGACTACTGCCAGTATCCTCCAAGGAGGACGGACAGAACCACTTTGGGAAAAGGCTCTGAAGTACTGCTGTGCCAAACCGAGCATCACTCCTAGCCTGGATATCCAGAGAGTAATGCTTGATGAATGTATGGACTGTTTTCCAGGTGGCTGCTTGACAGATTTCTAAGATAGGAATATCCCTGGTAGCAGCCAGGGAAGCAGCTGTACCTCTAGTAGAGTGAGCCCTCAGGCCTGAGGGTGGGGTTCTACCCAATTTCTCATAGCAGAATTGTATACAAGAGACAATCCACCTGGCAATAGATCTTTTAGTGGCAGGTTTGCCCTTACCGACCTCCCCATAAGTGAGGAACAACTGGAGGGACTCAAACCTGTGACCCTTGGTGCACTCTATGTAGTAGCTAAGGGCTCTTTTTACGTCCAGGCTGTGCAACCTCCTCTCCCCAGAGGAGGAATGGTCAGTGAAGAAAACAGGGAGAGACATAGACTGATTAAGGTGGAAATCTGAAACCACCTTAGGCAAACACTTCCTGTTAGTTCTTAGGACCACTTTATCTCTATGGAAAGATATGAAATCAGGGTTTGTAATTCACTGATGCGCCTGGCAGAGGTAATGGCTACCAAAAACACAGTTTTCCAAGTCAAGTACTTAAGCTCTGCAGAGGACAAAGGCTCAAAGGGGGGGGTTGCATAAGCTGGGCAATGCAAACATTAAGGTCCCAAGCAGGAGCAGGGTCCCTGAAGGGAGGATTGGTGTGTAGCAATCCCTTGAAGAATTTGCAAAATACAGGATGGGCTGATAGAGAAGACGGCTTGCCTACTGACAAAAAAGCAGAAACAGCTGCCAAATGTACTTTAAGTGTAGCTGGTCTGAGTCCCAAGCCATTGAGATGAACCATATAGTCCAGGACCTGTAGGCAACCCAGCAGATTCTGGAGAAATATGCTTACCAGAGCACCAAATAGTGAACCTTTTCCATTTGGAGTTGTAAGTCTTTCTGCTGGAAGGCTTTCGAGAAGCCTTAAGAATATCCAGAACACCTTGAGAGAGGTGCAGATCAGCAAACTAACTCTTCAAGAGCCAGGCCTCGAGATTGAGATATCTGAGATTCAGATACCAAATCCTTCCCTGAGAGGATGTCAACAGGTTGTAATTCCTGGGAAGAGACAGGGGAAGGTGGACTGCTAAGGACAGCAACAGTGGATACCAGGGCTGCCTGGCCCAGTCTGGAGCGATCAGAATCACTTTGCACGGTTGAGACCTGATCTTGACTAGCACCTTGAACAGGAGAGGGAAGGAGGGGAAGCATACAGGAACTTTCCTTCCCAATTCAGAACCAGAGCATCCAGGGGGACTGAGCCCAAGACTGGGGGTCTGCAGCAAAAGAGAGGAAGTTCGTGATTGTCTGGGGTTGCAAAAAGATCTATCTGTGGAGTGCCCCATCTGGAGAAAATCACTTTCAAAATTAGGGGATCTAGGGACCATTCGTGGTGGCCCTGAGATATCCTGCTAAGAGCATCTGCTAGGACATTGTCCTTCCCTGTGAGGTGAACTGCTATCAGAGAAGTTTGCAGGGAATAGGCCAGAGACCACAACTTCATTGCTTCTGTGCACAAGGCCGTAGACCGAGTGCCCCCCTTGCTTGCTGATGCACCACATTGTGGTGGTATTGTCTGTTCTGATCTGGACTATCTTGTTCTGTACAGACTTGGAAAAAGCTTGCAGTGCCAGAAACACTGCTCTGAGTTCCAAGAGACTGATGTGAAGCAGAGATTCTTGAGGTGACCACAGCCCTTGGGTGGTAAGATCCCCCAAGTGGGCTCCCCAGCCCAAGAGGGAGGCGTCTGTGGTGAGGATTACTGAATGAGACTGAGTGACAAAGGGAACTCCCTGTCTTAAATTGTCCTGATCCTGCCACCATTGCAAAGCCTGGATCAGGGTTCGAGTCACTGGGACTAGTTTGGTCAGGGAATCCTTTCTCTGGGACCAGAAGGCTCTTAAGTGGAACTGAATGTCCCTCATCTGGAATCTTGCCCCCTGGACCACTGCTGTAGAGGCTGCCATGTGGCCCAGGAGCTGCAAAAAGTGCCTTGCTGGTCAAGACCCCTGAAGGGTGAAAGAAGAGGCCAGTTTCTATTAGTGTCCTTGCCCTGTCCAGGGGAAGGAAGGCCTTTGCTCTTATTGTATCCAGCTCTGCCCCTATAAAGGTGAGGAGCTGTACTGGCTCGAGAACTGACTTTGGAAGGTTTAGAAGGAATCCTAAGGAAGTGAGCAGTTGCTTAGTTATCTGAAGATGTGACATGACTTGGTCTGAAGACTGAGCCACTATGAGCCAGTCGTCCAAGTATGGAAAGATGGAGATCTTTTTCCTCCTTAGGAAAGCAACCACTACTGCCAGGCACTTTGTGAACACCCTTGGGGCTGATGTTAGGCCAAAGGGCATTGCTCTGAATTGACAGTGGCCTGAGGGCAACTCGAACCTGAGGTACTTTCTGTGGGAGCACCTGATGGGAATGTGAAAATAGGCATCTTTGAGGTCCAGGGAGGCTAGCCAGTCCCCTGGCCTTAGAGAGGGCAGAATTATTCCCAGAGTCACCATTTTGAATTTTGGCTTTAAAAGGTGCTTGTTTAGATATCTCAGATCCAGGATGGGCCGCCATTCTCCTGTCTTTTTGGGGGTTAGGAAGTACCTGGAGTACAATCCTTTGCCCCTGTGTAGGGTAGGAACCCTTTCTATGGCTCTAAGAGCCAAGAGGGAAGAAACCTCTGCCTCTAGGGCAAGGGTCTCTGATGGATTTGCAGGTGGAAAGGATCTGGTTCTCATCTTGGGAAATTTTTTGAAGCTGAGAACCAGTCCCTGGCTTACTACTTCTAGGACCCACTTGTCTGATGTTAAAGACTTCCAGTCCTGGACAAAGTAAGCCAGCCTGCCCCCTACAGGTATTGGAGAATCGGCCCGGGCAGACCCATCAGGGTGTCTGCTTGGCAGGGCTTTAGGCTGAGGGGTGGAAGCAGGCCTGCTCATACCCGTCTGCCTTTCCCTCTAAAGAACCCCTCTGAGCAAAGCAGAAGAGGAGCCTGGGCTTGGTAAAAGGCCTTTGAAAGGGCCTGCCCCTGCCCCTGGAATGCTGTCTCTGAGGAGTGGCTTGCCTTTCTTTGGCCTGTGCACTCCTATAGGTGGTCCTGTACTTGTCCATCTTCTTCATGTAGTTCTCTGTGTGCTCCCCAAACAGAGAATTACCAATGACAGGAAAATCCATGGCCTTAGCCTGGGTATCCTGTGATAGGCTAGTACATCTGAGCCAAGCCATCCTCCAAAGGGCCACAGATGTAGCCATGACTCTAGATGAAACATCATTGGAGTCCACAGCAGCATGAAACTGCACCTTGGATGCCTCAATCCCATCCGCAGCCACCTGCTCCAGCTCCTTGGCAAGCTGGTCAGGGGCCTGTTTAGCTAGAGCCAGCACAGTGTCCCACCTGGACTTATGGTATCTAGCTGTGTAGGCCATATAGTTAGCCTGCCTGAGTCCCAAAGATGCTGCCATGTACTGCTTCTTTGCCATGGCATCAATTCTCCTGGAGTCCTTATCTGGGGGGTGTGAAGCCAAGGGAATATTTGCCTTATCACAGGCAGCAGCCTGCACTACCCCAACATGGCTGCATTGCTGGGAAAGGAACTCCGTGTCCGAGCCTGAAAGAGTATACCTCTTGTCCATTCTTCTATCCACAGGAGGTATGGAATTAGGAGTTTTTAGAATTTTAAATGTCTGTTTCCCAAAAGATTTATGGAGGGGAATAGACAATCTCCTGGACTCTGGGATGTCCATTATCTGAACAAAAATCAGGCTCCTCCTGATCCCTCTACTGCTTCTTCCATAGGAAGCTGGAGGGTTTCAGCCACTTTCTTGTAAAACAAAGTGGGAAGGGGACTCAGAAAGCCTAGGAGGAGAAACACCTGAAGGTCTGTCTGGGGAGATGTTCGGGTCAATAGGCACATCCAGACTTTCATAATCACCATCATCATCATTATCTTCATACTCTCCCTCCTCCTCCTCCAGTTCAATTCAATTTTATTTTTAAAAGGCGCTTTTCTTAAAACCAAAGCGCCTGTACATTTCAAACAATAAATACAATAAAATTAAAACTAATATAAATCATTAAAAGCTATGCTAAAAAGGTGGGTCTTCAAAGTTCCTTTAAAACCAAGGACGGTCGGGCAATTTCGCACCTGACGAGGTAGAGAATTCCATAGGGTCGGTGCCATAAAACTAAATGATCTAGCACCTAATGTTTTCAAACGGACCCTAGGAATCTCTAGCAATCTCTCGTCAGTGGATCGGAGGAGGCAGGAGGGACAGTAGGGGCAAAGGAGTTCTTTCAGGTAGGTAGGTCCCAGGTCATGTAGGGGCTATAGGTCAACAAACCCGACCTTGAAGGTAGGTGTAAGCCACTGGCAGCCAGTGCAGTCCGTGGGAAGCACAGGCATTATATGGCTGGATCTAGAAGATCCAGTCAACAGCCTGGCTGCCGCATTCTGCACTAGCTGCAGATGGCGGTTCAACCTCGATAGCCCTAGGTATAGGGAGTTACAATAGTCAAGACGGGAGGTAACGAAGGCGTGGATCAACGTTGGAAGGTCCTCTGGAGGAACCAGGTGCTTCACCCTGGCAATATTCCTCAGATGGAAAAAGGAAGTTTTGACCACTGCTGACACCTGAGATTTAAGCGTCAGACGGTCGTCAATTATTACACCAAGATTCCGCACCTGATCTGAGGTTGCCAACTGATCACCTCCAAGCCATAATCCTGAGGGTGATCCATCCGGCAAACCCGCCTCACATCGGCCTTTGTCCACGACCAACACCTCAGTTTTCTCCGGGTTTAACCTCAGCCAACTCCCATTCATCCAGTCTTGAATTTCTGCAAGGCAGTTATTAAACACCGACAAGGCAGCATCCTGGCCGGGCACAAAAGACATATACAGCTGGGTATCATCCACATAGCAGTGAAAACTGGCCATTATCATCTAATAATCGCTCCTAACGGCATATGCACCAAACAACATGGTGCTAGCATAGAACTCCCTGCGCCACTGGGATAGGGAGACTGATGCCAGGAAAAAATTCTGACACCACTCTCTGAGTCCTACCCTCGAGGTAAGATTGAAACCATCTGAGGACCGTGCCAGATAGTCCACAGACAGACCACAAACGTTCTAATAGCACACCATGGTCAACGGTGTCAAACGCTGCAGAGAGATCAAGTAGTACTAAGATGGATAGAGTCCTACGATCTCTCGCTATTAGGAGGTCATTAAAATTAGGTTCATAAAATTCTTCTGAAGTATAATCCGGAACCGGGGGAACCGACCGAACCGAGCCCCTGACAGATGGTGCTGGTTCGGCCGGAACCGAAGTTAGCAATTGAACTACCTTATTGCTTTGGCTATCTCATCAGCGGTCGGAGAAAGAACTTGTGGATCTGAACCGGATGATTTATCCCTTTTCTTTCTTTTAACCGGAGCCAACTCCTCGGAATCAGTTCTCCTTTTGCCCGAAGAAGTTTTGTCCTGGTCAGAGGGCATTCCTCCTGGTTCGTCGAACCAAACCGGCTGGCCATCCGGTCAGCGGACTCTTATTCCCCTTTCCCTCAGTCTACCTACTCTTTATCCAGGGTAGCTTTGGGAAAACTTTTACAAATTTGGCAGTCTGAATTGAGGTGGTCAAACCCCAGACAATAAACACAGGTGGTGTGGGGATCAGCCTTAGCAAAGGCTTCCCCACACACACTACAGTGTTGAAACCCAGTGGGCCCGTTTTTTTCTTGGGTTTCTCAGACATGGCCAATCCTAACCAAAACGCATCTTTTTTCGCAATCCGCCAGGCAAGACACTCCCTATCGGTTCCTGACCGTAGATATGGTCTTGGAAAACGTAATGAAATCCTTTTTAGAACCGATACGGACCGGTTACCACACTCTAATAAAGACAGAAGTTTTTTTTTTTTACACAAACCTGATCGGTTCAAACCGAACTGATCCAGTGTTTACAAGTTCCACACAGAAACTAATACACAAACCTATCTAGTACGCACGGTACCACAGAGACTTAAACAGACAGGTTCAGTAGCAGAAATTTGGTCGAAACCAAGTGAAAAAGCAACACTTTAACCGACTTTTTTGAACCGAGTGAAGGCGAAATCTCCGGAGTGACTGTTCAGTGAGGCAGAGTAAAGAATCTGACGGAGTTTAAACAACAGCAGACAGAGACTTCAACCGAGCTCAAGCTCAGCATTCCATGCCCTGCATGGAAAGTTAACTCTTTGTTCTCTGGGGCAGTTCAAAGGTTGGTGATCACTGCATATGTCAGAATACAGCAAGACTTCATGTTGTTTGAAAATTAAATAAACGGATACCTATATTATTTTATAAGTTTCTTCACGTCAGAAGGTAAAGTAGAAGAGTGACATTCCGATTGACCAGACTTTTCGGGCAGAGTGAAATCTGAGTAGCTTTAGAACACTGGCAATTAGTATCGGGCAGCATTTGAAAAGTTGTCACGTGCAAAGAATTCCATCATTTGCATGTCTTCTATTCTCTCCAGGCAGTCCTACCTAGAAGGCTTACTGCAGAAAGTTATGAATACCTGATAATTACTGGGGTTAGAATTATGGATTGTCAGGAGGGACTTGGGAACCACTTTAGTGGACTCCTCACTCTCGGAAGATTCCACCCACCCCCACCCCACCCCCAAGGCAGAAGGCGACTTGTCCTCATCCGGCTCATCCTGTTAGCTCTTGGCTGGCAAGCACCCCATCCTGGCGAGAACCAGAACTGACTTCGGGTCGGGACCTGGAGGATCCCAGCATTTGGCAGACACTGGCACCTGACCACCCCCTATCCTGGGGTGTAAGGTCACCTACTGGCCGCCTGGGGAATGCCAGAGGTGGGCTCTGGGGAGCAGGCATCTGCTTCTGTAAGTAGTACCACCATGCAGACAATAGGGAATTATAGTCCACTCGAGCAGGGTAACTGTAAACTGGCAGATAAGGATAAGCCGGCGCCAGGTAGGGGAAAGGTGGCATCGGGACAAGTAGGGCCGGCATTTGGTAACTGGGCCGGCGCAGAGCCAGCATTGGTTGTGGGGCTGGCGCCGGCCCCGCTGGGGGTGGCAAGGACAAAACCAGTGCCTGGCCCACAGACTGCGGGAGAGGCAACACAGGCGCCAGGTCTGACGGTTGAGGCAGTGGTAGAACTGGCTGCAGCCCAGCGGGTGTCGACAGGGGACACCTGGGAGAAGAAAAAGCATGGTTGTGGCATCCACTAAGGTCCAATGTGCATGGGTGAGTGACGAGAAAGAACTGAGGATGGTGTGGAGGACTGCCCCCCTTTACAGGATAGACGGATGTCAGAGGGTGACATTGACAGTAGGCGGTCCCTCCTGATAGGCTACTAGCTAGAAAGTTTCCTTGTGATCCTTGCGCCTGACGGCCAAGTCCTACCAGTGTAGGCCTGCTGCAAGAGCCTCCCTCAAAGTAAGATCAGTGGGATTAGATCACATCAACAGTTTTTGGCTAATGAAATTGGCATATGACAGTTTAGCAAAAATTAGCTCATCCTCAGAATGCTCCTATTTTTTAACTGAGTATGTGCAAAAACAGGATGGATTATCATTAATAATTCAAAAATAACACATTCTTGACAAATACCACCTATCGAAAGCAATCCTGGGGAAAAAACTCAAATGAACCTTAAAGTTTCAGGTTTCAAATCTTAACCATCTATGTGCTATAGAGAGCAAAAGTAAGGTCAATTACAATAGTTTTATTTATCTTCAACCTTAAATAAACTTTAAACTGTTGAACAGAAGGTTACTAAATTTACAAAATTATGAAATCCTGGCACAGACTCTAAACATGCCAAATTTCAGGCCAATTGGTCCAAGGACAGCTGAGTTATTAAGGTGCAAAAAATGAAAATTACATACCTACAGTAATTCTTGATCTTCCTGTGTATCTTCACCAGTCATCACTGGTGGGTGTATGCCATGAGCGCAGCACCCTGCGAGAGCTACTCCCCTGGGAGAGACCACCCACAAGGCCGATGCACTGTGTGGTGCTCGCAGGTTGGCCAATAACGGCCACCGGCTCCTCCTCCGCCTCAGTTCTGCATGCCGGAGGGACAGAGAAAAAAGGGGATAGAGAAAAACGAGGGTGGGGCAAAGGAGCACGAGTGATGGTAAAAGGAAAGGATATAAACTGAAAAAGAAATAGGCTGGCCAGAGGAGGAGGAGGAGGATCTGGAGGACGTAGGCTATAACGCCCCAGTCCCTGGATGGCCAGAGAAAAAGGGAAAGAAGGAGAGAGGAGAAGAGAGAAAGAAAGGGTAAAGGGGTTGGGAGGAGGGGCCCGTCAAAGACATATTCAATAGGCCTGCCGGCACAGTGGTTGGATTTCCGCTTGAGACGCCGATCACCCGGGTTCGGGAACGGACCTGGGAAATCGGAGGGCCGGCTGGGGAAGAAGAATTGAGTGTCCCATGGACTGCTCTCCTTCTCCGGGGAGAGGGAGGGGTAGAGTATCCAGTGCCTGATGGACCCCTGGTGGAGGCTGCCATGGTCCCACCCTGGGGGTAAGCCAGGGGGTACCTGCAGGGGTACAGCGATCAGGGAATGAGGCAGGTGCTCTGGGACCGGTGCGGACTGTAACAGTGGCTGGCAACAAAAAGTATACTAAATAACACCTAAATAAATAAATAAATAAATGTTCAATCAGCCCAGGAAGGAAGACCGGGATTGCTTCCAGAGGTAAGCAGCCAGCCTAACCAAATAGTTGTCTAGAATGCAACTAGCAGCTATAAGTCCTCTTCAGGCTAGAAAAGGGCAATCAAAAAGGTCCCTCCCCATCCCCTACACTGTTTAAATCAGGCAGGAACTGCCCTTGGTCGGAGACCACACTCCTCCCCCAGGCAATAGCTCTGAGAGGAGAATCCACAGGGTTCAGGGGAGTGAAGTGATGTCTCCACCCGTTCAACACCTCCCTCCCTCCCCAAGGTGGAAGGAGACTGAAGGGGTAGAAGTAGAGGTAGAGAGGGAAGTGAAAGAAGGGGTAGTCCTTGCCATGCCCCTGTCCCTGCCCCCAATCCAAGGGGCCTTCTAAGCGGTCAGGCACACCACAAGGGGAGGTGGACCGGTCCCGGAGGCTCCCAGAAAGGCAGAAGGAAGGGCCCACCAGGAGTCCCCCCTTCAAGATCCTCCTAATGAGAGACCCTACTGTCCCTCCTCCCAAAACAGACCCCTCCCCTCCCTTGCGAGTGAAAAGGGGTCCTAAGGCCTCAGGTAGGAGGAAGCCTCCACTGGACCTTGGGGAGGAGAACAAGCAGGGTGAAGGACTGTCCAGTGACTGAGGCCTTCTGAGGGGAAGGTGAGCGGGATTCAGTGATGAATGGTGAAGATACACAGGAAGATCAAGAATTACAGTAGGTACGTAATTTTCATATCTTCCCAGTGTCAATCTTCACCATTCATCACTCATCACTGGTGGGTGAGTACCAAGCCCCCCGAAGGGGGTTCAGCACTACCCAGAGGAACAGATGTCCCTCAGCCTCCCATGGGGGAAAACACGGAAGGAGGAGACCCACTGCAGACCAGTTAGGTTTGAAATTGGTCAGGGCGAGGTACGGTCCCCCATTCTCTGGAGGAAGGAAGGCACCCCCTGCAGTTCCTGCCTCGCCCCACAGGAGAAAGGCGGGTCTCCCAGAACACAGAGGCAATCACCGTACGCCAGGCCAGGGGTGATAATCAAGAAAGGCAAAGCCACACCATCCGCCTGATGCAGATCGCTGTCCCCGCAAGCCTTGAAGCCCTCATTGGCATCATAAGATGCCCTTGCTTGATGTCTTGCTACCTCCAGGCCTATTGCGGAGACGGCTGTGGCTTGCCTGGTTGCCTCCGATTCAGGCAGCGATGCCAATACCTGACCCAACATCCTTGCAGTAAAAATATTTCTTGGAAAGCATAACAAAACTCTCACAGTCCTCTTGGTATATATCCTGCCTGGACAAAAATCCAGTGGACTTAACTCACTACTTAAACGTCTTGATACCCTTAAACTCAGCTCTGAAGTACTACTGTTAGGTGACTTCAACACAGATTGGCCCTCCACTGAGGCAACTCCATACAGGGATGCAGTGATATCTGTGCACCTTTCCCAACTTGTCTCCTCACCTGCTAGGGTAAACTACAAGACTGGCACATCAACTTTGCTAGACTGGGCCCTATCAAATAGGCCGGAACACATCTCCCAAACCTCTGTCCTACCTTATGCTTTCAGTGATCACTCACCTGTTCTAGTTTGCTGGTCTAGCACCAACTCCAAACCCCCCACTAGAACTATCACAAACAGAGTCCTTAAGCAAGGCCACCTGGACCAATTCAGAGTCGACCTAAGTCAGCAGGACTGGTCCCAAGTCTACTCTACTTCTGTGGATACAGGCCTGGAGTGCTTCATCAGGTTATTCAATGCAGTCTGTGACACACATACTCCAATAAATAAAATGGATAATAAAAGGCCGGAGCAACCCTTGGTTCTCTCCTGAGCTTCTTCAGCACCTGAAAGCAAGAGACTGCCTCTGGTATAAAGCCTGGGAGATAGGCAAGCAGGCCGACTTTCAACTCTACAAAAAGGCCCGCAATGACTGCACTAAGGAGATACAGGCGGCAAAAAACCAATACTACAAGGATGCGCATACCCGGTCCTAGAGTGACAGTAAAAAATTTTGGGCTAACCTCAAGGAGATCACTGGGAAAGTTAACAAGCCAGCCCATACAATGCTTAACATGGATACCTACTACTGACTCGGAAAGTACTGCTAACTCACTTAAACGTTTACTGATCTCGCTGGAGTGCTACCCTCTGACTTTTTCCACCCCTCTAACTCCTCTGTCACGACGCAAACAAAGAACGAACTGCCTACTAACCCTCATTTTCGGTTCAGATCCATCTCCTTAAATGAAGTCAGGAAATACCTTCTAAAGGTCCTGGGAAAATCACGATACAGTGGAAACTCCCTTGATTTAAAATTTGTAGCCCTATCCGTGGAAGTCGTTTTGAAGCCTCTAACCTACATAATCAATGCCTCACTAAGATTCTCTCAGTTCCCGCAGCAATGGAAGGCAGCATTAGTGACCTCAGTCTTCAAGAGTGGTGATTGATCCATGCTAGGAAACTGCAGACATTTCGATTCTCCCTCCCCTATCCAAGGCACTAGAGAGGACTGTCGCCGACCAATTAGTGGAATATCTGGAACAATACAACATTCAATTCCCTGAACAACATGGCTTCTGCAAAGCGCACAGCACCGCTTGAGTTCACGGGCTTTATTCACAACTCACTTGAGCACAGCGAGCTAGTTGGTGCAACGTTTATCGATTTGCTAAAAGCATTTGACATGGTTAATCATGACCTCCTCGCTGAGCAACTAGATGCTATTGGTCTATCAGACGATACTGTAAGATGGTTCAAATCCTACCTCTCGGAGCGATCCCAGCAACTTAGGATAGACAATGTCTACTCTGATAGCAGACCAGTTCACTCGGGTGTTCCACAGGGTTCCATCTTGGGTCCCCTAATGTTCAGCTCATTGATAAATCAGCTTCCTAGTTCCTGTCGCAGTTAAATTCTGCTCTATGCAGATGATGGTGTCCTCTTCTCCAAAGGCCCAGGTCCCAGGTCACTGGAGCTCACCCTACAAGACAGCTTCTCCTCAGTGGAAAAATGGTTCAAGGCACACAAACTTGTCATGAATTGTTAAAAAAATAAAGGCAATGATGTTCTCCAGCCCGCAGAATCGACACTGATCGCACCCACTTACCATTACCAATGATGAAGGTGCATCACTTGAACAGGTACAGCACTTTAAGTACTTGGGGGTTACACTTGACAGTACCATGTCGTTTGTCTACCATACAGACAATATAGTAAAATCACTCAATATACACATCGGCCTCCTACACAGGCACAGTCTCGCCCATGAAGCACTAAACCTTGCAGCTCAGTCGTCTCTCTTATGGAGTATGGTATTGCAGTCTACGGAACTGCAACGGACACAGCCCTCCACCATACCAAGGTCGCCTTAAATAAGGCATGCCACCTCTCCACCGGTTCACAATGTCAAACCTACACCTGTGACCTTTATACCCGCACCAACTGGCTCCAGTTCAATAGCAGACTTCAGTACCAGACCTGCCTACTGGCCAAAAAAAGCAAGTCTAGGCATGCTACCCATAGGCGTCCAAAAGCTTCTCACCCCCTTTGAATGCAGCCGCACCACAAGAAGCTCTGGGAGCATGGTCTTCAAGGTTCCAAGATGTTGCACCACTCTAGGACAAAGGGCCTTTGCCCACCAGGCACCTAAATGGACTAACAACCTGCCACCAAGCCTCTTTGCTATTCCAACACTAGGCTCTTTCAAAGCAGAACTCTGATCATATCTAGTTACCAATGCAAGTTGCGACTATTTTCCACTAAGGGTCTCCAGCCCTGGCTGTTCGTCAACCTAAGTACCTCCTGGCGCCGTCCATACCCCCATTTCTCCCTCCCTAAACTGTACCACCCTAGTCCCTCTTGCCACTCCCAGCACCACCGGGCCCCCCACTACTTCCTCCCTAACTGACCCAACCTCCTCCCCTGACCTTCTACCCTACCTCCCCTCATCCCCTCTCCACCACTCCCCTCTTCCCCCCTCGTATAGTGACATCCTGCTCTGATCCTGCTTCGCCCCCTCACCCTCTCACCCGACACCCTCTGTTAACACTTCCCGCTACTGGCACTGCCAGTATGCTTAGTATAAGCCTCCCTCACCAGTGACAAGACCCACCTTCTGGGCTGATTTTCAGTATATATTCTCTCTCTCTCCAGTTTGTCTTCTCACTATTACCCCTCTCTTCCTGAGCCAACCCCTCCCCTTGTTCACTCTCCCTCCCTTTTTTTCCTTTTGTGTTGCCAAGTACCATTGTATATAGTGTTTGCTTATTTCAGTCACACATGCAGCCTCTTGTCTAATTTGCCTTAATTGTTGTCCTCTTATGGCCTCCCATAAGCGGTAGTTTTGTTTGTTACTGTAATGACCCTGAAGTGGAACATATGTAATGAGCCTGTACTCAAAAGTTAATCTGAGCCTGTACTCAAAGGTTAATCTGAGATCTTAATAAATAAAAAAATAAATAAATAAATAAAACATCGCCCACAGGTGCCTGTTATAGGCAGTGTGGTCTGCCTGTTATGATGCAATGCAAAGAACCATCCACGCCGAAGAGAAGACTTTCCACCCCAGGCGGTCGACCTCCGCAGAGTCCAGATCCAGGGGCCGGTTGCAGATCTGGCGCCTATGCCAGTAGAGGTGTCCAATCGCTTCAATCCAGTAAACGGATGCGGCAATGCACCTGGAGACCCCTGGGGGCGCACAGTACCGATGCTGGCAGTCCAAAGGGGCTGGAGCGGATGGAAACTGCCAGATGCTGTATGATGCCTCCTGGAAGAGAATAGGCTAGGATGAGACCCTGAAGTGATCCACACTGTACTCACCTAAGAAGGCTTGTGTCGTACGCTTGGTACTGCATCTAGCAATATAGGGAATAAGCAGGTCCTCGAACAGCCTCATGAGGAAGTACAGATATGGTCTGATCAGAGTCAGATGACAGGTGGCTAGAGGTCTCCTCCTCCTCGATGGAGGAAGACGAGGATGCCAAGAAACCTGACAATTCAGACTCCGGCTGCAGCAGGGGAGACAGGCGAAAGACCTGCTCATCCATAGCCCTAACATAGTGGGGGAAATCCGCACCCTGGCATCTGAATTGCTCCCAGGTCAAAGGCCCCGAAGGACCCACCTGGCCTGGGAGAAGAGGGTCTGGATGCAGAGGCAAGGGAGAAAAACTCTTCACAGCCAGTGAAGTGCCTCTGCCAGGGCTAGGAGACCTAGCTGGCGATCCTGGACGTTCAGGGGATCTACAGGTCCGCTCTGTCAATGGTCGCTCAACCAGCCCGAAGCAGTCTGGACTGAGCCCTGTAGGGGACGCATCCCTAGGAGGGGACTGGGACCACATGTCTCCAAAAGGGCAGACCCCAACCCCACTCAGCAAGGACTCCCTCGAAGGGGACGAATGAGAGAACTTTGGCTCAGTACTGCAGCTCCTCCCCGAGCCCCGAAGGGCTACAGCCCCTCACCCCATCCCCTCAACCCCACTGACCCCACGGAAGACCTCTTCCTCACACCCTGTGCCATGAACCCTCCCAATTCCACAGGCTCTCCAAGGACAGCCGTAAAGCAGGGGGTTCCAGTCCTAGTATCAGGAGAGGGGACGGCACCGAGGATGACAGCAGACTCCTCCCCTAACACCCGGACAATGGCTCCTTCAGTCCTGGGACTGCTATCCTGCGCCGTACCCTCAGTGCTGCCATCAGCGCAGGAGTTGGCGCCAACCGTAGTCACCGGGGCCATGGGAGAGGGCACAAGGGTCCTGGGCCCCGGAAAGCCCACTGACTCCAAGAAGTCAGGTCGCCAGTCCGGATCATCCTCTCATCATCCGGCTCCGGAGAGGAGGAGATCCAAAAGACCTCTAGACTGGCGACCTCTGGAGCTTTCCCACCTACGGCGCCGCAAATGGCGTAGCTGGTGGGGCCAGTGCCCCTCGTGGCACCGTCTCCATCACCAGAGCCGCGAACGACTCCAGGATCTGAGATGGCACCAGCGGTTGGTGCCAAGAAATGCCCCACATCAGACCCAGCAACTGTAGGCCCCATCACAGTGGGAGAGCCTGCACTTCTGAGGAGGTGACTGCCAGGGTGGTGCTCCCAGCCCAGCCCTCTGGCACCTCGGTAGAGGCCTCCTCCATGGCAAGGCTGAAATAGGAGGAGGCCCCCTCCTCAACGGACCGTATAGGCCCGGGAGGGGACCCGGAGGAAGGGCGAAGAGAACTGCGTTTGGACCGAAGAGAGCGACGATGCCCCTTGAAAGTCGGCGGAGTCTTGCTGACTCTGAACGCGCAGCACTGAAGAACTCGATGATCCATTGAGAAGCAGGCATCGCAATTGTCCATGTCATGCTGAGGTCCAAGGCAGGTAAGGCAAACATCATGCTGGTCTGTCATGGAAAACTGCCGGCCGCAGGGACACCGACACATAGTAGGCCGTCCCGCCTTAGAAAAGCGATTTTTGTCCCCAGAACCGGGCATGATGTGAATGGAAAACTATAACAGAGAAGACTCAACACTGTTTAAATAAAAAGGAAAGGTCTTACTGGAATTTCCAGAAAAACGGCATTGAGTAACTGTGGACTGGAGAACCGAGGTGAAGCAGATGGATACGGCATCGAAGAAACGGCCACGAAACTCAAGGTGCAGTGCCACACCAAACACTAGGCCGCTGATGCAGAAGAAACTCTGAGCTGTTGCAAGGTGCTGTCTTGAACGACGGGAGAAACAGGAGCGAGGCAGAGGGGCCGGAGGCCGTTACTGGCCAACCCACGAGCACCATGCAGTGCATCGGCCTCATGGGTGGTGCCGGATCCTCCCCCTTGGGGAAAAAAAAAAAAAAAAGAGCTCCTGCAGGGTGCTGCACTCACACCATACCAGTGATGAATGGTGAAGATTGACACTGGGAAGATTTGGGGTTTAACATTAAACTGCTTACTCGACCCTACTATACTGGCACTACTGTGCCAATATTATATATAGTTGCCCAATACATTTTCTTATACTGAGATGGAGTTTTCCATCAGTGATACTAAACAGCAATCCACGGAGCACCCATGAAAGAAAGTGAGAACCACAGAAATACAGGAGTACAAGACAGAAGCGAGTCATACAACCCACTGAGACCATCTCCCACTTCTCAGTAGTTAATTTCGATTGATCCAATTTCCCTCTTGTGTCTGTCTAGGAGGGTACATCTTGAATGCAGTTAAGAGTCTCTGACCCCTTCTTTGCACTTCCATAAAACTGTTTTCTATAATTCGTTTGCAGTGCCCTTTAGCAATTCCTCCCTTCAAATCGTATATGTTCAGGCCATCCATTAGATTAAATTTCTGCATTAGTTTATATACCATCTGGAAACGAACTTTGTCAGATGCCTAGCAGCTAAAATAAAAAGTGAGTAGTTCCACAGGTAATATAATTAAGGTCACACAGTAGCAGAAGTGCAACTGAATAGTGCATACCCAAGCCTTCTGATTCAAACAAGTACGTCTCATCCACACCAACATCCCGACACCAGCACAGGAAGTTTGCCGTATTGTCTCGTGCAAAAAATGATCCGGATGGAGCACCGTTCTTAAATGGAACTTTCTTCACTGGAAAATGCTGAGGGAGAAAGATATTTAAACTCATTTTTCTATAACTTTTATTGATGGATTTGATAAGTTTCTTGATCATATATTTTAATATAGGCCAGTTCTTAAAGTTAATGGCTAGAAAATGCCCTTAAAGGGACACAGACACCACCCCCATAAGGCCTCAAAGTGTCAATAGTTTAACAAACACATTTTACGATTTTTCACATTCTATAGAGACTGTTGATACAGCTGGTAGTTTGATTCAGATGCCTTTTTTCTTTTAAAAAGTGAAAAACTGACTGCCCACCATATTGGTGTTACCACACCAAAACATGTTTGTTTACATTTTTTGACCAGCTCCCAGTACATCTTTTCTGGATTCAGGAACACCCCCAACACAATCTAGCCACTCATTATGCAGTGGGAGTAGAGAAGACTATCGTTTCATGAGTGGCTGCACTGTTTGAGGGCGTTTCTAATGTTCAGGAAGTGTGCACTAAAAGTAGTTCAGTGATCTGAATCAAAACAAAACTAGGCATAGCTATACATTACCATGCATTTCGGTTCTAATAAGCAAGGAGGTACTGTAGATGAAAACCAGCAACATCAATGAATTTCAGATAAAGTAATCAATCATAAAATATGGGGTTTTACCTAAAAATAATATGATGCAATACGGTTGACAGTGTCCCTTTGAGTGCAGTTATCTGTTGTGGACCACTTCTTAAGTATTCCATAAACTACATGCAGATCACTTAATCTGCAATAACAGTAGGTTGTGAATTTCACAAAACAAAGGTGTTACATTTTGCTGACCCAGTGAAGAGTCAGCGGTGCACTGCATTGCCACCTGGGAGACTCGGCTTTGCACATGATCCCAGGAAACTGCATAGATTTACAATCCCTTTTTGAAAATAAAAATAAATGCTAGCAAATCTACATATATGCATGTGTGCAGTGCTGACTCGCAGCAGTTTTTTCATTCTGAGCATAAGCGTGGCAATGTCCGTGACTGTCATCCTACGTCAGTCTATTACCCAACAAGAAAAAATTACTTACCATAGTAATCTTTCTTCCCAGTGATGTTCAGATATTCATAACTTTATGCAGTAAGCCTGGAGGGTTGGATTGCCCGGAGAGATGGAACACATGCAAATGAGTAGAATTCTTTGCACGTGAGCATCTTTCAAATACTGCCTCTACCAAATGTAGTGTTGTTGTTGGTTTTTTTTTTTTATTACTATTTATTTATTTTAGGAGACAAGATGTAACTGTAAATACATTCCATCACATTATTACTTAAATCAAGTCTTCTGTACAAATAAATATTAGTCTTTATGTGATTGCATTGTTGTTGACTATTAATCGCACTAATTAAAAAACAGTAGCAGTATCCATTTAATTCAGTCCAATCATTGTCAGTTCTAGGCAGGTGGCTGAACTCCCCCCAATTATCCCCCCCCCCAATGGAACAAATTCTGGATCTCTAGAGGACATATACAGTACCCATCTGCACCATTTTAATTCAAAAAGAGGCAGTTTATTGTGTAATTTTGCAATTAAGTGTTCTGATCTGTAGATTACAACCATAATCCTTCTCCAATCTCCCAAAGAAGGAGCCGAAGGTGTCATCCATCTACGAGTTATCGCCTTTCAGGCTGCAGGGACATAAACTGGGAGTAAAGTGCGGTCCCATCTTGGTCTGTGAGTGGGGTAAACCGAAAGGATTACTATTTCTGGAGTCAATTCAATACAGTCTCCCAGACAGTCTCCCCATTCATGCTGTAACGAACACCAAAATGGGGTCAGCCTGGGACACCACCAAAAAATGTGTCCCAGATCGGCTAACAAACAGTTACACCCCCAACAGGTGCCATAAGACTCCAGAAGAAATTTTGTCAGTATCGCCGGGGACCTAAAGTATCCTGATCGTGATTTCCAAGCAAACTCCCTCCAGATATTGGAAGAAGTTATCTTAATGGCTTTCAAGGTAGCCTGCTGCCACTCTTCAAAGGGAACCTGAATCTCTAAATCTCTATTCCAGGCCTCTAAGATCGACAGCGAAGAATCTCCCCATGTCGCCCTGAGTATTTTGTATAAATGGCCAATTAATTTTCCCCATAAACCACTCTCCAGGATATCTTTCAATAAAACCCAAAGGGATGGGGAAAAGAATGATTGGGGAGAAGGACCTAACGAAATCCCTCTCTGCCTTAAAATATAGTTTCTCACCTGCGTACATCTAAATAGGTCTCTATCAGGTCAAGAAAAAGCCTTTTGAAGGTCTAAAAAGGAGCAAATACCATTGGTGTCAAGGAACTGGTAAAAATAGTTAAGGCCCATTCTGCACCAAGAGTGGAAAGTAGTATCCAGGCTGGCAGGGAAAAAATTCTCATCGGCCGATATTAAGGCGTGAAAGCAGGTGGTTTGTTTTAATGTTTTATGTTGTCTGGCCTTATGCCAGATCCTCAAAATCTGTGCAGTAAATACTGTATTGTCTCTCAAAGGAGAAGAGTGCCCCCTTGAGGCAAAAACAACCTTCTCAACATCATGTAGGTCGTTGATCACAAATTCAATGTATTTCCAACTACCAGAAGTCGTAGGTGAGAGCCATATGAGTATAATTTTGAGGAAGGCTGCTGTTGCATAAAGACTTACATTCTGGAGGTTAACTCCTCCCTGATCCACTGAGGAGCAAAGCAGGGAGAACCTTATCCTCAGTCTCTGACCCTCCCAAATAAAATCAGAAATAATTTTATCCCAGGATTTAAAGTAATATTTAGCTGGAAAGATTGGTACATTCTGAAAAAAAAAAAAATAATCTGGGGAGGACATTGAGTCGAATCGTTTCTATCCGCTGGAAAAAGGTTAATCGAAGACGTCCCCACCCCTTTAAGTCCTCCTGGATCTGAACTGAGATGGGCTCATGGTTTACCAATTCTAAGTGAAGCAAATTAACTGGAATGTATATACCCAGGTATTTGATTTTAGTGCTCCTCCACTTCAAAGGGAGAGTATTTTGCAAATTGTTAGAGGGTTGGAAATTATACATTAGAGCTCCAATTTTAGAAATATTTAACTTGAAATTAGCCAATCTTTCATATTTCTGAAGCAGATCCCATGCAACTGGTACAGAAGTCTCTGGAGAGAGTACAGTAGGAAGGACGTCATCTGCAAACAGCACTGTTTTACAGTTAGTTTGACCAAGAGGGATTCCTTCAATCCTTAAGTCCAAGCATAAGGCTATCGCTAAGGGTTCAATGTATAGAGCAAAAAGGGTCAGGGAGAGGGGGCAACCCTGTCTGGTGCCCTGGTGTAAAGATATGGGTGAAGAAAGGGCCCCATTAATTCTAATATAAGCTTTTGACTGGTCATAAAGGCGCTGAAGTAAAAGAATAAAAGAAAGGGGGAATGACAGGGCCCCGAGGACATCCCAAAGGAAGCTCTACGAGACCATGTCAAAAGCTTTTTCAGCGTTCAAACTTGATAAAGCTGTGGGTATTTGTCTATTTTGGATATATTCAAGTAAGAGCATAGTGCGTCTAATGTTGTCTGATGTACTTCTAGCTTTAATAAAGCCAGACTGATCGGTGTGGATGAGATCAGGGAGCATAGTCTCCAATCTTGTAGACCATATGGCCATAAAAATTTTATAGTCAACGTTTAGGAGAGAGAATGGGCGGTAGGAGAAATATTTGTCAGCTCCTTATCAGGTTTAAGAATTGGGGTTATAGTAGCATATCTCCATGAAGGAGGGGGAGGTTCTCCCTCCTGGACGGCCCTGTAAGTCAAAAGGAGGGGAGGTAAGAGAAGCCCCGAAAATGTTTTGTACCATTCTGCGGCAAATCCGTCCACTCCTGGGCACTTATTAGTCCTCAGAGCCTTTATATGAGCGAGGACTTCACCCGAGCCTATAGAGGCTTCCAGGACAGATCTTTGAGATTCTGACAGTGTAGGAAGAGAAAGGCCTGAAAAAAAAGTCTTCATATCCTCTGAAGGTGCAAGGTCCGAGGGAGGATCATAAAGAGACTGGTAATAAGAGAAGAAAGAAGAACGAATATGTTCATCCGAATGTGATATTCTCTGGGTTACCAGATGTTTGACTTTCAGGATAGTTGCCGCCCTTCTCCTAGCATGAAGTCTGTGAGCCAGCATCGGGACACCCCCACCCCACCCCGACTTCCTCGTAATTAGATTGTTTTAAGTAGTTAAAGGGTACCTAAACAAGCAGTTTGCAAACTCCAAAATCTGTCTTCATAGCAAGGTAAAGTAAAGGCTGCTGTTTACATTTATGCTAAAATTGCATTTATGTAAATAACATAAATGCAGTTTCATAGCTTTTGAAAAATGTAAACATCAGCCTTTCACTTCCAAAAAACAGCCTTGGTTTCTCCCTAAGATGTCTGCCAAGTGTGTTAAGTGATGAGTCATGATATCATCATCGGAGCCAGAGACAGAGATCCACTTATATTTCTATAGTGCTAACTAGTTCTTCTTTCCCTCTTTATTTTGAATTGTTGTACCAGAATGATCAACACCATGTATTAACTTGTGGATTATTTTAATCCGTACAACGTTAGGCTATGATTTTGTTCATTTTGTTTACTTGTGGAAAATGTTTTGCAATCCAGCTAACTTTTTCTTTGGCAAACTGCATTACAGTACAACACTTCAAATACCTGATGATCTAGTGGTTATATGATACACTGAATTTTGTTTTTTTTGTTAACCAGGAGAGACACACTAAGCTGTAAGCTTGTTTACAGGTATGGCCTGGGAGCACAAGGAAGTTTAGTGACTTGCTCAGGGTCACACAGCAAAGTGCCGGTCTTGTTCAGTTCCAAAGCGCATGCTCTCTTGTTAATCCACAAGTAAGGCTTTCTTCTTCCATGTGAACCCCCTGCACCTAGCCTGCCTTCTGTTGAACACCCCCGTCATCCATATCCTGTCCTTAGTACTGCTTGGGGCCACATATGATCTTGCGGTCTCATGAAGAGAATTATCACACCTCAGATTGTAATCTGGTACCTCAGAGAGTTGTGCACACCTATACTGATATGCGTCATCCGCTGGCACTGTTAAAAGTGCCTCCCAAATCACTCTCCAGTCCACATTCTCAATGTTTGACTTCTGCTCCCACAGTAAACATAGAGTGGATCACCACCCTTCTGCACAGTGAAGGTAGTATGTAAAGTTTCCTGTTGTGTTTTTTTTTCCCACCTCATTAACCAACAACTAGGTCTTCCCTGAGGGCCAAGCAATAAGTATCATGACCCAGCAGAAAAACTGCTGTTCATGCCCTCATAAGGGCTGCACTTACAATGGATAACAATATTATTAGTAGAAGAGGCATACTAATACCTTGAGTGAATCCACCTGAATTCCAGTGTCAGTCTACTTTACCTGTGATCTGCAGAACCCCGCAGAACAGTTCCCAGCAATTCTTATCCAGTACTTTTCTGTGCTGTACTCCATAATGTGAGTTGGCTGGCTACCACCCTTCCAAATCTTGAATGAGCTATACACAACTCCCTCAGTACTGTCCTAACAGACGTCAACATCCCCCCTCCCCACCCAAGGGTAATCTCCCTACACCCGAATTCAAGTAACAGTTTAGATGCAGACCTGCCATTCTGAGTATTTGTCATCGCTGGATACTCTCATCCACAGTCAGTCCCACATTTCAGATCTCACAGTGATCTGCTCAACGTCCTCCTTCATGTCTTCAACTAACCTGAATATAGCTGTACCCTGCTGGAATGGTCTCTTCAGTCCCTCTCTGGCATTCATTCTTCTCACCTGCTCCCCACACCACAAACTGGTGAGTTCACTACCCTTCCACATCATGAATGTGTTTAGTACAGTCTCCCATGTTATATTTACATATTAATAATTAACATGATCTTCTGGTAAGCAAGACTAACAGCAGCATGGCACAAGTGGAAAAATAGGCTTTCCTACCCATGTAAGATCTAAGCCACCTATGATTAGGCACTATTATATGACGTGCATAATGATGTGCACACCCATCATTTAATAGTGCCTAATCAAAGGTAGCCTAGATCTTTTAAGGATTGGAAAGCCCATCATTCCCCTTGTTCCCTGTTGCTATGAGCCTGACTTGCTGGAAAGATATGTTTATATTTGATATGTCAAAATAAAATGGGGACTGTACTACTTGCATTCATGGTGCAGAAGGGTGATGAGCTCACCAGTTTTTGGTGTGAGGAGGAACAGTGAAGAATGAATACCAGAGGGGTACTGAGAAGGCCACTCTTGCAAGGTACTGATATATTCAGGGAAGGGGGAAGACAGAAGGAGAGAAATATGAGCAGATTACTGTGAGAAATAAGATGTGGGGCTGCCAGCACCTTGATCACTACCTGACCCCGTTGTCCTGGCCAACATTCCCCTTCCCATAAAACCAGTTCATGCAATTGTTCAAGGCTGTGTGTGGATATTAATGTATGAAATGGCTGCCACTACACATTCAGTCACTTCACTACCAGTCTAGCATTGCTTGTAAAGCACTTTGGGATACAATATGTATGAAAACCACTATATAAATGCTGATTCCTCTTATTATTTCCCATAGAAAAAGAAGACAAGACAGGCATATACTTGAGTTTCGAGAAAGTATGAACTCTAACACTGGACTGCACAAGAACTTTGCTACAAAACAGTGGTGGCCATACGGGGTGGTGAAGGGTGTGGCTGCAACCCCCTTCCCCCACATAGTAATGTACTTGCCTACTGCTGCATTTCATTTTGTTGAAGAAGTCTGATTTATTCATTGTACAAATGTTTACATTCAAACTATGGATTACAGTTGTAGGTTCTGTCAAAAACGTACTAGAAAAGAATAATAGCAGAAAATATAAAGGTTTAATAAAAATGTTAAAAAGTGTATACTAAGCATGCACATCACCCCAGCGCCTCCATTGTAGCATCCTGGATCCACCATAACCACTAGAACACCAGGTTATTCAAGATTTGTACTGCACTGTGGTTTGCCACAGAGAAAGTCGGTTGGATGAAAACACATTTTCAGCATATTAAAGTAAACAAAATTAACAGAACCATAGCCTAACATGTGCATTATACCAAATAACATACATGGTTTTGACCATTTGGGTGAAACTATTCTATACAAAGGGAAAAAAGAACTAGTTAGCACTATAGAGAGCCACATATCTCTCTGACTTTGGCTCCAGTGATGTCATCACATAACACATTTAGCGGCCATTTTAGGAAGCAGGTAAGAGTGTTTTTTGAAATGGGAAGGCTAATTTTACAATTTTCAAATGCTCTGGAACCACATTTAGGTAAATTATGTAAACGTAGTTTTCGCATTAATGAGTACAGCAGCCTTTCCCTTAGTCACCTACGGAGTCAGACTTTTGAATAGTTTGTTGTCAAAATGCTGTTTAGGTATCCTTTAAGGGCTTGTAGCACTTTTGCATTCATTATTTTTTTAATTTCTTGTTTAGTTCTTCTAATCTTCCTTTGTAGAACCCTATCCCCCTCTCGATACAAGAGCTGATAAGATTATAGTTGTTCTTCAAAAAAATTGTAGGATGCCTCCAATTCCTCCTCTTCCTAGTAGAATATTCTATGGTCTCACCTCTAATTATGGCCTTAAGAGTATCCCATATAAATCGGGTCCGAGGTCTCTCCTGTATCATTTTACCGTAATATTTGGGGTATTCTGTTTATAAATTCTATATATTCTGGGTCTCTTAATAAGGACAGGTTTAGGCGCCACATTTTGGGTCGTGGGGCCTTGCTCAATAAAAATTTTAAAGTTAAGGGGTGGTGATCTGAGAGAATTCGGGGTCCTAGAGTCAAATCTTGAATAAAAGAAAAATGTTCACAGGTAACAAAAAAATAATCCAAACAGGAACATGTGTGATATCGAGGGGAAAAAAAAAGGTAAAACCAGAGTTAGTTTGAAAAAGCCTCCTCCATATGTCTTCCACACCTAAATATGAGAAAGTTCCCTTAATATATTTAAGCGCTTTGGAGGATCTATGATCTCTTGGCGAGGAGGATTCAACCTGTGGAGATAATACCATATTGAAATCTCCTCCCATTATTAAAATCCTCTGGAGAGCATCTATGACCTTAGTTATGAAAACTCGAATTATAGGAAGAGAGGTCGGGTTGGGGGGGGGCAAGTATACATTTACCAACGTCACCCTTTGAGCAAAAAGGGTCCCCGTAAGGATAACATATCGACCCTGCGAGTCTATGTATTTATCCTGAATCTCAAAAGGTGTAGAAGCTGGGATCAAGGTTGCTACTCCTCCTCTCCTTCAACCACTAGAGTGGGACGAGGAAAAGACCTCATAACAATTTCCCCATTTAAGCTTCTGGTGTTCTGGTTTGGACAGATGCGTTTCTTGAAGGAAATATATATCAGCCGCCTGCCTTTTCAAATGTTGCATCACACATGATCGTTTATTTGGACTGTTTAAACCATTTATATTTACTGAGAAAATCTTAGCTGGATTTACTGCCATTTAAAAATCCATAAAAGAAAGAAAAGGGGGTCCAGGGAGAACTATAGCCCTACAGCCATACTAGACGGGCAGTTCTGAGTCCCTGGTCTCCCACCAAGCTGTTTTTCACTATAGCAAAAAAATAATGTATTAAATGCGATCCTTCGATGTCTCCTATTTTTTTACTAAAGAGTAAAATGAAAATATTATTCCTCAAAGCCCAAGCTGGGCCGGTGTTACAATGTTAACTCTAATATCTAATACCCCAACTTTAAATCCCCCCCCCCATCCAATAAAATACATTGTATAGGTTTAGAAAAATCCCCACCCAAATAAGGTAGAACAAACCCATCTTAGACTTGTTATGGCCCAACTTCCCTCCCTCTCTATCCCCCTTAAGACTTCTATTAACTTTGGAGTCTGAACTATTTACAACTAACTGGGCTTCCATCTTAGAGAGGAAATCCCTTAATGCTCTCTGTGTGCTCTCCCGGGATCCTGGATTACAGGTCCCAGGTGAGCAGGGGATTTCCTCCCCATCTCCGATGAAGAGGTAATTCCCCAGGAGACCAAAGTCCCCTAATAATGTGGTGACCATTCTATAGAGCTAGTTATCAACTAAATTGATTGCTTGGTGTAAACTCCCTTAAAAATAAAAAAGGGTGGGATGGGGTCTCTCCCCTTATGGATCATGTCCTATAGTATGCTGAGTCGCCTTTTCCCTATTTGTACCACCCCTCCCTATCTTGTTAATATTCCCATATAACCTTCCCCTATATTTACCCTATCCCCAATCCAGCCCTTCCGGATTCAAACATGAAGTCTTGCTATATTATGACATATGCAGTGAGTCCCAACCTTCGAACTGCTCCGGAGGTGAAAGAGTTAACTTTCCACGCCAGGCATGGAACCTTGAGCGCGAGCTCGGTTGAAAACTCTGTCTGTTGTTCTTTAAACTCAAACTGTCAGATTCTTTACTCCACCTCACTGAACAGTCGCTCCTGAGATTTCTCCTTCTGCTCGGTTCGTTTGTCGGTTAAAAAGTATTATTTTTCAGTTTCTTGACCGAAATTAAACCGCAACCGGTCGGTTCAAGCTCTGTCTGTGGTATTGTAAGTAATAGATAGGCTTACATTTATTTTATTCTGTGTGGAACTTGTAAAAGTGTTTTTCGGTTCGGTTTGAACCGATCAGGTTGTTTTAAAAAAACTTCTAGTCCTTATTTAGAGAGCGGTTCCCGGTTCTTATCGGTTCTAAAAAAAAAAAAAAAAAAAACGGATTTCATTACGGTTTTTTTCATGACCCGTAACATGGTTGGGAACCGATAAGAGAGTCTTGCTTGGCGGATTGCCATTAACGGGCAAGTTTGGTTAGGCTGGCACTACGTCTGAGAAACCCAAAAGAAAAACCGGGCCCACTGGGTTTCAGCACTGTGGTGTTTGTGGGGAAGCCTTTGCTAAGGCTGACCCACACACCACATGTGTATATTGTCTGGGGTTTGACCACCTCAATACAGACTGCCAGATTTGTAAGCATTTTCCTGCTGCCACCGTGGAAAAGAGAGTTGGTAGGCTCAGGAAAGGAGGCCAAAAGTACGCTGACCCGATGGCTAGCTCCGGTTCGGTTCCAACAACCGAGGAGTGCCTTCTGACCAGGGGCGATACTTCCTCGGCCAAACGAAGAGCCAGCTCTGAGGAGCCGGTTCCAACTAAAAGGACTAGAAAGTCAGCTAGTGTGGAGCCAAAAGTTCTTTCTCCAACCACTGAGGAAATAGCTAAAGCAATTCAAATTCTCCAGTCACTTTCCCCAGTTCCGTCCGAACCGACACCATCAGGGAAGCGCTCGGTTCGGCCGGTTCCACCGGTTCAAGATTATGATTTTGAGGATTTTTATGAACCGGAGGAAGGGAAGGAGGAGGAGGAGGAGGAGAGTGAATGTGATTTTGAAGGTCTGGATGTGCCAATTGAACCGGACATCTCTCCAGACAGACCGTCAGGGGTCCCCCCAGGCTATCTGAGTCCCCTTCTCATTTTATGTTCCATAAGAAAGTTGCTGAAACTCTCCATCTCCCTGTTGAGGAAGCTGTTGATGACCAAGAGGAGCCTGATTATGTAGAAATGATGGATATTCCAGAGTCTAGGAGACTGTCTATTCCCTTGCATAAATCTTTTAGGAAACAGACAGTAAAAATTCTAAAAACTCCTCAATCTATACTTCCTGTTGATAAAAGGATGGACAAGAGGTATACATTATCAGGCTCTGATACGGAGTTCCTCACTCAGCAATGCAGCCATGTGGGGGTACTGCAGGCTGCAGCCTGTGACAAGGCAAATATTCCTCTAGCCTCGCACCCTCCTGAAAAGGACTCCAGGAGGATAGATGCCATGGCAAAGAAACAGTACATGGCAGCATCTTTAGGACTCAGACAGGCAAATTATATGGCTTATGCTGCTAGGTACCAGAAATCCGGATGGGATACTGTACTGGCCCTAGCAAAACAGGTCCCTGACCACCTTGCCAGGGAGCTGGAACAGGTGGCTGTGGATGGTACTGAGGCATCTAAGGTGCAATTTCATGCTGCAGTAGACTCTAATGATGTGTCATCAAGGGTCATGGCTACATCTGTGGCACTTCGCAGAATGGCTTGGCTCAGATGCACTACCCTGTCACAGGATACCCAGTCTAAGGCCATGGATTTTCCTGTTGTGGGCAATTCTCTGTTTGGGGAGCAGACAGAGAATTATATGAAGAAAATGGATGAATATAGGACCACCTATAGGAGTGCACAGGCCAAAGAAAGGCAAGCCACTCCTCAAAGGCAGCATCTCAGGGGCAGGGGTAGGCCTTTTCATAGGCCTTTTTACCAAGCCCAGGCCTCCTCTTCTGCTTATGCCCAGAGGGGGTTCTTTAGAGGGAGAGGCAGACGGGGTACAAGTAAGCCTACTTCTACCCCTCAGCCCAAAGCCCCTGCCAAGCAGGAGAATGGCTGCCCATCCTGGATCTCAGATACGTAAACACGCACCTTTTAAAACCAAAATTCAAAATGGTGACTCTGGGAATTATTTTACCCTCTCTAAGGCCAGGGGACTGGCTAGCCTCCCTGGACCTCAAGGATGCCTACTTCCATGTTCTTATCAGAAGCTCCCATCGGAAGTACCTCAGATTCGAACTGCCCTCAGGCCATTACCAGTTCAGAGCAATGCCCTTCGGCCTCACCTCGGCCCAGAGGGTATTCACAAAATGCCTGGCAGTAGCAGTTGCTCACTTAAGAAGGCAAAAGATTGCCATCTTTCCTTATCTGGACGACTGGCTCATAGTAGGACAGTCTCCAGACCAGGTCAAAGTACACCTTCAGGTAACTCAGCAACTGCTCACATCTCTAGGTTTCCTTCTCAGTCTTCCAAAGTCAGTTCTAGAGCCTGTCCAGCTTCTCACCTTCATAGGCGCAGAACTGAACACAAAAGAGGCCACAGCCTTCCTTCCTCTGGAAAGAGCAAGGACCCTGGTCTCTCTGGCCTCCTCTTTCACCCTGCAGGTCTCTCGACCAGCAAGGCATTTTCTACAGCTCCTGGGGCACATGGCTGCTTCTGCAGCAGTAGTGCAGGGAGCAAGATTTCAGATGAGGGACATCCAGTTCCATTTGAGAGCCTTTTGGTCTCAAAGGAGAGACCCTCAAACCAAATTGATCCCAGTGACTCGAACCTTGATCCAGGCCCTTCAGTGGTGGCAGGACATGAAAATTACGTACCTACCATAATTCTTGATCTTCTCTTGTATCTTCACCATTCATTTACTGCTTAGGTTAAGCCGGAGTGCGCACCTACTACGGGGAGTTTTTTTATTTTGAGTAAGCTCCATCGGCCACGCCTCGAGAACGACCGTACTGCATCAGCTGCGAGGGTGGCCGTGAGGTGCCGCAGACTCCTCCTATATCTCAGTTCTGGTAGCCAGAGAGGTGAAAATAAAGGGTAAGAAAAAAGAAAGCGAGGCAAGAGAGCCGAGGGATAGAAAAAGGAAAGGAAATAAACTGAAAAAGGAAAAAGCCGATGGAGAGTAGACAGAGGAGAGAGAATTCCTACCCTAAGGGACTGCAGGGCCTCCTTTCCGGGGTGGCTCTAGGGGAGGAACAAAGAAGAGGAGGAAAGGGAAAGAAGAGGAAGAGAAAGAAAGAAAGAGGCATGTTGAGAGGGAGGACAGTGCCCATCGAGCATTGGTTGAGAGGCTTAAAGGCTCGAAACTGACCAGGGAGCAAGAATCCCAGTTGGCAGGACTGAGGGGAGGTTCAACCGAACCACCTGAACAGATCCGAAGAGGGCAGACTCTCTGAACTCTCAACATGCCAAGTCCTTCATCCTAGCTGAGGGCCCTTAGACTGTCCAGGCAGAAACTGTTCCGGTAGGCGCCCATCCAGGAAGGGACTAAGTCCTTAGCACCTTGTTAGTGCTAACACAGAAGTGTATGGGAAAGACTATGCCTTCTCAAGGCAGTTTTGTATGAAAAGTAGAGTGGAACTCAATCCAACTCCCAGGGCAGGCAAGACAGATGCTCAGAGCTGACAAGTTCAGTCAGCAGCTAGAAGAGCTTGAAATAAGACCTGTCAGGGGATTCCAGACTTGTGGAGACCAAGACAGGGCATGGCCACCTGGGCTGTGAAACTGCATGACCTGAAGAGGGTAAGAATCGCACCATAGGGCAGTCAGGAAAGAGTTCCCTCAGAATTAGAGAAATTTGGAACCGTGGCTTGTTCCCCCTTACCTTGAGGAAAGGAGATCCATTCACAAGAATGGGGAAAAAAGCAGAAAAGTTTTTTTTTTTTGGCATAAAGGCCAAGGGGAGTAAGAGAGCAAGAGATGGGAGGGAGGCATACAGAAGGGAGGCCACTGAGGGGAAGGTGGGTGGGCATCAGTAATGAATGGTGAAGATACAAGAAGATCAAAATTCTGTTAGTGCGTAATTTTCATATCTTCCCTTGTCAATCTTCACCATTCATTACTGCTGAGTAAGAACAGCCCCCTTAAAAAGGCGCGGTAGAACCCTGAAGGAACAAGACCCCCAGCCTCCTGTTGGTGAGAAACAGAAGGGGAAGACCCTGGCTAATACAGAGAGAAGAGATAGGAGGTGCCCCCCGAGGACAAGGGAGACGGAGGAAACCCCTGCAGAAGCCTCCTAGCTCTGGAGGAAAAAAAGACAGGTCCCCCGGAAAGCGGAGCGCATCACCCTACGCCGGGCCAGGGGTGACAACCTTGACAGACGAAGCCATGCCGTCCGCCTAATGCAGATCGCTGTCCCCGCAAGCCTGGAAGCCACCTCATTGGCGTCATAAGATGCCCTCGCTTGGTGTCTTGCCAGCTCCAGGCCTATAGCAGAGAGGGCAATAGCCTGTCTGGTGTGCTCCGTATCAGGCATTGATGCTAAGAGCTGGGAGAGCATCGACCACAGATGCCGATTGTAGGCAGCGTGGTGAGCCTGATGTGATGCAATGCAAGCCACCGCACAAGAAGAAGAGAACACTCTTGCCCCACCGTCGAATTGTAGGGATTCGAATCCGTGGACGGTCGTCGCAGCCAGGCGGCGATGCCCGGAAGGAGTCTCTAGGTAGACCAAACCCGAAGACGGGCTGGGAAGGTACCCAGGGATTCGAGGGGCACAATCAACAGACAACAGTCTGCGGGGCTGGAGAAAGGGCGGCTGGCAACTGCCAGGAACGGATAGACGCCTCCTGGAAGGGGACAGGCCAGGAAGGTACCACCAGATGCTGGGCACTGAATTCTCCAAGGAATTCACGTGTCTCCCGTTCAGTATTGTCTCGCCTAACGTAAGAGATTCAAGATCCTCACCAATCTCGAAAGGAATCGCTGACATTCAGTGAAATCAGCGTCAGAAGAAAGGTGAGCAAGGGGTTCCTCTCCCTCAGAGGAGGAAGACGAGGATGATGGAGAGCTCGAATGTCCAGAAGATTCCTGCAGCGGTGGGGAGAGTTGAAAGACCCGCTCATGCATATGTCTAACATATGAGGGGAAGGCCACCGCAGAACCTCTGAACTGCTCCCAGGATAACGGACCCGTAGGACCGACATGGCCTGGAAGAGCGGGGGGTGGTTGCAGAGGTACTGAAGAAGGGCACCTGCGAAGAGGCAACTGACCTCTGCTAGGGCTCTGAAATCCGGGGAACGGAGCCCGAGCTGGCGGGATCCCGGACAACAAGCCAGGCCACAAGACGAGACCCTGGGGATGCGATGCCTGGGAGAGCCCAGGGGGGGATCCTCCCCTGTGACGAACCCGGGACTGCATGGATCCAGAAGGGCAGTCCACAGCAATGCCACCGGAGGGAAGCCCGGGGCCCAAGAGGGAAGGGCGGGGTTCGGCGCTACGGCTCCTAGCCACCCCACGAGAGGTGGCCGGCGGAGACCGCGACGACCGTCCCCCGCCCTTCGACCCCTCGGACTCCGAGAGAGCCCTCCTCCTCGACTCCAGCGTTCCCCCACCCCGAGGGGTGGCAACAGCACCTGGGAGGGTAGCTGTTACAGACCCCCTAGGAGGGGGAGCCTCCCCCAGTCCCCATCACATCACCCCCCCGGGACCCGGGGCCACCCCTAGCCCGAGGGCCCTCAGGGGAGGACAGGAGTGGGGACAGTGGGAGGGGCCCGCTGTGCCGCCTAGCACCCCGTGCCACCGGGGACCCCGACCCCGAAGAGTCAGGGAGCCAGGATGGGTCCACATCCGAGTCATAGACCTCTGAAGAGCACGAGACCAGCAGAACCTCGATGCTGGCCAACCCCAGAAGTCCCGGAGGAGAGCGCGGTGCTAGGGGCAAGGCGCGGATGACCATAGCCCACCCGCAGCAATAGGCGAGTCCAGTCCTGCCCCCCCTGCGCCAGTTAGGCCCACAGCACTGCCCCTGGCGTCCCGGAACCCAACCCTGCACCGCCGAGAGCGCAAACCGGGCCTTTGGCGCCACTCGGCGCCGTGATCCGAAACGGCGCCGGACAGCGGCGTTGAGGGTCCACCGGTGCCAGGCCCAGCAGGCGTGGGCCTCGACACTGGGGGAGCCTGCACCTCCGAGGAGGTGACTGCCGAGGCGGTGTCCCTGTCGCAGCCCCAGATGGGACTACGACGTTCCCCCGACACCGCGAGAGAAGCTTCCTCTTTGGCAAGAGAAGAGGAGGAAGTCTCCTCCTCCGCGGACCCGGGGGAAGGGCAAAGAGACCTTACCTGGGAGTCCCCGGAGCGATGCCGTCCCCCGCAGGTCGGCGGGGCCTTGCCGAGCTTGAACGCTCGGACTTCGAGGACACGCCGGTCCATGGAGAAACAAGCGTCGCACGCGTCCATGTTGTGGTTGGGTCCCAGGCAACGGAGACAGACATCATGCCGGTCCGAGACGGAAAAATGCCGGCCACAGGAGCACCGACGCATAGGGGCGCGGCCACCTTCGACTTACGCCTTGCTCCCGAACCGGACATGATGCGAACTAAACAAGGAAAAAAAGGCAATAA